>CAMZMU010000121.1:2543389-3779988 GCA_947311845.1 Poa pratensis | reverse complement strand
TCAGAATTGTCTAATTGGACAAAGAGCTTAAGCATTTGCTTGTGAGTAAAATAATTTATTTATTGCTACATCTCATACTTTTCATAGGCCGTAAGTGCAATGCTGATGCTTACAATGTTGTTTTGTGAAAATAAATATAGCCATTTCTTAGAGAAGTTTTAACGTTATGAACTTTTGCCTAAACAGAAATGAGGGCACACAAAGGTATTGCATCGAGTCAGGTAATGACGACGTTAGCCATGTTGTTTTCTCTACCAAGTCCCAGGCTGATGGAGAATCTTGAGACTGCTCGCTGTGTCACTGCTGCATCAAGTCAGGTAATGCCGATGTTTACAATGTTTTGTCAAAATAAATATGGCAATTTATTAAAAGAACTTTAATGCTAATCGGTATCGACTTTTGGCGTACATAGAAACTGAGGGCACAATGTTGTTTCGTCTAAATATATATAGCCATTTCTTAGAGAATTTTAATGCTAATTGGTATCAACTTTTGCGTGCATAGGCATCGAGGGTACACAAAGGTATTAAAAAGACAGCAAAGGTAATCTCGAAAAAAAAAAGACAGCAAAGGAATCGAGCAATCCAGGCCTCTACTAATATTAGCTGTGAAGGGTCGACAAGCAAAGCAAGCTGATTGGTTCTCCATAGAGGTGCAAGCGCTTGATCACTGAAGACAGTGGAGCCTTAATCTGAACTACTCCCTCCCATAATAAGACTAGGAATGGTCGCCCGCGGCGGCTGTGTATCACGTGATTCTGTCGTGGGCTTGTTTTATCTATGTTGAACTATGTCGGGACATAATCTATTCGTTTTGTGTGGTGCGTCCGATATATGTGGTGTTAGGGTGGAAACCACAAATGGAGCTCGCGCTTTAGGGCGTCCTCTTTATTTTAAAAAAGTTTAAAATCATAGTTGCAAGTTCTAAAACTTTCTGAAAAAAATCTTGAAGATAGAGTATTCTTCCAACGTGTAAAATCTTAAATCAAAATAATTCGTATTTTGGGCTATGCAAAAAATGACAAAATCTAACAAATTTTGAAGAGTTCAAATTTGCGCTGTTCACTACTTTTAATTGTTAGGCTTTTTAATTTTTGCGCTGTCTGAAAGATAAGCTATTTCGAGCTGTAATTTTACACGAATTTTTAAAAGTGAACAAAATAGGTATTTGAACAAAAATATTTTTTGAACAATTTTAAAAAGTGATCATAAACTAATTTAGAATGATTTTAAATTTGTACAAAAAATATCGGTGAATGGAATTTATTTTTTAACGGTTTTTAAAAAGTGAACAGAAAAGGCTTGTGAACAGAAGCTATTTTTGAACAATTTTAAAGAAGTGAACATAAACAAATTTGGTACGACTTTAAAAAGTGAACAGAAAATGGCGGTGAACGGAAACTATTTTTAAACGATTTTAAAAGTGAAAAAGAAGGTTGATGAACAGGAACTATTTTTGAGCGATTTTATAATATTGAACGAAAAAAGGGTCGGTGAACATAAACTAATCTTGAACGATTTTAAAAGTGAACATAAATGGGTCGGTGAACAGAACCTATTTTTGATCGATTTTTAAAAAGTGAACAAAAAAACTATTTTTAACGATTTTAAAAAGTGAACATAAAATGTTGGTGAATGGCAACTAGTTTTGAACAATTTTAAAAATGAACAGAAAATGTGAAATTGTGTTTTGGTACATGAACATTGGTTTTTGATATTAAATAGAAAAAGAAACTTAAAATAAAAAGAGAAATTGGAAAAAAGGAAGACTAAAAAGAAACACAACATAAGAAAGAAAAAAGAGAAAAAGAAACAGATACAGAAAAATAAATGAGAGAGAAAAAAAATAGAAAGGAAGAAAAAAGAAGTAGAAAAAAATGGACGACAAATTAAAATGAAAACAAAAAATAAAAGGATGGAAACATAAAGCAAGAAAAATGGGAATAAAAAACGAGGAATTTTGAATAGAAAAAAAGAAAAGAAAACAGGAGAAGTCAGATGTACGTGGAATGAAAGAGAGAAGATTTTAGCAGCACATACCTGAAGAATGAAAGAGCGAAGCCGTCGGGAGCAAATGGGCCAGGCCCAGAATGAGACGCGAGGGTACGCGGAGCGGTATATGCTCCGCGGTACGGGATAAATAGGATTCAGCAACGGCCCACCGCTCCGCGGTACGGGATAAATAGGATTCAGCAACGGCCCCTATGCTAGCGCCGCACACCCCGGCCGTATGGGCCACATTAATCATGCTTCCATTGTTTCGTTTTCATGCTCCTCCTGGGATTCAGCAATGCGGCCCCTATGCTAGCGCCGCACACCCCCGCCGTATGGGCCACATTAATCATGCTTCCATTGTTTCGTTTTCATGCTCCTCCTTGGAGCGGTTTTTCCGGCTCGAACTTTGCGTTTTCTTGTTTTTTGCCAGGTTTTTTTACACGGGTTTCTATCTTCCTTTTCATTTTTTCTAATTTTTTATTTTTGTTTCGTAGTTTTTTATTTCTTTATCAGTTATTTTCTTTCTTTTGTTCTTTTTTTCACCACGTTATAAAATGTGATCAAGGTTTCAGAAAAAAGTAGTTTGTATAAATTCAAAAAACTGCTCACTGCGTTCCAAACAATGTTCACAAGGTTGGAAACAATGTTTATGGGTTCATTCACAGATTAAAAAATGTTCATGCGGCACGAAATAAATGCGTTCCCATATTTGAAAAAGTTCTTCGGGTTAATAAAATGATAACAAATAAAAAATTGTCCATTTTTTAAAACATTTGTTCACATCTTTCAAAAAAGGTTCATATTTTATAAAATTCTCATTGTTTCCGTTTACGGGGTTAGAAAAAATGTTCTGTACGTCCAGCGTCGGCGGGCTTCTTCTTTGATCTCTACTCCTGGTCCACCTCCTACCCGGTGTGACGAGAAAAACGAGAACGAGGAGATCCTCCTCAGTGCCTTCACAAAGGTGGAAGTGATGTCTCGCCTCAGAATAGGACGCGCAAGCGTCGGCGTCGCGCCACATAGAGATTGCGATAGAGTGCTCGGGGAGAGAGTGAGAGGTAGGGTTTCGCCGAGGGCTACAAAACTATATATAAAAGCCACATACCATTAGCAACGTGCACATTCCAACTCTGTTTGCGCAGACCACAAAGCTGCTGATCTGAAATAGAACCCAATAAATCTCCTTTTGCAATATATTGTCAATGGGCATTTAAAAATGACGTGGCCCAACGAGAAAATTGCTGACCAGGCCACGTAACTCACGTGCAATTACATTTAACTAACTGTGGACTTTCTCTGCGTCGATATAGGGTTTATAGTATCGCTCTGTACTAGTGATGAGACAAGCACTGCAAACACATTTATAATTCGCTAGAGAGGAGGGGAGAGAAGCACTATCGCCGCTGCACACAAATCTTCCGCCAACCACCCGCCGAACCTCCTGCTGTCGCAGCCCGCGGCTGGGTGCGCTACCTCGCCGCCCTCAAGGGGAGGGGGGATCCCCTATATATCGCCTGTTGCGAGTCGTACCATACGACTCGCCAACAGGATCCCTTCCCCGGACGGAAGCCCATTTACCAACAAAGCCCATTTAGGACCTGCGGAGGCTGAAAAATAAATCGTGCGGAGGCTGGGAGTCGAACCCGAAACAAACCTGGACGAAATAAGAATCCTAACCACTACGGACTGATAGACATCGTGATAGAAATAACGCACACGTTACTTGTAGTGACCGCTCGCATGTTTTTCCGTTTTCCTTTTCCTTATTTTTTATATTTGATGATATAAAACGTTTAAACTAAAATTATACAGATTTGAATAACGTTTAATTTCTAAAATGTATAGATTTATGAAAAAACCATTTAACAATTTTCAAAAATGAATATTTTTATATCGGAACCATTTAGAAAATGAATGTTTTAAAAAAAGAACCATTTTCAAAAAGGAACATTTTCAAACATCGGAACCATTTTAAAAAATCGGAACCATTTTTTTAAATCGGAACCATTCAAAAAAATAACCATATTTTTAAATCGGAACCATTTTCAGAAAGGAACATTTTAAAAACATCGAAACCATTTTTAAAAATTGGAACCATTTTTTTAAATCAGTACCATTTAAAAAGGAACCATTTTTTAAATCGGAACCATTTACAAAAAGAACCATTTTCAAACATCGGAACCATTTTTAAAACGGTACCATTTAAAAAAGGAACCATTTTTTAAATCGGAACCATTTTAAAAAAGGGACCATTTAAAAAAAGGAACCATTTAAAAAAATCGGGAACAATTTTCAAAAATTGGAACCATTTTCAAAAATCAGAACCATTTTCAAAAGGAAACATTTTCAAACATCGGAACCATTTTTTAAAAATCCGAACCATTTTTTAAATCGGAACCATTTTAAAAAAGGAACGTTTTCAAACATCGGAACCATTTTTAAAAATCGGAACCATTTTTTTAATCGGAACCATTTAAAAAAGGAACCATTTTAAAAATCAGGACCATTTAAATAGAAAGACGGAATTATTTTTCAAAAGTCGGAACCATTTTCAAAAATTGGATCCATTTTCAAAAATCGGAACCATTTTCAAAAAGGAACATTTACAAACATCGGAACCATTTTAAAAAAGGAACCATTTATAAAAAGGAACCATATTTAAATCGGAACCATTTAAAAAAAGGAACCATTTTTTAAATCGGAACCATTTAAAAAATGAAACATTTTCAAAAATCGGGACCATTTTCAAAAATTGGAACAATTTTCAAAAAGAAACATTTACGAACATCGGAACCGTTTTTTTAAAATCGGAACCATTTAAAATAGGAACCATTTTTTAAAATCGAAACCATTTTTAAAAAGGAACCATCTTTAAAATCGGAACCATTTTAAAAAAGGAACCATTTTTTAAATCGGAACCATTTTAAAAAAGGAACCATTTTCATGAACCAGAACCATTTAAAAAAATAAAAAGACGGAACCATTTTCAAAAGTCGAAACCATTTTTAAAAAATCGGAAACATTTTCATAATCGGAACCACTTTCAAAAATCGAAACCATTTTTTAAAATTGGAACCATTTTTTAAAAAATCGGAAACATTTTTATAATCGGAACCACTTTCAAAAATCGGAACCGTTTTCAAAAAATAAAAAGACAGAACCATTTTTCAAAAGTCGGACCATTTAAAAAATCGGAACCATGTTAAAAAAGGAACCATTTTTCAAAAGTCGGAACCATTTTCGAAAATCGAAACCTTTTTCAAAAACCGGAACCATTTTTGCAAAAATTGGAACCATTTTTTATAGTCCGAACCATTTTCAAAAAACAGAAGCTTTTTCAAAAATCGAAACCATTTTTAGAAAATGAGAACTATTTTTAAATCCAAACAACTTTCAAAAAATAAATATTTTCAAAACTGAACCATTTTTTAAAAATAATTATTTTCCAAAAAAGGAACAATTTTCAAAATGAACGATAATTAAAACATAAAATGAAAAAGGAAAAAGTGAAACAGAAAAAAGGAAAACAAAAAATAAAAAAGAAAAAGGAAACGGAAAAAGATAACATAAAAAGAAAAGGGGAAAAGAAAACAAGAAGAGAAAAAGGAAACGAAAAAAGAAAGAAAAAGAAAATAGAAAAAGGAAACGGAAAAAGAAAAGAAAACAGAAAAAGAAAACGGAAAAAGGAAATACAATAGATAGGCGAAGAAATAAAGATGAGCCAGAACCTGGGCGTAGCCCACCGGCTGTGCTCTTACGCGCGTAAGCATGGTCGCGAGTTCGAACCCCCTTCGCTGCAACCTATTTCTTCTTCTTTTCTCTGTTTAGAACATCTGATGGGCCGGCCCAATAGGAAACCTCACGCGGGCGAGTCGAAGTTAGGACTCGCATAAGGCGATACATCTGATGGGCCGGCCCAATAGGAAACCTCACGCGGGCGAGTCGAAGTTAGGACTCGCATAAGGCGATATATAGGGTTTGCGAAGGGGAGGACCTACACCCAGGACAGCCTGGGATTTAGCCCGATGCTTAGGCCCAAAACTGCACTATATACCCTTTAAAGTTTAGTCCATTTCTGGGTCCGCCCCTGCCGCCCACCATGTCCGTTTCGCTTCCTCCACGCGTCCCCCACTCCTGGCTGGCCATCCCTCAAGGCCCCTTCTTCTCCGGCGCCGGAAGCCACTCACACCCCCTCCCCTTAATTACTTCCTCGTTGGAGTCCGGCCCACCATGGCCAGTCACGTTGGCCCCGACTACGGCTCGGTTGGGCCGGCGCCGCCGCAACTGATCTCTCTTCGCTTCTTCTTTTCTTTGTCCCGGTCTCTCTCGGGAAAGGGAAAGGATTAGTACTGCCTCCCACGTGTTTAGTTGAGCAAATTGGTTTTGGCGACTCCATTGTGCCGGTTCAGATGAAAGGTACTCCCTACATCTCTTTTATAAAACGTTTTGGCAAGCCATCTTATAAAAGGGACAGAGGAAATATTTTTTTCACCCTCCCATTTTTCCCAATGTTTTTTTCTGTTTGCTACACCACTGATGTATGGCATACGAGGGAGCATCATCTGAAGTATACATCCAATCGTTTCATCTGCGTTTCATGTCAGTACTGGCCCATCATCACTTGATTAATAGTGCCATCAGTTGGATAAATATGGATGTCTTTCGACAGGTCCTTCCGCCCATCGCCGCCGCCACCGCCGATAACTTTACTGTGCTCTCAACTCCAGTGACGTCCCTTGCCATTCAACTGTCTTCTCTTCTCCGTTGACTGGCCTGTCCACTCATTTGTCGGTAGCTAATGACAGTGGCAATTCAACCTGGTACGTTATCCTAACACGTAGCTTGCATCTTTCTGATCCGATCCAATCCGTCCATGTCAAGAAACCTCATCTAGATCCACGCTTCAGGTACGATAATTTCATCCTGAGCTGAGCGCCCAACTTGCCTGCTTCCTTTTCCTTCTACCGTTATTTTTTCCTTCCGAGATACTTCGGATGCACCCACACCATTTCTTTTAGTAAAAGGAATGGACGGAGACACTGAACAAAGCAGCAAGTGACCACCATTTCTTGTATCGGTGCTTTTATTTGAGCGGTATATATCGAGCCAGGGGAGAAGGGAAAAGGGGGACTGAAAAGAACGGCTGCCCAAATGATTAATATGTTGTCCGGTAGTTACTGGCTACCTAGCCTACCATGAAAAAGATATCCCTGAAAGGAACTTGTTTAGTCAGTTAACGTAGATAACTAAATCATAACGCATCGACGGAGCCCACGAACCCGCCACCCAAGCGACCCAAGATTTCCGCCGAAGCATTGCGAGCCAAACCATACCTCATAAATCCGACACACACATTGTTTCCAAGATCGCCATCTCGGTGCACCAATATGAAGCTCTCAAAGTTGCTGCCTTCTGACATTTGGTGTCATGTTTAATAGAATCCTTTAAGCCACTAAGCAATCTTGGGAAAAAAGCTTTCTAGCAGGTAATTATGATCCCTTTTGATTGCAGTCATCCATTCTCAAACTAATCAATATTATTATCAACTGAATTAGTTTGCTTGAGTGGTTGAAATATTTCCATAGACTCATCAGCTCCAGGGACAGGAAATCTCTCACACATGAGAAAGCAAACTTTGCCGGTTGATGATAGATAAATGAAAATCGCAATTAGTTATCCAAGTTTTGGCCTTGCCTCTGATATGTGAATTAGCCAAGTTTTGGCCTTTCTGTGGGTGGGTCTTTGGCGAAGTTGTGGCATGAGTGTGGTGTAGGTTTGAATAAGAGGGTGGCAACGAAATAGGAGTTTTTTTTAATAGTAATTACTGGGTGTGAAGGCTGTTGTTTATGTGGTGTGTGAAAAAAAATGGGTTGTGGCAAATGGCTTGGATGAGGGTTTGAACACTTTTTAAAAGTTGTCCTGTTCAGTATTTGGTATTTTTTTGGCAACTAGTACACATTGAAGGACTCAAAGAGAAATATCACAAATTTTGAAGTTTCTCCATTTTCATTGATTTTTGTGAAGTGGCCAAAAGGTGGACATGGCTATTCATAGAAATGAATTAAATCTTTCAAAACTCTCACGGGTTCTTTGATAATAACTACACTGTACCTAAAAAATTAGTTTCGGAAATTTGTAGGATCAAAGTATCATACACTTGTAGTTGAAATTTGAATAATATTTGGGAAATCGGCATAAAGTCATATAAGTGGCCAAAAGTAGCTAGAAGACGAGACAAATCTTAACATTTGGGAATTGTCAATCAATTATGGTCTAATTTATGTGAAAATTGGAGTGGTTCCATTTTGCACTATATTCTTTGTACTTGCTTCACAAAAAAACCCTTCTTTGCCACTTAGAAAATAGCAAATATGTTTTAAAAATAATTTGAAAACTCACTTTGCCAATGTTGTTTGCCATATCAAGATACACTTATATGACAAATAGGGGCACATTATCATGAACTATTCAATGCATAAGGTCATGACCTAGTCATTTGGTTTGAACCGAAGAATATTCATACATTGTCGCGTATCAGAACGCGGACACCGGGGATGCCGAGCACCCCCTATTTGTTCGGTAGGAGGGCGCGAGGTGCTCCGAGTCAGGTTCCCGCTCTCAACACAAAGCACACAGAGATTTTACCCAGGTTCAGGCCGCGTTGCCGCGTAACACCCTACGTCCTGCTTGTCTGACTGTATTGCGGTGATGGTGGTGGTGGTGGATTACAATGGTGGAAACCCAAGGGCCTTCACTACTCGGTTGGTCGAAGGAAGAACTAACCCAGGGAGGTTCCCGGGGTTCGTTCTCCGAGCCCCCGAGCCTAAGTGGAATGACGGAGCGCGTGCGGGCGGCGGTCGACTCCCCTTGGAGGCCTCGCGAGCCGCGCCCCCTCCCGCACCCTCGACTGGTCGCGCTCGTGGGCGCCAGCGCTGGGGCAAAGGCGGTTGCGGCAGCGATCGAGGAGGCGGGTCTTCATCCATCCCCCGCCAGCATGGCTTCGGAGGGAAGCTGGCCTTCGAGTTCGTCCTCTCACTCCATGGGAAACCCAGGAGGCGGCTGCAGCTTCCCGCTGCCTTCGCCCGTGCGACCGCGGAGTCTGGTTTGCAAGTGTCCTGGCTGTGCGCCGAGGATTGCCCCAGCGGCCCGTCGTGCCTGGAGACGGAACACGGGGTTGACGGCTGCTTGACCGTGGTGAGGGGCTGGAGGTCCTTCGCCCGAGTCCATGGCGCGAAGTCTGGGTTTGTGGCCCAGTTCCGGTTCGACGGGCTCGGGACGCTCTTTGTCAAGTTCTTCGATTATTCCCACTGCCGCGCTCCCTGCTGCGTCGAGAGTGAGAGCATCGGGGAAGACCCCGTCCCAGCGTCGGACTCCGAGGAGCACGACATCCCGAACTGGCCTTAATCTTGTAATGCTTGCCTCCAGAGGCGAATTATATCCAGGTGTTTTTATGGAATGCGGGCCCCGCTTTCGCATGGCGTTCCTTCCGCTCTCCTTCCCCCCACCTTTCTTTCTCCTTTTCTCTTTTTTTAAAGGGGGAAGGAGGGGATGTCCCCCGATTTCAGCGGATTACGTCCGGTCCCGACCCGGTTAACGCTGCGGCATATCGAGGCACCCCTGGGATCGCAATTTGGCACGACGACTCCGACCTCGCCGCTGGATTCCGGGCCTAGGGGTAGAACTTTTTGAGGTGGTACTTTTGGAGGTGCGTGATATTCCACGAATTCGGCTCCATCCTTCCCTCCTCTGTCTCCAGCCGGACGACGCCCGGCCTTACGACTTGAACTACCCGGTAGGGCCTGTCCCACGGAGGGAGAGCTTATTCGTCCCCTCAAGGCTCTGCTTTCGGCGAAGGACAAGGTCTCCCACGGCGAGCTCCCTGGAACGGACTCGCCGGCTATGGTAGCGGCGAAGCCCTTGCTGGTAGTGCACCGCGCGCACTGCCGCCCGGCAACGGATCTCCTCAAGAAAATTGACGTCGTCAATTCTCTCTTGTGACTGTGCTTCCTCTCGGTATGCACCAGTGCGGGGAGATCCGTATTCAAGCTCCATGGGTAACACCGCTTCCGCCCCATAAACGAGGGAAACCGGCGTTTCTCCAGTGGCCCGACTCGGGGTGGTACGTAGCGACCACACCACGAGAGGGACCTTATCGATCCAGGATCGCCCACACCTTTCGATTGGAAGGTCCGAATCTTCAGTCCTCTGAGTACTTCCGCATTTGCCCGCTCCACTTGTCTGTTGCTTCGTGGGTGGGCTACGGAGGCGTAGTATATCTTTGTTCCGTGGTTGTTGCATTAGGCTTGGAATAACCCACTGGTGAACTGGTATCCCAAGTCCGTGATGATGCGGTTGGGCACACCGAAGCGGCAAATGATTCCCCGGATGAACTTGACGGCCGCCAGGGCCGTTTGAGCCCAGATGGGCTCCACCTCCACCCACTTGGTGAACTTGTCGATGGCGACAATCAGGTATCGGTACCCTCCCATAGCTTTGGGAAAAGGCCCGACCACGTCCAGCCCCCAGACTGCGAACGACCAGGAGAGCGGGATGGTTCGGAGGGCTTGAGCCGGTTGATAGATGTTCTTGGCGTGGAATTGGCAAGCTTCGCATGTACGCACTAGCTCCTTGGCGTCCGAGAGCGCCGTCGGCCGGTAGAATCCTTGCCGGAAGGCCTTCCCCGCCAGGGCTCGAGCGGCCAGGTGGCTTGAGCATAGGCCGCTGTGGATGTCTGCTAGGAGCGCGCGTGCCCGCTCCCGGGAGATGCAGCGTAGCTTGACGCCGCATTCCCGTCTTCGGTAAAGTTCCTCGTCGATGATGATGTACATTTTTGCCTTCCTCGCGATCCGCTCCACCTGCAGGTCTTCCTCGGGAAGAGCTTGGTGTCGTAGGTACTGGAGTATCTGGATTGCCCACTCCAGGCCATCTGCTTCGGCAGTCAGCGCCACTTGCTCGGCGGGAGGCGGTTCCCGAGGGAATTCGGACCCGCTCGACGTTGCTCCCGGGGGTGTACTCACGGAGGGTCTGACGAGCTGCTCCACGAATACTCCCGGGGGAACAGGTTCCTTCCGGGCCGCTATCTTGGACAGCTCATCCGCCACTCCATTCTGTCCCCGCGGTATGTGCTCCAGCTGGATCCCATCGAATCGCCTCTCCATCCTGCGCACCTCGTCCACGTAGGCCTGCATCAGAGGGCAATTATATTCTGTCGTTACCTGAGTTACCACCAGCTGGGAGTCTCCGCGCACTACGACGTGGCTGATCCCTAGCCCGCCCGCCACCCTTAGTCCCGCGAGGAGCCCCTCGTACTCCGCCGTGTTGTTGGAGGCCAACCCCCGGTCGAAGTCCATCTGCGCGACGTACTTCAATCCCCGGTAGGGGAAACAAGCACTACCCCTGCTCCAGCCCCCTCGTATGAGAAGGCCCCGTCGAAGTATACGTACCATCGACCAGGGTCCTCCCTCCCAGGAAGGCTGGTGGGTGGTTCTTCTTCCTTGGCGGGGGTCGGCGTCCATTCGGCGATGAAGTTTGCCAGCGCCATGGTCTTGATAGCGGTGGTATTCGTGAACCGCAGGTCGAAACCTGAGAGTTCGGTAGCCCATTCCGCTATTCGCCCAGTGGCGCTGGGGTTTCGCAGGACTCTCTCCAGTGGGTACGAGGTGACGATGGTGATGGATCGCCCCTCGAAGTAGTGTCTCAACTTCCGGGAGGCCAACAGTACCCCCAAGAGCAACTTCTGTATTGGGGGGTAGCGTTCCCGTGCGTCCCGAAGCACAGAGCTCACGAAGTACACGGGACGATGTACTGTCTTCTGACCGCGCGGGTTCCCGGGTGTGGCTTCCTCGCGCTCAGCCATGAGGGCCGCGCTCACCACCTGGTCCGTGGCCGCCACATAAGGAGCAGGGGCTCGTCGGGGACCAGGGCCACTAGGACCGACGGGGAGGAAAGGCACTTTTTTAGGTCCTGCAGCGCCTCCTCGGCTTCCGGGCTCCACTGGGGAGGACCCTTGGTCTTGAGTAACTTGAAGAACGGAAGTGCTCGCTCCCCCAGGCGAGAGATGAATCGCCCAAGCGCGATCACGCATCCGTTGAGGCGTTGCAAGTCCTTAACCCGCCGGGGTGCCTGGATGGCCTCGATGGCCTGGATCTTGTCAGGATTGGCCTCGATGCCCCGGTGGGATACCAGGAAACCGAGGAGCTTTCCTGATGGGACTCCGAAGGCACACTTGCACGGGTTGAGCTTGAGCTAGATTCTGCGGAGGTTGTCGAAGGTCTCCCGCAGGTCTTCCACCAGCGATTCTTGTCACCGCGTTTTCACGACGATGTCATCAATGTAAGCTTCTACGTTCCTCCCCACCTGGGAACCCAAGCACGCCCGCATGGTTCGCTGGAACGTTGCACCCGCATTCTTTGGCCCGAACGGCATGCTGGTAAAGCAGAAGCAGCCCTCCGGGGTAATGAACGCGGTCTTTTCCTCATTTTCTCGGGCCATCTTGATTTGGTGATAACCCAAGAAAGCGTCCAAGAAGCAAAGTAGTTCGCATCCCGCCGTTGAATCCACGATCTGATCAATTCGGGGAAGCGGGAAGGGGTCCTTAGGGCAGGCTCGGTTCAAGTCGGTAAAGTCGACACAAAACCGTTTCTGCCCCGTGACCCTTGGGACGATCACCGGGTTGGACATCCAGGTTGGGTGAAGGACCTCCCGGATTAGCTTGGCTTTCTTCATCTTCTGGACTTCTTCGTAATGAACTCTTGCCGATCTTGCGCCTGCTGCCACACCTTCTGCTTCACCGGGCGGGCGTCCGGGCACACCGCTAGGTGGTGCTCGATCACCTCCCGTGGAATCCCCGGAAGATCGGAGGACTCCCAAGCGAAGATGTCCTAGTTCTCCTGAAGGAACGCGATCAATGCCTCTTCGCGTGCCTTGGTGAGACGCGCTCCAATGGTGTTGACGCGCCCGCCGTCTTCTCCGAGGGGTACCGTCTTCGTGAGGTGGGCTTCCTCCAGGAGCCTCCTCCTTCTGTTTGCCGCGTCTCCGGCTCTCCTTCTGTCTCGACCGGGGCGGCAGCCCCCGGCGCTCGCAGGTCCTTCTCCACGACCAGACTCGCCGCTTGCCCCTCAGGAGAGAGCATCCGCCGAGTTCCCGCCGGTGGGGCGGCGGGAGGAAGCTCGCGCTCTTGGGTTTCGCCCGCGGTTCCCCGCGCGCTAGGCCCATGCACGTCCACACGTTCCCTAGCCCCCAGCGGGGCGTGGCACGGCGCCATGCACGCCGTGGGTTCCCGAATCGGAACACGAGCGCCCCCTACCTGGCGCGCCAGATGTCGTGTATCGGAACATGGACACCGGGGATGCCGAGCACCCCCTATTTGTTCGGTAGGAGGGCGCGAGGTGCTCCGAGTCAGGTTCCCGCTCTCAACACAAAGCACACAGAGATTTTACCCAGGTTCAAGCCGCATTGCCGCGTAACACCCTACGTCCTGCTTGTCTGACTGTATTGCGGTGATGGTGGTGGTGGTGGATTACAATGGTGGAAACCCAAGGGCCTTAACTACTCGGGTGGTCGAAGGAAGAACTAACCCAGGGAGGTTCCCGGGGTTCGTTCTCCCAGCCCCCGAGCCTAAGTGGAAAGCCAGCTAGGGTTTTCTCTCTACTCCTCTTTCGTTCTGTCCGTCCTCCTCGCCAGCATAGCCTGGGGCCTCCTTTTATACGTCAAGCGGCTCCCACAGCTGGCCATGCTGCATGCATGCCACCAGCTGGGCACGCGTCGAGCCCGAGCCAAGGTGGCAGTCGCTGGCCTCCTTCGTGGCAGCGCCACGCCACGTTGCCATCCATGCCGTCTCGCCCGCCGAGACGGAAGTGACGGTGGGTCTAGTCTTGTCGAGCGTCCCTGCGTCATGCCGAGCGCATCGCCTGCGCCGGGCGGCCTGCACGCGGGGTCTTGTCGCTGTCCCGTCTGTGCCCAGCAGGAGGCGCGTGTGGTCTCGTCCGTGACGCCAGCCACGCTTTCCTCCCCTGTGAAGCAACCCTTCCCGGGCCGTGGTGCAGGAATCACGCGCCACGTTGAGCGCCTTCGGCTTCCCGGAGTGCCAGGGCCCTTCCCCGGGTGGTCCCCGCGGAAGGGGATCCAAAGCGCCCCTGCGACCGGCTTCCCGGGATCTTCCTCTGTCTTCAATTTGTTGTAGATTTGTCTTCGGCGGTGGCCCGGGCTCGTGCGCACGGAGTAGGGGGAACCCACATTCCCGGTACGCCGACATACATGATTGTCTTTTTTGTGAAGACTTTTTTCAGAAGCTGTTATATTCCCAATTTTGTATTTCTTGTCAACAAGTACAAGAAGAAGAACTCCACGAGGAAGAATTGCCTTTTTGAAAATTTCTGCGTTTTTTTTTGAAATGGGGTCAAATGGTGGATATGGCTATTCATCGAAAGGGAGCGAATATTTCAAAACTCTTATTGGTTTTATGATATAATCACTACATGTGCACCTCAAAATGATTTTTTTTGGGAAATTTTGAGGAGCAAGACATCACAAACTTGTGATTCAAATTTGATTTACTTTCAAGAAATAGACAGAAAGTTATTAAAATGGATAAAAATAGTTAGAAAGCGAGAAATTTTGTAATATTTCAGAATTATCTATCACTAGTATGTGTGAAAACTGGATTGGGGGCATTTTGCACCATATTCTTTGTACTTGCCTCACAAAATTTGCACCTAGAAAATGAAAAATATTTTTTTATAAAAAAGTTGAAAGCGCAATGTTGTTTAGTTCGGTAAAAGGCATCACATTACCAAAAAGGACCCATTATGACAAAACAATTATGATGCATCCCACACAAGTTTGTTTTTAAAACCATATGTGATTGGCTTCTACATCACACACTTTTTTATACGAAAAACCGTGTGCCATTTCCTCATACATCACACACCCTTTTTTCGTAAAACAGTATGCAATGCATCGGAACACTACCCACATTTGGGCATTTTTATTAAACTATTTTTTTTGAAAACTTATTTAGTACTATTGTTTATTATGGTACAAGCTGCATTTATGTCATAACATACCCATTATGATGATTTGTTTATGGTACATCGCACATATTTTATTAAATCGTGTGTGTTTGCCTTCTACATCACACACCTTTTTTAAAAAACCCGTTTGCGATTGCATTGCAAATCCTTTTAATTTTTAACCGTGTGTGAATGCCGAACATCAGGAACAATTTTTTAAAGGCTATGCGATGAGTAATTTGTTACTGTTTTGCAAAATGGTATGTTGTTGGAGCCTTTTAAGTGGCCAGTTTTGTGCTAGTGTTGTGTGGTCATGTTCCATGATTTCAGTCTCGTCGACAGGTTGCAATGGTTTACGTCCTAATTAACTAGATCGCAGAGTGCGGTTTTTGGACTTCGGCTCAAAACAAAATTTAGCTTCTAAAATAGTTCACCACAGATATGCAAAGTACGAACTTTGCTGTGGCATCCAAAGTACTAACAAATTGTGAGTGCAACCTAGTCGATGTTCATGATCGTGTCCATTTTGCTCAATATTTTTTGAATTGCAATATTTTGGAATTATCTAGAAATCGTGAAAAATCATAATATTTTGGAATTATCCATTAAATATGATCTAACATGTGTGAAAATTGTACTGTACATTTTGCACAATATTTCTTGTACTTACTATAGAAAACCCAATTTTTAAACATGGTAAGGTTGACAACTCACTTTGGTAATGTTGTTTAGTTTGGTAAAAAAGCACAATTTTGACTAGAATGAACCCACAACGATGACGAAACATTATGGTGTGTCCCACACAATGTTTTTTAAAAAACTGTGTGTGATTGTCTTCTATATGGCACACCTTTTTTTAATGAAAACCTTGTGGGATTGCCCCTTACATCACACATTTTTTCGTAAAAAAATGAGTGCAATTCATCGGAAAAAAAATCCCTTTTGGGATTTTTTAAACTAAAAAGTTGAAAACTCATCTTACAATATTGTTTATTGATATAAGGTGCCTTTTTTTTTTCCAAAACTGACCCACTTCGATGATCTTTTCAATGGTGCATCACGCACATTTTTTAATCCGTGTGTATTTTTTTTACCGTGTGCTATTGTCTGACATACCATTTTTTTAACTACTAGGTAATATGCCCATGCGTTGCAACGGGTGACAAAATCTGCGTTGAATGCCCGTGTGCTGCCACGGCCCACCATTTTTTGCGTAGAAAAAAGCTAGTTGTTTATTTGGTAAAACAGAGTACAACAAAAACACATGTATTTTCAAAGTTAAAATGGGCTTCTCAAGAAGCCAGTAACAGCAGGTCACTGCATCCTCACTGGCTGTGAGCATGTGACAATTGGCGAATATCACGATCTGAAAATATATGAGTGAGAAATATTCATAAGAATGCCATAACTAAACTATCAAGCCTGCAAAGAGTGAAATGATATCTAGATAGGTAAACATATCTAGGTCATTTTAGATAAAAATTCAAGCGTCCACAAATTTATGTTGCTAACAGAAAAGAAATGCAACTTAGTGCTACGGTCTCTGATAAGAAATTCAAATTCATAACCACAGATCATATCCAAACATGATGCTACCATCAGAACATATCTGAGCATATGTCTTTACATATTATGTGTAATACAAAGGAGAATATAGATTGCTAACCTACTTTCCTGAAAAGCACATCGATCATCTTCGGTGTTCTATGTCACCAGCCATAACTGAGTCGTTGAAAATTATTTGTATTAACCATACAAGTGTAGAAAAAAGCTAGTTGTTTATTTGGTAAAACAGAGTACACCAAAAACACATGTATTTTCAAAGTTTAAATGGTTCAAAAGCGATTTTCATTCAGATCAGCATAGTATTTTATTCTAGGAGAGCTGACTTGTACGCTTACGCTTTTGTGCATAGTATTATATTCATTAGGATGACCATACTTTTTTAGATCAACCAACCACACCTCATTTAATTCTACAATTGCAAAACCTAGCACACGTATCAACAATGGATGTAGCTGGTAGAACACTAAGAACAACATACATGGCAGATTCAAAAGAAAACTATCTACAAACATCCGTTAGGTGATTAGGGACGCAATAAGCAGACTTGGCTACAAATATCCGATTATCCTGCAACAACTTTCCTGTTGGTTTAAATCCAAACAGAATAGGGAAAAACACCTGGACCCCTTCCCCGTTCCCCACCTACAGTGAACCGGGCGATTTTTGGGCGACTCCCGTGCAAGCCAGCTCGCCGCCGGCGATCCGCCCGATCCCTCGCCTCAGCGGCCGCTCCGGCGGCGGGAGGTCGGGGAATCGACGGATCCCGGCGTGTATATAGTTTAGGTGTGCGTGGGGTGCCTGCCGGCGACGCTGTGGAAGTGGCGGCGTGGCCGGAGAGGCTTTTGGCGGCGGCGGTGCCCTCCTCTGTCCTGGGTGCTCCGGTGGACGCTTGGGGCAGATCCGTCGTTGCTGGTGCGTCTGTGGCTCCTCGGAGCCGTGGCGTGCCTCCCCCCGAGCTGGTGGCCGTGGTGGCGGCGCTAGCTCTTGTCCTCGGGGTTCTTCGCCTTGCACCGCGGTGCAAGGTGGTGCTTTTGCTAAAGTTCTCTGGGAGTTTGCAGGCGAGATGTTCTCCTTCGTCGGTGGACGCGGTGGGCTTCGCGGAAGATGGTTGGCGCCTTCGTTCTCGTCTCCGGCGTGAGACGGCGACGGCGCTCTGGCGGCGGCTCGGGGCCGATGTTCTTTCAACGCTCAGATTCTGCTGCTTGCGGCAGATGGATCCTGCGGCATTTCAACAAGGTTGGTCGAGGCGTTTGCTTGGGTGTGTGGTGTGCGTGGTGGATCCGTGTTTGCCGTGCGTGGGGTGGCTCTTGCTGCTGATCGTGTGTGTTTGTTCGTTCTGTTCTTGATCTTGTACACGAGCTCCTTTCAAAAAAAAAAAAACTTTCCTGTTGGTTCCTGGGGCAATAAAAAAGGGGGATCAACACCCATGCAGCACTCATCAGCCAGGACGTTTATGTCTTTTTCATGTCTGTTTTCATCACTATCAGATAAATCTTCACTTCATTTCCATGTCTTATTTGCTTAACCTGAAACAGGAAAATCACACTTTAATTAAAACACATAAAGAACATAAGAAAATCTGGAAATAATGATCCATACATAGATGCCAAACACCCGCCAGATTACTAAAATGGGGAAAGCTATACGGAGGCGCCGCACACTGCGTCCGTCCGAGCGGCGCTTGCGTATCTGTTCGATACGGTACAAATCATCCGATCGTACAGGCTGTATTCTATCTTATCCTCTAGCTCCAAACCAACGAGAGCCGCACAATCTCTCTCCCCCCTTTCTCCCTATCTCGCGTAGACCAAAATCAAGTGAACGAGACATGGTGAAAAAGAGAGGCGGAAGGAGGCAACGAGATGTGGGGTTCCAAATCAGGGGTTCGATTCCCGCCGAGGCCTAGCTTGCGCCGCCGTCAACCGTGGAGAGCTGAAGGAAGCACCACCACCGCAAGGAGCCGAGCAGTGCGACGCGGCAGCACCTTGGGCCGATCGTGTACCTCGTCGACCAGTGAGGTTGCAGCCTGAAGATCGCGGGCGTCGCCACGTCGCAAGAGGACGTGCCGCGAGTTGCCGCCTACGAGGACCTCGCCGGGGCCGATGGTCACCGCACGTGCTGGTCGCCCCCTCCGATGACCTCGTCGGGGCTGATGGGCGAAACACGTGCTGGTCGCCGCCTCCGAGGTCCTCGCCGGGGCCGATGGCCGTAGCACATGCTGGTCGCCGCCTCCGAGGTCCACGCTGGAGCCGATCGCCTCCGGCCTGCCGCACGTGCTGGTCGCAGCCTCCATGGACCTCGCTGGGGCCGATGGCCTCCACACGTGTTGTTCGCCGAAGCCGATGGCCGTCGCCCGCTGGAGTTGCTTTTGTTGTAAAACTGGCAGCAAAAGTAGATCAAACAAAGAACAAGAACACAGATTTAACGTGGAAAACCCTTACAGGAAAAAACACGGAACGCACGAAGGCGTATAACTATAATCGGGAGGAGTATTACAATACACGAGAGGACAAACCCTTCTCGTGCTATGGATCTGGTGGATCTCTCTCAATCTCACGATCTAATCTATGACTACATGGAACTATATATGGGGGACAAACAACTCTCTTCTTGGCGGACACGAAACTGAGTTGTACACATGCCTTTCCGGTAGGACTCTAAATATGGTAGGATTCGGAACACAATAAAACAACACTCCACCTTGAGACAAATCCTCTATAACAGTCATAGATAGCATCAACTCCTTGATTAAAGTCAACACAAGTAAACCTTGTGTTTCAAACGTCTATAGGACGAATAAACTTCTCTCGAAGTCATATTGAGCAAATCAACGGTAGGTCGTCTAGAAAATAACACAGCTGTCAACAAAGCAGACATACAAAACATGGATCTCCAATAAAAGTCTGAGTCTGTGCCACTGACCTCCAAAACTGAAACTGCTCAATCATCAAATCAAATGACATAAGTCATCATATCCTATGGTGCGTGAACGAGCGCATAGCTCAATAGTGCAACATCTTGGTGCACATAACATTGTGAAGAACTCATCTCATAAAATCTGAACGTGCCACAAAGCACAAACCTCGGCAAACAATACTCATGCAAGAGCATATGGTACGGATGGCATCTCGTACACCAAAACTGCCGGCGATAATGAAAATCCATGACATGGTCAAAAACTGTCCCATATAGAACAACTGTCGGATGAAGAAAACTTCTCAACATGCAACGAGTATCAACTCTGCAATAGACCCCTCATGAAAGAGCAAAGACAACTGAATTGTACCAAAAACTTAACAGTACTAAATGTTGTAGTATCTAGCAGAAAACAAATCTCCTTGCATCATAACTGATCCTCATCACGAACTGAATAAAAACCTTCACATGCATAACAGCAAAACTCGAAGAGCAAAGAGTATATGATGTCTACCAACAGGCTTAAATAATTACCTCCTCCATAATATTTTTTTCTTTCTGAATTATGTTCTCCATATAATTGCAGCAATAAAATATCTTAAATATGCATCCATAATATCTCCAAAACTATGATCAGATGAACTTCACCTTAAACAGAACACTAACCGATGCATCTCATAATTGGCTTGCGCCAAACAACGCTCGCATCTTGACTTGCCATAGGATAAAACTTGTCACGGTCCAACAACAAAAATCATACTCCATAGTCATGAGCAGATCGATAACCTATGCACAAGTAGTACAAGCCAAAGAATATTCTTTGCAGAGCAAATAACTGAGGTAAACTGCACCTGGTAGCTGGTTGGAGTGGACATAGCAATAAGAGACAAAAGATCAAGGAATTATAGATAACTATATTAAGGCCGCACGAATTTACGCTCCACCAGCGAGCCACGGCAGCGGGGCACTGTTTTACTGTGCCCCGCTACAGGGTAACAGTGCCCCGCTGCAATCCGCGCCGTCGATTCTCCATCAAACGGCCCGCACACCATCTCCGTGCCAGCGAGGACCTGTTTGTAATTTCCTGCAAACCCAGGATCTTCCTTGCAAAATTATCACACATGACAGTGCTTGCGAGGACCTATACGAAATTTCTCGACAAACCAGGGACTTCCGTGTAAAAATGCATCACAACCCCCTTCTTCCTCCTCTCTCTCGCGTGCACGGCCGGCGAACGCCGCCGCCGCCGGCGCGCCGTTCCGCAGCTCCGCTCCTCCTCCCTCACATCGGCGGTCACGGAGAGGTGCGCCGTCGCTTCCTTCATCTCCTCGACGAGAACCGCCTGCCGGAACGCTGCCCACGCGCCGGATTCGCCGGCGCCACGCT
This sequence comes from Poa pratensis, assembly GCA_947311845.1. Taxonomy (NCBI): domain Eukaryota; kingdom Viridiplantae; phylum Streptophyta; class Magnoliopsida; order Poales; family Poaceae; genus Poa; species Poa pratensis. The sequence continues at coordinate 3,759,116 of CAMZMU010000121.1, read as the reverse complement.
CCGCGTCCGCCGCCGTCGTTTCGGTCGCCGCCGGCAGTCCGGCTACCATTTGGCCACCAGCGCCGCCCCTCCGGCTTCCCCGCACCGCCCCCTAGCGGATCCGCGCGTCCCCGGCCTTGCGCGCGCGTTCCCCGCTCGAACGCGAGCTCGGCGGCGCGGCCGTGCCCGCCGGCGGCTGACGTCACCGATGACGTCACCGCGGGGCCCGCCTGTCAGCCTCTAAAAAAAAGGAAAAACCTGCAGAAAATTATAAAATTCATATCTTCCAGTCCATAATTCGAAAAAATACGAAAAATATACCGAAATTCGCAGAAAAATGCAATATTCACACCTAACAGATTTCCATGCAATATTGAACAACATTAAATAATTGCATCTACAAAGTCTAATATAATCTTCTTACACTAATTAAAAAAACTTATGGAAATGACACCTACAACTTTGTTTTCCCAAATGTACCCAAAAAAAACATCCAAAATTATTTCTTCTAGCTACGGATCAAATTTAAGAAATGCTCACATAATATATTCCCTCTGTTTATAAAATTGATTAAATTTAAGAAATGCTCACATAATATAATCCCCCCGTTTAGAAAATTAAATTAAAATTTTAGTACAAAATAAAATCTTACTATACCATTTTCGAATAAAATAAAATAGAATTTAGAGATAATTTAACTGAATAATCTTCAATTATGTAGCTATATTTAATGAATGCTCAAAACGGTTAACATTTAGAAATAACCATGATATATTAACTTTGATTACAAATTTAGTGATAATTTAACTGAATAATCTTCAATTATGTAGCTATATTTAATGAATGCTCAAAATGGTTAACATTTGGAAGCAACTATGACATATTTCCTTTGATTACGTTGCTAAATAAGAGTACTACCTCTAACTACTCTTAAATGTAACTTAAATGTCTCTAACTATATAGTTAAATTAAAAAAAACTTGATTAGACAAATATTTGCAGTAAACGCAAATTCATATCCTCTATCTATGGACTGAATTTGAATTAAGTTTAATAAATTCTCATATAACTTATACCCTCTAAAAAAGGTACAAACATAATATAACAACTCGAATAAGTTAATATTTGAACTCCCTCCAGTTATGCAAATTAATTTAATGAACGCTTAAATCGAACTTACCTACCTCTAACTACGTACTTAAATTTAAATAACGGTTAAATAAATGCTAAAACAACGGATTCACCATTTGACTCCAAATCCAATGAATGCTAAAATTGAACTTACCTCTCCTAATGTTTTGTAGAAAAAAAAAATATTCACAAGAATATCCAGCGAACACAATGTAGAAAACTTCCCAATTTTAACATTTTTTTTTCCAAAACCTAAACAATTTCTAAACAAAACTTCTCTTTGCATTACAATAATCACAAATTTCCACATTTTTAAAATAAGAACATTTCTAAATTTAAATTTTACACACAAGCGCGGCGGTGTCGCCGCGCGACTATTCCAACTTGATTAATTTCCAAGAATTCAACAAATTTAAATCCCGCATTTCCAACTTTGAATTTTACCCACACACGCGGCATCGCCGCGCAAATTTACCTAGTTTATCTTCACGTCAAGTAGCATCAAACGCATAGCACTTATCTCCTCGGGATATGAATGCTTCAATCGATCTGGTACTAGTAGAGCTGATCCACGCACAACACAACTCCTCGTGCGGAATATGCCGACTAGAGGACAACACGTAGATGGATCGGAAGTAGTACCTGAATCGGAAAACTTTGACGTGAGCAGATGGCTTTGATCTCTTTCCTCGGACTTGATCCGGCTGGAGCTGATCCCTTCACGCGCGCATGCGTCAAAACGATCTGGTTTCCACGATTGATCCACACGTAGCCGTAGCTCCTCGCACATGATTGATCTGAGGGCGTAATAAAACGGCGGGCCGAAAATCGTACCAGACAAACGAGACCGCACAAGGACGGAAAACTGCAGCGGCGCGGACGGATCGCCAAGGCGGTGCACAGGACGCCGACGACGCTGTGAACTCTTGATCTCGGATCTGATCCCAAACGATGCTTTAGCTGCATATGATGACGCAACCTGCGGCTATTAATTCAAACGAACGCTGCGACGGTGCTGCCCCGAGAGCGCAGCGGAAAGTCTCCTGGAGCAGCGGATCGCCGAATCCTTCGGCTTTGATACCACTTGTTGTAAAACTGCGCAGCAAAAGTAGATCAAACAAAGAAAAAGAACACAGATTTAACGTGGAAAACCCTTACGGGAAAAAACCACGGAACGCACGAAGGCGTATAACTATAATCGGGAGAAGTATTACAATACACGAGAGGACACACCCTTCTCGTGCTATGGATCTGGTGGATCTCTCTCAATCTCACGATCTAATCTATGACTACATGGAACTATATATAGGGGACAAACAACTCTCTTTCTTGGCGGACACGGAACTGAGTTGTACACATGCCTTTCCGGTAGGACTCCAAATATGGTAGGATTCAGAACACAATAAAACAACAGCTTTGCCGCCGTTGGGCCATGGCCGCCTTGAGGCCAAGCTCTCCAGGGAGCGTGACAGTGCTTCAGACATGGTGGTGATACACTTAGACGTTGCATAAGCTGCAGTATGTGGCAGCGACACCGACGAGGTGAGTGTGCGTTCTGTGGCATGTACATGGCTATAGCGCTGCGGTCAACCCCGCCGACCCCTACTGTCGTCACCGTGCCATCCTTGTCCGCCACACAACTCACCATGGGTGGTTTATCTGGTAACCACGTGTAATTTATTTGTCAACCATGTACGTTTATCTGGTAACCACGTTTAATTATGTGTGGATTATCCAGTAACCACTTTTTAGTTTATCTGTCAACCATGTGTGGTTAATCTGGTAACCATGTGTAGTTTAGCTGTCAACCTCTCTGGTTTATCTGGTGACCACATGTACTTATGTGTGGTTTATCTGGTAACCCGGTTTAGTTTATCTGTCAGCCATGTATGGTTCATCTGGTAACCCTGTTTACTTTATATGTCAGCCATGTGTGGTTCATCTGGTAACCAGGTTAGTTTATTTGTCAACCATCTGTGATTTATCTGGTAACCACCTACAGATTGTCGGTGTATGTCTTACTTTCCTAATGACTTTATCTTGCTAAAACATGGCAACCATGTGTAATTTATCTGGAATCATCCTTGGATGAGCTCGAAAGTGTATCTGAATTTTTCAGATTATTTCACCTTGGTTAAACGGGTAAACAAGTGTAATCTTCAAATGTAATTTCACCTTGATTTCTCCCCAAACGAAGAACCTGACGGGTGCATTCAAAAAATCTGATAATCGTGTCCGAATAATATGGTAGCTGAACCGAGAAACATGGCGGGTGCATTTGAAAAATCTAATAGCTATGTCCGAACAATATGGCAGCTGAACCGAAAACCTTGGCGGGTGCACTCGAAATTTTTGATAATTTTGTCCGAATAATGTGGTATCTGAATCGAATAATTTGGTGGTTATTTTTGAAAAATCTGATAAATTTGTCCGAACAATCCAAACCGGAGAATCTAATGGTTATTTTCGAAAAATCTGATAAGTATCCGAACTGTTTCTAACAACATTGGAGTTGTCTTAAAGCAAAGTATTTAATTTACGGACTAAGTATCTTTTAAAAAAAAATTGGCAAAGAAAATAAGATAATAATTTTTTTTTGCGAAGATAATAATTACATGTAAGCATCACATGTATATGCCACGGGAACCTTGTATGACAGCCTTGCGCAATCCATATTTTATTCTCATGATTTTTATTTGTAAAATTTGCATGCATGTCTCCTGGTCCAGTATCGATGCAAGCAGTGCTACTGCCGCTGCAGCTTTTAGATCGTATGGTAACGTGCCGGCGGTGTAGCTAGTAGCTTAGCTTGGTTCGCTCGGTCACAACAACGCGTGACGTACGCGGCTGATGACAAAGACCGCCCTGCACGGACAAACACATCCGCGCGTCAGCTGGCTACAGGAGCCGCCGCACGGAACGACATATGAGCGGCGCCGCTCTGTAGTTCAGTCCTACTAAAATTTGGGCAAGGCAAGTTTGGCTCCCTGTATCTAGAGAGTGGTAAACATGCCCGTGTGTTGCCATCTAGAGATATGGCTATAGGAGATGTGTTCCGCGGCGCTAAAAACTCGAAGGTAAAAGTTTCAGTTGCACAAATCCTACTTTACACGTCCTGATTGATTCCATTAACTTGAAGCACATCACATGGGGTGGAAAAGAAGCTTGCCGCATAACCAAATTGGCTATTTCCATCAGCACAATCAGCACTACTGTAGCACAGTACAAGAAAGAGTAGAGGAATGGATTTACCTCGCGAGCCCTTCTTTCAGTATACTCAGATCGCGGTCACTCCATTAGGATCACGGTGACGAAACGCGTCCCCTGACGAGCTAATCAACAGCCGAACAAACAAGCCTTGCCAAACGGGTGGTGGACTGGGAGGAGAGCATCTGAGCATGTGGAGGTGGCTGTTGTACACTGAGGCGGCAGTGGTCCCTGGTGGTGGAACCAATCAGCAGGCACAATGTTAGCGTCCACTTAGATTTAGCCCAACACTCAGCCTAGTTTCAGACGTTTATGCTCACACAACCCAACTATAAGAGGAGAGCCCATTCCATCCCAAAAGCCCGGACTGGTAGGAGGAGGAATCTCTCCCTTATAAGCTGGGTGTGGCCTCTTCCCCTAGGCGAGGTGGGACTAAACTTTGTGCAGCCTCCACTAGTCAACAGCAGCCCTAACACACAAACCGCGCCCTCAAATCCTCCGGGCGCTCAATTCGGATCGACCTGCACAAATCGAGCCGGAAGAAATCAGCCGCGTCGTGCGGATGGACGACGAAGTACGCTGAGGATGGTGATGGAGGCGTCATTGGCGGAGGCGGGGGACGGCGTCGTGCGCCGACGCGTCAATGGCGACCTTGAGGCATCGACTGTGGACGAAGAGCGCTTCGCCGGTGGGATTGTGGACACGCGTCACGTAAATGGCGACCTCGACGGGGAGCTGGTCGTAGACTGGCACGCCAATGGCGTCGTTGAGCCGGCGGCCATGCCCTAGGCCGGAACCCTATCCCCTTGTGGCTCCGCACGATAGTAGAAGGCAGATTGTATCGGGGGCTCCGCGCGACGGGCAATTCTTTCGTTGGCCCACCTATCGGCACGCGTGAGCGTGAGAGGTTACTGGACGAATGGGTATGACGGTTTTCGGTTTGGCAGACTAAGGAACCAAAATTTTCTTTTAGATAGGAGAGATGTGTGTGATTGTCGAACATCACACACGGTTTTTTCGAAAGGTATGCGATGAGTAATTTGTTACCCTTTACCAAAAGGGTATATGATTGGGGGCCTTAATTGGCATACTGTGTGTCCATGTTCCATGATTTCAGCCTCACCAACATGTTTTAACGACTTACTCCCTCATTAAATAGAGTGCACTCATGCGACTTCGGTTCAAAACAAATTTTAGCTACCAGAATTGTTCACCACAGATATGCAAAGTACGATCTTTGGCGTGGCATCCAAAGTACTAACAAATTGCGAGTGCAACCTAAGTCGATGTTCAGGATCATGTCCATGTCAATGCCACCGAAGCCAATATATTCACAAATCGCAAAAACAATGCGCAGTGCTTTCCTTAACAAAGCTCCATCAGTTTCATCTTGACCAAATTTACATGCAATCTCTTCGGAACAAGAGCATAGTGCAGAAAATACTTTTGAGAAGACTAATCCCTTGAAAGCATAGTGTGGGCATGCTTTGGCATAACGAGCGCGCCGTCAATCACACAACAAATGATGGATCAGTTTAGTTAAGCTCGAGCGACATTAGTTGGTCTAGGTGGCGTACGAACTGCATTTTTTTATACTAGAAGGTAAGTTGTTTCTTTCTCTGGTTGGTTGTGTTGCACCCAGGTGCACCCAGACCATGCGTGAATATCTACGGATACAAGACAATCTCACAAAGTGCAAAGCTCGTCTTTCTTCTATAATGTCAGTAGTGTGTAGAGTATTAACTAGAAGGGGATGGCGCGCTTTGCTGCGCCCGAGGGTATTATTGCGGTGATCAATACACGACATGCTTGTATGAGTAAAGATTAGTTTGCTCTTACACGATCATATACAAATTCATAACCTTTTCGGACAAATATTGTAGGCATTGGTCTAGTATCTTCGGTATAAACCGTATAATGCTAAAGTAACAACCTTGTGCATGGAGGCGGAGAAGCCATGCGAGGCGGGGGTTGTTCGAGGTGCAGACGGAGGCAGAGCTTGCATGCGTCGCTCGTGCCCGTACTTGTAGGGAAGGAGGAGGCACGGCGATGAGGGGGGAGAGGAGGGCCGCTCGGGTAGCTCACCGTCCGGAGCTACGGATAGCGGGGAAGCGATGGTCGTCGCACAGGGGAGGAGAGCGACAACACCCCTCAAGGTTGAATCCCTACTGTGCCTTCGAGCAGTGGTGTTGGACTCACCGCCGAATACCGGTAGGACTTGTGACGAAACTGCCAGGTTCGAGGCAAAACCAATGGGAGAGGAGGTGGCACGGTCACCGGAAAAGATGCGGGAGGGCGACATGAAACTTCCAATTGGCAGTTGGCGTGCCCACTTTGCCTTTTTTGCCTTTTTTATATAGGAGCAACCCAAGTGTTGTATTTTGCAACACTTGATATATTTTTTTACTACACAAAATAAAATTGGATAAAATTTACATCAATGCCAGATGTTGGAGTAAGGATTTTGGCCTCGAATGTCGTAAAAATTAGTAAGACCCCAAAATAGGGCAACTACTGGAGATGCTCTAAGAGAAGGGAGCCAGTAGATTCCTGTGCGGTAGTTAGAGTATCTCCAATATATCGGTTGTGTAAAATAGGACACCAAACACGGCTTGATGTTAAATATACATTAAAAAACGTGATTTTTTAGGGCACCGAGAACAACAACTCCAACAGGTGATGTATTTTGGGCAAGGCTGATCCAACAACTTCCCTAAAATAAATCCGAATATTGCATTTCATACAAAAAACATCCGAAATTTTGATAAACATTCGACCTAAGCATAGAATTAAACATTTGAACTAACAATCCAAAGTAAACATCAAACTAAACATATCAAACTAATCCCCGTCGACTGGGAGGACGAATCTGAGCTCGACGAGGCGGATGAAGAGTCCACGGTGATCACCGTCGAGGGTCCAACCTCGCCCTCCTTCTTCACCTTCACCATCGAGGGTCCTGCTCCGAACTCCTACTACACGTACGGAGGATTCACCCGCGCAAACCTCGCCATTGCCTCCTCGTCGCTCTCCTGGATATTCGTCTGCTCCATCCGCTTCACCGAGCGAGTCATCATCTTACTCACCGGCGGGGCCGATGTACTCCGCATCCTCCAGGGATTCGATATCCAGAAAGTTGAGCTCCGAGCCCAGAATCCCAAGCCTCTAACCAGAGATGTCGTACGCGCGGGCGGCGATGTCTGCCGTCTCGAACGTGCCCGCCATCGCACAGCAGCTCAGTGGCTTAGCGGCCAAACTCCCGCACCAGCACACCCTTGAAGCCGAACTTACTCTTCATCTTCTTCGGTGCCATCCGCGGGCCGGCGGCAAGGGCACATGGAGGAGGTGGTGCAGGGCGAAGGAAATGACGTCAAGGGTGCTCGTCAACGGGCAGGGGGCAAGGGCACAGCCGGATTCGAGTTCGGCGACGGCGATTTGGGACGGAGACGGCAGATTGGGGCGACGGCGACGGGACGCGACGGAGAATCTGGATGTGGCGAGGAGAGGCCGCGGCGGCGGATTCGGTGGCGAGTGGAGGTGCAACGGTGGGAGGAGGCGTCGGCGGCGTCAGTTAGCTGCGCGTGCGTGCGGGTTGCGGGCGTCGGCGGCGAGTGGAGGTGAAACGGCGGGAGGAGGCGTCGGCGGTGTTAGTTAGCTGCGCACGCGTACGGGTTGCGGTTTGGGCACGGCCTTTGGTGATGTATATTTGCATCCCAGTGCCCTATTTTCCATCGCGATGTAAAAAAAATTGCCCAATTTTTACATCACCGGCTTTTGTTGGAGAGAGTTTTTTGTGTCCTGATAATGTAAAAAGCGGTTAATTCCTACTATTCATCAAATATAGGAGATTCTCTTAAAAAATCATCATGAAGTTTTGTATCTAACTGAACGGATAATATTACTCTGAGCTTAATCTAGTGAAGAGAAATGTGTAAAGCATGAACCAATGAGAGAGTGACATGTGGTTCAACAAGGAAGATTAAATCCTAGGGAGCTTAGATATTGGAGGGATTTGTACGGATGACACTGTAGCCTGTAGGGGTGCTTCGCAAAGTGCAGGGAAAGAGATGTTTGAATAAGCTGTAGCATATGTACTGTCTAATTAAGGTATTGCGACCTAATTAATCGCACTTAGGGGTACAAAAGAACTACTGTCAGACCGTGATGCTAATCTGCACTGGACAGGTGCATGATATTGGACAATGCACTAGTACAGATCGGATCATATAATCTCCATGGTCGTGCCCGGAACAACCGAACCCCGTGTGACGAATTTAACTGTTTACGGTAAACAGTATGGGCGGGCCGACGGGTCAAGCCGTGTGCTAAGGCCAACATATGTTTTTCAAAAAGGGAGCTACCCAGCCTCTCGATGATGCATACGGTTTTTATTGGCTTCATTAAAAATATCAAAGGTCTTACAATTTAAGGATCGCAAAGGGTTGAGACATGAATCAACCAGCGAAAAATACAAAATATCATGAAACGCCTATGCGTTAACATGCTATCCAACATAAGCCTCACCCAGAAAACACAATTTCGGCTTTGATCACAAACAGAGAGGACGCTTCTCTTGGATGGCAACCGGCGTCTATGGGCCTCAAGGCGAACCGGAGAAAAATGCGTTCATCGACGAGCTTCGTGCTCTTGCGGGAACCCGACCACCTCGCTGGCTAATCTTTGGCGACTTCAACCTAATCTACATGGCGGCCGACAAGAGCAGCAACAACCTCAACCGTAGACTCATGGGCAGGTTCAAAGCCGCATTAGATGCGATGCGGCTGCGCGAACTCAACCTTACTGGCCGCAAGTTCACTTGGACAAACAATGAAACAATGACCCGGATTGATAGATTTTTCTGCTCAGATGATTGGGATGTCTCGTTCCCTTCAGCCATCCTCCAAGCTCTCCCGTCTTCGATTTCCGACCATGCACCTCTTCTCATGATCGGTGCCGCGGACATCCCTAAGTTTGCAACCTTCCGTTTTGAGATCTTCTGGCTGCGAATGGAGGGCTTCCAGGAGACCGTGGCGGAGGCGTGGGGAGGGGAGGTGCTCTCTTTGGACCCTCTCCGGCGGCTGCACGTCAAGCTGGAGCGCACTGCCCGCTTCCTCAAGAAGTGGCACCGACGAGTTTTTGGCAACCTCAAGCTGCAGCTCGCCATTGCTAGGGAGGTCATTGGCAGACTTGATGTCGCCCAGGAGTCCCGTGTCCTATCTGTTGCTGAGAAGAATCTGCGAACCAGCCTGCGCAAGAAAATTTTGGGGATTGCCGCAATAAGCAAAATTCGCATCCGGCAAAGGGCCCGGCTCTCTTCGATCAAACTTGGGGATGCCAACACCCGACTTTTCCACCTTCGTGCTAATGGGAGACGGCGCAAAAACTTCATCTAGGTCCTTTCAACGGATGGCGGGATGGCGATCACTCACGCGGACAAGGAGGCGGCGATCCGCACGCACTTCTCTGATTTTCTTGGCACGGCGCAGCCAAGGTTGACCTCCCTTAATTGGGACCGGCTAGGATATGTGCAGCATGACCTTGCACATCTCGACGCCCCCTTTTCCATGGAGGAGTTGAGGGCTGCGGTCTTTGCCCTGCCCGGCGAGAAGGCTCCGGGCCCCGACGGCTACATTGGGAGATTTTTCAGAGCCTGTTGGGACGTGGTGTGCAATGATCTCTTCGCCGCTGTGGTTGCCCTCTCTGAGCACGGAGGCGCAAATTTTGGGCTCCTCAACCAAGCAAACATTGTCCTACTTCCGAAGAAGAATGATGCGGGAAGGATAGCCGACTACAGACCCATCAGCTTGATTCATAGTTTCTCCAAGATGCTCGCCTCCCGCCTTGCTCCTTTGCTGCCCAAGATCGTCTCGCCTAGTCAATCGGCCTTCATAAAAAAATGCTGCATACACGACAACATCCTTCACGTCCAGGGCTTGATCAAGGAGATGCATAAACACAAGACCCCCGGTTTTTTCCTCAAGCTCGATATTGCAAAGGCTTTCGACATCGTCAGCTGGCCGTACTTGTTGGAGCTGTTGGAGAGGCTCGGGTTCGGCGAGCATTGGAGATGGTGGATCTGCCTGCTGCTCTCTTCGGCCTCGTCCAAGGTGCTACTCAATGGCAAGCCGGGCCCGTCGATCTCACACGCCAGAGGACTGCGACAGGGAGACCCCATATCCCCCATGCTCTTCATCATCGCGATTGACCCTCTTCACCACCTTTTTCGGCTTGCCCGGGAGGAGGGCATTCTCCAGCCTTTCCGGGAGCGGCCGGTGCGCTTCACGGTCTCCTTCTATGCCGACGACGCCAGGATCTTTGTTGGGCCTGAGCCGCATGACATGAGGGTGGTTCGTCACATCTTACAAGTTTTCGGAGACGCCACTGGGCTACACACAAACCTGCAGAAATCAGAGGCGTTCCCTATTGGCTGCACGGAGGCGCAGATCACCGCAGCATTGGCTTTTTTCCCGGCAAAGAGAGGATCTTTTCCATGCACCTACCTTGGCCTGCCTCTTCATCACTCGCGACTCAAGGCGGTCCATTTTCAGCCGCTCATTGACAGGATTGGAGCTCGGCTGGCTGGCTGTTGGGGGCGGCATTTCACTAGGGCCGGCCACGTCTTGCTTTGTCGGGCAGTCCTCTCCTCCATGGTGATCTACCACATGGCCGTCTTCAAGCTCCCGAAGTGGATCATCCGCAAGATAGAGAGATCAAACGAAGCTTCCTGTGGATGAAACCTGGAGCGGCCCCGGTGCGAGACCACATGCGTTGGTGAACTAGAGCTCGGTCTCGCGGCCAAAAGATCTCGGCGGGTTGGGCATTTTCGACATGGAGAAGTTTGGCAGGGCGATGAGGCTCAGGTGGCCGTGGTTCGCTTGGACGGACCCGTCCATGCCTTGGATTGGGTCGGCGCTGCCGTGCGATGTTGCGGACATGAACCTGTTTAGAGCTTCGACGGACATCACGATTGGTGACAGAGCAAAATGCATCTTCTGGCACGATCGGTGGCTCCCTGGTGGCCCTCTAAAGCAGCAGTTCCCCTTGATGTTTGCCTTAGCTACAAGGAAATCAAGAACGGTGCAAAAGGAGCTTGATGGTGGCAATTGGATGGGCTCGCTTTTCCATCTCTCCATAGCTGACCAGCTCTCTCAATTTGTCAAGCTGTGGACCATGCTCCAGGGGGTTGTGCTGCAGCCGCGGCCGGACGCGATCTCGTGGAGATGGACGGCGTTGGGGACATACACAACCACTTCAGCTTACAAGTTCCAATTCGTCGGGTCCCTGCGACCTTTCCGTACATCCAAGGTTTGGAAGGCCAATGTGTCGGGGGAATACTTTCTGGATTAACCCGCGGCCCAGTGCGACTTAACTTACTCGCACGGACGAAGGCCCACTTGGGAGCAAGCCCAATATTGAACCGCCATAAGGGGAAAGATCTAGAAGACATATCCCGGAGGACGTGAAGACCAAGTAGTCTCCGAGTAGGCCTCTGTGGATGTATTCCTTATGGGGAAGTTTCCTTTTGTAACCTAGCGAGCCTCTGTGTATATAAAGAGGACTCGCAGGACTTAGAGCGGGTCAAGCTATCAAGCCCCAAACCCTAGCTCATACGGCGAGTACCAGATCGGATCGCCTCCATTGTAACACCTCGATTATCATATCAATACCAATCTAGGGTAGGCAGGAAGTAGGTCTTTTACCTCACATTGAGGGGGCCGAACCTGGGTAAATCTGTGTTGATCTTTGTTCCTGCGATCCCAAGCTCGGAGATGCTTGACTCGCATAATCCCACACCTACGAAGTCATCTATGACACCTGACGTGACAAACCCACGACAGTTGGCGCCCACCGTGGGGCCTGCGGTCAAGAGCGTCACGTTCCGCGCAGGATCCATGAAGGGAGCTGAAGATCTTGTTGTTGGCCGTATCATCACGGTCAATGGCACACCCCTCATCGACGATTCAAGCTGGGGGCCGGAAGCAGATTACTTGGAGACCGGCCACGTCATCCCCTTTGGATCCATCAACGTCTTCGTCGGCTTCATTGGCGGCGAGTCAGAGGATCCATCGCAACATGGCGACTCAGAAGAAGGAGTCGCGGTAACAGTGGACCAAGAAGAAGAATCTATCAACCACGAGTCGCTGCCTCTCGAAGACGAAGAAGGCCAATCCATTGAGTATGTCCTTGAGGAAAGGCTATGCGGAGGCCCTGTGGATAGTGGCTCGCCCTCTGTAGAAGATCGGCACGTGAAGGGGTCTACAGGACCACAGAAGCAGACGAAGGGCTGGGCATGCCACCAGGCAGCTTAGCCCCCACACCGCCGGAAGCAGCAGAACAAGCCGCGCTAGACGCATCAGGAGTCGCGGCATCCGCTGCGATGACGCCAGGAGTCGCGGCCTCAGGAGTCGCAAACAGAGAGACCCACCTGGAGTCGCGCCTGCGGAATCAGGGTCAAGGGTAACCCCCACGCAGCGGTCACGCCGCCACAGGGAAGCGTGTTGTTTACGCCAATATCTGCGGTTAACGCGGCTGCTAGGGTGACAGAATTGGAGGCTACCAGGATCGGGCTATATGATGAAGTCCAGAGAATCGCAGATGAGAGAGCCAGGCTGGCGCGTGAGGAACAGCGCCTCCAACAGGAGCAACTGCGACTCATCGAGGAAACCAATACTCTGCAAGGAATACAGGCCACCTTGCCACACAGACGCCACGCGAGTCGCCTGCAGCCAGGAACAGTAAACCCTATGGAGCTGTTCCAATCACCTACCGCTGAACCAGCAATTGCGGTCCCGTCAGCCGCCACCAACACGATCCCATCAGTCGCCACCAACACGGCGCACCCGGTCGCATGGTCAGGGGTCGCACAACCTTCAGTCGCGGTACCCGCACACATGGCACCATCTGCCATGGTTATGCGGTCCGTGGCCCCGTTAGCTGCGCCCGCGGTTCAAGCAATCGCTGTACCATCAATCGTACCAGCGGTTCCATCTTTCGCAGCACCAAGAGTAGCAGAGATACCTGGATCAAGGGCCATAGTACAGGCTAACAACAGGGCCATGATGCCCCCGCCATTGACGCAGCCAACCTTTGTTCAGCAATCGCCACAGCAGCCTCAAAGGTTCCACACGCCGCAAGGGCATTATGTTAGCCCAGTGGAGAATCTCTTTGCAGCCACAAACATCTTGGCCAGATTAGCGCCAGCAGGAAACACGCCAATGGACAGAGAGGCACGGCGCGCCATTGAGATGCTGAGCACAGCAGTAATACAGCAGGCGAATATGTCCGAACACGCAGGACGGCTGCACTCCACCCCTTACAATAGCAGAGCAACGGCGGAGAGAAGCATCCACGCGGAGTCGCCACACGTTGCGACCTCGAGCTCGGCTAGGCGACAAAGGGAAGATCAACCTGCGGCTCAAAATCAACCTCAGCAAATTCAACCCATAGAGATTGTGCAGCCGCGCGCGGCGGCCAATCCAATAGGAAGGCCAGCTTCGTCCAACCTATCGTCGCGACTCAAAGGCCCAGTCTGTTTCAGCGAAAGAATCAGGTCTGAACCGTTTCCTGCAGATTTCAAAGGCCTCGCAAGGTCGCCAACTACAACGCCAGCATGGACCCTGTTACTTGGCTCAACAATTACGAGATGGGCATGAGCATCCTAAATGCATCCGAAGAGATCTGCGCACGTTACCTAAACATGATGTTAGAAGGCGCAGCCCACATATGGCTACAAAATTTGCCACCAAATTCAATAAACTCTTGGGATGAGATGAAGGAAGCTTTTATCAAGAATTTCCAAGGAACATGCAAGCGACTCTGCAGCATAGAGGACCTTGAGCGTTGTGTACAGAAGGAAGGCGAGTCGAGTCGCCACTGGATGAGAAGGGTCGCAGAGATCATACATTCCTCAGATAACATACCACCCAGTTCAGCAGTCCTTGTCATGGAGAAAAATTGCAAATTTGAGCCGCTAGTCCACAAACTAGGTCGCATGAAGGATAAAGTCAAGAGCCTAAGCGAGGTAATGGCGGCGGCCAACAAGTATGCTAGCTCGGATAAAACCAGGGACGCATCTGATGGGGAGGAAGAGGAAAACACTGGCAAGGGAAAGAAGGCCAGTAGCAAGCCTCAACAACAGCAAGCTAGCAATGCCAATGCGAGTTATAACAAGCGCAAAAACGAGGAAGGAAACTCAGGGTTAGTCGCAAATACGAATACTCGTTACAAACAAAGCAGCAGCAGAGGAAGGAATTTTCACCCAGTTAATTTGGAAGAGGTTTTCAACCGCCCCTGCGACATCCATATAGGAAAAGATGGGAAACCACCCAACCACACGAAGGCACAGTGTTATCATTACAAAAAGTGGAAGGATGGACAGCCACTCAACACAAACTTCAATCATCAAAACAACGAGGAAGGTAAACACGGCGGAGGCAACAACAGCAACAACGCCGTCCCAAATCCGCAGCCAGATCAGCCACATTCCCAAAACAGTTGGGTCAGTATCATACCATTGTGGTGAATACTTCAAGGAGGGAACAAAAGCTGCGACGACGCAATCAGGCTGTTAACGCCATAGTACCAGCCGTCCCACAGTGGCTAAAGTGGTCCGAGCAACCAGTAGTTTGGAGCCGCGAGGATCACCCAGGAGAAATAAATGAAGAGGGAAAACTCGCGCTGGTGGTTGCCCCTCAAGTCGCAGGGTACAAGTTGAGCAAAGTACTGATGGATGGAGGCAGCAGCATCAATATATTATACTATGAAACCTTCAAAAGAATGAACCTTCAAGAAAAGCAGCTACACCCATCAAGAACAACGTTTCATGGTGTCGTGCCAGGCATATCAGCTCAGCCATTGGGGCGAGTTAACTTGGAGGTCGCCTTTGGGACACAAAGCAACTTCAGGAGCGAGTACATTTGGTTCGAGGTTGTAGATTTCCAGAGCCCATATCATGCGCTGTTTGGCAGAGAAGCATTCGCAAAGTTTATGGCTAGGCCGTGCTATGTGTACCTAAAGCTTAAAATACCAGGCCCTAGGGAGTCATCACCATCAATGGCGACAAAAGAATAGCTCAAGAATGCGAAGAGGCGACAAGGCCATAGCCAGAGCAGCTTGCATCGCAGAGAGCGCGCCCATGCGCGAGTCGCAGGAGAATTTTGATGACATCGTGAAGGCCAAGAGGCACCTGCCTGACTTGCGACTTCAGATTACGGCCGCAAGGGAGGCAAGGAAGTCAAAGGCTACGAGCCATTGCCAATAAGGACACATCCCAGCGTCGCGAGTTGCCATCAGCAGCCGCAGCAAAATTATTAAGAGTTTACATCATCAAGCTGGCCACTCAGGGCTAAAAATTTCAATTCTGGTCGCCACTCAGGCGCGACCGACCCAATGTGACACTTCTGATCGCCACCTAGGCGCGATCGACCCAATTCTGGTCGCCACTCAGGCGCGACCGACCCATGTAACATCTCTGGTTGCCACCTAGGCGCAACCGACCCAATTCTGGTCGCCACTCAGGCGCGACCGACCCATGTAACATCTCTGGTTGCCACCTAGGCGCAACCGACCCATTCTGGTCGCCACTCAGGCGCGACCGACCCATGTAACATCTCTGGTTGCCACCTAGGCGCAACCGACCCATCATTTCTGGTCGCCACTCAGGCGCGACCGACCCATGTAACATCTCTGGTTGCCACCTAGGCGCAACCGACCCAAGCATCACTTCTGGTCGCCACCTAGGCGCGACCGACCCTATGTATCATATAATGATTCTGAAATAAAGCATCTCAAACTACCAATTGAGCTGTGAGTCTTTTATTTTTTAATCATTGGTCCCTTGGGGGTGCGGCAGCTTTTTAGCGCGGCCTATTCCTTGGGATCGCCAAACAAGTGGCATTTATCGTGATTATACTCAACCTCTCTTGGATGCGACTTGCACTATGCGGCCAAAGTACTGGGGGTGCGGCGTCAATCGAGTTTGATTGCCTATCATGGCCGCTCTCGACCCTGAACACGCACTTTTTACCTGGGAAATACTGAGCCGCGCAAGGGCCTAAGTGAGGAAAAACCGAGACAAATCATAAGGACCAGCCTATTGGTCGAAACATGTACTGCCAAGAGTACTTAAGCAAACCATAATATTGTCTTATGACACATAAATTCTAACAATTATTACAGACCGCTAAGGGCCAAGATCATCAAACCATTGTTTTTCTTCTTCACTTGTGCGCAGCTTTTGGCCGGTGGGAAGGAGGAACAGGCGGCTTACCAAGCTTGCCAGAAGGAGCAATCGCAGGCTCGCTGGAGGGCTCTTCAGTCGCGGGCTTGGGGGCTGCAGAGCTGGATACGCCTGGAGAGGGGTTCTTTTCCTGCGGAATCACCGCACTGGATGACGGAGCGGGTAACTTCTCCCATCTGCTTCCATCTGCATTATACTTGCCCATATAGGTCGCAAGATCTATCCCCTCCACCAGTTCAGTCGCGTGGCCGCGCATATCCTTCCAAGTCGTCGCATATTCTGAGGCCGTCAGTTCGGTGCCATCCACCTTCTTCGAGGGCCTACCTTTTGCAACCTTGGCAGCATCAAAAGAAGGATAGTACGTCTTGGCCAAAGCAAGAACATGAGCCGCGCCGGTGCGAGCTGAGGACTCCTTCCAGTCCAAAAAGAACTGAGGCGCCCTAAGCAGTCTTTTTAGCAGCCCTTCAGAATCACCGGGGACTGGCTTGGTCGGCAGCAGGCACTTAGACAGTGATTTCATGGCGTCACAAGTTCTTCGCGAAAAATCGCGGATATACTCCAGCTGTTCTTGAGTACTGCCGCGCTGCTCCTTGGCATCTTCACCTACATCGAGGCATGTCTCCGTCAGCTCTACAACACACAGGCAAAGATAGTAGAGAAAACAGATGCAGATATGAGTCGCAACACATACCAGTTAACTCTTGAGTCATGATGCACACTTTGGCGTGGACAAGGTTATGGGCATCAGAAACTTTCTTCAACTTTTTCTCAAGCTCGCCAATGGAAACAGCCTTAAGCCTTGCGTCCTCATTGGCATCAGCAATGGCGTCTTTCTGAGCACTGACTTGGAGTCCAGCTGCTGGACCCTCTCTTGGAACTTCTCTTCAACAGTTTTAAGCCGCAGCTCGGTGGCTTTGGCTTGCTCAGATAACTTGAAGCTTTCATCAGATAGCTCGCCCATCCTGGTTTCCCTCTTCTTCAGCTCAGCGTCACGCTGGCCAAGGAGCTCGCGCAGCCTCTCCAGTTCAGAGGGAGTATCCCCCAGCTGCTTTTCCAAGGCAAGTTTGGCAGCCGTTATGGAGCTTAGTTCCTCCTACGAAGGGTACATCAGTTAGTAAGTATATATCAACAGCTAAAAGAGAAGCATCAAGTCTCCCTTTACAGTCAAAGAAGAAACTTGATCCTTGGGGGCTAGAGACAGATAACTGGAGATAGAAGTTTACCTTATAAGCCGCAGACAGGTCAGACAGTGCCTTGCGGAGCTCCATGGCTTGCTTGTCATTTGAGGCAATGATAGCCTCTGACAGTCTCTCAGCGCGGCTTGTGGAGGAGGAAGAAGCAACCTCAGCATGCAGAATTGGCGACCGCAGGCTGTCCGCCGCTGGCGACTCAATCACTGGCGCATCAGCATCCTTGGCCATTACATCTATGGAGGAGGGGTTGACCTTCTCCACGTCCTGGATCATAAGGGGATCCGTTCTATCCTCCAGAGCCACCTCTTGGGTGGCTGTGTCAAGAACAGGGACCGTGGCCAGGTCATCAGTGGTGGCCACGCCCTCTACCATGGCGGTATGAGCCGCAGGTGATAAATGCGGCTCAACCGCGGTTCCAGGCTCAGCCGGGTTTAGCCGCACTTCTGCAAAAAGCAAGGGCATTGTGTGAAGAAGAAGCACATAAGCCAGAATAAAAGTATTATAAGCACAGGGAAAAGTTACTAACTCTGGAGCCATCTTCACAAAGGCCATAAGTTCACCGCTTGACGGTGAGGACAGGCCTTGGGTCCCAGAATCTACGAGCAGAAGTTTTGCGTGTCAGTAGAGGAAAAAGAATAAGCATTCAAGATGACAAGACAACAGAAATTACCAGAGTGGGGACCCATGTCTTCTTCAGCAGAGGCGGTGGCTTTGAAAGCACGCCTGGCAACGGAGGAGGTCGCGCCCGTAGCAGGTTTGCGACGCTTCGTGGCCTCAGGGTTTTCCAGAGCATCAACCTCTGGTTCCTCACGAGATAGCCTCTTGGAGGCTCTACGGGGAGTTGGTCCAGCCGCGGCAACAGAACTCGCGGCTGGCACTGGACTGTCATCCTCGTCCAGTTCAGTCTCTTCACCATCTGAGGCCGCAGAAGCAACAGAAGGGATATCAGCAGTCTCGCTGCCCTCTAGAGTGGGCAGCAACTTCTTTCGTGCGGCACGCTTGGGAGCAGCAGTGCCGGCGACGGTCGCAGGCAGCGACCAGTAGTTCTCATCAGCCTGGATCAGGGAGATATAAGTTGCAGTATTAAGAAAAGGAATGCGACTCAACTACGAAGGCGAAAAGACAGAGAAGAGGAGTTACCTCAAAAGGCTTGTTGTTAACACTGAAAGGGGCAAGCCCCACCTTATCGAAGGAGATGTCCTTCTCCTCAGTCACGCGGGTGACAAATTCCACCCAATCCTCAGGCCTCCAGTCCGAAGCCTTGATACGATCAACGTCAGCAGAGGTGCCTGTGCACTCAAGGAAGGATCGCTGTCGTGGACTCACGGGCTGAATGCGCCATTTGGTCCAGCAAGAGAGAAGATCAAGGCCAGTAAGACCATGACCTATTAAGGCGCGGACTTGATCAGCGACTCATTGATGAAGGACATGGACGAGTCGCGGGGTTTTGATTTCAGTGCCTCGGTAGGCACGAAGAGGGTGTTAGACCAGGAGGGAAGGCGAGTTTCGCCCTCCGGTGAAGTATCTTGGCAATAGAAGAAAGATTTTTGCCAAGCCCTGGGTCGATTCGCCAGGGCTAGCTTGGGAAGGCAAGAGTTCCTATGGCGTTGAAGAGAGATGGCGCCGACCTGAACGTAGGCGCCACCCTTGGAGACAAGTTGGCTGTTGCAGGTGAAAGAGGCCAGCCATAGATCGATGTTGGGGGCTATGCCAAGATAGTCCTCGCACAGCACATGAAAATTGCTCACCTGGAGCATTGAGTTGGGCCCGATGTCGTGAAGACGGAGGCCTAGGCGTTGCAGCAAATTGCGGAAGAAGGGAGAACCTGGCGGCGTGAATCCACGCTCCACGTGCTCCACGAACATCACCAGCTCGTTGGGCTTGGGGCGCGGCTCGATTTCATCGCCTGGCGCCCGCCAGACGCCGTCCTCCTTCGGCGGCAAGAAGCCAGCCTCGGCCAGATCTGCAAGAGTTTCCTCCGTTACCCAGGATCCTTCCCAGTTGCAGGAGATCTTGCGCCTATCGTCAGATGGCTTCGCCTTGGGCGCCATTGCGAGGGGGAGATTGGATTGGGGAACTAGGCTCGGGTCGAGGAAGAAGACGGCGCGGCTAGGGATGAGAAGATTGCAAGGGCAAATGGATAATGACCTAGGTGGCCGCAGCTTATAACTGAAGGGGCCCGCAACTAACGGCATTATCTGTGCTCGCAACCAACGGCACAATTTGCGCCCGCAAAACGAGTAACGGTCCGCAATTAAAGGAAACGGAATATTTCCAGAAGGAGAGATGAGTCGCGCAGATGAGTCACAGCTCTGAATCGCATAAGTCAGGAGATTGGTCAGAACGTTTGCAGTGCGGCTCAGAGACCATTTCAAGAGGTCAGAAGATTCTCACCGTAAAGTCCTAACCAATCTTGGGGGCTAATGTCGGGGGAATACTTTCTGGATTAACCCGCGGCCCAGTGCGACTTAACTTACTCGCACGGACGAAGGCCCACTTGGGAGCAAGCCCAATATTGAACCGCCATAAGGGAAAGATCTAGAAGACATATCCCGGAGGACGTGAAGACCAAGTAGTCTCCGAGTAGGCCTCTGTGGATGTATTCCTTATGGGGAAGTTTCCTTTTGTAACCTAGCGAGCCTCTGTGTATATAAAGAGGACTCGCAGGACTTAGAGCGGGTCAAGCTATCAAGCCCCAAACCCTAGCTCATACGGCGAGTACCAGATCGGATCGCCTCCATTGTAACACCTCGATTATCATATCAATACCAATCTAGGGTAGGCAGGAAGTAGGTCTTTTACCTCACATTGAGGGGGCCGAACCTGGGTAAATCTGTGTTGATCTTTGTTCCTGCGATCCCAAGCTCGGAGATGCTTGACTCGCATAATCCCACACCTACGAAGTCATCTATGACACCTGACGTGACAAACCCACGACACAATGTGGAGCCAAAGTGTCGTTTCTTCGCTTGGCTTGTTCTACATGGCAAGATACTCACGGCCGACAATCTCGCCATCCGTGGGTGGCCTCACGATCCAATTTGCAAGTTGTGCTGAATCCATCCTAAAACAGTCCAGCACCTCCTCTTCGAGTGCTCTTTCTCGACCGTCGTCCGCGACAAGATCTTCGAGTGGCTCGGCAACATTGGAGCCCCCCCCCTCCCTTGGGTAAATGCATCAATGACTGGTGGGATGGGATGATCGCGGCAATCCCAAAGGAGAGGCGTCGCGAGGCGAGTGGCGCTCCATCTACACCATGTGGGGGGTTTGGAAGGAGAGGAACCGGAGGACCTTCCGGAATGTTGGGCTTTTGCCGGAGGCGGTGGCGCACCTCGTGTGGGAGGAGATTGCGCAGCGGGCTTATGCCCACACTCAAGACCCGGGAGGTTTCTTTGTTGTTTAGTCGCGGTGCTTTGTTTTTGTTTTACTTGTCGCCTGTAACTCAACTCTGTACATAACACTCTATTCTATACAGAGAGTGGGGTCCAGAGGCGGATTACGTGCAAGCTGGCCACGTGATCCCGTTTGGCAACATCCACGTTTTCGTCGGTTACATCTTCAACTCGCCGACTTCAAGTTGGATCGGTGACTCGGAAGAAGAAGGATCCGAGGGAAGCATGGATTCACGAAGTTTCGGATCTGTCGTCCCTCTCTTTGAAGGAAATTATGAAGATCACATCCCAGAGATACCCTTGGCGTCAGATGCGAAAGAAGCACCCATTGGGATCTATATGGCAGGAGGAGCAAGCACGTCTGGAACAGCTGGAGAAAGCGAAAGACCAGCAGCGGCTAGCAATCCGCTGCTTGTTCCCGTGACAGCTGAGAACGCTGCCGTACGAGCCACAGAGATCGAGGCAGCTTGGGAAGAACTCCTCTATGAAGTACAAAGGATGGAAGAAGAGCGGGATCGACTCGCTCGAGAGAACCGGAGGATACAGGAGGAGCGCCAGCGGATGACAGCGAACGCTGCATGAGTCGCGACTCAAGTCCTGGAGGCCAACCCGCAACTGGATGTTCCCGCTGCTCAACCTACGGTGGAATTCCCACCTACCCCTGGCGTAGCAGTCCCGGCGAAAGCAACAGTCGCATCGCCAGAGCGGCTCAATGAAGAAGTCAGGCCGCCACCATCATCGCGACCTAGAAGATTCCACACCCCGCAAGGGCATTACCCGAGCCCTGCGGACAATGTGTATGCGGCAACCGGTATACTGTCCAAAATAATACCAACCGGAAATGACCCGGCTAATGCTGAAGCACGACACGCCATAGAGATGCTAAGCACCGCCATAGTGCAGCAAGCGAGCATGGCGAGTCGCGAAAGACAGGTGCGAGCTGTCTCGAACAACGGAGTAGCAGAAAGAAGCGCCCACACAGACCTCCAAGTGTAGCCCGTCAACAGCCACCACCAGCCAACATGCCAGTCAGGGCACAGGCCATGTAAATACAAGTCGCAGCACCCGAGGAGCCGGCGCAGCCCGCAAGAGTCGCTCAGCCAATAAGAACATCAACTTCCCTGGCCTCACGACTTAAGGGACCGACGTGTTTCGGCGAGTGGATAAGATCAGAACCTTTCCTGGCAGATTTCAAAGGGCCGCGCAAGGTGGCAAACTACAACGCCAGCATGGATCCTACCACCTGGCTGAATAACAATGAGATGGGAATGAGTATCCTAAACGCCTAGGAGGAAATTTGCGCAAGATACCTGAACATGATGCTAGAAGGCGCGGCTCATACTTGGCTGCAGGACCTGCCCCCCAATTCCATACATACTTGGGAGGAGATGAAGGAGGCCTTTGTTAAAAACTTTCAGGGAACATGCAAGCGGCTCTGTACCATTGAAGACCTAGAGAGATGTGTCCAGAAAGAAGGGGAGTCAAGTCGCCATTGGATGAGGCGAGTCGGAGAGGTAATTCATTCATCCGATAACATACCAGCCAGTTCCGCGGTATTGGTGCTGGAGAAGAACTGCAAATTTGAGCCCCTCATCCACAAATTAGGACGCATGAAGGATAAGGTTAGAAACATGGGATAACTAATGGACGCGGCTAACAGATACGCCGGTTCAGACAAAACCAGAGATGCCTCCGATGGCGAGACAGAAGGTGGCATCACAAAGGGCAAGCAGAGCCGGAGCCAACGCCCAAACAATGCCAATGAGGACAACAACAATAACAAAAGAAAGAATGAAGAGGCAAGCTCCGGGCTCGTGGCTAATACCAATGATGGACCCAAGAATCATCGAGGAAAAGGTCGTGGCAGAGGATTCCGTCCAATTAACCTAGAGGAAGTCTTCAATAGGCCATGTGACCTTCATACGGGAGGCGATGGGCGACCTGCTGACCACACAAAGGCTCAATGCAATTACTACAAGAGATGGAAATATGAGAGTCAGTCGCAGGGAGGAAACCCAGGAGCCCACAGCGGGGAGAACCGCGCCAGCGTGGCCCAAAACATGGGCCCCAATAACAACAACAATGCCGGTAACCCAAAGCAAACAGGGCAGTACCACATCATAGTCACCGACACTTCCAAGCGAGAAGAAAAGCTAAGTCGCAGAAGCCAACAAGTGAACGCTGTGGTACCAGCAACCCCCCAATGGCTGAGATGGTCTGATCACCCTATAACATGGGGCCGCGAGGACCACCCACCACAAGTTCGTGACCCAGGAAAACTCGTGTTGGTGGTGGCACCTTACGTGGCAGGGTACAAGCTAACTAAGGTGCTCATGGATGGAGGAAGCAACATAAACATTATGTATTACGACACCTTCAAGCGCCTGGGGCTTTTAGACTCCAGCTTACAGCACACCTCAACCATCTTTCACGGCATCGTCCCGGGAAAATCCGCTCAGCCAGTAGGAAAATAACCTTGGGAGTAACCTTTGGGACGGAAGAAAACTTCCGAGCGAGTTCATTTGCTTCGAAGTGGTCAAATTCCAAAGCCCATATCATGCCCTCTTTGGACGCACTTCGTTCGCCAAATTAATGGCTAGGCCCTGCTACGTGTACTTACAGCTAAAGATACCAGGACCTAAAGGGGTCATCACCGTGCACGGAGATAGGGAAAAAGCAATTGAGTGCGAAGAAGGAGATGCGGCTTTTGCAGAAACAGCCTGTGCTTCAGAGGAGTTAAAGGCGTAGAAGTCGCATATCGACCCAAACGACATGAGCGTAGTCAAAACGCCCACAGTTGAGCCGCAAATCAAATTCAAAGCGGCCCAAGACACGAAACTGATAGATCTTGTTCCTGGAAATTCATCCAAGCAGGCGAGCATTGGAGCACACATGGAAGGGGAACAAGAATAAGCCTTAGTTGCGTTCCTTCAGGAAAACAGAGATATTTTTGCATGGAAGCCTTCAGATATGCCAGGGGTACCAAGAGAATTAGCAGAACATAGGCTCAACGTGGACCCAATGGCTAAACCAGTAAAGCAACCGCTGCGACGCTTTCATGATGACAGAAGGAAAGCAATAGGCGAGGAAATAGCCCGGCTACTAGCCGCAGGATTCATCACGGAGGTATTTCACCCCAAATGGGTGGCAAATCCGGTCTTGGTCATGAAGAAAAATGGTACTTGGTGCATGTGCATCGATTACACAAGCCTCAACAAAGCATGCCCAAAGGATCCGTTTGCCTACCACGGATTGATCTAGTGATTGACTCAACAGCCGGGTGTGAGTTGTTGTGTTTCCTAGATGCCTACTCAGGTTATCATCAGATCAAGATGAAGGAGGAAGACCAGGAAAAAACATCCTTTATCACACCCTTTGGACCCTTCTGTTACGTCAGTATGCCATTTGGATTGAAGAACGCATATGCGACTTACCAGAGGTGCATACATAATTGCTTACATGAGGAAATAGGTTGCAACGTACATGCTTATGTTGACGACATCGTGGTCAAATCACAGAAGGGAAGGGACCTCATTGGTGTTCTTGAGGAAACCTTCAACAATTTAAGGAAGTACAACATGAAGCTAAACCCGACAAAGTGCGTTTTCGGGGTGCCAGCAGGAAAGCTCCTCGGTTTTATAGTATCGGAAAGAGGCATAGAAGCCAATCCAGAGAAGATAAGGGCCATTACAGAACTCAAGAAGCCAGAGAGCCTCAAAGATGTTCAGCGGCTCACAGTGTGTGTGGAGGCCTTAAGTCGATTCGTATCGAGGCTAGGAGAAAAGGCATTACCCCTGTACCGGCTGCTAAAAAAGTCTGATACCTTTGTCTGGAATGATGAAGCTGACGAAGCCCTCACAGCCCTGAAAAACCAGTTGACAAATGTTCCAATCTTGGCGGCTCCCAAAGATAAAGAGCCCATGCTACTTTACATAGCCGCAAACTCGCGAGCAGTCAGCGCGGTCGCAGTTGTAGAAAGGCAGGAGCCGGAAAAAGAGTACCCAGTCCAGAGGCCAGTATATTACGTCAGTGAAGTACTTACAGCTTCCAAACAGCGATACCCTCAATGGCAAAAGCTTGTGTTTGGCGTGTTCACGGCGAGTCGCAAATTGAAGCACTACTTCCAAGAACATCCAATAACGGTGGTCAGTGCGGCACCCTTGGCAGACATAATTAGGAACCGTGAGGCCACGGGAAGAATGGCCAAGTGAGCAATTGAGCTCGGACAATATCATATCAACTATGAGCCACGGACGACTATCAAGTCACAGGCTCTAGCATATTTTATTAATGACTGGACAGAAATACAGTCGATACCCAGCACTCCGGATACAAAATACTGGGTCATGCATTTTGATGGATCTAGACAGCTGCAAGGATCAGGAGCAGGAGTAGTGTTGACATCCCCAAAGGGAGACAAGCGTAGCTACGTTCTTCAAATACACTTCAACTGCACAAACAATGTGGCGGAGTATGAGGCACTACTACATGGGCTCCGCATTGCAAAAGAGATGAACATAAATCGTATACGATGCCTCGGCGATTCAGACTTGGTGGCACAACAGGTATCTGGAACATGGGATAGCAGAGATGCCAACATGGCAGCATATCGACGCGAAGTGGAGCAGATTGCAGGACACTTTGCTGGGTTTCAGGTAGACCACATTGATAGAAGGTAGAATGAGGCAGCAGACGCATTGTCTCGCCTAGGCTCCAATAGGCAACCAGTGCCACCCAACGTATTCTTGGACGAGCTACATAATCCATCAGTGAGGCCTCCCACAGAGATTGACATCGTCGAGCCAGACAATGAATCAGCCTTGGTCGCGGCTCTACATGAGCAGCCAGCATGGACAGAGCCATACATGGCGTTCTTGGCTCGTGGAGTGCTTCCGGAAGACGAGGTGGAAGCCAGAAAATAATGCGCCGATCAAAGGCTTATACCATCATCAACAATGAGCTGTACAAGAGAAGTATTTCAGGAACATTCCAGAGATGCGTGTCGCCAGAGGAAGGACGAAAAATCTTGAACGAAATTCATGCAGGCGATTGTGGCCATCATGCTTCGTCCAGATCTTTGGTGGCAAAGGCGTTCAGACATGGTTTCTTCTGGCTCACGGCGTTGGCAGATGCTGAGCAGATTGTCAGGATATGTGATGGATGTCAGAAATACGCACGGCAAGAGCATATGCCAGCCCAAGCATTGCGCACAACCCCTATCACATGGCCCTTTGCTGTTTGGGGTTTTGACATGGTGGGACCTTTTAGGCGATCCTCCAACGGGAAGACACACCTCTTGGTCATGGTGGATAAATTTACCAAGTGGATTGAAGCAGAGCCAGTGGCAGATTGTGAAGCCGAAACAGCGGTGAAATTCTTAAAGAAGATCATATTCCGTTTTGGATATCCTCACAGCATTATCACAGACAATGGCAGCAACACTTCTGAAGGGGCCACCCAGATATTTTGTGCAAACAATGGGATAAGATTGGACCTCACGTCAGTATCACACCCACAAAGCAATGGACAAGCAGAGCGTGCTAATCAGGAGATCCTCCATGGAATTAAGCCGCGACTTATCAAAAAGGTTGAAGCGTCTCCAGGATGTTGGGTGGATGAATTGCCAGCAGTGTTATGGAGCCTAAGGACAACTCCAAACAGATCCACGGGATATATACAACTTACTTTATGGTCTATGGAGCAGAGGCCGTCATGCCAAGTGATATCATACATGATTCGCCTAGAGTCGCAGCATATGTTGAGATGGACAACGAGATAGCTCGACAAGACTCGGTGGATACCTTAGAGGAAGCCAGAGATCTAGCAGCATCACAGTCAGCAGTATATCAACAAGACTTGCAGAGATATCATGCTCGACGCATCAGAACCCGCACCTTTCAAGAAGGAGGACCTAGTACAGCGACTTAAGCAAGATCACAAGGGAATGCATAAGTTATCTCCCGCATGGGAAGGCCCTTACATCATCAGCAAAAATCTGCATAATGGGTCATACTACCTCATGGATGTGCAAGAAGAAGACAATACTCGTTCAGAATTCGAGGATCGTCTTGAACTGCCTCGATCATGGAACATCGCACACCTGCGGCCATATTACACCTAAGCTTATCAGAGCTGAGTATTATCATCAAAGCTAATCAGAGCTGAGCATCATCTTTACCGCTAATCAGAGCGGGTTATCATTCTTAGCTACTCAGAGCTCGTCACGGCTATTGCAGCCGCTAAATATCAAAATCGCCACCTACGTGCGAAAAATGTATCATACATTGTATCAAAAATCGACCGCCGCCTACGTGCGGTCGTACCATGATTATGAAATAAAGCCGGCACCTTTGGTATCCAAGGGTTTGTCGTTTCGCCTCTATGAGTTGTCGAGTCTTTTATTTCTTAATTATTGGTTTCCTGGGGGCTTTTTTCGTCACCTTGGAACAGCCAACTTACTGGCAACCCCGATTGATCAGCCTTAAAGTCGGACGCACCGTGCATTATGTGGCCAAAGTACCAGCATGTGGAGTCAATCGAGTCTGAATGCCTATCATGGACTTTCTCGACCCTGAACACACATTTAGTTTGGGAAATACTGAGTCACGCGAGGACCCACTTAAAGGATCTGAGAAAATCAACAAAGACCTATCTACAGGTCAAAATATGTACTACTAAGAGTACGAAATCATTTTAATGTTGTTATAACATAACCATCCTTTCAAGATGTTTTGAACTTTCAGGAATCATCGTTACCTCTCAGGACAAGCATTGAGGCGATCGACCAATCAATCAACTCAATCCTTGGGGGCTGCGGATTATATTGCTATCAAAATTTTATTCTTTAGAAGCATCGCAGTCAACTCAAAGAGTACTGTTCCATCAAGCCTATAGCCTGGAGTCGCTCAAAGAACAAAGCCAAGAAGATATAAGTTTAGCCTAAATATTCAAGACTGGCGCTCAGCAAGAAGCTGGGAACACATAACTTTTTGATCGATGAAATTCAGGCTACACTTGGGGGCTAATGTCGGGGGAATACTTAACCCGCGACTTATCAAGAGAAGTGCGACTCATTATGGGATCGCAGCTGCACCGTTAACAGGCTTACACGAAGATGGGCCGGCACCCAGGACGTCGCACGAAAGATCTAGAAGACTGGAGATAACTTGACTTGGACGACACGAAGATATGTAGTCTCCTAGAAGGACTCCGGTCGACACTTTCCTAAGGGAATAGACTTTCCTTGTAACCTGGCGAGCCTCCGTGCATATAAGGAGGACTCGCAGGGCGTAGCAGGGATCCAAGCCCAAAACCCTAGAACATATGGCGACTCGATACCTCGATCGCCAACCCTTGTAACACCATATTCATATCAATTCCAATCTAGGATAGGCAGGAAGTAGGTCTTTACCTCACATTGAGGGGCCGAACCTGGGTAAAAATTGTCTTCCTCGTGCCCTGTGATCTTAAGCTCGGAGACGCTCGATTCGCATAACCCCACGTCCACGAAGTCATCGCAATGACATCTGCCGAGATTACCCCACGACAACGTAGGCGCGACTGCTGAGTTGGCTGTCCAATCAGAGTGACAACTAAGCGTAAATGACACATAAGCAGTGACACGTAGATGTGACTGCTGAGTTGGCTGTCAACTCATGCGAATGACCATTTAAATTGGTCGTAATCGGCCAGAAAAAAGGTTCTAGATTAGTGCTATCTGCATTATGACCAATCCATATAATGAGATTATGACCTTTTTGACAGATTTGGTCGTTATATTTTAGGATTTAGACCCTCCAAAACAGCGTATGACCAAATTGTGTAAAATGGTCATAGATCTATGACCAATATTTTCAGGGTCACTGTCAAAAGGTCATAAGTTAGCATATTTCTTGTAGTGATTCTCCAATTCTTGCTTTTTCTCTTCCATAGCGAGCTTCTTCTCCTCCATTGCAACCTTCCGAAGCTCAACTTCCGCCACTTGCTCATTGGCGGCGGCGAGCCTCTCCTCTGCCGTGGCACGCCTCTCGTCGGCCAAGGCCTGCCGCACGGCCGCGGCCTTGAGCTCCTCCGCCTCCTTGAGCTTCAAGACTTTTCTCTCCTCATTCATCTCAATTCGATGCTTCATCATTTGGTCCAATGACCCCTTGATGCCACTCTTGTTCCATCGGTGACGAACCGAGCCCTTGTTCCGTTCGATGCCACTCTTGTTGCGAGCAATGAAATAGTCCCACATCCTCAACCAATATGCTTCCTTCGGTTGCTCCACACCCACGGATGCGTCTAGCACAACCCGCTTGTAAGACTGGCATATCAACACGTCCTC
This sequence comes from Poa pratensis, assembly GCA_947311845.1. Lineage (NCBI taxonomy): Eukaryota > Viridiplantae > Streptophyta > Magnoliopsida > Poales > Poaceae > Poa > Poa pratensis. The sequence continues at coordinate 3,729,651 of CAMZMU010000121.1, read as the reverse complement.
GGAGGCGGTGTAGTTCTCGGATCTCCCCTTGTGCACGAACCCCTCATAATCATTGTCAAGACCCGCATCCTCTTGTTGCTCATAGTCTTGCGATGGAGTGTCTTGAGAGTCAACATGTGAATGAGTTTCAACATTCATGTAGGCGAAGAATTCCGTGTCATCTTTAGTCTACAATGCGGAGAATCAAACAATTCAACAAGAAGAATCATTTAGAAGAAGAAAACGAATCAAAGGATAAGTTTTTACCCCACGGTCAATTCATCGACCACGTTGGATGCGGGCGGAGATCGGGTCGGCGACGCGACGAAGGAGGAATCCTCGGGCTGCGGCGGAGGCGACGGCGGCATCGGAGCAGCGTTGGTGGCGACGGCCTTCGACGGACGACCACGGCCGGCGGCAGCCTTTTGCTTTTTGGGAACCGCGGCGGCGGCGACGGTCGATCCCCTTTTGCTCGCACCGGACGGCTTCTTGCGAGCGGCCGGCGGATTCACCACCGGCACGGGCTCCACGGCCGGTGATTGGTTGCCGGAGATGGGGCGGGGCGGGGCGAAGACCTGCCGCAGAGGGGCGGAACCCTAGAGTTTTCCGCGGCGGCGGCGCCCGGGCCCGGGGACCGCCGGAATGGACATCGGGAGGCGTGCGGAGGTCGGGGTGGGCTCCGCCGTCTTCGTCCATGGCGGCGAAATCGCGGCGGGGCAGGCGCGGCGCGTGGGCGGGAACAACTTTCAGCGCGGCGATTAGTGCGCACGCGGTGAAAACGAATGGAAAGGGCATGGGGCGCGCGCGGCCCTCTCTGCCTCATATTTGGGGCAGAGAGGATGAAAATTTGGGGCAGCCCTATTTTAGGACACGTAATAGGGCAGCTGTTGTAGACGTGTTTTTACCCTTTCGTGTCTAAAAAACGATTGGGCACCAAGCCTAATAAGACAGCTGTTAGAGTTGCTCTAAAATATTGTAAAAGTAGGAATATCCTCGTCGTGTTCCCTGTGGATACCATATCTTACTCCTTTGAATAGACCGCGCGCACAGGTAGCGTGCATATCGCCTGACATCACTTGACATTTCCTCTTTCCCCGAAAGCAGAAAAATTTGCCGCCTGCGCGTACGCGCAGTAGCACGCGGTCGGAGTTCGTTACCTTGTAACCATCCAACCCATTCAGAGCGAAAATCCCTACGTTGCTCCATGGCTCACCAAACAAACCTAAAGACGACGGTGGCCGCGATGGAAACGACCGATCGGCATCAAGCAACGCCAAAACATTTCTCCAACGACGGAGATAACTCGATCCTTCCATGGTATGATGACACCGGAAAATAGCCATGGTATTCCATGTGAAGAACATTTTTCTCTGGAGTCGTCGATGGCCTGTGCAGTCGACAGATCATCAGCCACGCTGAGATCAGGTCGGCCTCACTTTGTCCCCCTAGGCGCGCACTGCGCGCGCGGTTGCCACTACCATCATATCTGAACGATCCATCGGGATAAGGATCGTCTCCGTCAGAGCCAAAGCAACAAAGAAGATCGACGAGAGACATGAGATTTATTCGGATATTTCTGCGTTATGAATAATTAATTGTACAATTGACGGATTTCTCTTATCTGCATGCATGCCTGCTGCTGGAAGTGCTCCTATGATTTGGGTCAAAGACCAGAGGCCATTATTAGGCGACGTTGAGCCATGTACGCATCACGAGGTTGCCACGTTTACGTAAGCGCAAGGGGGCTAATTTCCTTTTTTTTCTGCAGGAAAAAAAGCAGAGAAAAGTGGGTGTCCTGATCAAATAATTGAATCTTTTTTTTGGCAGATTGTGTCATAACCAACCAGCTGATCGAGTTTGCTGCATGGCAGCCTCAATTATGCAGGTGGCTGCTGTGCCTTTTGCTGTGATCTATCTCCGTGCTGTTCCAAGTGTACATGATGTAGCCAATTAGGGCGTTGGTAGCTGATGTTGTCCTTGCCACATCCTTACACTTGGGCGTACCTGCCTCAAAATGAGTTTATTTCAAGGACATGCTGGAATGCATGCATGGAGAAGTGCTATTGCTGGCCTTGTTCCTCGACTTGTACGTGAGATTATTAGGTCCTTGCTTACCGTCATCTCAGAGTGTGATTTCTGGTACAGTGAACCATCAGGGTTCTCGTCAGTGAAGACGTGTCGGTTTGAAGGGTGAGCCCTAGCTAGATGATCAAAATAGTCACCAAGAAAAAAGATCAACTTGTTTTCAACTATAAGTGAATCGTAAAAGAACGGCGACGAACACTCGAAATAAAAGGTTTCCACTTTCCGGTGAATGTGCTCAAGCAGTATATATGCGTCGCCGGTCAGAGGAATCTTCCTAACTGGTACTGAGAGTGGAATGATTAAGCTAGTGCATGCTAAAAAAATGGAATGATCTAGGCAAATGGTTAACTTCTTTTCAAGGCAAGATTCATTCAACCTAGCTACTGAATCATAAAAGGTTCCTTTTGTTGCTATTCTATGCGGCAGCAAATTCCTCCTTGACCACATACAAGGCGATATTAACCACACATGCATGCAATGACGTCTGTGTGTGATAGTTTGTGTTTATAGCACTAGTAGAAACAAGGGCTTTCGTCCAGAGCCACATCGGACTCTAGTCCCGGTTGGGTTACGAACCGGGACTAGAGGGGTGAATAGTCCCGGTTCAAAGTCTACGAGGCCGCAACAGACTAGTCCCGGTTCGTAAGGGACCTCTAGTCCCGGTTCGTAATACGGACCGGGACTAGAGGTGTCTCGCACGTGGGGTTCGTAATACGGACCGGAACTAGAGGGGTCTGGCCCAGCAGGGCCACGTGCGAGACACCTCTAGTCCCGGTCCGTATTACGAACCGGGACTAGAGGTCCTCTGCTCTATATATGTCGCCCCTGCTCACCCTCTCTCTCTGTTTTTTTCCAGCATATAAGAGGTGAGAGGTGTGTGCTAGTTTGTTGTTCCTTCCTATGCACAAGAGTTGTTCGATGAAATGCCCGAGCTAGCCAGCTTCCTTCTCCTCTGTTCTTCACCACCGAGCTCGAGTTTATCCCCGTTTTCTCCACGATTTGTCAAAATTTGGCGGCACCCCTTCTATTGAAGTGTTCCAAGAGGTTAGCAACTAAACCCTTTCATCTTTTATTGATAATTTTAGCATCGTGATTGCGTTTGATTTACTTATATAATGCAGATGAGCCATCCATGGATGTCCGCTGACCGACGCTCTAACGAGTACATTCAAGGCTTGCGTTCTTTTCTCAATGTGGCTGAGGCAAACACGCGGAATGGTTTTATGTGTTGTCCATGCAAAGTCTGTCGGAATGAGAAGGATTACTCTTCCTCAAGAACAATTCACATCCACCTGATAGAGCATGGTTTCATGCCCAGCTATAATTGTTGAACCAAGCACAGAGAAAGAGGGGTTATAATGGAAGACGATGAAGAAGAAGAGGATAATGACAACTATCCTATGTTCAGTGAACACGGTGGTACTACAATGGGGGAAGACGAAGCTGAAGAAGAGCCCATTGTTGATGAGCCCAATGATGATTTTCGTCAGGCCATTCGTGATGCACAGATAAACTGCGGAAGTGAAAACGAGAGGTTGAAGTTGGAGCGCATGTTAGATGAAGATGGCCAGAAAAAGCTGGGTACCACACTGGAATTGCTACAATGGAAGGCAGAAAATGGTACTTCTGACAAGGGATTTAAAAAGTTGCTGAAAATATTGAAGAAGATGCTTCCAAAGGATAATGAATTGCCCTTTAGTACGTACGAAGCAAAGAAGGTGGTCTGCCCTGTAGGATTAGAGGTGCAGAAGATACATGCATGCATCAATGACTGCATCCTCTACCGTGGTGAGCACAAGAATTTGAATGCATGCCCGGTATGTGGTGCATTGCGGTATAAGATCAGGCGAGATGACCCTGGTGATGTTGAGGGCGCCGATCGCCCCAGGAAGAGGGTTCTTGCCAAGGTGATGTGGTATGCTCCTATAATACCACGGTTGAAACGTTTGTTCAAAACAAAGAGCATGCCAAGTTGTTGCGATGGCACAAAGAAGACCGTAAGAAAGACATGATACTGAGACACCCCGCTGATGGGTCGCAGTGGAGAAATATTGATAGAGAGTTCTCGACATTTTCAGATGACGCAAGGAACTTAAGATTTGGTCTAAGTACAGATGACTTTAATCCTTTCGGGGAGTAGAGCTCCAGTCATAGCACCTGGCCTGTGACTCTATGTATATATAACCTTCCTCCTTGGTTGTGCATGAAGCGAAAGTTCATTATGATGTCAGTGCTCATCCAAGGCCCGAAGCAACCCGACAACGACATTGATGTGTACCTGAGGCCATTGGTTGAAGAACTTTTAGAGTTGAGGCATGAAGAAGGTGTACGTATGTGGGATGAGCACAAACAAAAGGAATTTGACCTACGAGCGTCGTTGTTTGTAATCATCAATGATTGGCCTGCTCTTAGTAACATTTCAGGATAGTCAAACAGGTGATACAATGCATGCACGCACTATTTAGGTGAGACCGAAAGTATATATTTAGGTAACAAGAATGTGTACCGGGGCATCGTCGATTTCTTCCAACAAACCATGCCGTAAGAAAGAAAGGAAAGCATTTCAAAGGTGAGGCAGATCATCGGAAGAAGCCTGCCCTCCCTAACAGTGATGTTATATATGGCATGGTCAATGATTTAAAAGAAATCTTTGGAAAGGGTCCAGGCGGACAATCTGTTCCGAATGACGCTGACAAACACGTACCCATGTGGAAGAAGAAATCTTTATTTTGGGAGCTACCCTATTGGAAAATCCTAGATGTTCGCTCTGCAATCGACGTGATGCACGTGACGAAAAATCTTTGTGTGAACCTGCTAAGCTTCTTGGGCGTGTATGGGAAAACGAAAGATACACTGGATGCACGGCTGCACCAGCAACGTATGCACGAACGAGACGACCTGAATCCAGAGAAGTATGAAGGTCCTGCAAGCTACGCTCTTACCAGAGAAGAGAAGGAGATCTTTTTTGAAGTCCTGAGCAGTATCAAGGTCCTGTCTGGCTACTCGTCGAATATAAAAGGAATAATAAATATGGTAGAGAAAAAGTTCCATAATCTAAAGTCTCATGACTGCCACGTGATTATGACACAATTACTTCCGGTTGCATTGAGGGGTCTTCTACCGGAAAATGTTCGAGTACCCATTGTGAAGCTATGTGCATTCCTCAATGCAATTTCTCAGAAGGTAATCAATCCAGAAACTCTACAAAGTTTACAGAAGGATGTGGTCCAATGTCTTGTCAGCTTCGAGTTGGTGTTTCCACCAACCTTTTTCAATATTATGACGCACCTCATAGTTCAGCTAGTCGAAGAGATTAGGATTCTCGGTCCTGTATTTCTACACAACATGTTCCCCTTTGATAGGTTCATGGGAGTCTTAAAGAAATATGTTAAAAACCGTGCTAGGCCAGAAGGAAGCATATCCAAGGGCTATGGAACAGAGGAGGTCATTGAGTTTTGTGTTGACTTTATTCCTGACCTTAAGCCGATCGGTGTTCCTCAATCGCGCCATGAGGGGAGACTGCGTGGAAAAGGCACGCTAGGAAAGAAATCAACAATATGTATGGACGGACATTCTTTCACTCAAACACACTACACAGTTCTACATAATTCCAACTTGGTGGCTCCATATATCAAGGAACACAAGAATATTTTACGCTCGAAAAACCCGGAGCAACCTGAAGATTGGATTGATGGAGAACACGTGAAGACTTTCGGCGGTTGGTTGCAAACACGTCTCATTAGTGACACCACTGTTGGAGAACAACTATACTTGTTGGCCAAGCAACCATCTTCGACTATATTGACTTTTAAAGGGTACGAGATAAATGGAATACATTTTACACGGCCGACCAAGATAAAAAGAGCACCAATCAAAACAGTGGTGTCCGCTTTGATGCAACAAACGACTATGGGCAAAAGGACACATATTATGGTTACATAGAGTAGATATGGGAACTTGACTATGGACCTTCTTTTAAGGTCCCTTTGTTTCGGTGCAAATGGGTCAACCTGACAGCTGGCGGGGTAAAGGTAGACCCGCAGTACGGAATGACAACAGTGGATCTCAAGAATCTTGGGTACCACACCGAACCATTCGTCCTAGCCAATGATGTGGCTCAGGTTTTCTATGTGAAGGACATGTCTACCAAACCGAAAAAAAGATAAGATAAGCAAGCGAATACATCATACGATGAGCCAAAGCGCCACATAGTTCTTTCAGGGAAAAGAAACATCGTGGGAGTGGAGGACAAGACAGACACGTCAGAAGATTACAATAAGTTTCATGAAATTCCGCCCTTCACAGTGAAAACTGACCCAAGCAACGTGTTAAATGATGAAGATTGTCCATGGTTACGGCGCAATCAGAAGAAAGGGACGCAAATTGTGTTTTCAGTTTATTGTTCTCGGCGACGATGTCCCTGTTGGACCAGAGGGGCGATATCCGGGACTGGGCTCCGCCGGGCTGGCACTGGGAGGCGTTACCTTCCGGGACGCGTAGCGTGGTGAGGAATCCGGGTGACGTCGTCGACCCGGATCTTCTTTAGTGGCAGTCGCGTGGGCCACGCTCGGTGCAGAGGGAGCCGGCCCCCAAGGAGGTGGTACGTCGCCGTATCCGGGAGGAGGACGAGCACGTCCGTCAGTACATGTATTTGTTGGATAGGCAGGATGACAGTAGGTGGTCGTTTCTTCAGAGGGTTCCTCCTCACGTGAGCTATGCCCGGACGAGCACGTCCGTCAGTACATGTATTTGTTGGATAGGCAGGATGACAGTAGGTGGTCGTTTCTTCAGAGGGTTCCTCCTCACGTGAGCTATGCCCTGTGAGGGTTCCTTCTCTTTGGATGCGCAGCGCCCGCGGCTCAGCACCCCGCGGCTCAGGACCCGGTCGAAATTAGTTTAAGAGGTTCATGCATGGGAGAGGATATGTATTAGTGATATTATTCGTGATGTATTTGGGTTAAATAAAAATGGACGAGTTTGGTTCATGGGAGATGTATTAGTGATACTTTTGCATACTTGATCAATGCTGCTTTTGTAAAGTGAGGAAAAATAATGTTCCCTACCTTTGAATTATTTTGCTAATGCTAACATTATTTTATCTTTCTTTTGTATTAGTTAAGCAATGGATAACTTCAACAGCAGAGACGGTGAAGAGGACATTTTCGCCATGATGCGGCAACCCGAGGGTGGAACAAAAGTTGGTGGAGCAGAAGACAATAGAGCAGAAGATGGCTCATAGTTTTTGAACGATTCCGGTCGGGGAATGGAGGTGGACCAAAGAGACGAAGCGCAAACGAGCGTCGAGTGCGATGACGACTCGCAAATTGGTGGACATCCGCGGTCTGGCGAGGTATATTAAGCCTCTATTGATCAGATGCAATAATTGATTTGTATATGTATGTATATTAACAAATGTTTCTTATTTTTAGACCTCCGCATCGACCCAATCTGGAGGAAGTAAACGAGGCCATGCCAAAGGGATGGCCGAAGATGCGCATCTCCAAATTGAGGTGGTCTCTCCAGAGGGCAAACCGTTGGAGCCCAAGGCGAACGCAAGTAAGTTTGTGCATCAATGCGGAATTATTGTTAGGGACACCGTCCCGATCAGCGTTCAGGAATGGAATTAGCCAGCAAAGGTAGAGGGAGTTAGTTATGTCAACGATAGATTGAAAGATGTGCTTTTGGACATGCTCATTGCACATTTCACCCTACCGGTCTTGGATTCTCTCGGAAAAACAACCGCCATCACGAACAAAGTCAAGCATTTCGCTCTTAAGAAGATGGCTGAACAATTCAGTAATTACAAGAACAGATTATACCGTGAGTACGTCAAAAAAAAATAAAGCTCTAGATTTCAGTGGCACACTAGAGAGGCAGCGGGCTCACTGGAAATCATTTCTGGAGTACAAGGATTAAGAACTAGCTAAGGAAAGGTCGGAAAAGAATAAGATAAATGCAGCGAAAAAGAAATATCACTATAAGATGGGGACAGGTGGCTACAGAAGTGCCGAGCCTAAGTGGGATCAAGTTGAGGCCGACATGCGCGGAAAAGGGATCACTCCAGCTACAGAGGCGTGACCCCATAGGGTAAGAAATTGGGTACTTGGGCATGGGGCGGAATATGACATGGAAACATGGGAGTTAATAATTGATGAAAAGAAAGAAATTCATATACCCCAGAAAGCAATTGTTGAAGTAATCGCCGAGGTTCAAGATGCCATAGTGCCAGTTCCTGTTTTCTGATGTTTTTGTATTCCAGAAAAGCTAGTCTGGAAATATTCTCGGAATTGGACGAAACTTGGACAAAACCTCCTATTTTTCCAACACGAAGACGGAGTCCAGAGGAGAGACGGAGGAGGGCCACGTGGCACCCACACCATGGGGCCACACGGGCCCCCCTGCCGTGCCGTGGGGTGGTGTGGGGCCCATGTGGATCTGCAGCCACCGCCCTTTCGCCTATTTATTCTTCCCGACGCGAAAATCCTAAATACCCGAGCCATTATCCACGAAAAGTTCCAGAGACACCGCCGCCGTCAACCCTAGCTCGGGAGGGTTCAGAAGCTCTTCCCGCCACCCTGCCGGAGAGGGGAATCATCACCGGAGGGCTCTACATCACCATGCCTGCCTCCGGAGTGATGCGTGAGTAGTTCATCCTTGGACTACGGGTCCATGGCAGTAGCTAGATGGTTGTCTCTCCACTTTATGCTATCATGTTTAGATCTTGTGAGCTGCCTATCATGATCAAGATCATCTTATTGTAATGCTACATGTTGTGTTTGCTGGGATCCGATGAATATTGAATACTATGTCAAGTTGATTATCAATCTATCTTATATGTTATTTATGATATTGCATGCTTTCCGTTACTAGTAGATGCTTTGGCCAAGTAGATGCTTGTAACTCCAAGAGTGAGTATTTATGCTAGATAGTGGGTTCATGCCTCCGGTAATCTGGGAGAGTGACAATAACTTCTAAGATTGTGGATGTGCTGTTGCCACTAGGGATAAAATAACCGATGCTTAACTTAAGGGTGCGCCGTTAGGTCTAATGCATTTGTTTACATTACGCACATTACTTAATGCTATTATCCGTTGCTTGCAACTTAATACCAACGGGGAACTCGGTATGACAACCTGGCGGTGGATTATTAGTCATAAACGCTGTTGGATAACGGTCTATGTATTTTGTCGTAATGCCCACATGAATATCATAGTAATCATCATGTCATATATATGCATTGTCATGCGCTCAATATTTTGTCAATTGCCCAGCTATAATTTGTTCACCCAGCATGTTAGTTATCTTTTATGAAGAGACACCACTAGTGAACTGTGGACCCGGTCCATTCTTTTACACTGATAATACAACCAACTGCAAACACTGTTCCTTTTCATTCTCTGCAATTTACTACTGTTTTCCACACCATACGTTTAATCCTTTGTTTTCAGCAAGCCGGTGAGATTGCCAACCTCACTGTTTCGTTGGGGCAAAGTAGTTTGATTGTGTTGTGTGCAGGTTCCACGTCAGCGCGCCACTGACAACCTTCAGAAGTGATTTCTTGCTCCTACTGGTTCGATTAAACCTTGATTTCATACTGAGGGAAAACTGCTGCTACACTGCATCATACCTTCCTCTTGGTATCTCCCAATGAACGTGTGATCCACGCAATCACACGCCGTGGCATATTGGGTTTCCCGAGGACCGTGAAACTTATAGAAGCCGACTGAGAGCAAAGAAGAGGAAGGAGAAGGAGGACTCAGACCAGTTGAGCAACCTAGAAAGAATCGTACAGCAACAACAAAAGCAATTAGATCAAATGTGTGAGCAAGGGGGAACTCATCAGCTGCAGCAAGAGAGTCAAGGTGGCCCATCTCAGCGGAGAAGCAGCGTGGCTTCCACGGAGCTCGGTGCTGATGAGGCACCGACGTTTACCTACCCCGTGGATTATATCATGGAGAAGACAAGTTGTGAGCTACATGTGCAAGTGAGGAACTTATCCCTGAAGGCGGCGGACGGCTATGCTTTAACTTGTGAATCTACAGCACTGTGGTCTGAAAATGAGATTCCAGATGGCTATGCTCGTGTCGGCGTGGATCGAATTGAACCAGGATATGAATCACTGGAGCTTGACATCCCTGGAGCTGATGATGAGAGGACAATGGGAGACGTCGGGGGTGGTATTTTTTTTGAAGCTTTTATGACAGTGGGAAAGGCTCCCACTTCCTCTATATTACCAACGAAACCGAATTACATATGTACATCAGGTCCAAAATCACTTACAAGGTATTTACTAAAGAACGAATAAAGGCGTGCAGAGAGGACTTAGTCCTATGTTCTAAAAGAGCAAAATCAGTTTTGAACCGAGACTTCCAAGATAGGACTGAATTTGGGATGCCCTCGAAAAGTAGCCCATTCCTTGTCACCACCTCAAGAAATAGAGGTTTATTCCATCTTGTTTTAGCATCAGAGATCAAGCTCAGACGATCCCCTCCCTGATTCCATTGAATGCCAAGGGATTTCCAGCAGGAGGCAGCGAAATGACAATGAAAGAAGAGACGCTCCACTGTTTCTTCAGGCGCAGGGTCGCATAATAAGCAAGCAAAGTTATTTCCGATGTTGTAGTGTCTCCTCCGCAGCATGTTCCTTGTGTTTAAACGATCAGCCAACAAGAGCCAACAGAAGAATTTAAGCTTGGGGGTGGACTTAGACTTCCAAAGCCAAATGAAGGCATCATGTGGGACAACATTTCAGAAGCAGAATCTATAGTATTTGTTTGAAGAGTAATCCTTAGAGCCCCAAACAAATGTCCAATTATCACCATCAGTTGTGGTTGCCATAGAAATGTGTGCAGTGGAGAGTTGTAAATCCCTCACTTCATCCATGGCCTGTGGAGAGAGAGGAAGATGGAACAGAGTAGCCAAATCGCCAGAAGTCAAAAATTCCTGCACAGAGATATCCTCCTTGCGGGCAAAAGAAAATGCTCGAGGGTGTGACTGAGCCGGCTCTGTATCCAACGACAAGTCCTTCCAGAATAAGACACTGGAGCCCGATATAATTTCACACTTAGTGATTCCTCTAAAAACAGGGTTAAGTTTGAAAACATCCTTCCACCAGAAGGAGCCGCAAGGAGACAAAGTATGAGGAATTTTCCCTGTGTAGTATGCATCCCAGATCAAATGTACCCAGGGTGTGTCGTGCTTATTATAGAATTTATGCAAGGATTTCAATAGAAGGGCTTCATTCTGGACTTTAAGATCGAGAACTCCAAGACCTCCTTTATTCTTTGGTTTACAAACCTCCTTCCAAGCAATCAAAGAATTGCATTTCTCTCCATCATCTGTTTTCTTGTTCCACAGGCAATGCCTCCTGATCTTGTCAATATGCACCAGAATTTTAGGGGGGCACTTTAATTGAGCACATGGTGAACATGGCAATGGATGTCAGCAGCGAATTGATCAATGTTACCCGGCCACTGTAGGCCATCATCATAAAATTTGCTGTGAGCTTCCTCTCTAGCTATTCTATCAACCAAAGGCATAAGATCCTGGACAGAAGGTTTGGTGGTTCCCATAGGCAACCCCAAATAAGTAAATGGCATCTGGCCAATGGAGCATTGGAAAATAGTGTCTAGGTTCTGAGCCGAAGCAGCACTCAAGTTCAAAGGAATCATTGAGGACTTATGGAAGTTAATATGGAGTCCTGTAGATACTGCATACTTGTTTAAGATCTCTTTCATAACAAGCAACTGATGTGGACAAGAAGGCATGACAAGAATAGTGTCGTCAGCATACTGGACAACAGGATAATCCATACCATCACTAGAAGGGATAGGAGCAGCTAAGATGTTATCCCTAAAAGACTTATTAATGGCCGACTATAGCAGATCAGCTGCAAGCACAAAAATCAAAGGAGACAAAGGATCTCCTTGACGAACTCCTCTCTTGCAATGAAATTGCCTCCTCGGGGTGCCATTTAAAAGGACAGAGGACATGCCAGAGCTAAAAATAATCTCTATCCATTTCAGCCATTTATTATCGAACCACATACTCTTCATGATTTTCAATATGGCAGCATGATCAATCGTGTCAAAGCCTTAGCAAAATCATGTCGGGGTGGTATCATTCTATGGCGCAAGAAATACATCGTGTTTCCAGGCTCGGTGCCAAGGCCACCATCGTCTCCTCCGAGTCGGCGTGGATCACCTCCAAGTCCACATGATGACGAGAGGGACGACCACCACAACACGAGTCCATCTCGATCTCCGCCGCCGCATCAGCTGACTCCGCCGCCGCATCTGCCGACTCCTGAGACGACTCCGCCGCCTCCGCCCACTAAGGCTCAGGGCCAAAAAAGGAATCGCGCCGTTTCGTCGATGGGTTTCCGACGCGGACCCCGACAGGAGCCCCTCCCAAAAGTACCGAAGGTTCCTCCCCCGAGAGCTTACGACAGGACTGTGGAGGAAAACGCCGCGATCGTGGCTGCCGAAGTGAAAAAACAGCTTGCACCGAAAAAGCCCGAGCCAAAGCCAGTATATACGGCAGAGGAAAAAAGTGGGCTAAGAACTTTCTTGAGCATCCATCGCAAATTGAGATAAATAGGCCAGATGAATATTTACGCTGCATGAGGAGAGCTAGATCCCACATGACGACAAGTACTAGTGCCAGAGGGAAAAGAGACGTTGCCCAGCTCAGAGAACTGGAAAAACAGTCGATCTCCCCGCTCAAGGTACCCACTGGTCAGGGCTCCGCGGCGAACATTGATTTATCCTACGCGGCGCAATTTGCTTCAGAAGCTGGTATTACACTTTCTCAACTGGAAAGCGATGATATCCCCAATAATTTGGATGTAGTATGGAAATGGGAACACGGGAAGACTCTGCTGCCACCTGAACAGATCGAGCTTCTACCAACACGAATGCGAATGCTGCATGACTGGTACTTGGAAGCCACAAAGGATCCACAACTCGAAGTTCTCCCTGTGAAAGTTACAGAAGAACATTACATAGGTCAAGACCAGGTGCAAATTTATTTGAAGAACTCTATATGTTATACAAGCTTGATGCCCTCGACTTGAGTCTCTTCAGTACCTATTGTCTGTAAGTGATTCAATTCATTTATTTCTAAAGTAAAGTTTCTAGCTCAGCTCGGTCATTGCCTGTAGTAATTATGCTCACTACGCTATTATGCAGAATGAAGAGTGATGAATGTGACACAAAACAAATCTTTGACATTGGGTTCATTGACCCAGTACGAGTTAATGAAAGATTGCTACGGCCATACCCCAAGGAAATGGAGGCCAACTTGCTAAGGTTCATACAGAGGCAACATTACAAAAAGAAGATATTGTTTCCTTACCACTCCGAGTAAGAGTGTTACTGTCTTGTACACATTAATTTTTGCTCACTCGATGTTAAATGTAATTGATGAATTACTGACATATATAAACGTGCACAGCTTCCATTACATTCTGCTATTCATTGAAGTTGACGCTGGAACAGTTGAAATCTACGACTCAAAGAAGTATCCCGAAGAGAAGTCCCAAGGCATTAAAGATGTGCTCCAAAGGTAATTTCAATCATTATCGCACTTTATCGGTCTCTTTTGTTCATTTCTTGAGATATCAAGTAACTAATAACTCATTTATTCATTTTTTTGTCGGGCAGGATTTGGAAAGTTTTCAAAAAGAGGACAACTGGTGCATTTGCAGAGGAACTTACTTTTCATCATGATGAGGTAAGTAGTACGAGCTAGCTAGGTTCGCGCATCTATTTAATTCTAATTTCAATACCATTATACCATACTTGATTATTATTTGATTGAATTCTATTCTCGTAAAGATCTGCGATACGCAGCCACCGGGGATCAATTTGTGTGGATACTTCGTTTGCGAGTGGATTCGCAAGGAGGTCAGCGAGCGGAACCGAGCGGTATCTGCAGAAGTACGTGAACAAATATATTCATAATTCTATTTTATTACCATCAATTGTGTTGAGTGTCATTCATAATTTTTGTTATGATGATTGATATTCATATTGATCTCCTTCTTTTATAGTTGTGGGCTCACCGGAGGAACATGCAACTAAAGGAGCGCTTTCAAGCAATTCAAGAGAAAATTGCGGGATTTTTGCTAGACCGTGTCATAAACCCAAAGGGAAAATACAATGGCACGTACTACTTACATTGAGTCCCGGTTATGATCTCCATGTAATCGAATAGACGGGGTCTAGTCCCGATGTTATGAGATCTCCATGTAATCGAATAGACGGGCTCTAGTCCCGGTTGTGATCTCCATGTAATAAAGTATATTTTTATTAGATATATATTTATTTTATGAACATTTTAATAGGCTATATGTATTTTTCTGATTTTTAATTAATTAACCATATATTTTGCAAGATTGATCATAGTTTTAAATATACAATAAGACGGGAATACAAAAATCCAGAGGCTGCCATGTGTGGTGCTCTTTTGTCCCGGGTCGTATTACGAACCGGGACCAAAGGTTCTCGACCACGCGCGCAGGCAGCGGCCACGTGGATAGCCTTTTGTTCCGGTTCGTAACTGACCCGGGACTAGGGGGGGGGGGGGCTCTAGTCCCGATTTGGGGGTCCCGGTGCTCAGCCGGTATTAGAGGGCCTTACCACCCGAGACTAGAGCCCTTGTTTCTACCAGTGTAGCCTTTCTGACTGTCTGCATGTACATTACGTCGTAGACGATTAAGTAGTAGAATCAAATTTATCGTGATGCCATCAACCATCTGATATCTCTATACCAGAAGTTTACAATCAGGAACATTAAACATTGTAAATTTAAATTGAAGACGTGAAAAGGGAAGAAATGGATCCGATCGACGAGCTCGATCGTAGTACAAGAAAATCTCAGAGGGGGGCATCCCATTTGCGTTTTTTTGCGACATGAAGCAGTACTCCCCATGTGATGGAAAAGCAAATTTGTGCGGTGCGTGTGAATCACTTACAAGCTTTGGTCCAAAGGCCGTTGATTTGTATCTAGAGTGGGAATATTCGGATTTAAACATTCACGGCACGCGTCCAAGCGCTGCACGTCGTTGGTACTGGTGGTGGTGGAGGACAACCTAGCTAGTCTTCAGAAAACAAGGACAATTCCCTCCTTCCTGCCCCACTGCTCTCTCGCCATCCGTTGCTGCGGCTTGACCTCCCGCACGTTGCCCTTTTTGATGGGTTTCTTCGGCATCAAGTGTCAATGAGTTTCTTCGGCATCAAGTGTCGATGAGGCTTCCGAACAACATGCTCAACAACAGCAGCATTTCGATCCAAGAATTTTGTCCAGATAGGTGTGCGACCGCAAAACTACATGCAATCTATACATACGTTCTTGGAACAGAGCAGCCCTCGTGTGAGGCCGAAAGCAGAGTAGTGTTCTGCTCTATGTAAAGGAATGGTACTAGACTGAGACACTCGACTCTTTCCAGGTCCAGATGAGAAAATAAAATACTTGACAACACGACATTTCCAAAATGGGTGATTAGCCCCCACAAGTGCCTAATATGTATGTGCCTATGTGGCTCGCCCCATTACGAGTCTCAACAATCGGTGCCCTTTGAGAAATACATGTGAGAATTTCATGTAGTCTCTTCAATCCATACTAATTGTCGCTTTATCAAAGAATGAATGTGTAGGAATTTTCGGGTGTACAAATCTTGTTCTCCAATTGGATGAACATATCAACTACGTGCAGATTATTTGTGTGCTCTCAATGAGGCCCAGTGTCAACTACATCAATTTCGCAAATATTTCAGAGAATATAGCTCAATTCCATAGGAGTGTGAAACTTTTTTGCATTCAGAACATTTTCAGAAACGAGGTTGAAACCCCGGGCTTTGCATAAAAAACTTACAAAAAATACATCGATCAACCCAAAGCCATCTTCTTGACGACAACTGCCGCTCCATCTACAAGTTTTGATGAAGGGGTGGCCATGATCGGTGTTATGTGTTGTGACCTCACACATATACGCATCATCTAAATTCGGAGGCCTCGCCAAACCGTTCCAGTCGGGATCACAAACCGGTACAATAGACCATCGCCACACGCCAAGTGAGCACCCTCCTGAAACCACCATGACTTCATATTATGGCAGTAAGTTCTAGGACCGTATCCTCGATACACATATACCGAAGAACAAAATATCATCATATGGAACACACTAAGGCAATCAACATGCGTGCATCATCTTTGTGTAGCTCCCCGTGCCAAAGGTGATCAAATTTCAGTGGACCAGATTACTTCTGGCTTGCCTTTTCCAAAAGAGAGGGACACTTCAGCCGTTCTTTGCTTCCTCTAGCCCGCTATCCCCATTCTTAATCAACAACTTTAATACCTAGCTCCAATAGATCACGAGGATTAGTCAAAATGGCGCACAAGTTTGTCGAGATCTTAATTGTGCCAGGATGTTACCAGTAACTCTCGTTATGTATGATCTTACTATGTTCGTACTGGTGATGCTAGCTTTATGTGCTAATCATCAAGTTGATTATGGAAATTAAGGGTTTATAAAGCAGGAAAAGGTGGGACAAAGAACTCCACTAGCTACGCAGGTGGGGAAGAGGAGAACGATGAGAAGCAAAGACATCCGAAAGTATACACGTTAGCTGAAACAGGGTGCTTACTCTACGTAGTTGAGCTACCTTGGCACGTATGTTGCATATGAATTGCATTGCTACCTGATTAAAAGGTGGATAGATACAATAGGAAAGGTAAGGAGCTTTGCGTGCCGGATGATGATCTAAGCCCATTATTTGGCTGCATAATTTGCTACAATTAATCTTTTGTGCAAGCAATGCCTCTAGTACTCAAGCAACACACAACTCTGTTTGGCACATAATTGCTTCATCACCACAAGGTTAGTACCGCCTTATGTTACACTTTTTTTTAGAACGATGCACAAGAAAAAAAATACAACGCGGAGATACCACACCTAGTTGGATATCGATCCAGAAATTTCTTGTTAGTACATAAATCCAAAAAAAATTACAAAAATCTGAAAATTATTGATAGTAAATTGATATTTGAAGCATCATTAATAATTTATGCACAGATCGTAAAGTAGTTGGACGTACCAGATAACCGGCAGAGATCCAACTAAGTTTGGAGTTGCATTTTCCATGTTTTCACTATGTTTACCTATTGCTCCATTCTTTCCCACTTGCTTTTTGTAGAAAGTGTATATCCGAAAGTTCTAAACTTCCCGTTAAGAATAAACATTGAAATATTTTTTTTGTACAAGGCAACTTAGAAACATTGAAAAGTGCATTTTCCTAACTAGTCCAATTTACATACAAGAATGGTTTTCTCAATTGTTGGTTCTTCTCAATTGTCTTTAACAATGTTTTTCTTCACAACTACTCCCTCTGTTTTTTAATATAAGATGTTTTAGGTGTTGCACATTTGTCTAGATACATACTAAAGTGAGTGAACATGCACACTAACACATGTCTACATATATTTGTGTACATGTGCATGTAGACAAATGCTAAAACATCTTATATTAAAAAAATGGAGAGAGTACATCCTTTCGACTGTTTTTTTTCTCTTTCTGGTCCGATTCCTAGAGCATAGGAAGTGCAACCACCTCCACTAATCACCCATAGAAGAGCAATTCTTCTGTGCTAGCTACGAGGTACCAGGTATCACCTGGCCAAAATTTGGTACCTCCTCTGGATCTACTGTTGTGATTGGTACCTCTCTTTGGCAGTTTTATTTGTTATGACCAGATAGTACCAGCAGGTACCTACAATCGTGAGCTGTTGGATTGAGCTATAATGGACGGCTCAAAATGTTTCCAAGCACATAAGAATTTGCCATCACCCATATAGCATGGCTTGGTTGTTTAGTTATGTACATGAAAATGAAGCTCGCACCCGGGGACGGCGGCGGCTGCCCTCGCGGCAGCGGACGGCTTCGGGTGGCGCGGCGTTCTCGACCCGGTGGTCTGCCGGCGGCGGGCCATGACGGCGAGCTCGGTGGTGGTTCTGGTAGGTGCGGCGCGGATCTGGCAGGTGGACGGCAGCGGCAGCCATGGCGCTGCAGCGCGGCAGCGGGACCCCTCGGGCCTGATCTGCGCCTAGATCTGGGCCTTGACCTAGGCCTGATCTGGGCCTGATTTGGGCCTGACGGGACTTGCTGCTGCGTCCGGTCGGCGACCGTCTTTGACGGTGGAAGGTGGTCCCCTCCGATTGGCTGCGGTGCGGCGGAGGCCTGATCCGGGCAGGTGGCCTAGATCAGACTGTTGATGGCTGCGGGGTGTGAGCCAGGCGGGCTGCACCTATGTTGTCCACCTGCTACCTGGATGAGCCAGGCGAGTGTGGATCAGTCGTCGTCCCCACTCATCCATTCCATCGGTCTCGCGGTGGTCTTTATGCCGTGACGCAGGGTTGAGTTCGAGGATGCCGGGGCGGCGGCCCTGGAAGGAGAGGCTGCATGGGTGTCGTCGGCGGCAGCATGACAGCGGTGGTGGTCATCCCTTTGGCCATGTGGGTGGCGATGGGATTGGCAGCGGGAGGTCCTGGTGTCGATGCTTCGGCGGTGGCTCCCTGGTCATGCTCTGGAGACCTCGTGTTGTATCCTAAGATGGCACGTGCATACGGATCCGAGTGAAAGCTTTGCGCTTCGGCGCCGGCAACGGTGATGCCTGCGGGTGTCATTACCCTCTTGGGGGCGTTGCGGTGGATCCTCGTCGTGATTGGGTTCCGGGTGAAAGCCCTAGCGCGCTTTGCGGGCTCGACGACGGTGGCGCATCACGTCATTACCCTCTTGGGGGTGTCGTCGTGTAGCTTAGGGTACATCTGGGGGCAGTGCGTTGATGCCACTATCTCGGTGTGAAGCTTCTTCGTCTTCGGCGTGCCCGGTAGTCTAGGTCGCTTCTCACGTGATGTGGTTTTTCCGGTTTTCTTGTTCGGCTTTCGAGTTGGTGGCTCGCCTCCATCTTGGTTGCTGATTTTTTGTTGACCTGCTTGTAGGGGGTTTCCCCACCACTTTGTATCGGTTTGGCCGGTGTTGAGGCTTTATTTATAAAGCGGGGCTACAGCTTATTTCGTCAAAATGAAGCTCGCATATTTGTGAGTACAAAATATTATGTGTTTTAAATAAAATATTGCCTTACTTACAATTACTAGGAAAGGAAAATGTCAAAGTAGAACAAGGTACTAATTATTTATTCCAAGGCCAGACATATTCACTCAGTATGCAAATTGCAGTCAAAAAGCGGTCTTTAGCGTCCTCTTGGTTGGAATATCCCATGTGATTTTCTGTTGTGTGGCAGCTATTACCAGTCCCAAATACTATAGTGAGAAGGTAAGAGAGATCCACGGGCAGCAAAGGACAACTGGGACTCTGGGAATGTACAACAATTCACCAACCGATGCATTATTATGCACTGAAGTGTGGAAAAAAGCTTCAGACTTTTAGAATTTCCATGCTTATCTCTATTAAATATGGTACATTAGATGATAGTGCCTAAAGCCAATAAAGTGTATTTTTCTAATTCGTTCCCTGATTAGTGTTTTATCTCTGCATACGTGTATGGAGAGCTTGCACACACCAATGCTTGCAATTGCTACCTTGTGCCTATATAAACCCCCTCAGACCTGCTTCTTCCTCCAAGAGTTTGAGCCAACACAGAGATATAACTCCTCCCCAAGGCTCTCCCTTTCCCTCCTGAGGGGTCTAGGGTTAGAGACAGAGAGGGAGAAGTTCCATACAATCAGCAAGCTCTGAGTTTACCACCCAGTACTTGCTGATTCATCTTAGCAAGCTTGAAGTTTGGAACCTTTGTATCGCAATGGCTGGCCTATCCCTGGAGCACCCCTGGGCATTTGCCTTTGGCCTCCTAGGTAATACTCGATCGTCACAAATTTGAGATGCATGTCCTTGAATTGCTACCTCCTGGTTTCGTTTTTCACTACGAACATATGACCATTTTCTTACAGTCGGTAGTATATAACCACTTAGTACGTGGGATTCAACTTTGTGTCGATTATCGATCACACTCGGCCAGTACTTTGGATCATCTATCCATCTTGCCACCGATTGATTAATTAGTCTAGTACTAGTAACGTATAGTAGTGACATCATAGTGCACCAATAGCACAAATAAAAATAGTTTTAAAGCAAATCGGCTTTCTTTGTTTGCAAATGAAGGCAAAGCTTAGGCAAAAAGATGTTGCGTGTCTAATTATCGCAGCTTATCAAGTTTGTTAACTTTTGCAAACGCCTAATCTTAGCGCCCTTTTTTTGGCCTTGCAGGCAACGTCATCTCCTTCGCGAGCTACCTGGCCCCAATGTAAGCGACTGCACTAGTACTATGTTGTTTTCCATTCATTTCATCTTGTAAATCTGTTTCTTACTTTGGAATTTGTGTGTAGACCGACGTTCTACCGTATCTACAAGAGCAAGTCGACGGAGGGTTTCCAGTCGGTGCCGTACGTGGTGGCGCTGTTCAGCGCCATGCTGTGGATCTACTACGCGCTGGTGAAATCCAACGAGAGCCTCCTCATCACCATCAACGCCGCCGGCTGCTTCATCGAGACGATCTACATCGTCATGTACCTGGCCTACGCTCCCAGGAAGGCCAAGGTTTTCACGGCGAAGATCCTTCTCCTCCTCAACGTCGGCGTCTTTGGGCTCATCCTCCTCTCCACCCTCCTCCTCGTCGAGGGCGAGAAGCGCGTCGTCTCTCTTGGCTGGGTCTGCGTCGGTTTCTCAGTCAGCGTCTTCATCGCCCCGCTCAGCATCATCGTGAGCACGCCATCCCCCATGAACCTATGTGCATCACTAGCTTGATGGATGTTGTGAGTGACAAAGGTACACTATATTTATTGTGCTATTACAGGGGCGTGTGATCCGAACGAGGAGCGTCGAGTACATGCCCTTCTCACTCTCCCTCACGCTCACCCTCAGTGCGGTCGTTTGGTTCCTCTACGGGCTCTTCATCAAGGACAAATACGTCGCGGTAATTTGACACTGAAATCCTAAAGTTTTGCACTCATGTATGGTGTCTAGCTAGTTCACTACTAACTTTTCTGTATGGTGATATATTTTGCAGCTCCCCAACATACTTGGCTTCACCTTCGGGTTGATCCAGATGGGTCTCTACATGTTCTACATGAACGCGACGCCGGTGGTGGGCGATGGGAAAGAAGGCAAGCAGGTGGAGGGCAAGCTGCCGGCTGAGGAACACGTCGTGGTCAACATCGCCAAGCTCAGCGCGACCCCCGAGAAGAACTACGGCAATGAGGTACACCCGGTGACGGAGATGGCCGCCAGGGCTGCCCCCAGGAGCTGCGCGGCCGAGGCGGTGGCGGCTCCGGAGAAGGAAGCTGTACTCACCGTGGACGTTGCTCGTCCTCTCCAGGTGGTCGTCTAGATCCACGTACACGCCTACGTGCATGCATGGACCATGCACACTTCAGTATTTCCACAGGAGCAAACTGGAGGAGGCCGTACGAGAATAACTTTAATTAATTATTAATTAATCTCCCTATTAGCTAAGCCGTTCATGGATGCTTTGCTTGCATCAGTGGTGGAACCTGAGGACGGAAGAAAAGAGAGAGAGGGAGTTTGGAAGCTCTATATGTATAGGGGTGTGATCTCTCTCCTTGTTGATTAGTGCTACTGTTGTATTCATTTCCATGCGATGGATGCGTGTATTCTTAACTACATGCTGTAGTTGCTTTGTACGTGTAATGTTTTCTAATAAAATTATGTGGAGTAATCGATCTCTAGCTACTGTCTATTTGTTTCCCTCTAGCTACCGATTGCAAATTAACACAAAGGTTTTTTGTCTTCTTTAACTTGGGTGCGATGACGTGTACACAGCCATGGAAATTAAAGCAGACAGGAGAGGAAAGCCGCATAGATTAAGCGCGTGCGGTCCAGGTGATAGGCACGCCAAACGCACCCGCCGGCCAGCTTTGTGTTGTTGTTTTAGAGCGCACGTCCGCGCTTCCTTTTACCTTTGCCTACTTTTGGTAACGGCTAACGCTGCATGTGGCATACGTACAGCTTCAATTTACTTCTTTTTTAAAGAAAGGTTAAACAACCTTCTCTATATTTCGGGTACAGACGATTCAATTATTTTGTGTGGAAACAAACAATGACACTACACCCACGGGATTATTCTTGGGCGAATAGCTCAGGTACTACATCTTTTCACGCTATTCACTGGAGAACGACATCGTTCGATGAAATAGCTCAGAAGCGACAGTTGGAACGGCCCAAATAGCGACGGCCCGATACGGCTCTTTAAACCCTTAAACGGAAGGAAACTGTCAGCTTCAATTTGGATTATGTGAGCTGGGCTGTTAGAACGCGGGACCCACCAGGCGACCGTTGGTACGCGGGACCCACTGTGGGCCAACTGAGACAGGGACCCACCACTTATCCACGTCAACTTTATCTGCCCGCTCCCGTGGTCCTGCCTGCCCCCGACATTACCGTTGCCTCTCTTCCTTTGTTCTTCCGCGCACCTTCTTCTTCCTCTTCTCCGGCAACGGTCCACGGCGGCAGCAAAGGATGTCGAGCTCCGCTTCTGGCTCCCAGAAGTCATGGCCGCGTTATGGAGAAGTCCCGATGACTAGATGCCCGGACTGCCCTCGCCTAGATCCACTTAAGCGCTTGACATGTGTGCGCTCGACGAGGGGCAATGTCGGTCGGGAATTTGTCAAATGCGAGAGCGCCCCGCATCGTGGGAAGGATGGGAAGGTAGGGTTTGTCCTAATTTGTCTCGATTTGGCCTGAATTTTATTTTGCACTATGGATTTGGAAATTAGTGTTTTCGTTCCCCTTTTCAGGATTTGGCGGAATGCGGCTATTTTGTGTGGATGGACAAGTACATTCGGGATCGAGGGCTTCAAGTTGAATTGCTGTCCCCAATTCAGGGGCCCCCAATCCAGGAGGCTGCCATCTCGTCTGCTGTGGAGGAGGAGATCTCATACAGAGCCGATCGTCCTCCATTGGAGGATGTTTTGGTGAATAGGGAGTTGCAGAAATTGAACAAGCAGTTGAAGAAGCAGTTGAGCCAGCTTGTGGAATTGAAGAAGCAGTCTAACATGATGGCCGGAGCATTTTATGTGTGTATCATTGCCATTTATTTGGTGTATCTTTGTCGTTCGAATTAGAAATTTCGATTTAGGAGCAGGGGATTTCGATTTAGGAGCTGTTTGTCTTATGAACAATGTTATGATTCGACTAAATTAGCTCTGAAATCAGTTAACACGAGGGTGGGGGATCCCCAACTCCGGCTTGTACATATGGTAGGGTAGGGTGGAGATCCCACCGGCGGTGCCTTGGAGGAGGTGGTGCTCGATTTCCTCTGCCTCCCGTCGGATCCGTGGTGGCGGCGGATTCGGCGGCTGGAACTCAGGGCTGGACGGCGTCGGCGGCTTCTGTCTGCGTCGGAAACGAAGATGGCTGCGGCAAGGAGGAGGTGCTGGTGCGAAAGGGCGCTTGCCGTGTTCGTTCAACGGCAGAAGCTCCGCCGCGGCGCGGCGGGCGGGCTATGCGGCGTCTTTCAAGGAAGAAGGTGCCCTCGGGCTGTGGCTAGAAGGTGGCTGGCGATCTTCGTCTTCGACGCCGGTGAAGCTGCTGATGTGGGATCTGGTTATGTATCCCCTGCGTATTGTACTCTGTTTTCTGTATTTGTACTATGTACGGTGTATGTGGTACTCTGTTGAATATACGTGGGCTTTCAAAAAAAGGTTCAGTTAGCCGTTTCCGAAATAGAAAAACCGACAAGTTCATGGGCCCGTTGTTGGGCCAAGCCGTCAGTGCTCGCTTAAAATAGGTGCAGGGAAAAAAAGAATTTCATGTTGTTGGGCCCGTTGCTGGACCTGTTGTTGGGCCTAGCCGTTGTTGGACCGAAACAATGGTTTAAATGAAATATTGTTTGTGTTGGCTCAATAAATGACGTGTCAAGTTAAAAGAAATGTCTAATTGGATGTGTACATAGAAGTGGTTTTTTTTTATAGTTCTATGAATCCATATTGGTCACGGACACTATATTTGTGCACTAGATGTTAACCCTAAAGTTTGAGTTCATTTGGAGAAGGTTAAAAAATTGCTCGGATTAGAAATGAGTCTGTTTGGGCTACCTTTCGGGCTCTTTTTTAGAACAAGGAAGATTTTGCATGAACTTTCTTTTCACATAACGACATAAGATAAATAAAATGCAAGTAGCAACCTTACATAGCAACCTTACACGACTAGCACACTTATAACTTGTGCCCTCTTACAACTTACGAACCTTACACGAGAAATAAACTAGCGTGGAAATAAACATGGAAATAAGCCCGAAATAAACTAAGAGTTCTCCTTGACTTCTCCTTGACCTTCTCCTGGGCTCCTCCTCCTTGGCTCCTCCTTGGTGGCTCACTCGTCGTCCTCGTCGTTCTCGTTGGGGAGGCCGTGGATGGTGCCGTGGTAGCGGAAGATGTCGGTGAAGTCCGTGAAGATGTTGAACGTCGTGAATGCGATGTACTCGCACCCATACCAAAACGCCTTCCCAAGGAGGTGGAGTGCGTCGAAGCGTTTGATGAAGGTGACGTAGTAGCCGATGACGAGGTCATGGTCATGGAACTCCTCGAGCCGGTACATGGGCGGCCCGCCAGGAGGGAGGTGGCGGAAGCCGGACGAGAGGAAGAACTCCGCTAACTCCCTTGCGCTCCTCCACCTCGAGAAGGCCCACACGCGCAGCTGTTGATGCTCTACGAGATTGGGCGAAGTAGAGCGGTGCTCCCGCACGAGGTTGGGGAGGCGGTAGGTCGGGGCGCTGTACTCCATGGTTGCTAGGGGCGGGGCGGCTGCTTGTTTGAGAGAAGAGGGTTGGAGGAAGATGGGATGCGGTGTGCGACTTGGAGAAGAATTGGGTGCTATTTTATAGCGGATAGTGATCTTGTTTAATGCGATGGTGGGGAGGTGAAGTGTAAAAATCGGTTTAATGTGATGGTTGGGAGGCACGCGCAGCCGGTCGATTCAGTTCTGGTCTGCGTGCACACTGCAAACATGTTGCGCGTCGTCCCGCCGCCGCTGTCAGCGCAAAAGTCGATCCGTCAAAAAAAAGAGCAACAATAGCCCTGATACTACGTGGCGTACGCGTTGGAAGCGGCGTGCAGCGCGAAATCGCTCTGCTGAGACTTCTGCATGCACTGCCGTCGAGTGGGGCCCGCTCAGCTGAGACGTCTGCATGCATGCGTCTACTCAATCCAACGGTCCGACGAGTGCGCCGCTTCTCAGCCAATCAGGTAGCAGAACCAGCCATCCCACGGATCGTGTGTTAGCTCACATATAGAGGGCCAGATCGCACGGCCACAGTGCAGCAAGGTAGCGATCACACGGATGAACAGTCGACGTTGCATCCGAATTTGAAATAATCATAAAATTTTCAAAAAACATCAAAAAAATGAAAATCCAGTTCACATGGTCTTAGTTTGTCATGTACTAACAGCTTCAACTGATAAACAAGGTCTAGATACATATTAAACAAGAAATGTTTCAATATGGTGTGAAATAGGCCGAATTTGAAATAATCATAAAATATTTAAAAAACATCAAAAAAAGATTGACTAAGAAGCATGAAATTTACAACATTTTCTTCATTTACAAAAAACTCACCAAAGCATATTAAACAAGAGATGTGGTTTGGGATTTGCAGCATGAAATTTACAAAAAAACTCACCAAAGTTTCATTTTGGATTGACTAAGAAGGATCCAAGCTTGGTTTTTCATTTTCATTTTTCAAACTTGTTCAAATGTTGGTCAAACTTGGGTTTGACCGAATTTGAAATAATCACAAAATATTCAAAAAATATCAAAAAAATGAAAATCCAGTGCACATGTTCTTAGTTTGTCATGTACTAACAGCTCCAACTGATAAACAAGGTCTAGATACATATTAAACAAGAAATGCTTCAATATGGTGTGAAATCTCACATCTCAAACTATGAACTCTCATGTGTGAAGAGAAGTGGTTTGAGATTTGCAACATGAAATTTACAAAAAACTCACCAAAGCTTCATTTTGGATTGACTAAGAAGGATCCAAGCTTGGTTTTTCATTTTCATGTTTCAAACTTGTTCAAATGTTGGTCAAACTTGGGTTTGACCGAATTTGAAATAATCACAAAATATTCAAAAAACATCAAAAAAATGAAAATCCAGTGCACTTGTTCTTTGTTTGTCATGTACTAACAGTTCCAACTGATAAACAAGGTCTAGATACATATTAAACAAGAAATGCTTCAATATGGTGTGAAATCACACATCTCAAACTATGAAGTCTCATGTGTGAAGAGAGGTGGTTTGGGATTTGCAATATGAAATTTACAAAAAAAACTCACCAAAGCTTCATTTTGGATTGACTAAGAAGGATCCAAGCTTGGTTTTTCATTTTCATGTTTCAAACTTGTTCAAATGTTGGTCAAACTTGGGTTTGACCGATTTTGAAATAATCACAAAATATTCAAAAAACATCAAAAAAATGAAAATCCAGTGAACATGTTCTTAGTTTGTCATGTACTAACAGCTCCAACTGATAAACAAGGTCTAGATACATATTAAACAAGAAATGCTTCAATATGGTGTGAAATCTCACATCTCAAACTATGAACTCTCATGTGTGAAGAGAGGTGGTTTGGGATTTGCAACATGAAATTTACAAAAAACTCACCAAAGCTTCATTTTGGATTGACTAAGAAGGATCCAAGCTTGGTTTTTCATTTTCATGTTTCAAACTTGTTCAAATGTTGGTCAAACTTGGGTTTGACCGAATTTGAAATAATCACAAAATATTCAAAAACATCAAAAAAATGAAAATCCAGTGCACATGTTCTTTGTTTGTCATGTACTAACAGTTCCAACTGATAAACAAGGTCTAGATACATATTAAACAAGAAATGCTTCAATATGGTGTGAAATCTCACATCTCAAACTATGAAGTCTCATGTGTGAAGAGAGGTGGTTTGGGATTTGCAATATGAAATTTACAAAAAACTCAGCAAAGCTTCATTTTGGATTGACTAAGAAGGATCCAAGCTTGGTTTTTCATTTTCATGTTTCAAACTTGTTCAAATGTTGGTCAAACTTGGGTTTGACCGATTTTGAAATAATCACAAAATATTCAAAAAAACATCAAAAAAATGAAAATCCAGTGAACATGTTCTTAGTTTGTCATGTACTAACAGCTCCAACTGATAAATAAGGTCTAGATACATATTAAACAAGAAATGCTTTAATATGGTGTGAAATCTCACATCTCAAACTATGAACTCTCATGTGTGAAGAGATGTGGTTTGAGATTTGCAGCATGAAATTTACAAAAAACTCACCAAAGCTTCATTTTGGATTTCTAAGAAGGATCCAAGCTTGGTTTTTCATTTTCATTTTTCAAACTTGTTCAAATGTTGGTCAAACTTGGGTTTGACCGAATTTGAAATAATCATAAAATATTCAAAAAACATCAAAAAAATGAAAATCCAGTGCACATGTTCTTAGTTTGTCATGTACTAACAGCTCCAACTGATAAACAAGGTCTAGATACATATTAAACAAGAAATGCTTCAATATGGTGTGAAATCTCACATCTCAAACTATGAACTCTCATGTGTGAAGAGAGGTGGTTTGGGATTTGCAACATGAAATTTACAAAAAACTCACCAAAGCTTCATTTTGGATTGACTAAGAAGGATCCAATCTTGGTTTTTCATTTTCATGTTTCAAACTTGTTCAAATGTTGGTCAAACTTGGGTTTGACCGATTTTGAAATAATCACAAAATATTCAAAAAACATAAAAAAAAAAAATGAAAATTCAGTGCACATGTTCTTAGTTTGTCATGTACTAACAGCTCCAACTGATAAATAAGATCTAGATACATATTAAACAAGAAATGCTTCAATATGGTGTGAAATCTCACATCTCAAACTATGAACTCTCGTGTGTGAAGAGAGGTGGTTTGGGATTTGCAACATGAAATTTACAAAAAACTCACCAAAGCTTCATTTTGGATTGACTAAGAAGGATCCAAGCTTGGTTTTTCATTTTCATGTTTCAAACTTGTTCAAATGTTGGTCAAACTTGGGTTTGACCGAATTTGAAATAATCACAAAATATTCAAAAAAACATCAAAAAAATGAAAATCCAGTGCACATGTTCTTAGTTTGTCA
This sequence comes from Poa pratensis, assembly GCA_947311845.1. Classification (NCBI taxonomy): domain Eukaryota; kingdom Viridiplantae; phylum Streptophyta; class Magnoliopsida; order Poales; family Poaceae; genus Poa; species Poa pratensis. The sequence continues at coordinate 3,701,396 of CAMZMU010000121.1, read as the reverse complement.
TGTACTAACAGCTCCAACTGATAAACAAGGTCTAGATACATATTAAACAAGAAATGCTTCAATATGGTGTGAAATCTCACATCTCAAACTATGAACTCTCATGTGTGAAGAGAGGTGGTTTGGGATTTGCGACATGAAATTTACAAAAAACTCACCAAAGATTCATTTTGGATTGACTAAGAAGGATCCAAGCTTGGTTTTTCATTTTCATGTTTCAAACTTGTTCAAATGTTGGTCAAACTTGGGTTTGACCGATTTTGAAATAATCACAAAATATTCAAAAAACATCAAAAAATGAAAATCCAGTGCACATGTTCTTAGTTTGTCATGTACTAACAGCTCCAACTGATAAACAAGGTCTAGATACATATTAAACAAGAAATGCTTCAATATGGTGTGAAATCTCACATCAAAAATGAAAATCCAGTGCACATGTTCTTAGTTTGTCATGTACTAACAGCTCCAACTGATAAACAAGGTCTAGATACATATTAAACAAGAAATGCTTCAATATGGTGTGAAATCTCACATCTCAAACTATGAACTCTCATGTGTGAAGAGAGGTGGTTTGGGATTTGCAACATGAAATTTACAAAAAAACTCACCAAAGCTTCATTTTGGATTGACTAAGAAGGATCCAAGCTTGGTTTTTCATTTTCATGTTTCAAACTTGTTCAAATGTTGGTGAAACTTGGGTTTGACCGATTTTGAAATAATCACAAAATATTCAAAAAACATCAAAAAAATGAAAATCCAGTGCACATGTTCTTAGTTTGTCATGTACTAACAGCTCCAACTGATAAACAAGGTCTAGATACATATTAAACAAGAAATGCTTCAATATGGTGTGAAATCTCACATCTCAAACTATGAACTCTCATGTGTGAAGAGAAGTGGTTCTATGTTTTGAGAAATGACTCCATATTGGTCTAGGGCACTATATTAGTGCAATAGATGTTAACCCTAGAGTTTGAGATCATTTGGAGATGGTCGAAAAAATGACCAGATTAGAAATGGGGCTGTTTGGGCTACCTTTGGGGCTCTTTTGTAGCTCATTTTGGAGAACCGCTTACTTGTTGGAGATGTTTACCCTAGCAAAAGGGAAGGATTGTTCACAAAACGAGCATAACAACTGAGAAATCAGGGTTGGTTCAAATTGTGAGAAATATTTCACACAATTTTGAATTTGGTTCAAATTCAAATTCAAATTCAAATTATTACACAAATTTCACGGCTCTTGTTTCACGGCTCAAATTATTACACAAATTTCACGGCTCAAGTTTCATCTCAAATTTCACGCTCTCGATTTTCTCTTCTTCGTACCAGGCACACCAGACAAAACCCTCATGCTCTTGGTTTTCTTCGAGTCAGTCATACGAGGCCGAGGCCACACAAGTCGTTCTTCGTCTTCAGATGACACATCTTCAGATGACAGATTCAGTTCTGGAACAGCTTCAGCTTCATTTTGCACCGCAGCATCAAGAACTGAATCAGATGGCACCACATCATCCAAAACTGAATCAGTTTGCACCACATCATCCAAAACTGAATTAGATGGCACCACATCATTCAGAACTGATTCAGATGGCACACTTCTCTTTCTTGCCTTTTTTGTTGCCCAGAGATTGTCAACAACAATGGGCTCACTTCCAGCCTTTGCTCTGAAAAAATAAAACAGAGTAGAATTGCAGTTGAATTTAAATAAATGATCAAATACTTGAACTTACTTTGGTTGTTGTGGACGAGGGTACCGACATTTGGATGATCCAGCTCGGTGACCAAGTACCTGACACTCCTTGCATCTATTTTTGTTACCTTTCTGAGGCCGTTTTGGTTTGTCATCTTTTTTCGCCCTCTTACTACAGCCTCCTTTCTCAAACCAGGCCTTGAATCTGCTCATTTTAGGCCTGCCAGCCTTTCTTTTGGCAAGGGGGGGACACATATCAAAATCAAAAGGCACTTCAGGCCACTGCGACTGATCTGTAAGTGCTGGTATTGGAGCTGCATACGCAGCCTTGAATCTTGCTACTGAATAATACTCATGCAGATAAGGGTGCATGTTTACCCTCGGTTTTCCAGCCAAGAAGAGTATGGCATGCTCACATGGTTTTCCAGTATGTTGCCACTCGAGGCAAGTGCATTCATGCAGTTCAGTGTCAACCACATGCCTTCTTCCAGTCTTGGTATCTCTCACTTCAGCTCCCCACAATGAAGAATTCTCAACTGCCAAATGTGTAAGATTTCTGCTCCTGTTAACCACCTGCTGTACCACTGCTGGAAGCTTATCCCCTTGCAAAGCATCACCTAATCTTCTTCTCAATTCCCACATCCGCATGATCATGATCCTGATTTGGTCAACCATGTCATGCACAGGCAAGTCTTTCAACTCTTTCACCTTGTTGTTAAAACTTTCTGCTAGATTGTTGTTGATATGATCACACTTGATGCTGTATTAAATCCTGACCTATACCACAAAAGAGAATGGTATGCTTCCAGCCAGTGCTGAAACTCAGGATCTGATGCAATAACCTTCGCAAGGTGATAAGCATGTGTCTGTTTCGAGTAAGATCTTGCTGCTGGCCACAGTCGCCCAAAATCTTCTCCTCTATGTTTCTTGATCACATTCATCCACATATGCCCGAAGCACTCCCTCTGCTCAGCATGTGGAAATACGGCCTTGACAGCATTTTCTAGCCCTTTACAAGCATCAGTGTGTATAGCCAAAGGTGTCACTGTCCCAATGGATCTTTTCAACTGCATCATGAACCATGTCCATGAAGTCTCTGTCTCTGATTGAAACAGGCCAATAGCAACAGGAAACATCCAGTTGTGTCCATCTAGAGCATTGCATGCTGCCAATTGACCATTCCACTTTCCAGTCAAAAAAGATGAGTCTATGCTCAAATATGGCCGACACCCTGCTTTGAAGCCATCGGTGCAAGGCTTCAAAGCCATAAAAAATTTGGAGAAAAATACCTTGCCATCAGGTGCAACCTCGGTATCTATCTCCACAATACTGCCAGGTGACCTCTTCTCCACCTCTGCCTTGAAACTATACAGCATCCTGAAGGTATTTGCCCAATCACCATATAGTTCTTTCATTGCCTTCTGTTTTGCCTTCACACTGTGGTATATTTCAGCTTAATAGGGTACTTGGCTTCCATGTCTAATTTCAGTCTCTTTGCAGTAGTGTTTGGTGTTTTGGCTAAAATAGGAGTGATCTTTTGTGCAACCCAGGCCTGTGATGTCATGGTTGAGGGATTCTGTGAACTAGTAATACAAGTATGTTCATTGGGGATTTGATTAATTCTGATTGTACTGCCATCAGGTTGGCGTCTAGCAGAAATGTACCACTTGCAAGGATGGGCACTGCCATCAAAGCCTTTGCACTTCGCATAAAATTTCTTTGTATCTGTCCACAGAGTCTTGCTGTCAAACTGCTTCTTCACTGCATAAGTCCTGTAACACATCCTAAACTCAGCCATGGTTGGAAAAAACTTTCCTACTGCAATTACAGGGTTATCTTTGTCATATACATTTATCATCTCATCATCATTTTCATCATCTACATCATCAGCAGCTTCCTTCATCAACTCTGCATCCACAACTCCAGAACCAGCAGCCGCATTAGCCGCATCCCTCTTATTCTTCTCCTTGTCTTTATCATCGACTGGAATTCCAAAAAGGTCTGCCATCTCAGTGTCATCCAAGGGTGCAATGACCAAATCAGTATGCTCTTGCAGTTCTACTGAATTCCAGTCAACAACAGCCGGGCCCGTAACAGCCACCCATTAGCAGCACCATCACGGGCTGGGTCTTGTGCATCATCTGCTAACACTGTCAATTCGGTTACAATGGGAATTATCTGTCTAGTTGCAGCCCACTCATCATCTGCAATCTGCATAGCCAACTTTGATGCCACATATCCTACTCTTGAATCTGATTTCAGATCAACCAGCTTGGCAAGAAGTGTAGCACGTTTCTTTTCAAAGCCCTCTTGTTTATCGATTTCATCAACAACCGCTTCGCCATCCTCCATTCTCACATACTCTCCCTTCCAATCTTCGTACCGTAGCAATGCCACTTCTTGCTCTGGACCCCAAGGAATACTCTCCCCTATTTTCTCCACAATATCTCTCACCGCTTTCTCTTCTTGGTTCACTAGTTCTTGTGGATCGATGTCGTAAAATGAAAGCTCCAAACTAACTAATGTGTCGTGATCTATGGTCCTCACGCTACCATCAGCTAGCTTCGCCTGAGATAGCATAAATTTGACAACCAATTCGAAACTTTTTCGGGCATCTCCCCTGTTTTGACAACGAGGCGGGAATGTGACGACTTGAGTTGAATTTGGGGCCAATAGCTCCTATGCGACATGGAAGTGAACGAGCTCAAATCGAAAGCCGAATGAGCACGAGAGTGATGGATTACCTCGAATTTGACTCTGCCGGCTCCGCGGAGCTCGCCATCTACCTCCTTCTTCCGGGCTGCTTGCCCCGCCTCCCGCCGCGAGCAAAAACGGCAGGGAATGTGTCAGATTTGGGGCAGAATTAAGAAGGGAAGGCCACGCGGGTTCGTTTGACTCACCCAGATGCCGGCGACAACGAATTCGATGCCCAGGAGTGGATAGCTCCGCCGCCGGAGAGGGAGCTAGGGCGCGCACTGTCGGGTTCAGATGGCGCGCTACGGCAAGGTCGGTCTGTGCGGTCGCTCGAACCGGTTGAGTTGACCGGGTACAAGTTAGTGGGTCCCACATCCGCTAAACCTAATTCCATACTCCTTAACTAGCACAAGTAAGTGACACGGCCGTTTCATCACAATGGGTGGGTCGTGGCTATTTTGCTGCTCTCACGCGTCGTACCCTAGCTATTACCTCCAACTATGTCGCATCGCAGCCAATTCCCTGAAAAACGTAGTACCTGAGCTATTCGCCCATCATTCTTAGAACTCGGTTTGACACCGCTGATTTCATTACATTTAGCACTGATGGCATCATTTTATGTGTTCAATTTGAAATTCCAAGCTGAAAATTCATGTTTGGGTAGTTGTCACAAGAATTTGTGAAAAAAAATGATTTCAAGAAGAATGGCATGGCGAGGGACAGAAATTGACTTGACACACCATACTCAGTTGTTGGATTTTAAATTGAAATGGCGTTTCAATTCCGTAACAACCAAACACGTTGCATATGAAATCTTGATTGAATTCCACCATTCGGGTATAAAATGATGACCGCCAAACGAGTTCTTACGGAATCATGCTTACGAGTAACGTGGTTCACGAAGGAACTACATAACCAGGATTAACCGGAGTAACCGCTGACATTTTCCAATCACACAGGGCAACAACGTGCTCATGAAGCGAACCCCTAGATTCGTCAGGGGGGTATGGCATTATCTAAAATAAAATGAATTTGGAGCGTGTCTAGAGAGTAACTCATAGTACTATCAAAAGTTCCACGACATGATACTAGTCGTCCGAACATCCTTTGGTCGTCTGATAATCGAGCTCTGATACGTCACAAACGTATCTATAATTTTTTATGTTCTATGCTTGTTTTATATCAAATGCTACATGTTTTATTTATAGTTTTATATCATTTTTATGTATTTTCTGAAATTAACCTATTAACAAGATGTCCAGTGCCAGTTCCTATTTTCTGCTCTCTTTTTGTTTCAGAAATCATAGTAAGAAAATAATCTCCGAAAGATCTAAAAATTTACGAAGGTTATTTTTACGAAGAAAAAAAGACGGAGTTCAAAGGGCAACCGGAGAGGAGACCCTAGGCCCCCAGACGCCACCCAGGCGCGGCCAGAGGTGGGCCCATGCTTGGGGTCGTCTGGGTCCCCAGGGTGCCCTCCGGCGCCGCCTCTTCGCCTATATATTCCCTTCATCCCAAAAAGCCTAAACACCCAATCAATTTTACAGAAAGATATCCAAGGACGCCATCGTCGCGAACCGTAGTTCGAGAGGGTTCTGAAGCTCTTCCCAGCACTCTGCCGGAGGGGGAGATCATCACCGGAGGGCTCTACACCACCATGGCTGCCTCCGGAGTGATGCTTGAGTATTTCACCATTGGACTACGGGTCCGTGGCATCAGCTAGATGGTTGTCTCTTCTCCTTATGCTACCATGTTTAGATCATGTGAGCTGCCTAACATGATCAAGATCATCTTTATGTAATGCTACATGTTGTGTTTGCTGGGATCCGATGAATTGTGAAGTTATGATCAAGTTTGTTCATCTATCTATCTATATGTTTTATTTATGATCTTACATTTAATTTTCACACCATACGTTTAATCCTTTGTTTACAGCAAGCGAGTGAGATTGACAACCTTCCTATTTCGTTGGGGTAAATTAGTTTGATTGTGCTATGTCCAGGTCCACGTTGGTCTACAAGTGCCAGAGTAGATTGACACTGTGTTGAACCTCTTCAAGTCCTACTGGTTCGATAAACCTTGGTTTTGAAATTAAGGGAAAACTTCTACTACGTTGCATCCACTAGTACAGAACGACACATCAGAAATGGGCCAAAACCCTCATCAGAAACAGAGAAGTGGTCGGTATCCCCGCCCCCGCTGCTGATGTGAAGGCCCTCATCGGGAACGAAGGCCAAAAACCGTCGTCGATGAGGCCTCAGTTTGGCAACGGTTGTTTACAGGACTCCGTTTCCTCAGTGTCGAGCTCATCAGTAACAGACTCTTAGAATTTACCCATTTGCATTGAGTTTTCTTCAGAAGCCTATTATAGCACGTATACAGATGCCACTGGACATTCAATATCTCACAGCACAAGCACAAAAATGATAGCAAATTCATTCATAAGGTATACCAAATGTCACCGATACATTGCGTCACAAGTTGACCAGTTACACTTATCTTCATTGTCATGCCTCGCTAAATCCATCTTTGACATGAGTAGCAAAATCTATCATTCTCAGGCCTCACTAAAACTTATTCTTGTCATTCCTAACTAAACTGATGTAGCCCAACCTCGAACACCTACACCAACTATGCCAAATGGTCCAATGACAAGATCAAGAGTCAAGGCACTTCATGAAAAGGTGACCTCGCTCCTCTCTATGTGTGATTTTGACACCCCTTTGAATGGTTTGTTACTTCATTCGGATACCCTCTGCATACTCAGGAACGACTATCATGAAGATCACCAAGCGAGTATGGAAGATGGCCAAGAAACGAGCCAAGAGGAAGATGAAGAAACTGAACAGCGGTACTACCGCCAGAGGTGCCTGTACTACCGCCAAGGCCCAGACGACCAACCTGAAGATGCTGAACCTCCAGGCGGCGGTACTACCGTCGCAGCCGCGGTACTACCGCCCTTCCCAGGCAGCGGTACTACCGGCCGAGCTACCATCAACGCCGAGAATGCTTCTGTATACCCGTCGGTACCTCCCGGGTGTCCACCACGTACTACCGCCAACAAGAAGTAAATTAATTCGGAGCTTCGCAACGGTACTACCGCTGAAGCCAGCGGTACTACCGCTACCCTGCTAGGAGCAGTACTACCGCGGCCTCCAGCCGGTACTACCGCTGTGTGCCCCCAGAATCCGGGCTAAGGCCCACGTAAACCTCCCCCACCTACCCTTTCGTCCTTTAGACTATAAATAGCTTTCCTCTTCCTAGGGTTAGGGTCAGACTGAGATTAGACTTGAGTTGAGCTTTTCTCCTTTCCACCCCTTGTTGGTGTTGCCTCCTATGGAGATGAATCAAGGCCTCCCCTTGTGGAGACGAATCAAGGCCTCACCTTGTGGAGAAGATCCCTCTAGTGGATTCAAAGCTTCTTCTTGTAGTTGCGATTACTTGCCAATCTTTCCTCTTTGAGTGACTAGATTGGATTGGTTGGGCTGACAAATAAGATAAACAATCCTAAGAGTAAGGTTGCTTGGAGATTGAGAATCGGGGGCTGCCCTTGGGGATTTGTTACCGGTTGATTTCGTCCGTGTTGCTTTGCTAGTTATCTTGTGTTTGACTTTTCCCCTCTTGTGTTTTTCGTGTTCATCGTTCATCCGCCCTCAATCCATGAAAATTGGGACCCTACCCGCATCATATGGTATCAGAGCAGAGGTTAACACGGATTGATTTGTGTTTCCACCCCCAAATCGACCAAATTTTTCTTTGATTTTGAGAAATTCAAAAAATTTCACCAAAAATAGCCTTTCTTGGATTCGAGTCGATCTCTCGATTTGTTGCATTTGGAGTAGTTTTGATCCACGGATCTGTTGCCTAAGGACTTCCTCCACCTTTGTTCACAGTTTCCAAGCCTAATTTTGCCAATTTCCCACGAACTGGATGATTTTTAGTTGCCTTTTCCGCCCCAAATCGTGATCTGAGAAGAACAGGAATCTGACCAGCGGTACTACCGCCAGGGTCAGCGGTACTACCGCTAGAGCTGGAACACAACGGTACTGCCGAGACAGGAAAGCGGTACTACCGCCAGGCACGATTTGTTACACAATTTGTTTTTCCTTTTCCTCATTTCTTTTTGGCATCTTGTTTTGTTGTTTGAGTCTTTCTTTGAGGTGCTAACGTCTACAGCGTCGACAAGCTTCCGCAACCGCTCTACAATCACGATGTGGTTATTCTGGCATCTTGGCATCTTGTTTTGTTGTTTGAGTCTTTCTTTGAGGTGCTAACGTCTACAGCGTCGACAAGCTTCCGCAACCGCATCTCGTTTTGGCATCTTGGTTTGTTCTTCGTCAATTTGATCATTGTGGTTATTTTGTCCTCTTTACAACATACTTTTGTTGGATTTGCTTGTTTCCTTTAGGCACTATACCTACCTATCCTCATAAGTGTGTGTGTTGGGTGTTAGAACCGGATTCTCTTTCGTCAAGCAACTCTATTCTTACGATATAGTTTCTCTTGGTTTTCCATTTCAACACATTTCACTTGTTCTTGAGATCATGTTTAGGGGAAGTACAAACGGAAGCTCAAGTTCGGAGGAAGGCATCCATGGAGGAATTCAAAGTGCCATTGGCTATGTCACCCACAGCGAGTTCGTGGACCTTCGACATCTTGTTCATGATGGGCTTGGTCGCTATGATCGTCGTCTTCAAGCACAAGAAGCTAACTTCAATGACCAAATGGCGCGCATGACCGAAGCTATCAACAACCTTGCGCAACATCGCTCTTCTTCAAGCTCGCGCCACACAAGGAGCACCTCAAGGTCGACACAACCACGGCATGCACATCATGAACCGCATCAAGGTCGTCAAGACATCCCAAGGCGCGACGAACATGCTCGATATCACCATGAAGTGGAACACCCACCTTCTCCTCGTGCACACCATGACAATGGCCATCAAGAACAACATCGACCAAATGGTGGACACCATGAACGAACTCCTTCACCGCCACCTCAACATCAAGAACGTCAAGACCCTTTGGCCAATGACAATGCTGTCCCGGGAGATCATGACTATGAGGTTCAAGGCCGTCGTCACCGCCATCCTCCAAGGCCACGCCATAACAATCGTGCGCATGGAAACCATGAAGAGCATCATCCTCACCATGAGCCTCGTCATCGCCAAGAGCGTCCGAATGATCATCACCACCACAACAACACCGAATCAAGTGATGTCGAGTCCAACCAACATCTTGATGATGGACTACACCGAAGGAGACGTGGACGTGCATTCCCACCTCCAAACCGTCGAGATGACGATGATAATTTGAACCACCTTCGCTTTGATATGCCTAAGTTCTATGGAACAAGCGACCCGGAAGCATACCTCTTATGGGCACTCAAGGTTGACAAGATCTTCCGACTCTGACACTACTCCGAAAACAAGATGGTTGCCTTAGCATCAAGGGAGTTCGAAGATTATGCTCTTTTGTGGTGGGAACAAATTCAAGATTCACGTGTGGACAACCATCAACAACCAATCAACACTTGGGTTGAGATGAAGGAAACGATGTACAAGCGCTTTGTGCCAAGTCACTACACTAGAGACTTGTACAAGAAGTTGCAAGAGTTGAAACAAGGGTTGAAATCCGTTGATGAGTACTATAAGGAGATGGAAATTTCCATGGTGAGAGCCAATATTGAGGAATCGGAAGAGCAATCAATGGCTCGCTTCATGAATGGCCTCAATTACCCCATCAAGAAGATTGTGGAATTCCAACCCTATGCCACCTTGGTTGAGCTAGTACATCAAGCAACAAAGGCCGAGTGTCACGTGCTTGAAGAACTCAAATACCTCAAGGCAAAGGCATTCTTCGCTAACAAGCCTTCATCATCCATGCCTACATCCGCGCAAGCTCCTCCTCAAGCAAACACTAAAGGTCCTCCAAGAGTTTCTATACCATCCACTCAAACCACTCAACCTTTCAAGAAGGCTACTCCCTCAAGCAACACACCTCAAAGATCTTCCGCCGGCACAAGAGGATTGCAATACTTCAAGTGTGGAGGACAAGGACACAAATCCTTCGAGTGTACAAACAAGAAGATCACGATTGTCAATGACAAGGGAGAATATGAGTCTATGAGTGAAGATGAGTATCATTCTTTGAACCAAGCCACCGCAACATAAAATGTTGAAGAAGACTCCAATGACATCTATTGTGATGGTGATAACAACCCTCATTGGTTGTGGCAAGAGCATTGACCGCCAATGTCTAAGTAGAAGAAGACCAAAGATGCAACTTGTTTCAAACAAGAGCGGGAATCAATGGAAAGTCTATCAAGGTCATCATCGATGGTGGAAGTTGCCACAACTTGGCTAGTAAAGAGCTTTGTGATAAACTCAACTTGAAGTTCAAGAAGCACCCACACCCATACCATGTGCATGGTTGAGTGATTCCAGATCTGTCAAATCCAACACATGGTGCAAGTTTCCTTCAAGATTGGCGCATATGAAGATACCGTTGATTTTGCTGTTGTGCCTATGTCCGTTTGTCACTTGCTTCTTGGACGCCCATGGCAATATGACAAGGGTGCAATGCATGATGGAAGGACCAATTACTATAGCTTCAAGAGTAACAACAAGAACTTCGTCCTTCATCCCATGACACCAAGCCAAGTGATTGCCGACAACGCCAAGACAATAGCACGAGCACAACAAGAGAAAGCTTCTAGTGAGACGAGTGGAGAGAGAGACCCACCAAAATGTGAGTGAGAGTCACAAGCCAAATAAAAGTGCAAACACTATGAGAGTTCCACAAAGCATGTCCTTGCTTGCCACCAAAAGAGAGATGAGAGAGTTGAGAGAAAATCCGTCCACCCTCCACTATGTCCTCATATGCAAGGGAGAGGTTTCTTTAACTAACACCTTCACAAACCTTCCTCCTTCTTTGATGTCTCTTTTGCAGGAATTCGAAGACGTGTTTCCCCAAGAAGTGCCACCGGGACTACCTCCTCTACGCGGCATTGAGCACCGCATCGACCTCATCCTCGGCACCCCTCTACCGAACCGTGCCCCATACCGCACCAACCCCGAGGAGACCAAGGAAATTGAGCGGCAAATACAAGAGCTCCTTTCCATGGGTCACATTCGAGAAAGCTTGAGCCCGTGCGCCGTGCCCGTGATCCTCGTTCCCAAGGCCGACAACACCCTTCGCCTATGCATGGATTGTCGCCCCATCAACACCATAACCGTACGGTATCGCCATCCTATCCCTCGCCTCGATGACATGTTGGATGAGCTTAGTGGTGCTTGCATCTTTTCCAAAATCGATCTTAAGAGTGGATACCACCAAATACGAATGAGTGAAGGTGACGAATGGAAGACCGCTTTCAAAACTAAACTTGGTCTTTATGAATGGTTAGTCATGTCATTTGGTCTTTCCAATGCACCTTCCACATTTATGCGTCTTATGAACCATGTTTTGCGACCATTCATTGGAAAATTTGTTGTAGTTTACTTTGATGACATCTTGATCTATAGCAAATCTTTGGAAGAACATTTGTCTCATGTTTCCCAAGTTTTGTTGGCTCTTCGAAATGAACGGCTTTATGCCAATCTTTCCAAATGCACCTTCGCAACCAACAAGCTTGTTTTCTTGGGATTTGTGGTTTCTTCCGAGGGAGTTGAAGTTGATGAAACAAAAATCAATGTAATTCGCAATTGGCCATTTCCTATGTCACTTGCCGAGTTGAGACGTTTTCTTGGATTTCCCGGATTCTATCGCTGCTTTATTGAGAACTTTTCCACCATCGCTTGCCCTCTACATGAACTTACAAAGCAAAATGTTCCGTTCATTTGGGGCCATGAGCAAGATTTTGCCTTCAATGAGCTCAAAAGGTTGTTAACCGAAGCTCCCCTTCTTGCTCTACCGGATTTTTCAAAAACATTTGAAATTCATTCTGATGCTAGTGGTTTAGGCATTGGAGCCGGCTTATGCAAAATGGTAGACCAATTGCTTACCATAGCGAAAAACTTGATGGAGCCGTTTGAATTACCCCATCTATGACAAAGAATTGTTTGCTTTGATTCGAGCTTTGGATGTTTGGCAACACTACCTTCGTCCTAAGGAGTTTGTCATCCACTCCGACCATGAGTCCTTGAAATTTTTTTAAACTCAAACAAGTTTGAAAAAACGACATGCTAAGTGGGTTGAGTTCATCGAATCCTTTCCCTATGTCATCAAGTACAAAAAGGGCAAAGAGAATGTCGTAGCGGATGCTCTTTCATGCAAGACCAACCTACTTTGGCATCTTGAAATCAATGTTTTGGGTTTGGATGAGATCAAGAATCTTTATGCCATGGACACTTTCTTTGGTCCAATTTTTGTCATGTGCACGGAATATAAAGGCATTGATGATTTCTATTTGCACAAAGGATTTTTGTTTAAGGCTAACAAACTATGCATACCCGAGTCTTCGCTTCGTTTGGTCCTTTTGAAGGAATCACATGGTGGATCACTCATGGGACACTTTGGTCGCGACAAGACCTACGCCATGCTCGCCACCAACTACTATTGGCCACGAATGAAGCGTGACGTGGAATGCCTAGTGCGACGATGTTCGACATGCCTCAGAGCTAAGTCTACTCTAAACTCTCATGGCTTATATACACCATTGCCTATTCCACATCACCCATGGTCCGACATAGCTATGGATTTCGTCTTAGGACTCCCACACACTAAAACAAACAAGGATTCCATATTTGTCGTCATTGATCAATTCTCTAATATGGCACACTTCATACCATGCAACAAGACCGACGATGATTCACATATTGCTACTTTGTTTTTTAGGGAAATCGTCCGTCTTCATGGAGTACCCAAGACCATTGTGTCGGATCGTGACTTCAAGTTCGTGAGTTACTTTTGGAAGACTTTGATGGCCAAGATGGGAATCAAGCAACTATTCTCCACCGCATACCACCCTCAAACCGATGGTCAAACCGAAGTGGTGAACCGAAGCCTATCCACACTCCTTCGTGTGTTGATCAAGCCCAACTTGAAGAATTGGGAAGAGTGCATCCCACACGCCGAGTTCGCCTACAATCGAGCACTACACCACGCAACAAAGAGAACACCCTTCGAGATCGTCTATGGCTCCAACCCCTACACCGCGCTAGACATGCTACCACTTCCACTCCGTGAGCAAGTCAACATGGACTTCGACAAGCGCACCGCTTATATGAAGAAACTACATGAAGACACAAGAATAATGCTTGAGAAGCACAATGAACTCCATGCCACCAAGATGAACAAGAACAAGCGCCCCATGATCTTTGAAGAAGGTGATCTACTTTGGCTACATCTACACAAAGACCGCTTCCCCGACGAGAGAAAGTCCAAGCTAGCACCAAGAGGAGATGGACCGTTCAAGGTCATCAAGCGCATCAACGACAATGCCTACAAGCTCGACATCCCCAAATCCAAGTACGGCATACATGACACCTTCAACGTCGCCGACATCTCACCTTACCATGGGAATTCAAGTGATGATGAGAGCGACGAGTCGAGGACGACTCTTTCCCAAGGGGGGAAGATGATGTAGCCCAACCTCGAACACCTACACCAACTACGCCAAATGGTCCAATGACAAAATCAAGAGTCAAGGCACTTCATGAAAAGGTGACCTCGCTCCTCTCTATATGTGATTTCGACACCCCTTTGAATGGTTTGCTACTTCATTCGGATACCCTGTGCATACTCAGGAACAAGTATCATGAAGATCACCAAGCGAGTACGGAAGATGGCCAAGAAACGAGCCAAGAGGAAGATGAAGAAACTGAATAGCGGTACTACCGCCAGAGGTGCCGGAACTACCGCCAAGGCCCAGACGACCAACCTGAAGATGCTGAGCCTCCATACCGCCGCAACCGCGGTACTACCGCCCTTCCCAGGCAGCGGTACTACCGGCCGAGCTACCGTCAACGCCGAGAATGCTTCTGTATACCCGTCGGTACCTCCCGAGTGTCCACCACGTACTACCGCCAGCAAGAAGTAAATTAATTTGGAGCTTCGCAACGATACTACCGCTGAAGCCAGCGGTACTACCGCTACCCTCCCAGGAGCGGTACTACCGCCGCCTCCAACCGGTACTACCGCTGCGTGCCCCCGGAATGCGGGCTGAGGCCCATGTAAACCTCCCCCACCTACCCTTTCGTCCTTTAGACTATAAATAGCTTTCCTCTTCCTAGGGTTAGGGTCAGACTGAGATTAGACTTGAGTTGAGCTTTGCTCCTTTCCACCCCTTGTTGGTGTTGCCTCCTATGGAGATGAATCAAGGCCTCCCCTTGTGGAGAAGATCCCTCTAGTGGATTCAAGGCTTCTTCTTGTAGTTGCGATTACTTGCCAATCTTTCCTCTTTGAGTGACTAGATTGGATTGGTTGGGTTGACCAATAAGATAAACAATCCTAAGAGTAAGGTTGCTTGGAGATTGAGAATCGGGGGCTGCCCTTGGGGATTTGTTACCGGTTGATTTCGTCCGTGTTGCTTTGCTAGTTATCTTGAGTTTGACTTTTCACCTCTTGTGTTCTTCATGTTCATCGTTCATCCGCCCTCAATCCGTGAAGTCGGGACCCTTCCCACATCATAAACTTATATTCATGACTTGCTGCTACATTTGTCTCCACAGCAGTGGCAAGTCCATGAATTCGATATTCTTCTTGGACGGTGTCGCCGAAATATAATAGGGTTTATTATTTTGTGCGCTGCTTCGCTTAGTTTTCCTTGTTTGTGTCCTAGTCGCTTAACTTTTCTCGTATGTGCCCAACTTGCCTCTTTCGAGGCTCACACATGGCCAAACGGGGTGTTTCCATCTGGTCAAGCCCTTTGACCGTTAACGAAGGTGTGACATGTGGGCCCAGCGAAGTGCATGCACCCGTGTGCTCCCATACTGCTCGCCGTCCCAATTAAAGCTCACTGTTAGAAATAGGAATAGTTTCCTGTACCGTAACTCACATGTATTAGAATTGTATTAGGACTAAGAGTCCGGAACGGTTTGTGGTTTGTAAAACTTGCACCGCAACGTGCCTAGTATAAATACATGTCAAAGGGGCTCGAGATAATTATCCGAGTAGACCCATCGATTCTACCTGATCGCTACTTTTACATGGTATCAGGCCGGCTCTTCCGCCGACGAAACTAATCACAAATCCCCTACAGCTTGCTTCGACGCCGCGAGTTCAGTCCAACCGAGCACCATGGCTTCGTCCTCCTTCAGCTCGGTGATCAACCTCGGCGCCCCGCCCTCACACAAGCTAACCCGCAAGAACTACTCCATGTGGCGAGCCCAAGTGCTGCCACCCATCAGTGGAGCTCGCCTCGTCGGGTTTCTCAATGGCACCAACGCTGCCCTGGATGAGATGCTGGCTGATCCAGCAGACAAAGCCGCTGACAAGACGGCAAAGATGATCCCCAATCCCGCATATGACGCCTGGATCTCGCGGGACCAGATTGTCCTGGGATACCTCCTCCAATCGCTCTCCCCCGAGGTTCTCCCTCATGTTCATCGGATCGAGCATGCTGCCGGAGTCTGGAAGGCAATCGAGGTGATGTTCGCCTCTTAGAGTCAAGCCAAGGTCACGAACCTTCGGATTGCATTGGCGAACACGAAGAAACTTCAATCCACCACCCAAGAATTCCTCACCAAGATGCAAGGCATTGTTGATGAACTTGCAGCTGCCAGGTGTCCGATCTCCGACGGGGAACACGTCTCCTTCATCCTCGCCGGGCTTGGCGGCAGCTACGACGCCCTTGTTGCTGCTCTCGGGGTGGTCACCACTCTGATCTCGCTGAGCTCTCTCTACGCGCAGCTGAACGCATATGATCAGCGCCAAGAACTCCTGTACGGTTCCTCGAACGGCAACTTCGAGACTTCTGCTAATGCCGCCTCACGTCAACGAGTTGGCCGTCCTCACTTCAACAACAACAGGGGACGTGGTGACCGTGGCGATCGGCCTGATGACCGCGACTGCCGTGATGACTACCATCCTCGCCAAGGACGGGGTGGTGGACGCGCACCTCCGGGAGGGGGGCGTGGACGTGGCCGTGGACGCCGTCGCACTACGCCATGGGTCGACGTAACATGCCGGATATGCAACCGAGAAGGACACCCCGCTAAAGATTGTTGGTGGCGCTTCGAGGATCGTCATGATGACAATGATGACAAGGCGGCTCATGCTGCCTCCTATGGAGTTGACACAAATTGGTACTCCGACACCGGTGCCACACATCATATCACCGGAGAGCTCAACAACCTGACGGTCCGTGACACATACCAGGGCTACGACAAGGTCAACACAGTCAATGGCCAAGGTATGGACATATCCAATGTTGGTCATTCAACAGTTCGTAATCCTGTTCAGAATTTTCATCTTCGCAATATTCTTCATGTTCCCACTGCCTCCAAAAATTTGCTCTCCGTTCATCGATTCACCTACGATAACCGCGTCTTCATAGAATTTCATCCTTTCTTCTTTTTGATCAAGGATCAGGTCACGAAGAAAATAATTCATAGAGGGAGATGTGTTGGCGGCCTCTATCCTCTTATTTCATCCATGGTGTCGTCCCAGCCATAGAATCATGCCTTTGTTGCCGCCAAGCCATCTCATGCGAAGTGGCATAGTCGTCTCGGTCATCCGTCATTAGCTATTGTTAGTCAAATTCTTAGTAAAAATAAACTCCCTTTTGTTAGAGATTCCAGCATAGAGTCTGTGTGTGATTCATGTCAGCAGGCAAAGAGTCATCGGCTTCTATATCCTATATCCACCAGTGTGTCCACTGCCCCTCTTCAGTTAGTTTTTTCTGATGTTTGGGGTCCTGCCCCCACTTCTGTTGGCCGCCATGATTATTATGTAAGCTTTATTGATGATTATAGTAAGTTTACGTCGATATACCTTCTTAAGAAAAAAATCTGATGTCTATGCTGCCTTCATAAATTTTCAAACTCTTGTTGAACGTAAGCTTGATAGAAAAATTCTTACTGTTCAATCCGATTGGGGAGGTGAATATGTTAAACTCAATGCTCTTTTTCAGAAACAAGGCATCTCACATCATGTTTCTTGCCCTCATGCACACCAGCAAAACGGCTCTGCCGAAAGAAAGCATCGCCATATAGTTGAGGTTGGATTAGCTCTCCTTGCCCATGCTCATATGCCGTTAAAATTCTGGGATGAAGCTTTTCTCACCGCCACATATCTTATTAACATGCTTCCCAGCAAAGTGATTAACAATGACACTCCTGTCCGCCGTCTTCTAGGAACTCAACAAAATTATTCCTCCCTTCGTGTTTTTGGTTGTGCCTGTTCGCCGAATCTTCGTCCTTACAACAAATGAAAACTAGCTTTCCGTTCCACTCAATGTGTTTTTCTTGGGTATAGTCCTCGACATAAGGGAGTTAAGTGCCTTGAAGTTTCCTCTGGACGTGTGTATATATCTCGTGATGTCGTTTTTGACGAGGCTGTTTTCCCTTTCAAATCACTTCATCCAAATGCTGGTGCCTTGCTTCGCAAAGAAATATTATTGCTAGATCAATCTCTTCGCAATTCTGAACATGGGGACTTACTTATTGATGACCTACATGTGGCTAATGATCCTACTACTAATCCTGTCGTTAGACCTGCTCTTGTACAGGTTCTTGGACGAAGAACAAGACAGACTGTTGAAAATTTGAGGCATAACAGCACTCAGATTAGTACTCAAAACCAGGCCCGGGCCCCATGCGTGTGCAACCTGTGCGGCCGCACATGGCCCACAAAATTTAGGGGCCCAAAAGTTTCCAATAAGCCTCTACGTTCCTGGGGCATAGGCTTGTCATCCGTACCCTAGCGCGTACAATCCTAGGCCAGTGGGCCGCTGGCGGCTGCTTGGGTTCCGAATTTCCGATCGAGCGAATCCATCCATCGATCTCTATGGCAGCCAGCTTCGCTCGTATAGTAAACCCAAGTCCATACAACAAAAAACAAAATGAGAGACTCCTGAATCACTGCACACGAGCCGCCGCCGCCAGCGCTAGGTAACACCACGACACTACAATTCCAATTCTTCTCGAGCTCTCGGCCGATCGCCTCCGGCCTGGATACACGAATCACCAAACTGAAACTCCAAAACGTTGGTATTTTGATTCCACGATACAATTATCACCAAGGTCACGAGCAGGACAAGGTGAGTTCGCCGGTCCTCTAATCGCAAAACAAACTAGCAATTTTGTTTATTGATCGACGTTGCAACATTTCTTATTTATTTTATTCATATTTTGTGTCTACAAGTGTTTTAGGAATCAAGATTTATCAGAAATCAACGTTTTGGAATCATATTGTTCGCATTAATACATCCAATTGCTATGTAAAATATTCTTACATATATTATAGTAATTTTTTGGTTCAATTTTTCAAGTGAGATAGGGGCCATTTTAAAGGTTCGCATAGGCCTCGGATTTTGCCGGCCCGGCCCTGCTCAAAACACACATGAAATTTCTGCAGATACGGACACACACGATGGACACGAAATTGATTTTCTGGGTGATTTTTCTCCGGGAAGCGCAGGAATCTTCCGATCAAGACCAAGGTTCTCCAGCACCTGACGCATCGGTGCATGCAGGCACAGTCGACCAGCCCGAGCGTCCGTTTGACGCGAGCCACGCAGGCGCGGTCCCCTGCACCGTCCCGTGCGTGCGGATCTTCTGCGCCGCTCTCCGGCAGCGGCCACACGGGAGCCGTGGAATCTGCCACATCAGAGGCCACAAGATCTTCTGCGTCTCCTGGACAACATGCATCGGCAGTCAGCAGCAGTGGCGCAGCTGCCGCTGACAGCGACGGGGAGGCTGCATCTTCTAGCGCTGCGCAGCAGCTTGTGGTTTCTGCTATACAACCACCTGCTTCTCGTCCTGCTACTCGAGCTTCCAAAGGAATTCATCAGCCCAAACAGTTTAAAGACGGTACTATTCGGTGGTGCATGTCATGTGTTTCCGACGAGCCAGCCAATTTGCAAGATGCATTAGAGAATACAAATAGGAAAGGTGCCATGGATGAGGAGTATGGTGCTCTCATTAAAAATCAAACTTGGAGATTGGTTCCACCGCGGCATGGTACAAATATAATTGATTGTCGCTGGATCTATAAGATTAAGAAGCTAGCTGATGGTTCCATTGACAGATACAAGGCTCGCCTTGTAGCCAAAGGCTTTAAGCAACGATACGGCATTGATTATGAAGATATTTTCAGTCCAGTTGTTAAGATTGCCACTGTCCGGCTTGTTTTGGCAATTTCTGTTTCTAGGGGATGGAGTTTGCGACAGTTGGACGTTAAGAACGCGTTTCTTCATGGTGTTCTGGAAGAGGATCTACATGAAACAACCCCCAAGGTATGAAAATAAATTGACGCCACATTATGATTGCAAGCTTGACAAGCCGCTCTATGGACTGAAACAAGCACCTCGTGCGTGGTATTCTCGGCTGAGCTCTCAACTCTTTAAATTTGGTTTTGTTGCTTCTAAGTCTGATACATCATTGTTCATCTATCCCAAGTCGAACATTACCATCTATATGCTGATTTATGTGGATGATATCATAGTGGCCAGCTCCTCACAAGCAGCAACTGATGCTCTTTTAAAAGATTTGAGTAAGGAATTTGCATTGAAAGATCCTGGTGATCTCCACTTCTTTCTGGGAATTGAAGTTCAGAAAGTAAATGATGGCTTAGTACTCACTCAGAAAAAGTATGCTCAAGATATGCTTGCCCGTGTCGGTATGCAAAATTGCACAGCGATGCCTACACCTCTGTCATCTTCGGAGAAGATCACAGCGCAGGAGGGAGACTTATTGGGTCCTGATGATAGCACCAAATACAGAAGCATGGTAGGTGCTCTACAGTATCTCACTCTCACAAGACCTGATATCTCCTATGCGGTTAACAAAGTTTGTCAGTATTTGCATGCTCCCACTACTGTACATTGGACTGCTACTAAGCGCATCTTGAGATATGTGAAGCATACAGTTGGCATCGGACTAACGTTTAGGAAGTTCGGTTCTACACTATTAAGTGCCTTCTCGGATGCCGACTGGGCTGGGTGTGTAGATGATCGTCGATCAATAGGTGGTTTTGCAGTATTCTTTGGACCAAACCTCATTTCTTGGAGTGCTAAGAAGCAAGCCACAGTCTCCAAGTCGAGCACCGAAGTAGAGTACAAGTCTGTGGCGAATGCCACTGCCGAAATAGTCTGGGTACAGTCAGTGCTTGATGAGCTTGGAGTCAAATTATCTCAACCTCCGTGCTTATGGTGTGACAATATGGGAGCCACATATTTGTCAGCAAATCCGGTCTTCCATGCAAGAGCCAAACACATTGAGATAGATTTCCATTTTGTAAGAGAGCGAGTCATGAACAAACAGCTAGAAATTCGCTTTATTCCTTCAAAGGATCAAGTCGCAGATGGTTTTACAAAGGCACTCCCAGTGAGCAAGTTTGAAGAGTTTAAGCAAAGCCTCAACTTGTCCAAGTTGTGATCAATGGAGCGTGTTAGAAATAGGAATAGTTTCCTGTACCATAACTCACATGTATTAAAATTGTATTAGGACTAAGAGTCCAGAACGGTTTGTGGTTTGTAAAGCTTGCACCGCAACGTGCCTAGTATAAATACATGTCAAAGGGGCTCGAGATAATTATCCGAGTAGACCCATCGATTCTACCTGATCGCTACTTTTACACATACAAGTGGGGCCAGCGGAGGAGGAGTGCTTGCATGCAGCCGTACGAGCGCGTCTAGGCCTGCTCGCCGTCCCCGAATTTGTGCACCTTCAATGGCGTGCCCCCCTGGCCAGCCAAAAGCTGCCTCGCCGCCTACGCTGCCGGCCTGGCCACGCATCTGCTCTGCCGTCTTCGAGTCTCTCTTGCCTAGTCTGTCCCGCCGCAAGCTAAGCAGTCTGGCGAGCCGAATCAATGCCCGGTCACCATTGCTGTCGGTCCAGATGCGACGCCGTCCAGACCGCAGATAGCTAGAAAAGGAGCCATTTCCTCTACCATTATGCCCACGCCGCCCAGTGATCCCCTCTTCCTCTCCTTGCCACCCTCGCCCAGTCCCTCATCTTTCGATGGCTCGTGCTGGTGGCCGCTCCACTCCCAGCTCGTACCGCCGTCGCCATGTCCGCTATCCTTTGTTTCTTGAGTCGAGCGAGGGCAGCGGCGGGAGAAGGACCTGTGGGTGTGGGCGCTCGAGCAGCACTCCCACTAGTAGAAAACGGGGCATTTGTACCGGTTTCAGTGGGCCTTTAGTCCCGGTTTTGCAACCGGGACAAGCAAATCGAGACTAAAGCCCCCCCCCCCCTTTAGTCCCGGTTGCCCACGAACCGGGACTAAAGGGCCTCCACGTGGCCACGGCCGGGCGCCCACGGAGGGAAGACCTTTAGTCCCGGTTGGTGTTACCAACCGGGACTAAAGATTTCGGCTTTTTCTTTTCTATTTATTTATTTTCCTGATTTAGGGTTTAGGGCATTAGGGGTTTGGACTTTGTGTTTTCCATTCAATTCTTTTTGTATGAAGATCATGTTGATGCGCAAAAAAAAGTCGTATACATAAAGTTTATACTACATCGAGATCACGTTGATGCATATATACATATACATACAAGTTGCTTAAATGAAATTCTCACGTCGAGATCACGTCGGATCTGTGTTTGCTTTCTCTCTTTATATATATAAATAACCGTAGGGGCTTCCCCTACGGTAGTTCGGTCTAAAAAAAATCTCACGAAGAGATCACGTCATTTACATGGAGGCATAATATAATTACTACGGTGATGAAATTCTCCGGTTTCCTTTATGACCTCCGAGTTCAAAAATCCCGCCAATTTCTCTTGAATTGCTTTTAGGCGCTTCGTTGGTATGAGCTTATCCCGCATTCGATCCATCTAGATCAATATGAATATGTGAGTTGTGTGTATATATATATGAAATCATCATAAAATAAATTATGAATGGAACTCAACACAATATGGTAATAAAAAAATTGCAAATAGTGTTTACGTACTTCAGCTGTTCTGTTATCTCTATTCCGCTCAGTGACACAAGAGCGTATGAAATCGCAAACGTAGTATACACATAAATTAGTCCCTTGTTCCTGCCTCAGACGCCACTTTACAAAGAATAGAATTCAATCAAATAATAATCAAGCATGATAATGGTATTGAAACTAGAATTAAAGAGTTGTGCAGATCTAGATATATAGTACTACTTACCTTGGTGGTATAAAAATACAGGTCCGGTTTCCAATCCCCTTTAACCTTCTCGGTGAACCATTTCCAAACCCTGCCCGGCAAAAGAAAATGATTAAAGGAGTTATTAATTACTTGATATCAGAAAATAAACGAAAGAGGTCGATATAGAGCGATAATGATTGAAATTACCTCTGGAGCATTTCTTGCAAGTTGAGGTACTCGTCCATATCTTTCCTTAACGAGTCCATGACTTGAACGACTCCTTCGTCAACTCTAATGATTAGCAGAATCCAGTGGAATATGCGCACGTTTATATGTACATGCATACATAACTCATCGATTGCACTAAACATCGAGTAAGCAAAATAGAATGTGTAGAAGACAGTAACACTCACTTGAAATTGTAAGGAAAAAATATTTATGTGCAGGTATTTTGTTTCACTAAAAATCGGAGCAAGTTTTTCTCTGTCTCCTCGGCATGGTCCCTTACGGTAACTTCATGAATGAAATATGGGTCAACGAACCCAGTGTCATAGATGCGGGATTTTCTGCATTCGACAATCTTCATTCTGCATAATAGCATACAAAAGAATATTGTGAGATAATTACAGGCAATGAACGAGCTGGGCTGGAGACTTAATTAAATTGCAGAAATAAATCACTTACAAACAATAGCAACTGACGAGGGCTTTGTCGAGTGCGTCTTGATTGAATAACTGAAAAATTTCAGAAAACGGAACATACATCGCGTCATTCGTGAAGTAATGCTCTTTCCTATATGCCACCCAGAAGTGATCATGCCTGGCCTTTGCGGCTTTCATGTACCACTGATGCAATTAGCGCAATTGTGTTGTTAGACACTGGACCGCTTCAGGTCTGACCAGTGAATTCCCGTGGACATATGTCCATGCATACTGATATTCTATGGGGTAACCAGTGTCGCCTATGCGACCAGTGTCGTGGTGTACTTCCTTATCGGGCATCACCTTGAGCGGGGGGATCGACTGATTTGCCTGTTCTCCGAGATAGGCCCCTTGTTTCCCGCTTTTTGCCGTCCGCAACTGCTCCCTCTTTAGCTGATATGCCGCCGCCTCCTCCTGCTTCTCTTGACTATATGTCTTCTCAATACAGCGGACATAGTCATCTGGCAATTCAGGCGGCTGTGGCAGTTCCCTCGATAGATTTTCCAAACATCTCGCAACTTTTTCTGGTGGTATTATCTCCTTTGGCGGGGGCCGTTTCGGTGCTAATTATCTTTTCACATCGGCTCTCACCTCCGCCTCGAGTTTCTCTGGAGACAAGTCGTAACTTCTCTTTGGAAGAGGCTTTAGCAACTCGCGTTCCTCTCGACTTTCCTTATATGCACTTTTCTTCTCTGTATATGTCGACGGGAAGTCTAGTTTCCGCTTTGACGGGACGGTGTGGGCGATGGACTTAGTAGTGGGCGCAATCGGCTGACGGGACGGCACGGGCGATGGACTGATCGGGCTGGGCTCCCAACCGGCGGGGAGGGATGGACTTTGAGGTGGGGGATTGCTACTCGGAGGAGTCGGTGGCCTTGGCGCCGAGTTTGGAAACACGATATTTTTCTTGTTCCATAGAACGATACCACGCTAGACTTCTCCCAGTGTCTTCTCCTCGTCACCTCCAGGAATGTCAAGCTCCAGTGTACCAAATCCCGGCCTAACTTCATCCACCCCGACACGAGCATAGCCAGCTGGAATCCCGCCGAGATGGTATCTTTCTCCAGATTGATTTGGTAAAGCATAGTCGACCGCCACCTTGAAGGATATGTTCTTCATTGACATCTGTAGCTCACAGTCTGTCTTCTCCGTGATATCATCCACGGGGTAGTGAGTCGCCGGCGGTTCGAATTCAGAATTGCACCACGCTGCTTTTCCGCTGATCAGATGGAACGGCTTCGACTTCAGGACGTTCTAGTTGCTGCTGAGATGCCCTTTGCTGACTAATTGAGTCTAGTTGCTCCTGCTGCCGCTGCACCTTGCGTTCCAATTCCGATAACCGGTCTAACTCCTGCTTCTTCTTTCTCTGACGGGTTCTATAAGTTTCAGCGTCCTCCGGAAACCCTTGCTTCCATGAAACACCGGGTCCATAGCCTCGTACTCGTCCAACTTTTTCAGGATTCCTGAGGGCGAGTGTCAGCTCGTCGTTCTCTCTGTCGGGCACGTACTCTCCCTTTCGAACTTTTTCTATTGCGTCCACAAGATCTTTGGTTACTTTTTCAATTTTTTCCTTCCATTTTCCCTTTGCAACAATCTGCCCTGTCTGTGGGTCAAACCCTGCCCCATGCGCGAACAACCAGAACTTGGACCTCTCGGGCCAGTCCGCTGTCTGTGGAATGATCCCTTGATCAAGCAGTTTTGCTTCAAAGGCTTCCCACTTAGGCACGGCAGTCTTGTAGCCACCTGTGCCCAAAGTATGGTGCAATGTCTTCTTCGGAGCATTTGCCTTATTTATTGCTGATCGGGCCACAGCGGCCTCCGATTTTCTTATCTTCACAAATGCGGGCCAGTCATGTTGTATCTTCACTAGTGGTCCAGTGAATTCTGGATCTTGTTCCTCTGCCGCTACATAATTTTTCCATAAATTTTTCTTCCAGGTCTAGAATTGTGTGGCCATCTTCTTAAAAGTCCACTGCTTGACTTTCTCCTTCTTGTCCTCTGTGAGACCTGGCGGTAGGTTGACATGTGTCAAGAGCGTGTCCCAAAGCAAAAAAAATCTTCTGTCGTCGACATAACTAGCTGCCTTGTTGTCGTCCTTCGGCTTATGCCATTCTTCAAGGATGATCGGGACCAAGTCCCTAACAAGAACAACGCATTGATTTATAAATTTACGGCGGCGCTCTCTGGGTTCCAGCGGATCGCCATCATCACCAACTTTGTCGATCGATATCCTTGCACCATCGGCGAACCTTCTGGTCGGGCCTCGTTTCGTCTTTTTAGCAGCTGAAGATTTTCTCGATCCAGAGGGCTAAAAGAAAAAATGATTCATTAATAACTGCAATACAACTCAATTAATGCATCTAGTGATCGATCAACAGAGGCTTAATATACCTCGCCAGAGTTTGTTAAAGGCACTTCCTCCTCTCTGCAAATTTCTTCTTGCTGAACTCCCGCACCAGAGTCGTTCAGAAATTGTGAGCTGTAATCGTCTCCAATTACCCCATCTTCTCCACCGGCATCTTCTCCAGGCGGGTTTGCACGTCCATATATAATTTGATACATTCGGTCTTCACACTCCTCGTCTCTGCCGGGGGAGTCCATAGCTCAATGTCCCTGCAATCAATTATATATGCAATCAATTTTGGTCACATGTCACCTAAATATGCAAAGTGTTTCTATAAATTTTGGAAAAAAATCTTGCAAAGTGTCATTTTGAATAATCAAACAAAATGGGCAGCATAATTATTAAAGTGTCATTTAACAATTTTCATACACAAATTTTAAACAATGTTAAAAATGGCTAAAAGTTAAAGTTCAACAAATTATTGGCAATAGCAATTCATGATTGTTAAAAATGGGCAACAACACAAATATTTGCATAATTGTTAAAGTGTCATTTAACAATTTTCATACACAAATTTTAAACAATCTAATTAAACTTTAAAATATACTTCAATACATCAAAATTGCTTACCAATTCTATAACAACAATGTAAATACCACAACACTATCTAAGCAAGAATTTTTTATTTTGAACAACAAATTTTCATACTCATTTTAAACAAGAATTTTCATACTAAAATTACAAACTACAAAGTACTAAATTACTAAAATAAATTTTGCTATCTATATTTTTCTTATTTTGCTATCTACAAAATGAACAAAATGCTATCTATATTTTGCTATCTACAAAATTGCTACAAATTTCTAAAATTGCTATCTACAAATTGCTAACTACAAAATTGCTACAAAAATGCTATCTATGAATGAACAAAATGCTATCTATATTTTGCAATTGCTATATTGCCACAAATTGCTCACCGGGGGCGGCGGCGGCCGGAGTTGAGGGGCGGCCGGAGTTGAGCGCGAGTTGGGGGAGAGGCGGCCGATGGCAATCAAGCTTGGATGCGCGGGAAGCTCTCTCCGAGGCGGCAGCGACGTCGAGCACCGGAGGCGGCGGCGGCGGCTTCCTCCTCGCGGCAAAGGCGTCGGGAGGGCACCAGAACAGGAGCGGCGTGGCGGCGGGAGGGCATCGGAGCGCGGCGTCGGGAGGGCACCGGAGCGCGGCGTCGGGCGAGGGCTCCAGAGCAGGATCGAGCGGAGCGGCGCGGTGTCGGTGGATTGATCTGAGAACTTGGGGAAGAAAGGAAACGGCCGTCGGTTTATATACGAAAGGCCTTTAGTACCAGTTGGTATCACGAACCGGTACTAAAGGCCCTTTAGTACCGGTTGGTGTTTGCAACCGGTACTAAAGGTTGGCCGCCGCGCGCTAAGCCAACCTTTAGTACCGGTTGCAAACACCAAGCGGTAATAAATGTGCTTTTGAAATATATTTTTTCTCATTACTTTTTCTTTTTTCTGATTTCTTTTATATCTATTCATTATATTTATATCTATTGATTTAGTTGTCCAAATCAAGTCAAATAATTTTCTAAAAATTTGTAAAAATCATATCTTTTGATTTCTTTTATATCTATTCATTACATTTATATCTATTGATTTAATTGTCCAAATCAAGTCAAATTATTTTCTAAAAATTTGTAAAAATCATATCTTTTGATTTCTTTTATATCTATTCATTTCATTTATAACTATTAATTTAATTGTAAATTTGTAAAAATCATATCTTTTGATTTCTTTTATATCTATTCATTTCATTTATAACTATTAATTTAATTGTCCAAATCAAGTCAAATTATTTTCTACAAATTTGTAAAAATCTTATCTTTTGATTTCTTTTATATCTATTTATTTCATTTATATCTATTAATTTAATTGTCCAAATCAAGTCAAATTATTTTCTAATAATTTGTAAAAAAAGATCATATCTTTTGATTTCTTTTATACCTATTCATTACATTTATATCAATTAATTTAATTGTCCAAATCAAGTCAAATTATTTTCTAAAAATCATATCTACATTTTTTCGTGAATCTTATAACTTTTGAGCTGTTGGATCAGGGGTGTGTTTCTTTTGAGCCAATCAGTTAGAAGCACACGGATCGTGTGTTTCTTTCAAGCGATTGTGAGCCGTTGGATCAGGGGTGTATTTCTTCTGAGGTCTTGTGAGCTGTTGGATCAGCACTATCACGACCACTTCATGCGCCACACTACCCTATATATAGCCCACCTCTCGGACATGTTCGGCACTCAGTGTGTACTCATCGTAGTTCATTTGGTATACAAAGCATTCGGATTCCCTGCATACATCTGACGGTGCATTTGATATGCGGGCACTCAGGAGCCACCGTCGGGCTGTATGCAGTTGAAACCGTGTGTTTTGTTCTATCTAGAAATCCTTCAGGTCATCGACCGAATACAAATCATTCGGATTACCTGCATAGATCTGACGGTGCATTTGATATGCGGGCACTCGCGAGGCACCGTCAGGCTGTATGCAGGGGAAACCGTGTGTTTTGTTCCAACTTTTTCGAGCGCTTGTGAGCCGTTGAAGTTTTTAGAACAAAAAATCAGTGTTTAGAGTTTTCTTCTGAGTTTTCGGAACACAGTTACATAAAAGGTTTAATACATCATTACACATCACCAACAACATCCCTATCTAGTGTTGTGGTATAAACTTTTTCTTCGTGTGTGTCCCTTTCTTCTAATTGCGCCGTAACCATGGACAATCTTCATCATTTAACACGATGCTTGGGTCAGTGTTCACTGCAAAGGGCGGAATTTCATCAAACTTATTGTAATCTTCTGACATGTCTGTCTTGTCCTCCACTCCCACATTGTTTCTTTTCCCTGAAAGAACTATGTGGCGCTTTGGCTCATCGTATGATGTATTCGCTTGCTTATGATCTTTTCTTTTTTCGGTCTGGTAGACATGTCCTTCACATAAAAAACCTGAGCCACGTCATTAGCTAGGACGAATGGTTCTGTGTGGTACCCAAGATTCTTGAGATCCACTGTTGTCATTCCATACTGTGGGTCTACCTTTACCCCGCCTGTCAGGTTGAACCATTTGCACCGAAACAAAGGGACCTTAAAATCAGATCCACAGTCAAGTTCCCATATCTGTTCTATGTAACCATAATATGTGTCCTTTTGCCCATTGTTGTTTGTTGCATCAAAGTGGACACCACTGTTTTGGTTGGTGCTCTTTTTATCTTGGGCGGCCGTGTAAAATGTATTCTCATTTATCTCGTACCCTTAAAAAGTCAATATTGTCGAAGATGGTGACTTGGCCAACAAATATAGCTCTTCTCCAACAGTGGTGTTACTAATGATACGTGTTTGCAACCAACCGCCGAAAGTCTCCACGTGTTTTCCTTGAATCCAATCTTCAGGCTGCTCCGGGTATTTGGAGCGTAAAATATTCATGTGTTCATTGATATACGGAGCCACCAAGCCGGAATTTTATAGAACTGTGTAGTGTGCTTGAGTGAAAGAATGGCCGTCCATACATGTTGTTCCTTTCTTTGCTAGCGTGCCTTTTCCACACAGTCTCCCCTCATGGCACAATTGAGGAACACCGATCGGCTTAAGGTCTGGAATAAAGTCAACACAAAACTCAATGACCTCCTCTATTCCATAGCCCTTGGAGATGCTTCCTTCTGTCCTAGCACGGTTATGAACGTATTTCTTTAAGACTCCCATGAACCTCTCAAAGGGGAACATGTTGTGTAGAAATACAGGACCGAGAATGGAAATCTCTTTGACTAGGTGAACTATGAGGTGCGTCATAATATTGAAGAATGATGGTGGGAACACCATCTCGAAGCTGACAAGACATTGGACTACATCCTTCTGTAAACTTTGTAGAGTTTCTGGATTGATTACCTTCTGAGAAATTGCATTGAGGAATGCACATAACTTCACAATGGGTACTCAAACATTTTCCGGTAGAAGCCCCCTAAATGCAACCGGAAGTAATTGTGTCATAATCACGTGGCAGTAATGAGACTTTAGCTTTTGGAACTTTTTCTCTACCATATTTATTATTCCCTTTATATTCGACGAGAAGCCAGACGGGACCTTGATACTGCTCAGAACTTCAAAAAAGATCTCCTTCTCTTCTTTGGTAAGAGCGTAGCTGGCGGGACCTTGATACTTCTCTGGATTCAGGTCGTCTCGTTCGTGCATACGTTGCTGGTGCAGCCGTGCATCCAGTGTATCTTTCGTCTTCCCATACACGCCCAAGAAGCTTAGCAGGTTCACGCAAACATTTTTCGTCACGTGCATCACGTTGATTGCAGAGTGAACCTCTAGGATTTTCCAATAGGGTAGCTCCCAAAATATAGATTTCTTCTTCCACATGGGTACGTGTCCGTCGGCGTCATTCGGAACAAATTGTCCGCCAGGACCCTTTCTAAAGATTACTTTTAAATCCTTGACCATGTCATATATATCAACACCAGTAGGGCAGGTAGGCTTCGTCCGGTGATCTGCCTCACCTTTGAAATGCTTGTCTTTCTTTCTTACGGGATGCTTGTTTGGAAGAAATCGACGATGCCCCAGGTACACATTCTTGTTTGCCAAATATATACTTTCAGTCTCACCTAAACAGTGCGTGCATGCATTGTATCCCTTTTTTAACTGATCTGAAATGTTACTAAGAGCAGGCCAATCATTGATGGTTACAAATAACAACGCTCATAGGTCAAATTCCTCCTGTTTGTGCTCATCCCACACACGTACACCTTCTTCACGCCACAACTGTAAAAGTTCTTCAACCAATGGCCTTAGGTACACATCAATGTCATTGCCGGGTTGCTTCGGGCCTTGGATGTGCACTGGCATCATAATGAACTTTCGTTTCATTCACAACCAAGGAGAAAGGTTATAGATACATAGAGTCACAGGCCAGGTGCTATGACTGGAGCTCTGCTCCCCAAAAGGATTAAAGCCATCTGTACTTAGACCAAACCTTAAGTTCCTTGCGTCATCTGAAAATGTCGGGAACTCTCTGTCGATTTTTCTCCACTGCGACCCATCAGCGGGGTGTCTCAGCATCAGGTCTTTCTTACGGTCTTCTTTGTGCCATCGCAACATGGTATTATAGGAGCATACCACATCAACTTGGCAGGAACCCTCTTTCTGGGGCGCGGCTCGCCATCAACATCATCAGGGTCATCTCGTCTGATCTTATACCGCAATGCACCGCATACCGGGCATGCATTCAAATTCTCGTACTCCTCACCGCGGTAGAGGATGCAGTCATTGATGCATGCATGTATCTTCTGCACCTCTAATCATAGAGGGCAGACAACCTTCTTTGCTTCGTATGTACTGGGGGGCAATACGTTATCCCTTGGAAGCATCTTCTTTATTATTTTCAGTAAATTTTCAAATCTCTCGTCAGATAGATCATTCTATGCCTTCCATTGCAGCAATTCCAGTGTGGTACCCAGCTTTTTCTGGCCATCTTTGCAATTTGGGTACAACAATTTTTTGTGATCCTCTAACATGCTCTCCAACTTCAACCACTCGTTTTTACTTCCGCAGTTTATCTGTACATCAAGAATGGCCCGACGAAGATCATCATCGGGCTCATCAACAATGGGCTCTTCTTCAGCTTCGTCTTCTGCCATTGTAGTAGCACCGTGTTCAGTGAACATATGATAGTTGTCATTATCCTCTTCTTCTTCATTGTCTTCAATTATAACCCCTCTTTCTCCGTGCTTGGTCCAACAATTATAGCCGGACATGAAACCGGACTACAACAGGTGGACGTGAATGGTTTTTGAGGTAGAGTAATCCTGCGTATTCTTACAGGCACTACATGGACAAGAAATAAAACCATTCGGCCGCTTGTTTGTCTCAGCCACGCGGAGAAAATTATGCATGCCATTAATAAAGTCGGGACAGCGTCGGTCACCGTACATCCATTGTCGGCTCATCTGCATTATACTACATCATGAATATATAATAGTGACTAAATTAATTAATACAAGTTCATCACATTAAAACCAAAATAGAGTAGTGACCAAATTTAATACATAGTTCACATAAAACATACATTGAAACTAGCATACAACTATCTAAAGAATTTAAATCCAACAACAAATGCGATCAAAATCGCAACTAGATAATTATTGAACCAACATCATAATGATACCAAGCCTCTTTATGAATGGCATATTTTCTAATCTTTCTAATCTTCAAGCGCATTGCATCCATCTTGATCTTGTGTTTATCGACGACGTCGGCAAGATCGAACTCCAATTTCATCTTTTCTTCTAGGCATTGTAGACGACGATCTTCACTTCTTTTCAATTTTGCTTTCACATCATTGTTTTTTTTTCAAATAAATTTAGCATATCGACAAGGGGTCGGTTGGAATTTCCGGTTCAACTACCTCCTAGATAAAAAAATCTATGGCAAGTTGGTAGGCATAATTATCATAATTAAACACGAAATGAAACAAATAGTTATAAAAATATACCACATCCGAATCATAGACCGGACGAGGGTCGACGGGGACGGATATCAAAACCATGGCACTATACAGATAAAAAAACATAAGAAAATTATACAAGTAATAACTGTGCATTTAAATCATACAAGTAATTTTTTTTAAATAAAAGATAAAAACAAGAGGCTCACCGAGATGGTGCCGGTGATGGGACGGCGCAGGCTATCGATGGCGGTGAGGACGGGGCGGGACGACACTAAAACCCACAAATCATAAATTAATTTGATCTCAAAATGCATATAAAAAAATAAACTCCCTAACTTAGTCATTTTATCAAACACCTAGCTAGCACTACAAAAAATAAAATGAGCTACACTAGCAATGAAATGAGCTAAAGTAGCAACACCGGAAGAAAGGATGAAGTTGCTAACCCTTGAATAGATGGGGTGCCGTCAATCTTGACAAGTGGTGGAAAAAATGGGGATGAACTAGAGCTCGGGAGAGAAAACGGAGGAGAAAAATGGTGAAGTTTCGAGCAGAAAAAATGGAGAGGTCCTCGGGGTAGAAGAAGATGATATAGGGGAACCCTTTAGTACCGGTTCGTATCGATCTTTAGTCCCGTTCGTGTTACGAACCGGTGTTACGAACCGGTACTAAAGGTACATTTCGAACCGGAACAGAATCTGGCCGTCGCCCTGGCCGTTGGAACCGGGACTAATTGTCCCTTTAGTCCCGGTTCCAATGGTATCCGGGACAAATGGGTCAAACGGATGGCCCGTTTTCTACTAGTGTCCTCCGAGCTCGAGCAGCACTCCTCCGAGTACGTGGGGTTCAACTTTGTGTCGATCATCGATCACACTCGGCCAGTGCTTTGGATCATCTATCCATCTTGCCACCGATTGATTAATTAGTCTAGTACTAGTAACGTATATTAGTGACATCATAGTGCACCAATAGCACGAATAAAAATAGTTTTAAAGCAAATCGGCTATCCTTGTTTGCAAAAGAAGGCAAAGCTTAGGCAAAAAGATGTTGCGTGTCTAATTAACGCAGCTTATCAAGTTTGTTAACTTTTGCAAACGCCTAATCTTGGCGCCCTTTTTTTTGGCCTTGCAGGCAACGTCATCTCCTTCGCGAGCTACCTGGCCCCAATGTAAGCGACTGCACTAGTACTATGTTGTTTTCTATTCGTTTCATCTTGTAAATCTGTTTCCTACTTTGGAATTTGTGTGTGGACCGACGTTCTACCGTATCTACAAGAGCAAGTCGACGGAGGGTTTCCCAGGGAGAAGCGCGTTGTCTCCCTCTTCTGGGTCTGCGTCGGTTTCTCAGTCAGCGTCTTCATCGCCCCTCTTAGCATCATAGTGAGCACTCCATCCCCCACGAACCTTTGTGCATCACTAGCTTGATGGATGTTGTGAGTGACAAAGGTACGCTATATTTATTGTGCTATTACAGGGGCGTGTGATCCGAACGAGGAGCGTCGAGTACATGCCCTTCTCACTCTCCCTCTCGCTTATCCTAAGTGCGGTCATTTGGTTCCTCTACGGGCTCCTCATCAAGGACAAATACGTCGCGGTAATTAGACACTGAAATCTTAAAGTTTTGCACTCATGTATGGTGTCTAGTTCACTACTAACTTTCCTGTATGGTGATATATTTTGCAGCTCCCCAACATACTTGGCTTCACCTTCGGGTTGATCCAGATGGGTCTCTACATGTTCTACATGAACGCGACGCCGGTGGTGGGCGATGGGAAAGAAGGCAAGCAGCTGGAGGGCAAGCTGCCGGCTGAGGAACACGCACTAGTAGAAACACCATCTTTGGTCCAGGGCCGCCCCAGCCATTAGCCCCGGTTCAGGTAAAAACCGGGACCAGTGCCTGGCACTGGTCCCGGTTCGAGTTGCCACGGCCCCGTGGACCATTGGTCCCGGTTCGGTTGGGGGTATTGGTCCCGGTTCTTGGCACGAACCGGGACCAAAGCTCCAGAGCCAGACACGTGGCGTGCGGCGGAGCTTTGGTCCCGGTTCGTGCCAAGAACCGGGACCAATACCCCTCCCTGCCTATAAATAACCCCCACCCCCTTCTCTCCTCTAATTTTTTTCTCTTGGATTGGTGGGAAGTGGGTGCTATTTTTTTTCCTTTGCCACGCACAAGATGTGTTCGATGAAATGCCCGACCCACACTTAAGTTCACACAAATGATATCCTCGGCCGAGGTTAGCAACTTTATCCTTTTCGTCTGTAATTGATACAGAAATATTGCACGTGTCGATGTACGGTGGTCATTTCACTATTCAAGATGTTATTGTAATGGTATTTGATAAACTTAATTATATATATGATGCAGATGGATGCACGGATGCGATGGATGTACGGCGAACGACGCAGTTCCGAGTTTATTGCAGGCCTGCATAAATTTCTCGATGTGGCTGAGGCAAACAAAGTGAATAATTTTATGCCTTGTCCATGTGAGAAGTGTCGGAACGTCAGGGAGTACTCTGACCCGAGAACCATTCAAGACCACGTGATTCGGAAAGGTTTCATGCCCAGCTATAATTGTTGGACCAAGCACGGAGAAAGAGGGGTTACGATGGAAGACAATGAAGAAGAGGAGGATGATGACAACTATCCTATGTTCCCTGAGGAATGCGGTGATACTGTTATGGAAGACGTTGAAGAAGAAAGAGGTGAACATCGGGCATCAGATGAGCCCGCTGATGGTCTTGGTGGGGTCATTTCTGATGCAAAGCGAGAATGCGATACAGAAAAGGAGAAGCTAAAGTTGGAGGCCATGCTTGAGGATCACAAAAAGTTGCTGTACCCAAACTGCGAAGATGGCAGCACAAAGCTCGGTACCACACTGGAACTGCTGAAATGGAAGGCAGAGACTGGTTGTTCTGACAAGGGATTTGAGAAGTTACTGAAAATAATGAAGCCGAAGCTTCCAAAGGATAACGAATTGCCCGAGACTACATACGAAGCAAAGAAGGCTATCTGCCCTCTAGGATTAGATGTGCAGAAGATACATGCATGCATTAATGACTGCATCCTGTACCGCGGTGAGTACGAGAACATGGATAAATGCCCGGTATGCAATGCACTGCGGTACAAGATAAGACAAGATGACCCTGGTGATGTTGAGGGCGATGACGAGCCCCCCCGGAAGAGGGTTCCTGCTAAGGTGATGTGGTATGCTCCTATAATACCACGGTTGAAACGTCTGTTCAGAAACAAAGAGCATGCCAGGTTGTTGCGATGGCACAAAGAAGAGCGTAAGAAAGACGGGAAGTTGAGACACCCCGCCGATGGGTCCCAGTGGAGAAAAATCGACAGAGAGTTCCCGACATTTTCAGATGACGCAAGGAACTTAAGATTTGGTCTAAGTACAGATGGCTTTAATCCTTTTGGGGAGCAGAGCTCCAGTCATAGCACTTGGCCCGTGACTCTATGTATCTACAACCTTCCTCCTTGGTTGTGCATGAAGCGGAAGTTCATTATGATGCCAGTGCTCATCCAAGGCCCGAAGCAACCCGGCAACGACATTGATGTGTACCTAAGGCCATTAGTTGATGAACTTTTGCAGTTGTGGTCCGAACCAGGTGTACGTGTGTGGGATGAGCACAAACAACAGGAATTTGACCTACGAGCGTTGCTGTTCGTAACCATCAATGATTGGCCTGCTCTTAGTAACATTTCAGGACAGTCAAACAAGGGATACAATGCATGCACGCACTGTTTAGATAAGACTGAAAGTATACATTTGGGAAACAAGAATGTGTACCTGGGGCATCGTCGATTTCTTCCGAACAGTCATGCCGTAAGAAAGCCCGGCAAGCATTTCAACGGTGAGGCAGATCGCCGGAAGAAGCCTAACCTCCCTGATGGTGATGTTATATATGACATGGTCAAGGATTTAGAAGTAATCTTTGGAAAGGGTCCTGGCAGTCTATCTGTTCCGAATGACGCTGACAACCACGTACCCATATGGAAGAAGTGCTCTATATTCTGGGAGCTACCCTATTGGAAAGTCCTAGAGGTCCGGTCTTCAATCGACGTGATGCACGTGACGAAGAATCTTTGCGTGAACCTGCTAGGCTTCCTGGGCGTGTATGGGAAGACAAAAGATACACCGGAAGCACGGGCAGACCAGCAACGTATGAAAGACCCATACAACAAGCAGACGGATAAAGGGCGTCAATACTTAAGCAGCTACGCTCTTACCAAAGCAGAGAAGGAAATCTTTTTTGAATGCCTGAGCAGTATCAAGGTCCCGGCTGGCTTCTCGTCAAATATAAAGGGAATAATAAATATGGCAGAGAAAAAATTCCAGAACCTGAAGTCTCATGATTGCCACGTGATTATGACGCAGTTGCTTCCGGTTGCATTGAGGGGGCTTCTACCGGAAAATGTTCGAGTACCCATTGTGAAGCTATGTGCATTCCTCAATGCAATATCTCAGAAGGTCATCGATCCAGTAACTCTACCAAGTTTACAGAAGGCTGTGGTCCAATGTCTTGTCAGCTTCGAGTTGGTGTTCCCCCCATCATTCTTCAATATTATGACGCATCTCCTGGTTCACCTAGTCGACGAGATTGCCATTCTCGGTCCTGTATTTCTACACAATATGTTCCCCTTCGAGAGGTTCATGGGAGTCTTGAAGAAATATGTTCATAACCGTGCTAGGCCAGAAGGAAGCATCTCAAGGGCTATGGAACAGAAGAGGTCATTGAGTTCTGTGTTGACTTTATTCCTGACCTTAAGCCGATTGGTGTTCCTGAATCGCGGCATGAGGGGAGACTGAGTGGAAAAGGCACGCTAGGAAAGAAAGCACTGATATGTAGGGACGGGCATTCTTTAACTCAAGCACACTACACAGTTCTACAAAGTTCCACCTTCGTGGCTCCGTATATCGAGGAACACAAGAATTATGTACGCTCCAAGAACCCGGGGAAGGATGACTCCTGGATTAAAGAAAAACACATGGAGACCTTCGGCAGTTGGTTGCGATTACAGCTCATGAATGACACCACTGTCGGAGATCAGCTCTACTTGTTGGCCGCGTCACCATCTTCGACTGTATTGAATTTCCAAGGGTACGAGATAAATGGGAATACATTTTACACGATCGCCCAAGATAAAAAGAGCACCAACCAGAACAGTGGTGTCCGCTTTGATGCAACAAACGACGATGGGCAAAAGGACACATACTATGGTCGCATAGAGGAGATATGGGAACTTGACTATGGACCTACTTTTAAGGTCCCTTTGTTTCGGTGCAGTTGGGTCAACATGAATGGAGAAGGGATAAAGGTAGACCAGCTGTACGGGATGACAACAGTGGATCTCAAGAATCTTGGTTGTTACAAGAACGAACCATTCGTCCTAGCCAATGATGTGGCTCAGGTTTTCTATGTGAAGGACATGTCCTCCAGACCGAAAAAAAGAAAAAACAAGCAAACGAATACATCAGACGATGAGCCAAAGCGTCACGTAGTTCTTTCAGGGAAAAGAAACATCGTGGGAGTCGAGGACAAGACAGACATGTCAGCAGATTATGATAAGTTTGATGAAATTCCGCCCTTCACAGTGAGAACTGACCCAAGCATCCCGTTAAATAATGAAGATGCTCCATGGTTACGGCTGAAGCGATCATAGGCCAGGGACATACGCGAAGAAGGGTTCATGGCTTTTATGTAAATCAATGTAATGTATTAAACCTTTATGTGATGTGTAGTAATGTATTAAACCTTTATGTGGTGAAAACCATAATACACGAAATGGGAGTTTCCATCTAGAAGAAATGGGTTATATCACATGGAAACTCCTATATATCGTATGTTATATCCCGTGGGAACCTCTCAAACCTCAGCTTCGACCGTCCAAACACAGTTCCCCCTGCATACAGCCCGACGGTGGCTCGTGAGTTTGAGCGCCACTTCGATCCAAGCAGCGGTAAGACGTCTCTGATGATCTACAACCGTCCGGCAAGACGTCTCTGATGATCTGCAACCGTTTGGAACGGTCGCAGGTCATCAGAGACGTCTTGCCACTGGTTGCCCAAAGATGCCTCTCCGAGTGACGCTGGAATGTTTTGTGTTTGAGCGCCACTTCGATCCAAGCAGCGGCAAGACGTCTCTGATGATCTACAACCGTCCGGCAACACATCTCTGATGATCTGCAACCGTTTGGAACGGTCGCAGGTCATCAGAGACGTCTTGCCGCTGGTTGCCCAAAGATGCCTCTCTGAGTGACGCTGGAATGTTTTGTGTGAGTGAGTAACCTGTCTGAGGAGGGCGGCTATATATAGGGTACGTGTGCTTCTTTAGTCCCGGTTGGTAACACCAACCGGGTCATGTGGCTCACGAAGTGGTCGTGATACTGCTGATCCAACAGCTCACAATCCCTCAAAAGAAACACACCCCTGATCCAACGTCTCACAAGCGCTTGAAAGAAACACACGATCCGTGTGCTTCTTTAGTCCCGGTTGGTAACACCAACCGGGTCATGTGGCTCACGAAGTGGTCGTGATACTGCTGATCCAACAGCTCACAATCCCTCAAAAGAAACACACCCCTGATCCAACGGCTCACAAGCGCTTGAAAGAAACACACGATCCGTGTGCTTCTTTAGTCCCGGTTGGTAACACCAACCGGGACTAAAGACGGGCTTTGCGGTCACGACACGTGTCCTCCCCCAGCGCTTCCCTGGAGGTCTTTATATATTGTCGCCGACGGGGTAAACCCTAATCCACCATTCCTAGCCACGAACGCATCGTCTCCACGAGATGGATCCGCCACGCCCGCCGCAGCGCCTTCTGGACGAGGTCGAGCGTGCTCGGCAGAGCGCGCTTGGGCGCAACCGCGGGAGTCTATCCCGCCGTATGCCCACGAGCCCGGCGTGGAGAGGAATGCCCAGCTACCGGCCTCCTGCTCCACCAGGTGCCGCCGCACCTCCACCTGGCGCTGCTGCACCTCCACCAGGTGCCGCCGCTCCTCCCGCGGAGGAGGAGGAGGACGACGACTTCGACTGGAGCGACGACTGGGAAGAAGGTTGTGGGTTGCAGATACAGGAGGCCATGGAAGCCTCCTTCCAGGCTTTCCGCGACTACCCTGTCCAGCGAGCCAAGACTTCCTACCAGCTCAAGGCGAAGGAGGCTTCCGATCTGGATTGGGCGCTGAAAGACTCATCCTCCATGTATCTTGCCCTCTGCCGCAAACGTGCGCGCGAGAACCGGGCGGCCGCCCACGGGGCTGGCTCCTCCCGCCGTTCCCCCTAATCTTACGGCCTTCGAGCCAGCAAGTCCGTTTATGTAGAATAATGTTGGTGATGTTGGATCAGGGGTGTGTTTCTTTCAAGCGCTTGTGAGACGTTGTATCATGTGTAATAATGTATTAAACCTTTTATGTAATGCATTAAGATAAATGAATTAATAATTTTTATCTGCTTTCTTCTGCATTTTACAACACCAAACATTCATCTTACAAATATAGGTTTACTGAAATTGTTCTGCATTTACTTCTGCTTACGGATTATTTGTCGAATTTCGACTTACGGATTTAAAGATATGAATTTATCCAAAATATACGAAAATGACAATAATAATGTAAAATTGATTTTGGATTATTTATACAAATTCAAACACTTTTCACGTTGAAAGTTTTGTCAATTCAAAATATGCAATAAAGTTAATATATTTTTAATTGAAAATGGCAAAATGGTTAATAGTTTGTATAGTTAGAATAATTATTTCAGAAAACAGAAAATGGTTTTGGATTATTTATTCAAATTTAAACACTTTTCATGTTGAAAGTCTTTTCAGATTCAAAACCATTTGAAATTCATATTCAAACACCTAAATAAGAAAAAAAAAGGCGGGAACAACATTTCAGAACTGAAAAGTTCGAAATAATTTTGAAAAAGGACTCTTAGGTCCCGGTTTCTGGAAAGAACCGGGACCAAAGAGTCCATGGGCGCGCCACTGGATCTGGCATTAAATGATCCACTCTTTGGTCCCGGTTGCTGGCAAGAACCGGGACCAAAGAGGCATTGGTCCCGGTTCTTGCCAGCAACCGGGACCAAAGTCCCCGGAGAAGCGACGGAGCGAAATTGCGCCGTCAGGCTGCCCGACCTCGCCGACGACGCTCCCTCGACGCCGGCACCCTCGACGCCCTCGCCGCCGCGCCCTCGACGCCCGTGCTCTCTATCTCTCTCCCGGTGAAACCCTAGCCGCACGGCCGCCGCGCCACCGCAGTTCGAGCTTGATTCCGGCCGTCTTCGACCTCGCCTCGCCTCGCCGACCATCTCTACAGCTTCCTGGTGAGCTCGCGGTCCTCGTGGACCTTCTCTCCCTCTCTATTGCGCTCTGTTTCGTCCTCGCGTCGATGTCCGCCGCCGTCCGCCGCAAACCATCGTCGCCGGTGGTGCTCCGGCGACCATTTGGTCACGGTGCCGCCCACGAACGACTCCCCATGCACGTGCGCGTGCAACACGCCCAGTCGCGCATGCCCGCTCGCCCTCCTCCGGCGAGACTCGCCGGAGCAGAGCAGCCGTGGGTGCTCCTGTGTCTTTGACATGTGGGCCCCGGCTGTCAGCCTTTTATTCTTTTCCTAAAATGAGTTTGGAAATTATTAAATCTCTAACAGGTGGGACCCAGCTTAATTAATAAATGCCAGAAAATGATTTAAACTTGTAAAATCAATATCTTTTAATCTGTTTATCAGAAAAATATGAATAATATATCAAAATGCACAGAAAAATAAATGCTAGCTATTTATGTCAAAATACAAACATTTTGGAACATTTCAATTTGGTGAATATTTGGAAATAACTTCAATGCATTTCCTTTAGTTATGGAGCTAATTTAAATAAGTGTTTATATTTGAAATTTGACTTCTATTAACATCTAAAATATGTTTTAGAGCTCCATGTTAATGCATTAAATTGGTCATGCATGATTGAACAATGTTAAATTAGAAGAACTAAAATACCTTCTTATATTAAATATGGAATTTGTGGAAATGATTTTATTAGTCATTGCAATTCCTTTAAAATTGACCTACATGACCTAGGATGCATTTCAATATCTTTAATTGGTCATATCATACATATTGTTTGCAGTGCATCGACGTCGTATGTTGATTGCTCTTTTCCTTTTACGGGTTTACGATACGAGTTTACGAGTTTACGGGTTTACGATACGAGTTTACGGGTTTACGATACGAGTTTACGGGTTTACGATACGAGTTTACGTTTACGGTTTACGGGTTTACGATACGAGTTTACGGGTTTACGATACGAGTTTACGGGTTTATGATATTGTAGATGTATCTTGACATATGGAACAAGTTACCCAACTAAAGTTTTGTGCATTGTTCTTAATTTGCAGAAACTATGGAACGAGACGAAGATCAGGAAAATATCCTCCAGGATATAATCCGCGGGCCGGAAGATATTGTCGATGTCACCACGGAGTTTTTGAACAACTCCGGTGAGGGAGATGAGTCTCTCAACCGAAGAGACGGCTCCGGTGAGGTAGAACCCGACGGCCGGGGTGAGGGAGAAGTCAGCGAGGGAGAAGCCGACGAGGGAGAAGCCGAAGGCTCCGGTGGAACATTAAATGTTGCAAACTCCGGCGAGGTGCATATACATATATTAATGAAGCCGAAGATTGTATTAATTAAGCTCTGATGTCTATATACATATATTAACGCTCTTTCTTCTTTTAGCCCTCCGGATCGAGCAAATCTTCTGTAAGGACAAAACGAGGCCCAGCCAAAAAGTTGGGCGACCAAGAAAGGTACACGATCGAAAGAGTCGCTGAAGACGGCACACCGACTGCTCCCCCTGGTGTTAAAAATAAAATGGTAAAGCAATGCGGAGTTCTTGTTAGGGACTTCATCCCGATCACCGTTCGAGAATGGCATCGGCCAAAGGAGAAAGGACAGCTATATGTCAGCGATGAGGGCAAAGAAAGACTTTGGAGAAAGCTCATGGTTAATTTCACCCTGCCGGCGCCAGAGGTGGATTCAGATGAGGAGGATCCAGATGAGGCAGAAAAGATTGCCCGGAAAATCATGGAGCAAAAAG
The DNA here is from genome assembly GCA_947311845.1 of Poa pratensis. Taxonomy (NCBI): domain Eukaryota; kingdom Viridiplantae; phylum Streptophyta; class Magnoliopsida; order Poales; family Poaceae; genus Poa; species Poa pratensis. The sequence goes on along the minus strand of CAMZMU010000121.1, from coordinate 3,659,133 downwards.
TCAAGGACTGGGCACTTAAGAAGATGGCCGAGCTATTCAAGAACTGGAAGAAAAGATTGAACAAACTGTTTGTCAAGAAAAATAAGACTCCAGACTTCGATAAAGGGTATGAGAAGATAAAGGACTACTGGGAAGAATTTGTGGCGTACAAGAAATCAGAGGAAGCTCTGGAAAAGTCTGCAAAAAATGCGGCAAATGCTGCTCTAAAGATGTACCACCATACTATGGGGCCTGGTGGCTACGCTGGTAGCATGCCTAAGTGGGAGAAACTTGAGGCGGACCTGCTGGCTAATGGGATCACTCCAGAGCCACTCAAGTGGATCGAACGGGCAAGAAATTGGTTTTACGGGCATGGGGGCACGTTGGACGCAGAAGGGAAGTGCATATATAACAGAAGACACAAAGATAATCCCCTACTACCCATCCAAGAAATTAGAAATGCAGTAAAGGATGTTGAAGAGGGACGGTTCATTCCCGATAGAGAGGATGACGAGCTCACACGCGCCCTTGGGAATAAGGAACACGACGGCGGTACCTGGCTCCAAGCCCAAGACAATTGCGATTCCCGAGCACAGGAAGAAATTTCCTGATAGAAGCCATCAGAGGAGAAAGGAAAGGGAGGCAATGGAAGCACGCGCTGCTGCAGACCGGCTGCGTAATATAGAAGAAGAATTAAAGCTGCAGAAGGAACAAATTGCCGTGCTTAGCCAGCAAGGTACTAGCGGCCAATCTCAACGGCACATGGTAGAAGCTGCATGCGATGGTACCGGTGGCCCATCGAATCGGAAAAGCAGCGTGGCTTCCACGGAGCTCCAGGATGGTAATGATGATGCAGTGGCTCCACTTCGTCGCTACCCAGTGGATGATATCACGGAGAGCACACCTTGTGAGATGCATGTGAAAGTTTTTAACTTAACCGTGAAGGTGGCGGTCGGCTATGTCGTACCAATTGGACCTAATCCAACTTACCATTTCTCTCCGGTTCCAAATGGCTACGCTGTTGTCGCGGTGGATGAAGTGATGAAAGATTATGAGGAGCTGAAGCTGCAACACCCTGCAGGTGAAGATGGGGAGGTGCTTGAACTTGGAGAAGCCAAGAAAGCGACCATTCTATGGCCAAAGGAATTCATCGTGCTTCCGAACTGGCAGCCAAGGCCATCGACTCCTCACCAGTCTCCAGCGCAACAGTCCTCTTCACCGCCTCAGCATTCTCCAGCGCAACAGTCCTCTTCACCGCCTCACCAGTCTCCAGCGCAGCCGTCTCCGCCGCCGCGTCAGCCGTTTCCGCCCACCGCTCGTACTATGAGGGGTAAGCGATCACCGAAACGTAAAAGGTCGCCCCTCCCAACAGTACCTCATAAGAATCTTCCCATTAGACCTTATGACAGGACTGTAGCGGAAAACGCCGCGGAGGTGGCTGCCTACAATAAGGCTTTTTTTGCACCAAAAAAGCCCGAGCAGAAGCCGGTATACGATGAAAAATCCAAAAAGTGGAGAAAGTCCTTCCTTGAGCAGCCATCCCAGATATCGATGAATCTGCCATCTGACTATGGTCGTGAACTTACTAAGCTAGCACGTGCCCAGTCTGAGCAGAACAAGGGAAGAAGTGCAAAAAGCGGGAAACAAATTGCCCAGCTCGGACAGCAGAAAAATCAATCGGTCCCCCGCTCATAGTGTGTTCCGATGTCGACAAGGACTTCAGAGTCGCTATGGATAAGGACCTGGAATTATTGGACCCCAGAGCCATAGCTGCTGCTAAAGAACTTGGTGTCACTGTATCTCAGGCCAAGGAACAGGCTACCGCCTTGGGTATGAGCCTTGGTCAACTTTTAGGCTATGAACATGCGCCAATGTTAGAGATGGCACGGAAATATGTCCAAGGGGAGCCTATGGTCAGTAATGAGGAGATGACGGGTCTATCAACACATATGCGAAATCTGCATACCTGGTACCTGGTGCACACATCAAAGAAGGACGCGAAAGAGTGGTTTCCGCTGGACGTTAGAGTGGAGCATTTCTTCAAACGTTACATTATACAGGTTCAACTGACTGAACTGTTCCAGTTATTCCAAAAGCGCGCCCTCGACAAATCTATCCTCTCTTGCTATTGTCTGTAAGTGATTTATTTTCGTAATTAAGTCTCTAGCTCAGCTCGTTCATTGCCTGTATTATATTATCCTGACTATATATATATCCTTTTGTACGCTATTATGCAGAATGAAGATGCTGGAATGCAAAAGATCTAAAGTTTTTGAGGTTGGGTTCGTTGACCCATATATCGTGAATTCACATACGTTAGTCAATCACCCCAAAGACGTGGAGCATGACCTGACCACCTTTTTAACCATGCAACATTTCTGTACGGAAATACTATTTCCTTACAACTTCAGGTGAGTGTTTCTGTCTTGTACATATTTTTATTTGGCTTTCTCGATGTTAAGTGTAATTGATGAGCTATGCATGTCTGCTTTATGTAAACGTCCGCAGGTTCCACTGGATTCTGCTAAGCATTCAACCTGACAAGTCCACAGTTGAAGTCCACGACTCATTAAGTTGGGACCAAGCGTTGTGGTCCGACATGAAAGAAATGCTCAACAAGTAATTTCAATCATTATCGCATTATATCGCCCTCTTTCGTTCGTTCCCTGATGTCAAGTAATTAATAACTCCTTTGTTCATTTTCTTTGCCAAAGCAGGTGTTGGACAATTTTCAAACAGAAGGTAGAAGGTCCATTCAAAGATGAGCTAACTTATAAAACGGTGGAAAGTCCGCAGCAGCCACCGGGGAGTAATTTATGTGGATTCTACGTTTGCGAGTTCATTCGCGAGTTGACCACTGAGCGGAGAACAACTGCTTTCAGCAAAATGCGGGAGAAGATCGACCCAGAACTGCGCGTAGGAGCAATTCAAGAGGAATTGGCGGGATTTCTGCTTAGGGAGGTCATCGATGAAAGGGGAGAACATTATGCTTCGGACGATGAACTACATATGCCTTGATGGCTTGATCTATCTCCATGTAATTAAATAGTTGTATTCTCGCAAGAGATCGAATATTAATTATATATGCATCAACATGTACTGTGTATATAGTAGAGCGTATAATATGCGTACGGAAACGATGGAGAGCACGTCGGCGATGCGAAGAAGGGGGAGACGACGGAGGCACCGGCGAGAGGGAGAGGGGGCACCGGCGAGAGGGAGAGGAGGCACCGGCGAGAAGGAGGGGGCACCGGCGAGAGGGGGCACCGGCGAGAGGGAGAGGGGGCACCCTAAACCCTAAATACCAAAAAAAAAGCACACATTGGTCCCGGTTCGTATTAAGAACCGGGACCAATGAGTCTCCCCCACGCCCAGCCAGAACTGGCCACGTGGACCACATTGGTCCCGGTTCGTGGCCCAACCGGGACCAGCATTGGTCCCGATTGGCCAGTCCCGGTTGGGCAACCGGGACTGATGTCCAAGCCCAACCGGGACCATAGGTGCTTTTTCTACTAGTGACGTCGTGGTCAACATCGCCAAGCTCAGCGCGACCCCCGAGAAGAACTACGGCAATGAGGTGCACCCGGTGACGGAGATGGCCTCCAGGGCTGCCCCCAGGAGCTGAGCGGCCGAGGCGGTGGCGCTCCGGAGAAGGAAGCTGTACTCAGCGTGGACGTTGCTCGTCCTCTCCAGGTGGTCGTCTAGATCCACGTACACGCCTATACGTGCATGCATGGACCATGCACACTTCAGTATTTCCACAGGAGCAAACCGAAGGAGGCCGTACGAGAATAACTTTAATTAATCTCCCTATTAGCTAAGCCGTTCATGGATGCTTTGCTTGCATCAGTGGTGGAACCTAAGGACGGGAGAAAAGAGAGGGAGTTTGGAAGCTCTATATGTATAGGGGTGTGCTCTCAGACTGCAAGCGGGACGCACCGCGACGCACTGCGTATACGCCGTGTACGCCGCTATGTCTACGCGGTATGCCGCGAGGGGCTGCGTATGGCCGCGGCACTTTGCGGCGCCGCGCGCGCCGCATACGCCGCTCGCTCGCTCGCTCGTGCTGGAGAATTGCAGATCGATTGCTAGCTCACTCGCTAGCTAGCTCCCCGTGTATACATGGCATGCAACTAGAGTTAGTATCCAAGATGTGCATCACATATAAATAAATTTATTCTTTGCGGTGCTTTGTTCAGCGACTGCAGCCGGGCATTCAGATATGATAACGAATTAAGCTGTTAATCCATCATGGTAATATAAGTATTTCACCAACTGCAAGTACTGAAAAAATGGACAACAAACATGTTTCTTTCAAGGACTAGGGTCCTGGACGACTAGAATCACAAGAGTAGAACTGAGCCAATATCAGTAAGAGAGGTACAAGATAAATTTGGTAAAGCATTGTAATAAATCAATATTTAACCCAACGCCACCACTAGTAGACCTAAACCTAACCTGCAGTATTACATCCATATCTAGCTAAAGTTTCTGTGGAGATGGTACTGACTAAAGTTCACTGCCGAGTGGAGAGAAAATTACAAGCACGTGAAAAAACTGGAGCATATTTACATATTTCAAGAGAAGAGCATGCAAACTTACAGAAATTCCAAAGAAACAACAAAATGTATTTACATATTTCAAGAAAAGAGCATGCAAACCACGTCGAACTACTTCCGACCACCTTGATATCGTCGGACCCTCGCCGGAGTTGGTCGGACCTCACCGAAACCTCACCAGAGATAGGGAAGACACGTCGGACCTCGCCAGAGTCGCGCCGGAACGCCTCTGGCCACCTTGATATCACCGGACCCTCATCGGAGTTGGCCGGACCTCGCCGGAGATGGCCAAAACCTCGCCAAAAATCATCAGAACCATCCCGGTACTTTTCAGGACCTCGCCGGAGTCGCCGGAACGCCTATGGCAACCTTGATATCGCCGGTTGATTGTCGGAGTTGGCGGAACCTCGCCGAGATCAACGGACCGGCACGCCTTACCGGAATCTTACCGGAGTCGACCGGAACCTCGCCGAAGATCATCCGAACCACCCTAAAACCTCACGGAACCTCATCGGAGCTATTCAGGACTTCGTCGGAGCTGCCCGGACCTTGCCGTACCCTCTGAGACTAGCTTAGACAAACATGAAGCTGATACAAAATTGAAGTTTATACAAATCACACACCCATATGTCAAGCATCTTGCTCGATCTACAAACCACAGTCTGCCGCCACTAGCTATCAGTTAGAACTTAGAAACAAAAGCCATTGTCTCCAGCCGTGGTTAATTTGATACATTGAAACTGAAATTGATGCATCGGATTTGGTGGGTACGTATGTGTGCACACAAGAAATAGATTCATCAAGAGATTAGAGATGGGGAAAACCTTGTGCTGTCAGACCCTTGCCTCAGCCGTGATTCGAGAGCGTAATTTCTATCTCTGTTCTTCCGGGCGGCGGCCGGGCAGAGGACTTCATGTTCTCACTTCGAGCCTTCGAGGAGCAGATCTTGAGGACGGATGGCTTCCAGAAATCCAGTCCAGAGCCGGAACCAAAACCATGGACTCCGACGCCTCCATTCACCACGAGGAGATGATCTTGAGGCGGCCTTCTTTCTCTGGTCGATGTGTGCGCAAAGGAAATTGCTTCGTTGCTCGCGTTGAGGGAGAAAAGAAACGAACCAGAATAGCATAAACAACTTGACGAATAACGAAGTTGTCAAGATCTAGTGGTCAAAATACTCGACCCTCCCCATGCCGTCCGTGCCAAGCTGTGCTTCGCTGCCATTGAATCGAGGCATGGAATCGAAGGAGAGGGAGAGGCCCCTGACCGGGAGCCGGAGGATGAAGGACGGCCATGGCGGCGGTCGCGAGAGGAACCCTCTCCTGCGGAACAAGAGGAGCCTTCTCGTTGACTTCTGTTTGATCCTCCCCTGTCTCTCGTGTGATATGCGGCGCCGCCGCGGCAACCGCGGCCCGGCCCATATACGCCGTTTTCTTTCTTCCGATAACGTGGACGCTCGCATCTGTAGTTAGGTGGGCTTAAAATAGCGGCGCCGCGGACGGGCCGCTCCCGCTTGCACCCTGAGTGTGCTCTCTCTCCTTGTTGATTAGTGCTACTACCAGAGGCGGAGCTGGGCCATGGCCCGGGGCGCACGAAATTTGTTTACCTATTATCTGTAAGGGATTAAGAATTGGCCTGGGATCTAGCCCAACACGAAGCCCATCAGCGTCCAGTTTTGCTCTGTCTCCCGAGCGACGAACAGAAGAACGACACGACTCGCAAGTTACAAATGCAAAGTGCTTCTTCACGTCCGTGTGTGTCCAGATCGCGCAGTCGTGCTACTATTTCTAGTGTTTCTGTCTCGTGCTACTACTATTTCTACTTGGTTTGATCGGTAATAAATAAGTTGACATGTTCATTCCCCTCAATTTTTTTTTGACATGTTCATCAATGCAACCGAACCAAAATTTCTATGCTCCTACATGACTTCTTTTTCCGGGTGGATATAAGAGCTTAAATTTTGGCCCGGGGTTTGCTCCAATCCCTCCGCCACTGGCTACTATTGTTGTATTCATTTCCATCGATGGATGCATGTATTCTTAACTACATGCTGTAGTTCCATCGATGGAGTACGTGTAATGTTCTCTCTAGCTACTGTCTATTTGTTTCCCTCTAGCTACCGATTGCAAATTAACACAAAGGTTTTTGGGAAAATCTAATCGTAAGGCGCCTTATGGTTAGCTTAACGCGAGACGGAACGTGCTACGTTGATTTTCGATAGTACGGTGCGGAATCATTTAGACTTTCCATGTGTACGGGCGAGTTAGAGAAATTGTTTCCTCCGCATGCATGCATGTCAAAAAAGTAAAAAAGGTGATGTCATCCTGCATTTAATGTAAAATCCGAAAATTCAAAAAGTTTTGTAGCCCAAACCGTTTATCCGATTTAGAATCCGTTTTCACTGTTGAGCTAATCGCGACGAGATTTTCGAAACTAGATCCCATATAGACATATTCTGACAACTTTTTTTCGGACCAAAAGTTACCCACCCCGTAATATATAAGTTCCCAGGCTGTAGTATGTAAGTTACCGACCATATTAAACGATTAGTTTTCGATTTTTTTCGATATAGTTATTCTTGTTTACCATACTCTCTCGGTAATAGTTACCACCAAATACTGATTGAGTTACTTACCCAGTACTGTTAAAGTCACCCATATGTTTTTATGGTGTAGTTATCCACCACAAAATCAATATAGTTACCATACTCTCGGTAATAGTTATCACCCCAATACTGATGAAGTTACCACCCAGTACTGATAAAGTTACTCATGTTTATCATACTCTTTTGGTGATAGTTATCATCCAATACTGATAAAGTTACCCATCCAATACTGATAACGTTAACCATGTTTTTTCATGTGTAGTTATCCACCACAAAATCATTATAATTACCCTACTCTCTCGGTAATAGTTATCACCCAATACTGATGGATTTAACCACCCAGTACTGATAAAGTTACCCATGTGTTTTCATGATTTAGTTATCCAATACGAAATCAATTTAGTTATCATACTCTCTCGATAATAGGTACCCACCCAATACTGATGAAGTTACCCACTCAGTACTTATGAAGTTGTCACTATGAAATCGACATTTATCATCATAATACTTACGCATGATAAATTTACCATCTCAAAGTGATGTGGTAACTTTAAAACTCGTAAAATCGAAAATAACAACAAAAATGGTTCTATTTCAACCCAAAAACTAATCGTTAATATGGTGGGTAACTTACGTAATCAAGACTTGATAACTTATATGTTACGGGTGGTAACTTTTGTGCCAATTTTTTTTCGTCGAAACATATCGACATGGGATCTAGTTTTGAATATCTCGTCGCGACTAGTACAACGGTGAAAACGGATCTTAAATCGGATAAACGGTTTATACTAAAAAACATTTTGAATTTTCAAATTTCGCATTTAATGCGGGATGACATCAGCAATTCTATCATTTAGTGCATGCATGCATATTTTGCTTGGTGAGGGCTCGGTTCGGATCAAAAAATAGTGACGGGGCACGCATGTTGTTGGCGGGACTTGTTTTTATCTTAGTGTCTACACTTTTACCAAATGTAAGGCGCCTTACACATGGTCGTTCCTTGTCGTCGTTAACTTGGGTGCGATGACGTGTACACAGCCATGGAAATTAAAGCAGACAGGAGAGGAAAGCCGCATATATTAAGCGCGTGCGGTCCAGGTGATAGGCACGCCACACGCACCCGGCCGGCCAGCTTTGTGTTGTTGTTTTAGAGCGCACGTACGCGCTTCCTTTTACCTTTGCCTACTTTTGGGAACGGCTCACGCTGCCATGTGGCATACGTACAGCTGCAATTTACTTCTTTTTTAGAAGAAAGAAAGGTTAAACCACTTTATCTATATTTCGGGTACAGACGATTCAATTATTTTGTGTGGAAACAAACAATGACACTACACCCGCTGGATTATTCTTAGAACTCGGTTTGACACCGCTGATTTCATTACATTTAGCACTGATGGCATCATTTTATTTGTTCAATTTGAAATTCCAAGCTAAAAAGTCATGTTTGGTTGGTTGTCACAAGAATTTGTGAAAAAAATGATTTCACGAAGAATGACATGGTCAGGGACAGAAATTGACTTGACACACCATACTCAGTCGTTAGAATTTTAAATTGAAATGTCGTTTCAATTCCGTAACAACCAAACACGTTGCATATGAAATCTTGATTGAATTTCACCATTCGGGTATAAAATGATGGCCGCCAAACGAGTTCTTACGGAATGATGCTTACGAGTAACGTGGTTCACGAAGCAACTACATAATCAGGATTAACCAGAGTAACCGCTGACACTTTCCAATCACACGGGGCAACAACGTGCTTGTGAAGCGAACCCATAGATTCGTCAGGTGGGTGTGGCATTATCTAAAATAAAATGAATTTGGAGCGTGTCCAGAGAGTAACTCATAGTACTATCAAAAGTTCCACGACATGATACTAGTCATCCGAATATCCTTTGGTCGTCTGATAATCGAGCTCTGATACGTCACAAACGTATATATAATTTTTGATGTTCCATGCTTGTTTTATATCAAATGCTACATGTTTTATTTATAGTTTTATATCATTTTTATGCATTTTCTGGAATTAACCTATTAACAAGATGCCCAGTGCCAGTTCTGGTTTTCTGCTCTCTATTTGTTTCAGAAATCATAGTAAGGAAATATTCTCCAAAAGATTTGAAAATTTACGAAGGTTATTTTTACGAAAAAAAAAGACGGAGTCCAAAGGGCAACCGGAGAGGAGACCCTAGGCCCCCAGACGCCACCCAGGCGCGGCCAGAGGTGGGCCCATCCCTGGGGGTCGTCTGGGTCCCCACGGTGCCCTCCGGCGCCGCCTCTTCGCCTATATATTCCCTTCGTCCTGAAAAGACTAAACACCCGATCAATTTTACAGAAAGATATCCAAGGCCGCCGTCGTCGCGAACCCTTGTTCGGAAGGGTTCTGAAACTCTTCCCGGCACTCTGCCGGAGGGGGAGATCATCACCGGAGTGCTCTACACCACCATGGCTGCCTCCGGAGTGATGCGTGAGTAGTTCACCATTGGACTACGGGTCCGTAGCAGTAGCTAGATGGTTGTCTCTTCTCCTTATGCTACCATGTTTAGATCTTGTGAGCTGTCTAACATGATCAAGATCATCTTTATGTAATGCTACATGTTGTGTTGGATGGGATCCAATGAATTGTGAAGTTATGATCAAGTTTGTTCATCTATCTATCTATATGTTTTATTTATGATCTTACATTTAATTTTCACACCATACGTTTAATCCTTTGTTTACAGCAAGCGAGGGAGATTGACAACCTTGCTGTTTCGTTGGGGTAAATTAGTTTGATTGTGTTGTGTGCAGGTCCACGTTGGTCTATAAGCGCCAGAGTAGATTGACACCGTGTTGAACCTCTTCAAGTCCTACTGGTTCGATCAAACTTGGTTTTGAAATAAAGGGAAAACTTCTACTACGCTGCATCCACTAGTACAGAACGACACATCGAAAACGGGCCAAAACCCTCATCAGAAAAGGAGAAGTGGTATGTGTCCCCGCCCCCACTGCTAATGTGAAGGCCCTCATCGGGAACGGAGGCCAAAAACCGTCGTCGATGAGGACTCAGTTTGGCAACGGTTGTTTACATAACTCCGTTTCCTCAGTGTCGAGCTCATCAGTAACGGAGTCTTTGAATTTACCCGTTTGCATTGAGTTTTCTTCAGAAGCCTATTATAGCACGTATACAGATGCCACTAGACATTAAATATCTCACAACACAAGCACAAAAATGATAGCAAATTAATTCATAAGGTATACCAAATGTCACCGATACACTGCATCACAAGATGACCAATTACATTTATCTTCATTGTCATGCCTCGCTAAATCCATCTTTGACATGAGTAGCTAAATCTATCATTGTCATGCCTCACTAAAACTTATGCTTGTCATTCCTAACTAAACTTATATTCATGACTTGCTGCTACATTTGTCTCCACAGCAGTGGCAAGTCCATGAATTCGATCTTCTTCTTGGACGGTGTCGCCGAAATATAATAGGGTTTATTATTTTGTGCCCTGCTTCGCTTAGTTTTCCTCGTTTGTGCCCTAGGCGCTTAACTTTCCTCGTATGTGCCCTACTTGCCTCTTTTGAGGCTCACACATGGCCAAACGGGGTGTTTCCATCTAGTCAAGCCCTTTGACCGTTAACGAAGGTGTGACATGTGGGCCCAGCGAAGTGCATGTACCCGTGCGCTCCCATACTGCTCACCGTCCCCACTTAAAGCTTACAAGTGCGGCCAGCGGAGGAGGAGTGCTTGTGTGCAGCCGTACGAGCGCGTCCCCGAATTTGCGCACCTTCAATGGCGTGCCCCCCTGGCCGGCAAAAAGCTGCCTCGCCGCCTACGCTGCTGGCCTAGCCGCGCATCTGCTCCGCCGTCTCCGCGTCTCTCTTGCCTAGTCTGTCCCGCCGCAAGCTGAGCAGTATGGCGAGCCGAATCAATGCCCGGTCACCATTACTGTCGGTCCAGACGCGATGCCGTCCAGACCGCAGATGGCTAGAAAAGGAGCCATTTCCTCTCCCATTACGCCCACGCCGCCCAGTGATCCCCTCTTCCTCTCCTTGCCACCCTCGCCCAGTCCCTCATCTTTCGATGGCTCGTGCTGGTGGCCGCTCCACTCCCCGCTCGTACCGCCGCCGCCACGTCCGCTATCCTTTGTTTCTTGAGTCGAGCGAGGGCAGCGGCGGGAGAAGGACCTGTGGGTGTGGGCGCTCGAGCAGCACTCCTCCGAGCTCAAGCAGGATTCCTTCATGCTGGAGCATGTCTCCTCCGAGCTCGAGCAGGGGCAGGGCCATTGCTCCCGATCCCATTTCCTTCATCGATCTATCCGACGAGGAGGCGGAGGAGAAGGAGGTCGTGGACCCGGGTATGGCTTGGGCCAGGGCCGACTATCAAGCCACAGAGCAGGCCAGGCATTCCGCCGATCAGCAACAGCACATGGATACTCTGGTCGCTTCTGTGGTCGAAGCAGAAGCCGCGGAGAAGGCGAGAGCCGAGAAGTATGCGGACGACCTGCAGAAGGCTCTGAACAACTCGGAGAGCAAGGGCAACGCCCCAATGGAGGTCGACGGCAAGGGCAAGGGCAAGGCCAAGCCGGTGGAGGTTTCCGACGACGAGGACGAGTGGTAGTCCATTTTAGTTGTTGGTCTAGTGTATAATTATGTATTGGGTACCCTTATGTATTAGGCACCAAGGAATTTTAGTTGTTGATCTATTTTAAAATTAGTATGTACTAGGAACCAATGAATATTATGTTGTCTGGTTATTAGTTGTTTTAATTTTGAATTATGTCAAACTCTCGCAAATTTCATTTTTTTTCTTGGCGCAAAATTTACAACTTAGTCTACCATGATTCTACGCAATTGCAAAGAAAAAAGTCGGAAAGATTCACCCCTTAGCTATGAAATTTGGCCTTGTTTTGAAAACAACAGCAAGAGTGAAAAATAAAAAATACAGGAAGATTCCAACTCGGCACAAAAATGTGCATGGACATTGTGAACAAGTTTCCAATTTGTTGGATTTTAAAAAAAAATGTGTGAAAATCCCCATTTTGTGTGCCAAAATCCCCATTTTGTGTGACTGATTGATTCTGTTCGGGAAAGATGAGGCAAATGGTGGGCGAGCTTACGGACCCACCTTTCATTGGGTACGCTGTGGCCCACTTGTCAGCAGCTAACGGTCACATGCTTTGGGTGACAGCGAGATTTTCCTAGTCCTACGCACGCGGCCCATCACGTATGACCCATCTGACGGCCGCAGTTCTGTGCTAGGGTATGATCGAACGGTCAGGGATCGCCTTTAGGGTTTGGAGAGGACTACGGGGTTTTGAGCGGGTCAACGGGATTATCTGAGGGTTGACCTACATTCAAATGAGCACAACTAATTCAAAAAAATCAAAAAAATATGAAACCTGCGCACGTTGACGTTTTATGCGACATAGTAACGACAGAAAATACTAAACTTGGTATACGGATATTTTCATGAAAAAAGCCCTAGCACGGGTGAGCTACCAAGATCGAGTTCAAATGAGCACAACTAATTCAAAAAATTCAAAAATCTGCGCACATTGTCTTATTATGTGACATAGTCACCATAAAAAATAATAAACTTGGTCCCTGGATATTTTACTGAACAAACCTTCACAGAAATGAGCTACCTTGAACAGACTTGTATAGAGTTCAAGGAAAGTGAGGTAGGGTATTTCACAATAAGTATATCATGTGGGAGGCATAATCCCTGAAATCATAGACTTGAATATTTGAGATTTTTAATTATATTCCATGCATTAAATGAGTTTACTAGCATTTACTGATGAAAAAATCACATAAATCGAGAAACAATAAAAAAAGGAAAACTTAGGGGAGTCTTCTTTCTAGTGTACTAGTATCTGGGGAAAATCATAGACTTGCACGTATGCAGGTTGGCACGTAAACATAAAGGGTGATCGCGTCAGTTCATGCAAAATATGGTTGCAACATGTCTAGACATGTCTAGATGGATCAAACCGTTCCCAATTGCGGTCAATTTGACCAACACGTCCATGCACGGCAACTGTTCGACAGATGTACAATAGGCATCTAGATGCTCTAGATGACGTGGTGTCCTGTCATTTCAATTGAACGCCATCGAGTGTGAATATAGCCGTAATGTGTAGTCTTGTCACACTGGTTTTGGCAAAATACGAAGCGATCGTCTGTTGATTTCCGCATGCAGTTATCGATGGACGCATCGTCGCACTTAATTCCTCTCTATCCTTCTCAAAGACAAAAACCCCAATGCGTATGCGGTTCCAAAGCAGTTCTTCTCTCTTCTCTCCCAAAAAAGCCCCAATCTCTTCCATTTCTTCTTCTCGCCCAAAAAAACCCCGATCAATCGCTGCCATGTCAGACGACGAGTGGTGGCGCAGCGACCTCGTTCATGTCAACAAGGACATCCAGGGCAACCCCAACGAGTGGTGGGAGGCAGGCCACGACCCGTGGCAGGAGGCCTCGACAGCGACTATGACGGCGAGGGCGACGACGACGACCAAGGCGAGGGCGATGGCGGCGACGACGACGACTCTGGCGACGAGGAGGAGGAGGAGCCGCCGATCGACTCCTCCGATGAGGAGGAGGAGGAGGTGGAGGACTCCGGCGAGGAGTCTGACAATGAGGACGACTCCGACTCCGACGACGACGGGGGCGCAGCACCGCCAGCGAAGAGGCGGAGGAAGTAGGAGCCCACACCGCCGGCGAAGAGGCGGAGGAAGTAGGAGCCCACCACCGGCGAAGAAGAAGCAGTAGTAGCAGTAGTAGTACTAGTAGTAGTATTAGCACTAATTAGTAGTTAGTGTAATTAGTTATGGATCTTTTGTAATGAAAATCTTTTGTACTCGTAATGAACGAATCTGAAAATCTGTTTATAAATTTCAGTTTCCTAATTCGTTGGTTATCACTAAGTTCAATTCTGTTTCCGCTTCCTAATCAGTTTATAAACTAAATTTAAGTCTTATAATTCTCGAAATTAAATGTGCAAATTTAATTTCAGTGTTAACGATGTACTAATCAATGAATTCTCACTAAACAATGAATAAATAAATGTTGAGCATGATTTAGACAAAAAATATTCATCGGAATATTTGTAATTAAGTTTAAAAATTAAATGTTGAGCATGATTTAGACAAAAAAAATATTCATCGGAATATTTGTAATTAAGTTTAAAAATTAAATGTTTAATCTTGGGGCCATTCTGAAATCAAGTAGGCATTTCTGAGATGTCTATTTGACTTTAGAAAAGCCCCAAATTAAACATTCGTTTTGTTACATATGGCGTAGTCTTGCTTATAAGCCAGTGCTTCACCCTCCAAACTAGCGAGGTGGGACTAAACATGGGCGTCAGAATCAATTACTGGCACGCCGTCCCCACCTTCCTGTCCCACTTGAACGGTCCCACTTGAGCGGTTCCACTTGTCAACTCAGCCAAGTAACGGTCAAACAAGGTTGACTAGACAGAAACGCCCCGTTTGGCCATCAGCAGCCTCGAAAGAGACAAGTAGGACACAGACAAGAAAGTTAAGCGACTAGGGCATAACCGAGGAAAACTAAGCCATCTGGGGCACAAAAATAAATGACCCAATGTAATAACATCACCGCTGTGACATTTGGGCCACACTTTCCAAGACACTCTTGATTAAAAAATGTTTTATACAGTGCAGCGAAACGTCACAACAGCGACGGTTCAGGCATATGATCCCACTTTTTATTTAGCTCATTTAAAACTTGTTTGGATCTACATGGCATTTCTGCATAAAAAATACATGGATGGATTGTTAGAAAAGAGCCAAATATGATGCTACATGACATAAATATATTTTAAGATGAAAACAGTTTGTACCTTAAGCGCCTATATCCGCGTGCTTGAAGTCCGATCTAAACGATTTGGAGGCAAAACTTGAAGGCCATGATTCCTTCAACAACCTCACCATCTAAAGATATAAACGGTGAGATCCATTGGATCCTCTCCAGCGATTTGGGCTTTCTGGCCGTCCGATCTTCCCCGCTTTGTGCCTCCGCACCGTTCGATCCCCATCGGCTCCTAGAGTCGGAATTAACAGGGATTCGCAAAGTCTCTAACCGTACCAACCTTCATGCACCCACTCTCGCTGACGTCCTACGTGGATCACCCATGTAGCCCGAGGGCCCACCCGTCGGCCTCACGCTCCAAGTTTAATCCGTGTGGCGGACGTCCCAGGGTGGTGCAGATTCGCAGCGCATTCGTCCCATTGGTCGATTTTGTTCATTTACCGTACTGGGTTTTAGCGAATGCATTGCATGCCCCTCTGGGATAGCTTTCTGCGTACGTGGTTCCTTCACCCTCTCTCTCGATGACGATGGGCCCCATCCTTTACGTGGCCCACAGGTCGGTTGCTCGGGACGTTGCGTCGCCCATCGTTCCCTTGCGTGTGTCGTCGCTGCGTATTTTCTACAGTAGGTCGGGGCTAGAATTTCGCGTCGTCGTCGTGTACGTTGCACTGTTCCTGATGTCAGGGAGAATTCAGGCCCGATTTCTCCGTCCGATGTGGCCTCCCTCCATTCGTCGGCGGGTACATTGCACTCTGCTGGTAGTCAGAAGGCCGATTTCGCGTCTCGCTGGTGGCTCGCCATTGGTTCATTCAGACGGAACCAACCTAATGGGGGACGGGATATATAGGTTGCGTTCTGGATCGGATGGTTACTGCAGCTCTCATTTCCCCCCCCCCTTTTTTTGTTTCTCGTTATTCTTGCTCCGCCGTGCTTTTCTCGAGCTCTGCCGGTATTCCATGGAATCCGTTTGCTGTTCTTCCGGTCACGTTTGTTCCCGTTGAGGTCAGGTTGGGTTTTCTTACCGTGTCTTATTCTCTGATTTTGGTCGTTCTTTGTTCATGTTGTTGACCATGTGCTGGATTCGTGTTTGTTGGTTGTTTGTTGCTTATGCTTTTTGTTCTTTTTGTTTTGTGGGTTTCTCATCTTTGTTTCCTGTTTGTTGCTCTGTTTTTTCGTAGGTCGCCGGTAAACTGGTTTCCTGTTCGCCCGGTTAAGGTCAGTTTTGTTGAGATCTTTGTGTTTACTTATTTTGTTTCGTTGGCATGGTTTGTTTTCTTATTGATTTATATGTTTCCGGGTTTCCTTTCATTTGAGGAGGTGTTATTTAGTTTTGTTTTGGGTCCTGCATTATTATTTTTTGTTTCTCTTACATATTTTTTTTGTTTCTTTTTTTCAGCTCGTCAGCTTACCGGTGTGCTGGTCTTTCGATTAAGGTCGGTTCCTTTGCGATTAGGTTGTGCTTTCTTGCCATGTATATTTGTTTGTTGTTCCTTCTTTGTTCATTTTTCCTGTTGCGTGCTGGAACCGTACTATTTAGTTCTATGTTCGTCTTGTTGGTCATGTGCTAGATCTGTATTATTTATTTGTTCGTCGCTTCTGTGGTTTGTTATTTTTCTTTTCAGATTTTTACGTTTTATTCTTTTGAGTTCTTTGTTTGTTCGCAGGTCATCGTTAATTTCGTTCCGGTGAGTTTAGGATTCGCTTTCTTGCCGTGTTTTTTTATTACCTCTTCGTTCTTTGTGAATGTTTTGTTTTGTTCTTTGCTTTGTTTTTTGGCAGGTCGCCGGCTTACGGGTCTGCCTTTTTCCGGTTGAGGTCTGTTCTGTTTTGGTCCGCTTCACCTTTGTGGCTGTGTTTTCCTCGTTGTCACTCTTTCTTTGTTCATCTCGCTTCCGTGTGCTGGATCCTTGTTGTCTATGTGTTTGTTGCATTGGCGATTTTGAGGCGGCGGCGTTTGTGTGTTGCTTAGGTGTTCTTTTACTTTGTTTTAGCTCGTGGGATTTTTTTCCTTTACGTTGTATTTTTATTTTTGGTGGTGTGGATCTAAGAAAAGGTTTGGGTTTATTTGTTTGTTCATTGCTTGGGTGGTCTTGTTTGTTCATTTCTTGGGTGGTCTGTTTGTTCGCAGGTGATCGGTTCACTGGTCCGCCGTTCCTCTGGTTAAGGTCAGTTCCGTTGAGTTTAGGATTGGCTTTATTGCCAAGTTTTTCTATTAGTTATTGGGTCTTTGTTTATGTTTTTTTGTTGGTTGCATTGTTTGTTCGTAGGTCGTCGGCTTACGGGTTTGCCTTTTTCCGGTTGAGGTCACTTCCGTTTTGGTCGGCTTGAGCGTTTTGGCTGTGTTTTACTCTCTGTCCTTCTTTCTTTGTTCATCTTGCTGCCGTGTATTGGATCTATGTTGTGTTTGTTGTCTTCCCGCTACACTCGTGTGTTCGCGTTTTTCTTTACGGTCCTTGCTTCCTTTGGTTTTTTTAGGCGGCATCATTTGTGTGTTGCTTCAGTGTTTTTTTGTTCATCTTAGTTATTGTGATTTTTTCTGTTACGTTGTGTTTTCTTTCGTTGATTTGGTTGTTTGTAGGTTGTCTTCTTACTAGACAGATTTCGTCTGTTGAAAGAGCGACTTTCGGTAGGTCGGATATTGTCCATACGTGGTCGCCTGTTAGTAAGCCAGCGACTGCCGTATTGGTGTTGTGGTTGTAAGGACAACAAAGGCTTTGTCTTATTTTACACATGGCTTCAGGGCACCTTTGATTTGTAGGAAACGTGAAGGAAACATGCAGGGTTAGGAAATATTCCAGAGTTTCTACTATTCACGTGTTTGATACATAGGATTGGTGCTAGGGAAGAGTAAAGGAAAATTTCCTCCGTGTCCCTCTTTCAAGGCAGAATGCGTAGGAAAAGAAAAATTCACTTGGAGCTCATTGTTTGAATCCTGTGCACAAGGAACGAGGGTAGGTTTGCACCGGACATCCTATCCTATTCCAATCCCTTTCCTATTCCTTTGATTTCCTTTTCCTTTAAATCAAAGAGGCCCTTAGGGCCTGTTTGATTCAAAGGATCTGTATAGGAAACTTGTAGGATTCAAATCCTTAGGATTTTTTCCTATGGTACTTATTTGATTCATAGGATTGAATCCCATAGGAATTTTTCCATGGAATCCTTTGCACTAGTTCCTATAGGAATTATAACATCCACTCACACCTCTTTTTCAAAATCCTTTGCTTTTCCTGCGATGGAATCAAACAAAGATTGATGAATATGATATCCTATAGAATTGAAGTGGATATGACATTACAATCCTGCAGTTTCCCTATTCCTGCGTTTTTCCTATCCTGCGAATCAAACTGGCCCTTAATGGTTGGAAAGGCTTGGGCTTATTTTCCACATGGCTTTAATGATTTGACTTGTACCACCCTATTTCTTGACAACAGATGATGGTCAGTCTGTTGAGTGAGTAGAACCCGGTCAGACGTGCTTGGACGGTGCATGTGTACGTGTCTAGAGTTTGGCAGCACCGTGGGACATCTGACGATGTTCGTGTAAATCATCTTTGTATTGTATTACAGGATACGCAGGTGCGGGTCAGAATGCATTAGTTTTTTTTTAGTGTTCGTTTTATGATAATGGTGTTCCTGATCTGTTTGTTGTTTTATTATTTCCAGAGGAATCATATTTATGCCGAAATCTCGAGGTTGCTGTAAATCAATTCAACGGTTTTATTGAAGAGGGTTTCGTTTACGAGTTAAAAAAGTTTATAGTGACTTCAAAGAAACATGGTTACATGCCAGTGGACGGTCTGTTCATGATTAGGTTTGGTAGGTATACGACCGTGGAACGTATACTTCAGTCTGTCATGAATTATTCCTTTTGTACATACGCTTTGACGCCCATCAAGAAGCTTCCAAGCCCTTGTGATCTGCCAGATTATTTCACAGGTTACTTTCGTTGTTATTGTTTTATTTCTGTTAGATTAATTGATCGTCGTATGTTTATCTTTTGTTGTTGTTTTTCCCGTCATTGCAGATGTTGTTGGTATTATAACTGGGGTGTCTCCGCCTACCGAGTATCATAGGCATCCCGGTCCGCGCCAGCTACCAAGAGGGACGTTTATTTGAGTGATTTAAGGTATTCATCCGAACCTAAGTGATTTATTTGGAGTCGACGTGACCAGTCCACAATAAAGAGAAGGTTCCTAAGCCACCTAGACATCATACATCAAAACTGACATACTGACACACGTACGAATTGAGTTCTGGCCGAGTCCAGGGAGTCGGCCGGAATGACCTTCTCCGTTTCACTGAACAGAAAATGTTTGTTCCGGCCGATTTTCGGGAGTCGGCAGGAATGACCTTCTCCGTCTCACTGCTCGGCGATGCAGCACGGAGTCGGCAGGATGTATAGTTTTTTTGTTAATCGTTTGGTTTCTTTTGTTTTGTAGTGGTTTTTAGATCAGTATTATTCTATGGGGTGAACGAGCTACCGCTTTTGATGGTCCGGGGGTGCTTCAGAAGGCTCAGAATGGACCGGTCGTTGCGATTTTTGGTGGCACTATGGTAAAGGTTTTTTGAAGGTTAGTATCTCGGAGTAATTTCAGGTGAGTTTATCAACTTAATTCAAATGATCCCAATTTTAGGCGTGTTTGTTATTTATGTTCGAAGGTTCTAGGGGCTGAGCGGTAGTGCGCCGTGTTGTTGGTACATTGACGAAGATCTTCCTGAGATACGAGAGTTGCATGCAAAGTATGGTATTTGTTGGTCTAAGAAAGACTTCGTTCGTGCATGTTCTTATAGTCAGTGACTTATTTCAGATTGTTTTGGTTGTATAGGTTAAAGGATAAGATTCCCGTTGTCCAAAGCATTTCCCTTCCGGGCCAGTCTGCTGCCGAGATAAGCGCCCATGTTGATCTTGCGACGAAAACCGTTGGGGAACTGGTTGATCTGAGTATTTGGGACCACGCGGTTGGTTCCCGGTCTTCTATTTTATAGATGTGTACATGTACGTTTAGTCGTCTTCGATTATATTTTACTAGGTTGATTGTATGTTGTTTATTTATAGGGAACGAAGTTCTATTGTGACGTGGAAATCAAACGTATTAGTCCGACACAACGTTGGTGGTTTTCCTCCTGTACGGGTTGTGGTAAGGGCAC
Source organism: Poa pratensis (assembly GCA_947311845.1). Lineage (NCBI taxonomy): Eukaryota > Viridiplantae > Streptophyta > Magnoliopsida > Poales > Poaceae > Poa > Poa pratensis. The sequence continues at coordinate 3,639,019 of CAMZMU010000121.1, read as the reverse complement.
GGTTCCTTGTGGGGATGCGTACAAGTGTCCTGATAAGTCGTGTGGTGGCAAAGGCGCTGTGCCAAGGTGATTATCCCGTGTTTTGTCATATATGTGCATGGTCTATGGTTGTTTTGCTGATGCCGGCTTACCTTATTTTCGCAGATACCGACTTTCTTGTGTTGGGTGTAATGATGACGATGAGGTTGAGTTTGTGTTTTTTGATAGAGTTGCCAAGGAGTTAATTGGTAGGCCAGTCGTGAATCTTCTCTGATCCAGGGCTCCTCACGGTGTATCACTTAGTGAGGCAGTTATGTTTGGACGCACGACTCCAAGATAAATTGCTGCGGTCGTATCGAGGAGGTTTTGCCTTGTTGTTTCTGTGACGTCAAGAGTTTTGATCCAGAGTCTGAAAGTTCATCTTATCAGGTTCATCGAATCGTCACGGAATACAGGCGGCAGCCTTGCCTTGTGCCTATCCGTTGTCGGCCTGGTTTACCAGTGGCTCCGTCGAGCAGTCCTTCCAATGCTGTACTCAGTTCTGTATGTGAAGACGTGTTACTTACACCTTCCACTGAGGCGTCTTATCGTGCTGAGAATGCTTGCTTGGTGAGTTTATATCTTGGTTTTTACCTCGACGCAGTTTGGATTTTTGTTGCTATATACATATGCTTATTACCCTTTTTTTCATTAAGTTTGTATTCAAGTACTATCTCAGCATTTTATTGGTAAAACAGGATGTGTCTGATATAGTTCATACGCCGCCTGAAACACTTGACGTGTCGGTACCGTCGTTGGTCATGAATCTCTCTGGATTCAATAATGTAGTGTCTGGGTACGTTTTCATGGGCTGGTTTCCACAGCATATGTATTATGTGTGCACATGGAGTTTTTTAGGTGTTGTACTCAGTTTCTTTTTGTCTTATTTGCAGCGATGTCGAGGATGTCCCTGTTTCATCTGCGAAGAAATCATTGTTCCAGGAGCCGGAATCCGATAGTCAGTGTGATGACGTGTTGGACTCTGCTTCTCAGGTCGGCCAGCCTACGGGTCAGCGTGATTTCGTTGTGGACACGGATTCTCAGATCGAATCTCCTCCGGGTTCCTGTGAAGCTGTTGCCGACTCCGATTGTCACGTCCAGTTTCCACTGATTTGTTGTGAATTCGTTGCTGACTTCGACTCTCAGGTCGACCTTCCTTCGAGTCAGGATGAGTCAATGATGAACTCGGAAAATCACATTGTTGCTCTTTCGACCGGCTGTGAAGACTCTGTCGTGGGGTTGTCACGGCAGATGTTACCAGGGGTAACTTAGATTGGGGGCAAGGCGACTCTGGTGTTCAGGAGATGGTCTAGCTCTACGGGGGAGAAGATGTTTTTTACCCAGGTTCAGGTCCCCTCGGTGGAGGATCCCTACGTCCTGCTATAAATCACTATATGATAATAGATTACATGGTGCGCCAATAGCGATCGCCGGGTTTGGATGACTCCGACGTGGGAGCTCTCTCTTGAGCTCTCTCTATTTTGTCTATCTTATTAGGTTTGAGACTTTCCTATCTATGACCTATGAGCCGGCTTATAAAGACATTCGGGTCTCCTAGTCGTATACAAAGTAAGGCCGGGTTCTACCCATACTTGGAGTTCTACTCTAGTTTTTCTAGTCTTCGTGTCCTCCAAGTCTTGGACTCCGTGATGCATACCGCCTCCAGGTCTTCTGGAACCTTCCTTGTCTAGGCCGGGTTATCGACAAGCTCTCCGGCCTATCAATGTAACCCGGTCCATGCTGATGGTTAGCTGGCCTGGCCGGGCCTCCTGCCTGGCGGGTCATGCTTCCTCTTCATGGGCCTACCGGGTTATAATCCCCCCATCAGTAGCCCCCAGGGTAACTCAGGCGCCGGGTTGGCGTGCTCTTCTTCTAGTTTCAAACTTCATTTCACAAGGAGAGCCGCCATCCTTGGTGTCCGGGTTAACCTCCTGAAAATAAGAAATACTCATAAAATATAAAGACCGGGCTACATTGCTTTTTTCCTTTAGCTAGGCCGGCTCTTCTTGGCGGTCCATATCATAACCCGGCCGCTTTCTACCAGGTTCATACGCCTCCGGTGTTCTGTTCAACACTTAGTTTATAACATCAATCAACCTCCTGAAAATAAAATAGGTAAATATTTAATGGGACAAAACCCGGGTTATAATTGCTAGGCCAGCTCATTTTGGTGGTCCATTTTAAAACCCGGCTGTTTTTCTCCTGGGTTCATATGCCTCCAGGTTTATCTGGCGCTATCTACCAGATCCTTTGTAAAGACCTGTTTGGGTAGCTTTATGACTGAGCCTCCAGAACACATCCTGCAACTTCGGCAATGAATATTTCTCGAACCTCTCAAAAATATTGACTGTCTTTTTTCTCCGGTGTTGACCTTGCTTTTCCTTGTCTCAGGTTCCTTAGACCTAGACTTGATAGAGCCTACTCATACAGAGGCTGTCTTTCAAGACTCGGCTTTTGAAGACCCGGCGCAAATACCTCTAGCTTTACCAGCTCTCAAGAATATTAATCTCGATTTTTCTCATGTATATAACCTGTAGCCCCAAGCGCTGAGTTTATCACCTCGCGATAACTTGGTGCTTGATAAATAAATATAAAACTTCAAACTGTGTAGCCCCAAGTGCCGGATTGCATGCCTGCAGCGACCTGGGACTTTTGCATCTTGTACCTCTGAAAGAAATTTTGAACTTCAAATACGGTAGCCCCCAAGTGCCGGGTTGCGTGCCTGCAGCAGCCTGGGACTTCTTTATTAATTCGAAAAATTTAGCTTCAAACTGAGTAGCCCCCAAGTGTCGGGTTAGCTGTCCACAGCCACCTGGGACTTTGATAATTTGCCTTGGATAAACTTTTGACTAGTGTAGCCCCCAAGTGTCGGGTTGCATGCCTGCAGCCACCCGGGACTCACACTTTTTCTTTTATAACCTCGAAAAATTTGAAATACAGTAGCCCCCAAGCGCCGGGTTGTATGCCTGCAGCAGCTCGGAGCTCGTTCTTCAATATTTGTATCACTTAGAAATATTGCAACTCTTGTAGCCCCCAAGCGTCAGTTCGTTCGCCTGTAACAACTTGGGACTCAGTTTGTAAAACTCTTTGTCTTCTAGATTCAAATACGGCAACTCACACATCTGAATATTAATCACAGCGCTGGCGAAGCCAGTCGTAGACACAAACACTGAAGACCCGGCCAGACTGGGCAAAGCCAGCCATGTTGAGAACAAGACCGATCCGGATATGCACGCCCTTCCGTAAGCTGCTTTCTTGTTTCTTTTTACTAAAACGTAGTAATAACTTGATCAATCATCCGGCTACTGTCTGCTTGTTAATGTGGTGGCGAAAAAATTGAAACCGGCCACTACTGGGCCCTCGATATTCTTGAAAAGATTTAAGCCGGTCTGTGACCGGGCCATCAACACCTGAAATTGCTGAGCTGATCGTACCCTTTTCCTTCTTCTTTTTACGTAAACCGCTTTTTCAGTATGCATAGCCGCATAGTCAATTTATGTAACGAAGAAACAAAATATGATTTCCTCTCTTTCCTTGGCCCTCACATGACTGCTTTTAGCATGAAACTTTTTTGACTTTCCAGATATCAAAGCTTGATGGCCGGCTTTTGCTGCCGGGCCATAGATGATCCTACAAATATTTTTCCCCTGAGGATTTGCTTTTTCAATGAACATGATATGTCGTTATGCAACTCCTTTGGTTTAGATGACCCTTTTGGTTTCTTTAACTATGAGCCGGCTTTCGCATGGATTTTCTCTGTCGCAACTTTTCTGATAAAAACAAGGTCAGGCAAGCCCAATGGGCCACATGACTGATTGAATTTACATGTGAGCAATCAGGCCATATAAGTGCGAGTCACATCGAGCTCAATAGTAAGATAACCAAGAATTATACTGTTGGCATAAAATGCCGAGTCTCGGGATTGCAGCTACAAGCTATGCAAGCAAGAGCCGCAAGATCCGGATCAATGTTTATAAAGAAAAGGCTTAATTGTGCAACATTGCCCCATTGATCCATATACTATTGCAATGCACTCTTGGGCACACTAACCGAAGTTGCGAAGCACTCCTGGGCTAAGCTTAATATTTTGCTGCGAAGCACTCCTAGGCACGCTAACCGAAGTTGCGAAAGACTCCTGGGCTAAGCTAGCAATTTGTTGCAAATCGCTCCTGGGCACGCTAACCGAAGTTGCGAAGCACTCTTGGCGTTGGTAATGCATAAGCCAGAACGATAATAATGAATATATGATGATAATGCATAAGCCGGAGTACGGCAATTGGCGACGGCGATAGAGCCGGAGCACGACGATGGTGCTTTAATGGCAAACTTGTTATTAAGAAATCCGTTGCGAGCAGTAGATAGCTTCATTTTGATAAATCCATTTGCAAGTGATAGATAGCTCGACTTTTAAGAAATCTATTGTGAGCGATAAATAACTCGACTTTGATAAATCCATTTGCGAGCGATAGATAGCTCGACTTTTAAGAAATCCATTGCGAGCGATAAATAACTCGACTTTGATAAATCCATTTGCGAGCGATTGACAGCTTAACTTTTAAGAAATTCATTGCGAGCAATAGATAACTCGACTTTAAAAAGTAGCTTGCAATCTTATGAATGATTTTTGTAATTTTCTCATAAATAGGATATTTAGCTCCAGGGATTGACTCAAAGGGGCCAGATTTAATTGACTGAATAAATAAAATATGAAATTTAAATATAAATGCGACTTAGCTTGTTTTGTCCTGAGTTGAAGACGATGCATGAGTGCGCGGATCGTCGTGGGCGGCCACGATGAGATTGAAGACGCTCACGTTATTGAAGGAGCCGGGTCATCGTCGCTTGAAGCCGGCTCGCGGCCGGGTCTCCTTGGTCGATGCTCTTACGCTGCTACATTTTCCTTTTTCATTGTTACGTGAGCTGCTCTTTTTCATGCATGATCACGTAACAAGCCAGCTAAATCCATTTTTTCTCCTTCTTTTTCCAAAAGACGATCAGATGCACGGGGCTAGCACTCGAGGGCAACCCTCCGGATCGCTGTAATTTTTGTTTGGACTTGATCCATAGCAATGGTATATTTTGCCGCTGATTTTTCCTTGCCCTGGCCACACCGGAATCTAACTCAAATAGTACACGAAGCGAATTTTCATCAGATCATAACCCGGCTGGCGGCGTATTCCTTTTCTTCTTTCATTTTTTCCTCTATATCTTGGAAACCGGGCTGCACATGGATCTATCCACGTGAGTAGTAGTGTCGCTCGATTTATACTATTTTTCTTCTCCATGCGTGACCCGGCTGGTGGACTGTTGGCTGTTAATTTTTTCTGGCTACTCCCAAACACATACAAAAGCAAACTGGATCGCTCTCAGATACGCCCAGCTCGACGCGCTTGTTCCTGTCACTTGCGGATTGGAGCAACTCGCTGTCCGGGTCTGTCTTGAACTCGACCGGCTGAAGCTGGATGGATTACGATCGGTGTCAGCTCAGCGAATTTGTTCCGAACTTCTCGATCTGGCAAAAATGAAGCGGGCGCACACGAGGGCATTGGCGATGTCGAGCCTCCCGCGCACGATCCGGCGGATTTCACCAGCAATACTTAAGGGCGATGTTGATGTCGAGCCCCCACGTCCAGCCGGAATCGTCGTCGACGCGATCTTCATATCCGTTGATGGTGACCTTGCCGACGGCGAGGTTCTTTTTCCCACGCAAAACTTCTCCCTTGATGAGGACACACTTGGACGCAGGCTCCACGGTGGGCACCAACTGTCGTGGGGTTGTCACGGCAGATGTTACCAGGGGTAACTTAGATTGGGGGCAAGGCGACTCTGGTGTTCAGGAGATGGTCTAGCTCTACGAGGGAGAAGATGTTTTTTACCCAGGTTCAGGTCTCCTCGGTGGAGGATCCCTACGTCCTGCTATAAATCACTATATGATAATATATTACATGGTGCGCCAATAGCAATCGCCGGGTTTGGATGACTCCGACGTGGGAGCTCTCTCTATTTTGTCTATCTTATTAGGTTTGAGATTTTCCTATCTATGACCTAGGAGCCGGCTTATAAAGACATCCGGGTCTCCTAGTCGTATACAAAGTAAGGCCGGGTTCTACCCATACATGGAGTCCTACTCTAGTTCTTCTAGTCTTCGTGTCCTCCAAGTGTTGGACTCCGTGATGCATACCGCCTCCGGGTCTTCTGGAACCTTCCTTGTCTAGGCCGGGTTATCGACAAGCTCTCCGGCCTATCAATGTAACCCGGCCCATGCTGATGGTTAGCTGGCCTGGCCGGGCCTCCTGCCTGGCGGGTCATGCTTTCCTCTTCATGGGCCTACCGGGTTATAATCCCCCCATCAGACTCTGTGGAATCGAATTCACAGTTCGAGCTTCGTCCACGTGAACCTCAAGTCGTGTTGGAGTCGGCCATTTCAGAGCAATTTAATGAGGTGATCGTTCATGTTTTCAGTATGTATGTTTTTCTTTTCGTATTTACTTCGTCTTTCTTATAAAGGTCCTTCGGTGTCAGGTCGACCTACCTGTGGTGGATGAATCAGGTTCCTTCGGTGTCACCGTGGATAAGAGGTGACGTTGATTTCGGATGTGCCCTTTGTCGTGTCATTTCCAATTCTCATGTTTTGTATTAAGTCGGATATTTGTGTCAGCAGGTTGATAGAAGAGGACGTTGGAATGAACGAGGCCAAGAAGATGAAGACTTGAATCATATATTCTTATTTATATATTCGCCTGTTCATGGCGCTTTTGAAGGAGGTGCCGACTCCAGGGAGCTAACGTTGTCCGACGGCGCGGAGAGGCAAAGTATCGGATGGCCAAATATCTAATACTGGTGTGCTACGACAAGCATGTCTCGCTGGGTAATAAAATAAAGATTACGTTACGTCGTCCGCCAGAAATATAGTCGTTTGCTGTACGTGCGGCCAAGATTGCGGTGTAATAGTTTGTTTATACATCTTCTCATATGTTGATGGTTTATATCTATTTGGTTATGTTCTTGCGTTGTTTCTGGTAATGGTTAACTTGTGGATCCGTTAATTTGTTCATGTTCAATGACACGTGCTATCATCTCGGTTGTCTTTTCCACTGAGTTGCCGGAACAACGCAGGTCACGCCGACTCGAGGGAGTCGGCGGGATCGACGAGCAGTGAGACGGACAAGGTCAGTCCTGCCAACTCCCCAGATTCGATGGCCTTGAGTCGGCGGGATCCACGAGCTGTGAGACGGACAAGGTTAGTCCTGCCGACTCCGTGGATTCGACAGCCTGGAGTCGGCCGGATCCATGAGCAGTGAGACGGGCAAGGTCAGTCCTGTCAACTCCCTGGATTCGACGGCCTGGAGTCGGCCGAATCCAGTAGCAGTGAGACAGACAAGGGCAGTCCTGCCGACTCTCTAGATTCGACGGCCTGGAGTCGGCCGGATCCGCGAGCAGAGAGACGGACAAGGTCAGTCCTGCCGACACCGTGGATTCGACGGTCTGCAGTCGGCGGGTTCCACGAGCAGTGGGACGGACAAGGTCAGTGTAACATCCCAAATTTGTAACCCAGTGTTATTAGTCAAAAATTGTGGGCCAACAAAAACTTTTGTTACTTTATGAGTGCTTGCTTGTGTTGTTTGTTTGAATTTTTGAAGAAAAGAAAAGAAATAAAATAATAAAACTAAAGTGACAAGTGTCACCCTAAAAACTCCAAGTAAGTTCAAAATTTCTTCCAAATAAGAATCCAGTGGAGAGGAGTGACCTCTCTCATTTCATTCTTATTTCTTTTCCCTCTAATTCTATTTCCAAAATTATTCCAAAATTCTATTTTCAATTTTCAAATGTTTCTTTAACTTTGGAAATCATCAAGATCACCAAGCTACACTTCCAAAATAAATACCCCAGTGGTACCACAAACCTTGACAAATTATTTTGAAGCAAACCATGGAAAGAATTTCAGAAAATTCAAATTTGAATTTGGTTCTGGAATTTCGTCGAACACTTGTTGATCACACTGTGTTCTTCCCTAAACTGAAAATCCAATCCAAAATTCGAACTCGATTCGGTGAAATCGATCACTCCAGTAGCTCCCACCCCTTCCTCACCTCTCACACGTGAATGATTGCGAGGGAAACGAGCTCGTGGACCCGGAGGTGGAGTGTGGCGTGCGCCACGCCGATGCCGCCCGTGGCGCACTGCCGCACGGGTCGTCTCCGTGGTGAGCAAGGACGCGACGCAGAGGCGACGCCGCGCCGTGCCCGCCACACCACCCTCTTCCCTCTGCCTCTAGTCGACGTGACTCAAGCGCTGCCGAGCTCGCTGGCGTGCCCACCGTCCGCGACGCGACGCCACGCGCTGCCGTCCGTGGTCCCTCTGTGGAGGAAGCAGAGGAAACCGCGATGCGACGCCACGCTCTGCTCGACGCCTCCCTCACTCACCTCTGCGTCTGCTCGAAGTGACCGCAGCGCCGCAGAGCCCCCTCACCCCTTGCGTGCACCCTCGCCACGCCGCGGCCAGAGCGCGAGCGCGACGCCACCCCTGCCAGGGTCAGCGGGCAACACCGCCGCACCCTCTCCTCGTTTGCCACCGCACTACGCCGTACCTGCACCGGCTCCGCGCCAATGGCAAGCTCTCCCACTCCCCAGCCCCATCCCTGCACAGCGTCCACGACGAGCCCGAGCTCGCCCATAAAAGGCCACCCGTGCCTCGCCATCTCTCCACACTCCCTCACGGCCACCACTCCACTCCACTCCACTCCACTCACTCCAGAGCACCGCCAGGAGGGCGGATTCGCAGCCGCGGAAGCGCTGCTGCCTTTGCCCGTGCTCTGCACCTCGCCGGAGCAGAAGGTGGGCGACGGTCACGGCCGAGCCGTGCCTCTCTCTCTCCCTCTCTTCCTTGCACCCTAGCCGCATCACCATTGCATCCTAGCTCACCCGCCGCGGTTCGCCCGTGTTCTGTGCACAGCAGCGCCGCGGAGGAGTCGCCGGACTTGGAGCACGGCCGCGGAGAAGGTGCTGACCACGCCGCTGTCGTTTGGAGCCGTCCCAGCACCCGCAACTCACCCCAGTGCTTCCCCACTCCCTCCGCCGTCGATCTACGTCATCTCCGCCACCACCCGAGGCCCCTAGGTGAGCCCTTGACCCACCTCGTCGCCGCCGGAGCCACGGCTCCGTCGTACGCCGGTAGTCGAGGAAGAAGTTGATCCTGCGCCGTTGGATTTAAATCCGACGGTAGCATACCGCTTCGCCTTGTTTAGACACTGACTGGTGGACCCCACCCGTCAGCGTTTTAAACTTAAACCGCGCGCGAAACGTTTTCCACTGAGTCACTGACCACCCGACCCCACATGTCATAGTTTTAAACATTATCCAGAGGAGATGATTTTCCTAATTCTTTTTCTCTGGATAAGTCAGTACTGGACCTAGTTTATAAATTCATTATCTCGAGTTCTAGGAATCCAAATAAATCAAACTCAGATGTTCTGGAAAGCTTATAAAATTCTTTAACTCACCAAAGTGGTCTCATCTCATTTAAATAAATAATAAAAATGTATTAGTAAAAATGCTCCAGAAGGTTTAAAACACTAAACCATTTGTTTCTGGAGTTATATAAATCCAAATAACTTGAAACCAATTTTGGTAGCTTTGTATTAGGATCCTTTAGCTCCCCAAATTTTGGTAGAATTAATTGAGTAGTATAAAATCCTTATCCTTTGGTTGAACTTCAGTGCACCCTTCTGCACTAAAACAATTAGTGTGAACTGTTGGTAGATCCAATTGGTCTAAAACCAATTTTGTTAGGTCACACTCAACCAAGGTTAGATACCCCTAAAAGGATTTAATTTTTGGAGCAACCAAATTTGTTTGGTAGCTAAAACTTGTTTAAAACCCTTCTGAAGTAAAACAGATGTGTAGGGAGTTTTGTAACTCCAAATGATCCCAAACCAATTGGGTGATCTTCTACACACCAGTAGCTATCCATAGAATTTTAGTTTGAATTTTTGTGACAAACATAGATTAAGTGGTGAATTAATTAGTGTACAACTAGTTTCTGCCTTAGTTTGAAATTAATTAAATAAAGATTAATTCAATCAGTTTGAAACCACCTTGTGTTGCTTGATGTGTGCAGTAGCTATGTGTAGCAAGTGTGATGTTGTGATGATGCTTGAGTTAGTATAGTAATTGTTTGTATCGCTTGTTGACGTTAGACGAAAACGCTGCCGGAGTCTTCGAGGAAGGGGAGTACTTTGATCAGCAGGAACAAGACCCCGAGAACTTTGCTGAGCAAGGCAAGCTACTTCACTGAGCTTGCATTTATATACCTCTATTTTAGTCTCAAGAGTTGTTCAAAGGAAACAATGAGTTTTGGAAAAACCCCCTTTTTACAAACTACCGGAAAAACTATTTTGCCACCTTGTGTAGGAGTATAAGGTAGTTATTTAAAACTATAGGATGGGAAAAACAATGTTTTCTTGAAACTCCTTTGAAAGTACTTGGATAGACCTGCCGGAAGGTCGGTGCTCAGTTAAAGAAGGATGGTGTTGTTTTGCGAAAAATGCACATTGTGTCCTAGTACTATGACTACCAGCCGATAACCTGTGCGACCACATTTACCCACATATGGGCAAGGGCGTAGTCATATAATTTGCTCGTGTTAGTACTGGATACCTCAACAACGAGGATGACCTCGTTCCATGAGGGGATGGTTTGGTGACCTACCCCCTGACCTGGGTCCTCTTCATTGAAGTCTACCGGAAGCCGGTATGAGCGTATCGGAGGAAGAGGATTGAAGGGCTCCCTTGGGTCCGCCGGACAGAACTACGAGTCCTCACACTTAGTTTCTGAGGATTTGAGTGTCGATGGAAAGTGTCGTAGAGGCAGGGTCCTATACTAGCATGAGCAAAGGACAGGCTATGGCCGGGAACTCAACTTCGCATACCTCCGGTATGGCGGGACGTGGCTGACACGATGAGTGACCGGATGGGTGTGGGAAAAGCGTACTACCTCTGCAGAGGGTAAAACTATTCGAATAGCCGAGTCCTCGGATATGGACAGTTGGAAGGCTGTCCTAAGACCATGTGCAAGTTTTGATAAAAGTTTTATAAAGCGTTGAGTTTGAAAGGAAACTGAGATGGAAAAGGTTGCTTACCTGTACCAATGAGTTGGTGCAAGGTGGTGAAGGGTTTGGAACCCTGATTGAGATTTGGTCGGACAGGGAAGGATTTTTCGGGAAAAATAGCTAAAGTGGTGTTTTCTCAAAGGATGGTTATAAACTTCGTCTCAACCCTTTCCAGTAAGGATTTGAGAGTTTTCACATAAAAGTTTTTAAAAATAAAACTAGTTAGTGCTTACTCTAGTTGGGGTAGTTTGCGAGTACAATCAAATGTACTCATATTGGTTTCGTCCCTGGCTATTGTCTTAGCCAGATTTCGAGGAACCCTACGTTGAAGAGGAGTTTGGCGACGTCTATGCGAACTAAGATCTTCATAAGTCAGCTGCCTGTCGGGTGTTGTCGAGTTGGTTTAGCCCTACTACCGTAGCTTCCGCTGAATAAAGATGGTTTGGCCCTTGAAGGCACCTATGTATAATTAGGCCTGTATGGCCAGGTTTGTAAGACTTTAAACTCGGTATTGTATGGATGTAAACTTTGATATTCAGTTCGGATTATGTGCAACGACAGACTGATCACGGGATCGTTGTGTTAAGCATAATCGGGTATTTCGGACGGCTAGTCCGGGGTCCCCACAGAGCTGGTATCAGAGCCATCCTGACTTTAGGAGACTTTAGTTAGCATGGGCGTTAGTCAAGAGTTACAAAAGTTAATTTCTAAAACAAGGAAGTGAAGTATTTTCGAAAATTTCTTATCTCCCCAACCCCCCCCCTATTTATTTAAAACCCTACACTCATTAAGAGTAATCTTTTCTTGAACCCTTAAAATTTTGCACACTTGTTACTCCATTAAGTTTACATTTGATACTCATGTCACTTAACTAACTTAAAATTTTGCCTAAACTTGTAGATGGCACCCAACGTGTCCGAGTTCGTCCAAGTGAGGAAGGACGGCCTGCTGATGTTCGAGCAGGACTTGTACGAGTTGAGCCAGATTTTGGGACGCCCTGTTCCAGAGTTTGAGGGAACTCAGGTCGATTCCCTCGGTGATGGGAACCTGTCCTGGCTCATCAAGTCGTCCGTCCGAGGCAGGATTCAGCCACCCCGCTCCAAGGACTTGGTCTACTCCACGATGGACACTACTTGGGTTGACGGTCTGACCCGAGTTATGCAGAGGCTACTAGCCCGCCTTTGTGAGGAGCACAAGGACGAGCTGGTGGGCACTCGGTTCCAGTACTTCGGAAGGCGTGACGACGATGGAAACCCCACCTACCCCGCGCAGCACACTCTCTTCGGCGAGTACATCACCGACATGGAGGTGCTACTTCACGACACCCAGGAGAACCTGCGCGATGCTAGACTCAAGGTTCACTTCCAGCGTAGCTCCCTCGACGATGCCCGAGACCGTGAGACCCAGCTGAAGTGGGAGAATGATAATCTCCGCCTGAAGCTGGCCCGTCAGAGGAGGTCTATCGTCAGGCTCCGCAAGACGGTAGCAGAGCAGAACGAGATGATAGACGAGATGGAGCAGCAGGCGAACGAGATGGAGGAGGAGGGCGAGGATCTCCGCAAGGAGAACAGTGCCTTCATCAGTGATGATGAGGACTACCTTGAGGAGATGGATTACGAGGAGGAGGACGACGAGGAGGAGTTAGTTGACGAGGAGGAGGAGCCGTCTGAGCCAGTTCTCGAGGAGGAGGATCCCGAGGAGCCACCCTACGACTCAGACGTTGAGGTCGTCGAGCCTGGGGTTCCACCTCAGTAGTTGAGCGACGAGAGCACTACCTTAGGACTGTGTCGACCCCCCCCTATGCGAGTAGAGTGTGTGTGATGGTTCCTAGTGAAATCATGTTGTATGTACATTAGGTGCATTAGGATGTTGTAAGCTTGTTGTGTGAACTCCTTGATGTGATGTTGTGTTGAATAAAAAATGATGGTCTTGTTTGACGAAGTGATTTATCAACCACTCCCTTCGTGACTTCATCGTTAGCCAAAGCCTCTTTGCCTTGCCTCTTATATCGTATCTATTCCAGGATGACGAACACTCGCCACAACCAGCACGCGACACCACCACCCCGCCGGAACCAACCGCTGCCAACTGCTTGCGATCATCATGGAGGATCGCCAAGCTGCCGAGAGAGCGCCAAGCTCATCTCGCCGCCCTGCAGCAACTTGCCGCTGCCCACGCCAACCAGAACCACAATGGTGGCAATGGAAATGGCGACGAGGGTGGAAATCAACGCTCTACCCTGAGTGACTTCCAGAAGACCACACCGCCCACCTATTCCAAGGGACTTCACCCCCTGGAAGCAGATGACTGGATCCGCACTATTGAGAACGACCTGGAAGTTGCCTCGGTGGGAGAGAATGAGAAGGTCCTGTATGCTACCCACTACCTTGCTGGACCTGCAAGAGCTTGGTGGGAGACTACCAAGACCCTCCAGCACGCAGGTCATGTCATTACCTGGGAGGAGTTCAAGGACAAATTCCGCAAGAAGTTCATCTCTAGCGGTCTTATCGAGAGGAAGAAGGATGAGTTCCGTAAGCTAAGGCAGGCAGGCAGAGATGTGGTTGGTTACCTGGATGAGTTTACCGATCTTGCTCGGTATGCTCCTGAAGATACCGACACGGAGAAGAAGAAGATGGAGCGTTTTCTGAATGGACTCCATGATGAGATGCAATGTGCCTTGGTTGTCCAGGACTTCCGTGATTTGGAGTCACTGTGGACAAGGCCATTCAGCTGGAGACCAAGCGCAAGTCCATGTTTGAAGGTCGCAAGAGGAGGATGAATATTCAGGAAGGTTCCAGCAGCCAGAAGCTTCGCACCTTCCAGCCAGCACCCAAGCCAGTTTATCGACCACCCCCAGCTCCACGTCCCAACTATCCCAACCGTCCCAACAGCAACAACAATGTCCCCCGCCCAAACATCAACAACAACTACCGCCCCAATGGCAACAATCGTCCCGGAGGAAACACCAACCCTTTTACCCCTACTGCCAGCGTTGTCTGCTTTGAATGCGGCAACAAGGGTCATTACTCCCGAGACTGCCCCAATCCCAAGAGGAATGCTCCGCGCCCCAATGCACCGGCACCCAACTCTGGACAAGGCCGTAATGGAAATGGAAATGGCAAGAATACTGCACCCCGTGGCAATGCTGCTGTTGCAAGAGGCCGTCTGAACCACATCAACACTGAAGAAGCCCAGGAAGCGCCAGATGTTGTGCTGGGTACGTTCCTTGTCAACTCAGTACCTGCCACTGTCCTGTTTGATTCTGGTGCTACCCATTCCTTTGTTACCAAGGAGTTTGTTGTTAAGGGAGGTCTAGTCGGGAGTCTCTTGTCCAAACCCCTGCTATACAAACCCCAGAGTTCCTAGTAGAGACCAAGCTGTTTTGTCCCGACGTCTCTCTTGAGATCAAAGGAGAAATTTCCAGCTGACCTAATCATTCTAGGAACCCAAGGCATAGATGTCATTCTGGGTATGAATTGGTTAGCAAAGTATCATGGTCGTATCGACTGTGCCAGAAGAGCCGTATCTCTCACCACAGACGAAGGAACTGAAGTGGAGTATGCTTCACAAGCCAACGAATCCCAACCCTGTTGTCATGAAGGCATAGCCCGACCAACCCTAGATGAGATCCGTGTGGTCCATCTATTCAAGGATGTTTTTCCGGAGGAATTGCCTGGTATGCCGCCAGACCGGGATATTGAGTTCGTGATTGAACTTATTCCTGGAACATCCCCTATATCTCAGAGACCCTACCGGATGAATCCAGAAGAACTGGTGGAATTGAAGAAGCAGTTAGCTGATCAGCTCAGTAAAGGTTTGATTCGCCCAAGCGCATCACCTTGGGGATCACCTATCATCTTCGTGGACAAAAGAGACGGTACCACACGCCTGTGTGTGGATTATCGCAAGCTCAATGATGTAACCATCAAGAACAAGTACCCCCTGCCCAAGATCGAGGATCTGTTCGATCAGATGAACGGAGCCCGAGTCTTTTCTAAGATCGATCTTCGGACGGGTTACCACCAGTTGAAGATTCGAGAGTCTGACATTCCAAGACCGCCTTCACCACCCGGTACGGATTGTTTGAATACACCGTTATGTCCTTTGGCTTGACCAATGCCCCAGCTTATTTCATGAATCTCATGAATAAGATTTTCATGGAGTACCTCGACAAGTTCGTGGTTGTCTTTATCGATGATATCCTTATCTACTCCAAGACGGAAGAAGAGCATGCTGAACATCTGCGTGTGGTTTTGGAGACCCTCAGAGAACACAAACTGTATGCCAAACTTAGCAAGTGTGAATTTTGGCTAAGTGAAGTGGCATTCCTCGGACATGTTGTGTCTGCAGGAGGAATCTCTGTTGACCCCGAGAAAATCAAAGCCATTCTAGACTGGAAATCACCCACCAGTGTGACGGAAATCCGAAGTTTTCTCGGACTAGCAGGTTATTACCGCAAGTTCGTTGAAGGATTTTCCAGTATAGCCAAACCCATGACCCAGTTGTTGAAGAAAGATAAGAAGTTTGAATGGACCCAGAAGTGTGAAGATAGTTTCCAAGAACTGAAGAAGAGATTGACTTCAGCCCCAATCCTAATCATGCCAGACGTCACCAAGAGTTTCGACGTGTATTGTGATGCTTCACGTCTCGGACTTGGTTGCGTTCTGATGCAAGAAGGGAAAGTTGTGTCGTACCTGTCTCGACAATTGCGACCGCATGAAGGGAATTACCCAACCCATGACCTGGAGTTAGCAGCTGTGGTTTTTGCTTTAAAAAAATGGCGACCCTATCTTGTGGGTCATCGCTGCGAGGTCTATACAGATCACAAAAGCTTGAAGTACATTTTCACTCAGAAGGAGTTGAATCTGAGGCAGAGAAGGTGGATGGAATTGATTAAGGACTATGATGTCGGAATTCATTACCATCCCGGAAAAGCCAATGTGGTAGCCGATGCCCTAAGCCGGAAGCCATGCACCCTGAATACCCTAATCCAAGCAGAGCAGCCAACCTTATTTAAGGAGTTCGAAGATTTCGGACTTGAATTGGTTAGCTATGGATATCTTGCCAACCTGGAGTTAGCCCCAACCCTGTTGGACCAAATCAAAGAAGCCCAGAAGGGTCATGAGAGTATTGAAGGTATTAAGAAAAAGGTACCCCTTGATAAAGCACCTGGTTTTGCCATAGATGCTGAAGGAGTTCTGAGATTCAAAGGACGCCTATGTGTGCCCGATGATAAGGAACTTAAAGGTCTAATCCTGAAAGAAGCCCACAATACCCCATACTCGATCCACCCCGGAGGAACCAAGATGTACCAAGATCTTCGTGAGAAGTTTTGGTGGCATGGAATGAAGCGGGAAATTGGATCTTTCGTGGCCAAGTGTGATAATTGTCAGCGAGTCAAAGCAGAGCATCAGCGCCCTGCCGGATTGCTCCAACCCCTCAAGACCCCCGAGTGGAAATGGGATGAAATTGGAATGGATTTTATCACCGGACTTCCTAGGTCAAACCGAGGCCATGACTCAATTTGGGTCATCGTTGATCGGCTGACCAAAGTTGCCCATTTTATCCCCGTCAAGACCACATACACCGGGGCCCAGTTAGCAGATTTATATATGTCCCGGATAGTAAGCCTACACGGAGTTCCCCAGAGAATTGTATCTGACAGAGGCACGCAGTTTACCTCACGGTTCTGGAAAGCTCTTCATGAAGCCCTCGGAACACACTTATCTTTCAGCACAGCCTATCACCCCCAGACTGGAGGACAGACCGAGCGAGTAAACCAGATTCTGGAAGATATGCTTCGTGCATGTGTCCTAGCCTATGGCTCTAAATGGGAAGATTGCCTTCCATTTGCAGAGTTTTCCTATAACAATAGTTATCAGTCCAGTCTGCAAATGGCCCCATTTGAAGCACTTTACGGCAAGAAGTGTCGTACACCCTTGAACTGGTCCGAGACCGGAGACGGAAAAGTGTTTGGACCAGATACCCTCCGTGAAGCCGAGGAGCAAGTCCAACTTATCCGTGAACGTCTCAAAACAGCCCAATCCCGTCAGAAAAGTTATGCTGATTCCAAGCGTCGTGATGTCACCTTTCAACCAGGAGATTTTGTCTATCTTCGGGTGACACCACTCAAAGGGATGCAACGTTTCCATGTCAAAGGAAAGTTGGCACCCAGATATATTGGACCTTTCAAGATTCTTGCCCGTCGCGGAGAAGTAGCCTATCAGCTAGAGTTACCCCCAGAGTTATCGGAATTTCATGACGTCTTCCACATTTCTCTGCTCCGGAAGTGTCTTGAAGTTCCTGACCAGCCCGATGTTTTCAAGAACATTGACCACCAATCCATTGACCTGAACCATGATCTGACTTATCGTGAGAGACCGGTCAAAATTCTCGACGAAGATATTCGTCTCACCCGGAGGAACAAGATCAAGTTTTATAAAGTCCAGTGGACTAACCACTCCGAAGAGGAAGCAACTTGGGAACGTGAAGACTATCTTAGGAGCGAATTTCCCCACCTCTTTAGCACCTAAGCCCAGCCAATCTCGGGACGAGATTTATCCTAAGGGGGGAAGGATCTGTAACATCCCAAATTTGTAACCCAGTGTTATTAGTCAAAAATTGTGGGCCAACAAAAACTTTTGTTACTTTATGAGTGCTTGCTTGTGTTGTTTGTTTGAATTTTTGAAGAAAAGAAAAGAAATAAAATAATAAAACTAAAGTGACAAGTGTCACCCTAAAAACTCCAAGTAAGTTCAAAATTTCTTCCAAATAAGAATCCAGTGGAGAGGAGTGACCTCTCTCATTTCATTCTTATTTCTTTTCCCTCTAATTCTATTTCCAAAATTATTCCAAAATTCTATTTTCAATTTTCAAATGTTTCTTTAACTTTGGAAATCATCAAGATCACCAAGCTACACTTCCAAAATAAATACCCCAGTGGTACCACAAACCTTGACAAATTATTTTGAAGCAAACCATGGAAAGAATTTCAGAAAATTCAAATTTGAATTTGGTTCTGGAATTTCGTCGAACACTTGTTGATCACACTGTGTTCTTCCCTAAACTGAAAATCCAATCCAAAATTCGAACTCGATTCGGTGAAATCGATCACTCCAGTAGCTCCCACCCCTTCCTCACCTCTCACACGTGAATGATTGCGAGGGAAACGAGCTCGTGGACCCGGAGGTGGAGTGTGGCGTGCGCCACGCCGATGCCGCCCGTGGCGCACTGCCGCACGGGTCGTCTCCGTGGTGAGCAAGGACGCGACGCAGAGGCGACGCCGCGCCGTGCCCGCCACACCACCCTCTTCCCTCTGCCTCTAGTCGACGTGACTCAAGCGCTGCCGAGCTCGCTGGCGTGCCCACCGTCCGCGACGCGACGCCACGCGCTGCCGTCCGTGGTCCCTCTGTGGAGGAAGCAGAGGAAACCGCGATGCGACGCCACGCTCTGCTCGACGCCTCCCTCACTCACCTCTGCGTCTGCTCGAAGTGACCGCAGCGCCGCAGAGCCCCCTCACCCCTTGCGTGCACCCTCGCCACGCCGCGGCCAGAGCGCGAGCGCGACGCCACCCCTGCCAGGGTCAGCGGGCAACACCGCCGCACCCTCTCCTCGTTTGCCACCGCACTACGCCGTACCTGCACCGGCTCCGCGCCAATGGCAAGCTCTCCCACTCCCCAGCCCCATCCCTGCACAGCGTCCACGACGAGCCCGAGCTCGCCCATAAAAGGCCACCCGTGCCTCGCCATCTCTCCACACTCCCTCACGGCCACCACTCCACTCCACTCACTCCAGAGCACCGCCAGGAGGGCGGATTCGCAGCCGCGGAAGCGCTGCTGCCTTTGCCCGTGCTCTGCACCTCGCCGGAGCAGAAGGTGGGCGACGGTCACGGCCGAGCCGTGCCTCTCTCTCTCCCTCTCTTCCTTGCACCCTAGCCGCATCACCATTGCATCCTAGCTCACCCGCCGCGGTTCGCCCGTGTTCTGTGCACAGCAGCGCCGCGGAGGAGTCGCCGGACTTGGAGCACGGCCGCGGAGAAGGTGCTGACCACGCCGCTGTCGTTTGGAGCCGTCCCAGCACCCGCAACTCACCCCAGTGCTTCCCCACTCCCTCCGCCGTCGATCTACGTCATCTCCGCCACCACCCGAGGCCCCTAGGTGAGCCCTTGACCCACCTCGTCGCCGCCGGAGCCACGGCTCCGTCGTACGCCGGTAGTCGAGGAAGAAGTTGATCCTGCGCCGTTGGATTTAAATCCGACGGTAGCATACCGCTTCGCCTTGTTTAGACACTGACTGGTGGACCCCACCCGTCAGCGTTTTAAACTTAAACCGCGCGCGAAACGTTTTCCACTGAGTCACTGACCACCCGACCCCACATGTCATAGTTTTAAACATTATCCAGAGGAGATGATTTTCCTAATTCTTTTTCTCTGGATAAGTCAGTACTGGACCTAGTTTATAAATTCATTATCTCGAGTTCTAGGAATCCAAATAAATCAAACTCAGATGTTCTGGAAAGCTTATAAAATTCTTTAACTCACCAAAGTGGTCTCATCTCATTTAAATAAATAATAAAAATGTATTAGTAAAAATGCTCCAGAAGGTTTAAAACACTAAACCATTTGTTTCTGGAGTTATATAAATCCAAATAACTTGAAACCAATTTTGGTAGCTTTGTATTAGGATCCTTTAGCTCCCCAAATTTTGGTAGAATTAATTGAGTAGTATAAAATCCTTATCCTTTGGTTGAACTTCAGTGCACCCTTCTGCACTAAAACAATTAGTGTGAACTGTTGGTAGATCCAATTGGTCTAAAACCAATTTTGTTAGGTCACACTCAACCAAGGTTAGATACCCCTAAAAGGATTTAATTTTTGGAGCAACCAAATTTGTTTGGTAGCTAAAACTTGTTTAAAACCCTTCTGAAGTAAAACAGATGTGTAGGGAGTTTTGTAACTCCAAATGATCCCAAACCAATTGGGTGATCTTCTACACACCAGTAGCTATCCATAGAATTTTAGTTTGAATTTTTGTGACAAACATAGATTAAGTGGTGAATTAATTAGTGTACAACTAGTTTCTGCCTTAGTTTGAAATTAATTAAATAAAGATTA
Organism: Poa pratensis; assembly: GCA_947311845.1. NCBI lineage: Eukaryota > Viridiplantae > Streptophyta > Magnoliopsida > Poales > Poaceae > Poa > Poa pratensis. The sequence goes on along the minus strand of CAMZMU010000121.1, from coordinate 3,618,783 downwards.
ATTCAATCAGTTTGAAACCACCTTGTGTTGCTTGATGTGTGCAGTAGCTATGTGTAGCAAGTGTGATGTTGTGATGATGCTTGAGTTAGTATAGTAATTGTTTGTATCGCTTGTTGACGTTAGACGAAAACGCTGCCGGAGTCTTCGAGGAAGGGGAGTACTTTGATCAGCAGGAACAAGACCCCGAGAACTTTGCTGAGCAAGGCAAGCTACTTCACTGAGCTTGCATTTATATACCTCTATTTTAGTCTCAAGAGTTGTTCAAAGGAAACAATGAGTTTTGGAAAAACCCCCTTTTTACAAACTACCGGAAAAACTATTTTGCCACCTTGTGTAGGAGTATAAGGTAGTTATTTAAAACTATAGGATGGGAAAAACAATGTTTTCTTGAAACTCCTTTGAAAGTACTTGGATAGACCTGCCGGAAGGTCGGTGCTCAGTTAAAGAAGGATGGTGTTGTTTTGCGAAAAATGCACATTGTGTCCTAGTACTATGACTACCAGCCGATAACCTGTGCGACCACATTTACCCACATATGGGCAAGGGCGTAGTCATATAATTTGCTCGTGTTAGTACTGGATACCTCAACAACGAGGATGACCTCGTTCCATGAGGGGATGGTTTGGTGACCTACCCCCTGACCTGGGTCCTCTTCATTGAAGTCTACCGGAAGCCGGTATGAGCGTATCGGAGGAAGAGGATTGAAGGGCTCCCTTGGGTCCGCCGGACAGAACTACGAGTCCTCACACTTAGTTTCTGAGGATTTGAGTGTCGATGGAAAGTGTCGTAGAGGCAGGGTCCTATACTAGCATGAGCAAAGGACAGGCTATGGCCGGGAACTCAACTTCGCATACCTCCGGTATGGCGGGACGTGGCTGACACGATGAGTGACCGGATGGGTGTGGGAAAAGCGTACTACCTCTGCAGAGGGTAAAACTATTCGAATAGCCGAGTCCTCGGATATGGACAGTTGGAAGGCTGTCCTAAGACCATGTGCAAGTTTTGATAAAAGTTTTATAAAGCGTTGAGTTTGAAAGGAAACTGAGATGGAAAAGGTTGCTTACCTGTACCAATGAGTTGGTGCAAGGTGGTGAAGGGTTTGGAACCCTGATTGAGATTTGGTCGGACAGGGAAGGATTTTTCGGGAAAAATAGCTAAAGTGGTGTTTTCTCAAAGGATGGTTATAAACTTCGTCTCAACCCTTTCCAGTAAGGATTTGAGAGTTTTCACATAAAAGTTTTTAAAAATAAAACTAGTTAGTGCTTACTCTAGTTGGGGTAGTTTGCGAGTACAATCAAATGTACTCATATTGGTTTCGTCCCTGGCTATTGTCTTAGCCAGATTTCGAGGAACCCTACGTTGAAGAGGAGTTTGGCGACGTCTATGCGAACTAAGATCTTCATAAGTCAGCTGCCTGTCGGGTGTTGTCGAGTTGGTTTAGCCCTACTACCGTAGCTTCCGCTGAATAAAGATGGTTTGGCCCTTGAAGGCACCTATGTATAATTAGGCCTGTATGGCCAGGTTTGTAAGACTTTAAACTCGGTATTGTATGGATGTAAACTTTGATATTCAGTTCGGATTATGTGCAACGACAGACTGATCACGGGATCGTTGTGTTAAGCATAATCGGGTATTTCGGACGGCTAGTCCGGGGTCCCCACAGTCAGTCCTGTCGACTCCCTGGATTCGACGGGATGATGTGTCACTGTTGTTAATTATGAGATAGGTGGTACGAGTCGGGCATTAAAGTCGTCGGTTGAAGTTATCTCCACGCGAGTGAATGCGTTCCCTGAGTCCGTAGTAATCTCATATATCTTCAATGGGAGTGACGTGACGATTAGCTATACGCTGGCTCCTTGCGTTCGGCTTCGTGAATCCCCCGCACTTGATAGTCTCGAGGAGTTGAGATTCGTGGGTGGGCAGATGTTTCGAGAGTTGCCATTATCTGTGATGCATTTTCTGTGCACCCCGCCGACTCCAGGAAGTCGGCATGGCACCCGGCTCCAATGTGAAATTCGGTCTAGCTAAGTAAGTCGGCGAACCTGGTGAACGTTGGCTTAAATGTGATTTTATGTTAGGTGAGAAGATAACTAGGTGTGGATTGTTAATGTGGGTGAGTCCTCCCCCTCTGCTCTCATGGAGTTTTCTGTCAATATTTATTACAGCGTTCGTTTGACAGTGGACCCCTCCTATCTCGGACGGTCTACTTTGGAAACTTGGTGGCAAAGTCCCTTCCTTGGGAAGCCTGCCATTTCTTAAGCCGGCGACATGTAGAATAATGGACACGATGCGAAGGGTCTGCCCTCTCGCGTTATTAGAAAAAAACCGGTGTGCCCATCGGTGCTCTGTCCTGTCGTTGGACTGGGTTCCTGTCTGCCGGCTCCATGGTCTGTATGCGTGTTAACTTCATCCGTGTGTATGTGAACATAGTCCTGTAGCGGAAAGGCATGTCCGTCCTTCCGTACCATATAATCATGCCGGCTCCCTGGAGTCGGCCTACTCCAAGAAAATTTTGTCCAATCATCACATAACGGACCATGGACACCATATTCTATACAGAAAGAAAAAAACAGAATATAGACAAAACATATCGAGGATAAGGAAAACTGAGCGGAAGCTGTTGGCACCAGGTTAGCACGTCCAGTGACTGTTCGTGAATCCGATTTGATTATTTAAAAACAGAAGGCAAAATTAGTCTGCCAGGTCTGATTATGGTAACGGGAAAATAAAGACGGAGGACCCATCCACGCCTACTAACGTCTCCTTTGCTGCTGAGGTGATATGTTTCTGGTTGTCTCTAAAGAGATGCGAGTAAGTAAATGGGCCATTTCATAGTCTTTGCTTTTGTCGTCAATTGACGTCCTGGTTCTTAAGCCGGCGGCATCTCCCATCGTTTTAAGAGATGGCAGGTACTGTGAAAGGATAAAGTCATCGCCTTGAACCTACCGTGTCAATACGAATCCAGCAATGGCCGGCCTCCGTTGCGAATCTCACCTCTCCAGTGGAAACAGTCTTACCGTGAGTCCTTTTTCGTGTGAGCTTGTGGAAACGTGGAGTTGGCAAGGTGGAGTCGGCGTTGTGGAGTCGTAGCGTGGAACGTTTAGCCATTGAGTCGTCACGCTTAAGCTGACATAAGCGATGGTACGAACAACACTTTGTTACTGACAGGAAACGGTTGGACAGAGGATTAGACCTACCCCCATTTTTCGTCCTCGCCAACTTATCCTTTCCCCTAACTTGAAAATTTTGGCCTCGATTTTTTGTGTCCTAGCTGGCGTGTCGCCATTGGTGCCGACTTCGTTTTCGACATGCCTATCATTTATTATCGACCTTCCTCTTATCTACTCGTATTGAATCTTTGCCGCGACGCTACAGTACTGATCTGGAAGTATTTATGTTGTGCCAGACGGTACGCTTTATCGTTCTGCGTGCACGGTATCGTTTGGTACATGAGTCAGCTTAGCGACTGTAGGTCATCGGGTTCGTCTGCCTCTTATGATGGAGTGCTGCTTAAGACAGAGAAGGCAACATTGTTGACTCCCTATGGCTCTTGGAGCCGGCGTGATCAGATGGTGCATTAAGACGGAGAAGCCAATATCGTTGTCCCCTATGGCTCCTGGAGCGGGCGTGATCGGCCGGTGCATTAAGGCGGGGAAGCCAGGTGCATTAAGACGGGGAAGCCAGGATTGTGGGAAGTTAGTAGGGGTGGATTAGCGGTTTTATATTTTCATCATTGCGGTTGAGGTTTTATTTTATTTTTTACTAGTCGTCAACCCGTGCATCCGCACGGGCTGTTTTCTTAATAGTCATTTTTCTAACAAACTAATGTAATAGAACGTCTAATCTGAATCGCAATTCTAATTTTTATTTTAAATTTTACTTATCCACATGCCATACAATCTCAGTAAATTCATGTAAGTCTAACTATTTTTCAAAAGGCTTAAATGTCAAATGCACATGTATACGCTCTAAAATTTATAAGCCTTAAATCAGATCACCACGATTGTTCCATACAAATTTCAGATCCCCACCATAGTAATCTTCGTTCATTTTGAAATTTTCTTTTGAAGGGAAATGGTGGTGAACTCTCTACCTTATATCTTCTTAGATCACTATTTACTTACAGTTAGAATTTTACAGCCAGTGTTACCGCCTGGCATGGAAAAGAGAGAAGAAAAAAGGAGGAAGAAAAGAAGGAAATATACATGAGATTAACCATGAAACTTTGTGCCCATTCCTGGAGCTGTTCCTGTTGGTTGTGTGACATGCGGCTGAGAACTTCAGTTCACGATTCATTGGAAGATCACTGGAGACGTACATGTGAACTGGTTGAAGATTCTATCATTCCTTGCTCTCCACACAATCAGCAAGCACGCGGCAATGCATTACAAATTTATAACTGTGGCCCAGAGCTAGCATATTTTGTACACATTCAGCTAGAGAAACTGCAAGCAGACATTCAAAATGCATATATTCTGCTCCTGCAAAAATCAATACAACTTCAAAATATGTTAAGATTATGGCTTTCCGAAACTTGGAGGTGATCACGCATAAAAGGTTTAACATGTGGAGACCGGCACGATCCAGGACACACTTTAGGCTGTATCAGTGCTACAAACCAAGTCGATATGCCACAACAATAAGGAGATTTTTCTCTAGCTTAGTATCACTCCAATTTAAAAGCCCCAATTGGTACATTTGTCAAGAACAACGTATCAGTGGCCAAATAAGCCAACATATTGGAAGTGAAGGAGTGGCCACCATTAGGCTATCATTCAAAAATAAATTTCTACCGATGTATGAGAAGCCCGTGAAAATAAAATTATATAGAAACATATTGGTTTCAGAATCTCGATTCAGAAGAAAAGAAATGAAGTTGTAGAAAGGAAAAAACCTGAAACATCCAACAATGACCCTCTTTGACGAAATGATTAGAAACGTGCGTACATGTATATTACACATAGAACATAATACAACGCTAATTTATTCAAATTCGTAACCCGTAACATTTTACTCATGCTGGAGGGCAGAAATCATTGCAGACTTTTCTTTTACTGTTTCAAAACTGGAAACATGCATGCAGAATTTAGGTAAGAGATAATGTCGCCATCAACCAAATGCACCAATAGATGATACGATGTGAACATTAAAGTCTTCTGTTCAGTTAGGAAATAAGAATATGCAAGCTCTTCGGATGAAAGGTTTTCACCCAAAGTGGTGTAATTGGGTTCAAGAGTTCATTAGTAGGGGTAGTGTGGGTATAAGAGTGAACGATGACATCGGGCATAATTTTCAAACGTTAAAAGGTCTTAGACAAGGCGACCCACTTTCTCCAATTCTTTTAATGTGGTTGCGGATATGCTAGCTATTCTGATAAATAGAGCAAAGGAAGATGGTCAAATTGGGGGACTTATTCCTCATCTAGTTGAGGGAGGAGTCTCTATTCTTCAATATGCGGATGATACCTTCATTTTCATGGAGCATGATATTGCTAAGGCTTTGAACATGAAACTGATTCTCTGTCTTTTTGAACAATTATCGGGGCTTAAAATTAATTTCCACAAAAGTGAGCTCTACTATTTTGGACAAGCCAAAGTAGTCGAAGCACAATATATGCAGCTCTTCGGGTGTGAGTTTGGAGCTTTTCCTTTCAAATACCTGGGATACCGATTCATTTTAGAAAACTGAAAATTGGTGAATTGAAACCGATTGAAGATCGTTTTGATATAAAGTTGAGTAGTTGGATAGGTAAACTGTTATCATACGGGGATAGACTGGTTCTTATAAACTCGGTTCTCACTAGCTTGCCAATGTTTATGTTATCGTTTCTAGAGATCCCAAAGGAGGTTCGGAAGAGGCTAGACTTCTATAGATCAATGTTTTTTTGGCAGACTGATGAACATAAAAAGAAATATCGCCTCACTAAGTGGAATATTATTTGCAGACCTAGAGATCAGGGTGGGCTCGGGATTGAGGTACTAGACATTAAGAATAAATATTTGCTTAGCAAATGGTTGTTTAAACTTATGAATGAACAAGGGGTGTGGCAGGAACTATTGCGCAACAAATATTTGTATTCCAAGACATTATATCAAGTCACAGCTAAACCTTTAGACTCTCCATTTTGGAAAGGTTTGATGAAAGTGAAGGACGACTTCTACAAAAGAGGCTCCTTTGTAATTGGTAATGGTATGAACACAAGGTTCTGGGAAGACGCGTGGCTAGGGGATGTGCCACTAGCTCAACAATATCCTTCGCTTTACAATATAGCCAACCGAAAACAAGTTTTGGTGGCTAACAATTTAGCTCAACCTTTAAATATCACTTTTAGAAGAAACCTTTCAGGGGGCAGGTGGGAACAATGGTTACATTTAGTTGATCGTCTTATGGACATTAATCTTTCGGTAGAGCCTGATAAGTTTGTGTGGAGCTTGACTAATTCAGGAGTTTTTGCCGTCAAGTCTATGTATTTGGATTTTATGAATGGTCACACTAGGTTTCTAAAGAAGTATATTTGGAAAATAAAGGTACCACTAAAAATCAAGATTTTTATGTGGTTTCTCTACCGAAAAGTTATTTTAACAAAAGACAATCTTGCTAAAAGGAATTGGAACGGTAACAAGTGTTGTTCCTTTTGTGACGCTGAAGAGTCGATCCAACATCTATTTTTCGAATGTCCGTTTGCTAAAATAGTGTGGCGAATAGTACATGTAGCTTACAATATTACACCACCTAAAAACATTTCTCACCTCTTTGGGAATTGGCTGCATGGCATATAAAAAAAGAGCTAAAGTTGATTAGAGTGGGAGTGTGCGCGGTTCTATGGGCTATGTGGAATGTGAGGAATGACTTTGTTTTTAATAAGCCAAAGAAATCATCTTTTTTGCAGGTTATACCTTTGATTACTCATGGGATCCATTCATGGTCTTATCTCCAACCAGTGGAGCTCTGCCAGGTCTTGGATTCTAGGTGTACCCGATTGGAGACGGTCGCCAAGGACTTCTACAACTGATCGGGCTGGCGTTTTGAGAAGAGAATAGCGCTATGAAGTCGCTTTTATATTTTCAGTTTTTTCGTTGGTTGATACTTGTTTTGACCCTAAGTGATCCGTGAGTTGTAACAGATTTTTATACTCTCGTAATAATTAATAAAGAATATCGTATGCATCATTTTGATGCAGAGGCCGAGACCCCCTTTTCTAAAAAAAAAGACACTGAAAGTTGAGCGCATAGGTCCTGAAGGGTGGTGCTCGGAACTGCGTTTACAGAAGCTACCAGGGACGTGCACTCATGACCATCAAGACCACCCAAAATATATATTTCTTTAATTCGTCATCAGCAATAATACGACCAGTAGCAGCCAATTTAGAGGCAAAACCGTTCATTTTTTAGATGAATTGAGAAGCAGACATGTCTCTCTTCTTGGTATTAATCAAAGCAGCACGTGGCATCTATAATTTTGCCTTTGACTCGGAGGAAAACAGAGCTTCAATAGCCTCCTAGATTTCATAAGCATGTTGGAGACCAAACATATGAGAGAGGATATCCTTGTTGATCGATTTCGTCAGAAATCTGACAAGCTGCTAATCGCGTGCTAGCCAGGCACTATAGGCTTGATTTGCGACAGCGGAGCCTTCAACCTCCATTGTTTTAGCAGGAGCGGGATCGGAGCCCTCCAAGAGCTCCATGACCTGCGCCCCACGTAGAGTCAGAAGGACCTACATCTTCCAGTATAGGAAGTTTCCCGAGACAATTTTCAGAGGGAGGGGTCCCGACTCCCGAGCGCCGCCGCCAGGGTGGATACCGTGGAGAAGTAAGTCATCGAGAGTGAGGGAAGGGAGATCGGCGATCGCAACCGAGGCGATCAAAAAATTGTGAAGATCGGCGATTGTAACAGCAGCGATCAGGAGGTCTGGTTTTTGTGAATCGAATCTATGCTAGACGAGGGAAGAGGGTGCTCTGATTTACCATGTTGATGTTTGTGGGAAGCGATACCCCCGTTGAGGGGATAGGTTGCATGTTTATAGTGCGGTGGAAAAGCCCCACCGGTGGCATTTACAGATAGAGTTACAGGAGAAGAGGTAACAAGGAGGTAGAGCACTACACGATTACAATTATTGTTGACACCCTGGGATCTATGTGACTCACCACCTATGATGCTTTCTGAGCTTATTGATCCCCTAGATAGTTCATGGAAGCGAGAAGTGTTGAATCAACATTTTCTGCCAATGGACGTTGAAGCTATCGAATCGATTCCCGCGGAAACTTAGCTCATGAGGATTTCTAGGAATTGCATCATGAAAGGTGTTTTGTCTATAAGGTCTGCTTACAGAATGACGGCGAATACAAAAAAGATTAGGGAAGAATGGTTCGAGGGCACTCCTAGTTTTTTTAGATAAAGGGATTTTATTACTTAAGAGTTTTAAGCATTACACCCGGCCTCTGCATAGTTAAGATGCACACAGCCACCCGTTCACCAGTAACCAATTCAGAACAAAAAGTAAAAAGGCGAATTACATATCATAATGAGAAATTGTTGATCCGCCTAAGAAGCTGGTAGGTGTATCCGGAGTCTATGTTGCCATCCATGCCGGGAGAATAACTCCCTGGCCGCAGCCTCCAACCTCGACGCCACCTCCATGTTGTTCACGACGCTCCCGCTACGACTGCGGGGGAGTGTTAGAGATATATTCCGTGTACGTATAAACGGACGTCTAGGATAGAGATAGATCTCGTGTCTTGTCTTGCACTCCAAGATGACCCCATGTACGCCTATATATACTCGCCCCCGAGGCTCAATAAAACATCCAACATATTCCGCATATCCCTCTCTATCGTTCTACATGAAGCTCCAAAAATTCTGAGAAGGATACCATAAAAAATATGAAACTATGTGTGGCGCCTGGCACACAATTCGTTGCCAACATGGAAGGTTTTGCAACAAAGATCTATGTCAAATACAGCGGTCTGTGCTGTGTGTCATGCAGGTGAAGACTCCTGGAGGCGTTCTATGTTGGACTGTATGACGACTAGGTGAACTTGGGCACTTACTGATGGTGATGTTACAGAACACATGAGCCACTAGTAGAAAAACCACCTTTCGTCCAGAGCCGAACCAGCCATTAATCCCGGTTCATAGAAAAACCGGGACCAATGCCTGGCACTGGTCCCGGTTCGAGCTGCCAGGGCCCCGTGGACCATTGGTCCGGTTCGGTTGGGGACATTGGTCCCGGTTCGTGCCACGAACCGGGACCAATGCTCCAGTGCCGGACACGTGGCGTGCCGCGGAGCTTTGGTCCCGGTTCGTGGCACGAACCGGGACCAATACCCCTCCCCTGCCTATAAATAACCCACCCCCTCTCTTCTCTCCTCTGTTTTTTTTCTGGTTGGATTGGTGGGAAGTGGGTGCTAGTTTTTTTCCTTTGCCACGCACAAGATGTGTTCGATGAAATGCCCGAGCCACACTTAAGTTCACACAAGAAGATATCCTCGGCCGAGGTTAGCAACTTTATCCTTTTCATCTGTAATTGATACAGAAATATTGCACGTGTCGATGTACGGTGGTCATTTCACTATTCAAGATGTTATTGTAAAGGTATTTGATAAACTTAATTATATGATGCAGATGGATGCACGGATGCGATGGATGTACGGCGAACGACGCAGTTCCGAGTTTATTGCAGGTCTGCATAAATTTCTCGAAGTGGCTGAGGCAAACAAAGTGGATAATTTTATGCCTTGTCCATGTGAGAAGTGTCGGAACGTCAGGGAGTACTCTAACCCGAAAACCATTCAAGACCATGTGCTTCGGAGAGGTTTCATGCCCAGCTATAATTGTTGGACCAAGCACGGAGAAAGAGGGGTTAGGATGGAAGACAATGAAGAAGAGGAGGATGATGACAACTATCCTATTTCCCTGAGGAATGCGGCGATACTGTAATGGAAGACGTTGAAGAAGAAGGAGGTGAACATCGGGCATCAGATGAGCCCGCTGATGGTCTTGGCGGGGTCATTTCTGATGCAAAGCGAGAATGCGATACAGAAAAGGAGAAGCTAAAGTTGGAGGCCATGCTAGAGGATCACAAAAAGTTGCTGTACCCAAATTGCGAAGATGGCAGCACAAAGCTCGGTACCACACTGGAACTGCTGAAATGGAAGGCAGAGACTGGTTGTTCTGACAAGAGATTTGAGAAGTTACTGAAAATAATGAAGCCGAAGCTTCCAAAGGATAACGAATTGCCCGAGACTACATACGAAGCAAAGAAGGCTATCTGCCCTCTAGGATTAGATGTGCAGAAGATACATGCATGCATTAATGACTGCATCCTGTACCGCGGTGAGGAGTACGAGAATATGGATAAATGCCCGGTATGCAATGCACTGCGGTACAAGATCAGACAAGATGACCCTGGTGATGTTGAGGGCGATGACGAGCCCCCCCCGGAAGATGGTTCCTGCTAAGGTGATGTGGTATGCTCCTATAATACCACGGTTGAAATATCTATTCAGAAACAAAGAGCATGCCAGGTTGTTGCGATGGCACAAAGAAGAGCGTAATCATTAAACCTGACAAAGGAGTAGTACTTGTCACAGACTCGAAACGTAAACCCCTTGAGGAGTGGGCGGACATGCAGGAATGCCTCCAAGGGTAATTTCAATCATTATGGCACTATATCGGCAACTTTCCGTTCATTCTCTGGTAGCAAGCAATTAATATATAACTCCTTTATTTATTTTTTTTGCCGGACAGGGCTTGGAAACGGTTCACCGCCAAGGCTAGGGGTATTTGGGCGCCGAAGCTTACATTTGAACAAATAAGTGTAAGTTATCATGCTTGATTATTATTCCGCGCATCTCTTTGATTTTAGTTTCAATACCATTATCATGCTTGATTATTATTTTGATTGAACTCTGTTCTCGTAAAGTGCTTGAGGCAGGAACATGGGAATAATTTATGCGGATACTACGTTTGCGAGTTCATTCGCCAGACGACCCAAGAGCGATCCAAGAGCCGGTTCTTAGAACAACTTGAAGTACGTAAACAATATTCACAATTTTAGTTTATTGCCATCAATTGTGTTTAGTTTCATTCATATATATATATTGACCCCTTCTTTAAATTAGATCGAACGGCTGCGGGACGGTCTTCTACCACAAGATCGCGTGCGCACAATTCAAGAGAAATTGCGGGATTCTTAGATGCAGAGGTCCTAGATCCAAAGGGAGAATACTATGGGCCGATTAAAATTGGAGTGTAAAAGAGATGTATATATGCATGAAACTCGTGTGTACATTTAATATGTTCGACCAAGCACGACGAATGAGCTGTGTGTAATATATTCATGACGATGATGTGTAATAGTGGTTCCTTCATTGCTGTATGTAGTACCATGCATCGAATTGAGTGCGAGATGAAGAGCCGGCGAGTGAGAGATGAGCCGGCGAGTAGTACCTGCACAGAAATATCGAAGCTTGGCCTCGATATGCCGGCGAGTGAGAGATGGAGAGCACATCGGCGATGCGAAGAAGGGGAGACGATGGAGGCACCGGCGAGAGGGAGAGGGGGCACCGGCGAGAGGGAGAGGGGGCACCGCGAGAGGAGAGGGGCACCGCGAGAGGGGGCACCAGCGAGAGGGAGACCCTAAACCCTAAATACAAAAAAAAAACACTCATTGGTCCCGGTTCTTAACAAGAACCGGGACCAATGAGTCTCCCACCACGCCCAGCCATAACTGGCCACGTGGGCACCCATTGGTCCCGGTTCGTGGCCCAACCGGGACTAGCATTAGTCCCGATTGGCCAGTCCCGGTTGGGCAACCGGGACTGATGGCCCAGCCGAACCGGGACCACAGGCCCTTTTTCTACCAGTGAGCATCCATATGGAGACTAGTTCTCTCACTACCACACTGGATGTATTTAAATGGAATTTAGATACTTCTGGCTTATACACAGTCAAATCTTTATATGCTGATTCGATGAATGGACACACAAGATATCTTTCGAAATACTTGTGGAAATTTAAGGTACCACTTAAGATTAAGATTTTTTTATGGTTCCTTCATCGAAAGGTGTTACTCACTAAGGATAACCTGGTTAAGTGGCGTTGGTCAGGTTGCACTGTGTGTTTTGCCATGAAAACGAAACTGTCCATCATCTTTTCATAGCATGTTCTTTTGCTCGCAATATTTGGAGACTCATTCATTTTAATTTTAATATATCGCCACCTACTACCATTATGAACATGTTTGGTGTGTGGCTCAATGGGATTGATTCTAAAACAAAGGCACAAATATGTATAGGCCACTAGTACAGAACGACACATCGGATACCCCTCTATGGAAACGGCAGGTGTTAGGCGACGGAGAATCGCGCTTTCCGCGCGGCCGGTGCGTACAAACCTGACCAGGCCCGCCTACATTGGCAACGGACCCTTTCCAATCTCCGTCACCTATTATATTGGCAACGGTTAATAAAATTGTCCGTTTCCAATATTTGCCTCTATGGTAACGGATAGAATTTTCCAACCGTTGAAAATGTTGATACGTGGAGGCTAGCGAATGGGCAGATGGGGAGGTGGGCGGAGCAGACCCGCGAGTATAAATGGCGAGAGGTACCAGGCAGCGGTCTCTTTGAAGCCCCAGTCCATCGCCTATAGTTATTCAAACTTCGCCAGATCCCCTCCGTCCAAATCCATGGCGAGAGGTACCAGGAGCGGTCGCGGCCGTGGACGAGGGCGAGGCCGTGGTAGGGGGCGCAGCGGCAATGCCATGCCGTCGGTGTCGCCCTCACCGTCCTCTGAAGACATGTCCCCGGCGAGAGGTACCATCAGCGGTCGCGGCCGTGGACGTCGGCGCGGCCGTGGACGAGGGCGCGGCCGTGGTAGGGGGCGCAGCCGCACCACGCCGTCGGTGTCGCCCTCACCGTCCTCTGAAGACATGTCCCCGGAGCTGCGCGGCTTCGAGTTCTTGGTTATCCTGTACAAGGGCATCGAGAGCCACCTGAGGCTCCCGAGGGCGTTCGCAGAGAAGCTCCAAGGCATGGTGGCAGCTACCATGCATCTGAAAATGGAGGACTGCGAGAACGGCAGCTGGGCGGTGAAGACGGCCGTGAGTGCCGGGGGGAATTTGTACCTCGGCCAGGGATTGAAGTCATTCGCCCAAGCGTACAAGCTTGAGCAGGGGCACTTTTTGTGCTTCGAGTTCGACGGCGACAACGGGTTCTTCATCAAGATCTTCGACGGTACCTTATGCCGGAGGGACGCACTCGTGTACAGCGACGACGAGCCCGAGTCTTCATCAGCAGCTGCTAGTAGTAGCATTAGCTAGTAGTAGCATATATGTAATCGTTTACTTCATTATCAAGTCCGTATGTAGTAGCACTAGCTGCTAAGTGGTCTCTCGCTGGTGTAAAATCAATGGAAACGGTTATATAAAATGTCCGTTGCCAATGTGGCGCTTATATATACTGCCGGCTCGGTCTCATTATCACTCTCTCACTTGTCTCTCTTCCAACCCTAGCCGCCGCACACTGTGGCTTTCAACTCTCCTCACTCTCTCTAATGGCTTCCTCTGTCGGCGCTTCTAGATCCGGCCATCGCGGCCGCGGCTCTAGCCGCCGCGGCAGCACCGTTCTAGCGGCAGCCCTTCGTGAGGGGAAGGTCGATCTGGAGGCGGCCATGCGTCCGCTAATGATGCGGCAGCGCCACCATCTGACGCCCTCCTCCTCCGGTGATGCCCGGCTTCTTCTGAGCCAGGCCGATGTGGAGGAGGTCATTCATGAGGTGGTGGTGCAGCACCTCCGGCGGATCTACCAGCAGAAACCCATCTGGAGGAGGAAGTGGCCGATCTGGAGGAGGAAGTGGCCGATCTGGAGAGGAAGTGGCCGATCTGGAGGTGGTGGAGGATCTGTAGGTGGTGTCTGATCTGGAGAAGGAGGAGGAGGTGGATGTCGACGAAGGAGAAGGAGGAGGAGGTGATTGCGTCGCAGCGCGCTGGTAGCATCTCAGCGCATCTGGCAGAGGCCTGCACCTCCTCTCCCGCCGGGTGAAAGGTATAAATCTTTCTGTGACCGGCTGTGATGCCGATGAACTAGGTTCTACGTATGAGCATTTCATCACATAAACAAATTCCTAGTGCAAATTCACACATACATGTTCTGATAATTACAAACACTTATTGTTAAAGCACCAACTGTACAAACTAGTTAAACATCCACATCCAAAGCCTATTGCAATTCACCTAGGGCATTCTTGCACCTAGGGCAGAGCATTTCCTGCCATGTTGGACGTAGCCTGTCCTTCAAGGTTAGGATCTTGCGATACAACTCGTAGGTCACGTACCCATCTATTGCTGCGTAGTCGAGGTTAACTTTGTGCAGCGGCATCCACTCCCAAAAATCGTGCTGGTTGGATGGGAACTCCTTCTTCATGTTGGCGTATGATTTGTCGATGAGGTCTGCCGCTAGATCACCCATTCCGTCCCTCTCGTCTCCACCCTTGATTTTGTATACGAGTTGGATGTCCACGTAGTACTCCGGTGGAATGTGGAAGCCGGCAGAAGAAAGCACCTTGCTGTCGTTGGTGATGTCCACGCTTGCGAAGGTGATATTCTTGCGTTCAAAGAATTTGCCCAACTCTGGACAATTCTTCTTGGACTTGCACCAGTGGAACACGAGGACATGCTGGCGCATGGCGAGTTGCAGGACAGACATGTGCCGACGATTACGGGTGTACTCGATGTCAAGGCCGATGAACCGATGCTTCTCCTCTGCTAGCCATTCCTCGTACTTGTCGAGGATCCGCTCCACGGTATGCTCCTCGTTCGTGTACACCACCTCCAGAACGGTGCCGTGGGTACGGACGGTAGTTGTCTCTGTTTTCTGTTGCGGTCGTCCATGGCGGGTGGGGGATTGGGGTGGAACGAGGAAGAAGAGAAGGAAGGAATGCGAACTGTCTGCCACCAAACAGAGCAGTTCCTGGATATTTGCCGTCGATCTTAGCAGTTTCTCGAAAATGGCAACCGAACAAAGCAGTTGCTGGAAAATAGCCACTGATTTTTTTATATCCAGATGTATTTTGTACATTTCGCTAATAGTTTTTTTCTTTCACGCAGGAGTTTATTTCGGCAACACTGCATAAAAGTACCAATGTATCATTCCGAGAACCAGAAACCTTAAGGCAAGGAAATTTCGTGGATACTGGTCTTGGAGTGGGTACAGCGACGACCGAGAGCTCATAGAAGGTGAGCTCCAAGTCAAAGATGGAACGCTGGCTTAATTAAGCCAGCCTTCCATCTTGTTAGGTTAGTTGCTTATAGGTTTAGAGTTCATGATTGTAGTCAAAGTGTAATAGGTGATATTACATTATGCCAATGTGTGATAGATATGATTGTAGTCAAATTGTAAAAAATGGTGATATTATTGTATACCAATGTAATGATGGCATTTGTTCTATGTTATGAATTGAATAACGTTTTAGTGCATTGTGCAATCAGCCTTTCATGTATTATGGCATATAACCGAAATATGAGAAAAGCTCAGTGCAAACGGGTAGATGGAAAACTCTGTATCTGATGTAGGAAAACTAAAGCAACGGAGGTCTGCGCACAACCGTTGCCAAATGGAGACCTCATCGGAAACGGTTTTTTGCCTCCGTTACCGATGAAGGCCTTCACATCAGTGACAGAGGCGGGGACACGGAACCTTTCTCCGTTGCCGAAGGGGTTTTTGGCCCGTTTCCGATGTGTCGTTCTGTACTAGTGGGCGTGTCTGCTTTGCTTTGGTCAATATGGAACTGTCAAAATGACATTGTGTTTAACAAATCAACTATTGCTCATTACTTGCAAGTTATCAACAAGGCTGTCTACTGGATCAACTCGTGGTCCCTACTCCTACTTGTGGATCAGAGGGCGCTTATGGATACTGGATGTACCCGCATGCTGGCGGTCGTGCGGTCTATCTTGTGCCCGGGAGGATGGTTCAATCATAGAAGGCTGAATGTGTAGATTTGCGATCTTAATTTGGCTCATTTTCGTTTCCACTTTGTGTGATCCATAAATTGTAATAAGCTGGCTACTTACGTTGCAAACGTTTAAATTAATATAAAAACGGCTGTGTGCATCACTTTGATGCAGAGGCCGAGGACCCATTTCTAAAAAAAATATGGAGACTAGTGCCAAAGAATGATTCTTCGGCTGATTGAGTCTCTGACGCATGAAAATTTGATTCAAGTTCTTGTGACATTATGGGCTATTTGGAATGCGGGAAGAAAGGCCATTCACGAGGCAATTCTTTAGTGACCAATGACCATTATTGGCCTCGTGAATAGTTGCCTGACACGTATCTATTGTCGGAAACGCTACAGTGACAGCTCCCAGGTGGATTCCGCCCCGCCAGAATGGACGAAGATAAATACTGATGGAGCAATCGCTAAAGCTTTGAAGAAAGGAAGAAAGGATCATGTGCAGTGGTTTGCCGCAGCAATGATGGATTCTACTTGGGTTCGTCAGCTGTCGTGTATGAAGGTGTGAGCGACCCGGCGACTCTCGAAGCATTGGCGTGCAGTGAGGCGCTGGAGCTAGCTGAAGATCTTCATCTGTACAAGGTTCGAGTGACCTCGGACGCAGCAGCATTGGTCCGTGAAATCAACGAAGGAAGTAGAGGCCAGCATAGCTCGATCATCTGTGATATCGAAGCACAAAAGAATAAATTCTCAGAGATAGTGTTGTTCTGAAGTGTAACAAGAGGACGTCACCATCCGCCGACACAACGCTCACACCCCAACCGTCTTCTCTCCTTCCAAAGTGCCTCCTGATTTCTATGACCGATAATTCGACCCAGTAATTGTACTCCCAAACCTCGCCTTCATAGTTCTGCAACACCCATATATAAACAACTTTCATGTCATCGTTATCGCTATAGATGCCAAGCGTGCAGGGACGGAGCCAGCCAATAACCTTGGAGGGGGCTGAATCATATTGGAGGGGGCAAAATAGTTTAGAATTACTAAGTGTAAGCATGATTATTAGGACATTTGTGAAGAAAATCAGATTCTTGGGGGTGGCTTAGCCCCTGCTCGTCCCCCATCCTCCGACCCTGCAAGTGTGTCATCCATATCAAAGATATATGAATTGGTGGGAACAATTGGAGCAAACATCTGCCGAAACGACTCGGCTGTAGTGTTGAATACAATTACCGGGTCTATTTTCGCTGTGATGCTGCACTGGGAACCAATGCAGGCTATCACGGACTAGGACAAGTGTTGTTCTGAAGTGCAACTTTGATAATGCATCTGTCCCCTAGATGTGTCTAGGTGGCTGGTCGGAGCCCAACACGAAGACATAGTAGCCAATTTCATCTTTAGCAAAATCAAAAATTAATCTCGCGTATCTCCTGTGTTGCAGTAGCAGCCGGTACTCGACGGTAGGACGGTGCAGGCATTCCCAATATACTGGATATACAGAAGTTACACGGTGTCCCGAGGAGCATGCTTACGAGTGACCGGGTTGCAGATGAAGTAGCAGGTGCAATAGTCCTTTCCACACTTGGAGAGGATGAGGAGGCCGTCGCGGAAGGCCTCTGGGCGGTAGGACAGGTCAAGCCGGGCAACGGGTTGGAGCTGGGAGTCGGTGGCCCCATGATCGAAGGATCGGAAGTTCTTGTAGCAGGCACCGCCATACTTGAAACTAGAGACGAGTTGACCCAAGACGATGGGTAGGGAGGGCTGGCAGTCATGGTGGGCTAGGAGAAAGTCGCAGGTGGAGATGTCGCGACACGAAGAGCGACAGACGGCGTGGCAACGGAGGAGGGATTTTGGGGGCGGAAGAGGATCTCCCAGATGACGATCTCTTCTGGGAGGCAGCGACAGGGAGGAGTCGCTCCTGCTCTTGACGCCTTCGCCATGGTCGCCGGTCGGCACCCCATGCTGGCTGCAGCTACCGTCCAGGCGTCCAGCAACGAGTCAAGCTTTGCTAGTGGCAATGGAGGAGAAAAATAAGAACGGACTTGAGTTGGGCTTTTTTTTAGCCCCAACTAAAGATACAAGTTGTAGCATCTGTTCAGATCAATATTGGGATATCGCTTATCAGAAACTTATCGGTTGATCCAATATAAAGGATATATCGGTCGGTTTATCGGCATATCGGCCGATTTGTCGGTCAATTTATCTTATGGTCAGACACCGGTAAGCAATAAATCGACCGATTTATCGAAATATCGGCGGATATCTTGAGTAGTAGTTCAGACACGTCGTTCTCGCCTGTGGCTTGCAAACGTCTGTGAGACATCGCAGATTTATTCCGGTGAGACGCCAGAAATTCTGTCTCTGCTGGGAGCGAACCCTGGTGGGCAGTGTGCACACCCGCATCACCTGCCACTCGAGCACATGCTCGGTCTCACTTCAGCTGCGTTTTACGACCGGTTCGTATAAGAATTTCTGACCGAATAGAACGATGGATGGAATATTAGATGTCAAGCGAGATGGCTTTAGCCCAGAAGGAGAACAACATGAACTTGGCACTGTAAGAGCATCTCCAAATGGCCGTTCAAAGGGCATCCGGACAAGCGCTATGGGCATTGTCCGGACGGGCTGCCGCCTTTGGACGCCGTCGCTCCCCACTCGCGGCGCCCAAATTAGCCCACAAAAAGTTTTTTTTTGCAATTTGAAATGAGAGAACGCTACGCGCGGCTACATTCGGACGGAATTTGAAACATTTTATTTAAATGCATGCATCGAATTGCATATGATTATTACAAATAAAAAACTATGCATACTACTCGTCGTCATTGGAGTCGGCCTTGGGTGGCGGGGTTCTAGGCACGTCGTCCTCCGGCACCACGTCCGGTTCAGCCGCCGGTATAGGCGGTATAGGCGCCAGCCATGCCGGATCTACACCAGCCACCCGGGACGCCACGGGGACCAAGATTCCCACGGTGAGAACGCCGGACGTGCGGGTGATGGAGTAGCTGGCTCGTCGTCCTCCGACGCGGCCTTCTCCTCGTCCTGCTGCAGCTCGGCCGCCACGGCCTCCTCTTCCTACACCCGATCGGCCATGGCCTCCTTCTCCTGCTCCGGATCGGCCACCATGACCTCCTTCTCCGGCAACGACATCGCGAACGAGTTGTGGGCGGTATGGAGAGAATGTGTGCGACGTGCGACAGGCATCAACGCGGACTAGGGTTATATTCATGCGAAGCGGCACCACCCTAAAGCGACGTGCGAAGTTCAAGCGGCGGCAACAACCGTCGTGTTCCCACGTGACACGAAGTTGAAGCGGCGGCGGTTCGGTGCCGCCTAGGTTTTGCAATTTGAATTGAGAAACGGCTACAAATTCAAAGTTTCAGCCACACTCGGCTACAAGTTCAGAGTTTCGGCCACACTCGACCACAAACTCGAAGTTCCGGCCATCAAAGTACGCCCAAAATACTACAGGAAGCCGGCCACGCTGTGTCGCTGCCACCGTAGAGCTGGGTCTCATCGACATGTGTCTCCTGTTTCTCGCCGACATCGTCGTGGGTCGCACTGCTGGGCTGGGTCTCGTCGTCATCGCCTTGTGTCTCCTGTGTCTCGTTGTCATCGTCCCCATGGACCACGTCGACATCGTCGTCTGGCTGGTTGTCGCCAGTTGTGGACGCCGGGGCGAGCCCAAGTTCAGGCAAGATCGCGGCACGAAACATGTCGTGTGCCGCCCTCACCATCGGGGCCGGAGGACGTCCAGCTGCCAATCCTCGTCAGACATCCCCTCCGGTCGCTCCATGGGCGGGTGAGGCTTGCGCGGTTTGCGAACACCAAGCGTTGTCCCTGGTGGCTTCGCCCTTGCCAGCGGTTTCCCCTTCGCCTTGGGAACCTCTGGTGCGCTCGGCGGCGCCATGGGAACGAGGCGGGTGTGGCGGGGGAAATGAAAACTTTGGGAGGGCAAATTGGGGGGAAGTGGGGTTTTGTTGTGTCTATGACAGGGCTGGCCCGCACGTTCGAGCGCCGCGCGCGGTTTCATCCGGCGCAGACCAGCGGCTCCCCAATGGGAGGGCGTGGGTTGGGTGTGCCGGACCAAAGTTGCGTTTGGGCGCCGCAAGTGAGAGCCGTGTTTGGTCGGCGCACCCCAAACGCCTTTGGGCGGCCATTTGGCCGCCGCGACTGGAGATGCTCTAATACAAACGACTTTTTCCTCTACTACCTGAACTTGGATCGATACTGCTTGAAGTGAAGGCGAAGGCATCGAATATGAAAGTGATTTTCTCTCACGAGAAGAGAGAATGTAATAGAGAAGCTCACACGCTGGCTAGGCATGCTTCGACCTTGCCAGTGGGTCGTCATGTGTGGTTCCTTGCCCCTCTGAAGGTTTAAACTTGCCTGTAAACATTATTGATATTTGAATAAAGGGCAGGAGCTGTTCTAAGAAAACGATTTTTTCCTTTCACAAAAAAAAAAATTTCTTTTCCTAGAGATTTTAAAATACTTTTCTTCGAAAAAAACTACAAATATTTTTCTAGTTATAGATTTTCTTATGTCATATTCAACTCATTTCAGGTTCTTTTTGCCATGTTTTCGCCTAAATTAAGTAGAGATCAAGTATGGGCACAGCCACCATGAATAAATCTATGGGTCCATCTGGATCTGAAATTTTCATCTGTAACTTTGCAGGATTCTCATTTACTTGAGATGTTTCTACAGAGGCCTTTTATTATTGTATAAGGAAGATACATTTTTATGAAAATATCGAGGCACTAAAATTTATATTAACTCATTTCCCGAACTTAGTTTTATTTGTAACTATTACATGTATGACATTCACTAGATTTTTGGGAAAAAAAATACTAGTTTCGTAAGTTCATATCCTTGGGTTTTTGTTTGTCTGTAGAATACTCTTCAAATCGTAGGAATGGTTCTGCCAAAAAAATTGAATATATTTTCTACTCTAAACTATTTATTCCAGCCATTAGCAATAAATTGAGAATCGTGCTCGTGTCTTTCATCCAAAGATTTTTTTTTTTAGAAACGAAGGCAAAAGCTTTGCCTTATCCATTAATTAAGAAGAAGGCGCCCGGTTTATTTGTGGGAGAAACCGGGCGAAAACCATACAACAAACACCAACACAACCGGGCGAAGCCCACACAACCACAACAACACCTAGAGTCAAGCTCAAACCACCACTCCCAAAGATCCGGCCAGCCTTCCACCCTTGCCGGAGAGAAGAAGTCGTAACTGCTATGGGAGGAGCAGATACGGGACACTCCAACGCAGATGAAGAGACCAATCCTCTGGGGCGCTCCGCCGCCTGTTTCCCGTCATCGTACCCCGCAGCTTCGACTTCGCGGCAACAAACAAGCCAAGACGAACCCACTGACACGTCGGAGAAGAGCTGACAACACCAACCTTGCCTCCACAGGAGCCGCGAAGCTCTCGGGGCCGCCGCCCCGACATCCACCGCTCTAGTATGCCCTGCACACTCAGCCGACACCACCTTCCGGGGCCGCCACCGCGACATAACACCACTCGACCTCGAGCGGCAACGCCGCACGGCCCAGCTGCCTGTAGCCCGAGCTACACAGGATCACTGCCCGCAGACCACGGCCGCCACATCATGCCCGGAGCCGCCGCCCCGACATACCGTCCAACCATCCCCTCTGGGATGCGCCGACCGAGCCGACAACCTCGCCGCACTAGCAACACCAGGAAGCCACCCAAGCCATGGCTAACAACGATCCACCCCCTGAAGCCGATGTTTGCTAGGTTTTCGAGGCCGCTGCCTCGACGCTCAATGATCCACTCGGGGCCGCCGCCCCGACATCCACCTCGCCAACAACAAAGGATGTCGGGGCGGCGGCCCCGAGTGGATCATTGAGCGTCGAGGCAGCGGCCTCGAAAACCTAGCAAAACCAAAGATCATATCTACAACTTCCTGCATTTTTTAATAATCTATTTTGAGCTTACATGCTTGCCACTTTCTCATGTTCTTCGTACACTTGTGCTCTTGGATTCTTACAATTCAAAGTTACCTAAAACCTATTTGTGTGTTCTCAGCTTCTGTAAGATTTGGTGCCTCAGGACATCCAATACATAATGCTAGTTCCGCACGTTGGGCAAATAAAGCACAAGTAAGTCTCCTATGTAGATGATTGAAATGTGCAGCTGTGAAGTTTGGACAAAAAAGTAGCACATGGAGATGTTCTTGTAATAACTAGATAACGAATCAACTCAGTTTTTTTTATCACGAACCCACACATTCCTTGCAATTTTCTGATGGCATCTGGTGCAGTTTTCATTTATCTACCCTGTTTGGTGTCAGTTTTGTGACCTGTGAGGTTGCAGTTGATTTCCCATGCTGTCCCGTGAATTGCAGCAACAAGGTACAAAGTAGAGAGCCGTGATAATTGCATTCAGTCGTTGAAACAACAATTGTACTAGCTAGAACTGCATACAAGACAAAGATCTTCGCTAGTATTTAGACTGTAGAAAGGGACACCCCCAACAGCTGAAATTGTTCACGCAATTGAATCCATCAGGGAATATTTAGGTTAAAGACTGTAACCCAGTGCATTATTTGCTGTGGTGAATATTTGTCGGGGTGCTGGTTCCTTAGGCCAGATTGAATTCACTTGTTTATAAGGTATGGTTAAAAAACATTCCGGGCAGAAGTTTTATAGATTTTCAAGAGAGTTAAGGAAAGTCTTACGGGGCTGCGATATTAATTATAGTAGTGCGTATAAGATAAAAAAAAATATAGAATTGATAGAAATAGTGAGATAACTGGCTTAGATTTGGCGACATTTATGCTGAAAAAAGAGCTAGAAAGGAAGTTACAAGTTATATATAGAGAGGAAGAAATAAAATGGATACAAAGAGCTAAAGAAAAAGAGATTTTAGAAGGAGATGTTATGACCTCTTACTGTATGGCTAAAGCTAGGGGCAGGAAAAGAAAGAACAGAATTTTGTTATTAGAGCAAGACGAAGAGATAATTCAGGGGGACATGGATGCTCTTTTGTATGCAACTAGCTTTTATAAAGCTTTGTTTGGTCCAGTCTCTAATGATATTAATGTAACTCTGGATGCCCCTGTTGAATGTGTGTTAGATGGTGTAGATAGAAACTTTCTGGAACAGGAGTTTACGTCGTGTGAAATTAGGGTAGCGCTTTTCCAAATGAAACATAACAAAGCAACGGACCCGGATGGCCTGCCTTCTTAATTTTATCAGCATTTTTGGCATTTGCTGAAGTTTGATCTTCTTAAACTGCTCCAAGACTTTTATGATGGGCAACTAGAGTTAGCAAGATTGAATTACAGTATTCTTACCTTGCTGCCTAAAGTTAGTGATGCAAATAAGATTCAGTTATATAGACCGATTTGTTTGATAAATGTTCTTTTTAAGCTGGTAACCAAAGTTATTAATAATAGAACAATAGCCTTAGCTGATAAAGTGATAGGGCCGGTACAGACTACTTTTATTAAAGGAAGATTTATTTTAGATGGTGTAATTATTCTGCATGAAACTTTGCATGAAGTAGTCAAGAAGAAGAAGAAGAAGAAGAAGAAGAAGAAGAAGAAGAAGAAGAAGAAGAAGAAGAATGTTTTAATGTTTAAGGTTGATTTTGAAAAGGCGTATGATAAGTTGAACTAGAATTTTTTGTTAGATGTGCTAAAGATGAAGGCTTTCCCGGATAGGTATATAGGTTGGATTAAAGAGGCTGTTAGTAGTGGGAGTGTGGCAGTGATGGTAAATGGACAGTTAGGCCCCCTATTTCAGAACAAAAAAGGGTTGAGGCAGGGGGGTCCGATATCGCCTATTCTCCTTAATACCGCAGTAGATGTGCTTCAAGTTTTGATTACACTAGATGACCCGTTGCGCAACTGCGCAACTACCGGAAGCAAAACCGCATTGTTGACATATACTTTTTTTTGTTTCTTTACCCATCACATTTGATTGAAATTAAGACGGTTTCGGGCAGATAATTGGTGGACATTTTCAGTTCGATATGGCATATTGCATCTTAAAAACATATGGCACCAGCAAGTTTTTTCGGTTGAATATTTTAGTGCGAATTAGGATCTCGACGATTAATAATCTTGTAGCATGCATAGAGGTATGTGGTATTTGGTATCAAAAATTTTAGTTACATTGATATATGAGCCATATGATTTTCAACTTTCAGTTTGATATTTTTTATAGATTAGAAAATACAATGGGAAGAAATAATTCAAGCAACTAAATTTCTCTGCGCTCATTAAGCACGGTTACATGTGGACATTAACCTGAAAATGCTGAAACAGTTTGCATGAAACATCAATTATAAATGGATTTCATATTGGTGAAAGGACACAACAAAATAAAGTTAGTAAATAATGAATTACTTGCTCCAATACAGAGGAGCATGTACGCTGACTAATAGTGCAACATTGTCGCACCGCTGATAACGCACTTATTTTCGCTAATAGTTCAGAACAGAAGTTTGGCCTATAGATATAGCTCATAGAAATGTCACTAGTACAGAACGACACATCGGATACCCCTCTATGGCAACGGCAGGAGTTAGGCGACGGTAAATCGCGACATCCCCCGCGTGCCCGCACTGGGCCGTAAAGCAGGCCCATAACAAAGGCAACGGGTGAATAGTGGAATATATGTTGGCAACGGAGTTTGGTTTAACTCCGTTACCGATGTGTGCTCATCGCACACGGACAGTTTCGTAATCTCCATTGCCATTAGAAGCAGCCCGACAGCCGGCCTATAAGAACCTACTATGCCCTTCACTCTCACTCTCAGTGCCTCACTTCCAATCCTAGCCGCCGCACAGTCTCCTCTCTCTCCACTCTCTCGCATGGCTTCCACCGTCGGCGCTGGTAGATCCGGCCATCGCGGCCGTGGCCGCGGCCGCCCGACCCTCCGGGCCTTCAGGCAGCAGCAGCGTCAGCTGGTGTTGCGGGACGACCTTGCGGAACAGGCCGCCGCCGATCCGGCCCCCGCGGGCCGGTCCCGCAGCCTTGGCGCTCGTCCGCACGGCGAAGGCTCCGGCCGCACCCGCTCATTTGGCCACCATTGCAGCTACCGCGAGATCCGCCAGGCGATGTACCCCGGCCGCCATCCGTCTTCCTCCTCCTCCTCGTCCTGGTCCTCCGACGAGGAGGAAGAGGAAGAGGAGGAGGATCGTGATCTGGAGATCGCTTGCGAACTCTCCCGCGCCGATTTCGAGCGCGAGGACGCCAAGCGTCGTCAGGGCGAGGCCGATCTGGAGGCGGCGGTCCTCCTCTCCGAGGCGTCGACCCAGGTCGAACGCGCCGAGGAGGCGGTCTACCAGTCTGACCTCCGGGCCGCCATAGCCCTCTCTTTGGTCCACGGCGAGGGCAAGGCGCCGCCAGGGGAGGCCGGCGCTAGCTCCGTCGCCGGCGGCGACGCTAAGCGAGCCCGCCTCGCCTAATGTAAGACCCCAGTTCAGTAGAATAGTTGTTTTCTACTCCCTCCGTTCTGAATTAATTGACTCAGATTTAGTACAAGTTGTACTAAATCTGAGTCAATTAATTCAGAACGGAGGGAGTAGTTGTAAG
Organism: Poa pratensis; assembly: GCA_947311845.1. Classification (NCBI taxonomy): domain Eukaryota; kingdom Viridiplantae; phylum Streptophyta; class Magnoliopsida; order Poales; family Poaceae; genus Poa; species Poa pratensis. The sequence goes on along the minus strand of CAMZMU010000121.1, from coordinate 3,593,252 downwards.
TAGCTAATTGTTTATCCATAGATTTGATCTGTTTTTAGTAGGCATTGTTTACACATAGATTTTATCTGTTTTCTAGTTGTAAGTAGCTAATTGTTTATCCATATATTTGCTTTGTTTTAAGTAGGCATTGTTTACACATAGATTTTACCTGTTTTCTAGTTGTAAGTAGCTAATTGTTTATCCATAGATTTGATCTGTTTTTAGTAGCATTGTTTACACATAGATTTTAGTTGTTTTCTAGTTGTAAGTAGCTAATTGTTTATCCATAGATTTGCTCTGTTTTAAGTAGGCATTGTTTACACATAGATTTTAGCTGTTTTCTAGTTGTAAGTAGCTAATTGTTTATCCTTAGATTTGCTCTGTTTTTAGTAGGCATTGTTTACACATAGATTTTAGCTGTTTTCTAGTTGTAAGTAGCTAATTGTTTATCCATAGATTTGCTCTGTTTTTAGTGGGCATTGTTTACACATAGATTTTAGCTGTTTTCTAGTTGTAAATAGCTAATTGTTTATCCATAGATTTTCTCTGTTTTTAGTAGGCATTGTTTACACATAGATTTTAGATGTTTTCTAGTTGTAAGTAGCTAATTGTTTATCCATAGATTTGCTATGTTTTTAGTATGCATTGTTTACACATAGATTTTAGCTATTTTCTAGTTGTAAGTAGCTAATTGTTTATCCATGGATTTTCTCTGTTTTTAGTATGCATTTGCTCTGATTTTAGTTTTGTTTCTGTTATGCCGATGATTAAAATTAGGTGACACCGTGTGATCCGGGGGTGGCGCTAGTGATCCTTGTGATATGCACAAATACACATCGATCTTATGCATCCTACTTGGCTCGCTTGCTCCATCCCTGAAATTTGTGTGTCCAATCGACCTATATATGAGGCATTGTTTAGGCTATGTTCTAGTTGTAATTAGTTCTATATTTTCTGTAATGCCGATGAAGAAGCATATGTCTTGTGTATAGAGATGAAGGAGCTTACATTTTGATTTTTTTCATCTCCTTTAGGGCGAGGAGGAAACCTGGAGACTATGCGGCGGCCGTGAAGACGTAGGAGCGGGGCTCCGTCCACACGGTCCACTGAAGCCGGCGCCTCCAGGAGCAAGACTTTTGTGCAGTACTAAATAGGTAGAAGAAGACCACACAATGAAGCTGGGCGAAGAGGAAGTGAAGAACCGGCGGCCGTCAAGCAGAACCACAGGGCTCCGTCGACGGTGCAGCAGGCGTCACCGGTTTTTTTTTGTTTCCTTTAGCCCTCATTACAAACGTCAAAAACTAATCTCCGTATCTGATGTAAAGACTAAAGGCAACGGTTATATATTATGCCCGTTGCTAAACTTATTGCAAACGATAAAAATCTCCGTTGCCATTGTGAGGCTTCACATCAGTATCGGAAGCAGGGACACGGACCCTTTCTCCGTTGCCGAAGGGGTTTTTGGCCCGTTTCCGATGTGTCGTTCTGTACTAGTGTGTGAACCAGTCAAAAGAATTTAAAGACCAAATCGCTGTAATTACTGCCCTAGTCTTCATCACCAGAGACCCGTTGCGCCACTGGCGCAAATGCCGAAAGCGAGACCTGTTACAAAAATGTTTTTTGACGAAGAAAAAAAACATAAATATGAATTGCAAACCAGCGAAAAGCAACTCATTTTTCATGTGGTGTTCTCTCTTTGTTATTTTTTTCTACTTGTTAGAAATGCAAATATTAAATGTAATATGCAATACCTTGTTTTTGGCCGGGTGAAAGAATTTTATTTGTTTCGGTTTATAGATGGAATGAATGTTTACCGGATGTAAATACGATGATAAGTACTAATATTTGTTTGAGGGCGAGGTGATTATAATTAGTAAGTGACTACATGGTATCATTTTATAGTTGGGCCCATCTAAAATAGACTGTCCATTTGATCTAAATGGGCCGCCTACTATCTTTGTTTTTTCGAGCTTCATTATCTTGGACTTGGCGTGGCTTCTCTCTCTATGCTAACCTCTTACCAGACGGTAAAGCTGACGCTGGGTCCTAATAAGCTGGGCACTTTGAGATCGATCTGGAGCCAATTTACAGCTAGCGCAGAGCTAAAATCAGGGATATATGTGTATTCCCATTCAAAGTGAAGATGAACTTGCTTCGTATAACAATAGATGTTCTATAGGCGACTGCCTCATTATTAGGTCTTATAGACGTGAGTTCAGACCTATGTTGTATGTAGTGAGCATATTAGCTATACCCAGATGTGTAAGCTGCTCTAAAGTTTATGTTGTACGCATATATGTCTATTATTGTAGATTTTGTTTGAAAGTTGTAGTGCTGGTAGCGTTTATCTAATTCGTAAATGGATCATACCCACGAATGGTGAATTATGAATGGAAGAACCAGATGGGGGTAAATAGTCACAGAAAGTATAAAATACAGACATGACTGAATATAATGCTGGGTAGTTGCAATACAAGAGCAGGAATCTTAGCATCACAGATAACCCGGCTAGTTTGGCAACACATACAGGCTAAGCATCTACCTTCAGCATCATTCCCAAAAAATGGGAAGAAATAACATAAGCAATACAATGTCTAGGCATACTATTTAAGCTTTATTTATATATGAATACCAACATGAAAATGTTGAAGTTGATTCTATGAAACACTAATTGATCAAAGATGTGACAGATCGAATTCAAGTTTCTCTAGCTTCAGCACCACCAATCGTAGCTATTTTTTCGCCCCTGCCCTTCAAGTTTTGCACCTGCATTATAGGCTGTCATGACTGTCAGTTGAACAACCTTTCCTTTTGGATGCAGTGTTTTTTGCAAAACCTGGGTGTTACTATAGCAGAAGGAATACTCATGTTGTTTTTAGTCCAGACAACACTTTATAGTTGTCGATATCCGGTGACGAGCCTGGATCATAGCCATCTGCTTCAAACATACAGAAGGGCTAAGCAAATCACATGACAAATAGAGTTCGACACATAGACCAGAACACTACAGGTAGGTAGTAGATAAGCAGGCTAATTCAAATAATCCTCTCTAATGTTAAATTCTATGTAATTGACCAATTTCATGGATGGACGAAGAGAGTGGAAACAGTAGAATATATTTAGCACACTCAATGAGAAATGGGAAATAACAATGGGAAAACAGTTGTCATACAGATGTAACAGCTATATCTTCCAGAAGAAAGATCATAACATACCTGCTCTTCGACAAAATTAACAGGTAGAGAACAATCGAGTATGTATATGAATCATATAGATGAAGGTCTGCTGAGTGGAGATAATCAGACAAGTGTAGAAAACAGGGCAATCAATACCTCACACATGTTAAGTGTCAGGGCCAAGTGTGGAGAAAGTTTAAACTGATCTGTTGCTTCTAGTGTGTCAAATTTGATAATTTTCAGGATCTATTTTCAAAATCTTGCCTGCTAACGATCTGGGCCAATACCAAGAAAACAACCTCTGCCACTCATAATCTCGCGTGTCTAACAGGGCAGCCAGCACTACAGCCTGATCATTCATGTAGACTATTAAGAAGAGAAGCACACACTATGCACAATATATTTACTTTTTAATTGATACTTATTGAAAACTGCACTAACTCGTTTAACAATTGGTAGGTTCCTTGTGCATTTGGGGCGAGATTCAAAAACAAAATAAAGGACTTTAAACTAATATACTGAGGATTAAGGAAGACAGAAAAAATAAACCCAGCCCAAAACAGTATCACCCGCTAACAACAAACTTGTATTCATGTCCACACATAACCAGATAGTTTTTGAAATAAAATAGTACATGTCAAAAATCTGCTAGCTCTTGCCAACTAAAGTGCAGTCTAAAAGATGAAATAATCAAGTATTAGTGAGTAACATTTTGTCTGACTTGAGTAAGATCAATACAGCTCTGGTTGCTGATTTGGTTGGTTAGAAAACCAGGGTGCCAGATCAAAAAAAAAGTAACCTTTTCAGTTTTCTTAGTGAAAGCAGATCTGCACTGAATCGTTTTTTCAATCTTTTAGACTGCACTTTAGTTGGCAAGAGCTAGCACCCACAGGCTAAGCACCTTACAGGCCATCCCATCCCCTCTCTTAATTACTATTCTACCTAACAAAAAAATAGAGAAGTTGCGGCAAGGAAACACAAATTTGAGGAAACCAACGGACAACACAGGCAGGCAGCGAGCCGGAGCACCCACCAGGAACCCCCTAGTCAACATCACAAAACATGACCAGCAAGGCATGGACATAAGCCGGAAGTTAGAACCACGATTCCTTATGAATTATGCTATATATAGACAAACTAATTGAGTTCAAAACATGACAGAAATACCAAGTTAGCGACAACAATTGTTTATATGAAGAACATAGCAGAAAAGGGACTATAAAATATTTTGTTGGTACCTTAATAGTTCCATCAATTACGTTATCTTAATAGTTCCATCAATTACGTGTAAAGCAGTGCTATGGGTTTTATAGTGACTTAATAAGCATATTGGGTCAATAATTGGAGGTCACACTGTAAAAAATGTTCGATTCAGCCAATAAATGACAAATCAGAACTATATTGTGTATTGCGACCATTTATTCATGACGATTGTGTATTATTACTATTAACTGGTTACTGCAACAAACTATATAGATGAAAATCAAAACATCATTTTCTTTTCACCTAAAAGGAAAAAAGATCCCAGAAAGAATTAGACCGAATCTACCAATGCAGCAAGAACATGTATGGAGTTTTCTCCTTTCTTCCTCTTACGTGCACACTGTTCCCCTGCGGAGCAGCACCTCACCGCTTGCTAGCTGCTCCGGCGGAGAGGCGTGTTTCTGTAGGTACGCTAATCAAATAAGAAATCTATTCCAGAACAATCTTCATAAGAAATCTGCAATGCGTCAACTGACCAAAATTGCAGGAATGTGTATTACTGACCTAACACATAAAGGCATAATTATAAGAACCATATGCAAAATTTGACCAGGCTGCACCTATTCTCAGATTTTAAATCCAAAAGAGGATGAATCCGGGAGCACATAATAGCACTGAAGCTGTGGTGGATGAGTTCAGCAATGATAACTTTACAGTTAAACAACGTATCCTCAAAGAAGTATCCGTCTATCACATCCAGCATTCAGACATCATTTTCATCTCCTCTTGACTATAATACAACATAACAGCCTTTTATTCTGAATCGGGCCATCATATGAGAATGCATTACAGCACCAACAATGTGTTCATAGAGATGACAAGGAGAGCGATCGAGGCAACACAACGTACCTTGATGGTTTCGTGGTAGTTCCATCCGACCTCCTCAGAGAGCACACTGAGCAGGCAGTACTTCTTTCAGTGTTAGCTGGAACCAATCACGACAGGTCAGGGATTAGCTCCATTCTAGACAACTGGTGCATGCGATGTCATCAGGAAAAACATTAGTAATATTGAAATGCTTCCTGGTGTAAGGTTTAGAACTGTTTAAAGTACATGGATGAAAACCCTACTAAGATGCAGTCAGCAACAGAGCAAAACCAGATGATGCTGTTTTGAGAAAAACAAATAATGAAGTATAAATCCATATTATGTGTTGTTACGATGTTTCCTATTCCCAGTCTAGTTGTGGAAATACTGCAGAAATCATAAGCAGTCAATATCAAACGTGCAACTAAATTCAGTAATGTATTTGTAATGACGTTATCATAACAAGTAGAAATGGAAAACTGGGAACTTGTACGGTATATACCTCATTTCCAACGACATCCATAATTCCAGCATAATCGCAATCAGCACAAGTCTAGATTGAATAACCTGACATAACTCTCCCAAGCTTAACAAATGTAGCAAATTCATAACCTACCACACGACAAGAGTACAGTACAGTACAATAGTAAGGATGATTTTTTCTTCTGATTTCTTTCAAAAAACACAATCAAGACAACCTACAGAGAGATAAAAGCAGTCCTTATAAAACGATTCTGAAGCTGCGACAGTGACAGAAGAGATCCTGACCGGCTGCACACACAGTTTACTGACCAGGTACTTGTAAATTCTCACCTTCATAAAAAAATGCGTGAACCAGTGGATGTCGCCGGCCATCAAATCCAGCAATGAGTCCAGCACGCATGCCGCAATTGCTATGGAGCCCGTCCTGATGGTCAAAACCAGCGGATGCATTTGTAAATAAGAGAAAAAAATTAGCACACAAGAAAAGCTATAATATGTACCCGTAAAACAGGCAAGCACAGGATATGGACACTCTTTTTTCTTCAAGACACCATAAGGTATCATACGTAATAAATAAAAGGAAAAAAAGAAGCTATTATTCAACATTAAATTTCTCTTCCTAACTTATCTCATACAAGTTCAGTCTAAAAGTAAAATTTTAGACGATGACAGTATGAAGGCTGAGTATTATCTCCCTTGAAAGATGTCATCAAATAAGTTATATAATTATATCTGATAGACAGATACAAATCCGATATTTTAGTTCCTACTATGCACCCCGGTGATTATCACAACAGGTCCGACAAGCGCCGAATCAGCTGGAGCACCAAACCGAAGTATATAAGATTCATCAAAAACCTACTTTTTGATATTGAGAAACCATGAAAAAATTGATTAAAACACGCTAACTTATCTTAACTGCTTCTTCGCAATGGACATACAGAACTATCACACCACAGCAGGAGCAGAGGAATGTTGTTAAATCATGTATCCAGCTTTTGCTAGGACTATCCAATGCAAGCCAAAAAAACTAAGCCGGCATCATTTTTACCAGGAAAAAAACAAGGATAGAGCATAGAGGAACAACATCTGTTCTTGTCAGGACCCAAAAGAGTAGGAAAAACCAAGCCCTCTCTATACACAGCATGCTTGCACTCATTGGTGTACAAATCTACCGATCACCCAACACCGTTGTTGTAGAACCGAAATTAAATTACTGGCAAAGATAGGAATGAGGAACTCAACTCCATTTTTAGTTAAATAAAAAAGGATACCATCAATGCAACGGTTCGATGCACTCCAATCCGTACCATGATCATATACTGGTTTAAATTGCAGGTCTATGGATTGCACTGCTAAGAATAAAATTGATGCTCAAATGGGAAAAAATACTGAACTGATGGAATACCAAATGGGCAAACTAATACTGACCCTCAGAAACCATCATATACTGAAGCAAAGGGAAAAATCATATATTGAACTGATGGATCTGTATGGAAGATGGTCTGGAGGAGGAAGGCCTAGTCAAGAGTGTATCCGACCTGGAATAGCAAAAGTATTAGATTGACAGTTAATGTCCAAGCTGAACACAGGGTTAACAACTGAAAACAAGAATTCATAGTACCAAAGCACTATACCTCGGCAAGTTCTTCGCTGCACTCCAACTTGTCTTCTGCCAACCAATTTTCAGAAGGTTCTTCTTGTTCTAATTGACAATTCAGGACACTCATAATCATTGAGCTTCCTTCGAGTAAGCAATGTGCCAAAGTACTGCAAGAGTTGAGGCGTTTGGCCAGCTTGAACAGGAACATCTGCATTTGTAGTACACAAATAGCAAATCAGCCAAGCACAAAAACATACATTATAAACATATTACATCTAGCATATTTCTAAAATAAGAAGCGCAAGATCATATACAAAAGTAAAACAATGGAATTTAGTGAAAAAACATGGGTTTGCATCTGTAACTATAAGGCAAACTCAATAGAAAAACAACAATCAAACCTAAAGCTGCATAGTTTATTATTTGAAGAATGGGGACATTTCTTCAGTTACAGAGCTTCCATTGGAATCTTTTAAATGTAAAAAAATTAAAGCTAGTATCGCATGAATCATTAGTGTACTGTAAAATCAAGATGTGTGGCATTTGGATAACCAATAATTCACAACTTAGAGGCATCTCACCCACTGGAAGCACATATACCAATTATTTTCATGCACTATCTGAAGGTAAGATCAAATCAAACCTAGACATGGCAAGGCCTGGTTTCTAGAGGATGGAAATAAGGATCGGGAGATGCTCACCTTGGCGTCATAGGCCCAACAAGTGCACGAGGTCACATCCAGCCGTCGGGCATCTAGCAGTATGAGAAAGTATGTACCGAAACAAGTTCTCTGCTCGTGCAAAACGCCTTTATGGCATAACCCAGCTCGCGCAGCCAGCACATAGAAGGCAGGCACCGGCCCACCAGCGAACAACGATCAAGAAATCGAAGGAAGACGGGGAGGCTATGAGCACCTGCGAGAAAGAGAGAGGCGAGGCAACAATGTAAGAAAAGCAAACACCAACGTTTGCGGTTGGCATGGACACCCCCAGGCCAAGAAAACCAGATCGACGAAATGGCACTACCACCTTCAAATCAGATCAAGATTCCAAAATTGCAAACAAAAAAAAAGAGATTCAATGGGACGAACCTGGCGTGGCCGCTGCCGTTCGGGCCGCCGTCCTCCTCACCGGCCTCGCCCGCCAGGCCGCCGTCCGAGGCTACACGAGTCAAGGCCGCCGGCCGTGCCGTCCGGCTGCGCCGCCATCCACTCCTCGAAGACTCCCCCACAGCCATGCCTCCTTCCTGTTCAGGCGAAGTCGCCCGGGAGCCGCGACCCCGCTGTCAGGTCACCGTCCGTTCGAGCCGCCGTCGAGCCTAGCGCCCGTGGCCTCCGCCGTCTGGGCCGCCGTCGAGCTGTGCGCTCGTGGTCGCCGTCGTCCGGGCCGCGGTCCTCCTCGACCCCGCAGGCCAGGCCGCCCGCCGGCCAGGGCTGCCGCCGTCCGAAGCTGCCCGAGCCATGGCCGAGAGCACCGCCCGTGCCGTCCGGCCGGCGGCCGCGCCGTCATCCACGCCCGCGCCCAGAAAGAGCAGCAGAATAGATCGGAGCTTAGAATCGTAGCAGCAACGATGATCCACGCGCACCTGCAACCAGCAAAAGAAAAGGAACGAATCAATAGCAGCAATACTCTACTCACGAGACAATGGAGAACAAAATTCCGAAGAGCGACCGAGGAGAGCAAGCGGTAGAACCAACCTCAACCGGGGAAGCACACGCAGGGACCAGCCACCATGAATTCCATCGAGAAAGCACAAGACAGACATGGGAGCACGAAAGGAGGAGGAACGAAGAGTGAGGCAGGGAAGGGACTGAAGCATCGCAGGGGAGAGAAGGAGAGGCCGCTGTGCGGAGTGGCCACTGGCCGCACGGGCCGCTGCGGATTGGCCGCAAGCAAAGGCGGACGCATGAGCGAATGACCCACCAGCGAGAGACGGCCACCCAACACCCACGGCCCACAATCAGCGACTGGGCGGGTAGGCTAGCAAACGTCACGGACGCGAAGAAAATATTCAACCAGCCGGACGCGAAGCGATTGGGCAAGAAAGTCTACGCAGGAGGCCCACAGAGCTGACGTACACACAGTAAAACGACTCTTCAAGGCGCCCAACAGACAAGCGCGCCTCGGACACGCGCGCACCCACCTTCAGCTGACAATCCTGGCCCAGCGAAAAATGGCCCTAGCGGTCAGCGCCTGTGCCCCTCTGTCGAATAGTAAGAAACATTTTCACCGTATCCAATGGCTAAGGATGAAACAGCAGCACGCTTTTACCAATCTGACGCGCAGAAATCACCCGGAGGGGCAAGTAGGGGCAACGGGCGGGTAGACTACGGACCTTTATAGAAGTAATGAGCGCAAGATAGTGGGTTAATTAAAGGAGTAGTGCCCGATTTGGTTGAAGGGGGTTTGACCATGTTACAATATGCGGACGATACTGTTTTTTTTCCTAGAAGCTAATGAAGAAGATGCTTTAAATTTGAAAAAAAAAATGTTGTGTTGTTTTGAGCATATGTCGGTTTTGACAATTAATTTCCATAAAAGTGAAGTTTTATGTTTTGGTGATGCTAAAGCTTGGAGTGAAAAATATAGAGATGTCTTTACTTGTGCTGGATGAAACTTACCTATGAAATATCTAGCAATACCAGCTCATAATGCCAGGCTTAGGAATGCAGATTGGAACAATGTGAAAGAAAAGATGGCAAAAAAGTTAGGTCCTTGGCAGGGTAGGTTTATGCCGTATGGTGGTAAAGTTGCTTTGATTAGGGGTAGTCTAAGTAATGTTCCTTTTTATATGTTATCGCTATTTACTTTACATAAAGGTGTAGAGAAACCAATAGATGTCATTAGGAAAAACATGTTACGGAATGATAAAGAGAACGAAAATAAAATACATTTGGTTAATTGGGATACCGTATATCAACCTCTGGATCAGGTTGGTTTAGTCATAGTAGATTTAACGACTACTAATATCTCTCTTTTATGTAAATGTGTAAATGACTATGGAAATTAGAGAATGAAGAGGGGTTATGGCAGAGGTTGATTTTGAATAAATATTGTAAGAAAGATCTCTTGGTAGCAGTTAAGAGAAAAGCGGGACAGACTCATTTTTTCAAAGCATACTAGATGTTAGTGAGCATTCGTACAAGTATTGTAGGAAACGAGTTGGAGATGGTAGTAATACTCGTTTTTGGGAGGACTTGTGGATTGGAGATGTACCTTTGAAGATGAAGTTCAGTAGATTGTATAATTTAACTTTTAGTTTTGGTATCACGGTAGCTAAAGGTTTTACTGAGGGGTGGAACTGTATCTGATTTAGAAGTACTCTAGCTGATGAACCTGCTGCGTTATGGAATGATTTACAGAGTTTTTGTGGTAATGTAGTGCTTTCGGATCAGAGAGATAGATGTCGATGGATGTTAAGTAAATCGGGAGTGTAGAATAATGAGATTGGCGGAATATGGTGGATGTATTATTGAGTCTCATGGGCGAGTATATAAAGGCGTACAGAGATCATCTTGGAGTACAAGTCAAGTCAGGAATAGATGGAAACGGATCCTAACTCTATCCTATAGTACCATAATAACCGTACACGTATACTCTAACATCCCCGCAGTCGTAGCGGTAGCGTCGTGAACAACTGGAACTCGCGGACGGTCAGACTGGAGAGAAACTGAAGTATAATCCAGTGGGCTGACATCCCCCCGCGGTAGGAGCGGGAACGTCGTGGACGGTGTCGATGACGCACATGCTTTGGACTATAGAGGAAGCTGATGAGGTGCTCAAGCGAGGTGATAGCCTTCGTGCCGATGTCGAGGGAGCAGAGAGCGTTGGGCGGTGCAGCCTTGGTCGTGGTAGCCGTGCGAGGGGTCGTCGTGGTCAATGTCGTGGTCGGGTTACCGGTGTCGGGGTAGACGCACATGAAGCCGCGGGCGCATAGTGCACGTGAAGAATACGGAGACGCGTCGAGGCAGTCGTCGAGGATGCCGATGCCGGAGACGACGCAGTACGAACCATCGAGTACGAGGTGCAGCCATAGTTTTGCCAGAACAAGGCACACGTCGGGGACGAAGGCATACTCCGGCTTTGCCAGAGCCGAGTACGCATAGAAGAACTCGGTGACATAGTCGAGGTAGTCGTAGAGGAGGGAGTCGATGCCGAGGACGTTGTCGAAGCCGATGAAGACGAGGCGTCGGCCCTAGCTTGCCAGACTCGGGGACACATCGGGGACGAAGGCATGCACCGGTGTTGCCAGTACCATGCGTGCGGGGGCAGAGACCACCATGAACCATACGCCAGTGTCGGAGGGACTAGCAGAGGAGGACTCGACAACGGTTGCGGCATCAATCGGCGTGGGGTAGAAGGTGCCGATGTCGTCTGCGGTTGTCGGAGTAGACGTAGTCTGGGACGAGAAGATGACGCTGGCGACGAGGTCGTGGTGGACGAAGACGTAGAAGGCGGCGAAGGCAGCGATGGCCTGGAGTGGCCATGCTAGACGCCTGGACAAGGTGTGATCGGCGGGACCTGCGACGGCCGGATGGCCATGCAGGTTACCTGTAGAACGGCGGCGGCGTTACTCGAAGTAGGCGAGGAAGAACCCGGCGGCGTGACGAAGACCATGTGCGGACGGTGGCGTTCCCGCGCCAAGGGAAGCGGCGCGACACATACCACGTGGAAGTCGACGCGCGGGGACGGCGGAGTGGACGGTGTGCCGCGGTGCTACGGCCCGAAGGGGCGACGCAGCAGCATCAGCGCGCGGGTCAGGGCGACGGCGGGTGCCGCCGGCGGCGTACACGCCTGGGAAGGCGCGTTGGCAGCCGGCAACATGGACCAAAGGCGGCGGCGGCGCGGCCCGAAGGGGCGACGCGGCGGCAGCCTGCAGCTCGATCAGTGGTAGGCGCATGCTCGGGGACGTCCTTGGCGTAGACAGCGCGCGATCAGTTGATCAGACCGACGCGGCGCGGTACGCGCCATGGTGGCGACGACGACGCGCAGATCGGAGTCGATGGCGAAGTTGTCGGTGAAGTCCCAGTCGATGACGACGAAGACGAACCGGCGATGGAGACCGTGCAGACGAGGGAAGCCGGTTGCGGCGCGTCGAGGCGTCCCTTGGACGGCGTGTCCGACCTTGCTGCGCGGTCGGTGAAGATGAGCCGGTCGGTGCGGAGTCGGCGCTGGCGAGTCGGCCGCGATAGCCGGCTTGAAGGAGCCGGCCGGTGCGGAGTCGACGCCGGCGAGTCGGCCGCGATAGCCGGCTGTCGAGGAGCGGGCTGGTTCTGGTCGATGCCGTTGTCTGAGTAGAGGCGCGAGAAAACGACGAGCGGTGGGCGACGCAATCCGAGCTATGATCGCCAAATCAAAAAAGAAAACGTCGGTCAAGCGACCGGCGGAGAAAAAAACCGATCTACAGATCGAAAAAAGAAAACTCTTGGGCAGCCGATCAACCGACCGGTGGACGAACCCTAGGTACGGGCGACGCGGCCCCCGGCGGAGATCATGGAGATCGACCTCCCCGGGGACGGCGCGGTGCGGAAGCGCGGCGGCGGCGGCTAGGTCAGATCGTGCCGCTATGATACCATGTAGAAGGATTAGAGAGATTGGCGGAATATGGTGGATATATTATTGAGCCTCATGGGCGAGTATATAAAGGCATACAGAGATCATCTTGGAGTACAAGTCAAGTCACGAATAGATGGAAATGGATCCTAACTCTATCCTATAGTACCATAATAACCGTACACGTATACTCTAACATGGAGTATTCACTGTCAAGTCTTTATACAATGTGCTTAAGATGAACCAAACTGGCTGTCCTTTCAAGAAAATGTGGTTTATTAAATTTCCCGCTAAGATTAAAAAAATATTGTGGCTTACTCTTAAGAATACTATACTTAGTAGGGATGTGCTCAAGCATAGGGTGGTTGTGAGGAAACTATGTGTCTTTTCTGTAGTAAGGATGAAAGTATCGATCATCTGTGTATACATTGCTCCTTGGCAAAGTATGCTTGGGGGCTAGTGGAGTCTGCCTTCGATATAAAGATTGATTTTGGCTCAGTCTCGGAAATAGCTAGCTGGGTGTACCGGTTTCCTGGAAATATAAGGAGTCTGGTTTCGGTAGGGATAGCTGCTGTAATGTGGTCTATTTGGAAAACTAAAAACGCAGCTTATTTCAATAAAGTTTATCCGTATGATCCTAGTGGGGTAATTGTACAGGCTGCTCATCTGTTAAATGCTTGGGCTACTATACAGATACGAATACGTCAAGAGTTGCAACGAGGAGGAGCGAGAGCGCTGCTACGGGTTGCGCATGAGATTTTCAGTAAGAGACAGGTGTGGGCGCCTCTTGTGCTTAGAATCGATGGATAGCAGTAAAGCTGGGATGAGAAAAAAGATGGTGCAAGGTCTCAAGTCTAAAAGCTCCAAGAATACTGTGAATGTTCAGTTTAGTTTTGCTTTCCCTCGCCTGTGAGGTGTATGGATGTCTGGTTGTACTGGAGTTCTTAAGGAGTTAAAATAACAGGTCGACGGTTTTGGGTCTTATACTGTTCAGTTGCGTAGAGGTCGTTTCGAGTTTAGTTTGGCAGAAGTGTTTCTCGTTTTTTCTGTCTCGTCAAAGACCAAACAGCTCAGTAGTTGATGTCGTCAAAGACCAAACAGCTCAGTAGTTGATGTATTATTGATTTCGTGCTTACAATGAAATCGGGGGCGGGAGCGGGAGCTCCTCCATTCGGAAAAAATATTTGTCGGGCACGCTGTCAAAACGCCTAGGTGCCCGAAGAAGGTCCCACGACAATTTTGGAGCAGGCAGCCGCGCGGCAGAGGATTTTTTTTTTGATAAAAGACTTTATTACTTAAAAGGTTTAAACATTATTACACTCGGCCTTTGCATAAGAATACAGATAGCCGCAATCCAACCGAACGAAAAAAATAAAATGTAGCACTAGACAAATTACAATCAAGAGTAAGTAAAACGCCAATGCGTAGGACAACCACCAACGCCTATGGAGGACCAATGCGGCGATCAAGCGACCATCCATGTCGGATAAAAATATCCCTCGCCACCTCTTTCAAACGTGCACATGCCTCCGTAAAGAGGACTCGATGCCCAGCCCGTTGTAAGGTGGACCACGAACGGAGAATACTTGTGCACCGGTAGAGTACCTGCAGACGAGAACAATCTTTATTATTGAAAACCTTGTCATTTCTACACAGTCAAAGCGACCATATTACGGCTATCGCTCCCACCCTAATAATAGTTCTAAACTCTTTATCTATCTCATTTAGCCAGTTGCCAAAAATATTTGTGACAGACTTGGGTGGATATAAGTTTGAACCTATCTGGATAGATGACCAAATAGAACACGCAAAACTGCACTCAAAGAATAAGTGTTTTATTGTCTCCTATTGTAGACAAAACACACACTCTGTACTTCCATGCCAGTTTTGCTTAACAAGGTTATCTTTTATTAAAATGACACCCCTACAAAGATATCAAGTAAACACTTTTAGTTTAAGCGGAATCTTCATTTGCCATATTTTTTTATTATTATCAACTGGTACGTCGGAATGGACTAACGCTCTATACATGGAGTCTATCGAGAATTTTCCATTCCCACATAAACTCCAACGAAACTCATCGTGACCTTGTGTAAGTTGAACAGAAGTCAACCGTACCAGCAAGGCGTTCCAAGATGTTAGTCTCGGCCCAATGAGGTCTCGCCTGAACGTCATATTGGGTGGTGAAGACTGCATAACCGTAGCTATGGTATCCCCTTTGTGACGAACAATGTTGTATAGAGCCGGGTACTGATCCCGGAGGGTGGTATTATCTAACCATTTGTCCTCACAGAATCTAATCTCCGATCCATCCTTAATTTTAAATATTCCGAAGCGAAAAAAATGTTTCTTTGCCGCCATCAGACCATCCCAGAAGTGAGAATCACCAGGTTTTCAATATACCTGTGATACCGCCTTCGTGCCAATGTATTTTCTTTTAAGAAGCGTTTGCCAAACCCCATCTTCGGTTAGTAATTTAAAAAGCCACTTACCGAGGAGGGCTGAATTCTTAGCCTGTAGGTCATGAATACCCAGCCTCCCTTGATCTTTTGGTCGGCAAACTACATTCCATTTAGCCAGTCGATATTTCTTTTTCTCACTATCTCCTTGCCAAAAGAATCTTGATCGAAAGTAATCCAATCTATGTAAGACCCCTTTTGGTAGTTGGAAGAACGATATCATGTACAGTACCATATTAGTTAGTACTGAATTAATGAGAACCAACCTCCCGCCAAGCGATAGTAATTTTCCTTTCCAACTAGACAGCCTCGCTTGAGGACGTTCCTCGACGTGATTCCATTCTGCATTAGTCAGCTTTCTATAATGTATTGTAATGACCAAATACATTATAGGAAATTGACTTTGCTCACAACCAAATATTTCGACATATTGAGCAGCTGCGCCCTGGGCGTCTCCAAAACAAAACAATTCACTCTTATGAAAATTGATCTTCAACCCTGATAATTGCTCGAATGCCGATAAAATTAATTTCAGATTCGCTGCTTTATCTAGGTCATGTTCCATAAAAAGAATTGTATCGTCCGCATATTGAAGAATAGATAAACCCCATCAACAAGATGTGGGACTACCCTTCAATTTGGCCATCTTCCTTTGCCCGTTCAATCATGATCGCCAACATATCAGCCACTATATTAAATAGTATAGGCGATAGGGGATCACCTTGCCTTAATCCCTTTTTTGTTTGGAAGTAATGGCCGACGTCATTATTGATTTTGACAGCCACACTATCCCAGAAACAAAATTGTGAATTAAAGCACACCACTCATCCGAGAAACCTTTCATTCTCAGAGTCTGTTGGAGGAACCTTATCATAGACTTTTTCAAAGTCAATTTTGAAAATTACCCCATTAAGTTTTTTTTTGTGCATCTCATGAACGGTTTCGTGCAAGACAACGACCCCGTCAAGTATATTCCTACCTTGCATAAAAGTCGTTTGGGTAGGTTTAACCACATGATCCGTCACATAATTTAACCTAATGGTTGTCCGTAGAGATTTTGAAACTAACATTCAAGAGACATATGGGCCGGTACATTCAGGCAGAGGATGTAGAACAGTAGAAGCATGCAGAACGCTACCGTGCGAATTGTTGTTCGGTTTGATCTGCAGTTTGTGGCGGCTTGTAATGCTGTTCAATTATCTCAAAAACAAAAAGGTGAATGCAAGTGCAGCCCACCCCGTTTTCCAACGTCTCACAGCCTAAGATCCTGCAAGAGTGAGGATTCATTGCCATCTGTTTTGGTCACGGATGACCTGTGTTGTGCACAATCTCCCATCTGCCCAGATTCCAATCCAAACATACAGAGTTACTAGGAAATGTTGCGCGGCGGCACGCCACGCCCGTTGTGATTCAAAATTTTGAAATCCATCATATTTTGTCTTTTTTGCGCAGCCAAAAATATAACGAATTTGAAAATTAGAGAGAAATATGTGCTTCTACAGTGCGCGGCGACGTGGCTGGCCTGAGCGATCGCTGAAGAGGAGGGCGGTAGTATTCATTTTTCTGAGCATGTTGATATATTCTAGAGTATCTCTAGATTTTTAGCAAATTGAAATGTTCAGCTATGCTTCTATTTTCTCATTAATATTTAGTTTAAATATATAATTAGTGGAAATACACTTTTTTTGGATTTGATTCCACAATTAGGGAAAGTTCATTTATATTGCATCCAAATATTGGCCAAATCGAAATGTTCAAATATGTTTGTATTTTGCCATAAATAGTTAGCATTTATTTTTTCTGAGCATTTTTTTATGTATTTTAGAGAATATCCAAATATCTAGTAAATTGGAATGTTCTAATATGTTTGTATTTTGCTGTGAATACTTAAATGTAATTACAGAAAATGTATTTGAATTATCTCCAAAGTATTTATTTTTCTGAGCATGTTGATATATTCTAGAGTATCTCTAAATTTTTAGCAAATTGAAATGTTCAACTATGCCTCTATTTTCCCATAAGTACGTATTTAGTGGAAATGCACATTTTTTGGATTTGATTCCACAATTAGGGAAAGTTTATTTATATTGCATCCAAATATTGACCAAATTGGAATGTTCAGATATGTTTATATTTTGCCATAAATAGTTAGCATTTATTTTTCTGAGCATTTTTTGATATATGTTAAAAAATATCCAAACATCTAGCAAGTTGGAATGTTCAAATATGTTTGTATCTTGCTATGAATATTTAACTATAATTAGTGAAAATGCATTCGAATTTTCTCTAAATATTTACCAAATTGAAAATATACAAATTTGTTTGTTTTTTTAGCATAAGTAGTTAGCATGTATTTTTATGATCGTTTTGATATATTATTCATATTTTCCCAATGGATATATTTAGAGATATTGATTTTTTGAACGTTTTTCATTTTTCTGAAAATTGTTTAAACAAACCGGTCCCACCGGAATGTTCAAATATGTTTGTATTTTGCAATAAATAGTTTGCATTTATTTTTCTAAGCATTTTTTATATATTTTAAAAATATCCAAATATCTAGCAAGTTGGAATGTTCAAATATGTTTATATTTTGCTATGAATATTTAATTGTAATTAGAGAAAATGCATTCGAATTTTCTCCAAATATTTACCAATTTGAAATATACAAATTTGTTTTTTTTTTGCATAAGTAGTTAGCATGTATTTTTATGATCGTTTTGATATATTATTCATATTTTCCCGATGGATATATTCAAAGATATTGATTTTTGAACGTTTTTCATATTTCTGGAAATCGTTTAAATAAACCGGTCCCACCTGTCAGGGATTTAACATTTTTCTTACAATGTTTCCAGAAAGAAAATAATCCTGACAGGCGGACCCACTGTGATGTCGTGATGACGTCATCAACGGCGATGACCGCGTCGTTGCGAAAAGGTCCCTAGATTGTCCGATAATTGCAAATAAGTTTCTCTTGATCACGGCGATGACCGCGTCGTTGCGAAAAGGTCCTTGGGTTGTCCAATAATTGCAAATAAATCCCTTCGACGGTTTGAACGGCGATGACCGCGTCGTTGCAAAAAGATCCCTGGACTTCCGGTAATTGCAAATAAGTCCCTCTAGCGTTCGGAATGGCGATGACCGCGTCGTTGCGAAAAGGTCCCTAAACTTTCCGAAAATTATGGGCCGTCGGATCCGCGATCGACGGCGCGGAGACGTCCGCGCACTGTAGAAGCGCGCCTTCTACAGTGCCCGGCGACGTGGCCACACGGATTGGAGGCTGAAAGGGAGCCCTTTTATATATAGAGATGAACTCATCAAAGTCCTTTGGTTCCTTTCCAACTGTTGCTAGGCGGTGGATGGTGGGACTAAGCATAGGACATTCCAAACCGTGAATCCACAATTCCGGCCGTCACGGGTTGAGTGAGCCCGTGAAATCCAATCAAAACCTGTGATCTTTTGTTAAATCGTGGCACGGCTGCACAAGGCACAAAAGGGTCCAAACGCCCTTCACATGCGCTTGTTCCATGCGAGTTGGAGCGATGCGTCATCGGATCTTCAGCATTCCCTACTCACAGATTGCACGCGTAGCCTTCGATTCTTCTTTTTGTTTTGGAAGGCAGTAGCCTTCGTTTCAATCATCTTCCAACCACTGCTACTAGCTACCCGTACGACCAGTTTTTCGTATATAAAGCAGACAGGAGTCGAGGCTTATCACAGCTTCTTCTCAGCTCTAGGGGAGCTGTTCAGTTAAGGTGTTCTACGCCATGAAGAAGACAATGTCGTTTCTTGTGTTGGAGGTGCTACTGGCACCTGCTCTTCTTCTCCTCCTCCTTCCTGGTGCCAAATGCCAGGGGTCCCAAGGCGGCGGCAGGGGAGCCAACATCACGGTGACTGGCACGGTGTTCTGCGACGCCTGCTCCTCAAGCTCTTTCTCCAACCACAGCTACTTCTTGCCAGGTACGGTGGTAGTATTGTTGGTAATCAAACGCAGGTGGTTACTTCCTCGATTGAGAAGATACAGCATCTTAGTAGGCCTTCAAACCCCTTGTTAGTTGTTAGGAACAACTGTATGTTGTCTGAAATAGCTTCATATGAATGCAAGTCATCTGTTTTCACTGTTACACAGCTCCGAGGAATTTGTTACAAACTTTCATGAATGGATTTATTGATTGAAGGCATACGGTGCTTTAACTTTGTCACGCTGTTTCGACGACGTTCACGGTTACTCAGGACATCACGGAATTATGAAATTTGTATGCATTTTCATCAAGTTCCTCTCATGTTCTGACGCAATTTCCCTTTGTTCGTCAGGTGTCAAAGTCAGAATCGACTGCATGATCAGGGTGAACTCCACGTCCAAGGAGGAGATCAAGGTAACGGCGGAGAAGTCCACCAACAGCTACGGCGCCTACCAGCTCGACATCCCGGCGATCGACGGCCTCAAATGCACCACCGGCGGCGAGACCATCTCCTTCTGTCGGGCCGCCGTTCTGGACAACCCGTCCACGCTCTGCGACGTGCCGGCCGTCACCACCACCGCCGGTCACATCGCCTTCTCCACCCATGAGCCCAACGCTTGCCTCTACAACCTCAATTCCCTCTACTACCGACCGGGCAAGAAGGGCGCCGTCGGCCGGTGCGAAGGCGCAGGGACGTCGGCGGCGCCGGCCACGCTGAACACGTCCTTGTTCTACTGCCCGCACTGGCCGTGGCCGCCCATCCCGTTCTGCACGCCGCGCCCATGGTTCCCGCCCATACCGTTCTTCACGCCGCCGCCGCCGGCGTTCCCGTTCCCCCTGCCGCCGATACCGTTCTTCACACCACCTTCACCGCCACCGCCAACTTTCCCTTTCCCTTTGCCGCCCTGGCCATGGACGCCACCAGCGGCGGAACCTCCACCGGCTTTCCCATTCCCTCATTTGCCACCAATTTTCTCAACACCGTCACCGCCGCCGCCGCCGCCACCTGTATTCCCATTCCCTTTGCCGCCGATTCCACGCCTACCTCCTTTACCGCATTTCCCGCCACTACCGTCGTTGTATTCACCACCGCCTCCTCCGCCCCCGCCACCACCTCCGCCGCCCTCGTTTCCTTGGCCTTTCCCGCCACTACCTTTCTTCCCTCCAACTCCAAGCCCATCGATCCCATCTCCTCCACCTTCAAAGCATTATCGGAAAGATCCAAGCACCTGGTCCTCTTCTGAAACAAAACCTTAGCGCTAAGTACAAGTAAACAACAAGTAATCTACTCTGCTCGTGCCAGATTTTGCGCCTAAGCATATACTCCTTTGTATGTAGATAATCAGATTGTAAACCAACGACTTTCTCTTTGTGAAGATCTAAACAAACGATTTGCGCTCCTGTAGCTATAAAATGTAGTAGTAGTTTTATTGTACTCCATATATATTGTTATATAAGATAAGTCCCATAACTGCCTCATTCAGATCGATTCCAGTCGCCGCTACGGTCACATCAATCCGTTATGGCTCGGACCCTCTTAGCTTAATGATTAGTCATGAAAACTAACCAGCTCATCGAAATCTTATACTCCTCTAAAGAAATTTAAGTGATTACTTACAACTTATTTTTTTCTAGATTTTAGGAATTAGAAAGCATATAACATATTAATATCTCAGACAAAATAATATCAGATTTACAAGTTTAAGGGCGTCTTCACTGTGAGTTTTGAGCCCCTCTCCACGCAACAATTAGCATGTTGTCTGAGATTCTCCCACGGCCCCACCCACGAGGGAAACACACCGCGACGAGTCCACAGGCACGTTTTTTTTTCCTTTTTGTAGATTCGAGTAGAAGAGAAACTATTGACTCGAGCATCCAAATCTCGCATTGCCCACTGTTCGAGAGAAGCAAACATGGCGGCACGTATTATAGCACAACCTAGAGATTTAGATACAAATGTTTGGTTAGATGATTTGCCTATGTTTTTTGTTCCACGGTTAGTGGAAGATGTAACCTTGATTGACAAAGTAATAAAGGTTACGAATTTGCTCAAAAAAGACTCGAGCATCCAAATCAGATCCGTTTCACGATTGTGTTAGTCCCATGAAGATCTAGAAATTAGACTGCATGTTGCAATGTTTAACGAACCTTTTTTTTTTTTTTGCACTCGCTTGAGTGCTAAGTTGCACTGCCTTCTATTTGCCTTCGGTTTTGGTATGAGCTCCCTTCGATATTTGTAATGCACTGCCATCGTTTTTGTTGTGCACCGCCTTCATTTTTTGTGCATTTCGCTTTGCACTCTCTTTCAGATGTCCTGTCCCAAGCATTAGTTTTGCATTGAGTTCCAGTGCACGCATGTTTTGCATTTTTTTTTTTTAAGAGTATGCCAAAGGCATACCTTAGATTTATAGAAGAAGAGCAATCAAATTACAAGAAGCTTAACCCATCTTGCGAACAAGAGGGCAGCAGAACTCCACACTCACACACACACACTCTCTACCTACTCTCTCGCGTTATTGCAACTCCACCTTCCTCTCGGCTGCTGCCACAACTGAAGCTCATCTCCAATCCTGCTCAGAAGTTGTTGGACAGTGCATTGATCACGCACCCTGCCGAAGACACGCGCGTTTCTTTGTTTCCACAGTATCCAAGCCACCAGGATTACGAGCGTGTCAAAACCTCTCCTATCCCTCTTCTGAATGCTGCTTCTCGACTCCAGCCACCAGGACTCCAATGTGGCGTTAAGACTCGGCGCTTGGATTAGCAACCCAGCTTTTAGCAGACAACCCAGCCAGATTTCTCTCGCATACACACACTGCACCAGGATATGATCAACATTGTCCTCGTCCTGCAGGCAAGTGTAACATGCGTCAGGGTGCTCCTGCAGCCGTGTCTCGCCCTCCTATCCGAGGTCCACAGTCGATACTTTGTGGCTAGCCATCCGAAAATCTTGCACTTCGTCGGTGCGAAAGACCTCCAGAGTGGCATGGCGACGGCACTCGTTTCTTGCCCTTGTCACAAGGCATCATAGATACCTCTGACTGAGTAAGTACCTGAACTCCCACCCGTCCAACTGAAAACATCCGGGCAATGCTCATCTCGAACCACCGTGTTCACCTCGAACCACAACCTCGAGAATTCAGTGAGACCTTCTTCCGACAACTCATCTGAGATATCCAGGGTCCAACTGTTGTCTAACATGCCTTGTGCCACTGTTCTCGTATTCTTCTTACGAGTGCACACCGCTGCAAAAACGTGCGGCGCAATGCCTTGTGCCACTGTTTTGCATTCTGATGCACTGCGTCTGTCTTTGCATGTCATGAGCATTTGCCTTGCACTGTGCGCTCCGGTGCACCGAATATATCTACGACATAGATGTGTCATGAGGGAGAGTGTCCCACAACATGCGCTACCAAAAATGTAATAAAAAATATTACACGGAAACATCTTGCTTTATTCGGACTGTAATGTACTGCTCCTTGTTACTGCATTGTGTACATTTGGGTATTGAACCCTGTACTAGTACTGAATAGAGGAAAAACATAAAGCAAAAAAAGGAAACCAAAAAATCCCCACACTGCACTTTCGCCGCAAAATCCCGGTGTGGCATGTGCAGCCGCCACAGGGGGTGCTCACACCACCCTAGGGTGACCTACCATTTGATCGCCCACCAAATTGTCCACACCCCAATTTTCAGTCACAATATACTTGCCACAATTATAAGAATTTGATTCAACAATAATAATTTGAAGTTAAATTTTAGAACACATAATCAAATATCTCAAACTACACAGTTCAAGTATTTTAAATGATGAACTCCAAATATTTCAAACTGACATAGTATCAAAACGATAAGAAATCATGCACAATTGTGCATCCCATAAACAAATGCCATAGACATTGCCTAGTCGAGCCAAGATTTTGTCTCGAATGGTTTCATGTCACATATTAGTGTTGGAATTCATGAGGCTCGTTTTGGTCAACACATGATCCTCGACTCTTTGGTAAATTTAGTGAGGAAAACTTGCTCAGCTTTGGTCACCACCCTCGCCGACTCAGTTTAAATCCTTTTGACCTCAAGTGTTTGCTTGTCGTTCTCACTAGCCACTCTCTCCACATCAAATGTTGACTTGCTCTTCTCAAGAGGCTCTCTCTCCAGCTCAAGTGCCACCTTGCTCTTCTCAGTGGCCACCCTCTCCATCTCAATGGCCACTCTCTCCTTGATATGGGACATTCCACGCTCCATGGTGATCAAGCTTTAGAGTTGAGGATGACTCTTTCAAAGAAGGACAGAATGATAAGGGACGTCCCATGGGCAACACCACGGACAGAGCATGCATCAAAGGTAAATATTTTCTTTCATTTGACACTTCTTCCTATGGCATATATATCTAGGTTCTACCGGAATGGTCGGAAGAATGCCAACAAGCAGCCCAGACAAGACGCGGACAACGCATGCACTATATAACGTTCTTTGCGATCGACTTCATCTTCGTTTTTCTATTTCTCTTGTTTCTTTTTTCCAATCATGTTTCTCTTTTTTGTTTTATTTTTCTTTTGCCTTTCTTTTTTCTTATTTTTTCTTTTACTTTATAATTGAAAAATGTTCAAATTTAAAAATGTTAATTTTTTAAAATGTTCAGATTCAAATAATGTTTAAATTTTTAAATGTTCAGATTTGAAAATGGTTCATTTTCTAAAACCATTCAGATTTTGAAAAATGTTCAAATTTGAATAATGGTTTAGATTTTAAAAAATATTCTTTTTAAAATGGTTCAGATTTTGAATAGTATTCATATTTGAAAATTTCTCCGGATTTGAGAAATGTTCATATGTTGAAAAATTCAAATTTGAAAATATTCAGATTTTGAAATATTTCATAATTGAAAAATGTTCAGATTTTAAATAGTTTGAATTTTGAAAAATCAGATTTTAAAAAAGTAAGGAAAAAAGCACCTGTTTAGGGCCATATTGTTGCGAGCAGAGCAATTTGTTTCGGGCCGGTCTTCTTGTGGGCCTCTGCTGGGAGATGCTTTGACATATACATCGCTCTTAGTGACGCCTATCGTACAACTCGCCCGCATAGTGTCGTTGGAGGGAAGGCCCATTGTGGGTGAAAGCCCATTGCGTAACTGTTGCTACTATTGCGGGTTTCTTCCGTTCGGGACTTTCTTTGTTCTTCCCAGGTTCGAAACAAACATTCGCGTACAGTTCAAGAAAAACTCAATACTGAATGATAACGTACGAATCTTTTTTACGATTTGTACCCAAATTTATTTCTGAAATTTAGAAATAAACTTTTCTAATGAACTAAATAATAGTGAACAAAAAAGGTTAATGTGAACCAAAAAAAATTTAAAAGCTGAAATTTCACATGAACCATAATAATAAGTGAAGGAAAAGTCAATGTGAACCAAAATTAAAGTGAACTAAAAGAAAACATGGTGAACCATAATTATAATTGAACCGTGATTACGATGAATAATAATAATACTAAAACAAAAGGAACCATTCTCAATACCGGAACTATTTTTAAATCGAACCATTTTCAAAAAAGCGAACAATATTTCAAAACTCGGAACCATTTTCAAAAAAGCGGAACATTTTTTTTTTATCGGAACCATTTGAAAAGTCGGAACCATTTTTTAAATCGGAACCATTTTCAAAAAAGCGGAACCATTGTAAAATGGTTTTTTTTATGGTTCATTTTAAAAATGGTTCGCTTTTTAAAAACTGAACCAATTTAAAAAATGATTATTTTCAAAATAGGAACCATTTAAAAATGAAATATTTTCAAAAATCAGAACCATTTTTTTAAATCGGAACCATTTTCAAAAACCGGTGCCATTTTTAAATCGAACCATTTTCAAAAAAGTGGAACAATTTTTCAAAAATCGAAACCATTTTCAAAAAAGCGGAACAATTTTTTTTAGTTGGAATCATTTCAAAAGTCGGAATCATTTTTTAAATCAGAGCCGTTTTCAAAAAAAGTGAAACCATTTTAAAATGGTTCCAATTTTTCAAAAAGAAAACTAAACTAAATAATCAAAAAGAAACAAAAAATAAAGAAATGAAAGAATAAAACGGAAAACAGAAAAAGAAACAAAAAAACGAAAACCCAAAACAGGAAACAATAGAAGGAAGAATAATGACATGTGAATATAAACAAAAGCGTAGCCCAGTGGCTATGCGCCCGTAACCGAGAACAACCGGTCGTGGGCCCTGATGTCCGGCCTCTTTCTATCCCCTGGAGCCGCCAGCCGTTGTTGTCCCGCACAAGGCTAAGACTTTCCTGCAGCAACATAGAGCTCTCGGACCCTTGCACAGAACAGCGGGCCGGCGCTGGGCAGCGCCGCGGCGGCACGGGCGAGGCGACGCTCGGCGGCGGCGACGCGGGCTAGGCTCGGCGGCGGCGCGATCTAGGCTGGGCGGCGGCGTGGGCTAGGCTCGGCGGCGGCATGGGCTAGGCTGGGCGAGGTCAAGCGCTGACTCGCGGGAGGGAAAATGACCGTGGGTTCGTGGAGGGGCTGGCGTCGCGTCTGGCGGGTGGGGCCCACGCGTGGGATTTTTCGGATGGACTCAGCCTGACTCGCTTGCGAAGCTCGATTTGAGTTTCTCAACCGGGCATGGCTGAGAGCCTTTTTCTGTATGAGGTGGGCATGGCCCAAGTAGCTCACCCAGCCTACCAAACACCTAAAAATTGGGTGAGGTGAGAATATCTGGGTTGAACTAGCCAACCAAACACGCCCTGACTGCATGGATGTATGAAGGATGCCGCCATGCTGGCGCAGCTAGCCATGCATTGTTGCTTACGGATGATTGCAACTACTAGCGTATTATTTTTCCCAAATTTGGCCAAGGGGATAGTAATGTCTCATGTGGACTCCTTTCCATTTCCAAATTTGACCTCTCCATTCGGTGTCAGCACAGATGGCCCTAACCTCATACATGTCGGCTCCAAGCCTCCATTATGTTGAAACACTTAGCAAGTAAACCCTAGCGTCCGATGTGGCAAAGTTCGGCGCCGATAATCTAAATTCCACGACTAGGATGTCGCCAGTCGTGATGGCAATGAACTCGTAGATAAAATTCTAACTTCCTCATCTCAGTCTCGCATTCTCCCCCACAACTGCCCCCAAGCCCTCTATGATGAGGTTTGGACCTCTTGGGTTGCCAGATCTTCACAGATTGACGGCAGATCTTCACGCAAGAACACTCGAACATAGACACGATACAAGAACCGTTTTCCTTACCATCCAGGTCTCCCTGATAGTCATTGATCGGAGAAGGGTTCTCGATCATGTCTGGAGTGATCCCGAACCGCTAGGGTGTCACACTTTAAGGGTAGGTGACGTTTATTTAGATTGGACGCAGAAGAGAAAATGGAGAGAAGAACACCGGAAGTGTTCCGGGACATATCCGACGGAGTTCGGGGGCCGACGAAATGGTTTTCGGAGCCGGAATAAATTAGATAATATGTATTTAATATTAATTAGTATAATTAATAGTTAATATATTTTTATTTATTTGTTTTCGGAATTATTAAAGGCTGCACACTTAAATGGGCCTTGACCAAAGGGAAAAGGCCCATAAGGGGGGAAACTTCCCCCCATGGTGCGAATTGGGAGGGGCAACCCTAGGTAGGCCGAATGGAGCCCACCTAGGGCCGGCGGCTCCCCTTGGCCAGCCGCACCATGTGGGAATAGTCCCACATGGCTAAGCCAAGGGGATTTGCAACCCTCCTCCTCCTTTAAATAGAGGTGCCCCCATGCCTTTGAAAATTCCACCATTCTCTCTCTCTCTCTCATCCGTTTAGACGTGGCTCCGCAATTGGGGCTACGCACGGGTCGAGGTTTTCTCCACCATACGCACACCGCCGTGCTACTGGTTTTCTCCGGTCCAAGTCTTCTACTTCCGCTGCTCGGCTGGATCGGAGCCCGGAGGTCGTCATCTTCTCCGTACGTATGTAAGCTCTGCGAGGTGCAACGCTTGGGGCACTAGGAGGAGTTCGTCTTCACCACCTTGAGGTCGGCGCCGCCGTCGTCTTCACCGCCCGTCTTCATCATGCGTCGTCATCGAAACAGATCTTTTGATCGTCGACGCTTACGGTCTACAAGGGTATGTACACCGTTCCCTCCGTTACTTTATATCTGCATAGCAGAAGAACCTGGCTATTTCGGTTATCGTTGTTAGGAATTTTTTGTTTTCTGCACACGATCCCCTTCAAAAACCTAGCTAAATAAGTAGCTAACAGAGCAAAACCAAGCAAATACATAGTAAAAAGAGCGGTCGCTTACCTTAAACGACGCGGGGTCGCTTTCTGTCGCGGATTGCGTCCCAGGCGCCGGAGCCACTGTCAGAAGAGACGTCAGAGGAGACCTCGTCCTCCCCCTCCGCCGCCGCCGCCTCTGGACCAGGGCCCTGGCCAGGGAGAAGAGACCGGTTTATGGCCTCCCGGAGCTGCGTCTGGAACAACGCCTCCTCGGCGACTTGTATCGCATCCTCGACGGTGGAGATGGGGACTGCCCTCTGCATCGCAGAGGCCTCAATGACGTTGTCGGCGCGCTCGTGCTCATACGCAGCGCGAGAGAGGAGGAGATCAACCTCCAGATCTGAGTCCTCATCGTCCGAGGAGGACGAGATTCGGGTGTCGGGGGCCGCCGCCGCCGTGGATCCGGTCCAGTTGTAGGGGAGATCCGAGCTGCGCCTCGGAGGGTGGGAGGAGGAAGATGCTCCATCCTGACTTCAGTCGGCATCGGCGGGGTTCGCCATCGATGGTGTGAAGTTCGTGGAGAGAGTGTGCGGCTAGGGTTAGGACCTGGGGAGAGTAAGAGTAAGAGTGAGATGCACTGGAGTGGGTGATATTTATATGGGCACCGCTTAATGGGCCTTCACATAGGAAACAGAGATTTTACATATCTCTGTATCTGTCTTGGGCTTATCGGCAACGGAGTTTCTATGCACCTCCGTTTACAATATGTTGGCAACCGAGTTATTTTGCTCTCTATTACCATTGTGTCAGGCCCATCGACGGATTCTCGCTCGCGCACTCCCGTGGAAGCGCGCGGAACTCATTTCTTCGTCGCCTAACTCCTGCTGTTGCCATAGAGGGGTATCCGATGTGTCGTTCTATACTAGTGGGGGTATGTTGAAGTGCTTGACATGATGGGGGACCAAGGTTGGGCTACATCATCTCCCCCCCCCCCCCCCCCTTCAAAATGAGTCGTCCTTGACTCTTGCTCGTCATCATCATGGCAAGGAGGTAGATGTGTAGACCTTGTCGTGGGGTGTAGTCGTGCTTGATGGAAATGATGTGGCACTTCTTCAATGTCCCTTCGCCTTTCAAGTAACCTACAAAACTCACAAGGAAGACGAAACAACACTCAAAGAGTAGCCAATTCTTGAAGGTCATCGCAAGAGCGCTTATGTAGAAGGAAGTCACCTTAGCAAGATGTCGATGTTTTCTTCGTGCAAGATCTTCCGTCGTAGGAATGCGTGGTTGAAACAACTCATGGAGTATAATCCAAAGGTAGGACCTACACGTCAAAGACCAAACAAACTATGTGTGTGCAAGATAGAGGAGCATGCATATCATCAATGCATGTCCATTTATTTTCATTACACCGTTAGCACAACACAAAGATGTGAAAGTGAAAGCATATGCAAGGTCACTGTGCAAGCAACGTCTCGTAACATCCTCAAAGTGTGGGAACACAAAAACTCCATGAAAACTTGAGAAGGCTAAGTATGCTATCTCATTTTGAACCATATAATCAATATTGCACACAAGGCATTGGAAAGAGAAATTTGTGAACATCCTTGATGCAATAAGCGGAGAATTTGGCAAAAACACACGATGAAGAATGTCCAAATTATCAACATGGGTGCAAGCAAACCATATGAAAGAGCATGTTTTCGAAATATGTGTTGCAACACCAAATAGGTAAACACCAAAACACTCATGACAAGACATGCTCACAATGTCATTATGGTTGCAAACAAGCCATCCAAGAGGACAATTTTTCATCATATTTGTTGCAACACATAAAAGATGGGGAAATTTGTCTTGCCATAGGGGAAACCAATATCACAAACATGTTTGCAAACAAACCAAAAGTAAGAGAAATTGTTCAACTTGTTTGATGCAAAACATGGGAAGGGTATAAGAGTCGGGTTCGATCCACAACTCAAGTGTATGCTCTCAAGAGCTCTTTTTGTCAACTCATGTTCAATGGAGGTTGACATTATCGCATGAGGCCCAATGCACACGAAAAACGAAATGAAAAAGTTGTGTGCATGGTATATGAATAAATCATCCATCATGATGCGTCTCTTCATTTGCACTTCACCAAACACACCAAAATCAAGTGGAATGTATGACATATGTGGATGGTTACTATGCAAAGTGAAGGATGGAACAAGGTCCATAAGAGAAAACGAAAAATCTCCAAAATGTGAGAGAGCTATGGGTGCAATCTCATTATAAATCAAGGGCTCATCATTGCAAACCAAGCATTTGAAAGAACAAGTTTTCATCCTTTTGGTTGCAATGAAGGGAGAGTAGTAAAAACATTAATTGCAAAACAAGTGAATGGTACTTTTATCACTAATAGAATAATCCACATGATCAACATTGTTTTGAGGCAAGGTATCATATGGGAATACGAATGACTCATAAGTGACATCAAGAGAATCATCCAATTCATGCAAGCAATCAACATTCGTCATGTCCATTAGGGGGAACATGGTCACATCAACACCTATATCTTTGTAGTCCCGCTCGTGTGAAGTAGGTGTTGAATTAGTAGGGGCCTCCATGTGGTCGACTTGTCTATCTTGATGTAGACATGTGGTGGCATCATCATCATCATCCGCCATGTACATCTTCTCCATTTCAATCATCATCGTGTCAAGGAGTGGCATCTCATTATCCATGTAACCTAGCACACAATGAGATAACACTAGAGGTAGAGGTTATGTTGTTAGAATTCAAACTGGCCTCACAAGACCTATCAACTAACTCTCTCAACTCATGTGGTGTATCACTCATTCTGTCGGAGAGCTGGTCCCAAGGAACTATGGGTGTGTCTCACTGATGCCAGGGATCGAGTAAGGGGCTGAACACGTAGTCAAACAATCCTCAACTACCTCGGCGACGATGCTCGTCGAGCTCGGTGAGGAACATCACGACAGAGAGAAAACACCAGAGCTTACCCAGGTTCAGGCCCACCGCTAGGTGTAAAGACCCTACGTCCTGCTATGTTGTATTGCACTGCTTGTAGAGGTTACAGTACAATGAGCTTGCCGAGGGCTCAGCTATGGCTATGGTGGATAATGGTCTCTGGAATGCGAATCGAAAATGGCGGAATCGCGGAATCCTATGGAGATCAATAATCGGGGCTCCCCTTCCTTGGTCGTACACTGCCTCCTTATATAGGTGCCCCGAGCCTCTTCCCCCAATTCACAAGGCGGGAAGGGCTACCACATGGCGACGGAGAAGGAGCACAGTGCACGGCGACGGGGCTGTCCATGGACACGGTCCATGGCAGAGAGCGACGTATCCTTGGCACAAAAAGGCACCGTCCATCCAGGACGATGGGCTGGCGCTGCAGAGCTCCGTGGGGTGCCCCACGGTGACGTTGGCTTGGAGCGTCGCGGCCGCCGGTCCACTAATCACCAAAATGGCAATTCTTGTAGTCCGCTTTCCATGGCACTACTTTGTTGACCGGCTTTAATCACCAAAGAGGAAACTGCGGTGTCGTCGTCATCGCGCGCAGGCGCGCGTGTCACTCTGTGGCGGGCGCAGAGGCCATGTGCGCTCTGCAGCGGGTGCAGAGCTTGCTTCCACTTGAACGAAACCCCGCGAGGGCTGGGTGCCTCGCCGAGGTTCTGAAGTACTTGAGGCCTCACGAGGGAGCCGCCAGGACTTCATGATATTCTTGACGGGGGAGGCCTCACGAGGGAGGCCTCTCGAGGAAGGCCTCACGAGGGAGGGGTCCCTCGCGAGGCTCACCAGGCTGAGACGCCTGGTACTTAGCAGAATCTTCAGAGTGTTGAGGGCTGTGGCAGGCAGGCTCGTGGTATCTTGGTTTCCACTGGGCCGACAGTAGCCCCCGGGCCCGCGATGGGCACGCTGGAGTCTTGTGGACGCAGGCGAAGCGTCGTGGGTCCAATGAAGCCTGCCTGGCCCGAGACATGTGGCGAGTCACGGCCGCCCACGTTGCCACGATCTCCTCGGCAGGGGATGGAAGCTCCTCGAGGGATGCACAGCCTGAAGGGGAGATCCACGAGATCTCTTCAGGCAGCGAGGACCCGTACCTCATCGTCCCCTCGCGAAGCGTCGACGAGGAGGGCGATGACGAGGAGGCTTTGATAGGCCGCCGCGAGCCCCGCACGAAGGCGAGCCACGACAGGCCTGCCGGGGGTCGGAAGAGTGCTCCTCGTGAGGAGGAAATAGATGCGCCCCAGGAGGGGGCGCAGGTGAACGTCACGCAGTCGCGGCGGACGACGAAGCGGCGGATTGACACCGCCGAGTAAGCCTCGCATTTCCTTTCTTTTTCATGATGCGTTCTTGAGTGCCCCTCTTGAGGGATTTTTGCTTGCTTTCCTCGCCAGGCTCCCCACAGGGATGAAACGTTGCAGACTCCGAAGGTCGGAGAGAGCTCTGGTACTGCAGCGGCGTCTGCAGTGTCCACTGCTGGGTGGCCACACCAATGAGGCTGCGGCCTCCCCGAGCATCGCGAGGAGGAAACTGAGGCGACGACACCCTCGCCTGCGCGGCCCGACACTTCCCCTGTGCGGCAGGAGAAGGCGACGGAAGAGACGGCGGCGAAGGACGCGATGTTGGTGGAGGAGCGCATCGATGCCGAGGCGGAAGAGGCCACGGCGGCGAAGGCCGCGATGTTGGTGGAGGAGCGCGTTGACGCCGAGGCGGAGGAGGCCTCCGCGCATTCGCCTCCACCAAGCGCGGGCCCTGGGGCGGCAGCGGCAGGCTCCGAGGCCGATGCGGGGTCGCGCATGGCGGGACAGGCCGATCCTGCCCCTGACGATCAACAGGACGTGCTCCACGGGCGGAAGGGCACCGAGACCCACGACGAGGGCACTTCTGTCCCTCGAGAGGCCTCCGGCGCGGAAGAGGGAGAAGGCTCTCACCAGAGCCCCCAGGCGCGACCTGAGTCCACCCCGGTCCGAGGCACCGTGCCTTGGGGCCTTCGGCGAGCATCGAAGCCTCGGGCCCCTAGGCGATGCGTGGGCCTTGGTTCTGTAGGGACGACGCCAAGCGCAGCTCGCCGCGTGTGGGAGGATGTGGAGAGGTTCGTCCAGCACTTCAAGAGGGTTGAGGTCGAGCGGGACCTGACCCGGGGAGATGATGGCGAGGAAGGCGTGAGGAGGAAGACGACGAAGCTGCCGACGGCGAGGACGACGGCGGCCCTGCTGCTTGAGCTGCTCCTGTGGCACGGCGTGCTTGGAGCACAATTTATCTTAGGATTTGCCATTTTGTTTGTAATGACTTGTAAGAGCCATAATTTGTGCAAGTGTGGGCGCCCCTCGGGAGGCCTTTTATCTCTTCCTCATGTCTTTTCGCTCTACGTCGTTAGGACCCTACTTTCAGTGCAATAGCACCGCCGCTTCGGTATGCCGGAGTCAGGGCTCGACAAGGCCGGGGGGTGCGTAAGGCTTAGAGAGGTAAGGGCTCGAGGCACGATGATTGGGAGCCCCCTTTGACGTGCAAGCAGCCCACGAGGCGTGAGAGAGAAAATGGAGCTCGAGAGGCGAAAAACCAGCGAGTGAGTGCCTCTCGGGAGGCCTTTTGTCTCTTCTTCATGTCTTTTCGCTCTACGTCGTAGGACCCTGCTTCAAGCGCAATGACACCGCCGCTCGGTATGTCAGAGTTAGGGCTCGATGACAAGGCCAGGGGGTGCGTGAGGCTTGGAGAGGTAAGGGCTCTCAAGGCGCGATGCTCGGGAGCCCCCCTTTGACGTGCAAGCAGCCCATGAAGTGTAAGAGGGAAAAGGGAGCTTAAGAGGCGAAAAAACCAGCGAGGGAAAATTCAACCAGTTTTAGACTTAGCTTTTGTGAGACGTTCGTCTTGTAGAGGGCGTCTTGTTCCCTGACGAGGTGTTTTTCCTCTCGAGGCTGGTCTGGAGTTCCGCGGCCTTGTAGAGCGTCTTGTTTCCTGCGTTGGACTGGGAGGCAAACCCACAAGCAATGCACAGTTGTACAACTCATGTGTGCTCATAGGTTTCCTCATGTATATCTCACGAGGAGAATAAGCACCAAGGTCCTTGGTGAGGTGACGTGCACGGGAGCAGGCCCATGAGTCAGAGCTCTTTGGTGAGGTAGCGTGCATGGGAGTAGGCCCATGAGCTAGAGCTCTTTGGTGAGGTAGCGTGCATGGGAGCAGGCCCATGAGCTAGAGCTCGGATCCTTTGTATTTTGCGATGCTGCTGGGATGTTCCCGAGGCACAGGCACCGTGCTCAGCCCCCGCTCGCGAGGTGCGCATGGGGAAAAAAGTGGCGCGAATGATGGCAGAAACCATATGATTTGGTGTGGCCAAAATAAATTCCGCCATGTCTGGGCATGGGGTTCCACACGGAGTGGCTGAGGCTTCTCGCGGCCCGTGGCGATGCGTTGTAGAGAGAGCTCAGATGATGTAGTCCCTCGGGAGGGAAAGGCCGCCATGTCTGAGCATGGGGTTCCACACGGAGTGGCTGAGGCTTCTCGTGGCCCGTGGCGACACGTTGTAGAGAGAGCTCAGATGATGTAGTCCCTCGGGAGGGAAAGGCCGCCATGGCGGGGATGTGATGGTGCATGTCTCCCTCCTGAGGCAAAAAATGCCTGCCGCGACCGAGCGCGCTTTCCTATTTGGTAGGCAAGCCAGTTCCTATGGTGACGCCAGCCCCCGAGCCGCTGGGGTGGCAGCGTGCTTTTGCCTGGCGTCAGGCTCTGCCGTGAGGACAACGGTGGTCTTGCACTTCTCGCTGGCCTTCTTGGGCTTGGACCCCTCAGGAGGCTCTTCCTCTGACTCTTGCTTGATGAGGAGGCGTCCCTCTTCAGCCTTGGCGCATTGTCTGCCAAGTCGAAGAGCTTCACCACGGAGGTGAGGTTGTCGTGGATGTCAGCTTCTCACGCATCCTGACGTCCGTGATGCCCACTCCGAAGGCAGAAATGACCTGCGCGTCGGGGATGTTCGGGATCTTGTTGCGGACTTGGCTGAAGCGCTGGATGTATCTGCGGAGGGTCTTGCCAGGCTTCTGGCACACAGCGCGGAGGTCGTTGTAGGTGAGACCACGCTCGTACGTGCCCTTGAAGTTCGCGACGAAGACCTTGTAGAGCTCCTCCCATGTGTCGATGTGTTCTCGGGGAGGTTCATGAGCCATGAGAGCGCTGAATCCTTGAGGGCCATGGAGAGCCAGTTTGCCATCACCTTGTCGTCGCCTCCCGCGGCTTGGATGGAGACGGTGTAGAGCTACAGAAACTCCAGATGGTTGGTCCTGCCGTCGTAGCGCAGAGGGAGATCTGGCTTGAACTTCACCGGCCAGACGACGCGGCGCAAGTTGCGGGTGAAGGCGGTGCAGCCTGTGGCATATGTCACAGCGCCGCCAGCGAGCGCGTTGCGGTTCTGGCGGCCCGTGCTGCAATCTCCTGGACAACGCGGTTGCGGCGGTCCCGTTGG
The DNA here is from genome assembly GCA_947311845.1 of Poa pratensis. Taxonomy (NCBI): domain Eukaryota; kingdom Viridiplantae; phylum Streptophyta; class Magnoliopsida; order Poales; family Poaceae; genus Poa; species Poa pratensis. The sequence goes on along the minus strand of CAMZMU010000121.1, from coordinate 3,558,287 downwards.
CACTCGATTTCCATGCACGCATCCGCTGGAGTTCGCTGCACGATCTGGCAGCCATGCGGCGAGGATGCGTGTGACGCGGCGCGGTGGTTCCCCGCCGGTGCTCCAGCTGGAGGAGGTGGCGGCGGAGGCGGAGGGGGAGGAGGAGCGTCATGCGCTACGTTCCCTCCGTGTCCGGAGTGGTGCACCAGCGAGCGAGAGGGTGCCGGCGTTGGAGCAGGTACGGCAGCGGCGTTGATGAGCTCCTCGAGGCGCCCGAGCCAGATGTCATGGCCCGCCTGCGTGGGGCGGTAGCGCAGCAGCTCCAGCGCCATGAGTAGTGCAGTGGCTGGGCGCCACCCGGCTCTACGTGGAGGCGCTCACGTTCCTGGACGGGTGCTGGGAGGAAGCCCCTCGCAGTCGTCGTCATGGCCGCCGTTGTTGCCGCTATTGTTGCCGCCGTCGTCTCAGGGTGCTCGACGCGGGGCTCGGCATTGTGCTCCAAAGCGCGGTTGGCGCGCGGGCGACCGCGCGGGTTGTTGTTGGCGGCGGGCTCGGTGGTAGCTCTTCCGGACGTCCGTCGGGCGAGATGCGCTGCTCGCGTGTCGGTCATGGTGCGGAGAGGTCGAAGAGGTTGAAGACGCGCCTCAGCCCCCTACCTGGCGCGCCAAATGTCGGAGAGCTGGTCCCAAGGAACTATGGGTGTGTCTCACTGATGCCAGGGATCGAGTAAGGGGCTGAACACATAGGCAAACAATCCTCAAGTACCCGGCGACGATGCTCGTCGAGCTCGGTGAGGAACATCACGACAGAGAGAAAACACCAGAGCTTACCCAAGTTCAGGCCCACCGCGAGGTGTAAAGACCCTACGTCCTGCTATGTTGTATTGCACTACTTGTAGAGGTTACAGTACAATGAGCTTGCCGAGGGCTCAGCTATGGCTATGGTGGATAATGGTCTCTGGAATGCGAATCGAAAATGGCGGAATAGCGGAATCCTATGGAGATCAATAATCGGGGCTCCCCTTCCTTGGTCATACACTGCCTCCTTATATAGGTGCCCCGGGCCTCTTCCCCCAATTCACAAGGCGGGAAGGGCTACCACATGGCGACGGAGAAGGAGCACAGTGCACGGCGACGGGGCTGTCCATGGACACGGTCCATGGCAGAGAGCGACGTCTCCTTCGCAGAAAAAGCCACCGTCCATCCAGGACGATGGGCTGGCGCTGCAGAGGTCCGTGGGGTGCCCCACGGTGACGTTGGCTTGGAGCGTAGCGGCCGCCGGTCCCCTTATCACCAAAATGGCAATTCTTGGAGTCCGATTTCCATAGCGCTGCTTTGTTGACCGCCATTAATCACCAAAGAGGAAACTGCGGCGGCGTCGTCATCGCGCGCAGGCGTGCGCGTCACTCTGTGGCGGGCGCAGAGGCCATGTGCGCTCTGCAGCGGGTGCAGAGATTGCTTCCACTTGAAGGAAACCCCGCGAGGGCTGGGTGCCTCGCCGAGGTTCTGAAGTACTTGAGGCCTCACGAGGGAGCCACCAGGACTTCGCGATATTCTTGACGGGGGAGGCCTCACGAGGGAGGCCTCTCGAGGAAGGCCTCACGAGGGAGGGGTCCCTCGCGAGGCTCACCAGGCTGAGACGCCTGGTCCTTAGCAGAATCTTCAGAGTGTTGAGGGATGTGGCAGGCCGGCCCGTGGTACCCTGGTTTCCACTGGGCCGACACATTCCCTCAAAGTTAGAGTACTCAATCTCACATATGGTGGAGGCACTCAACTCACTCTCACTCTCACTCAAGTGGGCTAAGTGGCTCTCATTCTCACATGGGATTGGTACCATCTCACAACTCAATCTCATAGGGATATGCTCGGTTTCCTTATCTCCATACGCCTCCAAGGTTGAAGGGAAACTCCCATGCTCAACCCTCTCGACCTCATCACCTCCAAAGGTCACTGCCACAATGGGGGCATCATCACTCGACTCCATTGCCGAAGGGAACATCCCATGCTAGGCATCATCATCACTTGACCCATGGTCAAAGGTGATAGCACACTCCATGCACGCCTCCTTGGTCGAAGGAAAGTCCCATGCTCGACCATCTTTTCGTCGCCTTGGTCACCAACTTGGCACTCCCACATCATGTGACCTTTTTTATTGCATAGTGGGCACAAGAGATCGGGACATTCTCGTGGATCATGGTCTTGGCCTTGACAATTGTCACATATAAGATCTTCATCTTGCCATATGGGGGCCAATGTGGTGGTGGCACTTGGTGTAGGGACCATATCATGAGAAGTGCTTGAGAAGGGCTCGAATGTAGTGGTTGTGGCCTAACATGTGTGTCCATGCTTCTCGTGGCGTCGACGTGAGCTTGATCGTTGCTGAAGAACTTGTCGATGTCGGCCATGAACTCGTCAACAATGGACTCGATAGACACCATATGATGCGCACTTGTCGCCATCTTGGATGTGGAGGTTGCACCTTGAGCTTGGAGTTTAAGTGTCGGTGCTTGATGGCGTGGCGTCCGATTCAACTTCTCATGTCGTCGTTGACGTTCTTGAGGGGAGGGGTGACGTCGAAAGTCATTTGGATGCTTCTCCTCATGTCGAAGTCGGCGTGCTTGTTGCTTTGGTGACCTTGTCTTGGAGCTCCCACTCGAACTTGGTGATATGTTCCGAAGCTTGGCGAGTGTGCTGATGTCGTCTTGGAGCTTAGACAAGTTGCGGTCGACCTTGGCAACGTTCTTGTGGCGCCTTCTTGAGCTAGATGGTCCTTGGCTTGGGTTGGCCTTATTGATGCACTTATTGTGGCGCCATCTTGTTGTTGATGTAGAATGTCAAAGCTTGGCGCTCTTGGTGATGTCCTTCGAGGGGCGTCTTCATGAAGTTGATGGAGCTTCATAGGAAGAACGCATGGTGGCTTTCTTGTTGCTCCATCTTGAGCTTGAACCATAGATGGTTGTGCCACTAAGCTTGGTGGTGCCGCTCTTGAACACGGTGGTGATGGGTGCCATCTCCTCTTGCATGGAGTCGAAGCTGTAGTCGATGTTGCCGCACATGCTTGAGAAGTGGTAGTCGTAGATGTTCTCCACCACGTCGTCAGAGTTGTAGTCGTGGTAGCGGTTCACCATGGGATCCATGCTCGTGGAGTCTATGTCGGTGTAGAGCTCCATCATGTCGTTGTAGTCGAAGTCGGTACCATATATGATGAAGGTTGGTCGAAGTCGTGGTACCGCTCCATGTCCTTGACGCTTGTGTAGTCGGAGTCATGGTAGCCCATGTCGTTGACGTTTGCGGAGTCGAAGTCGTAGTAGCGGAAGTTTTGGTGATGCTCCATGTTGTGGTAGCGCTCCATGTCATGGTCGTGGGGGTCATAGTCGGTGTAGAGTTCCCCCACGTCCTCTATGCTTGAGGCATCATAGTCGGCGTGACTCATCGTGTACTCATCATCTTCTTGGTCTCCATAGTTGGATCCGCTCTCTAGACATGTTAACTCACAAGCACAAGTGTATATGTGGAGTGGAAGATGTCGTGTCTCGGATGACGGACACCGGGAGTAAAGGATACCCCCTTTTAAGGTTCAGCACGGGGATTCAAAGGAGGCTGAGAATCACCTCACCCGGGTGAAGGACAACGAGCTCTTCGATCAAGTGGCCAAACAATCAACATAGAGACGCAGAGAGTTTTACCCAGGTTCAGGCCGCCCGGAGGCTAAAAGCCCTACTCCTGCATGTCTGGATTGAGGTGTTCATCATGGTGTAGCTTACAAGGGTGGTTACGGGCACGAACCCGGTAGGGTGTTGGCCAGAGGTAGACAAAGAGCAGATCCTGCCCTGGGGAGATCACCTCTCTCTCTAACCTCTAAACCCTAGGCTAGTCTTGCTTGAGCTCTGCTCCTCTCTTCCTCCTTTGCCTCGGTGCCTTAGTCCTCCTTTTATAGGCTAAGGGGATACCACATGGTCACACGAGGAGCGTGGGGGGTTTTAGGCTGGAAACCCCCCGGTGGTCTTCGAGAGGCGACGTGGCCTCTTCTCATTCAAGTATCCTCCGGTGGTTAGGTGAGGTCGTCCGCCTTTGGGAAAGCGGGGTGGACAGGGCCTGACAGCCCCACCGACCATGCCCAAGGCGACGTCACTGGAGGCGCGTCCTTCATCTTGGCGCCCAAGTCTTGTACAAGATTCCTGCACGAGCTGGCGTCCTTATCCTCTTCGCCGTACAGAGGGGAACCCGAGAGCGAGCCCGGCCTCCTGTCGGGCGCTCGGCCTCTCGGGTGCTCTGTCTTGCTTGCCGGGTTGCAGGTGACCCCGGGAGGCCACCTGGTCCTTAGCCATGGCTTGCCGATGTCGAACTTCTCAGGCCAGCCCATCTGCCAGTCTTGACTCCTTGCCTTGTCCATCTTCTTGGTGGGCCCACAGGTGGTGGACCCACTTTGGCAGCACTAGGGGAACCCCGTGTTCCACTGTTGCGGCAGTAGCCCCCGGGCATAGTCCCGGCGGGTACCTTCTTATGCTGACGGGGCTATGACCAAAAATCGGTCAAAGTGGGTCCCCAGTGTTTTGTCTTCGGTTGATCTCTCCCATCCGTCAGAAAGTGGGTCTTGGAATTATTCCGCTCGGGGGAATAACTGCGCCTGTCTCCTCGATTCCTGTTACGAAGAAGCCGAGGAGGCCATCGGAGAGAGAAAGGTACCGATGGGGATTATAAAGGCAGGGGCTCGCCCTGCGCATCCGCATCCTTCTTCTCCATTGCGACACCGCTCTCCACCCAGGCCACCATCGTCGATGGCAAGAGGGAAAAGAAGTGTTGGGCGTCCTCGTTCTTCAGCTTCGGCTGAGGAGGGCCCCAGAACCACGGGAGGGCCACTTCAAGAGGACGAGCAAAGCGCGGCCGAGGGATGCCGAGGCGGGGGAGATCTCCTTCTCCCCCGCCGTGGAGCGCGGTCCATGCAGGCTTCGCGCCGATCGAGTTCATCGTGGATCTGCGCCATAAGATCCGCAGCCGGCTCCCATTTCCAGACTCCTTTGTGGCGGCGGTGGAGGACAAAAAGCCTCCAGGCTTGTGGCTGCAGGTGGACGGTTGCCCCAATGGCCCCGCCTGGGCCTTTGTGGAGTACACCATCGACGATTCCATGCTCCTGGATCAGGGGTGGAAATCATTCGCACGCTCTCGTCGCCTGACCCAGGCGCAATACCTTGTGTGCAAGTTTGACGGAGATGCCACGCTTGTCGTGAACATCTTCAGGGCCGGAGGAGGACATGTGGAGTGCTGCGCAGAGAGCGAAAGCAGCAGCGGCTCCAGCTCAGACGACGAGGATGAAGATGAGGAAAACTCATCTAGCATCAAGGTCGAGGAGAGCTCGTCTTCCTTGAGGTGATGGAGTCCGAGATGGAGGCCTCGAAGATGTCCTTGACCTCCTTCCTGGCCGCCTCGTCTACGTACTTCTAGAAGTAGCGTCTTCCGTCGTGCGGTGGTGCTCCTTGTTCACCGGGAGCCAACCTTTTGGTTGTAAAAAGTAACCCCAGCCTTGTAGCTCTTGAAATGAAAAAGAACTTGTCTCCTTTTTGTCTCTTGGCCTTCGGATTGTACTCGGTGTGAATGAGAACGGGTTTTTTTGCAAAACGCGCTCCCATAACAGCGGTAGTCGTGCTGTCGATGGGTAGGTGGAGAGCGAGGGATCTATAAAAGGCCCCTTGGTCTCCATCTCCTCAATGCATCTTCTGCTTCTTCTTTTCCTTGTTTCGCTCCCCCGCCTCTCCGTAGATTGCAGAGCAATATCAGGCGAAGCGGAGATGTCCCCCTCTGGCATGTCGTCGGCTGCATCAGTGGTCCAGGGCGCGGCGAAGGCACCCAGGGGAGCTGGGGCCCGTGCCGCTGGGGAAGGGAAGGAAGTCGCATCTTGTCCTCGACCTTCCATGGTTTTTCCAGCGTGGGAAACGTTGTTGGTCCTGCCGCCATGGATGCAGCGGTAGCGTTGGCGATCTGGAAGGATGATATCAAGAAGGCCTTGTGGGAGGAGGCAGCGGACAACCCGAGGTTGATCCTCCTTCTCCGCGATCTTGATGAAGTCCTGCAAGTGAGACTCTTTACCCTTGGTAAGGCTTTTCTCCAGAGAACCACGCAAGACCGACTCGTTCCCCCCTTCTTGTGCAGGCTGAAGAAGATGCCATGGACAAGCTCATGGACTATGTACATTCCGTCTATAGCCAGCATGTACCAGGATTTGCTGAGAAGTTTCCTGGCCCTCGCCACTCCTGAAGATCCCGCACGCGCATTCTCTTTCCCCCCAGGCATCCCCGGAAGTAGGAGTAAAGCCGGCGAGCAAGAAACAACAAGTCTGCACAGCTGGGAGTTTCAACTCCGAGCTGGCTTTAGTAGAACATGCTTGATATGTACTTAGAAGGTTGCGGAACAAACTGAATGTAATTCAGAATTGTAATTCAGAAATTTAAGTTCATATGAATGCAACCTATTTCCTCAACTCCCGGGGTCATTTCCCAAATCTTCCTTTGCACTAACGCGCCGTCAAGTTTTCAGAGGAGATCTCTTAGGTGCCAAGTATCCTCACTGCATGCATCCAAATTCGCTGCTAAGATGCGGATACAGTAGTAACTAGATTTAGGGGTGCGCCTTGGTGCACGACCCCCCGAGCCCTGTTTTGACGACACGCCATACACTATGCTAATAATAAACGGGTACAAATAATTATATCGTCATGTAAAGTCGGGGACAAATTAGACAAATAGTAGACATGAAAACATTCGTTGGCTCGCTCCGCAGCGGATGACGAAAGATCAACCTTGACCGCACAAAGAAATTGGGTAAACCGGCAAGAAATTCGTCCCCATCCCCCGTCCTTCCGCCCGTCGTCCTCATCTTACCCAACACATCACCCCACTCCCAGATCTCAACATCCCTCGCCTCGCCGCCCCACACAACCCCCATGGCCCCAAAGAAGGTTAGCGAGGAGACACCGGCAATGCAAATAACCTGCAACTGGAGCGGGTCGACCGTCACCAGTGAAGCCCTGACGAAATTGCAAAAGGCCGGCCTACTTCCACTACAGGAAGTATGCGAGTGGCCAGCTCCGGGAGACGAGACTCATCCAACGCGAATAAGGGAGAGACAGTGATGTTCACCGTGTTCCTCGAGCGCGGGCTGTCGCCGCCCTCTTCGTCCTTCCTCCGCGATCTCCTTCACCCGTATCACCTTCAACTCCACAATATCGGCCCTAATTCAGTTCTGCACGTGGTCTGCTTTGTCGCGCAGTGCGAAGGATACCTCCGCATCAAACCTTCCATCCCGCTTCGGGACGCAATTTTCAGCTGCAAACTGCTGAGGGAAAAGAAGAACGGGCCATTCCTACAGTGCGGCAGCGTTACCTTCACGATCCGGAGGAAGGCGAAGTTTTATCCTCGGGACAAGATGACCAGCAAGGTAAAAGACTGGCAAAGAACTTTTTTCTACTGCAAGGATAGATCACCGGCTTGGGAACCTAGACTTCCGAAATTCCGCAAAGAGGTATATGCTCCTCGTGAGGTAGACACAGCTGAACAAAGCATAGAAGAGTCAAATTGGGTAAAGGAAATGACACAAAAGATCGCCGAGCTAACAGAGAAAAAACTGTCGACCAAGAATCTGGTCACCATCTGGTTGGATCGTCGGATACATCCCCTGATGATGAGAAAAATCTACCATGTGACTACACCGAGTCTACGAAGGATGAGGACGGATCTCAGAGGAGGAGCTGAAGCTGGACGACTATTGCGCCGTGATGAACAAATTGTTTGCCGGAAGAACCGAGAGCCGCGATATCGATGGACCCAGGCCAAAATATACATTAAGCATAACTATTAATCTTCAAAACCAGCAACAGAATAATGAGTGGGGGCAGTGGAATGATGCACCTGTTGTGCCTCCCAGTTTTACTGGAATCAGCTTGATAGAGCATTTGGGTTATGATGGACCCTCAATGATGGACGGTGTGGTGCCGCAAAACAATCTGCAAGATGATGGGCTCACCCTCTGGAACGAACATGTTGCTTTTGTGGAACAGGCAGCTGAGAATTTGCTGAATGGAGTTCGTCAAGGTAATCTCTGTTTCGTCAGGGCAGGAGGAGCTCAAAGGGAATTGATGGTGCCTCTGACGGCACAAGCAATGTTTTTCTTTGCTGATCAGTATGCTTCAATCCACACTCCTAGGCTACGCTATGATGCTGAAGTCCCTCTGGATTTGAAGGTTTTTGCTTATGTTGTTCTAGCTGGGATACAAAACATGCTCTTTGAGATAACTAAATACCATAAGAAGCCATGGGAGGATATGCTACAGGGAACTTTTGTTGTCCCTTTTGACTGGATGCAGGATATGTCAGTGGAGCATTGCAACATGGGACTTTTTTCTAGCACTGATGATAGCAACATGGTCCATTTCTCTGTTTCTGAGACTACTTCGGATGATACTATGTCTGATATGGATAGTGGTTTTGAACCAGGGGTACAAGTCTTTTTGAAGTGACTCAAACTGTCTGCCAGAGTGGTAATGCACGAAAGAGGCAGAAAGTTAGCACTCCCATGGTGAGGACCAGGAAAGGTCTACGCAGTGACAAGGAAGATTTCATGTATCTGGCGATTCCTTTGGGTCCTACCAAGCGCAAGATTTCAAAGGTGAAGCTTGCTCCTACACCGGAGGTGCTCCAGATTGAAGCCATGCAGAAGATGGGTGTTGAACTGTGTGGAGTGGACCCTGAGGACCTCTCCAAGGAAAAGCTGCTGCAACCTCGCACTGCTTAGTCTTATTTCGTCTCAAAAAATGTCTACTTTTATTAATTCTGTAAGACTTTGGAATATTTTGTGTTGGAACATCTGTGGTTTAAATGGTGATGATAAATGGCCCCCTCTTAGGCAAAAAATAGAAGAGAGCTCTGCTTCTATTGTGTGTCTCCAGGAGACAAAAATTGCATCTTTTGATAATGCTTTGATAAGGAAATTTGCTCCCAAACGGTTTGATCGTTTTGTTTGTGTTCCATCCATGGGGGATTCTGGTGAGTTATTGGTTATTTGGAACAGCTCGTTTGGTGCATTAAGACGGGAACCCTGCCGACTCGTCGTGTGGTGCATTAAGGCGGAGGAGTCAGCATGATCGAACGGTGCATTAAGACGGAGAAGCCTTGGCCGACATGCCTCGGTAGACCGACGACCTGGCATGAGCATTTCCAGGGCATTACTGATGCTGTTGGTCAAGTTTTTGTTGATGGTGCGGATGTTGGTAAATCTGTTATTTTGCCTTCGAGCAACACCGGTGGTCCTTTTGTTACGACAGTTCACAGACGAGGAGTGTGTTCCATCGAACCACTTCGTATAGAGGTGACTCCCTGGATTCACCGAGCAGTGAGACGGAGAAGGTCATTCTTGCCGGCTCCCGGGAATCGGCCAAAACAAACATTTTCTCTTCAGTGAGACGGAGAAGGCGGAAAACACACACAACCGAGTAGCATCAGGCGTACAGAAAGAACCACCTGCAAGGCCAGCACCCAAAAATAACCACCACTCGCGTGGGCTCCCTGAAGTCGGCGTGTCTAGGCTTCTCCGTCTTAATGCACGACACTCCCGCCGACTCCCTGGAGTCGACGTGTCTGGGCTTCTCCGTCTTAATGGATGACACTCCCGCCGGCTTCTCACAGTCCGCTCCAACCTGTTTTTTATCGTTTCTTTATTTGTTTGTTTGTTGATTTGTCTGTTTGTTTGGTTATTTGTTTGTTTGTTTGTTTGTTCCTTCATTTCAGTTTGTTGACTTAAACAAAACATTCGACTTAATCTAAAGGCCATGCTAAAGATGGGAAACAAAAAATTAACAATACAGCTATAGCATGCCTACGTGTGTCTCAAATCCATCGGAGTAGATACTTACTAAGGAAGGAACTTCCCTACAAGGCTTCGGAAGGAAGGAACGCGCCTACGAAGTTTCCAAGGTAACACGTTTCGGATTGATCAGCCCAGCACGGGACCTACACGGTAATTAATCGGCGGGACCACCCTTGCTCCCGTATTAATTGATGCGCCTTGCCTAACGCACTCGTCGTCCACTACCGTTCCTCCATTTTCCTACCGCCTCCACTCTCTACCGTAATACACGACGTGAGTAAACACGAGCCAAATAGCACACGACCCCCTACGTCAATGTTTCTGACGGATGGCGTCACGTCAATGATTTTTCCGCCTTAAGAACCCTGGGTCGTGTCACACCGATTATAGCTTAATGTGTGTCTGATCCCGCCGACTCCCTGGAGTCGGCATTGGATCACTCGGGAAATCATTCGCCAACAATGCGTCTCTATGAAAATTCCTTTGACCAGGCGCACATTAGACTACATATTCCCAATCGCCACTCTACCATAAACGGACGTACCAAAGTTCCATCGTTCCATACCAAGATCACGCTATAGGTCTCGCGACGACGGATCGCTGGTCAAAAACAGCATTAGATAATAACATATCTGATTTCACAAGTGCTGCCGGCTCGCCACGTTGTTTTTTCCTTTCTTGCTTTATCATATTTAGACTTTCCATGTAAAGCTTAAAAACATTCCACGCTATAAGGAACAAAGAACCACTATGTCATTAAGCCGGTCATCTCCTTATCTTCTCGAGCTTCTTTTCTAGCCGAATTCCTCTAGACCTCAGTCTCTGTGCAATTCCTTCTATGTTTTCAAAAGCTGCTTTCACGCTGCTACTTATGACTTCCTCGCCACCAAAATAGCTAAGAATCGCTAAGTTATGGAACTGGGTTGAGAAGGAGCAGATAAACCTCACCGACAGAAACCAACCTCTAGCAAGTTTTTGACATTTGATGTCTGCCCTCTTCAGCTGACTCTTTAGACAAATATTTTTTGCTTCCAGCTGCTCTAACCTGCTGTGATTTAGATCTTTGATCACCGTATTAATTGCGACTTCCGTGAATCTAATAGCTGCTACCGCAGCACTATGTTCTGCCATGCGAACATCCATGGACCTTACTCCAGATATTTTCATGGGCGCGCGTGGACCTTCCGAAGTAAGTTTTGTTGTATGGCAAATAACAGTCACACTGGTCTTGTAGTCTCCGTAAACTGTTCGGTGATAATGAGCCAACGGTAATCCAAACTGACTTAACATTTCATCAAGTATCATCTTTGCTGGGATTGTTAGATGCAGCTGAGCACCCTGAAGTATTGATAAGGCAGTGAGAGATAGTAAACAGACATACAAGATAGAATAATTATCTTACGCTAGGTAATGCTTTAACTACACCGGACCTATTCAGCAAGACATTAAATATAGTATAGTAATCTTATAAGTCTGAAGCATGTAGCAGAATCGCCATCAACAGTTAGATGTCCTTTCAGTAAGACGGGTAATGTGACAGGAAAATAACCACGGAGTTTCAAGAACCATGACGCTAAAAAGCTGTGTAATATTATTAAACATGTGCAAACCTGTCTGTTAGTTGAAGAAGTAGACATCACAGAGTCATTCTCGATATCACTGCCAACATCCATGGTGGATGTAATTCCTGTTAGATTTCACACTGCATTTAATATTAGACGGTGTCACAACGTTTTAATTATCGTATTAATTTCGTACTTTGGGTGAAATTTTCATTGTCAGCTGTTGAAGATGCGAGGGATCCATCGTGCGCTTTGTTTAATGAGACGTGGGGAGCCTGCATAAGAGGTTCGGTGTAGAGTTGAATATACGAAAAAACAAAGAAAAAAACAACACCAAAATGCAAAAGCACAAACAACTAAATAACACGGATCAAGAACACGACGAGCAAGACAAATAAATTAAGCAGAACAAGCAGAGCTAAAAAAATCAAGAAACTACGAACCAGTAAGCCGACCAGCTCCAACAGGGAGCCGGCGGCACCCACCAACCAACATAACTCAGATATGACAGGAACCCAAAGCCAAAAAGATAACAAAACGAAAACCACGAATTAAACCAAACATCAAGAATATATAATATAAACAAAAAAGGAAGAACAAACATATAATCACGGAAATAATACAAAAACAAATCTCAACAAAACCAACCTTACCCAGAAGAACAACAGACCAGTAAGCCGACCAGCTCCAACGGGGAGCCGGCAGCGCCCACCAACCAAAATAACTCAGAGATAACAGGAACCCCAAGCCAGAAAGGAAACAAAAAACGACGCATGTCAGAGATATTCCAAAGTAGGAAACCTAACAGCAAGAATAAAAAATATAAACAAAGAAGGAACAACAAACACATAAAGACGACAAGAAAGCACACACAAATCTCGAAGGAACCGACCTTAACCTGGAAGATAAACACACCAGTAAACCAACCAGCTCCCACGGGAAGCTGGCAGCGCCCACCCTGTTTGAAAGGTCAGTGGTATATTCTAAATGTTCCATCCGCAATCGTGCAATTATTTCATATTCCTTTTAGAACCGATGATGATTCCCCAGCTGAAATGTGATTCCAAACACCCTTTTTGTCTTGGATTTAAAAATACGGTGTGCCCGCCGACTCCACCAACCACACTAAACAACTAAATAATACAAAGCCATCACACAACCAGCAAGATATAAACAACTAAGGAAAACAAACAGATTAACACGGCAAGAAAACACAAACTAATCGCAGCAGAACCAACCTTAACCGGAAGAACAACAGACCACTAAGCCAACCAGGTCCAACGGGGATTAAATGTTGATGCAACAGTGCTCGAGAAGGTTAAGATACGGACGAGGAGTACGCGGGAGAGGACCTCGAGGATGAATGTTATTTGTCCGACGATGAGTTCAACTACACTGATAGTGAGGATAAGAATAAGCCAAGAAGTGATGAAGTAGAGCGAGAGTATATTAAACATGCCATAGAGATGTCAATTCAGTCTTTCCGTCGGAAAACTCAAGCACGAACTCTTTATGAAGAAAATCAAAAGATGATCAATGAATTATTGGGACAGGCTCAAGATAATGGCGTTGGAGACGTCACCGTAGCCGAACTTAACCGTGAGTCGCCCCATGTTTCTTCTGTCAAGGGTAAACAAAAAATTCGTCTTGTCGTCTGATGGCGAGGACGATGACTATTTTTACTGTTGCTTTACCATGTTGGATCCAAGTCGACAACGTGGAGTCGGCAGCGTGGAGTCGACACCGTGGAATCTGCATCGTGGAGTACATTTAGCTACTTAGGCGTTACTCGTAGGCTAACGTAAGCCATTGTACGAAACGCAGTACGTGCAGCCGTCAAGGTGGAGTCGGACTCGTGCAGTCGGCAACATGGAGTCCGAGCCCTTCTGCTTCCTTGCGGTAGAACTACGCACTCTCGTTTCAAGTTATGTTTTAGATAAATATATTACTCAAGAAAAACTGACAAGTGCGCCAGGTCTAAATACATAGGTGAATTACTTAACATAGTTGCACATAAATAGACCTCGATGGCTGTGATGCGTTTTCTGTGCACCCCGCCGACTCCAGGATCCCGTCTTAATGCACAACCCGACCCCGCCGACTCCAGGTTCCCGTCTTAATGCACAACCCGACCCCGCCGACTCTAGATTCCCGTCTTAATGCATGACCCGACCCCGCCGACTCTAGGTTCCCGTCTTAATGCACGACCCGACCCCGTCGACTCCACGTTTCGTCTCAATCTGTGATGCTTTTTCTATGCACCCCGCCGACTCCAGGTTCCGTCCTAATGCACAACCCGACCCCGCTGACTCCAGGTTCCAAACGTCTCCTGATGACGCCTTGTACCGATTAAACGCAACCTTTGACGATACGCCATACCCGCGAAGGCAACTTCCTGTGCAGGGCATAAAAGGTTGCGTCCTAACCCTCGGTCTCAGTGATGTCCGTCCGGGACGGCTCCCTTGTCACGAAGGAGGGAGCCGACGTACAGCTAGATTGCATTCTGTATGGGTCGGCGTGGAGGCATACTATTGCGAGATTAACCTCACGATTCAGAATGACAACAACATAACGGCAAAGATTTGTAAAAAAAATTATTAGTACAACATTGTGACAAGGATCGAGTTTGTACATAAATATGATCAGCAACTTAAAATAATATAACCCCCATCGAAGATCTGAGTTACGCGGACTCAGGGAACGCATTCAATTGCGTAGAAATAACTCCAACATGACGCAAAAGCCGCGTATAAGCCGACAAACGTGCAACCGCGAGGCTACAGTCGCAGACCGCTCCAGCATAGTGCACGCGGCAACCAAGCAATAAATGACAGCAAAGTCGGAAACGAAAACGGAACTAATGACAACACGCCAGATAAGAAACTGCAAAATGGGCCCAAAATGTACACAACCTAGACGTGTCAGTACTTCCGCATGTGGCGGTACATCTCTGACCAAAAACGAAAACATAACTATAAAACACAACGAAATAAAAAACAAATCGCTCCCCAAACAAAAGGAGACCCACAATATACAAAGGAAAACACGAAACAGAAGTGGTGTCCTCTTGGTTTGCCGCGTCCCTTGGCCGTCACCTACTCCGCTGACTCCACGTTTTCGGACGTCCCTTGCGCAGTGAGACCCAAAAGGTCAGTTAATCCGACTCCCGGGACTCGGCAAGAACCAACAAGCGTGCGACACCACGAGCCCTGTTTGGACGACACGATATTAAGACGGAGAAGCAAACGTAAATCTTTAACCCTTGCCGCCCTGCCTCTGGAAGAAACGAACATCATCACGACACCACAGACCTCCGACGTGCCAAACACAGAGGACACAGCATAAAACAAAGCATCTGCCGGCTCCAGAAAACATCCAAGAGAGTAAATTAATTACTACACACATAGGCGCTTTGTACACACTTTCGACAGCCGGCTGAAATGTAAAACCAACAAAATGAAACTTAAGGAAGACCGGAAAAGATAAAAAACAAACCAAAAACCACGAACAACAAAAGAACTCAGATTCAGCCAAAGAGCAACAACATGAACAGACGACACATAACCGAAAGACAAAAACACAGATTTAGCCAATGCGTAATGGTCATTGTCTGTATGTACCGTATACATGCCGACCACTTTCCGGTCTCGCCGGCTCCCTCGAGTCGGCACGAGCCATCCTCCCGTCCAATATGGGTCTCTCCACCCCTCTGCAGTTCCCCATCTCGCCGCTCCTTGGTGACGACTTGAGGCTTCTCGCCATCTCAACTGACGAACACGGCAGAAGTGAAGCCGAATCCCCTAGGCCGAAGAACAACCTTGTCCGGAACGTGGCACGGGGGAAGATCGTATCTTCTTGTAATGCCAAAGACCTAACAAAATGGACACGACAAAACCAAACAGTATAAACATATCATATATCCACCACATCTGTCTCCCGTAAAACAAAAGCTTTCACGAAAAAATTCATATTACGGCAAAAGCAGAACCCATAGCTGGTCCGAACATACCAATCGCCCAACCGAAGGAATCGAAGAAAAAAACTAATCGGAAACACTGAGAAAATGAAAACGGAAAAGCCAGAAGCAAAAAAAAATAACAGATAACCTAAAACATGTAAAAGGCAAAGCTTTTGCCTAGGCTAAAAAAACTCATCCAACAAACATACTTAAAACAAATTTGTGTACAAACGCAAAAGCACGCAATAACAAAAAGCGTGCAAAGAACTCACCACACAAAGCTGAACAGCAACAGAAAAACCAACGACTCGATGCTCGCGAGTAAGTCGGCGACCTGCAACAAAACAACAGAAGAAAAAATGAAACAAACAACATACAAACAGACGCACAGAACAAAAAGAACAAAAAGATCTGAGAACAAAAAAACTCACCAAAAAGAAAAGGAAATAAGAGACGCGGATAAATCAAACTCATATAAACACGTCAAAAGCACACAATAACATAAAAAAGCACTAAGAATGCTCACCAAACAAAACTGGACAGCAGTAGGAAAAACCAGCGACTCAGACGAACCCGAGCAAGACGGCGAGCCACAACAAATCAGCGGAGAAGAGACCACAAACAAATAAGAAACATGAAGCAAAAAAATAACTGCATGAACAGAAACAAAACAAAAAAACACACCCGACATACAAATGACACACGGAAATAAATAAATAAATAAATAAAAAAATAAACCCGTGCAAAACAAAACAAAACAAAGACACACAAATATCTTAACAGAACTGACCTTAATCAGACGAACGGGAAACCAATTAACCGGCGACCTGCAAAAAAACAGAGCTACAAACAGGAAACAAAGATGAGAAACCCAAAAAACAAAAAGAACAAACAACATAAGCAACAAACAACCAACGAACACGAATCCAACAGACGGTCAACTGCATGAACAAACAACGACCAAAATCAGAGAGTAAAACACAGTAAGCATGGAGCAAGAGTTGAGGAGTGCCCAGAGTGAGCTGGATAGGATGAGGGCGAGGCCTGCTTTACCCACTCAGCGAGAGGAGTATGTGCTTGGTGAGATGGAGATCGTGAACAGACAACTCGAGTGTAAGCATGACTGCCTTGCTCTCAAGAGTTCCTAGCCTGTCCTTTTTGTTGATCCAACACGCGTTGTTGCAGGCTTTGTTCCAGACTTCCAGGCAGAGCAAGCTCGTGTCGATGAGCAATTGAACAATGCGACTGACGAACCAACGACGAGCCGTCAGCATTTTCGCTTGGATAAGAACCGAGCACGTATACTCGCAACTCTGAAGGATCGAGTGTGGCGGAGCACTCTGCTGCTCGAGTTATGCAGGTCGGCCTTCAATCGCATCAACCAGACTCTTTTTCCGATGGGGCCGCAACCTCAAGGAATCCACGCGTTGCTCGGGCTTTTCCGAAGTGCAGGTCCTATTCGAGACTTTATCACCCAGAAGCTTGTGGATGGGGCCAACGCAACGATGGCGTATATCCGGAGTCAGCGTCCAAATATGCAGCTACATCCACCCGTGCCTGGATCGATTTTGTCACAATCGCAACTTGACGGTACAGTCGAGTCTGCGAGGATGATGGTCGAGTGTTATCACGCTCAACTTATGGGCCCTGTTCTGCCAGTCAAGGACGAACCGGAAGATTAGGGTATTTCTGTATAGGGGACAGCCCCCGAGTGTAAATTTTCCACTTATACGTAGTGTATATGTGTTTATGTGTATGTATGCAGCCCCCGAGTATCGAGTGGGGTTTATGAAAAACACTTAGAGTATGGAACATAAATTGCACAGCCCCCGAGTGTTCGAGTGAGGCTGTGAATTTTTGCGATATTTGAAGCTTCAACTCATGATTTAGCTCAGCCCCCGAGTAGTTGAGTGGGGTTGAGCAACTTTTTCGTTTATGTATGATTTTTATGACCCAGCCCCCGAGTATTCGAGTGCGGCTGGGGTATTATGTTTGAAGAAGAAGGAGCAAAAGCTCATGCTTTGAGGCAGCACCCCCGAGTATTCGGGTGAGGCTAAGTTTGTGCGAATAAGTTATGCGAGTAGTAAGCAGGAAGAAATATGAGGAATCATTGATTATATTCCATTTTTGAATGTTAAGCTGCAGGCCGCCTCATTAAAAACCTTCCAGTCCCCGTAGGTACCCTGGTAAGGAAAAGAGCGCGTCTGAAACCTGCAGCCATCCGACATATGTGCCTATTACATTGTGCGACTGAGCAATCTAAGCATAGAAACGGCGCAGCTGCGCAACGTTCCAAGGATTGTGCGAGAGTTCGCCTGTCTTCGCGTGCTTCAGTCTGTATGCTCCACCACCAATGACCTCGGTGATGATGAAGGGTCCTTCCCATGGAGAAGCGAGTTTGTGCACCTTCTTTTGCTTCAGTCGAAGTACCAGGTCGCCAACCTCGAAGGACCTGGTGCGCAGTCGACGGCTGTGTAGTTGCGGAGGTCTTGCTGATAGACAGCTGTGCGTGCTAGCGCTGTGTCACGTGCTTCTTCGAGCAAGTCGACTGCATCTTCGAGTGCTTCATCTGCATCTTCTTCGTTGTATGCTTCGACTCTTGGTGCATTGAATCTTACATCTGATGGCAGGATTGCCTCTGCTCCGTAGACCATGAAAAATGGGGTGAACTGTGTTGAAGCGTTAGGAGTTGTGCGTAGGCTCCATAGCACAGATGGGAGTTCTTCGACCCAAGCACCCGCGGCTCTTTTGAGTGGCACCAGGAGGCGTTTCTTGATTCCGCTCGTCACGAGTCCATTGGCTTTTTCGACTTGGCCATTGGACTGCGGGTGTGCCACGGATGCATAGTTGAGCGTGATGTCTGCTCTTTGCAGAAGGATCGGAACTCTTCAGCCGTGAAGTTTGTACCGTTATCAGTGATGATGCTGCTTGGTACACCGAAGCGGTATATGATGGATTTTATGAAATTGACTTGTAGTGGCAGTCGAACTTGTGATAGGGACTGCTTCAATCCACTTGGTGAACTTGTCGACCGCCACCAGAAGGTGAGTATGCCCTCCATGGGAGGATTTTTTGAGTGGCCCGACCATATCGAGCCCCCACTGGGCGAAGGGCCAGGCCAATGGTATTGTCTTCAACGCCGATGCGGGTGCGTGCGGCTTTGTGGCGAATTTTTGACAGCCGATGCACCTTTTGACTATGTCCTCCGCGTCTTTGAGTGCTGTGGGCCAGTAGAAGCCTGCGCGAAAGGCTTTGGCTACGAGTGATCGACTGCTGGCGTGATGCCCGCAGGTACCTGCATGAATATCACGAAGGATGGCCTGGCCATCTTCGAATGCTATGCATCGTTGGAACATACCTGATATGCTGCGCTTGTATAGTTCGCCGTTGATGACAGTGTATGCTTTAGATCTCGAGTGACGCGTCTTGACTCTGTTATGTCTTCAGGTACCTCGCCGCGGAGTATGTATGCGAGGAAAGGTTGAGTCCAAGTTGGCTCAATGAGGAGTACCTCGACTGGCGGGTCCTCTGTGCTAGGTGCTTTGCTCTTGGCTGGTGCGGCTGATGTAGGAGATGTTCGTTTTTGCTTGATGGACCTGTGCTCGATGCGCTCGAGGAACACCAGGTGGAACTGGTGCTTTGGTCGCGCCAAGGTTGGCTAGCTTGTCTGCTTCTTCGTTGCTCTCGCGCCCTATGTGCCGCAACTCGCAGCCTTCGAAGCTGCCCTCCATTAGGTTGTACAGATCACGGTAGGCGATCATGTTATCTGCGATTGCATCGCAGGCCTTCATTGTTTGCTGCACCACAAGATTCGAGTCACCATAGATCATCAGTCGAGTGCACCCGAGGGCTTTGGCCATCCGCATGCCATGGATCAGGGCCTCGTACTCTGCTTCGTTATTGGATGGAACTCGAATCCCATCTGCAGGATATAGCGAAGCTTGTCGCCTTTTGGTGATATGAGGATGACACCTGCGCCTGCGCCTTCGTTCTTCTTTGAGCCGTCAAAGTACATAGTCCATGAGTTGGACACATCTGGTGCTCCTGGCAACTGATCTTCAATCCACTCGGTATGGAAGTCAGGTAAGACTTGTGCTTTGATGGCCTTCGGGTAATCATACTTGATATCTCGTGGTCCTAGCTCGATGAGCCATTTTGCGACTCGCCCAGTTGCGTTGGGATTTGTGAGGATGTCTCCGATCCCTGAGGTGCTGATTACAGTGATCGGGTGCTCTGCGAAGTAGTGCGTCAGCTTCCTTGAGGACATGAACACGGCGTAGGCCAGCTTTTGATAATGCGGGTACCGCTGCTTTGATATGGAGAGGACTTCACTCAAGTAGTAGACTGGCGTTGTATGCTTTGGGCGTGTCCCTCCTCCCTGCGTTCGACTACCAGTACGGTACTAACCACCCTGTTAGTTGCGGAGACATACAGGTATAGTGGCTCTCGTTCCCTTGGTGCGACGAGGATTGGAGGGCTTGTGAGGACTCGCTTGAGGTCCGTGAAGGCTGCTTCGGCTTCTGGCGTCCACTCGAATTTGTCTGCTTTCTTCATCAGTCGATAGAACGGGAGTGCTTTTTCGCCCAGTTTGCTGATGAATCGACTGAGTGCTGCCACTCGACCTGCTAATTTTTGTACGTCATGGAGCTTTGAAGGCCTTTGCATCGTCAAGATGGCCTGTATTTTCTCCGGGTCCGCCTCGATTCCACGAGCCGAGACTAGATACCCCAGGAGCTGCCCGGCTGGCACGCCGAACGTGCACTTCTTCGGGTTGAGCTTGATGTGGAAGCGTTTGAGGTTTGCGAACGTCTCTCGCAAGTCATCGAGTAGTGTGTTTTCCTCTTGTTGTGATGACGATGTCGTCTACGTAGACCTGGACGTTTCGCCCAATTTGCTTCTTGAGGCAATCTTGCATCATGCGCTGGTAGGTTGCGCCTGCGTTCTTGAGCCCGAAAGGCATTGTTGTGTAGCAGTAGACCCCGAGTGGGGTTATGAACGCCGTTTTCTCTTCATCCTCTTCCTTCATCCTTATCTGGTGGTAACTGAGTAAGCATCCAGGAAGGACAAGCGAGCGCACCCGGCGGTGGAGTCGACGATCTGGTCGATTCGAGGTAGTGGAAAGTGATCCTTTGGACAATTTATTGAGTGCTGTGAAATCTACGCACATCCGAAGGATATCTGTGTGCTTCTTCTCTACAAGTACGGGGTTAGCCACCCATTGTGATTTCTTGATTTCTCTGATGAAACCTGCTGCGAGTAGTCTGTCGACTTCGGCTTCGACTGCGGTTCTTTTCGGGCCGGATATGCGGCGCATTGTTTGCTTGACTGGCTTAGCATCTGGAAATAATTGGAGAGAGTGCTCGGCGAATTCCCTGGGAATACCTGGCATGTCGGCTGGACACCACGCAAATATATCCCAGTTCTCACGGAGGAATTCGACGAGCGCGCTTTCCTATGCGATAGGCAGACTCGAAGAGACATTGACTGTCTTGGTCGGGTCAGTCGGGTGCACCTGATGCGACCTTGTGTCATTGGTGGCATTGAATGCTCTGTCGACTGCCACCTTCTTGTGCTCCGGCATAAGTGTTCGATCGTTGGAGACCGCTAGATCGGCGAGTGTTGCTTCCATGCCGAACATCTCAGAGATTTTGCTAAACTCTCGGTCGCAAGAATCGACTTTTGGAAGTTTCCTTTGACTGTGATTACTCCTTTTGGTCCAGGCATTTTCAGCTGAGGTATGCGTAGTGTGGGACCGCCATGAATCGAGCGAACGTCGGGCGTCCAAGTATGGCGTGGTATTGTGACTTCCAGTCGACAACTTCGAACTCAATCGACTCTGTCCTGAAGTGGTTTTTGTCCCCGAACGTAACGTCGAGTTGTATGGTGCCTTCTGGGCTTATTGCTTTGCCTGGGACGATACCGTGAAAGGTATTTGAGGATTTTGGCAGGTTTTCGACTGACCTGTTCATTTTGCGGAGCGTATCCGCGAAGATGATGTTTATGCCGCTGCCACCATCCATGAAGACCTTGGACATGGCGTACCTCCAATTTGGGCGTCGAGTACCAGAGCAGAGTGCCCTGGACGAACGACCGATGGTGGGTGGTCCTCTCTGCTGAAGCTTATTGCAGTTTGGATCCCTTCAAGAATTCAGTTTGGCAGGAGGTGACATGACCGCCATATTTACTTGTCGAGTGCGAAGTTTTTGCTCCCTGTTGGAAGGGCGACCTTTTGTATCATGTACATGCCCTTGGGGCGGAGGGTACTGAGGTTCGTCCACCCGAGGTACGGGTTGTATGGCACCCGCGTTTCCGCCTGCGGCATGTGTTGTGGAGGTGGTGCCATCAGAACGGGCACATTGTTTGGCTGACGCACAGGCGCAGGTGCGGGTGCGTGTGCTGCTGGTGCCTTTCTGAGTTGCACGTATTCAGATGCTAGTTGGTCGAATTCTCTGCAGTTTTTATCGAGTGATTGGAGCGCAATTTTCCGTCTTCCCCTTGTACAGGTGAAATCTGCAATCAGCATCCATCTTGTCATCGAATGATCGCTCGCTTTGTGCGCCGGAGCGTGACTTGCGCCAATCTTCTTCTTGTAGCTGTCACTGTGTTGGTTGCGGTCTCGACTGTCCCGACGATCATCTCGACTGTCCTGGCGATCATCTCGACTATCCCGTCGATCTTCTGATCCGGTCGCTTCTGTCTTGGTCATTGCGGGGTGTGGAGAATCCAGCCGCCATGAATTCGGGTCTGTCGTCGTCGTAGTGACGTTTTGAACGTTTGCGCCTCCGATCGTCTCTGTATGAGTCTCTGCGGCTTCGACTGCGCCATCATGATTGTCACGGGGTGAGGACCCGCGTGTGGTGCGAGCCATGTCTTCTCCGTCTGCCCACTCAGTCGCGATATTTAGGAGGTTAGCCACAGAGGTTGGCTTTTGGCGACCAAGTGCTTCTTTGAAATCTCGCCTGGCGAGGCCCATGATGAAAGCATCCATGGCCATATCTTCTGAAATTACTCCAATGAGTTGCGTATCTCAGTCCATCGTCGGATGTATGACCTCAACATTTCGTCCGACCGCTGAACGCAGGCTCTCAGTTCTTCGAACGTTTTTGGTCGCTCACATAGAGGCTCGAAGTTTTTGATGAAATCCGCGCGGAAGTGATCCCACGAGTCGTATGTTGATGGAGGTAGAGCCTTGAGCCAGTCGCGGGCTGTGCCTTCGAGCATGAGTCGTATGTATTGCATGGCTGTGATATTCGTGCCTCGCTGGCACGTGACAGCCAGTCTGTAGTCTTCCAGCCATCCTGAAGGTTCCTGTCGACACGTGTATTTGGGTTGTTCAGATGTGAGTTTGAACCCTTTGGGCATCCGTGTCTCGCGGATGCGTCGAGTGAAGCACAGAGCTCCGTGTGGCTCAGCTACTGATCAGAGTACGAGTCGCTACTGTAAGATCTGCGTGATCTGCTCCTGGACCTGCGCCGACGTGAGCCGCTTCTTTCCTTCGAGTGGTGACGGCAACCACTGCGATTATGTTCTTCACGACGCGTGTCTACTATGGCACGGTCTCGACTCCCTCCTGGAGTTTTTGGGATTTGGCGTATGGCCTTGCTGCTAAGGCGAGTGATTTGATCTGTTGGCGATGTAGTTTTGCATTGGGGTCATCCGCTGGAGGCTTGATTGCCTCTAGGTATGCTGCAGCAGTAAAGAGGGCACCCGCAGCTATTTTGGGTATTGGCACTCCCTCCTCGTCGAATGTCATGAAGAGTGGTCTAAGTTGTGGGTGAGTGCTGCCCTCTCATCTTCCACGAGGTGTGATAGCCTTGATCTGGGTCTTGTGTCTGCTCGCCCGTGGAGCTCTTGGAGAGCTGTCTTCTCCGTACACTCGACAAGCTAGCTTGCTTTTTACGTTCTTTGAGTGTTGCTCTGATCTGCTGCAGTCGAATTGATTACTGCCAGTTGAAGTACTGGAAGGTCAACATCTCCTCTCGTGTTGCGTCCACTGGCATCATTGTGCACTCCTTGATGACTTTATCTGCTTTTGCTGCCATCTCAGCAGTAATTGTGAGAGTTGTGACTCCATCCGGCATACTAACTGTGCACGGGAATTCTGTAGGCCTACGACTGGCCGCAATATCAGATGATTCTGCGGCGAAGGCAACGTAGACCTGCTGGGGTATCACCCGAGGATATGTGTATGTGTTTTTGAGTCCCGTCATGGACTCGACGTCTTCATCGAGACTCATGTCAGAGTCAGTATGCCAGTCGAACAGCCCATCTGGGCGAAGCCCCCGTCGACGTGTTCATCGCCTATGCTCATCTCGGTATCGTGAGGTCGTTATGGATCTCGGAGTTGAGGTTGTTGTTGGTGCAGATCTCGGAGTCGACGTGGTTGTTGATATGAGTTTCGGGCTCATCGAAGTTGCTGAGGGAGATCCGCAGTCGAAGCTATCCTCGAGTGGAAGATTGAGCTCGGGATCGTTTGTGCGGTATGCTGATTCGGCCTCCTCACCTAGGAGTTCTTTCGCAATGAGCTCGTCGATCTCTCGAGTTGACATGGGTGTTGCAGACGAGCAGGCTTGAAGGATCGACGATGGTATGGACGCAGTTGATAGATCCGCAGTCGAAGGAGCCGCAACCGATGGAGCCTCGGGTGCGGAAGGCGCGAGTTGGTGCGATCTGTCAAATCCTGCACACCAAGCTTGTTTACGAAAAAATTGAACGAGCCAACGGTTAAACCCATTCCTGACTCGAGATCAGCGAACGTCTCCTGGAATTCTGGCGAGTGCGGCTCAAAGTTCATCAGAGGATCTGATGTGCTTTTTGCAGGTGAAGTTGGCATGCCGCCGTTTGTCGAGTGAGTCGGCGAGTTGCCGTGTGCCGCTCGAGTCAGTGATTTCTGGTTTGTTGATGCAGTCGGCGAGTTGCCGTTTGTAGATGCGATCGGTGAGTCGCCGTTTTCCGATGGAACCGAAGACACCGTGAGTCCAGCACTATTCTTTCCCACAGACGGCGCAATTGACGAGGGGTTAACTCATCAAATCCCATGGTTAAGAACCTAGGGTTGAGATTACGAAGAGAGAACGTGGTAGAGCTGGTAGTTTCGTCGGCTGACAAGCAAAAGCAGGGATTTTACCAGGTTCAGGCCTCCGGAGAGTAACACCCTACTTCCTGTTTGTTTGGTATTGATCTGGTGTGTATATGCGAGCTACAATGGGATCCCGGCGAGATGTCGATCTCGCTAGGGTTTTGGTGGTTCGTATTGCCTTGTCACTAAGACTCTTGACTTTATCTTTCATGCGACCCAGCTTATGTATCAGCGGCTCAAACTTGCAATTCTTCTCCATGACTAGGACTGCTGAACTGGCTGGTATGCTATCTGAAGAGTGTATGATTTCCGCTACCCTTCTCATCAATGGCGACTTGATTCGCCTTCCCTCTGTACGCAACGCTCGAGGTCTTCTATATTGTAGAGACGTTTGCAGGTTCCCTGGAAGTTCTCTATAAAGGCCTCCTTCATCTCATCCCAAGAATTTATTGAATTGGGTGGCAAATTCTGAAGCCAAATGTGGGCAGCGCCTTCTAACATCATGTTTAGGTTTCGGGCACATATTTCTTCGGATGCGTTGAGAATGCTCATGCCCATCTCATAGTTGTCCAGCCAGGTGGTGGGATCCATGCTGGCGTTGTAGTTTGCGACTTTCCGAGGTCCTTTGAAATCTGCTAGGAACGGCTCAGCTCTGATCCGTTCACTAAAACAAACTTGCCCCTTAAGCCGCATGATAATTGGATGGGACTGGCCATCCAGGTGTGTTGGCAGCCATTGTTGCTGTGGTGCTTCTACCTAGAGGTAACAGGTGGAACTTGCTGCGGTTATGGCTGCTCTTGTATCGCTGGTTGATCTCTTTCCCTTTGGCGCCGAGCTGAACTTGAAGCCGCAGCTTGTGGTGACCCAGCGTGAATGCTTCTTTCAGCTGTAGCCCTGCTGTTACATGGGGTAGAGTGTAACCGCCCCACGTGCTCTGACATGTTGGCCTGCTGGACGACCGCCGTACTTAGCATCTCAATGGCGCGTCGCGCCTCTCTGTCGATGGGCGTGTTTCCTACTGGTATGAGCCTGGCCGAGATGTTGGTGGCTGCATAAACATTGTCCACCGGGTTGACATAATCTCCTTGTGGCGTGTGGAATCTTGGCGGCTGCATTGGTTGCTGAGCTGGCTACGGCTGAGTGAACACCGCAGGTAACGGTGGTGGCGGCATTATCGCCCTGTTGTTTGCTTGAATTACCGCCTTAGAACCTGGTGTCTCCGCGACTCTTGGGGCCGTGAACGACGGAACTGGGGCCGCAAACGGAGGCATCGGGGCCACGACCAATGGGGCTACGGCTTCTGGTGCTACGACTGTGCGAGCGGCGACTGATGGGGCCGCGACCGTCTGTGGCGTGTTTACCGTGACCGATGGTGTCACGGCTGCGCTCCCTGGAGCCGCAGCCGCGGGCCTCTCGTGAGGTGATTGGAACAACACCGTTGGATCCACCGTGACTACGCCTGGCTGCAAGCGACTCTCATCAGCCTGACTTTTTTGTTGTGTTTGTATGAGAGCCGCATCGGCCGTGAGCCGTTGTTGTTCCTGACGGAGCCGCTGATCTTCCCGCATCAGCCTGCTACATTCATCTACTATCTATGGACTTCATCATAGAAACCAATTCTTGCGGCTTCGATCTCTGATGCTCTTGCCACCGCGTTTACCGCCGATATGGCGTGAATAGCGGGCTACGGGGTGTCAAAGTCCATCCCGCGGCTCGCTCAGTTTCTTCTATTGGCGGGGTCCTCAGTGGGATCGCCCCTGGCGCGGCTCCTGACGCCACGACTCCTTGTGCGGCTAATCTTGATGTCGCGACTCCTGGCGCCGCGACTCCTTGTGCGGCTGATCCTGATGCCGCGACTCCTGGGGAGGCCGCGGCTTCCACCGTGTTCCCTAGATCGGTCGCCGTAGCTCCTGGCTCCGCGGCTTCCGGTGCCGGGGGGTCCAGCTGCCAGGTGGCATGCCTAACCCTTCTCCGGCCTCCACCGTCTTGTAGTTGCCTTTCATGCGCTGATCGCTGTCGGGCGAGAGCTGTTGGATTCGTGATTTCCGCCCAGTCTTTCCTCAAGTACGACTCGATGGATTGGGCCTCCTCTTCTTCGAGATGCAATTGCTCATTGTTGGTGGAATCCTCTTCTTCTATGGTCATGGCGACTCCTTCTTATGAGTCGCCCTCGGGCGGCGGACTTGCAGATCCGCTGCTGATGAAGCCGACAAAGACGTGAATAGATCCAAATGGGATGACGTGGCCGGTTTCCAAGTAATCAGCTTCCGACCCCCAATCTGAATCATCGATTAGAGGTACGCCGTTGATCGTCTTGATCTGGCTGACGACAAGATCTTCAACTCCCCTTATTGATCCGGCGCGGAACGTGACGCTTTTGACCGCCGGCCCCACGGTGGGCGCCAGCTGTCGTGGGTTAATCTCGGCATATGTCATTGCGGTGACTTCATAGTGTGGGGGATTGCGCGAGTCAAGCGTCTCCGAGCTTAAGATCACAGGGCATGAGGAAGACAATGTTTACCAGGTTCGGCCCTCGTTGCGAGGTAAAGACCTACTTCCTGCCTATCCTAGATTGGAATTGATATGAATATGGTGTTTACAAGAGGTTGGCGATCGATGTGTCGAGTCGCCGTAAGATCTAGGGTTTTGGACTTGAGAGCTCCCTTTCTACGTTCTGCGAGTCCTCCTTATATACACGGAGGCTCACCAGGTTACATGGAAAGCTTCTCCTGTTTGGAAAGTACAACCGGAGTCCTTCTTGGAGACTAAACTTCTTCGTGTCCGCCAAGTCAAGTTGCCTTTGGTCTTCTAGATCTTCCCTTGGCACGTCGTGATCATTAGTCGGCCCATCTTTGTGTAAGCCCATCAATGGTGCGGCCGTGAATTTATCATAAGCTGCATTACAACGTTGGGCTGCGGGTTAACCCATTAAGTATTCCGCCGATAGACGCACCGGTCCGCGAGCTCCAGAGCTCACGGGTGGTCTCGATGTAGTGGGTGCTCAGCTTCTCACGCATGCGGTGTTGCGGACGTTGGCGTGGAAAGATGAGATCACTAGCTCTTCCTTGATGTGAGGTATCGTGTTCATCTTCTGGGTGAAGCGCTGTATGAACTTGCACAAAGTTTCACCCGGAAATTGCTTGATATCGTGGAGGTCGCTAGGAGCCCCCGGACGCTGGTACCCACCTTGCAAGGCACCTAGGAACTGCTCCTTCAGCGCCCGCCAGGAATGGATGGAGCACTTGGGAAGGTTGAGAAACCATGTCTGAGCATCACCCTTCAGATCCAAGGGGAACCAGTTGGACATCATGACTTCGTCGACCCCGGCGACCACAACAACAAGGGAGTAGACCTGCAGGAAGTCTCGGGGGTTCGTGGTGCCGTTGTAGCGAAGGACATCGATATTGAACTTCTTGGGCCAGGAGACCTGACGGAACTCGAGGGAGAGGGCGAGGAAACCTTCGGCGATGTCGTCGTCCCGATTCTCCCACGGTGCCGCTCGTGATGCCTTTTGATGCGGGTGCGCATTTTCTCGGCCAGACGGCTGTTGAGGTCAACTCGAGATCTTGGTCCCGCGTCGTAGAATACCCGACGGAGATGGCTTTACCGCGATCGCGGGTAGGCCGATCTGCCCCCAGAGGAAAGGTGCGCGGAGGTTGCGTCTCGCCTTGACGCTCGCCGCGGGGCTGGCCCCGGGGCTCGCGTGTCTTGTCTCCTCCAACTCCAGGGCCGTCGACGGTGGGAGCACGAGTAGGCTCCATCTCAGGGACACGGTCGGCGAGGTCGAGGAGTTCTTCCACGCAGGTCCTCCAAGCCTGGTAGACCTTGGGGTCGTCGGTGCTTGGGGGAAACTGCATCAGGGCCCGGGCAGCAACAAGGGCGTCATGACTAGCTCGAGCACCAGAGGGTAGGTGCGTGCAAGACTTGCTGCCAGCACCTCGTGGACACCCGCTGGTGGGAACGTCTCCGTTCCCTTCCACAGCGGAGGGTTATTTGCCAGCGCCGTTGCCGACGCTCTTCTCCTCCGGAGCGAGGAGGAGGGCTGTTGGAGTTTCTTGGGGCCGCCGGACCCTCTGGCCTACCGTTCTTGTGGGCGTTGGCTCCCTCCGACACCACCTTCTCCAAAGGTGGCGGAGGCGGAGGAGCGTTCTGCGTTGTTCGGCAGCTCGGCGTTTAGCAGAAGCTGAGTACGCGAAGGAGACGTAGGCTGGGAAACCGTGGCATCCGGCCTCCTCTTTGGTGCCATGCTTGAAGAAGAGCTCGAAGTAGATCTTGACAACGAACTTGAGGTTGATGAATCTAGCGCTTGTCCCCCTACCTGGCGTGTCGTGTCTCGGATGACGGAGACCGGGAGTAAAGGATACCCCCTTTTAAGGTTCGGCACGGGGCGCGAAGGAGGCTGAGAATCACCTCACCCAGGTGACGGACGTCGAGCTCTTCGATCAAGTGGCCAAACAATCAACACAGAGACGCAGAGAGTTTTACCCTGGTTCAGGCCGCCCGGAGGCTAAAATCCCTACTCCTGCATGTCTGGATTGAGGTGTTCATCATGGTGTAGCTTACAAGGGTGGTTACGGGCATGAACCCGGTAGGGTGTTGGCCAAAGGTAGACGAAGAGCAGATCCTACCCTGGGGAGATCACCTCTCTCTCTAACCTCTAAACCCTAGGCTAGTCTTGCTTGAGCTCTGCTCCTCTCTTCCTCCTTTGCCTCAGTTCCTTGGTCCTCCTTTTATAGGCTACGGGGATACCACATGGTCACATGAGGAGCGTGGGGGGTTTTAGGCGGGAAACCCCCCGGTGGTCTTGGAGAGGCGACGTGGCCTCTTCTGTCCAAGTATCCTCTGGTGTTAGGTGAGGTCGTCCACCTTTGGGAAAGCGGGGTGGTCAGGGCCTGACAGCCCCACCTGTCGGGGGAATACTTTCTGGATTAACCCGCGGCCCAGTGCGATTAACTTACTCGCACGGACAAAGGCCCACTTGGGAGCAAGCCCAATATTGAACCGCCATAAGGGGAAAGATCTAGAAGACATATCCCGGAGGACGTGAAGACCAAGTAGTCTCCGAGTAGGCCTCTGTGGATGTATTCCTTATGGGGAAGTTTCCTTTTGTAACCTAGCGAGCCTCTGTGTATATAAAGAGGACTCGCAGGACTTAGAGCGGGTCAAGCTATCAAGCCCTAAACCCTAGCTCATACGGCGAGTACCAGATCGGATCGCCTCCATTGTAACACCTCGATTATCATATCAATACCAATCTAGGGTAGGCAGGAAGTAGGTCTTTTACCTCACATTGAGGGGGCCGAACCTGGGTAAATCTGTGTTGATCTTTGTTCCTGCGATCCCAAGCTCGGAGATGCTTGACTCGCATAATCCCACACCTACGAAGTCATCTATGACACCTGACGTGACAAACCCACGACAGTTGGCGCCCACCGTGGGGCCTGCGGTCAAGAGCGTCACGTTCCGCGCAGGATCCATGAAGGGAGCTGAAGATCTTGTTGTTGGCCGTATCATCACGGTCAATGGCACACCCCTCATCGACGATTCAAGCTGGGGGCCGGAAGCAGATTATTTGGAGACCGGCCACGTCATCCCGTTCGGATCCATCAACGTCTTCGTCGGCTTCATCGGTGGCAGGTCCGTTAGATCGGTCCAAGAAGGCGATTCAGTAGAAGAAGTCGCCGATGATGGGGAAGAATCCGTGGAAAGCATGGACTCGCAAGAGTTTGGGTCCATCATACCTGCCTTTGAAGAAAGTTGCTGGGGTTACCCACCAGAAATCACATCATCACCAGATCAAGAGATGGCACAAGTCGCGGTTTACATGGCCGGAGGAGCAGGCGCATCAGGAACTGCTGGAGAAACCGAGGCATCGGCACCCCCAAGCAACCCACTTCTTGTCCCGTGTCAGCCACGAACGCCGCCCTCCGTGCAACAGAAATTGAGGCCGCCAGGGCCGAGCTCCTGTATGAGGTTCGAAGGATGGAAGAAGAGCGCCGCAGGCTCGATCAGATAAACCAAGGAATCCAACAGGAGCGGCAGAGAGTAGCCGCGCTGGCTGCGACTCAACAACAGGTTGACCCGCAAACACAGCTGCGCGCGACTCAACCAACAGTGGAAATCCCGCTCACTCCAGCCGCGGGACGGGAATCCAGACGACTGCGGAAGGAAGGGTACCAACAAATCAAGAGACCCAGCAACAACCAAGGAGGTTTCACACCCCGCAGGGCCATTACCAGAACCCTGTCGATAATATGTATGCTGCGGCTAATATCTTGACTCAGATGGTACCAACAGGCGATGACCCGGTCAATGCTGAGGCGCGGCGCGCGATTCAGATGCTAAGTACGGCAGTCCTGCAACAAGCCAATAGGGCGGAAGCCGAAGCACAGCTGCCCCTCGTACCAGCCAATCACAGGATTGCAGCAGAAAGAAGCGTCCAAAGCAGGCCACCAGAGAACGTATCAGGAGTCGCACAGAGGCAGCAGGAGCAAGTCGCAGAAGCGCAGGCGAATGCCATGGTGCAAAAGCGGCCCGCAGATAACCCCGCAGGCGCGCCCACAGCCCTGTCCTCGCGACTCAAGGGACCCGTGTTTCACTGAAAGGATCAGATCGGAACCTTTTCCTGAAGATTTCAAAGGGCCACGCAAGGTGGCAAACTACAACGCCAGCATGGATCCAACCACTGGCTCAACAATTACGAGATGGGCATGAGCATTAAACGCCTCAGAGAAATATGTGCAGCTACCTAACATGATGCTAGAAGGTGCAGCGCACATATGGCTGCAAAATTTGCCTCCCAACTCTATAAATACTTGGGAGGAACTGAAGGATGCCTTCGTTAAGAACTTCCAAGGAACTTGCAAACGACTCTGCAATATAGAAGATCTAGAGCGTTGTGTCCAGAAGGAAGGCGAGTCAAGTCGCCATTGGATGAAAAGGGTGGCAGAAATAATACACTCCTCAGATAATATACCACCAAGCTCAGCCGTCCTGGTGATGGAGAAAAACTGCAAGTTTGAGCCGCTGATTCATAAGCTGGGTCGCATGAAGGATAAAGTCAAGAGCCTCAGCGAGGTGATGGCTGCGGCTAACAAATATGCCAGCTCAGATAAAACCAGAGACGCGTCAGACGGAGAAGAAGAGGAGGTTGCTGCAAAGGAAAGAAAAACTCCAACAAGCCCCAGCAGCAGCAAACGAGCCACAACAACGCGAATCAAAACAAACGCAAAAACGAAGATGGTCACTCAGGGCTCGTCGCCAATGCGCGTGGAGGATTCAGAGGCCAGCGTGGAAGGGGTCGAGGATACGGCTCCCGTCCAATCAATATGCAAGAAGTTTTCAACCGGCCATGCGACCTTCATGCGACAGGTGATGGACGGCCAGCGGACCATACCAAGGCGCAATGCCATATTACAAAAGTGGAAAGAAGAGAGCCAACACAACGGGGGGAATTCCCATGAAGGAAACCCTAGTGCGGCTCATAACACAAATATTGGGCAGCACGGCGCGAGTAACCCCAGGCAGACGGGGCAGTATCACACAATAGTTATCGATACCTCCAAAAGGAAGAGAAATTGAGCCGCAGAAGTCAGCAGGTGAACGCCGTGATACCAGCAACACCCAATTGGTTAAGGTGGTCAGAATACGCGTAACCTGGAGTCGCGACGACCACCCGCCACAAGTACGGGAACCTGGCAAGTTGGCACTGGTTGTGGCACCGTACGTTGCAGGATACAAGCTGACCAAAGTGCTTATGGATGGAGGAAGCAGCATTAATATCTTGTACTACGATACTTTCCAGCGTCTAGGACTCAAGGATTCCAGCCTGCAGCCCACGTCAACAGTATTTCACGGCATTGTCCCAGGAAGGTCCGCACGGCCAGTGGGGAAAATAACCCTAGGGGTAACTTTTGGAACAGAAGAGAACTTTAGAAGTGAATTCCTAAGCTTCGAAGTGGTAAAATTCCAAAGCCCATATCACGCCTTGTTTGGAAGAACGGCCTTTGCTAAGTTTATGGCCAGGCCATGCTACGTGTACCTACAGTTGAAGATACCAGGACCAAAAGGGGTCATCACAGTGTACGGAGATAGAGAAAAAGCAATAGAATGTGAAAAGGAGATGCGGCTTCGCAGAATCCGCCTGTGCCGCGGAAGAGCTAAAAGGTTATAAGTCGCAGGTGGACCCAAACGACATGAGTGTGGTTACCACGCCATCTGCCGAGCCACCAATGAAATTCAAAGCGGCCCAGGACACTAAGCAGATAAATCTTGTTCCTGGCGACTCATCCAAGCAAACTAGCATTGGAGCACACATGGAAGAAGAGCAGGAGAAGGCCCTCGTCGCTTTTCTCCAGGAAAATAAGGACATCTTCGCATGGAAGCCGTCAGATATGCCAGGGGTACCAAGAGAATTAGCAGAACATAGCCTCAAAGTGAACCCTGCGGCTAAACCAGTGAAGCAGCCACTACGGCGTTTCCATGATGATAGGAGAAAGGCAATAGGAGAGGAAATAGCTCGCTTGCTGGCTGCAGGATTCATCACGAGGTATACCATCCGGAATGGGTGGCAAACCAGTATTGGTTATGAAAAAGAACGGTACGTGGCGAATGTGCGTTGATTACACCAGTCTTAACAAAGCTTGTCCAAAGGATCCATTTGCTTTGCCGCGAATCGACCAAGTAATTGATTCAACTGCTGGGTGCGAGCTGTTATGCTTTTTGGACGCCTATTCAGGCTACCATCAAATCAAGATGAAGAGGGAGGACCAAGAAAAGACGTCCTTCATCACACCCTTCGGAGCTTTTTGTTATGTCAGCATGCCCTTTGGGTTGAAGAACGCAGGTGCGACTTACCAAAGATGCATTCAGAATTGCCTACATGAGCAAATAGGTCGCAACGTTCACGCCTACGTGGATGATATTGTGGTTAAGTCGCAAGTTAGCCAGGATCTTATTGGTGATCTGGCAGAGACATTCACAAATCTCAGAAAATACAACATGAAGCTCAACCCCACAAAGTGCGTCTTTGGAGTACCAGCAGGAAAGCTATTGGGATTCATAGTATCAGAAAGAGGCATTGAGGCCAATCCTGACAAGATAAAGGCCGTGATGGATCTCCAAAAGCCAGAAAAGATAAAAGATGTGCAGCGACTTACTGGTTGCGTAGCAGCTTTGAGTCGCTTTATATCAAGATTGGGAGAGAAAGCACTACCTTTGTACAGACTGTTGAAAAAATCAGACACCTTCGTTTGGGACGCAGAGGCCGACGAAGCTCTGACAGCCTTGAAACATCAATTGACAAATGCTCCAGTTCTGGCGGCTCCAAAGATAAAGAGCCAATGCTACTATACATAGCGGCAAATTCCCGCGCTGTGAGCGCTGTCATGGTTGTGGAGAGACAAGAAACAGGAAAGGAATACCCTGTCCAGAGACCAGTATACTACGTGAGCGAAGTCCTCACAGCTTCCAAACAGCGTTACCCACAGTGGCAGAAGTTGGTGTTTGGAGTGTTCATGGCGAGTCGCAAGCTGAAGCACTACTTCCAAGAGCATCCAATAACTGTGGTTAGTTCAGCACCATTGGCAGATATCATTCGTAATCGAGAAGCTACTGGAAGAGTCGCTAAGTGGGCGATCGAGTTGGGACCACATCACATCAGCTACGAGCCGCGCACATCAATTAAGTCGCAAGCCCTTGCAGATTTTATTAACGATTGGACAGAAATCCAAGTCGCTCCTAGCATGGCAGAAACCAAATACTGGACCATGCATTTTGATGGGTCAAGACAGTTGCAAGGCTCGGGGGCTGGAGTTGTTCTAACATCTCCCAAGGGAGACAAGCTGCGGTATGTGTACAGATACACTTCAACTGCACAAATAACGTGGCGGAGTACGAGGCACTGCTTCATGGTCTACGTATAGCAAAGGAGATGAACATCAGTCGCATACGCTGTTTTGGCGATTCAGACTTGGTGGCACAGCAGGTCTCCGGAACGTGGGACAGCAAGGATGCGAACATGGCTGCATATAGAGAGAGGTGGACAGAATTGCTGGACATTTCACTGGATACCAAGTTGAACATATTGATCGGAGACAAAATGAAGCTGCAGATGCCCTGTCTCGGCTTGGATCCAACAGACAGTCAGTCCCACCCAATGTTTTCCTGGATGAACTGCACAATCCATCAGTCAAACCTCCAGCAGAGATTGACATTGCAGAGCCAGAGGATGATTCAACTTTAGTCGCAGCCCTGCATGAACAGCCAGGATGGACAGAGCCATACATGGCATATTTAAGTCGCGGAGTGCTGCCGACGATGAATTGAGGCGCGCAAAATCATACGACGATCAAAGGCCTATACAATCATCAACAACGAA
Organism: Poa pratensis; assembly: GCA_947311845.1. Taxonomy (NCBI): domain Eukaryota; kingdom Viridiplantae; phylum Streptophyta; class Magnoliopsida; order Poales; family Poaceae; genus Poa; species Poa pratensis. The sequence goes on along the minus strand of CAMZMU010000121.1, from coordinate 3,523,477 downwards.
TTATACAAGCGCAGCGTGTCAGGAGCATTCCAAAGATGTGTCTCACCAGAAGAGGGACGAAAAATCTTGCACGAAATTCATTCAGGCGATTGTGGCCATCATGCTTCGTCAAGATCTTTGGTGGCAAAGGCGTTCCGACATGGATTCTTCTGGTTAACAGCATTAGCAGATGCAGAGCAAATTGTCAGAGTGTGCGATGGATGTCAAAGATACGCTAGGCAAGATCATATGCCAGCCAAGCACTTCGCACAATACCCATCACATGGCCTTTTGCCGTATGGGGTTTTGACATGGTAGGGCCTTCAGACGGTCTTCAAACGGAAAAACTCACCTCTAGTCATGGTGGACAAATTCACAAAGTGGATAGAAGCAGAACCTGTGGGAGATTGCGAGGCTGAAACAGCAGTCAAGTTCTTGAAGAAGGTCATATTCCGCTTCGGTACCCCCATAGTATCATTACAGACAATGGGAGCAACACCTCTGAAGGGGCTACACAGATATTTTGCGCAGACAATGGGATAAGATTGGACCTCACGTCAGTAGCACACCCGCAGAGCAATGGACAAGCTGAGCGAGCTAACCAGGAAATTCTCCATGGAATTAAGCCGCGCCTTATTGAAAAGGTCGAAGCATCTCCAGGATGTTGGGTGGAAGAACTGCCAGCAGTACTGTGGAGCTTAAAACAACCCCTAACAGATCCACAGGATTTACACCATATTTCATGGTCTATGGAGCAGAAGCAGTCATGCCCAGCGATATCATACATGATTCACCAAGAGTTGCGGCTTACATCGAGACAGATAATGAGATAGCTCGGCAAGACTCGGTGGACACATTAGAAGAGGTTAGAGACTTGGCAGCATCAAGGTCAGCAGTATATCAACAAGACTTGCGACGCTATCATGCCAGACGCATCAAAACCCGCACCTTTCAAGAAGGCGACCTAGTACTGCGACTTAAACAAGATCACAAGGGAATGCATAAGCTGTCCTCTCCATGGGAAGGACCCTACATCATCAGCAAGAAGCTAAACAATGGGTCGTACTACCTGCTGGATGTAAGGGAAGAAAGCAGCGAACGCCATGATTTCGAGGATCGTCTCGAGGCACCTCGCCCTTGGAACGTCGCACACCTGCGACCGTACTATACATAAGAAAAGGCTAATCAGAGCCAAGCATCATCCTTTCCAGCTTTATAGCTGAGTATCATCACAGCCACTCAGGGCTAGAACTTCAACTTTGGTCGCCACCTAGGCGCGACCTATGCAACATCTGATCGCCACCCAGGCGCGATCGACCCTTGTATCAGAAACCGGCTGCCACCTAGGCGCGGCCGTAAACTTTGTATCATCTCTGGTCGCCACCTAGGCGCGACCGACCCCATGTATCACCATGGATCGCCACCTACGCGCGATCCAACCCTATGTATAACACTCGGTTGCCACCTAGGCGCGACCTTATGTGTCATCATAATCAAAGCTTATCATAGCTTAGCCTATCATGGCAATATCATTATGTTTCTTGGGGTCTTTGTTACCCTGAAACAGCCGATTTATTGGCAATTATCAAATTTACCTTAAGTTGGATTGCTACTCGCATTATGTGGCCAAAGTACTGGGGTGTGGCGTCAATCGAGCTTGATTGCCTATCATGGCCGCTCTCGACCCTGAACACACATGTTCCTAGGAAATACTGAGTCGCGCGAGTGCCCACTTAAGGATTCAGATGGCCTAACTAGAGGTCGATGTACTGCTTATAGTACGGCAACACCAATTACAATTACTTGTATCTTAACAATTGTTTTATTCATGATATCAAGTTACAGGTGATGACCTTCAGAGTTCTCTGAGAAGAATTGAGATGATTACCACATACATCCTCTCAATCCTTGGGGGCTACATCATATTATCATCAAAAATTTGAAGATGATCGTCATCAAGTTCTGAAGCTATCAGGATACTCTAACAAAGAAGCTCACGAAGTCAGATGATCTTCCAGGTGCGAGTCAAGGCCAACTGCACAATTATAAGTCGCGAAACAAGGAAAAGCGCGGCCTAAACATTCAAGATCAAGAAATACTATGAAGTTCAGGCCACGCTTGGGGGCTAATGTCGGGGGAATACTTTCTGGATTAACCCGCGGCCCAGTGCGACTTAACTTACTCGCACGGACAAAGGCCCACTTGGGAGCAAGCCCAATATTGAACCGCCATAAGGGGAAAGATCTAGAAGACATATCCCGGAGGACGTGAAGACCAAGTAGTCTCCGAGTAGGCCTCTGTGGATGTATTCCTTATGGGGAAGTTTCCTTTTGTAACCTAGCGAGCCTCTGTGTATATAAAGAGGACTCGCAGGACTTAGAGCGGGTCAAGCTATCAAGCCCTAAACCCTAGCTCATACGGCGAGTACCAGATCGGATCGCCTCCATTGTAACACCTCGATTATCATATCAATACCAATCTAGGGTAGGCAGGAAGTAGGTCTTTTACCTCACATTGAGGGGGCCGAACCTGGGTAAATCTGTGTTGATCTTTGTTCCTGCGATCCCAAGCTCGGAGATGCTTGACTCGCGTAATCCCACACCTACGAAGTCATCTATGACACCTGACGTGACAAACCCACGACACCACCGACCATGCCCAAGGCGACGTCACTGGAGGCGCGTCCTTCATCTTGGCGCCCAAGTCTTCTACAAGATTCCTGCACGAGTTGGCGTGCTTATCCTCTTCGCCGTACAGAGGGGGAACCCGAGAGCAAGCTAGCCCGGTCTCCTGCCGGGCGCTCGGGCTCTCGGGTGCTCTCTCTTGCTTGCCGGGTTGCAGGTGACCCCGGGAGGCCACCTGGTCCTTAGCCATGGATTGTCGATATCGAATTTGTCGGGTTTCTGCGGGGCATATGGACTGACCCATCTACCAGCCTTGACTCCTTGCCTTGTCCATCTTCTTGGTGGGCCCACAGGTGGTGGACCCACTTTGGCAGCACTAGGAGAACCCCGTGTTCCACTGTTGCGACATAAGGAACTAGAACACAACCTCTCACCTTGTAGATAGTATTGGATGTCGTGGACAGCCAAAGAAAACGATCACAAAGTAAAGTGCTTGTGTTCAAGTATCCAAAAACGAACTACAAAATGCACACGGCTTATGGGTGGATAGGTATGAAGAGTGGAAAGCAAATTGAACAAAACCGAAACCAAGATATTGTAAAGGCAAGTAGAGAACCACGATGATCACAAAGCAAAAACAAGTCAATCTCAAAAGATAGGAATGTAGCTCAAAAACACACACAAGGATAGATAAGTGGGACTCATGCAACCAAGAAGTGAGCTAAAGAACCATATGATCCTAGCGAAGACTATAAGCTCGTGTTGCACAAGTACAAGGAGAGCCACTAGCTCGATTGCAATTTATTGTTGGGCTACAAGATTTGCACAAAATGTACCACCTGCTAGGATTTCATCGAGCTTGCGCGCTTCCTACAAGAGATATGGTAAGTGGTGTATCTTCTTTTCTTTTCTTGCTCTTTTTGCTTCTTTTCTCTTTTGATTCTTTTCTCTTTTGCACACCCACTTCTTTGATGCCAACAACAAGATATATCAAGAACTAGCGCATGCAATTCTTGCTCGGTATCTACACGATACAATTGTGCAAAGCCCAAGCAATCATCAAGAGCTAGTCTACATAGGACATGGTAATAGCAAAGATATAGTGTGGCTCACAAAGGAATGGCAAGGGGAGAAGATTCGACATGTTTATACCTTCCGTCGATGATCTTCACCCGTTGTTGTCGAAGTGTCGTGCTTGCCCACGGATTTTGGTGGTGGTGAATGATGGTTCAGCCGCAATGGTGTCGTAGAGCTTGTCCGTAGCTTCGAAACGAGCCAAAGAACACCAAAATCGGAGTCCGAATGCAAAAGATATGGCCAAAACTGTGGCGCTGAAATGTTGTTTCTGTTCTGTTCCAGGTCGGGGCGGTAGTACCGCTGACTAGGCCGGTAGTACCGCTGGCTTCAGGTTCCGGTAGTATCGCTAGAACACAGAGGTAGTACCGCTAGCTTCAGATTTGAACCCGAGACGAGAAATTTCGCGATTTTGGCGGAAAAACTCGATAGAAAACAGCAAATCGGAGGGGCAAATGGTGGAATTAGGCTATGGGAACGCAAAGGAAGGTAGATCAACAAGTTTAGCAATAGATCTATGGATCAAAACTTGTCCAAACGTACAAGATTCACAGATCGATCCAAAAGCTCGTGAGGCTATTTTTGGTAGGTTTTTTCGAAATTAAGCAAAATCAAATAACAAATTGGTGGATTTGGGGGTGGAAACACAAATCAATCCGTGGCAAGCTTTGCTCTGATACCATATGATGAGGTTTGGACCTCTTGGCTTGCCCGATCTTCACGGATTGACGGCGGATTTGGGGCGAACTCACGCAAGAACACGAAGAACGCAAGAACACTCGAACACAAACACGATACAAGAACTGTTTCCCATACCGGTCGGTCCAACCGGCCCAATAGAATCCACACGAAGGTGGGAGATCGGCAAGCACTTGGTAGAATCGAGGAAGGAGAGACCGGAACGGTAGAATCCAACCAAGAGAGACTAAGCACAAGTAGGGGTCTTGATATAACTCAATAGATGAAGGATCTAAGGAGAGATCTTGAATCCACAAGAGGGATCTTCTCCACAAGAGGAGGAATCATCTCGACAAGGGGAGGGGATGAGCACAAGCTCTATCTCTATCTCATATCTTACCTAACCTAAATCTGAGGGAGGAGGTACCTATTTATAGTCTAGGCCCAAAGGGGGTAGGTGGAAAGGGGATACATGGGCTTCAGCCTGTTGACTGCACGTAGGCAGCGGTAGTACCGGTGGATGGTAGCGGTAGTACCGTACCTGGCAAGGTGGCGGTAGTACCGCTGCATCCAGCGGTAGTACTGGCAGCTCTCTCGAATATTAGTTGAAGCTCGTCTCCAGCGGTAGTACGTGGTCGGTACCGGCCAGGTACCATTGGCGATGCAGTAGCATTTGGGCGTCTGACGGTAGCGGTGGCGGTAGCTGCAGCGGTAGTATTGCTCCTGGGGTTCCAGCGGTAGTACCGCTCGGCACGGGCGGTAGTACTGCTCCTGAAGCTGCTGGCTCCTCTTCCTTCTCCTCTTCCAAGCCGCCGTTTTGTCGGGCTTTATTCCTCTTGCACCTTGGTCATCCTCTTGTGTACTCGTCGTCATCGTGTAAAACCTAGTATCATCAAGTGACGGAGGATGACGTAGTATACCATCCAAAAGGGTAGGCAATGAGTTCTCTAAGAGGAATGAGTTCACCTTTGATATCCATGGTGACTTGGGGTATTTGAAGTGCTTGACATGATGGGGGGCCAAGGTTGGGCTACATCACTCTCTCTCTCTCACATGTTTTGTGGTGATCTTCAAATTCACTCAAAACTAGTACATTTCTGCAATCTAGGCTATGAGATGTCTTCTTGGTGTCAATCTCTCTCAAATCACTTTGTTTTTTCCTCAAATGTGCTAAACCTTACAAATGTGTTGTATTTTTTTTTGCGGGTAAAAATATGTTGTATTTTAATTTGTAAGTAATGGTGATTTCAGATTGAAGTACTAATGGTATGTTTGCATTGAGTTTGTGCTTGGCCTAGGGATTGGTAACACTTTTGCTAGTAAAAAACTGCAACCTATAGAATTTAGTGCTTTCGCGAATTGTATGTGGAGCACTAAGTTTAATTTAAAGTTAGATTAGTTCAATCTGAATGTATGTATATGGATCACATTTATCGAATGCACATTTAGCAGGTTGTCTATACATTTCGGAGCATTGTACACAGTTACAAATACCGGGAGTATCTGTTTGTTAGATTCCGATGACATGCACGTGGAAATTGCACTTTAGATGAAATTTGAAAAAAAAAGGAAGTACCCAATGTATCACGCAAAGATGTCCCGGTGACACTAAGATATCCGGTACCGGATTAGTGTTGTAGAAATTCTTGTGACATCACGCAATCTATGTACCGCTCTATGGTTGGTCGTGCATACTACTATTGCAGCGATTCTCGGATGAGTTTTCTTATTTTCTCGTGTAGTTCAATTTATACGTCGCGTTATATTGGATAATAGTTATCCGAAGTGGCAGATGTGCTATTACTTTGCAATAATGGCCAGATTTTGCAAAATAAAACTACTAGTCGTAGTCGGAGTAGCATGCCGGAATAGGCCGTATTGGAGTTGGAGTAGCATGCTAGCATGATCGCTACGCGGAAACGCTAAACAGCGAGTTAATTCGCGTGGTCTCGTCCATTGCCGGCGTGTGGGTCCGAGGGGCGACCTGGCGCGGCTTTCCTCGTCCCCCGTGGCCACAGATGTGTCAAGTGTCAACTCCGCCTGTCTCTCGATCCAGTCGTCCAGCCAAGCACCCGTCGCCCCCCCTGCAGCGTCGATCCTTGTGCAGATCACAAGCTTCATGGGCGGCAGCCTGCCTAGCACTGCCATGGCCCGTGGCTCACTATTTGCACGAGACATCCTGCCGATGCCGATGCCGATGCCGATGCATCGCAAGTCCGGCCGCCTGCAGCTTTCTGCAGCTGGGCGCCTCTCTCTTGTTCAACAGGCCGCCTAGCTAGTAGGAATAGCGTAGAGATAGATAGTAGTAGATGGTGTGCATGGTTTCGCGCGTGCGACGTGATTGAGGTGCTACTCACCACTCATTACGGATGGACCTTTAGCTGGCACAGCGGGAAAGGGCTTGAACTGACGTTTTCTTTCGTCGCCTTGATCGTGCTAGCAAGTAGGAGTAGTACCCATTTGACTGCCCCGTTCAAACGAGTCTTTGCTTCTTCAAGTGCTGAAGCCAACTCCAACGCGCGACCCAATTCATCCGCCCAACTCCGTTTGTGTTTGCGCAGATCGGATGACACGGATTGGTGTCCATTTGAATTCATTTTCAGGCTGTTGAATTTAGAGTATTTCCATCGGGTCTCCAATTGACCATTTAAAGACCAATTGGGGATCCGGACACCAAAATCGGCCACCAGCGGCATCTTTCAAAGGGCCGGGCCGAGCAATCCCGAAAGGGCTCCCAAGTTTGGAGGCCCTCTCGGGGGTGCCGGACATGGGGCGGATATGGCCTCTGACAGGGGTGGTCTGCCCGTCATACACAGCGCACCGTGCCTGTGTTAATGAGGGCTCGTAGGAGGCCGTTCTGCCGTGTTAATGAGGGTGCGCAGTCGCCGGGCGGTCTCTGAGACGACGCGACTGGACGCGACGGGAGGCAAGGCGACTACAGGGCGGCAGACGCATGTCAGCACGCGTCGCATTAACGCTGGCGACAACGTGCGCGGCAGTCCACGCGCCGGCGTCGCGGCGTTCCCACGCAATGCATTTACGCCGGCGCGGATGCTCGCACACCGCCCATAAAAGGCCTCGCCGCGCCCTCATCGCCGTACTCACCTCCTTCGCCTCCTCGCCTGCTTCCCCCTCTTCTACCTCCTTCGCCGCACCCACCTCCGTCGCCGCGCAATGGCGAACAACGATGAATCGAGCAGCAGCCGCAGCGGGCGGACCATCGGCACGGAGGAGGCGTGTGAGCTTTTCCGGTACGGGCTGCTCGTCCCACCGGATTCCCGCCTCCACAAAAACGGGGCCACGTCTTACAAAGGCGGGCTCCCCATTCCTCCGCTGCCGGTGACGCCGGAGCAGATCGCGGGTGCCATCGCTCGGCGCCGGAGCTGGCTCACAATGGAGCAACGCGCCGACCCAGACTATGACGACCAAAACTGGGCGGCGTGGATGGATTGCTTCCGGCGGCAGCGCCGGGAGACGGGGCAGACGTACGACGCCACGGCGTCAGGCCGCTGGAATGCGGATGGGCGCCACGACTGGTGGGAGAGGACCGGCCACACTGTGGCTTCGGCCATCGAGGCCGCCCGCCGGCATGCCGCAACGGGGAACCCTACCCCGTTTCGGCTGATGCCGTTGCCACGGTGATGCCGCGTCGTCGACCACCAGCCTCGTCGCGCGCCACCCTGCTTCTCCATGGTGAAGGAGGAGAGGCGATCGCCGCCGCGTCGTGGAGGCGGCGGCGATCGCCGCCGCGACCGCGCTCGACCCCGAGCCCAATCCCCATCGTGCGGCCGCGTACACCTACGCCGCAGGACGCCACCGCTGGTGGAGACTATCCCGTACGGGTACGACGTGCCGTCCCAGCTGCGGAACGAGCACGACGGCGACTCTCCCGGGTTCCTGGCGGCGCTCGCCGACTCGTTGGCTACCATCGAGCGCGACAGCCCCGGGTGGACGGCGACGATGGCCGACTTGTTGGCCACGGCGGCCTCCTCATCCTCCGGCGGCGCCTCCTGCAGCCGTGCGCCGCGCCGCCAAGACGGCGCGGCGCGTCCACCAGCCGTGCCGCCTCCTCCTCCACCTACGTGGTGGTCGACGACGACGACGACGATGATGGCGGCGGCGACGACGGCTGGTTGGACACCACCGATGAGGAGTAGACTAGCTAGGGTTAGGGTTAGATTTTTCAAATTTCATTCAAGCTTTTTGTAATATATAACAAATATGAATGAAATTTGAAAACCGTTTAAATTTGTCTAAATGTGTGTGAATTTGTTTAGATTTTTTTGTTTGGGGTGCGCCGTTGTGGGCTGCACCCCCCAATTGACCGGACACATGTCTGACACCCTCGAATTGGGCTTCAATTGGGGGGTGCTGGACACCCCATTGGAGGGTGCCGGTGGAGATGCTCTTACGAGGTTCGGATGGACAGCTGCTGAAAGAGCATATGTTGCTCTTAATCATGTTTTGGTGATGTTGACAATACAATATAGGCCCCTAACTTGTTGTTTGAGTGTGAACAGGTTTTCACTATTATCCTCGCTGAATTCGCATCGAAAAAAGGAAGAAAAGAAGATGTTTCTGGTCAGGAGCGGTAGTACCGCTGGCTTCCTGTAGCCATAGACCAAGCGGCCGTACCGCGCCTCAGTACCGCCCAAACGGGCATCGGGAGGCCATATGCGGCACTGCCGGTGGTACTACCGGCGGTACAACCGCCGACGTAGGGTCGAAGGTTGGTCAGCGCCGTGGTTGACCGAGGCGGCGGCACTACCGCTCTCGGTACCGCCCAAACGGCCATCTGGAGCACATGTGCGGCACTTCCCGTGGTACTACAGGCGGTAGTACCGCTGGCGCGGGTTCGAAGGCGCCAGCGGTAGTACCGCCCGGCGCAACGGTACTACCACTGGCTCGGGCTGGAAAGCTCCAACAGCCAGATTTTGGGAGGGGTATTTAATCCCTCCACCTACCTTGGGACAAGTAGCTCGCCCTAAATTGAAGACCACCATTATTGCAAGCTCAAGCTTCACTAGATCTCTCAATCCCTCCACCCAAACTTGTTGACCTTTGGAGGATTGAAGCTACAATCTCATGACCCGGCCATAATTAAGAGCCATCAATTTTCTTGGTTATCATACTATTGAGCTCGATGTGACTCGCAAATATATGGCATGATTGCTCACTTATAAATTCAATCAGTCATGATGCCCATTGGGACTTGCCTGACCCTGTTTTTCTCAAAGAAGATTGCAACAGAGAAAACCCATGCGAAAGTAGTCTCATAGTTAAAAAGAAATCAAAAGGGTCATCAAAACCAAAAGACTTTGCAGAGCTAAGCGAAAGCACATGATTCAGTACATATCAAGCAAAGTTTCAAGGTGTACAGGCACACCATTAAAATAATACGGCTAGCAGTATTAAGTTATTACAGAGCTGCCGCACAGGGCCAAATGAGATTTTTTTGCATAAATAAAAATATCTGCAGCATGCTTCAAGACTCGGCACCAGGAATCGGGTCACGGACGCGAGTGGGAGCTGAGTCATCTTCGGTAGCTTTGGCCGGCTCATCCTCTGCCATGGCTTGGACTTCTGCCTGAGTCTTGGGGGCTTCTTGTGGAGAGTCAAAAATATCCTTCCTCCAAGTAATTTGATACAATGACTCAAAAAGGCATTCTTCCTCATCCTCCACAGCGGCACGAGCTGGAGGAGGCACAGTTGGAGTAGAAGAACTCGGAGCTGCATCTCGGTGGTTGTGCTTGGCCTTGTAGCTTTGGAACAAGTCAACACGCTTTGGCTCTTCATCTACTACTTCTTCATCATTTTCGTCATAGCCATACTGGAGGGAAGATAGTTTCATCTTGTTTGCAATTTGAGTGGCAATATACCGAGTTTTCCTCATGACCCGGGAATAGGATTTCCTGTCAAACTTTCTGCCGTCAGAGTTGAACTCAGGAAAGCCCTTGATAAGTGGCACCGGGTCAAAGCTGGTATGATAGGCCTTGAAATGCGCAAGACCACGCATCACACCGGCTCTGCAAGCTGATCTCTTCCATAGTTCCAGCCACTGCGGCATAGTGGACAAGTGACCAATCACTTCGTTACGGGTGCTTGGAGGGTTAAACCAACCTCGTGTAGCCTTGATGACTTCGCAACTCCCAAAGTATAGCTTCCTGACCAGCACATACAAGCTTTTCAGTTTGTCCACTGTCTGTTTGCGGAGGGCCGGGTCTTGTTCGCCTGCAGCGTGTAGACAGCAGTTAGCACATGAAACCGGCTTATCAACAATACATAAAGAGGTGATGTTATTTACCTAGCAAGGCTGATAGTTTGAATCATGCCTTTCTGGCAGTGGAGTTCAATTTTTCTTGGGTATTCTCCAGTTGCTCCCTCCAGCTTTCCTCGTGTTCTTCCATCTCCTTCTTGAGGTCAGAATTCTCTTGGGTCAAATCAGTAAGAGATTTTTCCAAACGTTGAAGCTGTTCAACGGCCATAACCCGAGCCTCAGATTGTGTCTTTAATTTCTCCTTGAGTCGGGAGATCTCTTGCTCTGCCTTGGCAGCATAGACCTGTAGAGATAAGATCGTGCAAGTATGAGGCATAGTAGTACATATAAATCAAAGTCTAGCCCCGAGTTACTGCAGGAAAGGTAACCCGAAACTTGGGGGCTACAAAGTTGAAATTTTAAGACACAGATTCGCAGTGGAGTCCCAGGATGATGCTGGCATACAACCCGACACTTGGGGCTACTCATGTTGAAGTCTAAAGTGGTGAATTACAAAGTTAGTCCCAGGCTGCTGCAGGCATGCAACCCGGCACTTGGGGGCTACGGTATTTGAAGTCACCAGTTTATTTATGGATGAAAGAGTTTTTCTACAGCTTAGTCCCAAGTTGCCGTGGACATGCAACCCGGCATTTGGGGATACAATGTTTGAAAGTTGGTTACTATTATTTTTCTATGAAACTCCAAGCTTATCAACAAGTGGAAAAACTTAGAGCTTGGCGGCTACTATATACATGTATACAGAGATCAATGAATTTTACCTCATGGCGCTTGCTCATCATCTTCACCAGGTCAGCTTCGAAATTCTTATGTTGGGAGAGCCGGTAGAAGTACTCAGCCAGCAAAGCCGGTAGTTCCATTCCTTCGAGAGCCGGAAGGCCAGAATAAGAAATGGGGTCTTTGCCACGCAACTCAGGAGCTGGCTTAGCTTCTGGCTGATGCATGTAAAATGCATACATGAACTTTGCATTATTTTTACTTATATTCCAGTCATATTTGCATCATATAAGGGTTATATCACTGTTTTATAATGATTTTGGGAATATTTGATATGTTTCCTATTTTTTATGGAATTAACCCTGCGCAGGCAGAAAACCCTATTTCTATATTTTAATGTTTCAGGAACCCAAACGACGTCCAAATGACCTGGAAATTTACGAGCATCATTTTTGGAAGGAACAAAGCGTGGGAGCGAAGGAAGCAAACAAGAGGAGGCCCGAGGGCCAAAATAGGTAGGCCCACGCGGCCCCTGTACCTGGCCGCGTGGGACCCCTCCTTTTGGGCCTCGGAGCTCCGCTGCCGTCGATCTTTCCTCCACCGACTCCGTTTTGATCTAAAAACGCCTATAAAAATAGTCCCCGACGTTCTCTGGAAGGAGCGCCGCAGAAACACAGAAACACCGAAACAGAGACCTGGAGCTGCAGATTGGAGGGGGAAAGCTCCGGCGGGGCGCTGTCGGCGTGGTCTCCATCTTCTCCAACGACTTCTCCACCGTCTCCATGATGAAGAGGGAGTAGTCCACCTCTGGACTATGGGTTTGTGGAAGTAACTTATGTATCTCTCTCTCTCGAGCTTCACTAATTAGTACTGTATGAGCTACTGAACATGATTATGGTCATCTATGTAATACCTTTGTGGTGGATCTTTTATGAGTTAATATATGTTTGAGATTGCAATGGTTTTGTTTCAGTTATGAAAGTAGATGCATATTATGTACCCCGTTCTTATTTACTTGTCATGATCAAGCATGTTTATGAGAGCGTGTGAGGGGGAACGTGTAGATTAGTTGGAGTAACGGGGGGTGGCTAGTGCAGTGAACGTGAGAGAAAGTTCTGCGATCCACTTGGGTATCTTTACCTTACATTGTTGCCTCACTAGGGATAAAAAGAGATACCATGCTACCGGAGATGTGGGTGTGACCATTGCCACTACTCCATGACTAGATCTAGCATGTTCTTATTTTAACTTCATGTCATGATACTTATTGCTATAATCTGAGTTATCTTAATTACTGAGGTGTTATGTTTTAGTTCGCATCTTGGTGGAGTATAAGAGAGACTAATAACCAAAAGGTCTCTATGTTAGGCCATATAATTATAACTTGTCATTAAACTATTGTGTTGCAATCTCTATAACAGCCCGGAGTTTGACCAACTAAAAACGTGTGTAATTTTTCCACTTTTGTGTACATTGCATCATGGCATCCATGCATCATGTTGTGCTAGGGAATTGTGCTAGGGAATTGTGCTAGGGAATTGTGATGATGCTAGGGAATTGTGGTGGTTTGGCACCACTTCAAACAAAATGCCAATTTTGCTTCAACAAATTTCAAAACCGTGAAAGCACTCAAACTTGCAAAACACAAATACCTTGTTCTCTTATATTTTTCAAGGAAGTTCTAAGAGCTCCAAAATAATATTTTGCACTTGCTCCAAATTGTTAAAGGAGCAACATTTGGAAATTTAGCAAATTGCCATACCCAACCTTTCTAAACAAAAGTGCTTCTAAACATTTTATTCGGAGGCGCCAATTTTTGTGGAGCTTCCTCATGGTATGAAAAGGCTACATGATTAATTTCATAATTTTCTAAAATGTCTAAGTGCCTCAATTAAATCTCCAAAGTCTGCTGGTTTTAAAAGGTTTTATAATTAAAACAGAAAAGGACCTGTTCGTGATGGATTGAAAACTGGCAGGGGTTCCCTGCAAAAGTGCATCGTCTCTCTCCTCCCGCCATTCCCGCGGCCACCAGGCCGCCCTGCCGCTCCATGCCACGCCGGGGCCCCCCTCCGCTGCCTACCCCTGCGAGGAGAACGTGACCCGAGGCCACACTGCTCCCATCCCTCGCCTGCCTGCTCCCTCTTCTCCCCTGCTCTCGTTCCCGTTTCGTCTCCCCACGGAGCCACACCCGAGCTCACCGTTGACGCCGCGTCGCCGTCGCCTGAAGCCGCGCCGAGTACATCGACGACCACCACTAGCTCCGTCGCGCCGTCTCCGTCTTCTCCGCCGAAGGAATCGATCCGAGGAGCCCGAAATCGACGTAGCCGTCCACTACTTCGCCGTCGACGATCACGAGCCGCCGGGAGCGATTCGCCGCCGTTGCTGCGTCTCCGACCTCGCCATCTTCACCAGCGAGCTCAGGGTGAGATGCTGCCCCTCCCCATGCCCTCATTCCTCCCGCGCGTGAACCGTAGCCACGCCGTGGTACCACCGTGGACGCGGCACCGCTCGTTGCCGCTGCGTCGGATATTCCGGTTCGATAACAATCGGATTTTCCGATTAGTTCCAGTGCAAAGATTGCGTTAGGTCCTTAGCCGCATTTCAGTCTCCCACGTTGATCGGATTTTCCGAGTGAGCTGAGCGTCGGATTTTCCGAAGTTTACCAGTACGAGAGAACTTCTAGTCCTTAGCCATTATTTGAGAGATGCTTCCATCGGATTTTCCGAGTTAATTTAATTCGGATAATCCGAAATATTTCAGTACCAAATAAATTCCAAATTCATCCTTTCTAAATCTAAACAATTAGTTTCCCTTGTTGTTTAACCTAATTTATAAAAGGGACAGATTTTAAAAGAGGAATTTAAAAATGTAACAACTTTATCGGGACATCATAAAATGCGTGTAATATCCCCGAATGTCCGGAAATTCGTGAACAAACCTTTTAAATGGTTATCATGTTTATTAAATCGCCAAAACCCTGCATCTCCCACATGATCATGTCATAGCATCTACAAGTTAGATCCTAGGGTTTCGACTACCGTAATCAACAAGTAAGATGATTCATGACCTAAATTCACGGTATATCCGGGATGCGCCCCCCTAAGCACCCAAACTCCGTTTAATTCGAATAGTTGAATCATCCTCCTCCTGGGGATTTAAAATGTCATGTCATCATGTGTGTGCGCATTGCATCTGTTCAAGCATGTGTGGTGATTGATTGCTCTCCGTTGTTATGCTTCGATAGATCAAGCAGCCGGGGTTACTCCACAATACCCCGAAGAGCCGTACTACCCGCACGTTGATCCAGGCAAGCGTAATCCCCCTCTGAGCATGTCTTACCCTATTTTCCGCAAATATTTTCTCCACTATAATATTGCATGCGGTTACAAATGTCAATTTTATTGGATTAGAGTATCCTATAGTTGTATTAAGATTCCGATGCCAATACCTGTTCCCCTCCTATTATCCATAGATTTGTATTGTTGGCCTGAGCTACTTTACTATGCTATGTTGATGCTTAGCCATGCTTAGTAAATGTTTAGCTGTACGATGGATGGTTGATGTTGGAAACAGGTGTTGAGATGTGTGGTTGATGGTGGAAAATTGTGGAGACAGGTAATAAAAATGCTTAAAGGTGGGGATGAGAGGCCACTGTGGTTGTGGTGCTTTGTCTCGTTCTCGCCGCCTAGGTGCGAGTTCTTTACCTCTTGAACCAAGTCTGAGCGTGCAACCATGCGTGAGGCCTATGCAATTGCAGGAACCCTCATAGACTGAATAACTCGGGCGGGGCTAGCCAGGGTCCTCTAGTTCGGGCTTCCATTTGCGCGTGCGTGATGATGGTGGGATGAACTGAGATGAGGATGGTGGTGTTAGGAAAATGAGTGGCCGTGGGGCGGGTGTTGAAGGCACTGGCTGTCCTGCCGCCACTGATGATCCTAGAAAGTCCTTAACGGGGGAGAAGTCGACACCGCTCCCACCCAGCCGGCTCTCCAAGGAAGAGAGCTAAAAGCTAGGTAATGGGCCGGACGGTACGCGTGGCAAACATTTGTACACCCTGCAGGGTTAAATCTTTTCGAAAAGCCGTGTCCGCGGTTATGGACGAACTTGGGAAGTGAAGGTAAGATCATAGAATAACTTTAACGGAATGATTAAAAACTGGGTACTAAAGGTACCACTCAAGAATGCAAGGTGAGCTTCCTCGAGGGTGATTCGGGGAGGTGCCTTTGATGAACAGGTACAGTGGTTGATGATGGTTGATGTTGAGAAAGGTGATCAAAGAAAAGAGTTACTTCTTACCCCTTTTTAAAACCAGTCTGATTAGTCGATGCCATTGAGTTATGTTTTATTAAATAAATCAGCTTTATGCAAAACAGCCATAAAACCTTGACAGCTTCATCGAGCTAAAGCTCTATATATAATCTTGCGAGTTCGTCAAACTCAACGTCGTTTGTTTTGTTTCAGAGGAGGACTTCACCGACCTCGAAGGTGGGTTCTTTGTGGACGTCGACGAGTAGTCTGGGGTTCCCAGGTGGCAGCTTGGGACATCCCGGAACAGCTGGCGCTGGATGTTTATTTGTAGGCCTCTTAGGCCATAATCTGGATCTTGTTGTTTAGAACAACTTAATTTGCTTCCGCTTGTTGTAATGTTGGGTCTGTGACCTCTGGTTGTCATTTGCTATCTTTCTCTATTATTTTAACCTAAAAATGAGTTGTGAAAATCATCTTACGATTCTTTTTACTCCTTATCTGGTTACCCTCTAATCTCGGAGCAATCTTACCTCGATTTGACTTAAAGGTTTTACTTCTCATCTGTTACTTCAAAATTAGGAGTAAACGTGGGTGGGGTTCGACCTTTAGTGTTATGTGTCCAGTTGCTCCTGCTGCGTTACAATCCCAAATCAATTCAGATGTTGAACACTGTTATTTTCCTACCGAGTCAAATCATTTGATCCTTTCTTTGGGTTTTAACCCACGGACTTGAACATAAGGTCCCGGATTGTGTCAACTAGAGTGTGTTAAGTTGTGATTTCTTAACTCTCACTAGTAGCACATGATGCTGATCTTTGACCCAAGTTCTATCTTGTTGATTTCCTTCTCGCAAAGTATTATCGTCCCTAGTCTATGTACTTGTGTAGACGCTAATGCTATTGTTCGACCATTCGGAGAAAGATACTAACCGTGTCATTGTCAAATCTCCAGAATGGCTCGAGGAGGCCGTGGTGGTCGCGGTAACCACACAATGATGAGGATGATCTGCCGCCACCACCCTCGATGGCTCAGGTCTTGATGGCCATTGAGGAGAACCGTGGGCGCAATGAGCGCTTGCTTGAGCAGTTGGTGCAGCAGAATGCACAGAGGAACGAGTGCAACACTCTCACCGAGTTTCTGAGCTCGCAGCCACCCACCTTTGCTGATGCTAAGGAGCCACTGGAAGCTGATGATTGGCTTCGTGCTTTGGAGCGCAAGTTCTCCGCGCTGCATGTCCCAGTGGCTGAGCAAGTCAACTTTGCCACCTACCTCTTGGTTGGTGCTGCTGGCTGTTGGTGGGAGAGCCATGTGGCTTTGTTCCAGCCAACCATGTCTTCACTGGGCTGATTTCCGCACTGCCTTCCGTGCGGAGTACATTTCCCAGCCGATCATGGATTTGAAGAGGAGGGAGTTCCTGGATTTGCAACAGGGACGGATGGACCTCCGCACCTATGGTCGTGAGTTCAACCATCTCTCCCGTTACGCCCCAAGGGACGTGACCAATGATGCTGACAAGCAAGAGCTGTTCCGCAAGGGTCTTACGCCGCAGCTCCGCTATGAGCTATTGCCCTTCAGGTTCCAGACCTACCAGGAGCTGTTCAACCAGGCTTTTACTCTTGAGCAAGGAAGAAAGGAACTTGAGCTTCCAAGAGGCCCGCACACGGGGACCACCAGAGTTCCTCGGGTTCTGAGAGCAAGAAGCGCAGGGTGTTTGTTCCCTACAGCGATGTGCCGCGTGCTCCATTCATGCCAAGAGCCGCGGGATACAGGCCACCCCTCCGCGCCCCACTACTTCGACACTTGGGGTAGGCGGGAGTGGGTACCGTCCTATGCTACCTGCTCCACCTGGAGTCACTTGCTACACCTGTGGCCAGGCTGGCCACTACTCCAGGGAGTGCCCCCAGAAGGCACCTCTCGCGTTAACTCCTGCACGAGCCCCTGCCACCCAGCTGGCAAGGCTGGACCTATGTGCGTGGTCGCCTGAACCACGTCTCTGCTGAAGAAGCTGAAGAGGACCCCGGCGTTCTTATGGGTGAGCTTCGAATCAACAACAATCGTGCTACAGTTTTGTTTGATTCTGGAGCATCGCATTCATTCATATCCATAGCTTTTGCAAAAGAGCACAAAATACCGTTTGAGAAAATGAGCCGTCCCTTGGTGATCGCCACTCCTGGCTCCAAATGGCAAACCGATGGGGTTACTCCTGAAGTCCAGATTACTATCGGTTACTACTCTTTTCCCTTCGCTTTGGTAGCTCTGAGGTCAAATGGCATTGATGTCATACTGGGCATGAACTGGCTAGCCAAATACCAGGCTAATCTCGACTGTGCTGCCAAGACCGTCACCGTGACCAATTCTTCCGGTGACAGTGTGAAGTATTGGTCTGCACTATCAAGACCTCCGTCCTCCATCATACCCAACTCACCTGAGATCCTCCTTTGCTTTATGGAAGGCGAATCCCCTCCTGAAATCCAGGACATACACGTGGTGTGTGACTTCCCGGATGTGTTCCCGGAAGAATTGCCTGGCATGCCTCCTGACCGAAGTGTGGAGTTTGTCATAGATCTACTTCCCGGTACCGCTCCAATTTCCAAGAAGCCCTACCGTATGCCGGTGGAAGAGTTGGCTCTGTTGAAAGAGCAAATTGATCAGCTGTTAGCAAAGGATTTCATCCAGCCTAGCAGTTCACCTTGGGGTTGTCCGGTACTCTTTGTCAAGAAGAGGGATTCTACCGTGCCTCTAGTCTCTGACTATCGACCGTTGAATGCGGTGACAATCAAGAACAAGTATCCTATTCCTCGCATCAATGATCTGTTGGATCAGTTAGCTGGTGCAACGGTATTCTCCAAGATGGATCTGAGGTCAGGCTACCATCAGATAAAAATCAGAAAGGAGGATATTCCAAAGACGGCATTTGTTACTCGCTATGGCTCATATGAGTATACCGTCATGTCCTTTGGTCTCACAATGCCCAGCTACTTTCATGAGGCTCATGAACTCCATCTTCATGGATTATCTTGACAAGTTTGTCGTCATTTACATTGATGACATCCTCTTTATTCCAAAACCGATGAAGAGCATGGAACATCTTCGTTTGGTTCTGACACGACTTCGAGAACACCGCCTCTATGCCAAGTTCTCCAAGTGTGAGTTCTGGTTGGATAATCTCGTCTTCCTTGGTCATGTGATATCCGCTAATGGTGTGGCTGTCATTCCCGACAAGATTCAGTCCATTTGGATTGGAAAACTCCAATGTCAGTCAAGGACATTCGAGCTTTCTCGGATTGGCGGTTACTACCGCCGATTCATCGAAGGTTTCTCCAAGATAGCCAAGGCCTGACTGACCTTCTCAAGAAGGATAAAAAGTTCGTATGGACGGCCGAAGCTGAAGAGAGCTTCAAAACACTGAAAGCCAAACTCACGTCCGCTCCTGTGCTTGTCCTGCCGGACACAGCAAGGATTTCGTCGTCTTCTGTGACGCCTCTCTACAAGGCTTGGGCTGTGTGCTAATGCAAGATGGCCATGTGGTGGCATATGCTTCTCGCCAACTTAAGCCGCATGAGCACAACTACCCAACTCATGATCTAGAACTTGCCGCTGTGGTCTATGCTTTGAAGCAATGGAGACCATACCTGTTTGGTAACCGTTGCGAGATCTTCTCGGATCACAAGAGTCTGAAGTACCTCTTCACCCAGCCGGATTTAAATCTCAGGCAAAGGCGTTGGTTGGAGTTAATCAAGGACTATGATGTGAGTCTGAACTATCAACCCGGCAAAGCAAACGTCGTGGCTGACGCGCTAAGTCGGAAGTCCTATTGCAACAATCTGATGATTGAAGAGGCCAACCTGCTCCATGAAGAGTTCGCCCGTTTGAACCTGGAAATTGTTCCCTCCGGCTACCTTGCAAATCTGGAGATCAAATCTACTCTTGTAGACCAGATTAAGGATGCTCAAAGCGTGACAAGGGTATTCTAAAAATCAAGGAGAACATTGCTAGCGGGAAGGCCAAATGTTTTTCTGTCAATGAATCCGGAGTTGTTTATTTTGGTGACCGCTTGGTAGTGCCAAAGAAACGAAAATTGAGGGAGTTGATCCTCCAAGAAGCTCATGAATCTCCTCTCTCTATTCATCCCGGTAGTACCAAAATGTACCAAGACCTTCGACCACAATTCTGGTGGACTCGTATGAAACGAGAAATTGCCAAGTATGTTGCTGAATGCGACACCTGTCGACGGGTAAAGGCTGAACATCAAAGGCCTGCCGGCACTCTTCACCCTATTGCTATCCCGAGTGGAAATGGGATGAAATTGGTATGGACTTCATTACTGGTCTGCCGAAGTCTCCAAAGGGAATGATGCCATTTGGGTCATCATTGATCGACTATCAAAAGTGGCTCACTTCCTCCCCGTTCGTGTTGACATTACAGCTGCCAAGTTGGCAGACCTGTATGTTCTCGATCGGTCCTTCACGGCATTCCCAAGAAGATAATTTCTGATCGTGGAAGCCTATTCACCTCCAAGTTTTGGACTAGTTTCCAAACTGCTATGGGAACTCGTCTCAACTTCAGCACCGCGTTCCATCCTCAAACTGATGGTCAGACCGAAAGAGTGAACCAAGTTTTGGAAGACATGCTTAGGGCATGTGTAATCTCTTTTGGCAAGGATTGGGAAAAGTATCTCCCTTTCGCGGAGTTCTCCTACAACAACAGCTATCAAGCTAGTCTGGGCATGGCTCCATTTGAGGTTCTTATGGAAGAAAATGCCGACTCCTCTAAATTGGTCCGAGACCGGAGAGAGGGCACTCTTTGGTCCGATGTGATCAATGAAGCTGAGGAGAAGGTTAGAATCATAAGGAGAATCTGAAGATTGCTCAGTCTAGGCAGAAGAGCTACTATGATAAGCACCATCAGGAAATTCACTATGAAATTGGTGATAAAGCTTATCTCCGCGTCTCTCCCCTTCGTGGCGTTCGCCGCTTCGGTATCAAAGGGAAATTGGCCCCTCGCTATGTTGGCCCTTTCACCGTTCTGGCCAAGCGAGGAGATCTTTCTTATAAGTTGGAATTACCGGTCATATTCCCAATGTACATGATGTGTTTCATGTCTCCCAACTTCGCCGGTGTTTCAAAGATCCTATCCATGGGGTCAATCATGAGGAGCTGGATCTCCAGGAAGATTTCACTTATCGCGAGCATCCTATCCGTGTCCTGGATGAAGCCGAAAGGAAGACCCGTAACAAGACTACCAAGTTTCTCAAGATTCAGTGGTCGCACCATTCCGAGGAAGAAGCGACTTGGGAAAGAGAGTCTAGTCTTCGTGAGGAGTATCCCGACTTCTTTCCGCAACCTTAGAATCTCGGGACGAGATTCCTGTAAGGGGGGTAGAATTGTAACAGCCCGGAGTTTGAGCAACTAAAAACCTGTGTAATTTTTCCACTTTTGTGTACATTGCATCATGGCATCCATGCATCATGTTGTGCTAGGGAATTGTGCTAGGGAATTGTGCTAGGGAATTGTGATGATGCTAGGGAATTGTGGTGGTTTGGCACCACTTCAAACAAAATGCCAATTTTGCTTCAACAAATTTCAAAACCGTGAAAGCACTCAAACTTGCAAAACACAAATACCTTGTCCTCTTATATTTGTCAAGGAAGTTACAAGAGCTCCAAAATAATATTTTGCACTTGCTCCAAATTGTTAAAGGAGCAACATTTGGAAATTTAGCAAATTGCCATACCCAACCTTTCTAAACAAAAGTGCTTCTAAACATTTTATTCGGAGGCGCCAATTTTTGTGGAGCTTCCTCATGGTATGAAAAGGCTACATGATTAATTTCATAATTTTCTAAAATGTCTAAGTGCCTCAATTAAATCTCCAAAGTCTGCTGGTTTTAAAAGGTTTTATAATTAAAACAGAAAAGGACCTGTTCGTGATGGATTGAAAACTGGCAGGGGGTTCCCTGCAAAGTGCATCGCCTCTCTCCTCCCGCCATTCCCGCGGCCACCATGCCGCCCTGCCGCTCCATGCCGCGTCGGGGCCCCCCTCCGCTGCCTACCCCTGCGAGGAGAACGTGACCCCGAGGCCACACTGCTCCCATCCCTCGCCTGCCTGCTCCCTCTTCTCCCCTGCTCTCGTTCCCGTTTCTTCTCCCCACGGAGCCGCACCCGAGCTCACCGTTGACGCCGCGTCGCCGTCGCCTGAGGCCGCGCCGAGTACATCGACGACCACCACTAGCTCCGTCGCGCCGTCTCCGTCTTCTCCGCCGAAGGAATCGATCCGAGGAGCCCGAAATCGACGTAGCCGTCCACTACTTCGCCGTCGACGATCAAGAGCCGCCGGGAGCGATTCGCCACCGTTGCTGCGTCTCCGACCTCGCCGTCTTCACCAGCGAGCTCAGGGTGAGATGCTGCCCCTCCCCATGCCCTCATTCCTCCCGCGTGTGAACCGTAGCCACGCCGTGGTACCACCGTGGACGGCGGCGCCGCTCGTTGCCGCTGCGTCGGATATTCCGGTTCGATAACAATCGGATTTCCGATTAGTTCCAGTGCGAAGATTGCGTTAGGTCCTTAGCCGCATTTCAGTCTCCCACGTTGATCGGATTTTCCGAGTGAGCTGAGCGTCGGATTTTCCGAAGTTTACCAGTACGAGAGAACTTCTAGTCCTTAGCCATTATTCGAGAGATGCTTCCATCGGATTTTCCGAGTTAATTTAATTCGGATAATCCGAAATATTTCAGTACCAAATAAATTCCAAATTCATCCTTACTAAATCTAAACAATTAGTTTCCCTTGTTGTTTAACCTAAGTTATAAAAGGGACAGATTTTAAAAGAGGAATTTAAAAATGTAACAACTTTTATCGGGACATCATAAAATGCGTGTAATATCCCCGAATGTCCGGAAATTCGTGAACAAACCTTTTAAATGGTTATCATGTTTATTAAATCGCCAAAACCCTGCATCTTCCACATGATCATGTCATAGCATCTACAAGTTAGATCCTACGGTTTCGACTACCGTAATCAACAAGTAAGATGATTCATGACCTAAATTCACGGTATATCCGGGATGCGCCCCCCTAAGCATCCGAACTCCGTTTAATTCGAATAGTTGAATCATCCTCCTCCCGGGGATTTAAAATGTCATGTCATCATGTGTGTGCGCATTGCATCTGTTCAAGCATGTGTGGTGATTGATTGCTCTCCCGTTGTTATGCTTCGATAGATCAAGCAGCCGGGGTTACTCCACAATACCCCGAAGAGCCGTACTACCCGCACGTTGATCCAGGCAAGCGTAATCCCCCCTCTGAGTATGTCTTACCCTATTTTCCACAAATATTTTCTCCACTATAATATTGCATGCGGTTCCAAATGTCAATTTTATTGGATTAGAGTATCCTATAGTTGCATTAAGATTTCGATGCCAATACCTGTTCCCCTCCTATTATCCATAGGTTTGTATTGTTGGCCTGAGCTACTTTACTATGCTATGTTGATGCTTAGCCATGCTTAGTAAATGTTTAGCTGTACGATGGATGGTTGATGTTGGAAACAGGTGTTGAGATGTGTGGTTGATGGTGGAAAATTGTGGAGACAGGTAATAAAAATGCTTAAAGGTGGGGATGAGAGGCCACTGTGGTTGTGGTGCTTTGTCTCGTTCTCGCCGCCTAGGTGCGAGTTCTTTACCTCTTGAACCAAGTCTGAGCATGCAACCATGCGTGAGGCCTATGCAATTGCAGGAACCCTCATAGACTAAATAACTCGAGCGGGGCTAGCCAGGGTCCTCTAGTTCGGGCTTCCATTTGCGCGTGCGTGAAGATGGTGGGATGAACTGAGATGAGGATGGTGGTGTTAGGAAAATGAGTGGCCGTGGGGCGGGTGTTGAAGGCACTGGCTGTCCTACCGCCACTGATGATCCTGGAAATTCCTTAACGGGGGAGAAGTCGACACCGCTCCCACCCAGCCGGCTCTCCAAGGAAGAGCTAAAAGCTAGGTAATGGGCCGGACGGTACGTGTGGCAAACATTTGTACACCCCTGCAGTTATGGACGAACTTGGAAAGTGAAGGTAAGATCATAGAATAACTTTAACGGAATGATTAAAAACTGGGTACTAAAGGTACCACTCAAGAATGCAAGGTGAGCTTCCTCGAGGGTGATTTGGGGAGGTGCCTTTGATGAACAGGTACAGTGGTTGATGATGGTTGATGTTGAGAAAGGTGATCAAAGAAAAGAGTTACTTCTTACCCCTTTTTAAAACCAGTCTGATTAGTCGATGCCATTGAGTTATGTTTTATTAAATAAAATCAGCTTTATGCAAAACAGCCATAAAACCTTGACAGCTTCATCGAGCTAAAGCTCTATATATAATCTTGCGAGTTCGTCGAACTCAACGTCGTTTGTTTTGTTTCAGAGGAGGACTTCACCGACCTCGAAGGTGGGTTCTTTGTGGACGTCGACGAGTAGTCTGGGGTTCCCAGGTGGCAGCTTGGGACATCCCGGAACAGCTGGCGCTGGATGTTTATTTGTAGGCCTCTTAGGCCATAATCTGGATCTTGTTGTTTAGAACAACTTAATTTGCTTCCGCTTGTTGTAATGTTGGGTCTGTGACCTCTGGTTGTCATTTGCTATCTTTCTTCTATACTACTATTAAAAGAGCAAACTTGATCGGATACATTAAATATATACCGTAGGATGTCTGATGAACGAACCAGATTCTTCCATCCGTGTTGAGCTAACTCAACACAAACCAACCCGAAACGTTTTTCCACGTTTCTTTTGTTTCCACACGGCAATTATCCTGGACCTCCCGCACGGCCCAGACCCGAATCACCACCCGGCCGCCGCTCGCCACCGACCGCCGGCCCAGCCTTCCAGCGCATCGGCGACTGCAGTACCAGCCTTTCCACGCGCTGGCGTGCCTTGCCCTGCGCCCATGCGCTCGATGTGTCGCCACCGGGAGGCCGCGTACCTCAGCTCGCCGCGCCGCCGCCTGGAGGCAGCGCCCTCTACTCGCCGCGCGGCCGCCGGCAGGCACTCTTGCGCTGCTCCCGGAAGGGCCTCTACCCGTAGCCAGCTCCCCGACATACCTACCACGTCGCTCCCAATTCCAGCTGCAACCATCGGCCCGATCCCCAACTAACCGCCACTAGCTAGCAACGGCGCTGTCGCCGCAGTTCGTCGACGTCTCCCTGCTGGGCATCATCCCCAATCTTGCCTCGCCGGTAGAAGGCCTGTGGTTTCATGTGCCTCACGGGATGGTCGTGGCCGCGGCGACGGCAATCATCGCGGTGGTTCTTCTCAACCTCAAGAAGTAATATGGTTCAGCGATGCGCCCGAATTTTGTTCTGCTGCTGGATAATCCTGTTCTGCCGTGGCCCTATTGCCACTGGTCTGGTAGGTATGGATGCCTGGATTCACGTTCTGCTGGTTAGCAGCTTCATGAATGAGCTGTGCTTTAGCGAACCTTTTTTTGCCTATGGCCCTTCTCTTGCCATGGTTATAATCTGTGAACAACTACATGATCTACTTAAGGCTGTGTGGAGGTCATGGGGTGTTGGGTGAAGTGTAAGAGGAAGTACAGCAATTTAACTTAATCGGCAGTTAAAAATTTATGATAATACAACCGTGGAGCAAACACGAGTCTCCAAAACAAGGTTGCCGGCATTCAGAAGAAGCTGCCCGGCCTCCTTCGCAGTTGCAGCACTCCGGGACACTCTATTGCTTGTTCTAGAGATTTATTTCTCTTGGTTATTGTGCATACATTATGTTTTATGCGTGTACAGAGGCATCTCACATTCTTGATAGAAGAAATATGGAGATGCTGGCTGCGGAGGTGTTTTCTCTCACTGAGAGGTCAGATTAAGTGCGCCTCCTGTTATGCTATGGGCAGCTAAGAATCATGTTGCTATTTACTGTTGTTGTAAAACATGCTGATTTGTACCTGCTTTTTATCATCTCTGATAGGATTGACGATTTTCCAGGGATTCAGATAATAGGAACACGAACAGTTGGGGCATGCATTCAGAAAGGATGCAGCAAGTTAATAGATTTATAGATGGTCCGATAGATCATGAAGTTCTTCACAACCTTGGCCTAGGTTGAAATTTGTATTAGTCCATTGGATTATGAAGTTTTTCACAGCAGTAACATTCTTCTTGGCTATTTCGATTGCTGCTTTTCTTTTCTCTGAAAGAACACTTACATCATCTTGAAGAGGGGACTCGGAGAATTGTAGCTTCGTAGGCGAAGTTTGTTATTTTGCACATATTTGTTACTGAAAAAAATGTCAACATATATATCTAGCTTCCATGTAAATCACCTCCCTAGGCTAGACCACATGTCATAAAATTCTTTGGACATCCTTCCGTTTGTAGCAGCAAAAAATTCCATATACTTTTCTATATAGAGGTGAAGTCATTTCGTGCAATTGTAATTCACGTGCAATTGCACGTGCCCAATTACTAGTCTATTATAAGAGTTGAACTATAATGATTACACAAACACTCCAAATGATCAATTTATTGCTAGGCCCATTGCCACACCTAAGATAAATGCTGAGAGTTATGAAGTAAGTCCTAGTTTGTTGAACTTGATAACTAGGGAACAATTTGGCGGTAGTGCTATGGAGGATGCCTCTATGCATCTTCATGATTTTGTTGAAATATGTGACATGCAAAATTTAAAAATGTGGAAAGTGATATTCTAAAACTGAAGTTATTTCCTTTCTCACTTAGAGGAAAAGCTAAAGAGTGGTTGCATTCATTACCTATTGATAGCATTAAAACTTGGGATGATTTAAAAGAAGCTTTCATTAAGAAATACTATCCCCTGTTAAAATTTTGCAAAATAGAAACAACATTCTTTCTTTTAGGCAAAATGAAAATGAACATGTTGCTATGGCTTGGGATAGGATTAAACTTATGCTTAGAACTTGTCCATCACATGGGGTCAACGAATGGACCATATTACACTCTTTTTACAATGGTCTAAATTACATGTCTAGAAATATTCTTGATTCTGCTGCTGGAGGTGCTTTATGGGAAAAACTATAGTAGAAGCTAAGAACATATTGGAAAGTATTTTGCAAAACTATAGTCAATGGCATACTGATAGAGCACCTAATCCTTCTAAGAAAGTGAACTCCATAGAAGAAACAAATGATTTGTCATCTAAAATGGATACTATTCTTGCTTTCATTAATAAACAAAATATTGAAAATGTGCCTTTGCAAGAATAGTTGGTAATAATCCTGAAAATATTGATGTCAACTTCATTAGGAACTATGGTAATAATGGGTATGGTAACAACAATTATAACTCTTATAATAAACCCCCATATGTGCCAAACAAATATACTACTAGTAGTAATGTTTCTAGTGATTTGGAAAACACCATTAGATCATTTATATCTACTCAAAAGGAGCTTAATAAGGAATTTATATCTAAGTTTGAAAAACAAGACTCTTTGTTTGAAAGGGTAGATCAGCTCACTAAGGAAGTTTCCTCATTAAAGAACACCATTATAGCTCAAAAACATGAGGAAACAATTAAATATTGTCAAGAGGTTATAAATAAATCTTGGGAACATATTCATGAGCAAGAGAGAATTGCTAAGGAAACTATTATGGTAATGAAAGAAAGAAAGTTGAGAAGTTAAAATGCTTAGTGAAGTCAAGGACCATTGCTTGACTTAGAGAATTGTAGCTTGCATGAATTAATATCTATCTTACAAAAATTTGCAAGTGATCCTTCCATTAATGTTAACCAAGCTGGTTTTGGTTCTTATATTGCTAATCATGTGTTGAAAGAAAAGATTGCTAGGTACAACCAAGAGGCTATGATACCACCTAAGCTTGGGGATGTATGGATTCCCAAAGTCCTAGTAACCATTGGAAAAGAGACACACCATGCTATACTTGATCTAGGATCTAGTGTCTCTGTTTTATCTAAAGAACTATATGAAGTACTTGAATTGAAAAATCTTGAAAAATGCTCTATTGAACTTGCACTTGCTGATGATTCCATTAAACATGCTTTAGGAAAAGTAAGTGATGTTATGGTAGAGTTACATATGACATTTGTGCCTGTTGATTTTCTAATCATGGATATGGGGAATAAAACCTCTAGTCCAATTATTCTTGGAAGACCTTTTCTTCGTACTACAGGTGCTATCATTGATTCAAAAGAAGGGAATGTGAAGTTTCAGTTTCCACACAAGAAGTGCATGGAACACTTCCCAAGGAAGAGGGACACACATCGTTCAAGCTCCCTCATGAGCTTCGTCCACAATAAACATCAAGTAAGAAGCCTAGCTATATGGCTATAAAGAAAGCGCTTTACGGGAGGCAACCCGGTTGTTTTTATTTGTGATTTTCTTTGTGTCCTCTTGCTGTAACAAGAGACTTAGTGTTTAGTTTAGTTTCTGGAATTTTTAATAAAGTGCCAAGTTTTACTCATTTTGGTTGAAAAGTTGCTTATAGCGTTCGGAGATTTTATTCCTGCACGAATCTGTGCACGGTATGATTTTTAATTCTTATTCTGTAACTCCGAATGAGCTCATATTTAAACTGTAGTGCAACTTTTCATCCTCTGTATGCATGAATTTTTCGGAATTTTCGACAAAGTTAAGTAGGGTAGAAAAATACGTTTAGCTGCTGCTGTTTTTCTGGACAGATTCTGTCCCATTTTGTTTGATGCATGCTTAGAACTTTTAACTTGAATCTTTTTGATCCAATTGAGTTTATGAGTAGGCATACAACATTATACATTTCTGGACATTCATATGAATTTTTGTTCAAGGATTATATGCAGCAAGAAATCTATTTGTTTATCACTACTAATGCCCCACAGAAAAAGAAATGGGAGAAACGGTGTTTTGAAGTTTTTTCACAGGGATTAGAGGAGATGCACCAAGAGCTATCCAAGGATGGTGAAGACCATAAGCTTGGGGATGTGAAGACAACCCCACTGGACCTACACACTCTCGGTTTGCACACGTCTAACTTCTGTTTTTCGATCGAAACACTTTATCGCATAAACTTGGAGCGTCTTTTTGTTTGTTTAGGTTTGATTTTTATTTTGTGAGACCACCACACTATCATTTATATATGAGAGAGCTACTGGAAATTTGGGTTGAATTATGTTGGATGCTATTATAAGATTGGGAAAAGGGATGTTGAGTTATTTTAAAAGATACATATAATTGCATGATTCATGAGCTTGTTAATGAGTAATAATTTGCAAATATTTTATCAAGAGCTATCTTTTATTCATGTTTTGATGCTAAATGTTATTTACCTTGTTTAACATGGATTAGTTAGTTCTATGGACACTCATGCATGCATTTAGATGGTCAACTTTCTCCCTCTTGCTAGCCCAAAAATTCCAACAAGCAAAAACTTGTTTCCAACACCTTCAACCAAAGTTTTTCCAGTGAGTCCACCATATCTACCTATTAGCTTTATGCTATTCCGAGTATGTTTATCATGATATTTGTGTTATCTATACCTCTGAATGAAAATGCTTATGTTGTTATTGTTGTGGGAAAAGTTGGTTATATAGCTCTCTCGAACTTGATGCACACTTTACTTTCATTGCATAAATAAAATATGACCCATTGTGATTAAAATTATGATGTTGTGGCTTGACAAATGTCTTTGGTTGAGAGTTAGCTCATATGTGCTGTCACATGGCAAGCTTTCAACATTGCACTTCATCTCATTTAGTTGATATCATGTACTTTTGTTTATGGATGCTTACCATGGGTGAAATAAATGGGAAATGAAGTGAGTTTAAATGAGTTTGTATAAATGGTTAGAGAGACGCCTGGGCCGCTAATCTAAGCCATGCATCATTCATGGTGGAAATTTACTTACATGCTATGGTGAACCTTCTGTGATACACCTTACAATAAAAAGCTATCTAATGGTAAATAAAAAGGGTGTTGAGATTGTTCATTTGTTTGTTTGTCTTGTCATTTTGATATGGGCTTGTTCCATATCCTGGGACAAGAGGTACCCCAGTTGACGCTCTTAATGATACTATTATTACTTACAATGATATTTAACTTGAACTTGCTTTGTTTTCCAAGTTGAGTAACACATGGAGTAGGTACTTGTATTCAAGGGGCATGAGACTTTCAACCTGTACTTTGTCAAGCACACTACTCGTATTGCTTTCACTTTAAACTTAATCATTCAAGATGCTATGATAGGGGAATGAGAGCTTGACACCAAGGATTACCATATTACAATCATTGACTTAAGTAGAGAAGTTCAGAAGTTAGATGAAATTTATTCATGCTTTACCTCTACTCATATATATCTTTCCAAAGTGTCCACCTTTTATATTCAGATTTTCATCAATACTCTATGACCATTGTAGGATGTTCTTACTTATTATTATGCATACATGTGGTCCATAGTACTTCTCTTATGTTACACTTTGTGAATTATCATTGAACATCCTTGCATTGAATACTTGATATCACTTCATAAACTATCTTGCATATTGCTACTCCTTTTAAGAATGAATCATTTGACTCTATGTAGCAATAGTAATCATCTTTGATATCCATTGATAGTATTAAATTGCAAAGTCCATGTTAGTTTTATCACCTTCATACTCGAGGACGAGTATAGGTTAAGCTTGGGGATGTTGATGCATGTAAAATGCATACATGAACTTTGCATTATTTTACTTATATTCCAGTCATATTTGCATCATATAAGGGTTATATCACTGTTTTATAATGATTTTGGGAATATTTGATATGTTTCCTATTTTTATGGAATTAACCCTGCGCAGGCAGAAAACCCTATTTCTATATTTTAATGTTTCAGGGACCCAAACGACGTCCAAATGACCTGGAAATTTACGAGCATCATTTTTGGAAGGAACAAACTGGGAGCGAAGGAAGCAAACAAGCGGAGGCCCGAGGGCCAAAAGTGGGCCCACGCGGCCCTGTACCTGGCCGCGTGGGACCCCCCTTTGGGCCTCGAGCTCCGTTGCCGTCGATCTTTCCTCCACCGACTCCGTTTTGACCTAAAAACGCCTATAAAAATAGTCCCCCGACGTTCTCTGGAAGGAGCGCCGCAGAAACACAGAAACACCGAAACAGAGACCTGGAGCTGCAGATTGGAGGGGGAAAACTCCGGCGGGGCGCTGCCGGCGTGGTCTCCATCTTCTCCAACGACTTCTCCACCGTCTCCATGATGAAGAGGGAGTAGTCCACCTCTGGACTATGGGTTTGTGGAAGTAACTTATGTATCTCTCTCTCTTGAGCTTCACTAATTAGTACCGTATGAGCTGCTGAACATGATTACGGTCATCTATGTAATACCTTTGTGGTGGATCTTTTTATGAGTTAATATATGTTTGAGATTGCAATGGTTTTGTTTCAGTTATGAAAGTAGATGCATATTATGTACCCCGTTCTTATTTACTTGTCATGATCAAGCATGTTTATGAGAGCGTGTGAGGGGGAACGTGTGCATTAGTTGGAGTAACGGGGGGTGGCTAGTGCAGTGAACGTGAGAGAAAGTTCTGCGATCCACTTGGGTATTTTACCTTACTTTGTTGCCTCACTAGGGATAAAAAGAAATACCATGCTACCGGAGATGTGGGTGTGACCATTGCCACTACTCCATGACTAGATCTAGCATGTTCTTATTTTAACTTCATGTCATGATACTTATTGCTATACTCTGAGTTATCTTAATTACTGAGGTGTTATGATTTAGTTCGCATCTTGGTGGAGTATAAGAGAGACTAATAACCAAAAGGTCTCTATGTTAGGACGTGATGCCCATATAATTATAACTTGTCATTAAACTGTTGTGTTGCAATCTCATATGTCAACTCTAGTGTTCCATTGTCTACCACTTTATTAAAGAGAGAGTGCATTTGTGAAACCATGAACCCCGGTCCATTTTTAATCATAAGAAACACCTTTCCAACACTTTTACCACTTTTCCATTTTCTGCCATTTAAAAATCCGAAAATACAAAAACACTTTTACATCTTGCATTCATCATATAAAACCCAAAAATATCATTTATCATTGCTACCACCATCCTTGCATATTTATTTACCACCATTGCATATTTATTTCTTGTTTGCATTGCATATTATCTTGATATCATTCTCACACCTTGTGCTTGACAACCACTAGGTGAGGTTGAGGACCAAAACATTTACTTTGTTTTGTAGGTAACCAAAAGAAGGATAGGAAAGATAAATCTTCACTACTGATTCCCCGAGAGTTCGATATTAAACCCTCGAGTCACCCCTCGTGGGGAAAACACGTCTTCCACTTACTACACACTCTGCACTTGGAGTCTCAACCTAACCCATTTACTTTTCACGCAGGTAACTACGTGAAGGGCCATCAAGAGTGCTTACTAGCGCCGTTGCAGGGGAAGATACGAAGCTTCCTGCAGAATATTTTTCCCGTCAACTACACGCCATCACTGGCTCATACACTTTGGTCATAACGTTGGAGGGACCTGGGATGGTGGTGTGTGAGACCCGTAATTTGCACATCCGGGTCACTGACAGGGTTCGGTGACTTTGTTGGAGAGAGTTCAGTATTGACTTCAGGAGGAACAGGAACAAGTGGTGTTACGACAGCTGGCTCTACCTTTTCTTACTCCTCTTGTCCTGGCTCTGAGTTGTGAGCCTCCATGGGAGAGGGCTCCACGAGGAGGAGAAGGAGTGGCATCCGGGTCATCAGAAAGTGCAGCTTGAGCCCTGAAAGAGAATAAATGACAAAGTTAGTTATATGAGAAGTAAGAAGGGATTAAAGTACAAAGAGAAAAGGATTGTTACCCGGTGTTGATATTGATATCATCGGGCATCTCACCGTTGGACCCGCCTGAGGAAGCTGATAATGACCGGGAGTCAACAACCCGGATGCTACCAGCTAAAGGATGGGAAACAGTGGGAGCAACTTTGGGGTGGCCGGCTCGGCGAGGAGAAGCAATGTTGGGAATACCTTCGTACAAGGGTTCGTCACCCGGCGAAGACCGGGTCTTGCGTCTCTTGCTGGCGGCCAACTCTTTCTCTTGTTCCTTCTCCTGCGGGTGCTTCATGGTTTGAGTAGGGTTCAAGGGGTATTGAGATTATCATAACCCGGCCACTCTACCCCGGGTTCATACACCCCCGGACGGCTTGGGCATCTCTCCCCTCCCTCGATCCTTTGCCATGAGCACCCGTAAGTTCTCTCCCTCTCTCTCATCTAGTTGGTGGATGAAGATGACTAGATTGCTTTCCTCTCGGTGTTCTTGACAAATTGGTTCGGTAGAGATGCAATTTAGGAAATCTAGAACCTTGTGTAGCGATATTGTGAAGAATCATTAGCTAGATTTGTAGTTCCTCATCTAGAGTTGTTGGATTTGACTAGGGATGTTCTTCATGTTCTTCGTTGAATGGCTTACCATCTTGTGTCAAATCCAACCCCACTAGACGTTGTACTCTCACCTAGCAATTGATTTCTCCATTTTGTGTACACTCGTGTTCTTAATTCCCTAATCATGAAATATTTGTGCATTACTCATCTCCGTGCTTTCCCTATCCATTGCTTTTCACAGGTGGGGCTGGGTCTAGTGGTTCCGATGCTCGAGCAAGAAGCAAAGGTGTGATGAGATGGAAGAAGAGTTCGACCCCGTTGTTGCCAAAGGCAGAAAAGGTGCTTTCAAGAAGAAGCCTGCAGCCAAGAGCAAGACCCTCTCAGCCAGTGAAATGTCTGACAAAGACTATACGTCCTTGAGGAACAGAGATCCATATGCCGTTGATAGAATGAATTTGACCCCTCAGTTTCATGGCAACAATCCTTTTTTCTACACTCGTTTTCAAGAGGAGTGCTACAATGAGATTCTTTATCGGAAGCCCAATGACAATGTGATAGATCAGCGGTACATTGATATCCACCACATGGAGAGAAAACCTGAATATTTTGGAGAAGCCTTGTCTATGTGCAATGAGTTTGGTATTGTTCCCATCATCACCCTTCAACAGAATTATGATGAAGCCCTTGTTTGCCAATTCCTTGCCACCGTCTATTTTGGCACTGAGAACCCAAGGTACATCACATGGATGACTAGAGACACGAAACTTATCGCTCTTTGGAGTGATGTTGGTGCTATGCTTGGGTATGAAGACTTTGATCCCCATTGGACCGATGCTCACGAAGACAAGTACTTCCGGTTCATGTTAATCCAAATCCCTTGACCAAGGATGACCTCGCCCCCCTCTACTTTTGGAAGAGGTACACTGTTGGCAACTCGGAGGGTCTCTATCCTTCATATGAGATCATGTATCACATTTACCGGGCAACCATCAACCCCAAGGTCGGCAATTTGGATCAAATTCACAGCTATCTAGTTACCTTGATGGTGATGACTCATCAAATGAGAACCAAAGGGAAGAAACTGGATGTTATGGATTACCTTTGGAATGAGATTGGAATGTCACAATGCACAAGAAGAATGAATGCTTTGCCCCACTCATCATGAAGATCATCCTTTGGAAGTGGGCCAAGGAATGTCCCGCTGCGGGGCTTAGTGACCCCAACACTTGGATCATCCACAAGCCCAAGCAACTTCGTGTCAAAGATCATAGCGAGAAGGCAAAGGGTACCAAGACTGCAAAAGGCAAGGCCAAGGAAGTTGTCGGTGATGAAGGCCCCTCACGGGCTCCCAAGGAGAGTGGGTTCACATGGATGGCTCGTCAAATGAAGAAAGCTTTTTTTGTGACCAAGGCTCTTGAGAAGCGCACTTGGGAACGTGAAGTGAAAGAGAAGCTTGCCCGTCAACTTGACATTCAACGTCGCCGTGACCAAGGTGAACAAGTGACTTTTGACTCGGAAAAGATCATTCCAACCTATGAACAGTGGCAAGCCAAGGACTACAAGGGCTAAATCATCACTTGGTCGGACTATGAAGAGGATGAAGAAGAAGTGTCCTCTCGTCGTCGCCCTCGCCCCCACTGCAATGAGTGAACATGGGACCCTAGCATCGGTTTCTCTCCTTTTTGGTGTCTTGATGCCAAAGGGGAGAAATATCTATTTGGATTTCGAAGGGATTTGCATGGGAAGTCACAAGCTTTGTTGCTTTTTGGTTGATTTTTATGAGCTTGTGAACTTTATTTGTCGGTTTAGTTGGTGAACCTCGTGTGCTATGCATGGTGTAAGACATGTTGAACTTTCTGCTTATGTTGCTTATGTTGTGCAAGTTGTTACTTTATGCTCTATATTATATCTTGCATGGTTTGCAAAAATCTAGGGGGAGTGTTGATCCTATTTGTTGTGCATTTGAGCATTCAAAAGCTATCCTTGAATATGCACACATCTAGGGGGAGCTCCGTCTAAATTTTGCAAATTGTTTTGTGGCAAATTGTTGTATTGTCATCATCCACCAAAAAGGGGGAGATTGAAAGAGCATATGTTCCTCTTAATCATGTTTTGGTGATGTTGACAATACAACATAGGCCCCTACCTTGTTGTTTGAGTGTGAACATGTTTTCCACTATTATCTTCACTGAATTCGCATCGAAAAAAGGAAGAAACGAAGATGTTTCTGGTCAGGAGCGTAGTACCGCCCCTCCGGGCGGTAGTACCGCTGGCTTCCTGTAGCCAGAGACCAGGCGGCAGTACCGCGCCTCAGTACCACCCAAACGGGCATCGAAAGGCCATTTGCGTCACTGCTGGTGGTACTACCGGCGGTAGTACCGCCGCGCAGGGTCGAAGGTTGGTCAACGCCGTGGTTGACCAAGGCGGCGGCAGTACCACCCGAACGGCCATCTGGAGCACATGTGCGGCACTGCCCGCGTACTACGGGCGTACTACCGCCGGCGCGGGTTCGAGGCACAGTCAGCGACAGGTTTGACCGTGGCGCAGAAGGCGCCAGCGGTAGTACCGTCCGGCGCAGCGGTACTACCGCTGGCTCGGGCTGGAGAGCTCCAACGGCCAGATTTTGGGAGGGGTATTTAATCCCCTCCACCTACCTTGGGACAAGTAGCTCGCCCAAAATTGAAGACCATCATTATTGCAAGCTCAAGCTTCACTATATCTCCCAATCCCTCCATCCAAACTTGTTGACCTTTAGAGGATTGAAGCTACAATCTCATGACCCGGCCATAATTAAGAGCCATCAATTTTCTTGGTTATCTTACTATTGAGCTCGATATGACTCGCAAATATATGGCCTGATTGCTCACTTATAAATTCAATCAGTCATGATGCCCATTGGGACTTGCCTGACCCTGTTTTTATCAAAGAAGATTGCAACAGGGAAAACCCATGCCAAAGTCGGCTCAT
This sequence comes from Poa pratensis, assembly GCA_947311845.1. Lineage (NCBI taxonomy): Eukaryota > Viridiplantae > Streptophyta > Magnoliopsida > Poales > Poaceae > Poa > Poa pratensis. The sequence continues at coordinate 3,487,576 of CAMZMU010000121.1, read as the reverse complement.
AGTTAAAAAGAAATCAAAAGGATCATCAAAACCAAAAGACTTTGCAGAGCTAAGTGAAAGCACATGGTTCAGTACATATCAAGCAAAGTTTCAAGGTGTATAGGCACACCATTAAAATAATACGGCTAGCAGTATTAAGTTATTACAGAGTTGCCGCACAGGGCCAAATGAGATTGTTTTTTTGCAGAAATAAAAATATCTGCAGCATGCTTCAAGACTCGGCACCAGGAGCCGGCTCACGGCGCGAGTTGGAGCTGAGTCATCTTCGGTAGCTTTGGCCGGCTCATCCTCTACCGTGGCTTGGACTTCTGCCTGAGTCTTGGGGGCTTCTTGTGGAGAGTCAGAAATATCCTTCCTCCAAGTAATTTGATACAATGACTCAAAAAGGCATTCTTCCTCATCCTCCACAGTGGCACGAGCTGGAGGAGGCACAGTTGGAGTAGAAGAACTCAGAGCTGCATCTCGGTGGCTGTGCTTGGCCTTGTAGCTTTGGAACAAGTCAACGCGCTTTGGCTCTTCATCTACTACTTCTTCATCATTTTCGTCATAGCCATACTGGAGGGAAGATAGTTTCATCTTGTTTGCAATTTGAGTGACAATATACCAGGTTTTCCTCATGACCCGGGAATAGGATTTCCTGTCAAACTTTCTGCTGTCAGAGTTGAACTCAAGAAAGCCCTTGATAAGTGGCGCCGGGTCAAAGTTAGGATGATAGGCCTTGGCAAGCGCAAGACCACGCATCACACCGGCTCTGCAAGATGATCTCTTCCATAGTTCCAGCCACTGCGGCATAGTGGACAAGTGACCAATCACTTCGTTACGGGTGCTTGGAGGGTTAGACCAACCTCGTGTAGCCTTGATGACTTCGCAACTCCCAAAGTATAGCTTCCTGACCAGCACATACAAGCTTTTCAGTTTGTCCAATGTCTGTTTGCGGAGGGTCGGGTCTCATTCGCCTGCAGCGTGTAGACAGCAGTTAGCACAGGAAACCGGCTTATCAACAATACATAAAGAGGTGATGTTATTTACCTAGCAAGGCTGATAGTTTGAATCATGCCTTTGAGATTGGCTAGATCGGAGGCAGTGGAGTTCAATTTTTCTTGGGTATTCTCCAGTTGCTCCCTCTGGCTTTCCTCGTGTTCTTCCATCTCCTTCTTGAGGTCAGAATTCTCTTGGGTCAAATCAGTAAGAGATTTTTCCAAAGACTGAAGCTGTTCAACGGCCACAAGCCGGACCTCAGATTCTGTCTTAAATTTCTTCTTGAGTCGGGAGATCTCTTGCTCTGCCTTGGCAGCATAGTCCTGTAGAGATAAGATCGTGCAAGTATGAGGCATAGTAGTACATATAAATCAAAGTCTAGCCCCGAGTTACTGCAGGAAAGGTAACCCGAAACTTGGGGCTACAAAGTTGAAATTTTAAGACACAGATTCGCAGTGGAGTCCCAGGATGATGCTGCATACAACCCGGCACTTGGGGGCTACTGATGTCTACGCACGCTTCTATTCTTGTAGACAGTGTTGGGCCTCCAAGTGCAGAGGTTTGTAGAACAGCAGCAAGTTTCCCTTGAGTGAATAACCCAAGGTTTATCGAACTCAGGGAGGTATAGGTCAAAGATATCCCTCTCAAGCAACCCTGCAATTAAGATACAAGAAGTCTCTTGTGTCCCCAACACACCCAATACACTTGTCAGATGTATATGTGCACTAGTTCGGCGAAGAGATAGTGAAATACAAGTAATATGGATGATTATAAGTGGTAATTGCAATCTGAAATAAAAATGGCAGCAAGCAAACTTGAGCCAAAATGAGAGCAAACGGTGTTTCAATGCTTGGAAATAAGGCCTAGGGATCATACTTTCACTAGTGGACACTCTCAACAATTATAATATAATTGAATACATAGATATTTCCTCTTCACTATGCTACTCTGAACTATTCTCCCGTTGGATAGAAATACCAATCTACTGCGTAGGGCTACAAGAGTACACCTTAAAGTCTGAGTGAACAAACACCACAATATCATAAAACACCAAGACCATCGTGTAGGGCTGCAAAAGCACACCTTAAAGTTTGTCTTCCACATCTAGGGAACCCCAATGTCACTATGAGCGCCCCAAAATAGTACTAAACAAACACCACAATTTTATAGTGACAACCAACAAAAGAACAACTCATGGCAAGTATTCCCATAATCTTTAATCCAAAGAGTCACACACGGCATGCGCACTGTCAACTTCGCACCATGGGACAAAGGTGACTCCGGAGATTACATTAATAAAACCACTTGAGTAGCATATTCATAAGATGACGAAGAGTAACATCCATGGATCCAACTAGATTACAAAGCTCATGATCACATAAAGATCACACCATGGGAGAGAGAGATGAACCACATAGCTACCGGTACGAGCCCTCAGCCCCGAGGGAAACTACTCACACATGGTCATGGTGCTGAGGAGCTTGATAGAGAGGTTGATGAAGAGGTGCAGCCCGGAGTGGAGGCGGCAGCCCGCAGCAGCCACGGCGAGGCGGCGGCGGTGGCAGCCCGCGGCGGCTAGGAGCGGCGGCGGCCCTTGGGGGCAGCGGCCCTTGGCTCCTCTTCTTCCTTGGAGATGGTGGTGGTATGGAGGAGGTTCTCCACCCCCAGACGGCTGCCTGGGAGGAGGAAAATTCGTGGTATGGGGCTCCTCCCACGACCTAGGGTTTCCTCCCTTATATAGACTCTCAGATTTCCGTCATCCCATCTAGGGCTGCAGTAAATCGGGAATATCTCGGCCGTCCGGACTCAGCATTGGGCGAATTTTAAGTCTAGATGGATTCTCGCGAAATTTCCTGCAACTTTCCTTTCGGGGAGACTTCCGTTTGACGCCGTCTTGGGCCCGTAACGTGACCATCTTTGAAAAACGTTTCCAGACAGATTTCTGCAAAGTCCCAATTTGATTCCAATATGGTTTCCTATTGTATTTTTTTGATAATTTCTACACAACAAATAGGAAAACAAGAAGATTGTGCACTTTGGCAACTATTAGTAGGTTAATCCAATAAATGCCATAATATGATATAAAGTGTATATAAAACATGTGCCAATTGACATAAAATATGCATGGAACATCAAAAATTATAGATACGTTTTAGACGTATCAGCTACTCATGTTGAAGTCTAAAGTGGTGAATTACAAAGTTAGTCCTAGGCTGCTGCAGGCATGCAACCCGGCACTTGGGGGCTACAGTATTTGAAGTTACCAGTTTATTTATGGATGAAAGAGTTTTTCTACAGCTTAGTTCCAGGTTGCTGTGGACATGCAACCCGGCACTTGGGGGATACAGTGTTTGAAAGTTGGGTTACTATTATATTTCTATGAAACTCCAAGCTTATCAACAAGTGGAAAAACTTAGAGCTTGGGGCTACTATATACATGTATACAGAGATCAATGAATTTTACCTCATGGCGCTTGCTCATCATCTTCACCAGGTCACCTTCGAAATTCTTATGTTGGGAGAGCAGGGAGAAGTACTCAGCCAGCAAAGCCGGTAGTTCCATTCCTTCGAGAGCCGGAAGGCCAGAATAAGAAATGGGGTCTTTGCCGCGCAACTCAGGAGTTGGCTTAGCTTCTGGCTCATACACTTTGGTCATAACGTTGGAGGGACCTGGGATGGTGGTGTGTTGAGACCCGGCAATTTGCACATCCGGGTCACTGACAGGGTTCGGTGACTTTGTTGGAGAGAGTTCAGTATTGACTTCAGGAGGAACAGGAACAAGTGGTGTTACGACAGCCGCTCTCCCTTTTCTTGGTCTTCTTGTCCTGGCTCTGAGTTGTGAGCCTCCATGGGAGAGGGCTCCGCGAGGAGGAGAAGGAGTGGCATCCAGGTCGTCAGAAAGAGCAGCTTGAGCCTTGAAAGAGAATAAATGACAAAGTTAGTTATATGAGAAGTAAGAAGTGATTAAAGTACAAAGAGAAAAGGATTGTTACTCGGTGTTGATAGTGATATCATCGGGCATCTCACCGTTGGACCCGCCTGAGGAAGCTGATAAGGACCGGGAGTCAGCAACCCGGATGCTACCAGCTAAAGGATGGGAAACAGTGGGAGCAACTTTGGGTGGCCGGCTCGACGAGGAGAAGCTATGTTGGGAATACCTTCATACTAGGGTTCGTCACCCGGCGAAGACCGGGTCTTGCGTCTCTTGCTGGCGGCCAACTCTTTCTCTTGTTCCTTCTCCTGTGGGTGCTTCATGGTTTGAGTAGGGTTCAAGTGGTATTGAGATTATCAAAACCCGGCCACTCTACCCCAGGTTCATACACCCCCGGGACGGCTTGGGCATCTCTCCCCTCCCTCGATCCTTTGCCATGAGCACCCATAAGTTCTCTCCCTCTCTCTCATCTAGTTGATGGATGAAGATGACTAGATTGCTTTCCTCTCGGTGTTCTTGAGAAATTGGTTCGGTAGAGATGCAATTTAGGAAGTCGAGAACCTTGTGTAGCGATATTGTGAAGAATCATTGGCTAGATTTGTAGTTCCTCATCTAGAGTTGTTGGATTTGACTAGGGATGTTCTTCATGTTCTTCGTTGAATGGCTTACCATCTTGTGTCAAATCCAACCCCACTAGACGTTGTACTCTCACCTAGCAATTGATTTCTCCATTTTGTGTACACTCGTGTTCTTAATTCCCTAATCATGAAATATAAGTGCATTACTCATCTCCGTGCTTTCCCTATCCATTGCTTTTCACAGGTGGGGCTGGGTCTAGTGGTTCCGATGATCGGGGCAAGAAGCAAAGGTGTGATGAGATGGAAGAAGAGTTCGACCCCGTTGTTGCCAAAGGCAGAAAAGGTGCTTCCAAGAAGAAGCCTGCAGCCAAGAGCAATACCCTCTCAGCTAGTGAAATGTCTGACAAAGACTATACGTCCTTGAGGAACAGAGATCCATATGCCATTGATAGAATGAATTTGACCCCTCAGTTTCGTGGCAACAATCCTTTCTTCTACACTCATTTTCAAGAGGAGTGCTACAATGAGATTCTTTATCGGAAGCCCAATGACAATGTGATAGATCAGCGGTACATTGATATCCACCACATGGAGAGAAAACCTGAATATTTTGGAGAAGCATTATCTATGTGCAATGAGTTTGGGATTGTTCCCATCATCACCCTTCAACAGAATTACGATGAAGCCCTTGTTTGCCAATTCCTTGCCACCGTCTATTTTGGCACTGAGAACCCAAGGTACATCACATGGATGAGTAGAGACACGAAACTTATCGCTCTTTGGAGTGATGTTGGTGCTATGCTTGGGTATGAAGACTTTGATTCCCATTGGACCGATGCTCACGAAGACAAGTACTTCCGGGTTCATGTTAATCCAAAGCCCTTGACCAAGGATGACCTCGCTCCCCTCTGACACTATTGGCAACTCGGAGGGTCTCTATCCTCCATATGAGACCATGTATCGCATTTACCGGGCAACCATCAACCCCAAGGTCGGCAATTTGGATCAAATTCACAGCTATCTAGTTACCTTGATGGTGATGACTCATCAAATGAGAATCAAAGGGAAGAAACTGGATGTTATGGATTACCTTTGGAATGAGATTTGGAATGTCACTATGTACAAGAAGAATGAATGCTTTGCCCCACTCATCATGAAGATCATCCTTTGGAAGTGGGCCAAGGAATGTCCCGCTGCGGGGCTTAGTGACCCCAACACTTGGATCATCCACAAGCCCAAGCAACTTTGTGTCAAAGATCATAGCGAGAAGGCAAAGGGTACCAAGACTACAAAAGGCAAGGCCAAGGAAGTTGTCGGTGATGAAGGCCCCTCACGGGCTCCCAAGGAGAGTGGGTTCACATGGATGGCTCATCAAATGAAGAAAGCTTTTTGTGTGACCAAGGCTCTTGAGAAGCGCACTTGGGAACGTGAAGCGAAAGAGAAGCTTGCTCGTCAACTCGACATTCAACATCGCCGTGACTAAGGTGAACAAGTGGCTTCCGACTCGGAAAAGATCATTCCAACCTATGAACAGTGGCAAGCCAAGGACTCCAAGGGCGAAATCATCACTTGGTCGGACTATGAAGAGGATGGAGAAGAAGTATCCTCTCGTCGTCGCCCTCGCCCCCACAGCAACAGTGAACATGGGACCCTAGCATCGCTTTCTCTCCTTTTTGTTGTCTTGATGCCAAAGGGGGAGAAATATCTATTAGGATTTCGAAGGGATTTGCATGGGAAGTCACAAGCTTTGTTGCTTTTTGGTTGATTTTTATGAGCTTGTGAACTTTATTTGTCGGTTTTAGTTGGTGAACCTCGTGTGCTATGCATGGTGTAAGACATGTTGAACTTTCTGCTTATGTTTCCATGCTTATGTTGCTTATGTTCTGCAAGTTGTTACTTTATGCTCTATATTATATCTTGCACGGTTTGCAAAATCTAAGGGGAATGTTGATCCTATTTGTTGTGCATTTGAGCATTCAAAAGCTATCCTTGAATATGCACACATCTAGGGGGAGCTCCGTCTAAATTTTGCAAATTGTTTTGTGGCAAATTGTTGTATTGTCATCATCCACCAAAAAGGAGGAGATTGAAAGAGCATATGTTGCTCTTAATCATGTTTTGGTGATGTTGACAATACAACATAGGCCCCTAACTTGTTGTTTGAGTGTGAACAGGTTTTCCACCATTATCTTCACTGAATTCGCATAAAAAAAAGGAAGAAACGAAGATGTTTCTGGTCAGGAGCGGTAGTACCGCCCCTCCGGGCGGTAGTACCGCTGGCTTCCTGTAGCCAGAGACCAGGCATCAGTACCGCGCCTCAGTACCGCCCAAACGGGCATCGGAGGCCATTTGCGGCACTGCCGGTGGTAGTACCGCCGGCGCAGGGTCGAAGGTTGGTCAGCGCCGTGGTTGACCGAGGCGGCGGCAGTACCGCCCGAACGGCCATCTGGAGCACATGTGCGGCACTGCCCGCGGTAGTACCGCTGGCGCGGGTTCGAGGGGCAGTCAGCGCCAGGTTTGACCGCGGCGCAGAAGGCGCCAGCGGTAGTACCGCCCGGCGCAGCGGTACTACCGCTGGCTCGGGCTGGAGAGCTCCAACGGCCAGATTTTGGGAGGGGTATTTAATCCCCTCCACCTACCTTGAGACAAGTAGCTCGCCCAAAATTGAAGACCACCATTATTGCAAGCTCAAGCTTCACTAGATTTCCCAATCCCTCCACCCAAACTTGTTGACATTTGGATGATTGAAGGAGAAGGCCCGGATCTACATCTTCACCAAAGCGTTCTTCATTTCCCCATCATTCACTTGAGGTATTTGAGCCTAGGGTTTCCACTAGGAAAACATTGACATCTTGTTGTACTTACTTGCTTGCTACTTTTGTGTGGCAGGTGCTGTGGTGTTTGGGAGCCCCCAATCTTTTTGTGGGTTGAACCTCAAGTTGTTGTAAGAGCTCCGGATTCCGCCTTGAATGATTCCGATAGTGGAAGGTGAATAGAGCTTTTGGGCAAGGGTCACCGGAATAGGGTGAGGCCATTTGTGGCGTTTGACTTTGAAACTCACACCCCTCTAACGAGACGTACTCCCCTAAAAAGGAGGAACTCGGGAATACATCCTTGTCTCCGCGTGCTTCCCGTTTGGTTACTCCTTACTCGTTAGCTCTTACTTGTATCTTGGTTAGTCTTGTGTTAACTTGTCATATAGGTAAATTCACCGTAGTTGCATATCTAGAGAATTTACCTTTGCGTCAAGCCTAAATTCGAAAAAGAGCTAAAATTTGAGTAGCACCTATTCACCGCCCCCCCCCCCCCTCTAGGTGGCCATACCGATCCTTTCAGCTGCGCTGTTCTCCGTTCCCTCCCTGACAAACATCACGGCACTTCCCCTATCCCCCCCACCCCGATTCCCACCCCTCTCCATCCTCTTCGTCCCTCTCTTTCACAACGCAATCGAAGTACACTGGGTTCAGCGGTGGCGCTGGCGCAAGTTAAGGGAGCACCAACGTGCCGGCGGCCGCATCACCGTCGAACCTAGTGTACTTTGATTGCGGTGGCGCCACTCCATGTTCAGGGCCACGGATCTCCCCCGGGTTCGGTGAGAGCGGCCGCTCCGAGTCGCCGAACGTCGGCCTACGCGTCGACCTCGACGAGGCGTTTACCGACTCGCCGGTCCTGCAAAGGGGACGGCCGCGACCATGCATCGATGGGAGCGGCCGTCAATGCCTCTTTGGGAGCGGCCACGACGTTGCCGGCAACAACGATGGGAATGGTGCCCACATGTTCGATGTAATGCCGACCGGCGTGGACGAAGATATGGTATGAAATCGACGCCCTTTGCATCATTCATCTTGTGTTCGTGACATGAAACCGACATGTGCATCCTTCTTTGCAATAGATCGACTGGTTAGAAGTGTTGTGTGGCATGATCCGTGATGGCACGGCCAGGACCAGCGCTCCGGAAGAGGAAGAACAATAGAGGAAGAGGAGAGGACAATAGAGGACCGACCCTTGTTCACACACACATTGTTTTTTCTGGAGATAACTAAACGGGTACATAGAATATTGCACTGTTAAAGATATGATTTTTTTTGGCAAAGTGGTGAACTAAAACCGAGATAATCGATTTACTAAATGCATCATTTGTCAACCCAAAGACAATGGGGGTTGTTGAAGCTCTAAATATAAATTATTTCAAATTGAGATTCTGCACGTGCGTGATTTTTTTACAGTTTTAGAATCTTGTAAATGTGACTTTTTGTTTTTAGATATAGAGAGCACTAGACACCGGGAGTCAGATCCCCAGTCGGATTAGACGGCATATTTTACTGGAGGTAGATGATCACACTTCACTTCTTTCTGTTCCGGGAAAAATTACAAGCAGGAGGAGTCGATTACAAATGCTTTTATGTTAGTGCATCTCCACCGGGACCCCCAAAAATTTCTGGCACCTCCCACATTGTGTCCACTTTGGGGGGTGCTTAACACTTGTCCGGCCAAGTCCAGGTCGCCGCCCACACCAGGACACCCCAAATGGCACTCTCCAAATAGCCGGTCCATTTTCCTTTTTTGATCTACCCTCTGCATTTGCAATAACATTCTATTCCAACACCAAATCCGTCTACCAAAAATATATACATAAACCAAGTCCGGCCAACAAAGTCTTGGCCACCAGCAAGGTCGGCCGCCAAAGTCTCGGCCAACGGTAATGCCAGCCACCAAAGTATCGGCCAACAGCACGGCCGACCACCATAAATGCACCCAAATATATCAAGAACATGTAAAACATTCTTGGGTCTCGACATCCATTTCCATTTCCCTCCTCTCCTTCATGATGCGGGCCACCTCCTCGGCAAAGAAATCTCGTTGAGGCGAGCTCATGTTTGTGGTGTCGGTGGAGAGGATTTTGAGCTCCCTATCGAATTGCATCACTTTGAGTTTGGTCTACCTATCGAGATGCATCTCCATGAAGTCGTTGATCTTGGACGCCGAAGTAGGTGCCCCACCTGTCTTCGATCTCTTCGTGCATTTTCATCTTGAGACTCTTGTATGAGGTGACCTCCTTCATATACGAGTTGGTCGACTCTTGGAGGGAGGTACTAGATGTTGCGGCCGCCCTCTTGGACATCTTTTCTTTCTTGTTGCCAATTGGCTGATCGAGTAAGCCCGCCCCTGGTCATCCAGATCGCCGGCCTTACATCCCCATCGGTGCATTGAGAGCCGGACTGTTGTCCACTTTGGACACTTTTGAATCTGGCTGCAACAATGCATCATGGTGAAGGACTTTTGATTTATCTCCTTATACATTGATGCCGCCTCCTTCAACTACACAAATGGCCACACGTCAAATATATAGAAATATGAGACTATGTAAAAGGGCACATGTCGAATAGATGGAATTAGAGAGCAATGCATCTACCTTATTATCGAAAGTCTGCCACTCTCATATCTTGTCATTATTTGTTCAACACAACCATGGAACTTGTTGAACGAGTCTCATATGGATGTCCACCGCTTTTCAATTGAACAAACATCGCGATCAATGTACAAAGCGTTGTGTGGTGGGTATTTCTTTCTTTAAAATCCTTGTGAATCCTATTCAAATATGAGTCACAGGTTTGTTGTGTACCGGTAGTGGCGTCTTGGCTTATCAACATCCAAGCAACGCAAAACAATTCGTCCTCCTCCACAATCCACGACTTCCCTCTATTCCCCTTCGGTCTCTTCAAATCCTTACCGGTCTCCACATCGTGCACATTGACTTGCTCGCCCTGGCCGTCCTCGTTAGGGTCGGCGTAGTTGGCGTCGTCTCCAATAAGGTGAGCCATGGCGGTGGCGGCTTTAACATATGACAAACAATACATTATTGAAAGCACGGTCTCAGTACATGCACACAATTCACATATCCGGCACCATTTTATTGCACACAATCCACATTGCCCGTGGACGGGCCGGCACCATTTATTGCACACATTTCATAACATGCACACACAATTCACATAGCCAACACAATTTCTTGCACATCACACATACAAAGACAAGTTACATACAACCTCGCCGAGCCCAGTCATTTCGCCGAGCATGTTGGGGGCGCCGTCGCCGAAGAGCTACTGTCGGGTAGTGGCCATGGCCGAGGGGCCTCCCGATAGACTTAGCGCGGGAGACTCGCTGTAGGCGGCGTCCTGGTTGAGGTCGATGTCCCGGCCATCCCTGTTGGGGCGCCCGGGTTGACCTCCTCGACGTAGCTCTCGTCATGCTTGCATGAGTCAGACAAACACGTTTGTTGCAACGGCGATGTGGGTAGCTCGTTGAAATAGTTCGGGGAAGATGTTGAGGAACTCCCATTGCCGGGAGGGAGGATCCCCGAGCTCCTTGGCTCATATTGCCAAGTATTTGGGCGGAGAGAACGCCTTGCTCCATCTTTTGCTCCAACCTTTCCTTGGCGCGTGCTCGCCGGCCAGCTCGGAACGTATGAGGTCCTCCGTCACAAACCCCCCCCCCCCCCCCAACTGGCCAAGCTAACCGACGACGCCGATCGTATGAGTTCCTTCGTCTTCATGGACTCCGGCTGCACGCCAACGCCTTCTTTCTTGGCGGCGCGAGTCTAGGCCCCTTTGAGGCAGCGAGGAAGTAGGTTTGCAGCTGCGGCGAAAGAGAGGTGTGCGTCGGCGGCGCCGAGGAAGGAGAACTTGAGAAGTTTGTGTAAATGGAGCGAAAAAATTGAGAGGTTTTAGCGGCCAGCGCGTCATTGTAGAGATATCTCTCTCCCCTGAAACACACTGTGCATTCACCGCGTCAATGTAGAGGTATCTATCTCCGGTTGAAACACACTGTGCATTCACCGCTGTAGTAAATGCCAACACGTGGACAAGTCGTCGGCAGGCCCCTACACAACAACCAACAAATCCTACAACATCCCCTTCGTATCCCTCGCATCCCAAGACATGACATTCCAATTAATACCGCGAACAAAGCTGTCAAAGCCCCCATCGCATCAACCCATCCATCCATGGCCAGCATGTCTGGCACACGGACAAGAGAGGCGGTGGAGGCTTTGCCCAGAAGCCACAACTCACACGGTCACGCCGCTGTCATTCATCTTCACACAGCCAGCTATGCTACGCCACGCACGAGCGACACGGCAGGCCATGGCATACACCCTTGTGCCTAGGCAAGAAGGCATTCCATTACACATGACAGTGATTACATGAGGAAGAGAACTCACCCAAAAGGAGAAAGTAGACAATGCACACGCAAAAAGGACTTGTAGCATTTACTTGACATTGCCAAAAGACACCAGAGAATTCATTCATCGTTTCCTTGCCCAAAAGATAACCACCGATTCCAGTATCACAGTTGAGGCATGCACGCATGTTCGTTCACGGGTAACAAAATTTGCTACTCCACTAGCAGCTGGTTGTGGTTGTGGAGAGAGAAGCATGCAGATGCAGCCAGTTACTTACAAGTGTACTAGTACATGCAAAAAGCGAGTACCGTATACGTACGTACGTGCTACCAACTATAGCTCCGTATGGTGAGTGGTGAGTAGTAAGAGATACTGCTGCTGCGGCTACGGAGAAGAGCTGACGGCGGCGGAGGGGTCGACGCAGGTGGCGACGGCGACGGAGAGCGGGTAGGGAAGGAGTTGGCGTACTCGAACGAGAGGGTCTCTCCGGCGAGGAGCGGCTGGCCGTCGTTGATGAGGCAGTCGTCGCGCGCGAGGCGCCGGAACTTGCGCGGGTCGACCAGGCTCACGGAGCTGAACCAGCCGCAGCGGACGTGGATGCCGCCGATCGCGCAGTCGCCGCCGTCGCCGCCCGCGCACCGGTTCATCACGTCCACCGTGTACGCCGGCACCCCGCTCGGCAGCGTCGTGCCCCGGCCCTGGTAGATGGCGATGTCGTCCGCGCCGGCGCACCCGTCGTCCACGCGGTGCGGCCGGACCGCTGCGCCGACGACGACGTCCGTGCCTCCTCCTGCAAACAAAAAGAAGAGGAGGACGACGTGGTCCCGTATTTGTCATTCGCTCCGCTGGTACGTCGTACAGTGCTACCCCAGGACAGAATGCAATGTGAGAGATTTTTTGAAAACGGCATGGAATCAATGGCCAACTGCCTTCCTACTGAGTACTTCTTGATGAAACCGAAACAAAAGAACGCTCAGAGTACCACCCACCCCTGCGCTGCGCGCACAGAACCAGGGTCCACGGGCGCAGACGCTGGTCGGAGAAAGAAGGACTCTGGCCCCCACGCGAGCACCATGGACTCTAGTACGATCCAACGAACGGTGGGCTATGTACGCGGAAGTAGTAGTTCCGTTTGTTCGGGGATTGAGCTTTAATTACCTGGTGCCGCCGGGCGGAGGACCTTGCGGGGAAGGACTGCCGGGTGCGGAGGAGCCGCCGAGGGGGCGGGCATGGCGAGCGGCGGCGCGTGCGTCGGCGAGAATCCTGCAGCAGCCGGAAACACCGTTCGTTAGCCTCGGAATTCGAGTGGACCGAGCGTGTGCTACAGTGCAGTACTCCGTAGAACGGACCCACCATGACAGTGCTATGGAAAACAGGAAGATTTTCGCAACAGCCAAAAAAGATGCAGAAAAAATCAGGACAGGTAGCTAATCAGAACAGAAGAAACGAACAAAATCAACAACAAATCCGAACACCCAACAAACAAACCTTGGATGCGAGACCAAAGAGACTCACGGAGAAGCTATAGGCACACTTCGCATCTCCCGATCTCCGTGTCCTAGTTTGTTTTCCAAACTTGGAAAGTGAACACGAAGATCTTTGGAGCAAACGAATTACCAAATAAATCTCAGGAATCGCACGCAGCGGAAGAGCAATTTTGTTGCGACATCAGAAATCGAAGATCCTTTTACGAGAACAAAGGTACCAGCAGGAGTTGGGGAAAATTTCAGCCGAACGCGTCCGAATATGAGGATATTTTTTCAAACCAAAACGAAACAAGGCCAAAAATCCAAGCCCTGCGGCTAGCAAATGGAGATGGAGGGGATAGATGGTTGAGAGACGAGCATTGCTACCTGCGTCGACGGATGCGAGGGAGACGGGGAGGAGCGCGGCGAGTAGCACGACCGCCCACGCTGCCGTGGTCGCCTGCGTGCTGGCCGGCGAAGAAGCCCTCATCTCGCTGAGACCCTGCGGTAGGACGAACACCAGATAAAAGCACGGAGGTCACGGTACAGATCTAGGAACTCGAGATTAAAACCCAACAAAAGTCTACCCCTAATTTGCAGCGGCGAGAGAGAGGTCAGCGACGGCTACAGAATGGTAGCTAGAGATGGGGGTGGTGAAATAATAGCAAGCAGCAGCGTCGCGCCTCACTGGGCCCGGTTCGCCCCCTACGGCAGCGGGACACGCGCGCCGCCCTCCGCCACGCTCGTCGCCGTAGAGGGAAAACAACCACACGCGCGCCGGCGCGCGCCACGCCGGCGAATGGGTAGGGAGGAGGGAGATGAGGAGGGCGGCGCATGCGTACCAGGGAATCGACGGTGTGGTGGTCGGCGCTGAGAAGGGCAGGCGGCGGCTGCTTCGGTCGGTGGCGTGGCCGCCGGTACGTGCGGAGGAGGAGTAGTAGTAGTAGTAGGGTTCTGTTGCCTCCGAAGAGAAATCTGTCTTGCACGTGCGGCGGGGAAGGAGGGAATGTGGGTGATGAGGCGGTGAGATAGAGACCCAGCGTGCTGATACTACTACTTATAAGAAGGACCCAGCCAGATTAGCCATGGAGCCGGGCTTCCGTTTCCGTTTGGGCTTGTTGTCATCTGGCCGGGTTTGGGCGCGGTGGTGGTGGCGAGAGGGAGGGGACCCGACAGTGGTCGTCAGAGCGAAAGCGATCCGGTCTGGCTCAGTTCTGGTCAAGCCAAAGTGTGGTTGGGTTGCTGGTGCTGGCCTGTGCAAAAGCTCTGGGGATTTTTGGCTGCGTCGAGACCTCTTTTTGGACTAGCTTTTTCTTCGATACGCTGCTCTGTTTTGTTGTTTTGCTCCCTCCCCTGTTTGAACTGGAGTTTGGTTTTGAATCCTTGTGTGTGGCCGCAGTTTGAACTGCGGTGTTCTACAAAGAGGATCGGTCTGTAACGATTAAATGGTCCCTGAATTTATTGCTGCGAGAACGTTGTTATAGGGATTAAAATAGGACTGAGATTTGGAGAAAGACTTATGCAGAAAATATTGAGTGCACACACTGCATCTTTATGTTGTTACTATTAGTCATTACCACCATATGTGAAACCTCTTATTGGTAAAGACTAACCGGTCCCTGAAGTTATTGCTGCAGAACGTTAGACTACTGCCAAATTACTCGTGAAGACTAAACGGTCACTGGAAATCCATTTCGGGCTAGATGATCCTGTTATGGAAAATCATATTTCGCAATGTCAAAAAAATTCAAAAAGAAAATCGGATGTAGCCATATAGACATTTTATATAGACACGCAATTTTTTGTCAAAAAAGACATTTTTATGTCCAGTGTAAAAAGACAAATAAAATGTCTAGTACAATCTTATTTTTTAGCATCGAATTTGTATTTTTTTATACAGAGCACAAAAAACATCCAACATAAAATGTTTGGAAGTACACCCAAAATTATATTTTAGAATTTTTTGCTATTGTAATTTTTTTTTTAAATGCACTCGCATTACTAGACTAGATGCTCATACGAGCCAAAACACCTTGTCCAAACGGTCCCTGAATTTATTGTTGCGAGAACGTTGGACTACTACGGAGTACTACTCCCTCCGATCCTAACAGCATCTCCAACCGTTTGGGCCCCCAGCGTGTCCGACGGCCCTTCGGCGCTTCCGACTGCGTTTTTTGTGGCTGGAGGTGCATGTTTCCAGTCGCGTCCCCAGTTTTCGGCCCAGCGCATCACAAACGAGCAGATTTGAAAGTTCATTTTCCCGCTACCAAAAAACGACACAAGTTTGACAATCTCGGCGATCAAAACAGTCATAGTTCGGCGGTCGAATCATACATAGACACGAAAATCAAATGGTACGCTCCTCTGCCGTGGTAGAAGGAGTGGCTGTAGTTGTGACAGAACTCAGCGATGGTGTGGAAGACGTCGTTGGGGCAGAGCTCGGGGATGGTGTGGAAGTTGTAGGAGTGGTCGTAGGGGTAGAACTCGACTGTGGTGTTGCAGCCGCCATTGTAAGAGTGGCAGTAGGGGAAGAACTCGGTTGTGGTGTTGGAGTCGCCGCTGGCGACCGCATCTGATTCAAGATGAGCCCGCACTGATACGTCTCAAACGTATCTATAATTTTTGATGTTCCATGCTTGTTTTATACCAATTGCTACATGTTTTGCATCTACTTTATATCACTTTTATACATTTTTTGGGACTAACCTATTAACAAGATGCCGAAGTGCCAGTTCCTGTTTTCTGCTGTTTTTGTATTCCAGAAAAGCTAGTCTGGAAATATTCTCGGAATTGGACGAAACTACACGGGGGTGCCTATTTTTCCAGAACACGCCTGACGGAGCGAAGGAGCAGCAGAGGAGGGCCACCAGGAGGCCACACGCACCTAGGGCGCGGGCCCCCCTCTGCCGCGCCCTAGGGTGGTGTGGGCCCCTCGGGGTCCGCAGCCGCCGCCCTTTCGCCTACTTATTCCCCCCGACGCGAAAACCCTACCTGAGCAAATATCCACGAAAAGATCCAGAGACGCCGCCGTCGTCAACCCTAGCTCGGGAGGGTTCAGAACCTCTTCCCGGCACCCTGCCGGAGAGGGGAATCGTCACCGGAGGCTTCTACATCGCCATGCCTGCCTCCGGAGTGATGCGTGAGTAGTTCATCCTTGGACTACGGGTCCATAGCAGTAGCTAGATGGTTGTCTCTCCACTTTGTGCCATCATGTTTAGATCTTGTGAGCTGCCCTACATGATCAAGATCATATTATTGTAATGCTACATGTTGTGTTTGCTGGGATCCGATGAATATTGAATATTATGTCAAGTTGATTATCAATCTATCTTATATGTTATTTAAGATCTTGCATGCTTTCCGTTACTCGTAGATGCTTTGGCCAAGTAGATGCTTGTAACTCCAAGAGAGAGTATTTATGCTAGATAGTGGGTTCATGTCTCCGTTTAACCTGGGACAGTGACAGAAAGTTCTAAGGTTGTGGATGTGCTGTTGCCACTAGGGATAACCTAACGATGCTATGTCCACGGGCATATGTGTTTGTTTACATTACGCACTTTACTTAATGCAATTATCCGTTGCTTGCAACTTAATACCAACGGGGGACTCGGATGACAACCCGGCGGTGGATTATTAGTCATAGATGCTGTTGGATAACGGTCTATGTATTATGTCGTAATGCCCAATTAAATATCATAGTAGTCAACATGTCATGTATATGCATTGTCATGCGCTCACTATTCGTCAATTGCCCAGCTGTAATTTGTTCACCCAACATGTTAGTTATCTTTTATGGAGAGACACCACTAGTGAACTGTGGACCCCGGTCCATTCTTTTACACTGATTAAACAACCACAAACTGCAAACTGTTCCTTTTTCATTCTCTGCAATTTAATACTCATTTTCCACACCATACGTTTAATCCTTTGTTTTCAGCAAGCCAGTGAGATTGACAACCTCACTGTTTCGTTGGGGCAAAGTAGTTTGATTGTGTTGTGTGCAGATTCCACGTCAACAGTCCAGACTCCCTCGACAGCTATTTTTCTGGCGCCGTTGACAACCTTCTGAAGAGTTGCTGCTCCTACTGGTTCGATAACCTTGGTTTCTTTCTGAGGGAAAACTTGCTGCTGACTACATCATACCTTCCTCTTGGGGTCTCCCAACGAACGTGTGTTTCACGTCATCAAGCTATTTTTCTGGCGCCGTTGCCGGGGAGACAGCAGTCTTCTGCAAGGGGAGTTTCACGCTTCCAATCTCTTTACTTTGTTTTTGTCTTGCTTAGTTTATTTTATTTTATCTTGTTTGCTTTCAATTATCAAAAACACAAAAAAATTAGTTACTTGCATCTAGTTTATTTTCTGTTTGGTTTTTATTATTTCATCATGCTTCTCCCTAAGTATACTTTAAAAGAAATATCTGTGGGTAGTGGGTCTATCATTGGAAGAGATAACATTGAGGAATTCTTAATCATGTTAGTATGGTTAAAGATTTTGAAGATAGATCCTTGGTAGAACTTGCTCCAAATTATGAAATTGCTACAGCTTCTCTAGTTCACATGTTGGAAGCTCGGTTTGTCAATCTTAGTCCCATAATGCAGCACATGTTTCTAAAACTCCATGATACGGAAGATGGTGAAAAGAAAGATTTTGTTTTAGAAACCCTACTTAAAGAATTTGGTGATGTTGCTAGGGAAGCTAGAAAAGTTTTTATTAAATACAAGATGCTTGGTATTGTATTGACGTTGTTAATACACTTGAAAAACTTGAAAAAGAGAGGCTCAAGTACACTAAGGAAACTAATGGTGAGGGGGAAGTTAAAATACCAATACCTTTTAAGCTTATAGGAATGCAGGAGGCACTAGAAAAGAATTTTGATTGGATTGTTCCTGAGAACCCATTTGATGAAAATGATGAGCCTAGAGGTATTGAGAAAGGGAATTCCGAAACCTACATAGATAAGATAAATTGCATTGTTGAGAAAACTTCCGACCTCTCTTTGATGCTTCTTCACTTGGTAATACTTGATGCATGCTTTGTGCCTAGCTAAAAGGCGTTAAAGAAAAGCGCTTATGGGAGGCAACCCATTTTATTTTTCTGCAATTTTTCTTTTATTGAGTCAAGGTGTTGTTTACTTCTGTAGCAACTCCTTTGTATCTTTATTTTCTCGCATTGTTGTGCCAAGAGTAGCCTCTAATGTTAAGATGATGCTTAATTTTGATTGCTGCGCAGAAACAGATTTTTGCTGTTCACTGTACGAAATTCCTAAAATCACCAGATTGTTAATTAAATCTGAAATTTTTGTGCGTAATCTTTATGAATGTCTGAAACTTTCATTAGTTCAGAGTTTTCGATCTGAGCGTCGTAAGTGCCTCGAAAAAATTCGTCTTTGCGGACTGTTCTGTTTTAGACAGATTATGCCTTTTTATTTTGCATTCTCTCTTTTACTAGTGTTGAGTGAAATTCTTTTTTGGGTGGAAGAGCTTCACATAACATCAGTGGCTGTAGCTAATGTTTAAAGTAACAAATCATATTGCGTCTTTATAGAACATGTGAATTTTTGATTATGCACTAACCCTCTAATGAGATCTACTTTGAGTTTGGTGTGACGGAAGTTTTCAAGGGTCAAGAGAGAAGGATGATATAATAGGATCAAGAAGAGTGAAGAGCTTAAGCTTGGGGAGGCTCCCATGGATCTCCCCAGCATATTTCAAGAAGACTCAAGCGTCTAAGCTTGGGGATGCCCAAGGCATCCCCTTCTTCATCGTCAAAATTATCAGGTCATCTCTAGTGAAACTATATTTTAATTCTTTCACATCATATGTGCTTTTCTTGGAGCGTCTGTGTGCTTTTATTTTCAGTATTGCACTTTTATTTTCAATAAAGCTTGACTGGACCCTAGCATTCTTGATTGGGAGAGAGACACGCTCCGCTTTTTCATGAGAATACTCCTATTCTTCACTTATATTTGTTGAGTATTCATATCTAGCGCTGTTCAGCTTTTAGCTCTTGTTTTCATGTATCTCTTGTCAGAGCTATTAGCTTTCTTTTGTAGAAAGTACTCTCTTGCTTCACTTATATTTGTTTGGAGAGTTGATGAAATAAATTGATTGGTGTTTGGTTGGTTCAGAAAATGTTGCATGTGGTAATTGGTATAAGGAAAAACTTGCTTAATCTTGTAGATCACTAAAATGGATAACTTGATGCTTGTCAATTGTTTTGAGTTAACAAGTAGATCATGATTAAATTGTGCATCACATGAGTTAAGCCTATTAGTGAAGAACTACCGTAAAGCTTGTTGAAAATTTGGTTTGCATCGGTGGTATCTCTAAGGTCTAGATATTTTCTAATAACAGGGTTTGGTTAACAAGGAAGACGGTATGAAGTCTTATAACGTTTGCAATATGTTTGTCATATAAAACTTGGTGTACGGGTTGATATTCTTGTTTGCTTACATAACCTTGCTAGCCTAAACTCTGTACTGAGAGGGAATGCTTCTCGTGCATCCAAATCCTTGAGCCAAAATCCATGCCATTTGTGTCCACCATAACTACCTATATGTGGTATTTCCTTGCCACTCCAAGTAAATTTTTCATGTGCTACCTTTAAATTATTCAAAATGTTATTATTCCCTTTTTGTGTCAATGTTTACTAGCTCATGAGGAATTAGTGTGGTTATTCTTTATTCTATTTTGAATGGACTTTTACACCTGGACTAGTGGCATATACATCCGCTTATCCAATAACTTGCAAAAAGAGCTGGCAACGGGGTGCCCAGTCCCAATTAATTACAACTTTAACCAATTAATTCTCTTCACACTTTTGCCCTGATTCATCAGTAAGCAATGACAAACAGTGAAATACCTGAATGTGTGTAAACCAAAGAGAAAGAGGGATGATCTGCCTTGCTGGTAGAAATAACGTCCTTCATGGGAGCCGCTCTTAAAAGTCCGTTCGACAGGTAGAATACTGTTCTCACCCGCTACCATTCGTTGACAATTAACAAACACCTCTCAAAAATAGATACTCCTCCATGGTATGTGATTGATGGAAGGCACCCGAGGATTCGGTTAGCCATGGCTTGTGTTAGCAAGGTTGGGAGGAGTATCAAATATTTTATGCAATCTCTATATGCTTTCAAAAACCTAAAAGCTCTAGCACATGATTTAATCCCTGCTTCCCTCTGCGAAGGGCCTTTCTTTTACTTTTATGTTGAGTCAGTTTTCCTATTCTTTCTGTCTTCCACAAGCAAACACTAGTGTCAACTTTGTTACAACATGCGTTATATGCAATGTATTGGACTTGTTATACTACTTTGTGTTGACAATATCCATGAGATAAATATGTTGAAAGTTGAAGCAAATGCTGAAACTAAATTCTTCCTTTGTGTTGATTAAATACCTTTTATTAGAAACTATTGCTTTATGAGTTAACACTTATGCAAAACTGTTTGATGCTTGTCTCGAAAGTACTATTCATGAAAACGTTTAGCTTGTGTGATTCATTGTTTACTCATTATCTATTTGGTAGCAAATTATAGACCATTGACTTGGATCACTTCATTCATTTACATGTGCCTTGCAATATTATATGATCAAGATTATGATAGTAGCATGTCACCTCAAAAATTATTTTGTTTTTATCGTTTACCTACTCGAGGACGAGTAGGAACTAAGCTTGGGGATGCTGATACGTCTCAAACGTATCTATAATTTTTGATGTTCCATGCTTGTTTTATACCAATTGCTACATGTTTTGCATCTACTTTATATCACTTTTATACATTTTTTGGGACTAACCTATTAACAAGATGCCGAAGTGCCAGTTCCTGTTTTCTGCTGTTTTTGTATTCCAGAAAAGCTAGTCTGGAAATATTCTCGGAATTGGACGAAACTACACGGGGGTGCCTATTTTTCCAGAACACGCCTGACGGAGCGAAGGAGCAGCAGAGGAGGGCCACCAGGAGGCCACACGCACCTAGGGCGCGGGCCCCCCTCTGCCGCGCCCTAGGGTGGTGTGGGCCCCTCGGGGGTCCGCAGCCGCCGCCCTTTCGCCTACTTATTCCCCCCGACGCGAAAACCCTAAGTACCTGAGCAAATATCCACGAAAAGTTCCAGAGACGCCGCCGTCGTCAACCCTAGCTCGGGAGGGTTCAGAACCTCTTCCCGGCACCCTGCCGGAGAGGGGAATCGTCACCGGAGGCTTCTACATCGCCATGCCTGCCTCCGGAGTGATGCGTGAGTAGTTCATCCTTGGACTACGGGTCCATAGCAGTAGCTAGATGGTTGTCTCTCCACTTTGTGCCATCATGTTTAGATCTTGTGAGCTGCCCTACATGATCAAGATCATATTATTGTAATGCTACATGTTGTGTTTGCTGGGATCCGATGAATATTGAATATTATGTCAAGTTGATTATCAATCTATCTTATATGTTATTTAAGATCTTGCATGCTTTCCGTTACTCGTAGATGCTTTGGCCAAGTAGATGCTTGTAACTCCAAGAGAGAGTATTTATGCTAGATAGTGGGTTCATGTCTCCGTTTAACCTGGGACAGTGACAGAAAGTTCTAAGGTTGTGGATGTGCTGTTGCCACTAGGGATAACCTAACGATGCTATGTCCACGGGCATATGTGTTTGTTTACATTACGCACTTTACTTAATGCAATTATCCGTTGCTTGCAACTTAATACCAACGGGGGACTCGGATGACAACCCGGCGGTGGATTATTAGTCATAGATGCTGTTGGATAACGGTCTATGTATTATGTCGTAATGCCCAATTAAATATCATAGTAGTCAACATGTCATGTATATGCATTGTCATGCGCTCACTATTCGTCAATTGCCCAGCTGTAATTTGTTCACCCAACATGTTAGTTATCTTTTATGGAGAGACACCACTAGTGAACTGTGGACCCCGGTCCATTCTTTTACACTGATTAAACAACCACAAACTGCAAACTGTTCCTTTTTCATTCTCTGCAATTTAATACTCATTTTCCACACCATACGTTTAATCCTTTGTTTTCAGCAAGCCAGTGAGATTGACAACCTCACTGTTTCGTTGGGGCAAAGTAGTTTGATTGTGTTGTGTGCAGATTCCACGTCAACAGTCCAGACTCCCTCGACAGCTATTTTTCTGGCGCCGTTGACAACCTTCTGAAGAGTTGCTGCTCCTACTGGTTCGATAACCTTGGTTTCTTTCTGAGGGAAAACTTGCTGCTGACTACATCATACCTTCCTCTTGGGGTCTCCCAACGAACGTGTGTTTCACGTCATCACACTCCCCATGTACCACGCCTTCACTTAGTCGATGTGTCGCCTCCCAATAGAAAACACCAGGTCCGTGTTCCTCTTCTTGGCTGCCGGTTCTTCCTCTTTGGCTTTGCCTTCCTCCTGGTTTTCTTTGGGCTCGGCTTTCACCTGGTCGTTGTCGGTTTCCTCTTGTGTGAAGAACCCAAGGAAGGACGCGGAGGCCATGGAATCGGTTGTGATGAGCTCGTCCATGAAGGCGTCTCCCTTCATTCCGCCGAGCACGTTGCGGTCGTCGGCGTTGGGGCCACTGAGTACGTGCGGCGACCTGGCTCCATTACTTGGGATGAAGGGACAGGGCCGCGGCACAGCGCCTGCGAGTTTGAGTAGGACAGCGTGCTTCCGTAGGGGACGTTGATGTCGGTGTTGAAGACGGAAGGGCCACGCGGAGGAGTGCAATGCGAAAAGGTGACGTTGGGGCTGAACCCGCCGTGCGGGTCACCGTCGGCATACTCAGGCGACTGCGAGTACTTCCAGCGTGGCGATGGGGACGGTGAGAAGTTTGTCGGGGACGCGGCGCTTGCTTGGTGTGTGGTGGAGGCCCAGACCCCTCCATGGCCATGTTCGCCGCAGCCGCGTTCATGGCCATCTTCGCCGCAACCGTCTACGACTCTTGCAGCGCCGCCTCCGCCATCTGTCTGGCCTTGAGCTTAAAATCCCTCAACTGGCGGCCATTTAAGAGTGTCTCCCCGCGCTTCACATCGGCCGCCCACTCGGCGTTGGACAAGCCCGGCGGCCTCTGCTTCGGCGCCCTCTGCTTCCTCTACGGCAGGTCCGCGGTGATAGGGCCTGTGAATTTCTCCAGCGGCATGGTGGGCAGATCTGGGGGCGCGAGTGAAATAAAAGGAGGGAAACGAAAAAAGAGAGGGAAAATCACCTTGTCTTGACAACAGAGCTGGCCCATGAGCATTTTTGCTTCCGTCGTCGCCCCCACGCGTCCCAGCGCGCTGGGTTCGACTTGGGTCCACCGGATGAAATTTTGGCCCAATCTGGCGGAAAACGAGAGGGGCTGGGAGATTTTCACATCGTCGGCAAAAAAAGACTCGTGGGAGGCGTTGGGGGATGGCTAGAGATGCCCTAAGTGATTGTCGCTCGTACAAGTGTGATTTTGTGCCTGCGACGTTCAATTCTTCCGACACTTTAATCGGATCGGAGCGAGGATTATTGTTGTTGATGGAATCAATTGTGAATATTTGGCAACAAGATAAGGACAAAAAGAGGACTGAGATTTGGAGAAAGCTCTTATGCAGAAAAGAATGGAGTGCACATACTGTCTGTCTAATCAGTTTTAGTCAAAGTAATTCCCGATTAAGTCAAATTAGGTGCTAGTGCTAATCAGCAGGTAGAGCCTCACATCCAGCTGGCCCCAACACACGGACCACTCCGTTTGTGGACGGTGAAAATGATGCCCGACTCATGGCGAGCGTGTGTGCGTGTGGCGACACGGAATTGCCATTTCGCGCCACATCACGTGCGTTGCCGCTTCTTCTTCGAGAGCCTGGGTGAAAATGATGGCGGTGTTAAACTGAAGTCTGAAGGAGGCCATCATGGTGCCGGCCGGGGACACGTCCACATTCTGCTGTGTACGTACGTGAGGAGCATCCGCGATTGATTACTGAACTACCCGCGGAATGTCTGCAACTGTCGCTGAGGTTGGGGCCGGTTGTAATGGAGATTTGTTGTTGTTAGCTAGAATGTGTTTAGAATTTTTTTTTTGTTGCGAAAGAGTGTGTTTAGATTCGTACCGAAGCTTTGGCATGCCAATAAAATTTGGTGGCTCCTTGGATGCGCGCCAAAAAAATTGACTCGCCCGCTTATTTCTGCTCAAGTCACGTAACTTTAAATACGGCCCAATAGCCAGAACGCCTCAACCCCTCTAATATTTTTTTCCAAATATCTATTGTAAACCTCCACACCAAAATGTGTCTCGAAACGTCTGCATGTGTACGAATTAAGAAAAAACTAAAAAAGGCTTATATTTAGGGACGGAGGGAGTAGCAAAGACTGGCTTCCGATTTACTCAATCTGATAATTTTGCCTTTTTCTTGATTCAAATGTATCTATATGTATCTAGACACATACTATGGTGTTCTATAGTGTATATCTTTGTCGAAAAAATTCTATGGTGTATATTTACTCACTTTGCTCCACATCTAGTCAACATGTGAAACACCTAAAACATCTTACATTTACGAACGGTAGGAATACATGAGTAGGTAGACCATGTACAGTGTGGCGCGAAGGCGTAGGACAAACCGAAAACGAACATAGAGAAATTCAAAATCTTGACCAACAACAGCCGAGGTTTGAACAAGCACACTCAAGGCGGTTCTCAAAGCAGCTTGTGAAGCTTTTTAGCTCTCATAAGGCTCATTTCCTGACATCATTTATGTATAAGCCAATTTGCTGCGAGAACGTTGGAGTACTACTATTAGCCAAATTACTTGTGAAGACTAAACGGTCCCTGAATTTATTGCTGCGAGAACGTTGGACTACTACTGTATTATTGTTGTTGTTGGAGTGCACATACTGCCTCTCTAATCAGTTTTAGTCAAAGTCGCTGCTGGACTGCAAATAGGCTAAGCAGTAAGGGGTCTCTCGCACCCAATAGCCTGTCTATTTTGTGATCAACAAGAGGAGAACGTCGATCATCTGCTCCTGGGCAGCGTTCTAGCGAGGGAGGTCTGGACACGGGTTTTTCATCGTTTGGGGCAACCGACATGGATCCCAGATAAGGTGGCTAGCTGGCTCCCCGCCAGAACTACAGACAGGCGATCAAGGAAGGATTGGTGGACTGCGATCACACTTGTTTGCTGGTGTGAGCAAGTGGCAGTTGAAGCAAAATCAGTGCATTGCGGCAACGCTATTCAAGGGCCCCTGGCACAAGTTGAGGGCCCGCTTGGATTGTAGTTTCAGTTTACGGAGTTGCCAGAATTCCCGACGCGACGCAGGTTTTTTAGCAGGAGGTAGGAAGGTCCGTGAAATATTTCGATGGTATTGGCTATTATACGACAATCCAATCGGGGCCGAGAGGTGGAAGGTAGGTGTCGCGTGCGTGGAGGTGTTCTACTGAACCCTGTGGTTGCCTTTCTGGCGCCTGCGCCGATAACCTTCGCCATCTTAACTTTTTTCCTTCTATTAGGGCTAATTTGGTTGCAAGGGTAGCAAAACCCAGGGTAGCATACCCCCCAGGGGATTATGACGCGCACATGGAATTCCCAGGTTAGCGTGGGGGAGATCTGCCCCTGCCATGTGTTTATTTGGCTGCAAGGAGGGGAAATTCAAACCAAACTCTGGCGTTACGGGAAGTTTTACAACTTGGCAGGAAAAGGCGTCTGATCAGTTTGAAAAATACCACAGATAATTTCGTGGTAAAAAATAAAATTTCTATTAAGCTACAGAAATTTGAAAAACCAAAGTAAAACCACAAGAGCACACCCTTGCACAAAAATAACAAGAAAATCAGAAACAATACACAGATACTGAATACAAAGTAATCAAGAGCATCCAAGCGATTCACATCCTAGCGCATATCTTAGACACTTGACAATTAAGATTCAGTCCAGCACATTGCAATTCATATGTTCAGGCAAAAGAGTATTTCCACAAACTTCAGTACATTACTCTCATGCAAAAATACATAATTTATAAATTATAAATTATATGTCACGGCTAGAATTCTCGACGGAAACATCAAGATCCATTGTGCTTTCCCACTCCAGATTCCAAGCTAGTACTGCAGAATAGAATTTTGTGAACATACAAAACTGAGCTCATTGCGAAGATCTGCAGGCATATGAAACAAATGTCAGAAAGGTTGATCATGATGGGCACATGCTACTGCATGCTGGGTGCCGATGGAGATAAGAGTGGAAGTACATATATCTACAAGGGCAAGAGTTCAAGTGCAGTTCCTGGACACATTCAACATTAAAAAAAAAACATGGAGTAGATTCAGATTTCAACATAAAAAACTCAATACTTCCTTCAGACCCAACTGGTTCCTCCAACACTAAGTTCAGCAAGTGGTCATAGCCCTTCAAAGTTCGAGTAACTGCAAGTTCAGCAAGTGGTCATAGCTCTTTCAGATTATGTACTCATCTGCAACACTTATGTTTGGTGAATTGTACACCCAGCTAGCTAGCTCCCTTGTCTCAGATATGCAGCACGAAAATTCTCATTAGCTGAACATTAGCAAGAAAATTTTGCAGCAGT
This sequence comes from Poa pratensis, assembly GCA_947311845.1. Classification (NCBI taxonomy): domain Eukaryota; kingdom Viridiplantae; phylum Streptophyta; class Magnoliopsida; order Poales; family Poaceae; genus Poa; species Poa pratensis. The sequence goes on along the minus strand of CAMZMU010000121.1, from coordinate 3,460,914 downwards.
ACACGACTACCAGATGATATAGGGGCAAACGAAAAAAATTCAGGTAACATCAGGAAGAAAATATGCAACAGATTTCAAGCAAAATACGAGTCAGTTGTCCATCCGAAAAATGAAAAGAAGGCGAAAATGGGGACATGACATCCCGACAATGAGTAGCAGCGCATAAGAAAACAGAAATCCAGGCGGTACTATAGGTTTTCATGTATAGAATGACAACCAGCATTGCAACTATGTTTCATTGTTTCTCAAACAGGTTACTAATATTAGAAACTGCACCAGTACAACAAGCAGAAACATGAATTGTTGGGCTGTACTGGACCTATATCTCCATACCAGAAGTTCATAATTCAAAAGTGTACATGAACTTGGTAATTCAATAAATATAATTCCTCGAATGATGCCTGTGAATTTTCTCACAGAACCAATTGGCCTGAACAGACAATAACTTACCAGAGCTTGGTAATTAAATGAAAGATGATCCTCCTTCCAATTCCTAGGTAGTAACAAAACAAAACATGGATTAGATTCAGGTTTTAACTTTCCCAATATTGCAGGATACTGAATCAGCACAAACACCAGCTGAATCTGCAACCTGAATGCAACTACCAGTGCTAGCTGTGCTCTACCTCTTCTGTAATCCTCTAGCAAGGTTCAGTACAACCTGAACGCGGTGATGATTCAGAACAGAATGTTTAGTATATAAGGTTCAGAACACCAGAGTGAGAGGACAGAAACTTGCTACTAGTTTAAATCAAGAAAGACATCGTTAAAGACAGTAAACAGTACTTGCCCAGGAAAAAGCATTCAGTACAGAAGGTTCAGCCTAGTAGAGCTCAAGGTCAATACTACCATTATTTAACACCGGAAGAATCAAATGGTTCCTAAAATCAAAAGGAAAGAATCAATTTTCAACTGAAATTGCATGAAAGTAATAGGCAGTGGTGAGCTAATGATCTGGAAGAAGAAGATAGGAGACAGAGAGAGATCGAACTACTTGGCGACAAGCCACCGGATCTGCTCGGTGATGGGTGGGACACGATTAGATCCGGAGGGAGGTGGAGTAGGTCACCAGATGGAGATCGACGACCCGAGGCGTCGCTGGTCGTGGTAGGGAGAAGATGAAGCAACCACGGCGAGGCTCCGTGCGTTGAGTCTTGTGGAGGAAATCACAGGAGAAAGGAGGAGCTGGTCACGCCGGAGAGCGGAGGTCGCGGGGCAGCAGAGGAGGTTGCCAGGCGCAGAGGGAGACGCTCGGTCTTGAGGCGACGCGAGCGAGACGCGGTTTTCCTCCCCGACGTCCCGAGGTGTGGATTTCTTACCCAGGGAAATGACGCGGATGGGGACGGAAACCCCCTTGCCGTGTGCCACCAAATGCGCCGGCAGAAAAACCGGGGTACAGCTTCCACGCGGACTACCCGCCCGGGGAAAAAGGCAGGGATCCCGGGTGGATCCCCTGCAACCAAATGAGTCCTAAAACGATACATCTGCTCCTTGAAAAAGTTTTAGTCAAAGTAATTCCCGATCAAGTCAAATTAGGTGCTAGTGCTAATCAGCATTGGAGCCTGCCATCCAGCTGGCCCCAACACACGTACCACTCCGTCATGGCGAGCGTGTGTGTGTGGCCTGTGCTTCTGCGCGCATCACGTGCGATGCCGCTGCTTCTGCGCGCATCACGTGCGATGCCGCTGCTTGATGGCGATGTTAAACTGACGGAGGCCATGATGGTGCCGGCCGGGGGCACGTCCACATTCTGCTGTGTACGTACGTGAGAGGAGTATCCTGTTTCCGATTGATTATGGAGCTGTCCGCGGAATGTCTGGGTGTGTCGCTACGCACTGCACGGGCCCGATTGTCATGGAGAGTGTGTTCAGATTCGTACAGAAGCTTGGATGCGCGCCCAAATATTGGCTGACCCGCGCAACCGGCCATTGCCCGCTTGATCCGATGCCTATTATTCTCCACATGCGCGGGGGTTCTGCTCAAGTTTCGTGAGATTAAATACGGCCCAATAGCCACAACGCCTCAACCCCTCTACTGTTTCTTTTCAAAGATCCACAAAGACTGGCTACCGATTTACTACTACATGAGTTTTTTTTTTGAAACGAGGCAGAAGCTTTGCCTTTTATATTGACTAGTTGAAATGTACGTGCGACACACGTCTCATAATTATTATAATATAAACACGTGTTTGAATCTATATTTGTTTCATTGAGTTATTTTACCAAGCCAGTTAAATTTGTTTCATGATACAAAATTAAAATCGATCAAATATCTCCTGTGAAGTACTCCACTGTCTCATTCCAGTGTGAAGTACAGTTAGCAATGGTGATATAGGAAGATGGTGTGTGTTGTTTCTCGGGATTGTTGAGATAATTTATTTTTTGATCGCTTGTGAAACATATGTGAAGTACACAGAAAAGAGCATAATAACCTATCAAAATAAATAATATAATCAATTATGATTAATTGGATGAAAAATACTCACACCATGTATACAGTTTTTATTTGTTCCTCGTTGTAATAGCAGTTCGCCCCGTTTTATTTACATATTAAAAACACAAAATAACGTGGAGATGTATAAAAACTTGGTTAGTTTCTCTTTTGAGCAAAGGAATTTGGTTAGGTAAACAATACCAGTTGGAACAGCCAAGCCAAGCAGGGGGAACACGTTTAGCTGAAGAAAAAATTGTCCTATCACTGTATGTCTCTCTATGTTTTTCTCCATCCCCTTCGTACGTGTTATTAATCATGCACGTGCATTGCACGTCCACCAATGTTCTAAACATATATATGTTTGGACAATATAATTCTTTTGTCAACGTTGCAAAATTTTGCAATTAAAAGATCTAGTTGAAGCAAATAAATAAAGGTTATTATAACCAGCAATCCGTAAGTCATCCACGGAGATGCTCCTTATTAATCAACTTCTCTTCGCCAAAAAAATAGTTTCACCATATCTTCTTATAGTAGTCTGCACTTCAAATTTCAAACAAAAGCATTAGACGCCAAGCAAACATATGCAAATGAAATACTGCTACACACAAGTTCTTGCATCGTGTAGAGTATATGCACATGCAAAAAATATTTCTACTGAAGAAATAAAATTAGAAATGGACACTAAAGCTATTAGTAATTTACTTTGTCTCTCTGAAGAAACAACACAGTGATAATGGCATGCCCTTTCTAACAAATTTGTTCCCTACCAGAGGCCTGATTATGTCCACGTCGATCACATCCTGGAGACAAACAACAAATGTTTAGAAGGTTGTCTGCTCTACAGAGGAAAGAACGTAAGCATAAACATTACACTGGATCAATTGCTAATATATCTAGACGACGGCATTGGTAAGCTGTCCAGGAGAAGCTGGCTCTCAAAACAGGGATTGTGATATTTGTGCTGAGAAATACACCCTTTCATTTCATTCAAGTATCAACATGCTAATTCCAGCATGCATGTCCTTTTTTTGATATAGAATATATCAATATACAAATCCAAGTACTGAGAGCACCAACGTGAGTCTATAACAGGTTACCAGCTGTGATGTTTGAGATTTTCCAGCATGATTCTTTCTTGATGCTTTACATGTGATTTCGGGTCCACAGGTTCAACAGGCAGTGAAATACTTGATGATCAATGCCAAATTCCAGGAAACCAGATATAGATAAATGTATGCTCATTTTGGGAGGCAATGGTGTACCAGCAGACTTTTCAATGGCAAAATATAGAATCTTCACAATACAAGATTTAAAAATCCCGCATACAGAGAAAATAAATCAGGAATGGTGGGTAACAATAAAAGGGATGTAATTATCCAAAGTATGTCTAATTAGTTCGAACTTTCATATTACCCTTATTTAAATGTTTCACTGATTTAACAGTGGTTAGTGGTACACCTTGTTTCACTGATGTGTAAAATTTACAATTGCAAAAGTGAAAATGATTAATATTTTGTAGACGATTAAGTTATGCAATTCTGACCATTACTACCATGACAATCAGAAGTATAAAAAGGATCAAAGATCATTAATGAAGAGCCTAAAACAAAACTGGAAATAATCGTGCAATATTGACATGGACTTTCGTAAAATATTCAGAATACGTTCTCTGTACTGAAAAGAAGACTGCAAAGGGAAAAACATAATAAGATTTCATTTTTCAGACCAAAAACTTCTTATGATAAGCATATTGTGAGAACAAAGTAAAAATGATATATAGTGTAGTGCGCGTGAAAATCATATATATTCACGAACCCACTAACATGAGTAATACTATCTTTTAACCGTGCAGGATGTGTAATGCAATGCTCTGCTGTTTATAGGATGAAAATGAATAACTTGGTCGGATACAGAAACACATCGCTGTAGAGTATACATACCGATGGATGCAACACCTTCAGGATTGGAGGAGCGGGTGCGGACCAGCGGAAGGCAGGGGCGACGGTGGTTGCTTGGGGTGGGGAAGAATCAGTCGAGGACATGGTCGGAGAGGCTGGAATGCTGGATGGGTCGCCACTATCCAGGTTGTGGCATCCGTGCGAGGAATTGCGGCATCAGCGTCCAGGTCGATGCATCCACGGAGCTGGCGGTGGTGGAGAAGAGGCGGCCTCGGCGTGGGATCGCGCGGGGTTCTTGCGGACATGGCTCCGGCGGTAGCTCCAGAAGCGGGCTACGGATCTGGCGGTATCTCCGGCCGAGACAGCTAGCGAGAAGTTGTCTAGGACTAACCGCCACCAGTTCTTCTGCCCGATGCCCCGACCCGATGCACAGCCTATAGGCTCTCCGTTTGCCTGAAGCTCTCCTCCAATTGGCCATGGGGCGGGAGAACCCAGGCCGTCGCTAGATCGGGTAGTGCGGCCGCGCGCTGCGTGGGTGTCGGGAGGAAGCCCATTGGGGAGGACGCCCCGGCGGCGATCACGAAGAGAAGGGAGCAGTGCCGTACCTCCCCGGAAGTCGAGAATCGGGTCGGCCCGATAGGGCAAGGAGGAGCCGCCTGATGCCGATAATCTGGGCGACGCAAAGGGGCAGGGAGGAGCCGCCGGAGGACGGAGATCGGGGCGGCGCGCAGGGGAAGGCAGGGCGCGGATGTGAACCGCGGTGGCAAATCTTTGTAATTATCACGAAACGAAAAGATGTGTTGAGTTGTCAAATATTGAAGCAATCTGGATCGTTGGCCAAATATTGAAGGGCTCAGATTTAATGTATCAACACAAGTTTGCTCTTTTAATAATAGTATAGACTAGTTGGAATGTACGTGCAACACAGTCTTCAAAATTAAGCAAACAATAGAATTAGGAAGACCGTCCAAGGGTACATGGATTACTTTTTATATATTTTTGCATCGATCGTAGTATATTTTATATTGCAAAGAGAACGATATTAATGTAAGCATCATGGAGTACACTTGTTTCCTCCAGCACGACCCTCAGCGGCGACACCGTCTCGGGTATCATCGCCTGCATGTAGAGGGTGAGGAAGAGCGCAAGGAGCAGGCATTAGACATGCATGAAGGTTATCGCCATCCTCATACCTGTTTTCGTGCAATATGCCCTCAGCACCGTGGGATTCACGTGGCGCTCGCGAAAGCTACCCCGTGGGCAAGGAAGGAGGAAGTGTCTGTGTGTTTGAGATCAAAGAAAATTTAGTATAAGTTCAACCATAATTTTAGTTTTCTTGAGTTTTCGGTTACCATTTAATGTTGTTCATTCTATATAAATCTTGGAAAATTGATGCACCCTAAATCCTAATGACTCATAGATAGAAAATTTCCAATAGCCAATTGTACCCCTAAAAAAAGGTTAGAATCCTGCTTTCTAGAACATATCAAACATAACACAAATTACCAATTATGTGAAGGCATCACTGGCGCACCGATGAGTATCGGACCACCCGACGTTGTTCGTGTCAGCCACGCGCGGCGGTGGCAGCAACTCTCCACTGCCTGGCCCCTTCCTCCAGCTCGTGTGTCACGTCGCCGTGTTGCCGGGCGTGCCGTCGTCTAGGCTCGCCATCCACACTCTGTAGTTCCTCCGTCTAAACTCTGAACCAGGCGGTCAGGCGCTGGTCTTGTTATTGATCATTTCTTTTCCTAATGGCTCGACGGTCAAGTCAAGTGAACATGTCTACGTCCCGCTCTTTCAACGTGGTCACCAACAGCTAGCCGCCATCGTCCGGCGCATTCAGGCCTTCTGGAGCCGCTGCTAGACTTCCACTACATGGGCCGACCATGGAGGGGTGCGCCGGCCCTAGGTGGGCCCTATTCGGCCCACCTAGGGCAGCCCCTTCTCAATCCGCACAAAGGGGGGAACTGACCCCCCTTATGGGCCTTCTTTCCATGAGAAAACCCATTTAAGGTGGGCTGCCTATTTAAATCCGAAAATAAATAAATAAAAATATATTTAATCATTAATTGCACACTAATTATTATTAAATACATATTATTTAATTTATTCGAGCTCGGAAACTTATTTCGTTGCCCTCCGATCATCATCGAACATGTCCCGGAACACTTTCGGTGTTCTCCGTATTTTCTTCCTATATCCAATCTTTATAAAACCGTCGCCTACCCTTAAGTGTGCCACCCTACGGTTCAGGATCACCCCAGACATGATCGAGACACGTTCTCCAATCAATGACTATCAACGGTGGCTGGATAACCGTGACAGTCTCTGTGCGTCCACGAATGTCTTTTTATCGTTTGAACCTTAGACGTCCAGTTTCAACCTTTTACCTAGCGATACTTAGATTATCCGAGACTCGTTCTCCGGTATCACGATTAACGAGCTTGATCTCGTGACTTGACAATTATATCTTTACTCGTATGTGATATTATATCCCCGTGACCTAGTCACATGCTTGCAAGCTTATTGATGTAATCTCACGAGTGGGTCCAGAGTACTATCCTGCTATGTGGATTGGCAAATCCCACTCTTGATCACTCGCCTCTCCCACTTCCTTCGGATACCCGAAAGGGACACCTTTATTGTCACACTAAATAAGTCATGACGTTTGATGCAATCAAAGCACCTTCCAGAAGCAGCGATTAGATATGATCTCACGGTCAAAGGTATGAACACTACGCTTCTATATATGTTGGGTGTGTGTCCATCACATCATTCACCTAATGACATGACTCCATTGTTAATTGACATAAATATCCATGATCAGGAAACGTTGATCATCAGTTGCCCAATGGACTAGTTAAGTGGCTACTAGGGACCTGGTTGTTTACATACCACACGTGTATTAATGTTTCCGCTTAATACAGTTATAGCATGGTACAAAACTTATTACGAACAATTGAGATATGACAAATAAAATATCTTTATTAATTGCCTCTAGGGCATATCTCCTTCAGTCTCCCACTTGCACTAGAGTACACTTTAATCTAGTTTACAACTTGGTAAAAGCTTAACACCTATAGCAGTATGGTGCATGCTTGTCTCGTGGAAGAGGAATTCAGTCAACAAATCTCCCACATTGAGATCTGTATGTGCTTTGCAACACTTCTATGTCACCTAGTTTGACATCATCCCGTATCTTATGATAACGGTGAAATACATGTTTGTCGATGGAGTGAGACTCGAAACTTCGCGTAGCATGGGCCTTAAAAGTCTAAGAGATCTATTAAGGGAAACCATGCATGCTCAGGAAAAACGCTCAGTCCAATCACACTTGCTACTACTGAAGTAGACATATATTCCTATACCTATGTAGATTATGCGACAGTGCATTCATATGCAACTTCGCAAGCTAACCCTGTCTTTCTTCAAAACAAAGAACTTCTCCTGTATGAGATTTCTAATCGTATGGGTCAGTGTCATAACTTGCATCATCGTAACCTTTTACGGCAAGTTGTCTTTTCACTTTCACCCCATACCAGAAAACATATCTTCAGTTCTATTTAGACACTGAAGGATATACTCAACGTTTGTTCATTGATCTATCCAGGGATCACTCTAGAACCCGTTCTTCAACCAAGAACTTGGGTCACACCAAGTCGAGATTTCAGTATGATAGAATCTATGGCTGAGGCATAGAGGATGTCAGACATCCGTTTCTTTCAATAACTATCGCTGAAACGCCAAGATAAACTTAATATTTTACCTAATCATACAAGTAAGAACCTTTTCTTTGCTTATTCTATTCAGAAACATTTCAGAATCTTAACCTAGGAAAATATACCGACCTAATGTTATTAAGCCCCTTTTGATCTATACAAATTATAAATCGAAAGCCTAATACTTTTAACTTCATTCATAGAAAATTTAATCACTTAAATAATCATTTATACTTTACTAGAGGATTGATGACCCACAAGTATAGGGGGTGTATCGTAATACTTTCGATAAATAAGAGTGTCGAACCCAACGAGGAGCATAAAGTGTTGACAAGCAGTTTCAGTCAAGGTTTCACTGTAAACACTAGCAGACAAGTATTTAGGTGTTTTTGATATAGCAGATAAATAAAATACAAGTAAATAAACACAGTAATAATAATTGCAGTGAGTGGCCCAATCCTTTTTAGAGCAAAGGATAAGCCGGTTGGTTTACTTATGATGACAAAATGTTCTTGAGGACACACGGGAATTTAGTCAAGTGCTTTCGCTTCATACAGTTGATTAATCTTTATTGTTTTGATAAGTGTTGTGTGGGTGAACCTATGCTAATGCACCGCCTTTACTTGGACTAATACATACTTGTGATTATACCCCTTGTAAGCATCCGCAATTACAAGAAATTAATTAAGATAAATCTAACCACAACCTTAAACTCTGAGATCCTACACTCCCTCGTGCACCGGTTTACTAACGGAGGTTTAGGTTTCTGTCACTCCGGCAACCCCACAATTAGCGACCAACTACACAATGCATTCCCCTAGGCCCATAAAGGTGAAATGTCATGTAGTCGATGTTCACATGACACCACTAGAAGAATAACACCACAACTTAAATATCAAACCATTAAATATTACTCAACATAATTTCACTACTAGCGACAAGACTTTCCCATGTCCTCAAGAACTAAACGAACTACTCACAAGACATCATATGGATCATGATCAGAGGTGATATAATGATGAATAACAATCTGGACATAAACTTTAATTGACCGATAAAACTCAATAGCATCAACCACAAGGAGTAATTAACACCGGGAGAGTTTCCCCTATGAACTAGACAAAGTATAGCCCTAGATGTTACAGCGGAACGAAGTGGAGCGGCGGTGATGATGGTGATGGCGGTGGAGATGATGATGATGATGATGATGATCCTGATGAAGTCCAGCGTGATGACGATGATGATGGCGATGATTTCCCCCCTCCGGGAGGGAATTTCCCCGGCAGATTTCTCCCTACCGGAGAGCTTTTTCTATCTCTGCTATTTCCGTCCCGTGGAGGCGGCGGAATATTTTCTCGGGCGCTCCTTCTGAAGATTAGGGTTGAGGAGGTCATGTACGCGAAGAGGGAGCGCCAGAGGTGGCCCAGGGGCCCCACACCATGCCTCAGCGCGGGCCCCATGGTGGCCGCGCCCTAGGGTGGTGTGGGCCCCTCGTGGCCCATCTCAGCCTCCTCTTTTGGCTGCCTCCGTCTTCTGATAAAATAGGAGCTTCTGTATATTCCTCGTGATTTTTGGAACTCCAGAAATATAGCGTCTTGACTGTGCTTTTTCCAGCTGAAATCTGACTCCGGCAGTTAATTCTCCAATAATCATCAAACATGCAAAATAAGATAAAATAATATAAGTAACACATCTTAATATGAAATATATCAATGAATAACAGTAAATTATGATATAAAATAGTGATGCAAAATGGATGTATTAACTCCCCCAAGCTTAGACCTCGCTTGTCCCCAAGCGAAAGCTGAGCTCAGTAAACAAGACCACAGGTTTATGGAGTGAAGCGTCGATAATAAAGAATACGGACAAGAAGCATCAATATTTACTTAACAACACAAATCATTTTAAACAGCAACTACTCTTCATATAACTTAACTTGAACATGAGTAATGAAACAACAACAATAAAGGTGCACGAAGGAGATTATAAATTAGTGATGGCACACTTCATTCTTAGTCATAGAACAATAAGCAATTCAAACTTATCTTTCGAAAGTAGTCTTTATACTAGAGCTTATATTGGAGAACTTACATGCTCAATCATCACACTTTCTTTACAGTCATTGATAACTTTCAAAGTTTTATTCTTAGAGGCAAAGGTCTTTGTATTAAGACAAGGAAGGATAAAAGACATGATTGAAAATATTAATGCTATATATGGTTGAATCACAACAACTCAAATGCTTACTCAAGGAGGAAGGAAATAGGTGTACTGACTCAACATGAAAAGTAAAAGAAAGGCTCTTCGCAGAGGGAAACATGGATTAAATCATGTGCTAGAGCTTTTTAATTTTTGAAATCATATAGAGAGTAGAAATTAAGTTTTGAGAGGTGTTTGTTAATTGGTCAACGAATCAGTAGTAGACAGTACGATATTACCCTTGCCAACCAGACTTTTAAGAGCGGCTCCCATGAAGGACATTATTTCTACCAGCAAGGCAGATCATCCCTCTTTTCTCTTTTGTTTACACATGCAGATGTTTCACTGAGTATTCAGTTGACAAAATGTGAAGTGATTAAGCGGTTAAAGTTGTAATTAATTGGGACTGGGCACCCGTTGCCAGCTCTTTTTGCAAAATTAACAGATAAGTGGATGTATATGCCGCTAGTCTGGAGGTAAAGTCTGTTTGACAAGTGAAATAAAGACATCTACCACGTCCTCATGAGCTTGGTAAACATTGACACAAAAAGGAGTAATAACAATTTTGAATAGTTTAAAGGTAGCACATGACAAATTTACTTTGAGTGGCGGTTAAATACCACATATAGGTAGTTATGGTGCACACAGATGGCATGGATTTTGGCTCAAGGATTTGGATGCACGAGAAGCATTCCCTCTCAGTACAGAGGTTAAGGTTAGCAAGGTCGGGTGGCAAGCATAAGAGTTGAGGGATACACCCAAATATACATGTAATAAGAGCAATCATGCAATCTTCCTTGTAAGTACAAATATTTTAACTCAAGAATGCTAATCTCATTGGCTAGCAAGAAAGAAAGATAATGGGATAATATTTTTGCATGTAATTCCCTCCTTCTACTTAAGTTTTCAAAGTATTGTTGCTACTGACCAATGCTAAGTTTGCCATAACCAATCTAATTTACCTGATGTACCCAAAAGTGATGTCAATACCAATGACAAGATCAGCATATAAAGAGGATTTGCATGCTAAAATAAAGTGTACCAAAAGTAAAGGTGAAACTTCTCATTAATATTCTAAACAAAGACACAAGCACACCAACGGATAGATAGATAACTAAAGGAGTGACACTCCACATTGCAAACCATCTTATAAGATAACTTCTCTACTCATGATATGACCACGAAATTGTAAAAGCAAAAAGATAAAGATGATACTGGGCACTCCCCCAAGCTTGGAACAAGCCAAGGGAGTGCCATTACCCCTTGACGATTCAAACTTGATCTCTTTATGGTGAAGGAGACTCTTCATCATCCGATTTCCAAGGTAGAGGTTCCCCATCAAAGAAGGATGATTTGGTTTCAACAGCCCTGAAACTTGCAGCAGAACTTATGTGTTTGAACCTAGCTTCATACTCACAGTTTTGGTTTTGAAGATCATAGATTTGCGCTTGCAAATTGGACGTGGTTTCACTGAGCGCGAAGATATCATCCCATAGCTTGCTAGTCTCCTTCTTGTGTTCAGCAATAAGCTCATCAATAATCTTGTGGTTGATCTCCACTCCGCGCTCTATCATCTTCTGGTACCGGAAGACTTCATGCTCTACTTCTTCTAGCCTGGCCTTCATGTCCCATTCAATCTTGGGTCCTTTGACATCTTCTTGGACAAGGACTCCATCCATAAGTCACATCTCTTGTGGGTGCTGCTTCAGCTCATTGATGTACGGGTCGATGACGTTCTTGAAGAATGTATCCTTCGGGGCCTCGGACGAAGACATTGTTCTAATCTTGGAGCTAACCCTGCCAGAAACAGCTCGAAAACAAAACACGACGAAAACACGATATACGAACCTCGGGAGATCCGGGTGAATATATAGCAGAAAGTTTAACAACAAAAGGAAGGTACAGGTCGAAACAGGGTCGGAGACGGGCTCCGAGGCGCCCACACCATGCCTCGGCGCGGCCAGGGTGGGGCCCGCGCCCAGGGGTGGTGTGCTGCCCTCGGGCACCATTTCCTACCCTTTTTTGACTCATAATTTTCTATATTAAGTAAAAACAACAAATATTAAAGTGGGAAAGTCAAACGCGAACTTTTTCTTACCGAAACTGGTACCTATTCCAAATCAGCTTCTGTAGTTACCTGAATTTGGCTTTTTATAAAATCCTCAGGAGTTACCACTTGAATAATATCAACATCTTCGTTATAAGAATCTCCAGAAATGTAATGCTTGAGTCTTTGCCCATTTTGAAAGTAATTTTCCTGCAAAAAATCTGAGACGAGACCTATACGGTAAAACTTTTTCACCTACGTTAAATTCTCTCTTTAGAATTCTCTTATCATTCCATTGCTTAACTTTCTATTTAAAAAGCCTAGCATTTTCATATACTTCACTTCTCCATTCATCTAAGGAGCTCAAATCAAGTAACCTCTTTTTACCAGCAAGTTTAAAGTCTCTATTAAGTTATTTTACTGCCCAATAAGCTTTATGTTCCAATTCAAGAGGTAAATGACAAGCTTTTTCGTAAACCATTTTGTAAGGAGACATACCCATAGGATTTTTATAAGCAGTTCTATAAGCCCACAAAGTATCATTAAGCTTCCTTGCCCAATTTTTCCTGGATTTATTAACAGTCTTTTGCAAAATAGATTTAATCTCTCTATTTGATAATTCTACTTGGCCACTTGTTTGAGGATGATAAGGTGAGGAAATTCTATGGTTAACATCATACTTAGCAAGAGTCTTTCTAAAAGCACCATGGATAAAATGAGAACCACCATCAGTCATGAGATATCTAGGCACACCAAACCTTGGAAAAATAATATCTTTAAGCATTTTTAATGATGTCTCACCATCAGCACTAGATGTTGGTATAGCTTCTACCCATTTAGTAACATAATCAACAACAACAAGTATATGAGTATAACCATCTGAAGGAGGAAAAGGACCCATAAAATCAAATCCCAACAGTCAAAAGGTTCAATAACAAGAGAATAATTCATAGGCATTTCATTACGTCTACTTATATTACCAACCCTTTGACATTCATCACATGATAAAATAAATTTTCTTGCATCTTTAAAAAGAGTAGGCCAATAAAAACCTGATTTAGAACCTTTTGTGCAGTTCTATCTCAGCATGATGTCCTCCATAAGCACTACTATGGCATTTGCTCAATATTTCTTTTTGTTCATACTCAGGAACACATCTTCGCATTATACCATCTACTCCTTCTTTATATAAATGTGGGTCATCCCAAAAATAATGCCTCAAGTCATAGAAGAACTTCCTTCTTTGTTGAGCTGTAAAGGTTGGAGGCAAATACTTGGCAACAATAAAGTTAGCATAATCAGCATACCATGGACTTTCGCGTGAGCTTACCTTTATCGAAGCCAATTGTTCATTTGGAAAACTATCATTAACAGGTATAGGATATGAAATATTTTCAATCTAGACAAGTTATCAGCAACGGATTTTCAGCACCTTTCCTATCTACAATATGTAAATCAAACTCTTGCAGTAAAAGTACCCATCTTATAAGCCTAGGCTTAGCATCTTTCTTTTCCATAAGGTATCTAATAGCAGCATGATCAGTGTGGATAGTAACTTTTGAATCAACAATATAAGGTCTAAATTTATCACAGCAAAAACAACTGCTAAAAATTCCTTTTCAGTAGTAGCATAATTCTTTTGAGCGGCATCAAGTGTTTACTAGCATAATGAATAACATTTAATTTCTTGTCTACTCGCTGTCCAAGAACAGCTCCTACAGCAAAATCACTAGCATCACACATTATTTCAAAAGGTAAAGTCCAATCAGGCGGTTGAACAACAGGAGCTGTGATTAAAGCCTTTTTAGAATTTCGAATGCTTCTTTACAATCATCATAAAAACAAAAGGTACATCTTTTTGAAGAAGATTAGTGAGGGGTTTTGAAATTTTAGAGAAATCTTTAATAAATCTCCTATAGAAACCGGCATGACCAAGAATACTACGAATACCTTTAACATCCCTAGGACAGGGCATTTTCTCAATTGCTTCAACTTTAGCTCTGTCCACTTCAATACCTCTTTCAGAAATTTTTGTCCAAGAACAATTCCTTCATTAACCATAAAATGACATTTCTCCCAATTAAGAACAAGATTAGTTTCCTCACATCTCTGCAAAACTTTATCAAGATTGTGCAAGCAGTTGTCAAAGAAGTTCCATAGACGGAAAAATCGTCCATGAATACTTCCACAATTTCTTCACAAAAACCATGAAAAATAGCAGACATGCATCTTTGAAACGTAGCAGGAGCATTACACAAACCAAAAGGCATACGTCTATAAGCATAAGTTCCATAAGGACAAGTAAAAGTAGTTTTCTCTTGATCTTGATGTTTAACAGCAATTTGTGAAAAACCAGAATAACCATCAAAAAGCAAAAATGAGTTTTCTTAGACAACCTTTCTAACATTTGATCAATAAAAGGTAAAGGATAGTGATCTTTCTTAGTTACTTTATTAACCTTTCGAAAATCAATGCACATCCTATATCCAACTACTACTCTTTGAGGAATAAGTTCATATTTTCATTTGGCACAACAGTAACTCCTCCTTTCTTAGGGACACAATGCACAGGACTTACCCATCTACTATCAGCAATAGGATAAATTATACCAGCATCGAGAAGTTTCAATACCTCATTTCTTACCACTTCTTTCATCTTAGGGATTAAACGACGTTGATGCTCAACAACTGGTTTTGCATCAGGTTCCATGTTGATGGTGTTGACATATAGTAGGAGAAATCCCTTTAAATCATCCAAGGTATATCCTATAGCTCCTCGATGTTTCTTCAATACTTCTAATAACCTGCTTCTTCATTACCTGAAAGTTTAGAACTAATAATAATAGGATATGTTTTCTTTTCATCAAGATGAGCATATTTAAGATTATCAGGCAAAGGTTTTAAATCGAAAACAGGATCTTCCTTAGGAGGTGTAGAGGTACCCAAATCTCTACAGGCAAATTATGTTTAAGTATTGGTGGTTGACGAAGAAAGATATCGTCAATCTCATTTCTTTCTTCCATAAATACCTCACTTTCGTGTTCCTCCATGTATTGCTGCAAGCACTGTTAGGAGCAATGGCAACAGAAGCAAGTTGTTCAATTTTTGAATCCTCATTAGGTAATTCGGTTTCATAAAGATTTTTACCAAACTTAGAAAAATTGAACTCATAAGATTCTCCATCAAATTTAGTAAATTTTCTCTTTCTTACAGTCTATAATTGCACCACATGTATTTAAGAAAGGTCTACCAAAAATAATAGGACAGGTTTTACTAGCAGCAGAACCAAGTACTAGAAAATCAGCAGGTATTTAGTCTTACATAAAACTTCAACATCTCTTACAATACCAATTGGGGAAATAGTTTGTCTATTAGCAAGCTGAATAACCACATCAATATCCTCAAGTTCACAAGGACTAATTTCATGCATAATTTCTTTATAAAGTTCAAAAGGGATAGCACTGGAACTCGCACCAATATCACATAAACCATAATAGCAATGTTCTCCTATTAACTGAAAGCACAGGAACACTTGTTTTCCTAGCTCTACGGGATGTGCAACAATATTAGAGGCATCTTCACAAAAGATAATATGTCCTCCTTCTACATTTTCGGTTACCAAATCCTTTACTATTGCTATTGCAGGTTCAACAGTTATTTGTTCATCAGGTTCTATAGCTTTCTTTGTACTTTTATTAACCACACTAGCTATTATAGAATGTTCCTTAATTTTAACAGGAAAAGCATTTTCTCAATATAAGGTTCTGGCAAATGTGATCAACAGTATGAACTTCAATGTTTTTAATAGGGCAGAATTAGCATTATCTTTATAAGGTACATGGTACTTATTCCACTCTTCTTTAGGAACATCAAGATAAGAGGCAAAAGCCTTATAACAGTTTGCAATAACTTGAGAATCAAGACCATACATATCATAAAGACTACGAAAATTATCAGTATCCATAAAAGTTTTAATGCATTCATAATCATACTTTATACCTGATTCTCTACCTTTGTCGTTCTCCCATCCTTCAGTATTTTCCTGAATCCGATCAAGAAGGTCCCATTTAACTTCTTCTTTATTACGTGAAATGATCCAGCAAGAGGTATCCAATAGAGTTTTATCTGAAGAGAAAGCCTTGCATAGAAGTTATCAATAACAATATTACCGGAAGCTCATGAATGGGGCATTTGAGCATTAATGACTTCAATCTCCCCCACGCTTGGGCAATACTCTCTCCATCATGAGGCCAAAAATTATATATATGATTCCGATCTTGATGAATTTCACTAGGAGGATAAAATTTAGAGTAAAAGAGAGGTACAATTTCCTCCCAGCCAATAGAACGCCATTCTTCAGCATCTTATACCATTCCGCAGCTTACCGTCAGTGATATAGAATAATTTCTTCTTGACTTCTTCCATTGAAATACCTGCACACTTGAACAACTCGTCATGTATAAAAAGCAAATGATCACCAGGATGGACAGTTCCATCTCCTACATAGCGGTTATTCGTAACACGTTCAACAATTTTCATAGGTATTTTAAATGGAATTACTTGATCAGGTGGCGACTTGTCTACTACCGTAGCAGTGGTAGTAGCATTCCGAATAGGGATTCAAATGGAGATCTCTCCATAATGAAATAAGTAGCAAGCAGAAATAAAAACAACACTACAGTAAAAGTTTCCCTTACCAATTCCACTTACCAATAGCACTTCACTCCCCGGCAACGGCGCCAGAAAATAGTCTTGATGACCCACAAGTATAGGGGGTGTATCGTAGTACTTTCGATAAATAAGAGTGTCGAACCCAACGAGGAGCAGAAGGTGTTGACAAGAGTTTCGGTCAAGGTTTCACTGTAAACACTAGCAGACAAGTTTTTAGGGGTTTTTGATATAGCAGATAAATAAAATACAAGTAATAAAAGACAGTAATAATAATTGCAGCGAGTGGCCCAATCCTTTTTAGAGCAAAGGACAAGCCGGTTGGTTTACTTATGATGACAAAATGTTCTTGAGGACACACGGGAATTTAGTCAAGTGCTTTCGCTTCATACAGTTGATTAATCTTTATTGTTTTGATAAGTGTTGTGTGGGTGAACCTATGCTAATGCACCGCCCTTACTTGGACTAATACATACTTGTGATTATACCCCTTGTAAGCATCCGCATTACAAGAAAGTAATTAAGATAAATCTAACCACAGCCTTAAACTCTGAGATCCTACACTCCCTCGTGCACCGGTTTACTAACGGGGGTTTAGGTTTCTGTCACTCCGGCAACCCCACAATTAGACCAACTACACAATGCATTCCCTAGGCCCATAAAGGTGAAGTGTCATGTAGTCGACGTTACACATGACACCACTAGAAGAATAACACCACAACTTAAATATCAAACCATTAAATATTACTCAACATAATTCCACTACTAGCGACAAGACTTTCCCATGTCCTCAAGAACTAAATGAACTACTCACAAGACATCATATGGATCATGATCAGAGGTGATATAATGATGAATAACAATCTGGACATAAACTTTAATTCACCGATAAAACTCAATAGCATCAACCACAAGGAGTAATTAACACCGGGAGAGTTCCCCCTATGAACTAGACAAAGTATAGCCCTAGATGTTACAGCGGAACGAAGTGGAGCGGCGGTGATGATGGTGATGGCGGTGGAGATGATGATGTGATGGCGATGAAGTCCAGCGTGATGACGATGACGATGGCGATGATTTCCCCCTCCGGGAAGGAATTTCCCCGGCAGATTTCTCCCTGCCGGAGAGCTTTTTCTCTCTCTGTTCTTTCCGTCCCGTGGAGGCGGCGGAATATTTTCTCGGGCGCTCCTTCTGAAGATTAGGGTTGAGGTGGTCATGTAAGCGAAGGGGGACCGCCAGAGGTGGGCCAGGGGCCCAACACCATGCCTCGGCGCGGGCCCCATGGTGGACGCGCCCTAGGGTTGTGTGGGCCCCTCGTGGCCCATCTCAGCCTCCCCTTTTGGCTGCCTCCGTCTTCTGATAAAATAGGAGCTTCTGTATATTCGTCGTGGTTTTCAGAACTCCAGAAATATAGCGTCTTGACGGTGCTTTTTCCAGCTGAAATCTGACTCCGGCAGTGAATTCTCCAATAATCATCAAACATGCAAAATAAGATAAAATAACATAAGTAACACATCTTAATATGAAATATATCAATGAATAACAGTAAATTATGATATAAAATAGTGATGCAAAATGGACGTATCAAGGATCTGTATCATTCTTAATATGTCATTACATATAAAATCAGGAATGACACCTAGCTCCCACTTAAATACACCATCCGTATATAAGACCAGGGAATTTCTTTTAGCTCCTACTCAAATATGCCATTCACATATAAGATCAGGAAAGCTACTTAGCTCCCACTCACTTCTTTGTAAATGCAGGTTTCTTCAACCATTTTGGACGACTCCAAAATCCTTTGATCACATTATCAAAGTGAAGATTCCAGCTCTGATATGCTTGCTTCAGCCCATGAATGGTCAGCTGAAGTTTGCATACGTGTACAACATCCTTAGGATCAACAAAACCTACTTGTTGTACCAATTACAATTCTTCCTTAATGTTGCCATTAGGGAACACGGTTTCTTTATCCAGCCATCAATTTATTAATTGAAAATAATTGCTAGAACAATCCTAAATAGACATAGGCATCGCCACTTTAGACAAAATCTCGTTGTGGCCAACTTTTGAATTTGTCAAAACTGTTTTGTGACAAATCGATCCTTATAGACGGTTGCCTTTCCGTCAGCGTCTATTTTGTATAAAATTCCATTTACTCTCAACGGCGTGAAGCCCATCAAGAAGATTTACCCAAGTCTTTACTTGGTAATCGTACATGGATTTTATCTTGTATTATATATGGCTCATAGCCATTTTTTGGACTTAGGTCTACCATCGCTTCTTTGTAGTTCGTAGGTTTGTCATGTTCTATTAACATGATGTTCATAACAAGATTGTCATACCACACAGTGCGGAACACATTCTCATACGCCTACGACCTTAGTATGAGCTCAGAGCATCATGATCATTTATCATCAGCTTCCTTCCAGTTGTGGAGGACGATACCGGAATGTTTTCCGTTGCGCCACTCTGATGTTTGGAGAGAAAATTCATGAACTTCGTTTTGATTTTCCCACTTATGCCCTTTTACAAGAAACTGTTTCTTGACCAAGGCATGTTCCGGCAACAAATTTGCCTTTGTCGTGAGAAATGTATCCAACTGATTTCTTAGATACTTTACAAAGATGAATTTATCCGTTTTAGGTTTGATCATATCAAAACACTAAAATATCAAAACGACAATCTAGGCTAAAAGCCATGCCATCACTCATATGGTATTGTCTCCACGGATTTAGATAGTTTCCTTATTATCTAACGTGAATGTTTTTGTTTCTACCATATGACTTCAATGATCACAATAATTCGGTAAGAGATTTTATTTACCACACACTATCCAATAGAGTGTGATTACGATGTCCTAACACACCATAACATTGTGGTGTTCCATGCGGCGTAATTTGTGAAACTCTTTTCACAAGTCTTCCAATGATATGCCAAACTCATAACTCAAATCCTTGTTTCCTCGATCTGTATCGCAGGAATTTGATTTTCTTGTTAAGTTTATTTTTCCTACTTCACTCAGAACTTGTTTGAACTAATCAAACTTTTCACACCAGCATTTCATTAAGTGGATATCCATATATCTACTCAAATCATTGGTGAAGTTTACGAAATAATGATTTCCACTACACGTTAACGTACTTCATTGATCCACACACATCATTATGTATGATTATCAATAAGTTAAATGCCCGTTTCCAGAAAACGGTGTCTTAGTTATTTTGCAAATGTCAAAAGATCAAAATATAAGGACTTGGAGGTCCATCTGAATGAAGCTTCTTAATGCATATAACATTGACATGACTTAAAACATTAATGCCACAATAATGTGGTGTCATTATTATGTTTGTATCCTTTGGCATTAATGTTATAAATATGGGAGCCACTACCATCTGGATTCTTGCATATATGTTCTCAAGAGCTGAATCTATTTTACTAGTTGAGGAGGTAGATGAAGTAATTAATTTTTTTATGGCATTGAAAGCTTGATCCCCATCATGATGAAGGAAATCCCCTCCTGCTACAGCGTCTAAAGCATATCTATAGCAAAGAACAAGACCAAAATAAAAACTTCTAAGGAGCAGGCTTAAAATCATTTTAGGTTCGGTTTTCCCACAGGACTCGAAAATTCTAGACCAAGCATCTTTAAAACTCTCCTCGCTCCCTTCTTTGAAAGTGAAAATTTCTTCCTCAGGTGACATGATATGAGGAACAGGACTAGACATGATGGCTAAACAGAAAACAAGATTGAAAATAACTAGATGCAAGTAACTAATTTTTTTTTGTGTTTTTGATAATTTAAAGCAAACAAGATAAAATAAAAGTAAACTAAGCAAGACAAAAAACAAAGTAAAGAGATTGGAAGCGCGAGACTCCCCTTGCAGAAGTCTTCTATCTCCCCGGCAACGGCGCCAGAAAAATAGCTTGATGACGTGAAAACACGTTCGTTGGGAGACCCCAAGAGGAAGGTATGAAGCAGTGCAGCAGCAAGTTTTCCCTCAGTAAGAAACCATGGTTGTCAGATCCAGGAGGAGTAGGAGCACTTCAGAAGGTTGTTGGTGGCGTCGTTGCTCGATCACCAACGTGGAACCTGCACACAACACAATCAAACTACTTTGCCCAACGAAACAGGAAGGTTGTCAATCTTCCCGGCTTGTTGTAACAAAGGATTAAACGTATGGTGTGGAAAATAGTATTTAATTGCAGGAAGTAAAAGAGAACAATTGTTTGCAGTTGGTGGTTTTATCAGTGTAAAAGAATGGACCGGAGTCCACAGTTCACTAGTGGTGTCTCTCCATAAAGATAAATAACATGTTGGGTAAACAAATTACAGCTGGGCAATTGATAAAATAGTGAGTGCATGACAATGCATATAAATGACAAGATGACTACCATGATATTTAATTGGGCATTACAACAAGATACATAGACCGTTATCCAACCGCATCTAGTACTAATAATCCAATGTCAGGTTAACATCCGTGTCCCCCGTTGGTATTAAGTTGCAAGCAACGGATAATTGCATTAAGTAATGTGCGTAATGTAAACAAATACATATGACCGTGGACATAGTATTGTTATGTTATCCCTAGTGGTAACAGCACATCCACAACCTTAGACGTTGCTGTCACTCGCCCAGATTACTGGAGGCATGAACCCACTATCTAACATAAATACCCCCTCTTGGAGTTACAAGCATCTACTTGGCCAAAGTATCTATTAGTAACGGAGAGCATGCAAGATCATAAATAACATGTAACATAAATTAATAATCAACTTGATCATAGTATTCAATATTCATCGGATCCCAGCAAACACAACATGTAGCATTACAATAAGATGATCTTGATCATGTTAGGAAGCTCACAAGATCTAAACATGATAGCATAAAGTGGAGAGACAACCATCTAGCTACTGCTATGGACCCGTAGTCCAAGGATGAACTACTCACGCATCACTCCGGAGGCAGGCATGGCGATGTAGAGCCTCCGGTGATGATTCCCCTCTCCGGCAGAGTGTCGGGAAGAGCTTCAGAACCCTCCCGAGCTAGGGTTGACGACGGCGGCGCCTCTGGAACTTTTCGTGGAATATGAGTTGGGTATTTAGGGTTTTTCAGACGGGAGGAATAAATAGGCGAGAGGGCGGCGTCGGAGGCCACCCGAGGGGCCCACACCACCCCTTGGCGCGGCAGGGGGTGGGCCGCGCCCAGGCATGGTGTGGCCGCCTCCTGGCGCTTCTCCGTCTCTCCTTTGGACTCCGTGGACGTGTCGGTGAAATAGGGACCTCCGTTGATTTTCGTCCAATTCCGAGAATATTTCCTTAACAGCTTTTCTGAAATACAAAATCAGCAGAAAACAGGAACTGGCACTGTGCCATCTTGTTAATAGGTTAGTCCCAGAAATGTATAAAAATGATATGAAGTGTATGTAAAACATGTAACAATTGGTATAATATCAACATGGAACATCAAAAATTATTGATACGTTTGAGACGTATCACGTCTCATTGTCATCAAGTATGACCAATGTCATCAAGTATGACTATGTCATCAATTATGACTGCCACGTGCTCCTTTAATGCGAGTGTTCTCTTCCATCTTGGTTGAGAAGAAAACCTGATTTACGGTGGATACAGATCATCAGTCTCAGCGACCATTCAAATGTTCACGATCTGTCAACACACACCCACAGTTTATTCTCTATGGTAGAGATCATAGCATACACTGGACTATGATGAAAATATCCGCACAAAACTTGATAATCCAAATTATCCTTTTGTTTGCGGAATTTCCGGGTTCTATCTCTAACGGGTATTGTATCATATCGAGCTAAAATGTTTGAAACAAGGAGTATCCTCAAGCTACGGTATAAAACTATGAAGTTTGGACCCACCTTTTAAGTTTCTAATCATAGGAATGCGTCTAAGTTTAAAAGGTCTATCAAACAGGTTATTATCTACAAAGGTTTTGCAAAACATAATGACTTTGTTCATAATAAAATATGGGTTCAAGTTTTAATAAATAAAACTACCAGAACTCCCACTCAAAACGAGCATCCCTCGCATCGTTTTAGTGATTACACGATCCTCATCCGATATACTATCACCGATCGTCACGGCCGATAGCATAGCTTCAAAGGTAGACATCGATATGTCAATCACGACAACTATGTGACTCGTGCTTAACCTTTCGGTCACTGTGTTCCGAGGCCATGTCTGTACATGCTAGGTGTAACGTCCCGGGGTTTTCCCCATTAGATTTTGTTTGTTTTCTTTTTGCATCATCATGTCATCATGCATCTTGTTATCACCTTGCATGTTTTGCTAAAGAAATAAAAATATTATTTTTGCAAGCCCTATTTTGTTTTGCAAATAATAAATCCTTCTCCCTCTCTTTCTATTTGAATAAACCCAAACTAAGTATTTGGTAATAATTGCAAAACTATTTCAAATCAAAATTAAAGTTTTGTAAATTATTTTGTAAAGGCCTTACCCCTCTTTTATTCCTATCTTTCCTAATTTCTATTCCCTCTTTTCTATATCCTTTTATCTCTCTTTTTCTTCCTCTCTTTCTTTTTCCTGGAAATTGGGAAAATCCGGAATTCCTACATGGGCCAAAGATGCACCAATCTGGTCCATCTCCTTTTTCCAGCCCAAGCCCACCTCCCCTGTCGCTTTCTTCCTACCGAACCAGAAGAGGAGAGGAGCACGCTGCACGCACATGGCGTGCCGGCCACCACCACCAGCGCCTCCTCCACCTTTTCCCCCTCTTTAAATCCTCCACCCAGTGCCTCCTTGCAAACCCTAGCCTCCCTCCTCTTTCCCTCCGCGCCGCCGCCATCTCTCTCCCTTTTCCTCTCCCTTCTTCCACCTCCTGCCCGAGAGCTCCATGACCGAAGCTTGAAGCTAGCAACCTCGCCGCCTCCATGGACCGTCGCTAGCCTTGCCTCCATGTCCAGGAGATGCTCTCGACGTCCGCATCCTCCACGATCAAGAAATTGTGCTGGGAACTCCTTGAACCGTCATGTTCTTCTTCATCTTCCCCTCCGGCCGTGCGCCGCCGTCGACGTCCCCCATCGTTACACGCCGCCCCGAGCCAAGCCGCCATGTCCCGGAGATCCGTGCCGCTGTGCTCCAGCTTCTCCGCCAAGAACAGGAGCCGGAGGAGCCCCAGGACAGCCGCAGCAACCTCGTCTTCTTCAACGCCGACCGTCCGCGGGAGCGCCAAGACCACGATCTTCTTCCTCTACTTCCCGGCGCCGTCGTCCGCGGGCTGCACAACCACGACAACCGCAGCCTCTTGGTGAGCCTCCCGTCCTCCTGGACATCTTCCCCTTCCCCTCTTGCTCTAGGTGCTCTTGCCGTCCGTCACCGTCCGCCATGGCCGTTCGCGTGCAAGCTCGCGCACGAGCTCGAACTGCTGCGACTTCTCCTCTGCTCGCACCTCTCCACGCTCCCATCACACGCACACACCAGCACTGAGCTCACCCGGCGCACTCCAGTTTCTTGCACACACGCCAGGAACCGGCGGCCGTGTCCGTTCTCCGTCAGCCGTCGCACACCGAGCCTAAAGTCTGAAGCTTTCTTCTGTATTCTTCAGTTAACGTCGCTGCTACGTTTTATGTTCTGTCCAGTTCGATTCAAACATCAAACAGCGAACTAGCCCAGTGGCTAGCACGTTGATCTCATACACAGAAGGCCCAAGTTCGAATCCTTCCGGAGGCATAAATCCACTTCTTTTTTCTTTTCTGCCTTTTCTTTTTACAGAAAATATGTTAATCTTGTATAAATTATATCTTGAGTTTTACTGCTCCAATAAATACAAGTTATATATCTATTTTTATCAGAAAAATGGAAGGAATATTAATATGTCATCCATACTCTTGTTTGCATCATCTAGCTTGTTGCTTAGTGGTCTTTTGCATATTCACCTAAATAATTTAATATGGAATGTGTTGGGTAATTAATTAATTAATGCCCTGTTCCATTTAATTTTGAGTAGATCACCCATGCCATGTCTCACATGCTAATCAACATTTAATTTGATGGGTAGATAAATAACTTGAACCTTAATATTAATTGTCGGAACCCCGGTTCCGTTTAATTTGGTTTAAGTTGCATCTGTCTCGCATTTTGCATGCCATGCATCATCTCATCACATGCTGGATCTTTTGTCGTCGTTGTAAGATGCATCTTTTGCGCTTTCCAGTGTTTGTAGCTTCTTCGTGGATAAGACGTTGAGATGATGTGAGCAACGACAAGGTCTTCTTCCTTGCTGGATAACAGGCAAGCAACGTTCTCTTGGTCCCAATGCATTGTCTTTCATCCTTGCCCGTTGATCTCTGCTATCCTTATGTTACGATGCTTGTGCAATCCTATCCATGTTTACCCTGCTGCCATGATATAGCCCCACCTCCACATCCTATCACCCTGTTGTTTGTTTACCCTGTTAGCCTTGCGAGTCGTAGTGCATGCTTAGGTCTGTTGTTGCAAGTCAGTCTTTTCTTATGTTTCACCTGCTTAGTATGATAGGTTGGCTCAAATTTACTTAATATGATGATAATGTTTGTGGGTTGTAACTAAATGATAAGGCACCCGGTGGAAGGCCAATTCGTTGGTGCTTTGTTCTGCTAAGTGTCGCCCTAGGGCCTCAGTTCTTGTCCTCTAATCCAAGTACGAGCGCGCTATCCACATGTGGGGCCCTATGGGAACCCCTCGACTTAGTACCGGATCTACCGACTTGTCCAGGAGCTGCAAGTAGTTCGAGTTTTCCATTTGCTCATACGCATGATGATGGAGGTTCTTTGAAGATGGGTGGATGCCGGCTGCACTTACATATAGGTGTGGACGTGGTCTAACCGGGTAGCTACGATAGAGGAGGCCTGGGAGGGCTATGTCTCACAAACAGATGGGTCCACAACGGAGCTTCGGCCGGACTCTCGCGTGGGAAAGACTCAGATGGGTGGCTCCCTGGACTTGTTGGTAGTGAAGGGAAAACGTCTTGTCGCGATGCCCTGCCGACACACCGACGGAAGTGTGTTACTCATGGGCTTTAAGGGTTGAACGTGCGTGTGGCTTAACAGTAGTGCACCCCTGCAGGGTTTAATCTTTTCGAGAAGCCGTGTCCACGGTTATGGACGACTTGGTGCGGATGCTGGCTAAAAGATCATAGACAACTTACACCTAATGATGCTAATTTAACTTGACTAGTAAGTTAGACTCACTTTCACAATAAGATGTAACTAAAACTGTCAACTGTGTGAGTTTCCCTCGATTGCTTCCTCAAACTTGGTTGAGGGGGTGAATCTGGGATGTGTTATGTTTGGTGTTAGAAGCTAGTTGGTTCCTTGCTCGCTCTCTTATCCCTATCTTATAGACGAAAGTTGTAGCGTGTCTTCTGTAGATGGCTTAGTGCTGCTGCCGCTTCAGTCCACCAATCCTTTATATTTTGGGAGCCTTTGTATTGGTTCCAAGTGTTCTTTGCTTGCCAGGTAAATTCCATTACCTGACCCATTCTTTTGGGCTGTTTTTGTCTAAGCAGTCAACAGGTTTGAAGTCTGACGACGTTAGCTTGGGAATCCCTCGGCTCGGCCTGGGCAGGGATTGGACGCCATCGTTTATCTTCGGGACTCTTAGTCCAAATTTGTATCTTGTCCGTAGTCGGACACTATTTTGCTTTCGTTGTGCTTTGTATCTTTGTAATGTAACCAGTTGTTTCGTGACTCGTTTGAGTCGATCTTGTATATATATTCTCTTTTGCTGTTGTTGCGGATTCTTTCGTGAACTGTTGTAATGTTATCACAATTCCACCCACATAACGTGTATGTTTCGGCGTGCACGTTATGTCTGGTGGGCGTCTTAAGATCGTTATTATGCGGGTTTTGGCGGGATCGCTAAAATCCGCATGGTACCGATTTTGGGGCGTCACACTAGGCTCGCCAAAGTAACTTTTAGCGTATTGCTTGTGCAATGTGGCTTACACCCACGGTATGCGAACGCAGATACGTCTCACACCCGATCGTCACGGCCTGCCTCGTATCGGAGAACTTTCGGTGGCGCACGCCAAAGGGAGAACACTATATGGTATTTTGGAGGGATCATCTTATATTATTACCGCCGTGTAACTAATATATAACACATATATATATACACACAATATAAGATGCACACAATAACATAACATCAAATGTAATGCGACATGATATGGTCCTTGCGCCAATGGTCTCCTTTGCGCCGATAGTTTATAAACAATTCATAAAACTTACCGTGACCATATCATATTGCCCTTGCAAAATAAAGTTAGACGCTTTCTACTTTATCTTTTGCCTGTTTTACGTGCCTGCTAGGGCTTTCGTAAAAGAACCGTTCTTACCTACGAATATACAACCACAACAGCGATCAAATAATTGGTTCTATTACACCCCTTTCAGGCCCTCCATTGTAAATGCAATATCAACTATTGTAAGAGAGACAGACACCGCCAGCCACATATATGGTACAAGCCATATGTCAGTTGCGGAACCAGTCTCGCGTAAGAATACACTTAAAGTCGGTCCGAGCCGCTTCATCGAACAATACCGCGATATGAACAAGTACATGCGAGAGGGTAAACAATTATAGAATCGATGCCCATATTCAACATGTGTTCTAACCGTACAGCTATATCTACGCATAGACCGGCTCTGATACCACAGAAGGGGATCGTAGGCAGAAAACAAAAAATTTCCTAACAACGATAACAGAAAAGCCAGGATCTATTACTGTGCAGATATAAAGTAACGGAGGGAATGGTATACATACCCTTGTAGACCGTAAGCGTCGATGATCAAAATATCTGTTTCGATGACGACGCGTGATGAAGACGGGTGGCGAAGACGACGACGGCGCCGACCTCGAGGTCGTGTAGAGGAAGAAGACATATTTCCAGTGCCACACGTGTAGCACCTCGTAGCTCTACACACGTACGGAGTATACGACGACCTCTGGGCTCCAGATCCAGCGAAGCAACGGAAGCGAAGACTTGGACCCAGCAGCACGGCGGTGTGCGTGTGGTGGAGAGAACTCTCTCAAGCCATGCGCAGCTCCAATTATGGAGCCACAACTTAAACGGATGAAAGAGAGAGAATTGGATCGATTTCAAGGCAAAGGGTGCTCCCCTATTTAAAGGAGGAGGGAGGCCGTCACCCTCCTTGGCTTAGCCATGTGGGACTAATCCCACATGGTGGCCGGCCATGGAGGGGTGCGTCGGCCCTAGGTGGGCCCCATTCGGCCCTCCTAGGGCAGTACCTTCTCAATCCGCACCAAGGGGGAACTTTCCCCCCTTATGGGCCTTCTTTCCATGGGAAAGCCCATTTAAGGTGGGCTGCCTATTCAAATCCGAAAATAAATAAAATATATCTAATCATTAATTACACTAAATAATATTAAATACATATTATTTAATTTATTCGAGCTCCGAAACTTATTTCGTTGCCCTCCGATCATCATCGGACATGTCCCGGAACACTTTCGGTGTTCTCCCGTATTTTCTTCCTATATTCAATCTTTATAAAACCGTCGCCTACCCTTAAGTGTGCCACCCTACGGTTCAGGATCACCCAGACATGATCGAGACACGTTCTGCAATCAATCACTATCAACGGTGGCTGATAACCGTGACAGTCCCTGTGCATCCACGAATGTCTTTTTATCGTTTGAACCTTAGACGTCCAGTTTCAACCTTTGCCTAGCGATACTTAGATTGTCCGAGACTCGTTCTCCGGTATCACGATTACCGAGCTTGATCTTGTCACTTGACAATTCTATCTTTACTCGTCTGTGATATTACATCCCCGTGACCTAGTCACATGCTTGCAAGCTTATTGATGTAATCTCACCGAGTGGGCCCAGAGTATCTATCCTGCTATGTGGATTGGCAAATCCCGCTCTTGATCACTCGCCTCTCCCACTTCCTTCGGATACCCAAAAGGGACACCTTTATTGTCACGCTAAATAAGTCATGACGTTTGATGCAATCAAAGCACCTTCCAGAAGCAGCGATTAGATATGATCTCACGGTCAAAGGTATGAACACTACGTTTTTATATATCTTGTGTGTGTGTCCATCACATCATTCACCTAATAACATGACTCCATTGTCAATTGACATAAATGTCCATGATCAGGAAACATTGATCATCGGTTGCCCAATGGACTAGTTAAGAGGCTACTACGGACCTGGTTGTTTACATACCACACGTGTATTAATGTTTCCGCTTAATACATTTATGGCATGGTAGAAAAATTATTACGAACAATTGAGATATGACAAATAAAATATCTTTATTAATTTCCTCTAAGGCATATCTCCTTCATTATTGTGTTGTGTGCAGGTCCACGACAACCACCATATTTTCTGGCGCTGTTAGGAGGTTTTTCTCCGGCAAGACGCTACATTTTCTGGTGCCGTTGTCAATCTTCTGAAGCTCTCTTGACTCCTATGGTTCGATAACCTTGGTAGAATTACAAGGGAAAATTGCTGCTGCACTACATCATACCTTCCTCTTGTGGTCTCCCAACGAACGTGTGTTTTCAAATGTCAATGGAAAGTGTCATATGGGCAGGGTCCTGTACTAGCATGAGCAAATGAGAGGCTATGGCCAGTAACTCAACTTCGCATACACCTTGTATGGCGGGACATGGCTGACACGATCAGTTGCCGGATGGATGTGGGAAAAGCGTGCTACCTCTGCAGAGTGTAAAACTATTCGAATAGCCGAGTCCTCGGTAATGGACAGTTGGGAGGCTGTCCTATGACCATGTGCAAGTTTTGATTTAAAAAAATGAAAATGGAGATGTTTATTTGCAACCATACCAAAGGGTCGGTATGGGGTTGCCGGAAAATAGTCGAACCATGACGGGCTATGGTCGACAAGGTGGAGTTTGAGAAAAATCAAGCTATGGTGTTGACAAAATAATTTCAAATTCTTTTCTCCCCTTTTCAATAAAGATATAGAGATGTCTTCTTTTCAAATTAAAACTGTTTTAGAGACAACTAAAAATTAGGGCTAAAATACTTATTAAAGTATGCATGGGGTGGTTTGCGAGTACAATCCAATGTACTCATAATGGTTTCGTCCCAGGCTATTGTCTTAGCCAGGTTTCGAGGAACACTTCGATGGAGAGGATTATGGCGCCGATGACGCGAACTAAGGATTCTTCATTAGTCAGTTGCCTGTGGGAACTAAGGGACGTTAGTAGGCCATCGACGTTGTTTGCTTCCGCTGAATGATGGTATCTTGCCCATGAAGGCACCTACCGGGGTCCTCACACTACATCACAATGCCTACCTCCGGAGTGATGCGTGAGTAGTTCATCCTTGGATTACGGGTCCATAGCAGTAGCTAGATGGTTGTCTCTCCACTTTGTGCCATCATGTTTAGATCTTGTGAGCGGCCTAACATGATCAAGATCATCTTATTGTAATGCTACATGTTGTGTTTGCTGGGATCCGATGAATAGTGATGTTATGATCAAGTTATTTATCAATATATCTACTGTTTTATTTATGTTCTTGCATGCTCTCCGTTGCTAGTAGATGCTTTGGCCAAGTAGATGCTTGTGACTCCAAGAGGGAGTATTTATGCTCGATAGTGGGTTCATGCCTCCAGAAATCTGGGCTCGAGCGACAAAAATGAATAAGGTTGTGGATGTGTTGTTGCCACTAGGGATAAATAACTAATGCTTAGCTTAAGGGTACTGCTGTTATGTCTAATGCGTTTGTTTACATTACACACTTTGTTTAATGCAATTATCCGTTGCTTGCAACTTAATACTGACGGGAGACACGGATGCTATCCCGAAGGTGGATTATTAGTCATGGATGCAGCTAGTAAGCGGTCCATGTATTATGATGTAATGCCCAATAAATACTACAATAAACAATCATGTCATATATTGCATTGTCATCCGCATGTTATTTGTCAATTGCCCAGCTGTAATTTGTTTACCCAACATGTATGCTATCTTTTATGGAGAGACACCACTATTGAACTGTGGACTCTGGTCCATTCTTTTACTCTAATAAAAACACCGTTTCCATCACGCTCTGCAATCATTTGTTCTCTGTTATTTTCTGCAATTATAATTGTTCTCCACACCATACGTTTAATCCTTTGTATTCAGCAAACCGGGAAGATTGACAACCTTCCTGTTTCGTTGGGGCAAAATAGTTTTATTGTGTTGTGTGTAGGTCCACGACAACCACCATATTTTCTGGCGCTGTTAGGAGGCTTCTCTCCCGTCAAGACGCTACATTTTCTGGTGCCGTTGTCAACCTTTTGAAGCTCTCTTGACTCCTACTGTTCGATAACCTTGGTATAATTACAAGGGAAAATTGTTGTTGCACTACATCATACCTTCCTCTTGGGGTCTCCCAACGAACGTGTGTTTTCACGTCATCATTGCGCTGCAAGGCATTTGCCATGGTGGCTAGCCGCACGGCGGCACGCCGAACCACGGGGGGAGCCTCGCAGCCAGGTGCTCGTGGTCTCGGCACGCCTACTGCTTGGCAGCCTGGTGTGCAGGGGACGCGTGCACCTGCCGATGCGGGTTCTGGCCCGTCGCAGCCTTGGGCGTCGACAGACGGTCAGGGCGGCGCTGGCGGCGCGCGTGTGGCGTGGCGGCCGGTCCACCAGGAGGAAGTTGTGCTGTCTGCGGTTGTGCCGCCACCGCCACCGTGCATCATACCGAGGAGCGAGGAGCTGAACGAGCTGGAGCGCGGCTGCGGCACGCGCTGGTGGTCTATGTGGGTGGCGCCGGTCTTGGGTGTCCCGTCAACAAGTGGAAGAGGCGATCATCTGCAAGGTCGGGGTCCCTAGGGGCATGTTCTCGGTGCATAGCTTCAAGCGGAGGATTTCCTGGTGGTCTTCTCGTCCGGCGAGCCCCGCAACCTTGTCACGTCGCGACCTTCCCTGGTGCACGCACACTTCACCCTGTTCTTTAGGCCGCGGACATAGCTGGCGTAGGCGGAGCAGAGGGTGGTCAGATCCAGGGTGGTGGTGGCAATCGAGGGCATCCCACCGCATGCGTGGGCACGCTCCACCATGGAACACCTCATGAACACCTCTTGTATGGTGGTGGCGCTCGTGCCGGAAACGGCGAACAGGACGGACTTGGGCACCTTTCGGCTCACGGGTTGGACGACGAATGCTGAGCTGATCCCGCCGGAGAGGGACCTATGGGTGCCGGAGCCGGAGAATTTTGTCATGGAGGAGGCGGTTCCATGGCCTCGTGGCCGGGACAGAGAGCGTGGGCTGCTGAGGTACTGTGCGCTGATCCATCCGGACAGGGTGGAGGAGTACCATGTCCTGGAGGCTCCAAGGGTTGGTTTGAGCTTGCCGGGGAGCTGCCAGAGCAGCCTACCAGACCCTGGGAGCTTTGGCGGCGACGGCGGTTACTGGACTACGCGCAGCCTGGTTGGACTGCAGGTGTGCCGGATCGCCGTGGTAGTCTCACCTCAGGCAGCTCTAGTAGTGAGGTCTGGCGGCGAGGTGCGCCGTCGACCTTGCCGGCCGTGGCGACTGTGGCGTCAGAAGAGGAGTGGCAGCTGACGCCAATCAATGGCCCGATCAGTGCTGGGCTCGCTGGCAGGGTGGGGCTAGTTGCGGCAGAGGCCACAGCTTGACCTGTTCAAACTGGTGCCGCCACTTTATGACTGAGTCCAAGGGGGCACAGTGTGGCTTTTTCAGAGCCGGTGATCATGCAGGTGGGTCCTGGTGCAGCGGATGAGACAAGGAGCTGGGCAGTTGTCGATCCCGATTTGGATAGGGCGCAGACTCCGCCAACGCTGGTTGGTCTGGGCCAGAAGGTGTTTGGGTCCAAGGCAGTCAACCTGGGGTCGCCACCAGGCACGTAGCTAGCCGCCAACGGGCATGAAATCCTGCCACTAGTGGGCGCGAGCCAGGCAGTGGTTGACACACAAGGGTCGGCTCAGGAAGTGGACCTGGTTGGTACAGTGCCACCAGCTGGAGTGGACGAGGCTTTTGAGTGGGTAACAGTTCCTGTGGGGCTAGGCTCCGAAGCATCTGGATGCATGGCGAATAGCATGTGCGCGGTGTCCGATTCGCCCGTTGAGGAGGTGGAGAATGGGGCAGCTGTTAGTGGGGGACAACAGTACTTTTCGGTTGCTCTCTCGGACGAGTCGGCGGATGCGGCCCATGAGATGGCCCAGGAGGAGGCCCAGGTTGTCTCGACCCTCCCCACGGTGGCGCCGCCTAATGGGCCTGTGCTGCATGGGCCACTGGGCCAATCTGGAAAACTGGCACTGGGCTCCCGCATGACACAGAAGGAGGAGGCAGCTACCTCCCGCATGAAGGCTTTCTGCTCCAAGCTACTGAAGATGTTGGCGCACCCCATCCTCAAGGAGATCGAATCGACAAAGGCGCTACGCGCCAATGCCGACCCGTTCACGCCAAGGAGAGTAACCAGGAGCAACGGAGTTCAAGGCCTTGCACCATCACCGGCGTGCAGGGGGAAGCTTCCCAAGAAGGTGTCTGTCGTGTCTCGATGCACGGACACCGGGAGTATAGGATACCCCCTTTTAGGTTCGGCACGGGGCGCGAAGGAGGCTGAGAATCGTCTTCTTGGGCGGAGTCTAGATCAAGCTCTCCTCTCCACGATCAAAGCATGCAACCAAAGGGACACAAGGAGCTACCCAGGTTCAGGCCGCCCGGAGGCTAAAAGCCCTACTCCTGCATGTCTGGATTGATGGGTTCTTCATAGTGTGCTTACAATGGAACCTCCCGGATGGGGTACCCGGAAGGGTTTTGGCTGGAGGTAGAAGAAGGACAGATCCTGACCCGGAGGAGATCACCTTCCCCTCTACCTTCGCAGCCCTAGTCTAGTCTTGCTCTGGTTGAACTAGTGCTTGGTTCTACCTTGTGTTCGTCCTTCCTTCGACTCTCTTCTCCGACCTCCCCTCCTCCGTGCCTTGGTCCTCCTTTTATAGGCTAAGGGGTTGCCACAGGGTCACGTGAGGGGCGCGAGGGACCTTCGGGGTGAAGGACCCTCCTCATCTAGTTTAGGAGGAGACGTGGCCTCTCCTCAGCCTAGCGTCTCCTTTGGGTTAGGTGGGAGCGTCCGCCTTGGGGTGGACAGGAGCTGACACCACCACGGGACGTGCTTCCCGCCCGCGCTGCCTTCGCCTTGCTTCCCAAGTCTTCCGCGGTGAGGTGGAGTGCTTATCCACAGGGACGTGGGGAAGTACCCGAGAGGGAGCCTGGCCTCCTGCCGGGAACTCGGGCTCTCGGGTCCTTCCTGGCCTTCTTGCTTGGTTCGGGGACCCGGAAGGTCCCCAGGACCGGAGCCCTTTGTCGACGTAGGCCATGCGTGTCTTGACGGTGAACCCGCCAGCTTGACTTGAGTCTTGGTCTTGTCCATCTTCATCTTGGGCCCACATGGGGTGGACCCACTTTGGCAGTACTAGGGGAACCCCATGTTCCACTGTTGCGACAGTAGCCCCCGGGCATGGTCCCGGCGGCTCTTGCTCCAGCTGCCGGGGCCATGGCCTAAAGATAGGTCAAAGTGGGTCCCGGGCACCTGGTCTTCCTTGCTCTGCTTCTGATGGCCTTGAAGGTCTTGGAGTTACTCCGCTCGGGGGAATAACTGGGGGCCCCCTCGATTCCCATAACGGAAGAACCGAGGAGACGCTTGACAGAGGTGCCGCCGTGGCTATAAAAGCGAGGCGCACCCCTGGCTCTTTCGTTCATCTTCTTCCTCAGTCCAACTCCAGGCCTCCCCACAAGCTGCCAGCGCCAATGGCGAGAGCGAGGAGAGGAGTTGGGCGCCCTCGTACTTCTTCAGCTGCTGCGGAGAGTGGCCCCTCCACTCGTGGTCGAGCTGTTCCGCGAGGTCGTGGGATTCGCGGTCGCGGCGGCCGTGGCACCGCTGCTCCCCTCCTAGGAGCATGGTTCATACCAGCTTCGCGCCGTTCGAGTTCATCGTGGATCTGAACCGCAGGCCTCGCAGCCGGCTTCTCCTGCCGGATTCCTTCGCGATGGCGACGGAGGACATCGGACCCTCCGGCTTCTGGCTGCAAGTGGAAGGCTGCCCCAATGGCCCCTCCTGGGCCATGGCGGAGCGCACCACTGAAGGCGCCATGCTTCTGGGTCCGGGGTGGAAGTCGTTCTCCCGTGCCCGCCGCCTGTCCCGGGGGCAATGCTTGGTGTTCCGGTACGACGGAGATGCACGCTCTCCGTGAAGATCTTCGGTGTCGATGGCGGACGCGTGGAGTGCTGCATGGAGAGCAGCAGCGGCAGCTCGAGCTCCTACGACGAGGATGAAGATGAGGAAAACTCATCTGACATCAAGGTCGAGGGGAGCTCGTCTTCCTGAAGGCGAGGAGCTTCGGACGGGCGCCATGGAGATCTCGTTGACCTCCTCCCGGCGGCCTTGACGACGTATTTCTGGAAGTAGCGTCTTCCATTGTACGGCGGTGCTCCTTGCTCGAGGGAGCCAACCTTTTTGTTGTAAAAAAGATCGTCCCCTTGTAGTCCTTGTAAATGAAGAAGATCTTGTTTTCCTCCTTGTCTTCGTGTCGCGTCCGTGTGAATGAGAACGAGTTTTTTGCAAAACGCGCTCCCATTACTGCAGCAGCCGTAGCGTCAAGGGGTAGGTGGAGCGTGGGAGGCCTATAAAAGACCATCCAGACTCCAACCCTTGACACATCTTCTCGCCTTGCTCCGCTCCTCTTCTTCCCTTGCCTCCCGCGCCCCAGAACAATGTCGGCGAAGCAGAGAGGGCCTTGTCCGATGTGTCGACGGCGGAGTCCGTCTTCGAGGAGCGGCGGAGGCACCCAGCGAAGCTGGAGCCCGAGCCACTGGCGAGGTTGCGTCCCGTTCTTCTGCTGCCCAGAATGTGCTCGCCTGGCGGCCGTCTCTGGTCCTGTTGCCCAAGAAGAGGCAAGGATTAGGGCAGTGAGGAGGGCGCACCTGTGGTCCATCCTGAAGGAAAGGACTGCCGGTATTCCGGAGCTGTCCTTGGTTGTGGCTGAGCTCGAGGCCATTGAGCAGGTTCACTGTTTGCTCTTCTCTGTTTTTCCGCCTTTTCTTCTTGGATGACCTCGATCTTGATCTGGACTTTTGCAGGCCGAGAGTCAGTCCGTAGGCGAACTGGCGGACGGAATCTTCCGTCTCTTTGGCCCTGGTCGGCGGAAGGGGTCGAGCTCTTCGACGCGCCTGACAAGATCTGCACGCGTGTTATCTTTTCATCCAGGCGTCCCCGGAAGAAAAGAGTGCACCCGGCAGGCAATAAAACAGAAGACAGATCTGCACAGCCAGGAGCCTGAGCTGGCCTTAGTAGCATAGGCTAGATATGTATCCAGGAAAGCTTCGACTGAATGTAATTCAGAATTGTAAATTCAGAATGTAAGTTCAGATGAATGCAATCCTAGGGCTCAACTCCCGGGGTCATTTCCCAAACCTCCCTTGCACTAACGCGCCGTCAAGTTTTCTGAGGAGATCTCTTAGGTGACAAGTACTCTAACCGCCTGCACCGGTAGCAGCACCCCTAAGAGCACTATGCCTTCCGGGAGTCCACTCCACAGCCACGGGTACTAGGCCAGAAGGGAAATCTGACCGTTCGCCGGGGAGGACGCATTACCCCCGCAAAGGTTCTCATCAACTGTCAAGCATGCGCAGGTTGGTGGTATATTGACTCCGAGCGAGATATTATGCCTAGAATGCAAGATGCACATGCAAAGACTTAGCTGGTTTTTGCCGTGCTCTTGATCTGCTCTGTCCTTCCCGGGTACCCAGCTCCTGAGCCGCTCTTCAGCATCCATTCCTGTCCCGGGAGAGGCGCTACACATAACACACTTTCAGTAGGAAAAGAATGGACCCTCCCTTACATGTCGTGAAAGTGTTTCATCCGGAGCAACCCGCAAGCAAAGTTGAATGTGCATTTCTGTGTTTAGGTTCTTTAAAACACAGCACTGCCCGTTCCACTTCTTACCGCGGCAGTACGGCACGATCAGGTGGCAGCGCCTACTGATAGGCTACTCGCGCTCGACCTGTCAGCCACCGGCACCATGTCAGCCCCCTGCTTGGGGGTTGTTACGGATAACACACTTCACGACAACAAGAGAGGCTCACGGAATTGAAAAACTTATCTTTTATTCCTTGGCGACGATTCTTACACCCTTATACAGAACACTAGCCCCTTGGGCGTGCTTAGTTGACTCGAACTATCTGCGATTCATGTTCGTATTCAGGGGTAGAATTTCCGGAGATTCTCGATGTTCCAGGCGTTGCCCTCCGGCCTGCCTTTCTCGTCCTCCAGATAAACAGCTCCGGGTCTCAGGGTATGCGTCACCCGATAAGGTCCTTCCCACTTGGAGGACAGCTTGTTCATGTTATCAAGCTTCTGCTTCTTGCGGAGAACCAGGTCTCCGGGTTCCAGTACCCGTGAACGGATATGGCGATCATGATAGCGGCGGAGCCCTTGCTGGTATCGAGCAGATCGTAAGGAAGCTCGCACCGCACCTCTTCCAGGAAGTTGATGTCATCAATCCTCCTCTCAGCTTGTGCGTCTTCATCATAGGCAAGTACCCGGGGGGATCCATGCCTGAGCTCTGTTGGCAAGACGGCTTCTGCTCCATAGACAAGGAAGAATGGTGTTTCTTGAGTGGCTCTGCTTGGTGTGGTTCTGAGGGACCACAAGACACTTGGTAGATGCTCAATCCAGTTCTTGCCCTTGTCTTCTAACTTGTCAAAGGCCTTGGTCTTCAAACCCTTTA
The DNA here is from genome assembly GCA_947311845.1 of Poa pratensis. NCBI lineage: Eukaryota > Viridiplantae > Streptophyta > Magnoliopsida > Poales > Poaceae > Poa > Poa pratensis. The sequence continues at coordinate 3,423,169 of CAMZMU010000121.1, read as the reverse complement.
GGACCTCCGCATTGGCTCGCTCCACTTGCCCATTGCACCTTGGGTAGGACACCGAGGCAAAACACACCTTGATTCCCAGCTCTTCACAGAAGTTGAGGAAGGATCGGCTTGTGAACTGAGAGCCATTGTCCGTTATGATTCTGTTGGGTACTCCGAAGCGGTACACGATCCCTTCAATGAACTTGATGGCTGCTTGAGCTGTCTGTCTTGGTACTGGCATCACTTCCACCCACTTTGTGAACTTGTCGATGGCCACGAAAAGGTATTCATGGCCCCCGACAGACTTCGGTATCTTCCCCACGATGTCCAGCCCCCAGACCGCGAACGGCCAGGAGATTGGAATTGGCTGCAGAGCTTGCGCCGGCTGATGTATGTTCTTCGCATAGTACTGGCAGGCTTCACAGGTCTTGACTAGCTGCTCGCATCACTGAGGACTGTTGGCCAGTAGAACCCGTGACGAAAAACTTTACCCGCCAGTGATCTTGATGCCACATGACTTGAACATGTGCCCTCGTGGATGTCCCGTAGCAGTACTTGGCCTTGTTCTTGAGGGATGCAGCGGAGCTTGACTCCGTTGTCCCGTCGCCGGTAGAGCTCGCCGTCGATCATGACGTAGAGCTTGGCTTGACGAGCCACCCGCTCGGCGTCGTGATCGTCCTCCGGGAGGGCGTGCTCCATGATGTACTTGACGATGTCCCGGGCCCAGGGTGGGTGGGTTCCTTCCACCGGTAGCACCATCCGACGGAAAGAAAGCATAGCTTCCTCCCTGGAGGGGCTGCCGGGTCTTGAGCTTCTGGGCTGGCTACCCGTGTTGTCGAGGTAGAAGGGTCGCCAGCCCCCGGCGCAGATCTTGTCGCGAGCCTCTCGGGTGGGATCGAAGGTCGCCTGAGGACCTCGATGTAGATCCCGGGAGGCACTGGTTCTTGCTTGGACGCCACCTGCGATAGCTCATCCGCGGCCGTGTTTTCTCCCCGTGGGACGTACACAGCCCGGAAGTTGTCGAAGCGCCGCTGCAGCTTCCAGACCTCTTCAACGTATGGTGCCATCTGAGGGCACGCGTACTCCTTGTTCACTTGTTTGATGACTAACTGAGAGTCACCCTTGACGACGATCTTGTTGATGCCGAGGCCGATGGCAGCACGAAGTCCTGCGAGCAGGCCCTCGTACTCCGCCGTGTTGTTGGAGATGTTCCCTTGGTAGTGCATCTGGACGACGTACTTCAGCCGGTCCCCGGTTGGTGAGGTTAGGACAACCCCAGCACCTCCTTTCCCCTTGGTGTAGGAGCCGTCGAAGTGCATGGTCCAGGCGCTAGGATCTTCCTTCCCGGGGAGGCAGGTTTCCTCTTCCGGGTCGTCGAACGCCGTCTCGGTCCACTCGGCCGTGAAATCCGCCAGCGCCTGACTCTTGATGTTGTCCGTGTGCTCGAACTTGAGACCGAAACCTTGAAGCTCCATGGCCCACCATGATATGCGACCAGTGGCAAGTGGGTTCTCCAGGGGGCTTCTTAGGTTGTACTTGGACACCACCGTGATGGGATGGCTTTGGAAGTACGGCCTCATCTTGCGGGAGGCAATGAGGATTGCCAGCAGCAGCTTCTGCATCATGGGGTACCGCTCCCGGGCGTCGCGCAGCACTGCGCTGACGAAGTAGACCGGGTGCTGCACCTTGCGGGTCGCCGAGTCCTGAGAGGGCTCGGCTTCCTCCACGTCGACGTCTTGGGGTGGGGACGAGGTAGCCCCCGGCGAAGTCTCGTCGGAGGGAGATTCTCCATTCCCGACGGGCTCCGCGCCGTCTGGTGAGGTTGCAGTGACGTCAGGATCGTGAGACCCCTGGTCACCCGGCAGCCTTTTCTTGCACGGTTGTCCCGGGAGAGAGTTCCCGGGTCGCTTGCCCTTGATCTTGCTTGACTTCTTCGGAGGAGCGTCACGCTCTACCACAAGCACAGCGCTGATCACCTGGTTGGTGGCAGCAATGTACAGTAGTAGGGGCTCCTTCTCTTCTGGTGCCACGAGGATTGGTGGCGAGGCGAGGTAGCGCTTAAGGGACTGCAGGGCTTCCTCGGCCTCGGAGGTCCACTCCACGGGGCCTGACTTCTTGAGCAGCCTGAAGAACGGTAAGGCCCGCTCCCCAAGCCTTGAGATGAAGCGCCCGAGTGCAGTGATGCACCCGTTGAGGTGCTGTACGTCCTTGACCCGCCGGGGCGCCTCCATGCGCTCGATTGCCTTGATTTTGTCCGGATTCGCCTCGATCCCTCGGTGAGAGACCAGGAAACCCAGCAGCTTGCCGGAGGGGACCCCGAACACGCACGTTGAGCTTGAACCGGGCCTTGACCACGATGTCGTCGATGTACGCTTCAACGTTGCGGCCCAGCTGTGACCCAAGGCATGCTTGCATTGCGCGCTGGAAGGTAGCGCCGGCGTTCCGGAGGCCAAAAGGCATCCAGGTGTAGCAGTAGCAGCCCTTGGGAGTGATGAAGGCCGTCTTCTCTTGGTCCTCAAGTGACATCATGATCTGGTGGTACAGGAGAAGGTGTCCAAGAAACACAGCAGCTCGCACCCGGCCGTGGAGTCCACGATCATGTCGATCCGCGGCAGGGGGAAAGGGTCCTTGGGACAGGCCTTATTCAGGTCTGTGAAGTCGATGCAGAGTCTCCACTTGAAGGTCATGGGCTTCGGTACCACCACGGGGTTGGCCACCCAGCTGGGGTGGGGAACCGACCGGATGACACCAGCTTCTATCAACTTGTCCACCTCGGCGATGATGAATTCCAGCTTTTCCATGCTTTGGTTCCGGAGAACCTGCTTCATGGGGCGAGCCCCCGGATTGACCGCCAGTTTGTGCTCGATCACCTCCCTTGGAACGCCGGGTAAACCTGACGCCTCCCACGCGAAGACGTCAGAGTTTTCCCGAAGGAAGGCGACGAGCGCGCTTTCCTATTTGTCGGTGAGGCGGGCGCCGATAGTGATGGAGCGAACTCCGTCGCTGGTTAGCGCCACCTTCTTGGTCAGCTGCGGATCGCCATGGAATGGCGCCTTCTTGGGGGGAGTAGATGTGGAGCCCCCAGGGTGCCCTTCGCCCCCGGGGAGAGCCCCATCATCATCCTCCTGTACACCTTGAGGGACATCCGCCATGATTGCCACCGTCTGGTTCAGCTGGTGAACGCAGTAGATAGCATCGTCGATGTCGGCCTTGACCTTGATCACACCCCACGGCGCCGGAATCTTCAGCATGTTGTAGGCGAAGTGGGAGACGGCCATGAACTTGGCCAGAGCAGGTCTGCCAAGTATGCTGTTGTACGGTAGCGGAGTGTCAGCGATGTCGAAGACGATTTCCTCGGTGCGGAAGTTCTTGGAGTCGCCGAAGGTGACCGGAAGGGTGATCTTCCCGAGGGGTCGAGTAACACTTCCTTTCACGCCTTGGAACACCCTGGTGTCTTGCAGGCGAGACAGGGGAATTTGAAGGAAAGCCAAGACCTTCGCCGTCAGCAAGTTGAGGCTGGAGCCTCCGTCGACCAGCATCTTGGTGACCTTGTAGTTGTGGATGACGGGCGACACGATCAGTGGCAGGGTCCCGACCCCGGCAGTGTTTGCAGGGTGGTCTTCTAGGTCGAAGGTGGTGACTTGACTGGACCGTCCAGGGGCTTGGACGGAGCAGAAGCAACCGCGTTCAGCTACCGGACAAGTCTCTTGCTGGCGCCATTCGAAGGAGGCAGAGAAGACCCTCCGTGGATGCACCCGACAACTCCAGTGACTTCTTGATACTTGCCGCCGTTGCTTCCTTGGGGAGCCAGAGCTTCCCCGTTGCCGCCGTGGGCGGCCTCCGGAGTGTGTACCCGCGACCACCTTGGCCGCCGCGTCCTCCTCCACGGCCCCCGCGGCCACCGCCTCGGTTCCATCCACGGCCGCCTCCGCCTTGGCGACCCGTGGGACAGTCACGAGCGATGTGCCCGACAGTGCCGCAGTTGTAGCAACCATCTTGACTGACCCCGTCAGCTCGACGTTGCTCCCGGATGGCGAGGTTCTCGAGCATGCGGCAGTCCTTGAGCAAGTGGTTGCCTTCTGGATGGATGTGGCACCAGGGGTCACCTTCACCTTCTTCCTCGGAAGTCGGCGCGGGCTTGGTCTTCTTCGGAAGAGGCTCGGTGACGAAGATCCGCTTGTCGGGTCCAGGGTCCCGCTTCTTGTTCTTGGCTGGAGCGACCTTGTCCTTGGGTTCATCCTCCCCGGGGAACTTGGCTCCTTCTTCAGCTCGAGCGCACTGATCTGCAAGCTCTCAGAGCTTACGAGCAGACTCGACGCGATGAATGCTTAGCTTCTCGCGCATCTTGGGGTTGCGGATGTTGGCGTGGAAGGACTGGATCACCAACTCCTCCTTGATGCACGGGATGGTGTTCATCTTCTGGGTGAAACGCTGGATGAACTTGCGGAGAGTTTCACCCGGCAGCTGCTTGAAGTCGTGGAGATCACTGGGAGCCCCCGGGCGCTCGTACCCGCCTTGGAAAGCCCCCAGAAACTGCTCCTTCAGTGCCCGCCAGGAACGGATGGAGCACTTGGGAAGGTTGAGAAGCCAAGTCTGGGCGTCTCCCTTCAGGGCCAATGGGAACCAGTTGGCCATCATGACCTCGTCGGCCCCGGCAACCATCGCAGCAAGAGAGTAGATCTGCAGAAAGTCCCGGGGGTTCGTGGTGCTGTCGTAGCGGAGAACGTCGATCTTGAATTTCTTGGGCCAGTTGAAGTGGCGGAACTCGGGGGCGAGGGCGAGGCAGCCTTCGGCGAGGTCGATGCCCCGATCTTCCCGGCTGTGACGTTCTCGGCGACGCTCGATGCGGGTGCGCATATCCTCGTTCAGACGGCTGTTGAGCTCGTCACGAAGATCTGGGTTACGCGAGGTGGACGATCCGATGGAGATGGCCTTGCCATGATCGCGGTTTAGACGATCAGCCATCGGTGGCACGGTGCGAGGAGGCGCCGTCCTGGCTTGACGTTCACCACGAGGCTGGCCTCGCGGATCACGTGTCTTGTCTTGTCTTGTGCTGCTCCGGGATCGTCGACGGTGGGAGCTTGAGTGGGTTCGACCCACAGACCACCATCGGCGAAGTCGAGGAGCCTCTCGACGCGACTCCTCCATTCTTGGTAGACCTTGGGATCGCCGCTGCTTGGAGGGAACTGCATCAGGGCCTTGGCAGCGACTAGAGCATCATGGCGAGCTTGCATGCCCGAAGGCGAGTGCGCGGAGGTCTTGCTCTTGGATGCTCGTGGATCCCCGCTGGGGCGAACGCCGTGGTTCCCTCCTCCAGCGGTGGGCTCCTTGCCAGCGCCGTTGCAGACGCTCTTCTCCCCCGAGCGAGGAGGAGGCATGGTGGTGCCCTTTGGAGCCGCCGCTCCGCCAGGGCCGTTGTCCTTGTCGTGACCGTCCACTTCGTCCGGCGCCACCCTCTCCATGGGAGGCGGGGACGGAGAGACGCTCCGCCGTGCGCCAGCAGCACGACATTCAGCTGAAGCTTGAGTGCGTGAGGGAGAGATCGGCTTGGACGCCGCAGGGTCTCCCTTCTTCCTCGGCGGCATGCTTGACGAAGAACTTGCCGATGAACTTGATGAAGATGAAACCAGCGCTTGCGCCCCCAACCTGGCGCGCCAGATGTCGTGTCTCGATGCACGGACACCGAGAGTATAGGATACCCCCTTTTAGGTTCGGCACGGGGCGCGAAGGAGACTGAGAATCGTCTTCTTGGGCGGAGTCTAGATCAAGCTCTCCTCTCCACGATCAAAGCATGCAATCAAAGGGACACAAGGAGCTACCCAGGTTCAGGCCGCCCGGAGGCTAAAAGCCCTACTCCTGCATGTCTGGATTGATGGGTTCTTCATAGTGTAGCTTATAATGGAACCTCCCGGATGAGGTACCCGGAAGGGTTTTGGCTGGAGGTAGAAGAAGGATAGATCCTGACCCGGAGGAGATCACCTTCCCCTCTACCTTCGCAGCCCTAGTCTAGTCTTGCTCTGGTTGAACTAGTGCCTTGGTTCTACCTTGTGTTCGTCCTTGCTTCGACCTCTCCTTGCTCCGTCCTCCCCCCGCCTCCGTGCCTTGGTCCTCCTTTTATAGGCTAAGGGGTTGCCACAGGGTCACGTGAGGGGCGCGAGGGACCTTCGGGGTGAAGGACCCTCCTCATCTAGTTTAGGAGGAGACGTGGCCTCTCCTCAGCCTAGCGTCTCCTTTGGGTTAGGTGGGAGCGTCCGCCTTGGGGTGGACAGGAGCTGACACCACCACGGGACGTGCTTCCCGCCCGCGCTGCCTTCGCCTTGCTTCCCAAGTCTTCCGCGGTGAGGTGGAGTGCTTATCCACAGGGACGTGGGGAAGTACCCGAGAGGGAGCCTGGCCTCCTACCGGGAACTCGGGCTCTCGGGTCCTTCCTGGCCTTCTTGCTTGGTTCGGGGACCCGGCAGGCCCCCAGGACCGGAGCCCTTTGTCGACGTAGGCCTTGCGTGTCCCGACGGTGAACCCGCCAGATTGACTTGAGTCTTGGTCTTGTCCATCTTCATCTTGGGCCCACATAGGGTGGACCCACTTTGGCAGTACTAGGGGAACCCCATGTTCCACTGTTGCGACAATGTCCACAGCTGACACGGCGCTTCTGAACGCGCTTGGGATCGTGCCGGTGGACCTCTGTGTGAATGAGGCGCACGTGGAGGAGCTACAACAGCTGTTTGACTCGCCGCTCCGTGATCAACACCTGCGTGCAATTGCAGCGATCTATGGGAAGATGATGCCGGCTGGGTTCCCGAGCGAGCAAGGCTCGCAGGAGGTCAGCGCTTGTTAGCGGTTGTTCGAGAGGGTGGGGTGTTGATTTCTATTCCTATGGATATCAACCCGGAACTGGTGGGGTGGAACACCCGGGGCCTGAATGATCAGGCCAAACGTGATGCGGTTAGGGAGTTCTTGGCTTCAGTTAGAGCCAACATTGTCTGTCTCTGGGAGACAAAAGTGGATGTAATCGATAGTTTCTTTGTATTGCAATGTTTCGGGACGGCGTTTGACGGCTTTGCGTACTTGCCGGCGGAGGGCACTAGGGGGGAATCCTACTTGCCTGGGATTCTTCGGTGGTGGTGATCGATAGCATAGTTTTTGACTCCTATGCAATCATAGGCGAGGTCCATGTGAAGGATGGGAGCCGATGGTGGCTCACGGTGGTGTACGGGCCACAGGGCGATGCGAATAAGTTGAAATTCTTGGAGGAACTTACGGAGAGAAGGAGCATGTGCCCAGCGCCGTGGCTTGTGATGGGTGACTTCAATATGATCATGAACGCAACGGAGAAAAATAACAGCAACCTCAACAGGCGCATGATGGCCAGGTTTAGGGAGTTTGCGAGCACGCATGAGCTTAAGGACCTCTATCTGCACGGCAGGCTCTACACGTGGTCGAATGGGAGACAGGCTCCCACCATGACAAGGATTGACCGGGCATTGGTGTCGGTGGATTGGGACTTGAACAACCCCGACCGTGTTTTGCAGGTGCTGTCGTCCAATGTCTCAGATCATACGCCGTTGCATCTGTCGTTAAATGCTGCTTTCTGACCGAAGAAGAGATTCAAATTCGAGGTGTTTTGGGCCAAGTTAGATGGTTTTGAGGAAGCGGTGAAAGAGGGCTGGGTGTGTGAGGATGGTATTGCCAATCCTTTCCTCAGATTGGACACGCTGCTGCGTAATACGGTTAAGCATCTGCAACGATGGGGCCAGCGGAAGATTGGGAATGTTAAGATCCAGTTAGCCATTGTGAATTCGGTGATTCATAGGCTGGAGGCAGCGCAGGAGAGGAGGCTGCTATCGCCGGGCGAATTGTGGCTGAGGAGTATGCTAAAGCAAGCGGTACTAGCACTTTCGTCCCTGGAGAGGACCATCACCCGACAGCGATCTAGGATGAACTGGCTAAAGATGGCGACGCTAACACTAAACTGTTTCATGTGGTGGCTAACGGCCGTAAGACACGGAACTTCATCCCGGCTATCACAGTGAATGGGGAGGTGATCACGGATCAGCAAAGGAAAGAAGAGGCCTTCTGCGACGCATACCAAAACCTGCTGGGTGCAATCCACACGAGATAACATACGATTGATCTCGATCAGCTGCCCCTACCGCATGCAAACTTGTAGGACTTGGATCGGTTGATTACGGAGGAGGAAATCTGGGATATTATTAAGGAGCTCCCGGCGATCATAGCGCCTGGCCCAGATGGCTTCGTTGGGCTCTTCTTCCAGCGGGCCTGGCCCATCATCAAGAGGGACGTGATGGCAGTTTTTTTGAAGCTGTTCGTGGGAGATGGCCGAGGTATCGGAAAACTGAACAAAGCGGTGATCACGCTTATACCGAAAAAACAGGAGGCTACGCAGGTGGGAGATAATCGGCCGATCAGTTTAGTCCACAACATATCCAAGCTCTTCGCGAAGCTGTTGGCGAATAGGATTAGGCCGAGATTGGGTGAGCTGGTGAGCGTGAATCAGTCCGCCTTCGTCAAAGGGAGAAACCTTCACGATAACTTTCTGCTGGTGCGCCAAGTGGTGAGGAAGATGAACAGCAGGAGAACCCCAGGTGTTTTACTCAAGCTAGATGTGTCGAGGGCGTTTGATTCGGTGTCTTGGGCATTCCTATTTGAGGTGATGGCAAAAATGGGGTTCAGCGATATGTTCCTTAGATGGGTGGCGATTCTGTTGAGAACGGCTAGCATGAAAGTATCGGTGAATGGAGTGCCTGGGAGGAAGATTTGTCATGCTGGAGGCCTAAGGCAGGGGGACCCGGTCTCGCCCACTTTGTTCATCTTGGGCATAGAGGTCCTCACGACCATGGTCTCGCGTGCGGTGGAGCTCCAATTGTTCCAACCAATCCTAGGGGTCAAGCCTCTACAGCGGATCTCGGTTTACGCGGATGATGTGGTACTTTTCGTCCGGCCAGTGCGCACGGATCTGCTGGCCACACGTGAGATCCTGCGATTGTTTGGAGGTGCCTCGGGCCTGTGCATCAATTATCAGAAATCTGCTGCCACACTTATAAAAGGAGGAGAAGCGGATGGCGAGCGTGTCCAAAACATCCTTGGCTGCAGACTGGAGAAATTCCCCATTCAGTACCTTGGCCTCCCGCTAGCGCTGCGTCCTCTGACTAGAGATGAATGGCAGCCGGTGATTGACAAAACGGCGAGTGCGGTGCCCGCATGGCAGCGTGGATTGATCGCGAGACCCGGGAGGTTAGTGCTTGTCAAGACGGTCATCGCTGCCAGACCAATTCACCACATGCTCGTGGCGGAAGCCCCCCTTTGGATGCTTGAAGAGATTGAGAAGTGGATGCGCTCTTTCTTCTGGGTCAGAAAGAGGGATGCCAATGGCGGACAATGTCTTGTCACCTGGGAGAACTTGAGCATGCCGACGAGATTTGGAGGTCTTGGAATCAAGGATCTAAGGCTGCAGGGCATTGCGCTCCGGGTGCGGTGGGAATGGCTGCGGAGAACTGACCCATCTAGGCCGTGGCAAGGGCTCCCAGTGATGCGCGATATCGACGCACAAGAAGCTTTCAGAAGCTTGGTCAAAATTCATGTCGGAGATGGTAGGAGTTGCTTGTTCTGGGCGGACAGATGGTTCCAGGGGAGGGCGGTCAGTGCGATCGCGCCGACAGTGTTTGAGCTCGTCAGCTCCAGGGCAAGGAAACAGAGGACGGTTGCTGAGGCCCTGGAGGGCAACCGATGGATGGAGGATTTGGAGGTGCCGCCAATTGGTGAGGCGACGCGCAAACTGGTGGTGCTTTGGGCCACGCTTTCCATGGTCCAGTGCATGGACGGTGCGCCTGACGAATTCAGCTGGCCATGGTCCACCTCTGGTCAGTACACGGCTAGCTCGACCTATGAGATGTTGTGCCAAGGGAGGGAGAGTTCACCGACAACGAGTTGCACTTGGAACACGTACGCGCCGATGAAGTGTCGCATTTTTGTTTGGCTTGCACTAAAGCATAGAGTGTGGACCTCGGACAGGAGGTTTAGGCACGGATTGCAGGAAGACACGGCGAGCTGTTTCAGTTGCCTGCAAGAGGAAGACACCATTGAACATGTGTTTTTTTTTGCACAAGGAGGCCCCCGAAGGGGCAGGAAGCATTTCATTAATTCCAAGCAGTGGATGTACAAAAAGTTACAAAGGACCCCATAACATAAGGTAACACACATAGGTCCCTGGTATGTAGAAAAGACCTTGCTGAAAGATGTGAAAAAGTGATCAGGTCCTTCTCTTTCTCCACCACCGAGCCGGAAGTCAACGTCGCCGCCGTCGTGCCCGGAAGCGGGGACGAAACCACTTGCTCCCTTGCCGACGTAGTATGCAGCATATGACCTCGAAAGGGGCCTCACGAAGGAGGTTAAACACACGCCGGAGCCCTTAGCCGGCTTCTGGATAGGCCAAACGATGGCCTTGGATGTCAGAGGGCTGTCACCTGCCGCCGAGATGATGCTCCAGAAAATTAATTGCTTCCCAACTCCACTGCTGCTTGATGCTAGAGCTCGCCCAATCGATGCCGCCATCCTTCGCGACCACCACGCCTGATGGAGGACAAAGAAGACAGGAGGAGCAGCAGTACCTTGCAGCAGTTGGTTCTTCACCAACACCGTCAGAGCAAATCGGCCTGCCCTCAAACTCGCCACACCTGCCACGGGTAGGAGGAGAGAGGCGAAGAAGATCGGCCTGGAGAAGAACCGGAGGAACCGACGCAGATGCAAAACGGGCAACAATGAACTCCCTCCTCCCCTCACTGCCGAGGCCGGCCAGAGGACAGAGCCAGTCGCCCACCATCGCATCGTGCCCATCACCGCTCGATGCAGGCGCCGACGCGCCCGTGCGTTCCCTCCCCTCGCCACCATGGCCGGCCGGAGGAAAGTTCCGAGCAGATCGAGCGAACAACACCAAGAAGTGGCCGCAGGCCACACCTTTATTCAGCAGAGCGTCAGCTTTCTCCCCAGCTCCTAGCTCCAACCAGAGAAGCAAGAAAGCAGAGAAGAAGAGCCCTAAGCTCCGGGCCTGGCCGCCATGACCCCGAGCTCCACTCCATCCTACGAGCAAAACGCCCCAATCGGCAAAACGCCGACAAGTGTAACATCCCAAATTTTGGAACTAAGAAAAACTTAGTTTTACAAAACCAAAATTCAGAACCAACAAAAACTTTTGAAATGTTTCACTAATGGTTGTGGATTCCTTCCCATTGCTATCTCTGACCTTGTGAGACTTGATGTTGAAGTTGTTTGACCACTAAAAATAAACCTAAGAACTTAACTAAGATAAAAATATATTTAACTTTGGTGATCATGTTATGACAAGAAAATATTCCATATATCTTTCCATTCTTATTTCTGGCTAAAGTTCATTTCAATGATACTTGGTTTAGCAATAACCAAAATTAATACCCATTATTTGAGAAAGTAAAAGTATTTCCAAAACCATGTGTTCCTAAACATATGGAGATCTATATGCTATCTCCTATCTATCTCTCAACCTTGATATTTTGCATGTATATGCAACTCCCATTTTATAAACTCTGATTTCCACTCCATTTGAAAATAACCCTAGTGGGAAATATGTTACCCCACATATTTCCATTCTCAAACCTTTTTGAAAACTATTAAGTTAGGGGTTGAGACATTTTCCTAAACTTCATCTTGTCATAATTAGGAGTGGTCACTTCCCCACAAGATAGCATTGTGGAGGTGGTAGTGTGATTAATTCTTGTGGTTTGATTTGTGTGGTCTTGATTGTGTTATTGATATTGTTGTGTTTGTTGCTTGTGAGGGTAATTCCTCAGTTGTGCTTAATACTAAAATAAAACACACTTGATAACAAATTTGGTATGTGACTTGAATAAAAACAAACCCTCTAAAATTATTCACACCCCAGGTTAAATCCTAAATTAAGGGAAATGATCTTATTTAAATTCCCTCTATATCTATTCCTCTATTCTATAAAAACAATTATATTTTCCTTATTATAGGAATAAGATGAAGTAATAATCATCTCAGCTCCCTCTCACTCATTCAACCAAAAAGGAAATTAAGATCATGATGAAGAAATGATCTTAAATAAATTATTTCCTCCCTATTTCTCTATTTCTTTCAAACAAATATTTTCTCCATGAAAATATAACTTAATTGAAGTTACCATATTTGTCAAGAAAGTTCCAAAAGTTCAAAACAATATTTTATCACTTGCTTTAAAATATTAAAGAAATGTTAATTTAGTTTTACCAAAAATGATTTATTTAAATCCTATGAACAAAAATGGTTCAAAACATTTTATTTTCAAACATCAATTTTTGTGGAGCTTCTACATGTATATGGGAGGCTACCTGAATTTTCTCAAATTTTTATAAAATGTTTAAGTGCCCCAATTTAAATCCCAAAACGCTACTGGTTTTAAAAAGAAATAAAAGAAACAAGAAAAGGACTCATATGTAAAAGGTAAAAGAATTCCAGGGGGCTCTTTGCAAAATCCTCATCTTCTTCTTCCTGTAGCCGCCCGACCCGCCGCCGTGTTCCCCGTTCGTCGCTCCCGTGCCTCGCCGCCCGGGCCCCTCCCCTCCTCTGCCCTGCGAGGAGAGCACCGCTCCACTCTCTACCCTTCTCCTCCGCGACCTCGTCCCTCTCCCCTGCTGTCCCCAGCTCGCCACGGACCCGCGACCAGAGCACGGCATCGCCGGCGCCGCTCTCTGTCCCCTCTGCTCCCCAGCAAGCCCAGCACCGCCCATCCCGTCCTGGACCTCGCCCGGACCCCGGCAGACCCCTGGACCCTCTCTCTCTCGCCTTCGTGCACCACGGCCACCGTGGACCGTCGCCGGGCTATTTAATCCCCACTCCGAGCTCGCATTCCTCTCCCTCCGTGCCGCTCTCTCTCCCCACAGCTCTCCCTCACTCCGCTCCTTCCCGTGGACCGCCTGGAGGGCGAGTCCCCCATCGCAGCCTCGCTGCCGTGGTGGACATCACGGCCAAGCGCTGCCAAGGTCGACGCCTCGCGGCCGTGCTGCTCTCCCTCTCTTCTCTCTGCCCCCTCTCTGTGCTATGCCTCTATGCCGATGCAGAGCACTCACGCTCATCTCCCTCTCTCCTTTGCGCGCACAGGGACACGCCCGCAGAAGCTCGCCGTCGAAGCGACCGTGACCAGAGCTGCCTCCGAGTTCGCCGACGCCGTTCTGGACCTCCCGGAGCCACGTCGACCACGCCATCCTCTCTCCCATGAACCCCGCACTCGATCTCCGCCGTCTCCGCCATTTCCCGAGCCCTAGGTGAGCCCCTGCGCCGTCGCCACCATCGCCGGCCACGGCGGTGTTGCCGTTGTTGGTCGTCGCTGATGGATGCATCGTGGACCGTAGGATTTCGATCCAACGGCCACGTACCGATTCATCTTTTTCTCTTTTACTTAAGACACTGAAAAACCAGCACTGGACTCCACTTTAAAACTCAATATCTCGTGAAATATTAATCCAAATAAATCAAATGAACATGCTATAGAAAGCTTATGAAATTGTCTGTGCAACTAAACTAGTTTCATCCCATTTGGATTAATAACAAAAATACAATATTTAAAATGCCATAGAAGGTTTAAAACACCAAATTATTTGGTTCTGAAAATCTATTAGCCCAAATGATGCCAATCCAATTTTGTGAGCTTAGTAATGTGCTCACTTAGCTCCCCTAATTTTGGTAGATTTAATTAAGCTATATTAAATAAATGGCATTAGATTAAACATTACCAAGCCTCTCTTAACTAAAACAATTATAGAAAATGATTGGTTAATCCAAATGAGTTAGGACCGATTTTGCTAGATCACATTTAAGCAATGTTAGTTACCCCTAAAAGGAATTAATTTTAGGAGCAACAGAACTTAAATGGTAACTAAAACTTGATTAATAAGTTTCTGAATTAAAACAATTATGTATGGAGTTTAATAACTCCAAATGAATCAAATCCAATTGTGTTGTCTTCTACACATCAATAGCTTTCTATAGAATTTTAGTTTGTATTTTTAGGACAAACAGGACTCAAGTTGTGCAAGAAAACATGTTCCACAAGTTTCTGCCATATATAAAACATAATCAATTAATGTTTAAATCAATTAAATTGAAACCAAATTGTGTTGCTTGATGTATGCAGTAGCTTTTATGAGTAATTAGGATGGTAATGTTGTGATGTTTGTTTGAGTAGTTTAGTGATTGCTTGTATTTGTTTGCTTATCGATTAGACGAGAACGTTGCCGGAGTTATCGAGGAGGGGGAATTTGCTGAACCTGAAGATCAGGACCAAGGTCACTTTGCCGAGCAAGGCAAGCTACTCTCTGAGCTTGCACCTAAATACATATGCATCCACTTTGATCAAATGTTTTACTCGCAAAGCAATGGTTTACAAAACCTTTTCAAAAAAGTACATAGATGTTATTTGGCCACCCTATGTAGAAATATCAAGTAGTTTATATAAAACTATAGGTTGGGAAAAACAAAACATGGTTTATTCAAAACTCCTTTGAAAATTACTTGGTGGATTATGATGTGCCGAGATGTCGGTGTTGAACTGGAGAAGTGGAAAATGGAGTTATTTGGGAAAAATGCACAATGTGTCTTTGTACTTACGTCAACCAGCTGATACCCTGTACGACCACATTTACCCCCATATGGGAACGGGGCTTAGTCATATAATTTGCTCTTATTAGTATGGGATACCTCATCGACGGAGATGACTCCGTTATGCATGAGGGGATGGTTGGTGAACTCCCCTGACCTGGGTCCTCGCTCAAACTCTATGGAAAGATAAGGAGGAGGATTGAAGACTTCATAAATGTGGTCGCCGGGAAAAACATATGAGTCCTCACACTTAGGGTTGCCGACGGGGACCGGACTGAGTGTCGATGGGAATTATCATATGGGTAGGATCCTATACTAGCATGAGCAAAGGAGAGGCTATGGTTGGTGGCTCAGCTTCGCATACACCTTGTATGGCGGGACGTGGCTGACACGATGAGCTACCGGATGGATGTGGGCTAAAAGCGTGCTACCTCTGCAGAGGGTTAAAACTATTCGAATAGCCGAGTCCTCGGATATGGACAGTTGGGAGGCCCTACTCTGACCTATGTGCAAGTTTTGGAAATGTTTTAAGATTTGAAAGGAAAATGGAGATGTTGTATATGTGCACTATACCGATGAGTCGGTATGAGGTTGCTGGAAAAGAGGAGGACCCTGAGGGGCTATGATCGAGAAGTGCGAAGTTTTGTGTCCTGAAAGTGGGAAATGTTTTAGGCAACTATACCAAGGGGTTGGTATAAGGTTGTTGGAAAAATGATTTGACCAGGAATGGTTTTGGTCGGAAAAGGAGGAGTTTTGGAAAAAAATAAACAAAGGGGATTTTCCAGGAAAATGTTTGTAAAAGAGACTTCTTACCTTCTTCTACAAGGATGGATTTTCGGGAAAAAGTTTTAAAAGAGAATTCTTACAAAGATAGGTTTATGGGAAAAAGTTCTAAAAGCCTTCTTTTCTTTTCAACAAAGATATAGAGATGTCTTCTCAAAATAAAGGGTTTTGTTATAATAAAAATGATGCTATTGCATGCTCATGTCGGGGGTAGCTTTGCGAGTACGTAAGTGTACTCATGGCTGTGTCCCTGGATATTCCATGTCCAGAGTTCAAGAAGAAGTATGCTGAAGGCCGAGAGACCGATGACGTCTTTGCGAACTAGGCCGTCTTCCCGTCAGCTGCCTGTAAGGGTTAAGGCGAATGACTTGGGCCCCACGTTGTTTGGTGATTTCCGCTGCAAGTACGTCTTGAAGTTATGGCTTCAATCAAGTAAGTAAATTCATACGGTATTTATGGGTGTTCTGTGATGCCAATTCGAGTTATGTGCAACAACAGACTGATCATGGGATTGTTGCAGGAAACATAACGAGTATCTCGGATAGCTAATCCGGGGTATCTCACAGACTTGGTATCAGAGCCATCCTGACTGTAACAGACCTTAGTTAGCATGGACGTTAGTTAGGAAAGAAATATTTTGTTAAAAATATATTGTTTCCAAAAACATATTTTTATCTTAGGAAGTCCAAAAATAACTTCCACTCTTCTCACCTTCTCAAATATTTCCGAGTCTCGTCCCTCTATTTAAGATTTTCCAAGAATTTCTCTAATCCCTCTTACCCGTTCAAAATACCTGGCGATGAACCCAAGTGAGACCTAATTAGCTAACACCTACAAGCAGAGGCTTCCATCACAAGTACTCAACATTCCACATCGAGGTGATTGATCTGCAAATACCAAGATTGTCGAAGTCAACCAAGCAAGAGACCTTCGAAGACCTCAACTCAACATCAACAATTCTACTCAAGTTGCAACTTCGATAATCTCAATTCCTCCCGCTGAAGCCTAAGGTGACAGAGTGAAAACTTCACCAACCATGTCTAACCGAGACCATAGGAGAAACCTGATAGGAACCTTGGGTGTACTACCCGACTACCACGAGTATTAGACGTCCTTTGGTACTAGACGTACCTTGTGTGCTCTTTGCTGGTGTGTACTCCGCTTATGTGTTGTTTGTTGTGAGTTCTCTGTTTGTGTGTTGTTTTCCTGTGTGTTTCACAATCACGCCTTGTCGGCAACACAAAGTAACCTCAAAATTCTCTCGTTATAAAGCTCCTTTTGCCATCTGACCAAAAACCATTTTTGACCTCTTCGCCATAGTTGCACCTTGTTGCAGATGTAAACCGCCTAGGAAAAATCGTTCTGAAAATATTTTTCCTCTCATCTAAACCATCTCCCGATAAGAACTGACAGTTCCGCAAGGTACAAAAGACCCCCGAACTTTAACAAACAGCCTGAGATTGTTGCAACTTAACCGGCAAGTCAGACAATGACCTTCATGCACCGTCTGGAGCAAGTGCGTCAAGATCTCGAAGGAAACTACAATTATACGGCAACCTCGTGAAGACACGAGCCTCACCCGCAAATTAACTTGTGAAATTACAAGAATAACACACTAACTTATTGTATCTAACTTTAGATTAACATCTGACTCAAGTCCCCGGTAGTACCAACTAATCTTCTAGGACTGCAAGCCTTGACAAGAAACGAGGACATAAGGAGGCTTATTTAGGATTGGTAACTAGAGGAACTCAAGGAGTGTGCCAGAGTTGCTATGAAGATGCGAGCTCAGAGACCGCAAGAAGGAGGAACTACGACAAGAAGACATTGAAGAGAGATTTCTTAGATTGGCAAAGAAGTAATATACCAGACTATCAGGAATATTTGGAAACTCTTATATCAGAATCTATTATTCTTAATCTCCTAGAAATAGTGTGATTCCAATGTTCGTGTTATATAGAAGTAGTTTGGTAACAAGCCTCATGAACTTGTTAACAAATCACTTTTGTATGCTCAAACAATTGAGTGTCATATACAAATAAACGGAACGTCAGATAATCAAGTACATCTCAGCCTCTGGAATATGAAAAGTGGTTTGATGACAAGACTAGCTACCTTGTTAACAAATTCTTCTTGTATGACTAAGGCAACTCGATGTCATAAAGGACACACATTCTTATGCAACTAACTAATGGAAAGCTTGCTGGAACTAGTGGATGTCTTCACCGCAGGGTGAGACAAATGATGTTGGAACTTAAATAAAGGATAATAATAATTTTCTTAAATCAAGTGTATAACTTAAGAAATGTTCAAGCTCTAAATAAGAAAGTCTTGTTCCAGTTCGTCAGGGGAGACGAATTCGATACATCCGCTGAGATCAGTACAGAAAGGAAATTTCAGAATCCAAAGATACAAGTTCTACCCCAACGTAGACCACTGCAACTACTTAGTACGGATACAAAGGCACCCCAGAAATCTCTATTCCCTCTCACTTTCTACGATGCTACTAGGAGATGAGCCTGATTCACCCGAAGCAGAGTCGCGAGCCGTGCGACGACGACGGACGACTCGAGCAGCCTGCTCACCTCCAGCGGGAAGAGCCGCCACCTCCACCGCCGGTGGCACAGCCTGCCCCTCCACCGCAGCATCAGCACCAGCGCCAGACCACAAATTGTACAATACCACGATGAGGGTGACCACTGCCACGAACAGCAGGGTCAACACCATCAAAACCCAGACCACGAAGAGCACGAAGGTGATAATGCCCTCGATGAAGCCCGCGTCCTCCATCCTATCGACGTAGGCTCTAAAGAAGTCACTAATGAAGCCCATGGTTGAGATGCGATAGGAGAAAAGTTTTGGGGGTTTCTAATTTATAGCCGGGGCTCGGATGCCACTCCTCGGCACCGCATTGCGCGGGAAAAAGGGAAGGAATCGCGAGCAGTGCTCGCCCAATGGCGCGAAATCATCGAGGCGTTGTTCCCCAAAGCCGTGATGGCCGCTGCCTCGATGGACTGCACGCGCAGCAGTACCGCAGAGGAGTGCTCGGCGCACTGAAACCCGAGCGTGTATGCAGCAAGAAAGAGCAAGGAAGAAGAAGGTAGAAGGAAGAAGGGACTGCCAGGTGGGCCTCGGTCCCAGATGTCAGCAAGTAAGCAGATAACCTCCATGTCCTCCTATCCTTTATCCCTCGCCTTTCCGGTGTCCCATCGTGAAAAACCCACTGTGCCTGTGAGCCAATTATTGGTGGCACAATTATTATTTTTTTCTTTTAAAAAAAACCCTGTTGTTTTTAAACATGTGTATGCATGAAAGTAAATCAATAGTTTTTCTAACATAAAACCGAAAACTTTTGTTTTCCCCAAATTTGAGATAATTATCTGAGCCGAGCGTATAAGAGTTGCTAACCTATGAAGACTCAAGCTTAAGAGGACGAAGGAAGTCAACAAGGGTGTTCCTCCTTTACTCAGCTGAAGACGGAAGCACCTGCTGTTGACAACATCCACCACCAAGCAAGTTCAGACGCACTTAGAAGATTATAACATCCCTCTTCTAACTAGAAACCGGAGAGAGTCGAGTACATAGGCTCGACGCATCCTGAAAACAACGCGTCCCCATCTGTGACCCTCGTAAGGAGACCATATCAGGAAGTGATATCTGCACCAACCCCAAGCACCAACGAGTGATACCCAATACGAAGATCGTCAAGCAATCCAAGAAGAACGATGCCTCCAAGTCAACCCCAGATGCAACCTTCAACATGACCGTTCAAAAATCCCTTTTTATGGGGGGAAGACTGCGCTGCGTATACCAGACAGTGTTAATAATTAGTTCCTTGTGCCTTAGCCTTATAGTATCTGGAAACAGCCAACCAGGACTATCCATCAGCATCGATCGTCAAGTCAACCCTATCATCAAGGATCTGAGCTTAGCACAGAAGTTATCGACAAAGAAAGCCTGGCAACATCGATTTGTCAAGATCTCACATGGCGACCTCACTCAAGAAGCAATGACCTCGGGAGTATAGTCAGCCCAAAACCCGTGCCCTCGTACTCCCCTGTTACCACCGGGCAAATCTCGAGGACGAGATTTATTTTTAAGGGGGTAAGATTGTAACATCCCAAATTTTGGAACTAAGAAAAACTTAGTTTTACAAAACCAAAATTCAGAACCAACAAAAACTTTTGAAATGTTTCACTAATGGTTATGGATTCCTTCCATTGCTATGTCTGACCTTGTGAGACTTGATGTTGAAGTTGTTTGACCACTAAAAATAAACCTAAGAACTTAGCTAAGATAAAAATATATTTAACTTTGGTGATCATGTTATGACAAGAAAATATTCCATATATCTTTCCATTCTTATTTCTGGCTAAAGTCCATTTCAATGATACTTGGTTTAGCAATAACCAAAATTAATACCCATTATTTGAGAAAGTAAAAGTATTTCCAAAACCATGTGTTCCCAAAAATATGGAGATCTATATGCTATCTCCTATCTATCTCTCAACCTTGATATTTTGCATGTATATGCAACTCCCATTTTATAAACTCTGATTTCCACTCCATTTGAAAATAACCCTAGTGGGAAATATGTTACCCCACATATTTCCATTCTCAAACCTTTTTGAAAACTATTAAGTTAGGGGTTGAGACATTTTCCTAAACTTCATCTTGTCATAATTAGGAGTGGTCACTTCCCCACAAGATAGCATTGTGGAGGTGGTAGTGTGATTAATTCTTGTGGTTTGATTTGTGTGGTCTTGATTGTGTTATTGATATTGTTGTGTTTGTTGCTTGTGAGGGTAATTCCTCAGTTGTGCTTAATACTAAAATAAAACACACTTGATAACAAATTTGGTATGTGACTTGAATAAAAACAAACCCTCTAAAATTATTCACACCCCAGGTTAAATCCTAAATTAAGGGAAATGATCTTATTTAAATTCCCTCTATATCTATTCCTCTATTCTATAAAAACAATTATATTTTCCTTATTATAGGAATAAGATGAAGTAATAATCATCTCAACTCCCTCTCACTCATTCAACCAAAAAGGAAATTAAGATCATGATGAAGAAATGATCTTAAATAAATTATTTCCTCCCTATTTCTCTATTTCTTTCAAACAAATATTTTCTCCATGAAAATATAACTTAATTGAAGTTACCATATTTGTCAAGAAAGTTCCAAAAGTTCAAAACAATATTTTATCACTTGCTTTAAAATATTAAAGAAATGTTAATTTAGTTTTACCAAAAATGATTTATTTAAATCCTATGAACAAAAATGGTTCAAAACATTTTATTTTCAAACATCAATTTTTGTGGAGCTTCTACATGTATATGGGAGGCTACCTGAATTTTCTCAAATTTTTATAAAATGTTTAAGTGCCCCAATTTAAATCCCAAAACGCTACTGGTTTTAAAAAGAAATAAAAGAAACAAGAAAAGGACTCATGTAAAAGGTAAAAGAATTCCAGGGGGCTCTTTGCAAAATCCTCATCTTCTTCTTCCTGTAGCCGCCCGACCCGCCGCCGTGTTCCCCGTTCGTCGCTCCCGTGCCTCGCCGCCCGGGCCCCTCCCCTCCTCTGCCCTGCGAGGAGAGCACCGCTCCACTCTCTACCCTTCTCCTCCGCGACCTCGTCCCCTCTCCCCTGCTATCCCCAGCTCGCCACGGACCCGCGACCAGAGCACGGCATCGCCGGCGCCGCTCTCTGTCCCCTCTGCTCCCCAGCAAGCCCAGCACCGCCCATCCCGTCCTGGACCTCGCCCGGACCCCGGCAGACCCCTGGACCCTCTCTCTCTCGCCTTCGTGCACCACGGCCACCGTGGACCGTCGCTGGGCTATTTAATCCCCACCCCGAGCTCGCATTCCTCTCCCCTCCGTGCCACTCTCTCTCCCCACAGCTCTCCCTCACTCCGCTCCTTCCCGTGGACCGCCTGGAGGGCGAGTCCCCCATCGCAGCCTCGCTGCCGTGGTGGACATCACGGCCAAGCGCTGCCAAGGTCGACGCCTCGCGGCCGTGCTGCTCTCTCTTCTCTCTGCCCCCTCTCTGTGCTATGCCTCTATGCCGATGCAGAGCACTCACGCTCATCTCCCTCTCTCCTTTGCGCGCACAGGGACACGCCCGCAGAAGCTCGCCGTCGAAGCGACCGTGACCAGAGCTGCCTCCGAGTTCGCCGACGCCGTTCTGGACCTCCCGGAGCCACGTCGACCACGCCATCCTCTCTCCCGTGAACCCCGCACTCGATCTCCGCCGTCTCCGCCATTTCCCGAGCCCTAGGTGAGCCCCTGCGCCGTCGCCACCATCGCCGGCCACGGCGGTGTTGCCGTTGTTGGTCGTCGCTGATGGATGCATCGTGGACCGTAGGATTTCGATCCAACGGCCACGTACCGATTCATCTTTTTCTCTTTTACTTAAGACACTGAAAAACCAGCACTGGACTCCACTTTAAAACTCAATATCTCGTGAAATATTAATCCAAATAAATCAAATGAACATGCTATAGAAAGCTTATGAAATTGTCTGTGCAACTAAACTAGTTTCATCCCATTTGGATTAATAACAAAAATACAATATTTAAAATGCCATAGAAGGTTTAAAACACCAAATTATTTGGTTATGAAAATCTATTAGCCCAAATGATGCCAATCCAATTTTGTGAGCTTAGTAATGTGCTCACTTAGCTCCCCTAATTTTGGTAGATTTAATTAAGCTATATTAAATAAATGGCATTAGATTAAACATTACCAAGCCTCTCTTAACTAAAACAATTATAGAAAATGATTGGTTAATCCAAATGAGTTAGGACCGATTTTGCTAGATCACATTTAAGCAATGTTAGTTACCCCTAAAAGGAATTAATTTTAGGAGCAACAGAACTTAAATGGTAACTAAAACTTGATTAATAAGTTTCTGAATTAAAACAATTATGTATGGAGTTTAATAACTCCAAATGAATCAAATCCAATTGTGTTGTCTTCTACACATCAATAGCTTTCTATAGAATTTTAGTTTGTATTTTTAGGACAAACAGGACTCAAGTTGTGCAAGAAAACATGTTCCACAAGTTTCTGCCATATATAAAACATAATCAATTAATGTTTAAATCAATTAAATTGAAACCAAATTGTGTTGCTTGATGTATGCAGTAGCTTTTATGAGTAATTAGGATGGTAATGTTGTGATGTTTGTTTGAGTAGTTTAGTGATTGCTTGTATTTGTTTGCTTATCGATTAGACGAGAACGTTGCCGGAGTTATCGAGGAGGGGGAATTTGCTGAACCTGAAGATCAGGACCAAGGTCACTTTGCCGAGCAAGGCAAGCTACTCTCTGAGCTTGCACCTAAATACATATGCATCCACTTTGATCAAATGTTTTACTCGCAAAGCAATGGTTTACAAAACCTTTTCAAAAAAGTACATAGATGTTATTTGGCCACCCTATGTAGAAATATCAAGTAGTTTATATAAAACTATAGGTTGGGAAAAACAAAACATGGTTTATTCAAAACTCCTTTGAAAATTACTTGGTGGATTATGATGTGCCGAGATGTCGGTGTTGAACTGGAGAAGTGGAAAATGGAGTTATTTGGGAAAAAGGCACAATGTGTCTTTGTACTTACGTCAACCAGCCGATACCCTATACGACCACATTTACCCCCATATGGGAACGGGGCTTAGTCATATAATTTGCTCTTATTAGTATGGGATACCTCATCGACGGAGATGACTCCGTTATGCATGAGGGGATGGTTGGTGAACTCCCCTGACCTGGGTCCTCGCTCAAACTCTATGGAAAGATAAGGAGGAGGATTGAAGACTTCATAAATGTGGTCGCCGGGAAAAACATATGAGTCCTCACACTTAGGGTTGCCGACGGGGACCGGACTGAGTGTCGATGGGAATTATCATATGGGTAGGATCCTATGCTAGCATGAGCAAAGGAGAGGCTATGGTCGGTGGCTCAGCTTTGCATACACCTTGTATGGCGGGACGTGGCTGACACGATGAGCTACCGGATGGATGTGGGCTAAAAGCGTGCTACCTCTGCAGAGGGTTAAAACTATTCGAATAGCCGAGTCCTCGGATATGGACAGTTGGGAGGCCCTACTCTGACCTATGTGCAAGTTTTGGAAATGTTTTAAGATTTGAAAGGAAAATGGAGATGTTGTATATGTGCACTATACCGATGAGTCGGTATGAGGTTGCTGGAAAAGAAGAGGACCCTGAGGGGCTATGATCGAGAAGTGCGAAGTTTTGTGTCCTGAAAGTGGGAAATGTTTTAGGCAACTATACCAAGGGGTTGGTATAAGGTTGTTGGAAAAATGATTTGACCAGGAATGGTTTTGGTCGGAAAAGGAGGAGTTTTGGAAAAAAATAAACAAAGGGGGATTTTCCGGGAAAATGTTTGTAAAAGAGACTTCTTACCTTCTTCTACAAGGATGGATTTTCGGGAAAAAGTTTTAAAAGAGAATTCTTACAAAGATAGGTTTATGGGAAAAAGTTCTAAAAGCCTTCTTTTCTTTTCAACAAAGATATAGAGATGTCTTCTCAAAATAAAGGGTTTTGTTATAATAAAAATGATGCTATTGCATGCTCATGTCGGGGGTAGCTTTGCGAGTACGTAAGTGTACTCATGGCTGTGTCCCTGGATATTCCATGTCCAGAGTTCAAGAAGAAGTATGCTGAAGGCCGAGAGACCGATGACGTCTTTGCGAACTAGGCCGTCTTCCCGGTCAGCTGCCTGTAAGGGTTAAGGTGAATGACTTGGGCCCCACGTTGTTTGGTGATTTCCGCTGCAAGTACTGTTGAAGTTATGGCTTCAATCAAGTAAGTAACTTCATACGGTATTTATGGGTGTTCTGTGATGCCAATTCGAGTTATGTGCAACAACAGACTGATCATGGGATTGTTGCAAGAAACATAACGAGTATCTCGGATAGCTAATCCGGGGTATCTCACAACAAGCCTACTAGTACTATACACAAGAGGACGAGCGGCACCTCCCCTCAGCCATCTCCAGCCGGCGGCGCCGGCAGGAGCGGCCTCGGTTTGGCCCGAGAACAACCTGGGAGCTCTCAGCTACAGTAAACCAGGAGAGAGGGAGTGGGAGGATAAGAATGAAGTTCCCAGATGACCCCCATTGAACATGTGTTGGTTCAGTGTGTGTACGCTAGGGAAGTTTGGTACCGATGTTTTCAGCTCCTCAAGGTGAGGGTTCGAGGGCCGGTATGGTCGGACTTTCTTGAGCCTTGGTGGCTTCGGGAGCGTGTCAGGTTACAGGGCAAGGATAAGAAGAAATTTGACACCGCGGTGACTTTGATCTGTTGGTCAATATGGAAACAAAGGAACGTGAGGGTTTTCAACAATGTCAGGCAACAGTGCACTGCACAGGTGCTGTCGGGGAAGATCATAGATGAGCTCGAGCTGCCTTTGGCGCACTCTCAAAAAAAATACCGATTCGTTTCTTTTCTTGGATACAGCCCCTTCGTCGTTCGTCCTTCCGGCAGAATGAACGTGAGGAGACCTAGAGCTCCGGCGCTGGCCGTATGGCCGCCCAACTCCGGTGGGGCGCCGCTCTCCCCGTTTCCCAACATCCCGTTCCGGCCAACTTCGTCCCTTCCGAGCCCCTCCAAGCGCCTGCTCCCGTCCGCCGTCGTCTCAAGTTAGTTGCCCCGCCGCCGCCCCTGTTCGCTCAATCCGTTCAAGTACTCCATGGACCAAACCTGAGAAGTAAACCTGGCGCTTATTGGGCCGTCCAGTAACTCCCGCAGTCCCGTAGGCATGGCTCACAGTGGCTAATCAACTGTTCGTGCATGTTCCGAGGCTGTGAGCTGGCTTCGTTCGATCAATTGTTCATGACTTCATGGCTCTCTCGGTAGCTAGTTCCACATGTGGATTGCCTACATGAAGCAAAAGCCTTTTTCTAATCGATAAGGCCTGAGTTAGCATTGAAGTTGCGCGTAGCTTCGGTCAATCCATTCGCCATGAAAAGGTGAACCAGCTCGTGCAGCGTTGCTCTGCTGGAAAACATGATCAAGGTCGGGGACCACATACTAGGGGGCATCCTCCAAGTATAAGAGGTTCCGTCGAGGTCCGAGCAGATCCGACGAGGTCCCGAAAGGTTTCGGGATGGTTTTGATGATCTCCGGCGAGGTTCCGTCCAACTCCAGCGAGATTCTAGCGATGATGAAGGTCTGGCGTGGCTTCGGCAAGGTACTGCGTATGTTTTGTCAATCTCGGGCGAGGTGTTCTGGGGGTGGTGGAGGTACGGCGAGGTGCTCCGGCGTAGTGGTCTGGCGAGGCGTAGGTTGCCGCGGCGGGGATAGATGAACTCGGGCGAGAAATTCTGGCCGGCGGCGCTCACAAGGTCTCAATGGGTATTACAGATGATTCGCACAAAAATCCAAAGTCCCAGTTGTTTCACCCAAACAACTTTCTGGTTTGCCACAGTTCTCATCTCACAGCGGTTTTTTCAGAGCTCACGGTTCACAACAGCTTTTCTGGAATCCACAGCTGAATCAAACACACCTGTAGTATCATGCATAATGCTATTATATGATACTTCCCACTACGACTAGTCCAATGATAATGTTTTATATTGAAACACCTAAAACAAGACGCACTGGGAGTAAAACTGAGACATTATTTTGACTGTCAGAAAAGGAAAAAAGAAAAGGATCGACACCAGTTTTTCGTCTCACTTTCTGTTTGATTAGATAACGGTCCATCCCTCGGAAGTCGGAACAGAAAGCGAGCAAGTCTCCGCCGTTTCACTGCCTCTCCGCCGCCCGGACGTACGCCGCCGCTAGGGGAGGAGACGCGAAAATGACAGAGGAGGCGTCGGCAGCCGTCGTCCTCCACAACGCGTATGTCGTCACCATGGACGGCGCCCTCGTGGTCCTCCGGAACGGCGCCGTCGCCGTCGTGGGCGACCGCATCGCTGCCGTGGGCCCTTCGGCGGACGTCCTCGCGGCCTTCCCCCGCGCCGAGCAGACCCTCGACCTCGCGGGCCGTATCCTCCTCCCCGGTTGGTTTCCTCCCAAATCTCAGGCCAATTTTGGGGCGAAAATGTTTTCATTTTTGTTGCTTGATTATTCGATGGATTGGCAGGGTTCGTCAACACGCACGTGCACACCTCGCAGCAGCTCGCACGGGGGATCGCCGACGACGTCGACCTCATGACCTGGCTGCACGGTAGGATCTGGCCCTACGAGTCCCACATGACGGAGGAGGACTCCTACGCCTCCACGCTCCTCTGCGGCATCGAGCTCATCCGATCTGGGGTCAGCAAATCCTCCACTAGCACCAGTTTCTCTGTAACTACTATAGTAGTTTGCAATGGATTGTGATGCACTGTCGATGTGTTTGCTGATGTCCGGAATTAGTAATTTCGCTGCCTGATTCCGATTGCATCAGTGAAGACGTTGCGTGGATCACACTTGAAGAATTGAGCAGCTCATACAATCTATTCCTTAGTTATTCCGAATGTTGGTTTTACAGCGAGGAAGCTAGATACTGTTTGGTTGTACAGCTCCAGCGTTCGATGGCTAGGTGGAGTATCTTTTCATGGGCTGTAAGGTTTTGGAGCATAATAGAATAGGCATGGTTTGTCAACGAATAGATGTAGAGCTGGGTCCCAAAATCTGCAAATCAAGATCGCTTTGCCGCTTGCTTGTGTGGTATCTGCATATTAGCTGCAAGGAATACTTTGTTGTTTCCTAGTGTTGCATTGTGCTCTGTTTTTAAAGGAAATCTTGCAATGTGCTATTTTGGACAAAGGTTGGTTCCATGTGAACCAAGGGTGGTTTCATTCCACCAGCAAATGGTATGGGGTTTGTGGTTTCAGCTCTTAGAACCCCGCAGATCTTTGACACATTGGCGAATTTGGAGCACCCTGCCACCTAATGATTGCTTACTGTCTGGTCTGTACACCCTTAGTATGTCGAAGTGAACTATGCTATGTTAGACTAAGGGTTTTCGACTTCTCATTATTTAGTACTCCCTTCGTTCCATAATATAAGATTTCATTAGAACCAGTATACTCCCATATTGGCTGTATTAACATCTTTATTATGGGACGGATGAGAAGTCTCATTTGCTTGTACTCAGTGGCACTAAAAGATTAAATAATGAGTAGAAATCACTTTCTAGGCTGATGAAGTTCAATTTCTGTTGTGCTGATAATCGTTCAAAAATCTGATCTAGGCTTCAGGCTTGTTTAATCTTGTAGTATATTCTGTTTGTATCCTCATGGGTATATAGTTTGCTCCTTGTGTAGGTTTCAGTGTGGGGTAAGTAGTATTTGTGTTCATTTTAAAATTATGTCATATCTTTCTTGTGATGGTATATGGACTGCTCTGCACTCTAAAGGTTTGAACATTAGATAGAGAGGTATTTTTTCTGAGAGATGGGAATGCCTTAAGGCGATACTGAGCATAATTGATTTATAATCGTTAAAATCAGTATTTTGTACTGTGTTCATCTAGAGCTAATACACAAACAACAATGTCGCATGTGTTTTCGGAAAAAGGAACGGCACATGTGTTCTTTATAGTATTTCATATTATCTGTTACGCAGCTTCTATGCTTAAACTATTTGCCACCTGATGATTTCCACTATCCCAAGATACCTGATTTTTTTTCTTTGGTCATTTAATGGCAGGTAACATGCTTTGCCGAAGCAGGTGGGCAGTATGTTTCAGAAATGGCACGGGCAGTGGATTGCTCGGATTGCGTGCATGCTTGACAAAGTCAACAATGGATTGTGGTGATGGGTTACCTCCAAATTGGAGTTCTTGTTCCACTGATGACTGCATTCAGGTTTTTTTCTGCCTCCTGACTACTTTCTTGAACATAGTCACCTGCTGCTCAACCCTTTCTTTTGCTTTCAATAAATTCATTTGTAGTGACTGCGGCCCACATCTCTAAGTGTTTGTACTCAACACGTAGCACCTCCGGTTCCATTATATATGTAGTGACTGCAGCCCACATCTCGAATTCCGGCTTCGCCTTCCGGGCCTGTATCATAGTAGCACCTCGGTTCCATTATTCTTCCATATTTTGCAATGGACTGATCCATATATGTAGTGACTGCGGCCCACATCTCTAATTCCGGCTTCACCTTCGGGCCTGTATCATAATACATGGGGACAGGTTTTCACTTTGTCATTCTAGGCATGTACATGTGCAATATGACATGAGTCATCCGTAACACGGCGTGCGCAGTAGCAGCATCAGCTTGCTCGTGGAAGCAGCAGCCTTCAGGAGGCCCTGCAGCTAGCCGACACGTCAATTGGAGCACAGAAGCTGGTCATGTTAATCACATGTAGCATCTGATGTGTTTATCTAGTTATAAAGTGCATCTCATATATTAGTTAGCGTTACTTTGCTAGGGTGGCCCTATTTTAGATGGCACAGCTGGTGAATATCCGGTCAGCAGAAATGAATTAAGCAAAATAAGCCCCTGATGTCCTACTGTGATCTTCACCTTGATCGGCTATTCTAAAATTAATCCCTCCGCTAACCTGTGCCCTCGCCCCTCGTTCGCCTACCACAGCTCTTCAAGTTGTCTCTGTCTAACCCGATTGGTGTTTATTCTGTTACTAGTAGTGGTACATGATTTTCAGTAGCAAAAGCTTACGGAGCAGATTCCATTGTATCAATATCTGCATACTGATACACTATTAGTACACTAGTCTTCATTTGGAACAAAGTAACTCTAAGTACATGTGGTACATTAGATACTATGTTTAGTTGTTTACTGCTGAGTTAGACATGTGCTGGTACCTAATGGAAAATCCATGTCCATGAAAATTTGCCAGGAAATACGAACAATTCCTAAGTTTGGAAAAAGTAACAGAGAAGGAATGATTGAAGTAGAGGAAAAGGTTTAGCAAATTTGTAGGTATGAAAGAAAGTAGGGAAGGAATAAAACAGGTTACCAAAAATTGTTACCTTCTGTATCATTTATTGCTCAATGTTCCTTGTTTTTCCCGTGGTACAGATATTGGGGATTGATCGTTACCACAATAAGGCTAATTCATATTTGATTTACATTTGCCCAAAATAAGATCCATCTAAATACAAATAAGTATGTGATTACTCTTTGCATATTTGGCTGTTATGTGATATGAATGACTTGCATTTCCTTTATGCAGTCACAGAAGGATCTATATGGAAAGCATCATAACACAGCTGATGGACGTATCAGGATATGGTTTGGGTTGAGACAGATCATGAATGCGACAGACCGGTTACTGCTTGAAACAAGGGATGCTGCACAGGAATTGAATACTGGAATCCATATGGTATTACATAAAGAAAATTATTTGTGCAAAAAAGTTTACGTCCTCTTTCTCTCTTTTGTCCCTTCTGTGGACAAGTCGCAGCTCGCTATTGATCCTCACAGGGATTACATTCCGACTAAGTACTGTCAATCATAAAACGAGGGATAATATGAAAGCAAAGAAAGGAGAGTCAATGCTAAAAGCATCTTTTTCGCATAAATGCAGTTTGCCATTTGCTTCTCTCCTTATACACTGGAGCTTGAAACCGTGGAACGATGAGATCAGTTATCTCTGTCTCTTGTTTTTAGACTATGATTTGAGTTCCCAAGAATTTTCTTTCTAATTTAGCAGTATCTGTTCCAGTACTGTTTCTACTGTCCAGTAGAAATTTGCTGCTTAGCTGTAGTAAATTGCTTCAACCTTTGGTTTTCATTATTTTGGCAGCATATTGCGGAAATACCATATGAAAATCAGCTTGTAATGCGGACCAAGGAAATTGATCATGGAACAGTTACATATTTAGAGAAAATTGATTTTCTGAGGAGCAATTTGCTGGCTGCGCACTCTGTTTGGTTGAATGAGCCCGAGGTGAGTAAGCTTTTCAAAAATCGAACGATACATTTCACATTATGTACCCTGATTACTCTGAGAACGTATGGAATACCCAAAATTTAAGACTAGGTTAAACTGTATGTCTGTTAACTGTAGGAAGGTTGCCCCTGTGTATGTTCAATTATGCCAGAAGTCATCACTTTACAGAATCTGCATATAACCTTTTGCCACAGCTATACATGCTTCTTTTGCTACCTGTTAATTTGTTAGTTCAAAATTCCTTACCATGCACTTTCTACCTTCTGTTAGATTGTGATACTGAAATACAAGTGTTACTTTGGCAAACTTTTCATTTGAGGTTCTCACATGCAGATAAGTCATTTTTCAAAGGCTGGTGTCAAGGTTTCTCATTGCCCAGCATCTGCCATGCGGATGCTGGGGTTTGCTCCTATTAGGGAAATGCTGGATTCTGGTGTTTGTGTCTCTCTTGGTACTGATGGAGCACCAAGCAATAACAGAATGAGCATTGGTCTGCTTAATAATTTCTCCACAAAACTTATTATGAGTCTCTCTAGCTTTCCTCTTTGTTTTCTTCACCTATGATATTTGATACCCATCAACAGCGACTTAGTGGGTGGGGGTTCTGTTGAGTCTTGCATCTAATATTTTTTCCTCTCAATTCTTTCATAATTCTTTTAAATACTTAAATATTTTTTGCATGTTATACATGTACTCCCTCCGTTTCTAAATGTAAGATGTTTTAGCTTTTTCTAGATTCACATGTATTTAGACACGTTTTAGTGTATTTGTTCACTCATTTCAGTCCGCATATAGTCAACATGTGAAATAGCTAAAACATCTTATATTTAGAAACGGAGAGACTATAATTTATAATGCTCTCCATAGTTCGTCATAAGGCATATTCATTTATTCTCTACAAAATAGTCATGCTATATATATTCTCACTTATTTTTTTGTTACTATGTTCTGTGTCAATGTACCCGTCGAACATGCATAGTTTTGATGATAGTTGTGCAGATGCTATGCCTAAAAGGATGTAGTCCACTCGATAATTTACAACATTACTTTGTGCTATACAGTTGATGAGATGTACCTAGCCTCCCTTATTAACAAAGGGCGTGAGACCTACATCAGTGGTACAACAAACCCAACCGTACTTCCTGCTGAGACTGTGCTGAAGATGGCTACTATTAATGGTGCAAAAGCGGTTCTGTGGGATAATGAAATAGGATCGCTGGAGGTTGGCAAAAAGGTGCGCCCTTAGCCTGCTATTTTTGTCATATGCGGCGTTTGATAACTTTGGTTTATGCATTCAGTTTGGAAGTGGATTCATCTCTACTGTTTGATCATCTTATATTGAAACTCATTGTTAATATCTTTTTGAGCACATTCGCTGATATAACATATTGTCATACATAACCACTAAGAATCTTAAGTCCAGATTATGGTTTTCTAGTATAATCAAATGGTCCGGGTCTCTCAGTTTCTTATTTTACACTTAAGATCTTTTTCACAGGCAGACTTGATAGTGGTTAATCCGTTTAAATGGTCCATGCTTCCGTTACATGACAGGTATGCACCACTGCTATTTATTTGTCTTTCAAGATTAAACTACTGCATTTTTTGTAGCGAGTTCAAACAGTTTTATTTTAACTCATTGACCAAGCATCCTTTGTGTGCAATCCATGTTTAGAACATTGCAATAGCTTTTGTTCATATTCTTTAATGAAGAATTATTTACTCTTAACATTTTATATACAGGATTTTAATAATACATATGGCTTTGCTAATATATACTCTGTATATGTTAGTTCTGTGGCCTACCTACAATGCAATATTCTGAAGTTAATGAACTTCAACTCTGTATTCTGGCATAAAATCAAAAACAAATAACTTAGGCATACTCAACCTTAGTATTTGTTGTAAACAAAATGTGGCAACAAGGAATGCAATTTGAAATTGTGACATTTAATGTTTCTGCTATTACAGCATTGCCAACATTGTTTATTGCATGCGGTCAGAAAATATTGAATCTGTTATGTGCAATGGTCAATGGATTATGAAGGATCAGAAGATTATGAATTTAAATGAGGTAATTCTCTACCTATCTTTACCTAATTAATTAATATTGAGATGTAGGCAAAACGCACCAAGATTATTTCTACAACTTGAAACCTTCCCACTTTGCAAAAAGGCTAGGAGGCAAAACGGCAGTTTCATGCCACATTTCTCTGTCAATGGTACTCCTTTCGAAAGAATACTTTCTTTATTTTCTTTTACTAGGATTGTAGTCTGCATCTCCCTACAGACATGTACCCCCTCTGTTCCATATTATAGGGAAAATTAATTGCTTGAGTTGACCAGAAACGGCAAGCTGCACGATTAGGAGTTCTAGTGCAATTACGGGGCATTTTGGGAAGAAAATCGCTCCGGAAGTTTATACACCCAAAATTGTGTAACAAACTTGAAAAAAGTTACTCGTCCTATAATATGGAACGGAGGGAGCATCAACACTGGTTTCGGTTTGTAATGCAATGGAGCCAGGGCTGGACTCTTCTCATAAAAAAAGGCGGTTCAAAAGACTCGCAACATTTATAATATTAAGCATTCCATTTTTCTTTTGAAGTTTTGAACAATCATGTCGTAGTGAGAGTCTGAAAGATGAACGAACAGAGCAGATTTCGACAATAGATGTCGTGTTGCCGCCTTGGCTGCTCAACAGATCAGCAAGTAGTTGTGGCAGAAAAAAATAAAGTTGAATATTCATGTGCTTGAAAACTGCAATTTTCAACCGGTTGCAGAAATGGAAGTGATAACCAGCTTCATTTGCTACGGACCAAGCAATGTCTGCATCCCATAAGCATAGCTAAGATATAACACTGGTGGTGCTTCCACTGCTTCTAATTTTATCTTCTGTGGTCTAGGAGGAGGTAATTTCGTCAGCGGTGAAAAGAGCAACCGTCCTCCTAGCGCGGGCTGGCATCAATCTCCCCGAAAGGATGAACCACTTGTGATAGTTATCATCCTGTTTCTTCATGCATAACGATTAGACTGCAGTTGTATGCATGTGTGGCAGCGTTGTCGCTCTTTTATGGTGCTGCGATGCTTATAGATACCTCGCCATGGCACAATGGCTGCAGCAAGACTTGCTTTCTGTGTAAACTCTCAAAATAATGTGTTGTATCCTGTCCGGACTCTAGAATAAAGTTGCCATGGAGTTTTGTGATATCCTGTCGCTGCCATGAGTTAAGGGTTGGTTGTGCAGGACAACCAAACCAGCATGTTGCTTGTGAATGACCTAACTGGAAGAAGCAAAGACTCGACTCATATGTGCTCGCTGGCTTTCCTTTGCTGCTAATACCGTCAACAGACAAATACAGGTGTAATTCTGCAGCCGGCCTAAACTGGAAGAAGCAAAGACTCGACTCATATGTGCTCGCTGGCTTTCCTTTGCTGCTAATACCGTCAACAGACAAATACAGGTGTAATTCTGCAGCCGGCCTAAATGATCATGTTTTGAATAGCAGTAGTACGGATCTACTCCGTAAGATTTATTTGTCTAGTGTGGGAATTGATCTTGTCAAGGATGGCACCATAAGAAAGGGTTTGCTGAAGCGCCAACTCACATTAATGCACTTACCTTTTTGCTCTGAGCCTCTGAATCAGATGTGCTTCAGAAATAGATAATGGAGCAGATTCCTGGAGGAATCAAAGTGAATCCCAACAAGCATCACTGAAGCTGTGTTTTTTTTTACCGCTACAGTGTACCGTTTTATACACACTCATCCAACAAAGCAAACTCAGTACCATCTCTTAGCCCATAATAACACTTCCATTAACCCATTCCTGGATGTTCCGATCTGAGGTGCATAGAATACACCGGACGAGAACGTATCCCGTGAAATGGGAAAATCTGTGCACCAGGTGCACCCCATTTTAGTTGACCATCTAAAATGTTTTAAAAAATTCCGCAAAAAGTTTGGACATTGTCACAAAATTTCAAATCAAAATTCATGACACAGATCAAGAAATAAAATAGACAAATCCAACAACAAATAGTGCCAAAATGAAGTTGGGTTTTGAATTTGGCCCATTGTCAATATTGATAACAAATTTGTCATTTTCAGTGGTGATGTTGTGTTTCAAATTGAGACTTAAATTTTTGCGACGATGTATATTTATGTTATGTTAATGTGCAATTTGTTTTTCAGATTTTTAGAAAAAAATAGATCTGTTTCACGGGATACGTTCTCCACACTGCACGCCTTGTGCCAGGAATCTACTATGTAGAGAAGTCAATAACGCATCTAGAGCGGATGCTGTTGATGGCTTCTAAAAAAAACAACAAAATCAAATAGAGCGGATTCTATTGATGGCAGCTTAACAATGGAGAAAATAGTCATTTCTTAAGCTCCATACGATCATGAAATTCAAGAGAAGACAACATTCTCTTTATTCTTTGTGTTCTCTAACTCGATACAAATTATACGTTGAATCTAGATTGCATTTGTCCTTACAAATTATACCTCTAAGAAAAGGTCCAAGATCACATCATTGCATTTGTCCTTACAGTTATACCCTCAAAAAGACCGACATCACATCGATGATCAATGTATATGTCCTTGAAGTTACTCACTCCAGTCTCATGTATATTTTGGACTGGTTTCTCAACACTGTGATGCGAGGGTAACTTAAGTTGAATCTAGATTAATGACGACTGCTACTTTAATCTTGATATGTCTTCGCCTAAATGTTGAAATCTATATTTGAATCCATAATTAAATTGAATCTAGAATTATGATGAACGCTGTTCTATACCTAACACTGCCTCGCGTTAATGTTGCAATAGGATTCACTGAGATTTCAAGGAAAAAGGATATTTCTACCCAAAATGCTGTAAATTAAATATTCTTGATCAGCTTCAGTCTGATGGCTACCATCATAAAGGTGAAATTGCTTTGAGTGAGTGTTGTGCTGAACTGGGAGTCGGTTTTCTGAATAAAATGGGATAACTCTACTTAGCAGGCTGCAACACCGCAGTTCTAATATAAATGGAAAATCACGCGAGAGACATAGATACAGCAGCCGAGCGCAATCTCACGCCATCCGTTTCCCACCTCGTCTCTGGAGCAGTGGCAGCAGCGATATATGCCTGTCATCACATGACAATGCATGTCAAATAAAGCAATGCAAATACGACGAAAATTCCAAAAAATAACAACATATTTGCTTCCGTAGAAAAAAGATACAACTTGTCTTCCTAAGGTCATCGAATTTAGTTCTTATGTTTCTCCAAAAGAGATTATTCTGACAAGATCAAGCTATAACATTCTTTCAGCAGAACATATCAATATTTCAGCACTTCTTATTTTTTGGCAAGCATGAATTTCTTATACTGGGTATTGCAACAATTATTTTGCTTTACATGGCCTCCATCCCCGGCAGTCCTGTAAAATAGAAAGAAGGGAACGCAACCAGGGAACTTTTTTTTGCTAGAAAGCAATATGAAGCAAAATTTTCACATACTAACCGCAAGCAAAGAAATCCGACCAAACTAACAATATCTCACCCAAAACCATCATCATATGTTAGAGCATCCCAGAGTCACAAGTCACAACAGATCATGATTACTGTCCTCGGCCATCTGGCGTAGACCATCTCATTATTGTCATTGCAATTGCATATACATCAAAACATGGGATGCAACTGACCAAGTATAGAAAAAAGAATTATCTACATTAAACAGTTTTTTTCACGGGTAATCTAGATTAAACAGTTAATTGGTAATTTTATGTTTATTGGTGCATGTGACATCAAAAACTGAATGCTTGGGACATTACCAGGATAATTTTTCAGAATCTAGAATGCTGTTGTAAGGAGTCAAGAAGCAGCAACACAAAACATACGGAAAAAAGAAAACAGATCTCTTACTGAAAAACTGCATGATGTAAAGCAAGAAACTTTAGCATGTCTTATTTGTCCAGAAATGTAAATAGAAAGTGACAAGCAGATACCTTCCCACTATCAACGGTAGTCATTAGAGCAACATGTTGTTTGTCAAAACGGAATTCGTAGAAGTAATATGTCCTGCAAAACATTTTTCTCATTAAAAATAAAACTACAGGAGTTGTGGCCTATTGTAATATTCCCTTGAAAGTTAAACAGAAATAACCTAATATCCTCCTGATCCTTTACTTTAATTGTTCGAGCTGAGTATATTTTTGCACCACCTATGAAATGAACAAAAAACCATTATTACCAAATTTGGACATGCTAACAGATTCAGTTCATAATTTCTGTTCCAAATTTTGCAAGTGTAAGGGACAAATTTGTTAACCACAGTTTTCAGTTCATATGTTCAGCAAGGAGCACAACTATGTCACGAAAACTGTTGCATTATAATGTCAAAGATCAAAAAAGGAAAGCAAAATGTCAAACAAAAGACTAAGAGAATGTTACCACATTTCACAACTCACCGGAGCAGTTAGCTCTGCTTTTCCTGATAGCTATTTATTTTTTGAAACTTTGATGCACAGTACGATCATAATCAATTTCAATTGTAAACATGATGTGTTGCACATGTAGAGTTACACCCCACAGTGAGCCAAGGCCAGCATTGCGCTGTTCTCTTATCTAGTGAGCTTTTTTATGTACATAGTCAAAGCTTAAATACTTCGTGACAATTTTCATGTTATAGACACAATTCTGTTTACAAAAATAGTGCAGTTTTCAAGTTAAGATGATAGAAATCACCAGGTACAAATAATTTTGATGCCTCCTTGAGAGTGCCCAACTCCGTTATATCTTTGGCCTGTGAACAGATATCAGTGTAAGAGCATGATGATTTTTTCTATTTCCGTAATATCTTATAAAAGTGCAGGCCTTCCATGTAAGGATATAGCAATACAGAACAGCGTAATCAACAGCAACACAGCTAGCATCTGTTGAAAAACGTTTTAACCCACAATTTGTTTCTTATATGCATAGAAGAATGTTATAACTATATCTATGTGCCTTCGTTGTCAAATACTTCCATTTCCATATGTTATTACTTGTCAATATTCACTCTACATCAAGTGGCTTGATTCATTGCAACCCATTACTACTTTACTGTCACCTTGATGGGGAGGCCACACACAGGGAGCACGCATGACCTCTGAGAACTTATTCGTCGTGTCAGACAAGCTGCCACCACCAGCACGCTGCTGCGACCACCGCATCCATCTCATACTGGGGGCGACACTTGCAGTGCTCCTCTGTGCCTCCCTCCCTCTCTTTTGCGGGTGTGAGGCCTAACAACATGTTCTAGACAACTAACACACCATGATTATCTCCTCGCAAAAGACCATGATTAACCCCTTGGGAATTTTTCCGATGACACTAGTGCAAACACTAATGAGTAATGAATACTCTACTTTCAGTTGGGAGTCATGATCAGTAATGCCTGAAGCATGTATGTTCTCACAAACATGAGAATGTAAGCTCCATTTTCCAGAATACTACTAAAAATGCACAAATAGAGACACATGCAGTCAAAGATTTGAAAAGCACAATTAATTCTCCAGCCCAAATACGCTATACCATTATTTTACTGTTACAGAGGAGAAATGTTTTTTTACGAGGAACACAGGAGAAATGTTGTAGCATAGTACATACAAACAAACCCAATGTTAAGTATGAGAATAAAGGTAAATTCTAAAAATTGGCAAGTTCTTCCACAGACCTCTAGAAATGTGATCTTGAGCTGATTCGATGGCTTGATTACCACGCTTACAAGTTCAGACCTACATTAAGAACAGGAAGAGGGCTCACCATGTTTAGCATATCTCTTATATACTAAAAGTACATAAAGGGTTAACCAAAAACATCCTAGAAATCTCACAAAAAAAGCAAAACATATATCGGTGAATTTAGCAGGTCAACAGATCACAACCAAAAAATCTTTGAAATAGCCAATTAACATTAGATGTGGGAAAAATTACCCACCAATGCCATCAACAAATTTTCCCTATACCTCCTCGATCTACTCTACAATAGAGCCAACGGGGCTATCCATCTGTGCGTCGCCGTCATACCCATGAAATTACCGGAACATTGCGCGTTTGGATGAGTTACAATCCAACATGCACATTATCTGGTTACAGAAAGAAAATAAACAATCAATTCCGTTGATGCCGAACGCACCGATCGGTTTCGCTAGCCAGGCCCGCAGCCACGGACACATGTGGTATATAGGATTAACTTGCTCTCTTCCGCTTGCATGCTTCCAATGCTGCCGCTTCTGTGATCGGCCCCAATGCACAAAGAGCACCGGTGGGCGTGATATGATCAAGAGCTGAACATGCACTTCTATTCAGCATGGGTAAGCAGCTGGATGCATTCATCCATGCAGGCGCAGATGCGGCCCAACAGAACTCGTGAAGAGTTTAACACAACATATTGACCAGCAACATGCATTAAATATAATTTTTCTCAATTTGGGTATCTAATTTTAGTCTAAGTTATTCAGTTTGACAATTCTCTATTGTTTGGAATTTCCGCATATTTTCAGTCATCAAAGTTGCACAACATTAGCCGAAAATTAGTAGACTATCAGAATTCAAGTGTGCAACTTTATAAACATTTGACTGAGCTTTATAGTATGTACTATATGTAGACTACACATGAAATGAGATTGAAGCGGAATATTGATCCAAGATCTCATGAATTTTATTGAGGTGTAAACAAATGGCACGTCACATATAAATAGATGACCTCTGGATTGTTCGATTTTCCCACTGGGGCTCACTCTATCACATTATATATCCACACAACAGCAGCGGCGGAGCATGCAGGAAATCAAGGATGGGCCGGTTCAGCTAGAGTGGGCCAAATCAACACAAATAACAGACCAGTTTCTATTAGTGGGCCGAAGTAATACAAGATATTTAAGCAAAAAGCAAATGGAAGGGTGGGCCATGGCCCAGTATGGTCTACCTGTTCCTCCGCCAGTGCACAACAGCCGTTCCCACGACCTCTATAAGGCTCGTCTTTTTAAAATATATGTGAAGTGAAGATTTTGCAACTTTTAGTGCGGGTGACTTAAAATATTTAGTTTGAGTTACATGAAAATCATGCGTGTTGATTCCCCTAAGGTCCTATGGTGTTATTATTGATTTTTTTAATATATTGCAGAGTAAATTAATGCCCAAAATGACACTTCTAGATAGTTATATCAAAACAGACACATTTGTGACCTGCTCATCATATGCCTGCAACGGGATGCTCGTGCTCGGCTTTCGCACCGCTCTTCCCTAAACCCCACCCTCTCAGCTTTATAATGTTGATACGTAGCAAACAAAAGCCATCTATAGATTTTAGGTATTAGATTTTCTCCTTTGCTCTCACTTCTATGTTGTGCCCTTTTTCAGCATTCTTGGCGAAGGTAAGGAAGCAAAATACATAGTATATGTTATGCTTTGTCATTCATATGTTTGTACAACCAAACTTCAGTTGGGTGGGTTGGAAGGGATGTTATACATATAATTCATTCACGCCTTCTCTTTGTCACCAGAGGTTCATTTCCGTTGGCCAGCTTTTACCCGTTTTTATTATGTAAGGAATGCCTTAATTATACCAAAGTGTTTTTGCCTAATTTCTATGCATTTTATGTTGTACTTTAGTAATTTATTTGATTTGTATTGCTAGGAGTGAGCTAGATAAACTATTCTTTTGCCGAAAATTTTGAAACCACCCAAAGCCTCTTGGCACGATATTCATAATCTTGCCGCCCAAGTATGCTAGTTTGAATAAAGGTAGCACTACAATAGTTCGTGTTGCCCTGTACGTGGTTACTTCCTTTATTTATCTAACAAAGATTCTAGGATTAATCCCTAAAATGTAGACACTGTACACATCTGTAAACGATATAGGTCTGTAGGTTGTCAAGTCGAAATGGATCTTACTTACCTACCTATCTGGAGATGCGAACCGAGCAGCGTACGCCCTGACCTTGGCCTTGTCGCCGTAGTAGGTCATCGCGGCGTTGAAATCCTGAAAAGTGTAGCCGAAATGAAATCTTGAGTTCGGTCCCAAAATTGCCAAGGAAGCCCGAACGAAGAAAGAATTGGAAATGAGAGCGGTCACCCACCTCGGGCTCCAAGATGTCGTCGAAGGACGGCGGCACGCGGATGGAGAAGCCGCTGCCGTAGTACTGCGACCACGACCTCGTGTTCGCGATGCCGCCCAGCAACGAAGCGGCCCCACCGTTCAGGGAGGGAGGTGCCGGTCTGGGTGCCGATAAAGGGGGCGCCTCCTCGGCCGCAGCAGCGACGACGCGGCTCATTGCGGCGGAGAGGGAGGCGGCGGCGACGGCGGTGTGGATGGTGAAGTCGCGGCGTGAGGCGGCGCACCGGGAGAGCGGGCGCGCGGGGCTTGGGTTGTGGTGCAGCAGCGGTGGTTTTGGATGAGGAGGCGAGGGGAGGAGGGCGGGGGCCATGGCGCCACGCCGGGGAACGGTCTATCCGCGAGAGAAAGAAGGCACGCTGATTTTTTTTTATTAGAACTTTATATGCTCTCTGATTTTTTGGTGGGCTTTTTCTCATGCAAATTTGGTGGTCTGGTTCAGTGGAGTGTAGTCTTGAAAAACAGAGGAAATGACGCAAAACCAACGAGTTTGAAGCAGCCGTGTCACTGTGCGTCTTTGACGAAAATGTCTCAAACCACCTCTTTGACACGTTGCACTGATTTTGCGAACAACCCATCCTTCAAAGAGGGAGGTGTCGCTCGTCATCTGAATCCAAGTACACGATCGCACCCCGGAGTCAGAAGACGCGGCCATCACCGTCTCCGTTGGGACTTCGAGCCGCCATTTTCCGATTGAGTGCGGGAGAAAGAGGGGCAACGAGAAAAAAATAGAGGGAAACGGCCAGGGGCAAAGTGAAACCCTAACAGCCGTCTGCTCGCTCCGTCTCATTTTTGCCTGAATTCGGAACGTATAAAGGGGTTTATATCGAGAAAATCATAAAACCAGTGCAATGTGTCAAAAACCTGGCCCAATAATCGTTAGTTTCGGTCATTTTCGGCAAAGGTGATCATTTATGACACAACTACCCCAAATGTGGTGATCATTTTCTCGGCAAATCAAGCCAATTGAGTCTTCTTGTCAATGATGAAGAAAATCAAGCCAATGGAGTCGTTGAGGAATGCTTTTTTAAGCGAAAACAATATTCCATTTATCTTCTTAGCGCAAACAGGATCGCCCACAATAATGTCGGTCACACAAACTGCTAACTCATGAGCTACAATGATAGACGCGACGCTGAAAAGAAAACTGAAAGAACTTGAAATTGACAATGCATTTACTTCTAACTTCTTTTGTCAAGACACCTATCTCCAAGCAATTGAGAGCCTTCACCAGAGTTGAGGAACCAAATTTAAAATTTACTCCATTTGCGTCTAGTTTAATTGTTCCATCCATCGTTGCAAGGCAAACAACAATTTCAGAGGGGAGAGGGTCACAGAGATGGATGAATTTGCACGCTCTAGCATCAGTAAAATTACGATGTGATCCCTGATGATGTAGCCCCAAGCAGGGGCGGAGCTTAGTTGGAGCAAAATCGGGACGAGGCCCGTCCAATTTTACAGATTTCAGCCCATGTATTTGCAATATATTAGCCTACTAACATCCCATTTAGCTCTCCTTCAGCCTATTGGCCCGCCCATATTTTCTTGGAAAGATCTGCCGCCCCCAGGGACCTTTCCCGATTGCATTGTCAAAGTCGCGTCAAAGTTGATTTTGACAAAATTATCTAGCAGTTTCTTCCATATGTGAGGCTCGGGTGGTTTTGCTTGCTTATCATGTTTGTTAATAACGATAAAATCAAGCAACTGTCTTTTCACCTTGCGGCAAACCTGATATAAAATTCCGTTTCTTCTGCAAAAAGTTATGCGAGCTCTCTTCACCAAAAAGTTTTGCGACTTTCTTGCTAACTTGGAGGCCGATGACCCCGGATCTGGCAAGACGATTGGGGTGCTTAAAGGATCGAGTAACTTGTCTAGAGGGGCGGTGAATAGGCAACTACAAATTTTCTTTTTTTTCAACAATTTAGGCTTTACTCAAATATAAGTTTTTTAAATTATGCAACTATGTGAACAACCTATATGATGAGCAAGACATACTAAACAAGATAAGCTAGCAACAAGTAAGTAAATGAAGGTTAAGATATAACCACATAATGTCGCAGAGATTTATCCCGAAGTTCACTTCCCAATGGATGCTAGTCACTATTGGAGCGGTACAGAATCACAAGTGATCCCTGAATAGCCATCAATTGCACACCATTATCTCCTTCGTGCCCCACCAATGTGAGTGTCACGAGCCATTATATGTTTCCCTTAAGGTCGACAACGAAACCTTTACAAACAAAGTTGAGGCACACTCCACAACTCTATTGGAGGCTCCCAACAAATCTCCGCGGCTCCCAAAGCCACGAAGATCACAACTTTCGTTTAGGGTTCCAATGAACCCAAAAGTAACAAGATCCATTAGGAATTAGGTCGATGGAATCAAATTAGTTTGGTGGAGATGTAGATCTAGGTCTTC
This sequence comes from Poa pratensis, assembly GCA_947311845.1. Lineage (NCBI taxonomy): Eukaryota > Viridiplantae > Streptophyta > Magnoliopsida > Poales > Poaceae > Poa > Poa pratensis. Next base: position 3,380,311 of record CAMZMU010000121.1, on the reverse strand, counting down.
TCTTGCAATCCCCAAAGAACCAAGGAGTTTGGGTGGATAGGGAGAGATAACTTGGAGCTTTAAGATGGTCAAAAATGGTGGAGAGAGAAGCTTGAATCGACCCCTTCCAAGGGAAGAAGAAGATGCACTTTTATAGGTCGGTGGGAATTATGCCCGTTGGGGGCATTTCCTGGGAGGACCGGACCTGTCTGGGCCAGGGTAAAAGATCGATATGCTCGACTAGAGGGGCTACCAAATTTTAACCTTTTCTTTTAATTATGGCTTTGACAATGTATAACAAGGTTGACTATATGTGCGACTAGATGGTAGCAACCTATGTGATACAAACAATATATAAAGCGCAACGGAAGCAAGTAGTAAAGGATAGAAATAACCACAAAGTGGACACAAGGAGACGATTCCCGTAGTTCCTTCCTAATGGAATTACATCTATGTTGGAGGGGTGTGGAGCCAACAAGGCACTCGAACAATACGGATGTGCTCACCCTATTCTCCGTGAGCTTCTCGTGTGAGGGATTGGCTCGTTCCAATATGAGGTAGTCTTTAAGACGTTGACCAAAGCTTTACACCAAGATTGGGTCTCTCCAGAGTGAGTTGGAGACTCCCAATAATGTCTCGAAGCTCCTTACACCAAGATCCACAAAGCCTCTTAGGGTTACAAACACCCCACGAGGTAACAAGAACCACAAAGAACAATGGGCGGATTTGAAATTCCTTTTGTGGAGTCGTAGATCTAGACCTCCTCTTTCACTCCTCAAAGTATCAAGGCATTTGAGTGGTTGGAGTGGGAGATCTAGAAAGTTGAAGCTTAGAAACAATGGAAGAGAGAGAGTGTAAGCCGTAGCCTCTCCTTCAGGAAGAAGGGGCCTTTATATAGGGGGCCCGAAATCAAACCGTTATGTGCAGAAAATCTGCACAACGGTACTACCTCCACCTGAAGACCTGGAGGCTTCTCTGTGTAGCACTGTTCCCAGCGGCAGCGGTACCGCTGCTGTCATGGAGCGGTACTACCGGTGAGCGTACCGGTACTACTGCTGGCATCCTTCGAATTAAAACCGAAGTATCCTAGCGGTACTACGTGGTGGCTACCGAAGAGATACCGCCGGGTATACAGAGGCGAATTTTCCTCTGGCGGTACCTTGAGCGCTAATACCGCTGCCTGAAAGACGCGGTACTACCGCCCAAGCCAAAGTACCAGTGTGTTGCAGCAGTACAGCTCCATAATGGAGCGGTACTACCACTGCACACAACGGTACTACCGCCAGGTAGGAAATCTGCCTGGTTCAAGTTTAGGGCTCCCTCTCTCTCCACCACCGAACCACGTGTTGTCTTCAAAGAACCTATCACAACTTAGGAACACGATTAGTCCGGTAAGTGTGTTGTCATTAACTCCAAAACGGATTAACAACAAGCATGCCTTTCACAGGGGACGGACATGTCCGGCTAGGGCAGAACACACGGCTGAGAGCACTCAGACGCGAGGGGCAGAGATGGCCGGCCAGGGCCAGACTCCCCCCCCCCCCCCCGACATGTCTAGCTGGGGCGCGGAAAGCATTATGGCCGGGGCATCACCCCCATCCCATGCGCTTCCATTGCCAAAATGGAACATGGCGGGATGGGGTCGGTCATGTCCGGGCCACCCAGAGTTGAGAATTCATTTTCTTCATTGGGAACATGTGAGGATTTGGATCAACGCTATAATATGTGTATTAGAATGATTTGATTCCACTTGATAGTACGGGACCTCACTACAACCGAAAATAAAAAGGCGGCTTCCCGCTTATCTTCTTGATTCCACATAGAGGAGAACTCCTTTCCTTTTGCTTTAGAAGTCATCGAAATAATCTATATAGCTCAAGCAAATGATTAGATACCATCATGTTGTCCTAAAACACCGGAACACAATTAGGGGACGAAATGTCCTTTCAGGTGCCTTCTGAAGGAGAGGGAAATCGTGAGCAAAAGAAAGAAAAAGGTGGGATCTTAAGAAAGGAGAAATCATTCAAAAGTAAAATCAAGAAGATTGGGGCCTTCAAGGAGAAATCATTCAAAAGTAAAACCAGAAGATTGGGGCCTTAAGAAAAGCGTAAGCGGCTGCTTGATGGGTGTGATGTCCTTATTCTCGTGTTTCGGGGGTTTCCTTGGTGATGAGTTGATCCATATGTCAGAGGTTTATCAGTATATTGTGTTGCGTTCACTTGGTGTGTCGAGGTGCTCGTGGAGTTTCATGCTTTGAGAGTAGCTAACATGTGTTTGTTGTAACGGCTTTCGCCCGGTTTTCCGTCAGTTAAATGGGCATTTCTCTTTTGCTTAATTAATCAATGAGGCAAATCTTTTTAAGCTCTATTAACAACAGTCGTTGACCCCACCCCAATTTCATTTGGGCCTGAAACCCCAGTTTCGCCAAAACGACGCACTCCACCCTCACCTCCACGTGTCGAGCTCCTGAGCTCCTCCCAAAGTCCGCAACTACCATTTCTCCCCAAATCTCACTCCCCGTCCTACTCCCGTTCTTCCGCGACCGCCATGGAAGACGCCGCTAATCCCACTCAGACCTCCTCCACCTCTGCGGCCGCCGCCGCGGCAGCCGCAGCGCAGCACCAGCAGCTCCAGCGCCAGCTCTTCCTCATGCAGCAGGCACAGGCACAGGCGCAGGCGCAGGCCCAGTCCCAGCCGCAGCCCCATCCGCAGGCGCAGCAGCTGTCGCAACAGGCCATGTCCCGCTTCCCCTCCAACATTGACGCCCACCTCCGCCCCCTCGGACCGCACCGCTTCCAGAAGCCGCCACCGGCGCAGCTCCAGACCCAACCCCAGCCGCACGCGCAGGGGCCGTCGCAGTCGCAATCGCAACCGCAGCCGTCCCCGCAGCAACAGCAGGCGGCGCAGGCTAGGGGCCGGAGCCCCGAGGTGGAAATGGCGCTTCAGGACGCCATGCGGGTCTGCAACCCCAACATCAAGACGCCTTTCCAGTCCCTCGAGGACGCCGTTAGCAGGTGCGCCCGGATGCACACAAAACTCTACTTTTTTGTTTCCTTGATTTGGTCTGTGCCTCTGTGGTATCGATCTAATTTGTATTTCCTGTTACGCGAGTTTGCCGCCTACGAGTGTCGTTATGTATTACTGAAAAATTGTTTGTCTGCTGTGTCGATTTTTCTGATCGCAAATTATACAAGATAGATGAAAACTAGGGCATGTACTGTGGTTTGAGGTTAGGCATCTCTTCATCGAGTTTTGTGTGACACTGAGGGAAATCAGGGAAAAATAACATAGCCATAAGAAAACGAAATCTCATAATAACCGAAAAGGAAAACTGGTTTCGACCTACTAGTGGAGTCTGCAATCTTTGAGAAACCAGATATGTTGCGATGAGGAATTGGCATTGCTGATAATGTTTTAGAATTCAGGCACACTCTTTGGTCACCAGATGGAGTATTTCTTGTGTGGAGTTAGCTTCCCAAGATGACTTGCAAGTTATCTGAAAGGGTTTAGGAGTCTCTGATTTTTCAGACTTGTAACTGATGCAGATTTTATCTCTGACCTTGACAAGTACATTTAGTTTGCGTGTATGTTAGGTAGTATTTTAACGTTTGTAGGTTTTGTATTGGAATACTAATTTGATGATTAATTCTCTCCTCATGTCCATCTTCAGCCTCCAAGACCCCAACACATTTGGAAACATGATCCACTGCTGTGCTCAATGTTGATACAAAAGTTTTTTCTTGCCATTTTCTGTTTTTGAAACATTCAGTTACTTGTATGGCTATATTTTTCTCTCGGACTCTGTCTTCACGTGTCGTGGGTACGAGTGTACCAGCAATGCTAGTCGTGGGGGAGATACATTAGTAGGGCACTTCTGCTCATCAATTTGATAACCGATTCGGGTTGTTTTCATTGTGTTTAGTTGGTGAGTGGTGACCAGTGGCCGTTTGGTTTATGTCATTAAAACCGAAATTTGTCTTACTAAACTTAGGCAGCTTTGACTAGATTAGGCTGCCATCGGTGCTAATTTTTTTGTGAGGTTTTGTTTTTCTCTCTCTTTTGTGCCAACTTTGGTATAACTTGCGTGACAAAGGCCTCCCTGTTTTCTGTATTGCATTTACACCATTGTATTGCTTGGTTTTCATGCATTACGCTTTGGCTTCAAACCAAACCTTGATAACAACTGATATTATCAAGAGGAAATTCTTAGAACGCCATCAAACTATTGTCGTGTTCCAAGAATGTCATGAAATTAGTCGTTTCGAGAGTGCCATTAAACTAGTGTTGTCATTCTGAGAACGCCACTTCTGTCAGTTGACCGTTAAGTCTCTTGTTTAGTAAAAAATCTTCAAAAAGTGCAACAAGGGCATAATAGTCTTTCGAGAGACTTAACGGTCAATTGATAGAAGTGGGATTTTCGGGGTGACGTCACTCGTTTAGTGGCATTCTCGGAATAACGACTACTTTGATGGCATTCTCAGGATGCGGCAACCGTTTGATGGCGTTTTAAGAATTTCCTCTGTCATGAAACTTCGGTGATCAAATTAGTTACCAGTAATTGGCCAAGTCTTGCCAAGAAAGTGAAGCCAATGGAAAGGCAATATTGTTTTTGGCCACAAACTAAATGGAAGCCGATGCTAGTCGAATTATTGAATTTTGTGAGGCAAACGTTGGTATCCACGTGCTCTAAAGTTTAAACCGAACACCCCCTTTCCCTGTGTTGGCATTTGCTGGGATACCATTTTCACTTTGAGCACACTTTTGTAATTGAGTGATTGCTATGGCGTTAGAGTAAGTTGTGGAAGACTCGTTAATTCCAGTTGTGGCTTGTGGGTTGTGACATCACTTCATTTAAACTGCCCTACACGATAGTCCACTGATTTTGTGTTGGTCCTTTTTGCTGGAAAACTTTGTCCCTGCAAAGGTAAATTTCAAGACCCTGCTACAAAAATGAAAATTGTATCATAGTTCTCGATGTATTATGGACAATCTTTGTAGAAACATCTTTATCCTTTTTTGGGTTTAAAGTACCGAACTTATATAAATTGCAAAAGCCGCCCTATGCACGCAACAATATACCGTAGGCCGAGGGGCCACTTTTTTTCCTGTCTCTCTTTGGTTGGACCTGGCACCTAGCAAACGGGCCTTTTCCCATCTTTTTTCTTGTTTGAGTTTAAAGTACCGAACTTATAAATTGCAAAAGCCGTCCTATGCACGCAACAATATACCTTATGCCTAAGGGCCACATTTTTTTCTGGCTCTCTTTGGTTCGATCTGGCACCTAGCGAACGGGCTTTTTCCCATCTTTTTTCTAGTTGCAATTGCGGGACGCCTGAACGGACATGTCCAACTTGGGATGAAGATAAATATTATGCATTAATGGGATACATTCTTGCCTTATCACTAGACTGATGTAGGTTTGTGTTTCTACTTCGGCTTCAACGTTTTTAGGTCCTTTCAAATTCAAATTAAAATGAAATTTCTCAGTAAAATAGGTATTTGTACAAACAAGAGTCGGTGCAGGAAATCCTTGTTTTTCTGATCTTTTCCTCAGAGTGTCTTTGCACAGGACATCTAGTTTAGTGTTTAGTAGGCTGGTTTTGGTTCTCTGCTAGTCCTAGCATCAGCATTGTACATGCCATGTTCTCATGTTTGACCATAATGAAGTTGTCATGTGATTGATCACATATGAAGTATGAGATTGTGAGCTAGCTCTATATGGCAGAGTCCAAGTAGATTGTAGTTGCACCGACAAGGTTCCAGTGCGACCTCCTTCCTTCGCCACTCAAAGCTTCACCAGAACTGTCCTATTAGGCGAAGGAGAAATTTTACTGTGCACCCAAATGATTCTAAACCGTCATTGCTCATGATCCAGTGGCCGGCATTACTATTACTCCCAAGTAGGGATGAAAACGGAGCGGATACAAACGGAACTGAGTGGTGCCACATTTGTTTTCGTATTTTTTTGCGGAAGCGGAAATGAATACAGAAAACCCGGAAACATATACGGAAACGAACATTATCGGAAACATATATGGACCGAATACGGTGCGGACACGGAACAAAAAGCAGATGTTTGCCGGAACCAAGAGACCCCTTAAATAATGCAAAAAAATTAAAGCAAACCAACAAAATTGTCAAGTTTCTAAGATAAAATAAAATATAAGGAGACATAATGATTATATAATATAGTGAGCATAAGTTTCTTATTACTACATAAGTTCTGTATATAATATAGGTAAGCATCACATAGCAAAAACGGAAAGTTCCGTATTACCGGAAACGGAATTTCCGTTTCCGTGGGCGTTCCGCCTGAATACGCTGTTCCGTTTCCGTTTCCGCATAAAAGTTTCCGTTTCCATTTCTGTTTTGCGAAATTCCGTTTCGTATTTCCATTCTGTTTCCGTTTTTCCACGGAAAAGTCGGAAAGTTTCCTCCGTTATCATCCCTACTCCCAAGGAGGTAAGTAATGACTGTATGAGGATCCAGGGCTAGTATAAATTTTCCACGCCTTATATATAGGAAAGGAGAAATCACATTGATGCTTACCTTTAAGCCGTAAATATACAAGGAATGGAATAAAAATGGTGAGTAATCAGTGCTAGCAAATTTTGCTGATAAGAAATAAGAAAAGGTACGTGTTGACATGTGGACTCCAAGAAAAGTAAGAAAATCACGCTAGAATGAAAAACAAAACGAACATGGTCTAACAAATAAATCCTTCTTCCCGCTGTTTTATATGTTAAAGTTATTTATTTAACTTTTCAAATGCATGACACAGAAATTTCCTACTCCGTGCTCCCAGACTACATATCCTTAAAATTGTGCAACTTTTTGTGCCATTTTCTATAACATGGCACTCCCGTTCCATTGACCAGGCTAAGATCAGGTTATTTTCCATACAAAGCTGCATATAGCCTTACCAGTATTAACCTTTTTCATTGGACGGTCAGGATGTAGATCTTCTTTTACCCTCAAGAGGCAAGTGTGAGCATCGTAAAAGAGCTCCAGGCAAAGATATTGGTTTAGTTTGGGAAATAGGTACATAGTTTGTTTGGAAGCAGGAGATATTGTTAGAGGTCAAGTCTGTTTCGGGTAAGTTGGGGACGAGACGATGACCTGACAATGAGGATGCTAGCGTAGCCTGCAATCCAAGACAATCACCAATCCACAATCTGGAACTAACCCACACAACCACGCTCAAGTTGTGGAGCACAAAGGGTGCGATTCGCAAGGGATTCACGAGAAACCAACCCACACAACCAAGCTCATGCCGTGGCACAGATTAGGTGCAAATCCAGGAGAAATCGCCAGAACAAAGGTGCCAAGAACTCTGCAATCCCAGGATGATTCTATTTCCTTGTCTATGAATAAAAAAGTGTCCTCTAGTAGTAAGAGTAATAGCCTATTACTAGGGACAAGCCCCTGTTAGGTGTGAAAGCAAACAAGGCAAATAACCAGCAGAAAACGATCAAAGAAATCTTCCAGTTAGTAGATGGTTAGCTTAGGGAATTAAGATGAGGTGGACTATAATTCTCCCATAAGGTGTCAGTTGGCCTCGGCACCAAGCATTGCTTCGTCGGCGTAGGTGCCCAACTTACGTAATTAGTGAGTAGCTTCTAGAATTCTCCTATAAGGCATAATCAGCTCATCTTATCACCAATCATTGTTTCGTCAGAGTCGAATATTGTTCCTCAAGCAACAAACTTGTTTTGACAACTCTGTTTCTTCAGCATAAACATTGTTTCTTCATGAACTGGAAGTTTGTTGGCTTTCATCTGCATTGTACCTGATTTCAGTCAAAAGCAGAGGAGATGAAAGCATAGTGATGTTTTTGAGGTTATATGATAAACTCAAGTTAGCGTTCATCTCCTTGTTTGCTGCGGCTTCTTGTGATTGGTCAATGGGTGATCGCCATTGTGTTAATGGTTGTGATGTCCTCATCACTTACTAAGCTTAAGATTGACAGTCAAAGTTAGACTCTAGGAGTAGTTCAGGGGCTACTAATGGTTTTTTCATTTATAGAAGTGGATAAGATGTAAGGGGTTAATTTGGTTCTATCTTTGCTTGTCAAAAAACATGATTCAGTGCATTGTATATTCTTATACATAGAAATTGCAATGCGGTGCCTAATTTTATCAGTCAACATTACTAAAGAGCTAACACAGTCCTCCCACATAGTCAAACCTCTTAACTCATATTAACACTAAAGTTAGACCAGCAGTTTCGATTAGTAACACTAAATTGTTTTGATCTTCCGTATCTGAAGGTACTCATATACTCTGTTACATTGCTGTCAAAATTAGGTTATTGCCTTACCATGTTGTTGCCGACTACGAGGCTGAAGAAGATGACAGGATCCTTGACAGCGATGCAACTGGGCAGATTCCTTCTCGCCTGCAGCAATGGGATCATAACATCCTGGTAAAGATTGCTGAGTTCACAACAACATTCGAGAAGCAGGTGTTGGCATACAACATAATGACCAAGAAAAGGGCCATTGGCGAGTTCCGGTCGGAGGAGCGGCTCATGCTAGAGCAGGCTTTGTTACAGGAGGAGAAGAAGGCCACGATGGAACTAAGAGCCGAGATAGAGATGAGGGAGAAAGCAGGCCGTGAGGCTGCTGAAGCTAAGATGCGTATGGCAATGGTCGAGCATGCTCGAGTGGAGGCCCAAGCACACTCCGAGATGATTGGTCAGGGCCCTTTGAGGGCCAACGCTGCTGCATCCCAGGGCGACGATGGCCATAGTCATGACATGGGACAAGAACAGGGTGAAGATGGATGGGAAAACGCTCAGAGGGACGATGATGGTGATCCATCTGAGGATTTCCTCAACGATGACAATGAGCCAGAGAATGGAAACTCTGATATGCAAGAGGACTGGCGTCGATCGGGGGAGTTTGATTTAAACTCTAGGTAAGACAGGTGAACTGGAGTTGAGATAAGGCTTGGTGATGCAGCAGCTGGTGCCTGGTAACTTATTTCTAGGCTTGTATGATTTGAAGATAATCTGTCCCGTCTTTGGCTGTAAACATGCAACTGCAGACTGTTTAGCTGCTCAGATGTCTATGATGTTGAGATGACCTCTGTATGTTGTAAAGCTAACTTGTAGCATCGGTTTTAGTGCTGGCAGTCCGGTGAGTGGCACCTTCAGGATTTCAGGCATTGCTTCGTCATGGCTAGTTCTCCGGGGGCGTTGTTCCATGTGTCGGACAGACGGATAGGATAGTCCGGCATGGCGGACACTATCTGGGCCGTGTTTGGGGACCTTTCGTTGGTCGATTTGGCGCTCGGCTTCCTCTGGCCGGCATCGCCCGGTGCCGATCAGCCTGGGTATTTGGTCTGGACAGTCTGGTTGCCTGGAGCAATCTAGGGCAACTCCATTCTCTTAGGGCAACTCCAATGCAGCGACTCATTTGGTCCGTTTTTGTTCGACTTTGTTCGTTTGAAGAAATACCATGGTCTAACGTGCCGATGAAAATGGACCGGCGGGTTGAATTGTCTGCAATTTAGCACTTTAGCCGGATGCTTGTAATTATCTTTCCTTCTATAAAAATATGATATGCCATTGGCATACCCGCAAAAAAAGAAGAAAAAAAAGGGACCAACGTCCGTTTTTTGTCCGCGCGGACCCATTTTCGGCCCAAATTTGAGATGGGTTCACGTCTGCGTGAACGACCGGGGTCCTCCCCTTGTCCCCCCACCCCACTCGCCCCCTAGTCCCTCTCTCACATCTCCATCCCGCCCTAGCCACCGCCGGCCCGCGTCCGTCCCTTTTGCCCCACCTCTTGTCGGAATCCCGTCGCAATGCCGCCGAATTTCTTCGCGGGCGCCGTCTCCAGCGACTCGGCCGTGTTTCGACGGCTGGGAAACTGTCTGAGGCTACTAGGCTCGACCTCGCCCGCAAGGTTTTTGACCGCTGGTCGGAGGTACGAATTCATCACCAGCTCACATGGGGTAGTACAGACAAGTACTTTTATTACAACAACATAGTGTATTCCTCGTCCTCCGATGATGATAGCGATATTTTCATTGCTACACTCGTCAATGAGCACATTGCTAGGCTGCAACCAATGTTCAGGGGCTCGGTCCCTGGCGGTGCACTGGCGTTGGATCGTAACAGAGAAGGAGGCCATGTCTAGCTCTTCAAGGATTACTTCTGTCGTGATCCAACATACAAGGCCCCTACTTTCCGGCGACGCTTTCGAATGGTAAATTCTCGGTTGATTCTATGTATAGAGCATTAATCTTACCCGAAGTACCAGTCGATATTAAGGATAATAACAAAATTTGGAAGATGAAGATCCCGCTAAAAACTAAGGTGTTCGCGTGGTATCTTCGTCGAGGTGTAATTCTTACAAAAGATAACCTTGCCAAACGCAATTGGCACGGAAGTAAAAAGTGCGTCTTCTGTCAACATGACGAGACATCTGGCGACCCAAACGGATAAAACCGGGACAGAAAATATATTCGTTTTGGCCGCAGCATTGGAGTTGCCCTTACTTGTATGTTTCCATGCTTCTCCCTTGGGCATCTTGGGTTATCGTTCTTCCTCGTCAGCCTCCCCTGCCGTTATCCTTGACTCAAAGCTAGCGAGGTGATGGGTAGACAGAGTTACCGTAGGGAAAAATCCCTACCGTGATGGGTAGATGAATCAAGTAGTATACCATCCAAGTTGGTTCAAGATGGACTCATAAAGGGAATGATTCACCTTTAGAGGTCGTATTGACGTGTCAGTAGTTGGAGTTGTTGACATGGTGATGTCCGCGAAACAAACTGTGTCACTATTAAGAACTGCAACGATACGAACAAGCCTCACACTGCAAGAAAGTAACTTTCCCTTCTAATTACTCAACCTTTTCTCAAGATGATATCAATCTTCTTCTACCATTCCTTACTTCAGAGTTTGTGACAATAAATTGGGATACCTGGATAACGAAAGGGTAGGGAACCAACCCGCCATCAAAAAAAATCTTATATGGGTCCTCCACTTCTTCTAATTGACCGAAACAATATATTTCACTTTTGGAAAATTCATTTTGAGGTCGTACAATTGCTCAAACATGCATACAATTGGCTTCATATGCATAGCCTTTTCCATACCATGTTCCATAAAATGATAGTGTCATCAGCATATGAAAGGATAGAAACACTCCATCTACCAAATGTGGAACTGACCCAACTATCCTCCTTAGCCCTTGTTATAATGATAGCCAACATATCTGCAACTAGATTAAATAGAATTGGAGACCAGGGATCACCCTGCCTCAATCCATTTATAGCTAGAATTAATTTCTTACTCTCTCCGTTTAGGTGTATTGGGCCCCTAATTAGACCAAAGTAGGTTTTTATTGGTTCCAGTCAATCTCTTTTTTCGTGCATGCATTGGTGGCACAGGAATCTTGCATCATGCACTGGTTGTTGTGTACATGCAATGGTCCCAGTCCACCGATTTATTAGCCTAATTAATCGACACGGGCCTTAGTCCTTGATTGTTTAGGAACAAATTTTTTATTAGGGTTCCAATACACCTAAACGAAGGGAGTATGTCATTATTGACTTTGATTCCCACACTTCCTCCTTGGACAAACTTACCAATCTAGCCGCACCACTTCTGTGAGAAACCTTTCATGTGTAAAGTTTTCTCAAGAAACTGGCACTTCATTTTGTAATAAGCCATCTTAAAATCCACTTTAACAGTAATTCCGCCCATCTTCTTGATGGGGTTCGTAGCAGAAAACAATAATTTTTCTAACTATCGCAACACCGAAAACTAGCCAGGATCTATCTATCTAGTAATGCTGTAACTGAGAAGTTATCGGACACTTACCCTCGTAGACCGATAAGCGGGAAATACGCTCCCGCACAAGCGTTGCCGATGAAGACGTACGTAGCCGACCTCAAGGTCCCGGAGAACTTGGCGCGACGAAGAAGGATGTGGCGCGACGACGATGCTCCGGTGCCGAGCCTGAGTGAGCGGCACCTCCGAGTACTCGCACACGTACGGACCTTGACGATGACCTCCGGGCTCCCCGATCCAGCCGAGATAGCAGAAGCGAGAACTTGGGTGGAATCCCGCAACACAACGGCGTACTGCGGTATATAGGTCTCACGTATACGCAATCCAAACATGGGATCGCATACGCCGAGAGACGGGAGGGTGGAAGTGGACAAAGGGAGAAGCCTTGGCCAACCGGGATTAATTCCTGGATTTATTGTGTATTTTCTCAATTAATCCGACCTCCTATTAATTGGAGGAGAGAGGTTGCACCTCTCCTCCAATTGTCCATGTGGGACTACGGCCAAGGGGCCCAGCCGTACCCCCATGCAGCCGCATGGGCCCCTAGGGCCCAGCCGCACCACCTCTTGGGGGGAAGTCCCCCACTTAGGCCTTTCCCTCCGGGGTTTGGCCCATTTAGGTGGGCTGCCCACTTTTTCCCCTTTTTATTTAATATTAAATTAATATAAATATATATAATTACATAATTAATATATTTACATAATATTTAATCTCCCGTGACTCCGAAACAATTTCCTAATCACTCCGAACTCACTTCGGTCTTCCCGGAACACTTCCGTTCTTGCCAGAACCTTTCCGGAACCTCTTCTCTCTATACCTAAATTATTCCGATGTTTCCAAAACGTTCTCCTAGCGTCGTCAAGACCTTAAGTGTGTTACCATACGGTTCGGGAATACTTCAGACATGGTCGAGACCCTTCGCTCGCCAATGACCGTCAGGAAGCCCTGGATGACTATGACGACCCCTGTGCATTCCAGAATAAATCGTCGTTGAACCGTTAACATAATATGTTCATTCCTTTGTTCCATTGATACTACCTTTGTCCGAGATACGATCGTCAACATCCTATGTTGTGTTTTATCTCGTTACCGACAAGGTTGCTTTAACTCGTTCCGTGATATTATATCTCCAATGACCTAGTCATACGTTGCGCAGCTTTATAGATATAATCTCACCGAGTGGGCCCAGAGTATCTCTCCATCACACAGATGAACAAATCCCGCTCTTGATCACTCGCCCCGACTACTTCATTCCAATACCCGAAAGTGTCACCTTTATTGTCACACTATATAAGATATGACGTTTGATGCGATCAAAGTATCTTCCAGAAGCAGCGACTTGATATAATCTCACGGTCTAAGGAATAAGCTATCACGTTACTTTCCTATTGCAGTGTTGAACTTTAGTGATACGATCCTTTTGCAATACTTTGGTGGGTAATGTCCATCAAATTATTCTACCAATAAAATGACTCCATCATCAACTGTTATGAATCAATATGATCGGAAAATCACGATCATCCATTGACTGATGGACTAGTTTATATAGAGGCTTAACTAGGGACTCTGGTTTGTTTTACATACCACACGTCTATTAACAATTCCGATTAATACAGTTATAGCATGGTATAAAACTAATTATAAACTTAATGAGATAATGCAATAAATCCTTATTATTTATTTGCCTCTAGGGCATATCTCCAACACTTCTTCTGGTGGAGTTCATGCATTGTTTCATGCAGAACGGCCACCAATTCTAAAATGTTTCATCCAGATATAAAGGCCGGCTATGTAGGCATGATGAGCAATTGAAGTATAACGATAGGTTCCCACCTTAGTGAATATATCTTAAAACGAACATTGAGAAGGCCTATATTATTGGATTCATATTTCATTTTCTTTTAATAAAGTAATAATAATACCAAAGTTCAGTGGGTGCAAGGGCAACATCTATTGTTGAAAGTCAGTGAACAAAGATAACAAATTAATTTTGGTTACTTCCCAACATTTATGATAGAAATCAGCCGAGGAAACTCGTCTGATATAAAGTCCTTATTGTCTCACATCTAGAAGACTGGTTACATTACCTCCTCTTCGGTAAAGGTAGTTGTGAGGTTGGAATTCTCCTCATGAGAAAATTGATGTACAACATTAATTTTTCATTCATCTAATGAAAAGAAATTTAAACTAGAGAACCAAAAATTTGTTTTCAAAATTAGTAATGTATGTTGTCGTGGTGGTGTCACGGCAGATGCCATAGGATGGCTTAAGTTGGGGGCTCGCTGGGACGTTGGGGGATCCGGGGAGGGTGTGCGCGCTCAAGAAGCACGCATGAAGAACAACCAAGAACTCACAAGAACAAGCAAGAACAAGCCAAACCAAAAACAACCAAAGCACACCAAGATGTACCCTGCTTCGGGGCCCTCTTGAGGAGGTAACACCCCTACTGCAGCACTAGCCTACTCTCTTATATCTCAAAGGGAACAAGTACAAAGTGCTCCTCGAGCTGTATGAAGCAACAATGGTGAGAACTCTAAGATGAAGATGGTACAGGGGGAAATGAGGCCTCTCTCTCGTCCTCCCTCGCACTGGAGGATGTAGTGGTCTACTTATACACTAACCGGTTTACCTTTTTGCCCCTGGCCGGAGATGATAATGGCATTGCCAAGAGGAAAAGGACAAGCCTCTGCCCCCTGTCAATCCAACGGCCGAACTGTCAGGCCTATCTTGCCCCTTCGGGCAATGGCAGCTGTAGCCCACCGGGTCTAGGTCACATCCTCTTTCCCGAATTGGCCGAGTCAGCTCCTATGTTGCTGCGCTCCCAGGAATCCCGTGGCTTGACCTGGCTGTCAAGTCCTAACAGGCCTATCTTGCCTCTTCAGGCAATGGCAGGCGTAGCCCACCGGGTCTAGGCCATAGCCCCTTTCCCGAATTGGCCGAGTCAGCTCCTAGGTTGCTGCGCTCCCAGGAATCCCGTGTCTTCTGAGCCTCGGGCAGGAGGCCTGCAGGACCCGTGAACTTTACTGACATTACTCGGCCCCTGTGCATTATCCGACATTGCTGGTAAGCCGGGTTCTTCCAGGCAACCCGGCTAGCTGAGCCGGATCTCTTCCAGGCAACCCGGCTAGTTGAGCCGTATCTCTTCCTAGGCAACCCGGCTAGTCGAGCCGGGTCTCTTCCTCTGATCCGGCTAGACTTTGCCTGATGCCTCTTGGTCTCTTCCTGTCTTTGAACATGATTCGGTCCGAGTGATCCGGTTTGTGAGACCCGGATTGACTTTCCATTCCACCTCTTTGCCCTACCCGGGGGCAACTCCCCGACAGTAGTCCCCGAAGCTGGTGCGGTCCTACAGCCTCGGATGAAGGGCCGTAGCAGGTTAAAAACCAACACCTTTAACCGAATTCCATATCTCCCAATCCTGTCTCAGGATTTCCTGGGACACTTGGCAGGGAATCTCTGCACCAAGCCTCATAATCCGGGTCTCTGATTTGACATGTCACTGACAACATATTATCCGATCCATCAGGTACTTGAGTGCTTTTGACTAAATGACCACGCCTCCTCGGTTTCTGTGCTGACCGGCACACTTGATCCGCACCACCGCTTCAATTCTATGATCCACCGTGTGCTTGAAATACACGGCCACAGCTGCGACCGCAAAGTTTTGGTTCACACCTGATCCAGCGACACCCCGGAAACCGTGCGGTAGTGCGCCCGTTACCATCTAGGGGCTATATATAGGGGTGCGGGGTTCCTCTTCTTCTTCCCCGCACCTCCACTTCGAAATCTCCATCCGCACCATTACCGCCGGCGCGACCTGGCCTTTGCGACCTCGCAACGCCGGAGACACCCACAACGCCGGAGAAGACTCGCCGGAGCCGCGCACCGTGCCGCACACCGCCGTTTCTCCACCGCGCTTCTTCTTCGCCGCACCACAACCGTGAGTTCCTCTTCTTCCGGCCATGGCGACCTCGAGCGAGTTCTTCTTTCGCCGTGAACTTGCACTTGCTCTCCCTAGATTCTCTAGGAGTCCATTGCCGCGCCTTAGTGCATTGCCTAGATCTCCTTTCTAGGTTTTGCGCTAGATTGCCCCAGATCGGCTTGCCACTTCATGAACCGTTCCACCTTATTTTTACTCGGGATTTCATCTCTATTTTACTGCTGCGGTAGATCTTTCGTAACCCTAGATCCTTACAAAAAGTTGTTTTTAGTTACTAGCCGAATCACTTCTCCGCAGTAATCGGGCAACTCTATCCGGGATATCCTTTACCGAATCCCTTAACAGCTGATTCGGCTAGACCATTATCCGACTTGCTCTGGATTTGAGATTCCACATCTTCTAACTCGGCTATCTCCGATTTCTTGCAGGACTGATTCAGATATGCCGAAGTTGCCCCCCGGCAGTTGGGAGGGTTCCGACGTTACAAACGACGACTTGGAATGGCTGCTGAGTACCCGGCGTATAACATCTAAAGTTATATGCCGAAAACCGGGGAAGGAACTCCAACCGGTCACCCAACCGGGTGAGCGCGTTGTGTTTCTAGCACATTTCGAACGTGGATTCGGACTTCCAGCGAGTGACTTCTTCCGGAGATTCCTAGATTTCTTCGGCCTGCAGCCTCACCACCTTCCGGCTAACTCCTTTGTCTCCTTGTCGGCTTTTACCTCCTTTATGGAGGGATATCTCGGTCTCTGGCCGACTATCGAAACCTGGGCGAAGTACTTCCACCTCCGGAAACATACGATCCCGGGTAGTGACCCGAAGGTGATGACCGCCTGTGGTGCGTCCAGCATTACCCCGAGGACGGGCTCCATCTTTCCCCGGATTACTGGCCTGGACACTTGCAAGAAATGGCAAAGGTCCTTCTTCTACGTGAAGAGCATTGAAGGCCATGATGCTCTCAACTTGCCCGAGTTCAGGATCGAGCCCCCCACCGCTGAACTGAACTTCAGATATGATCCGGCTGACGCTCTCGCGGAGCTTCAAATCGTACACCAAACTTAGAGGATTTTCTGGAGAAGGGCCTGCTCTCGGACGATCTCCTCCGAGCCTTCGTCTCTCGCCGTGTCAGTCCTTTACAACAACGTCAGCACAAGATTTGCCATATGAGCGGTCTGCTAGATCCTACCCGGATCAGCAAACATGACCTCACCAGAGCTTCCGTCAGGAGACGGGTAAACGCTATTGCCTTCACCGAGATGTCGGATAAGTGGAAATGGGGCGTGGAGCCGTTCCACCGAGACGCACTTCCACCTCATGTTAGTTCATCATCCCCCGGATTAACCCATACTCCACCAAAATGCCATTGGACTAATCCGGATCTGCCTTGATTCTACTGCAGCTGTTCGACCGCCAGATCACCGAAGATGGAGATCTTTCCACCAAGGTGTGGGCACGGGACCGCAGCCCGCTGCGCGAAGGCGAAGAGGATGCGGATACGGACGATTATTTGCCGATTCCGCGCGCCAAGCCTATCCGCAAGGGTAAGCAACCGTCTATTTACAACCTTTCCGAGGATGAAGATGATGGTTGCTGGATCCTGGATCCTATTGATCCCATTCCAATTTCATGGTCACCACCTTGTGTTCCAGCCAAACCGGATGCTCAAGGGACATCTCGGAAACACCCTGACGCGTCCGGATCAGATGCCCCTCCAGCCAAGAGAATGAAGAAAACTGTCTCCAAACCGAATCGGCTGAAGGCCATGCCTACTACCAAGGGGTAATGCCAATTTTATTTGCTTTCTTCTTTTATTACCCGAGTCATCTTTATCCGAGTTAACTGTTTTATTTTTCTATGCAGTGACGTCCTTGTCACCGAACAAACCCATTCATCCATCCTTTCTCCCATTCCTCCACTGGATACGGCCATGGAGCACCAGTCTCCTAAAAAGGCTGCCACCTCTCCCGCGCGTGCCACAACTGCCAAAACTCCCCCGCCGGATCTCGTCCCAGAGTCGGTTATTGACCTGGAGAGTGAGGAAATCTCGGGTTCGACCCGAGATTCAACCTGGCCACGTCCTCTAAAGGAGTTGGAGAAGGAGAAAGCTAAGACTTCGGCTAAGACATTGACTAAGCCGGATCCTCTCCCTACCGCCAAGGCTCTGAATCAAGAGCAGCAGAAGAAGAAGAAACTGCAGCAGCAGCAACCTCTCGAGAAGCAGCAGAAACAGAAACAGGAAGCATCTAAACCACCCCAGCAAGCGTCACAGAACCAACCTAAGCAGTCAGACCCTGCCAAGACCTTGAGCGCATCACCTCTGCCTAAGCCGACTCCAGTTTCCTTTGGCACAACTTGAAAGGACAATGATGTCGCCTAGAGGGGGGGGGGGGTGAATAGGCGATTAAAACTTTTCCGGTTTTAGGCTTGCTAATTGCGGAATAAAACTAGGTGTTTAAATTAACAAGCCAACAACCTAAATAAACTAGGCTCACCTATGTGCACCAACAACTTATGCTAGACAAGACAAGCAACAAGGTGATAGCTAAGAATACTTCAAGCACGAAGGCTATCACAAAGTAAAGTGCATAAGTAAAAAGCTCGGGTATAGAAATAACCGAGGCACGCGGTGACGAGGATGTATTCCCGAGTTCCTCCTTGAAAGGGAGTACGTCTCGTTGGAGAGGTGTGAACCGACACAACGGTTCAACAACCACAAAGGTTTCACCCTCTTCTCCGATGAACCGCACCACAAAGGTTTGGTTCACCTTCCACTATCGGTATTCCTTCGAGGCGGAATCCGGAGCCTTTCAACAACAATCCGGGGCACAACCCACAATGGGATTGGGGGCTCCCGAACGGCTTTCAACAACAATCCGAGGCACAACCCACAAAGGGATTGGGGGCTCCCGAACGGCTTCAAATGACCACACAAGGGTCCAACCACCACAAAGGCGTCTAGGGCCCGAAGACCCAAGAGTAACAAGTTCACAAGATTTCAACTTCCACGAATCCTCGTGGAGAGCACACCGATGCACCAAATGCAAAAGGCAAGAGCACAAGTGCTCAAGTCCTCCACTCTCAAATTCCAACAAAGCAACAAATGCTTATGGGGAATAAGAGAGGAAGAACAAAGAGGAGAACCACTCAAGAACTCCAAGAACTAGATCCACTAGGTTCCCCTCACTTAGAGGAGATATTGATTGGTGGAAATGTAGATCTAGGTCTTCTCCTTCAATCCTCCAAATATCAAAGAGTTTGGGTGGAGGGATTGGGAGATATCAAGGAAATGAGCTTGCAACAATGGAGGAGAGAGAAATCTGGGCGAGCTCAACTGGCTGGAGGTAGGTGGAGGGGTATTTATACCCCTCCCAGAAAAAGAGCCGTTGCAGCCAGTTTTGCACCGGAGTTTCCGGTCCAGGTGACGGAAACTCCGGCCTGGGGCGGAAACTCCGGCCTACAGAGGCCGGAAACTCCGCCCCCCACCAGGGGCTGAGCAACAAAAGTCACAGAGCAGCACGGGCAGAGAATCCGGCCACAGAGGCCGGATACTCCGGACCAGGGGCGGAGACTCCGGCCCAAGGGCCGGATACTCCGGCCTAGGCCAGGAGCTGAACAACAAAAACTTCGACAGGGAAACCCAAGGACCGGAGACTCCGGTCCAGAAGACCGGAGACTCCGGCCTGAAAGCAGTGAAACTGCAAATCCTGAAATGCAATAACTTTCTCATATGAGCTCCAAAACAGGTGAATCCAATTGCGTTGGAAAGGTAACGACAAGAGCTTTGCTACACGAGAATGCAACAAGATTTTCATCCGAGAGCGTTGGAAATATTAAGGGTCACAAATATAGAGGAGATACCACACATGGAAGGTGTGGACCTTATCTCGAGGAGGACCGGTAATATTTCCAACACCGAGAATGCGACAAGATTTTCATCCGGACTCCGTTTTCTATGATCTTGGACTTGTTCCGAAGATAACCACAAGCACTACACGACCATGCATATTCACATCATAGTCCATCATGTGAGGAGGAGAACACAAGAGGAGAGTTTGACCTCTCTACAAAAGACGAACCGGTAAAACCTCCAACATCAAAAACATCACAAGATATTCAAATGGAATCCGTTTTTGATGAACTAGAGCTTGGTATGGAGATGAACACAAGCTCTAAATTCTCTCATGGATAAAAGCCAAATAAGAACCAAGAAAGATGATAATGCCAAGTATGCAAAGGTTTGAGCTCTCCACAAAGATGCGATCAAGTTACTCACTTGAGAACCCCTCTTGATAGTACGCCGTCTATCCTAAACCCGGTCTCCCACTAACACCACGAGACCGGTAAATAGAAACCCTATCAAGATCATACCTTTGCCTTGCGCATTCCACTTGAGCTAGATGATGACGATCTTGATCTCTTCAAGTGGACCACCTTTCTTGATTGCGCTTGCTAGCACATGCTTGATGAAGACATCTCCAAATACTCCCCCATACACCATTATGGGAGAGCCTCGCAAAGCTCCGTCTTCATGTATATTCTTCTCTTGATATAGATGATGGCTTGGAGATAAACATGAAGTTCACTCAATCTTCTTTTCCAAGCCATGCTTGCAATAAGCTCAACTCTTCATATGACCATTCTTCATATAAACACTTGGATGGAACCTTGGTCATCATGTAATCTTCTAGAGTCCAACACATGAACTCCAATCTCTTCCAATGGACAAGATCTACAAATATCTCAATGCAAACATTAGTCCATAAGGATTGTCATTAATTACCAAAACCACGCATGGGGCAACACATGCACTTTCACAACTCCAACAACCTCGGACAAGCAGATGGTCGCTAGCAAACCGGTTTCCGCCGCTCCATCAGTGACTCGGGTGCATGATCAGCTCTCTGAGGCGATCACTCGCGCCCGACTTAGCGGCCAGGTCTTGCCGAATCTCCGCACTCCGGGCGGCGACAAACTCGGCTCCGCAGAGGAATTTGTTAAGGCTTGGAACGCTGCGGACCTTGCCGAAGGCTCTTCTACAACAGCATCGCCACATCCGGCTGGGCCTAGCCGGATGTTTCAATCTCTACACTCTGTGCAGGCCTCGGTCACTGAAGCTAACCGGGTCTTCGAGGTAACAAAGCCGAATCTCGCTTTTAATTCACCATGATCACTCTACACTATCCCCAGTCCCCGAGATTCGGGTCGAATGACTGATACTCCTCAGAGTAAGAAAGTCATCCGGCTTGAATCTCTAACATTTGATCATAGACTTTGTGCTAGCCAAACAAAAAATCGTGGGACTTCCAGTCCCCGAGTCTCTTTTCAAATTGATTCGGTCAACTTTCTTTTTTATTAATCTCGGGCCTCCAGTCCCCGAGATTCGTTTTGGCTTCACGCTGTTAGTCTCGGGTGCCAGTCCCCGAGACTCTTTTTACGCCATTAACTCCTCTTCTTTCAGGAAACCACAACTGCTCGCAGCCGGATCTTTAAACAGCTAGTCCTGCAGCACCAGGCCCTCCAAGCTTCCTTTGATGCGCAAAGTGAGGAGATGAAAAAGAAAGATCAGGAGCACAAGCGCGCTTTATCGGAGGAGAAGTCAGAAGTGACTCGGCTCCTGCGGGAGCTTGACCGAGTTGGAAAAGTGAAGGACAAGCTCAAGAAAGACCGGGATACGCTGCAGAGGGAAAAGACTCGATCCAGAAGGAGCGAGACACTTTCAAAGCCGGGATTGAGAAGCGGGCGAATTGGACAAGAAAATCCAAACGCACGTTGCAGCCGCTGAGGCCGAAGCTCAAGCGGCGAAAGATGATCTGGCTGCTCACCAGGCGATCAGCGCGAAATGGCTTGCTGATCTCGCTATCCTCAATGAAGACATGGATCGTAAGCTTGCCGAATCTCTTCTTTCCCTTCTGCTCTTATCCGCCTCATAATTTTTATTCCTTCTCGTCTAACTCAGTGTTAGCTCATCTATATGTAGGAGAGTTTACCAGCATCCGGTTTCAAGCCGCCAAAGCTGTGAGAGATGCCCGAGCTGAGAGGGCTAAGATTGCTGGGGCTCCTCTGCCAGAGACGTGGGATATTGAAGACCACATTACTGCACTGAAAGCTCGGATTGCTCCTTTAAAGAGTCCCACACTGATCTGTTCAATGCTAGTCTCAAAGCCCACCAAGTCTTGTTTCCTGAAGTTCGGCAAGCCCAGTCAGCGGACGAGCTAATCAAAGACCTGGATCAGGCAGAGACCCGGCTAAGGCAGTGGAGATCTTCGTCCGCCCGCGCTGGTGCTGACGCAGGTTTGCTATTCATCATGTCTTGGTATGAGCTCATTGATCTTGCCAAAGTGCGCTCCCTTCGCCAGGGTTCTTCATGGGCTTCAGATCCAGACCGGATCAAGATCCGTGAGGAAGCTGCTAACTTTATGGCCGAATTCGCCAACACCAAGCATCTTGATCTGCAAGCTCCGATCTACTCGGATGGGGAAGATCTGAAGAGGAGGAATCAGATGATGCCTCACTTGACGACTACGCCGAGTCTGAGGCCGACTCTGGTGATTCGGCTGACTTCGCCGAACAACCTGCAGCTTGCGACTCGGCCAAGACCTCCAAGATGCCAGCCAGTGATTCGGCTGACACTGCCGAACAAGCTGTAATCCAAACTTCCAAGACGCCATCCACTGATTCGGCTAAGGCCACAGAGCAAATCACCGCCAAGACGTCAGTTGATCCGGATGCTTCCGAATCTGCCAAGCCCTCAAGCTCTCCGTCCAAAGTCATTCCTGCAAGTGAGGACCCTATCTCAACCGAGGTTCCTCCATCATCCGAGTCCATCCCTGCAACCGAGACGCCTGCAGCCTAGGCTTCGTCCTGATTTATCTTAATGAAAAAACGTTAAATCCCCGGTATGCCGGGAGCAGATGTAATATACAATTTTAAGTTCCTTCGAGACTATTTCTATTTTGCTTAATGATCCGGACCAGGTTTATGTTGGATCATTTTAAACCGAGTCCCCGAGTGTGTTTTCTTGTTTACTATTTTTACCGGATCTTTGCTCTTGTCTACCTTTTAGGTGTTTGACAGTCGAGTCACAAGATAGGAAACATAGCATACAATACTTGAACATTCGAGTTTTGGTTTAGAATCATCTAACATAAACAAGAAAGAAATAACAGGGGTTAGTAAACGACATGTGCCGAATCGGTTTCGGACCGAGTCCCCGAGTCCATTTTCATGTTTCCCATATTCTCCACCTCTGCTCTTGACTACCATTTTGGTGTTTGTCAGTCGAGTCACGAGATCAACAACACAGCATACATTACTTGAATTTTTGGGACGAAGTTCAAAACAATTCGACACATGAACGGTATGGACAAAACAGTAGTAAAAAACACATGCATAAGAACAAGGCAGTCCCCGAGTCCAGACTCGGATTGCCGAAATTTCATTCATGATAAACTGAGATACATACATTGCACCCTTAAGAGTAAAAGGGTCGAAGCAGAGCTACATTCCAGGGTCGCTTGGTTTCCTCTCCGGGTCTGTCCAGGCCATCCTTCCTTTGTTCCTGTGCATCTACAAGGTAGTACGAGTCATTGTGCATAGCCTTGCTCACAATGAATGGTCCCTCCCATGGAGGTGATAACTTATGTCGACCCTTGCTACGCTGCACCAGCCTTAGTACTAGATCTCCTTCATGAAATACACGAGGGCTGATCTTCCGACTATGATAACGTCGGAGACCCTGCTGATATACTGCTGTCCGAGACAGGGCCAATTCCCTTGCTTCCTCTAGCAGATCCACTGCATCTTCCCGAGCCTCTTTTGCCTCGGTTTCCGTATACATTGTCACCCTTGGTGCATCATATTCTATGTCAGTGGGTAGCACTGCTTCTGCCCCATATACCAGAAAAAATGGCGTATAGCCAGTTGACCTATTCGGCGTGGTCCTTAGACCCCATAGTACTGATGGTATTTCATCTATCCAGCACCCCGGAGTCTTTACCAGGGGTTCTATTAACCGGGCTTTTATCCCAGCTAATACCAACGCATTTGATCTTTCCACCTGTCCATTGGACTCTGGGTGTGCCACTGAGGCTATATCTAACCGGATCCCCTTATTCATGCAGAATCGGGCAAACTCTCCCACAGCAAAGTTCGTGCCATTATCCGAGATGATGCTGTGGGGGTAACCGTATCTCAAAATGATTTCTTTCAGGAAAGTTACAGCCGAATGACCATCCACTTTCCGGATCGGTTTTACCTCTATCCACTTGGTGAACTTATCTACCATCACCAGCATATGTGTCATGTTGCCCCTAGCCGGCTTGAATTCTCCCACCATATCCAAACACCATACAGCAAACGGCCAAGTGATAGGTATTGTTTTGAGCGCCGATGCGGGTAGGTGTGTCTGCTTGGCAAACCTTTGGCATCCTTCACATTTTCGGACTATGTCCTCTGCATCTGCATGAGCAGTGGGCCAGTAAAACCCATGCCGAATACTTTAGCCACCAGGGCTCTTGTACTGCAATGATGCCCACATTCTCCTTGATGTATCTCCAGGAGCATCTCCTTGCCCTCGGCTGGCTCCACGCAACGTTGTAGCACCTCGGTTGCACTCCTTTTGTATAACTCCTTATTTATGATGGTGTAACCCTTGGACCTCCTCTGCACTCGCCTAGCTTCGGTTTCATCTTTGGCAAACTCCCCTCCGACATGAACTTCATGATTTCTTCAGCCCATTCCGGTACTGGATGTAAAGGGAATAAGTGTTCATCTATTTCCACTGGTTCGGCCGCCATTATCTCTTCTATCAGCCTTTGTCCATTCCCTAAGATTCGGTTAGCACCATCTTCCTCTCTTCCCCTTTTTCCTAAGATTAGAGTAGCATTACCCGAGTCTCGGTTCGCAGTCCCCGAGTCTCGCCATGCAGTCCCCGGGTCCTCCCAAATGTACCCGACATCAACATTCATAGGAACAGCTTCAGATTCTTGCTTCGGGATAAAAATCGACTCGGAATCAGGTGAAGGTTTGATTGAAGGGATCCTTAGGTGATTCAAGGATATCCCGGGTGGGATTGCATCCCTAGACGACCCGAGTTTTGACAAGATATCAGCAGCTTCGTTCTCCAGCCGAGGTATGTGCTTGTACTCGCAACCTTCAAAAAACCCTGAAATTTTCTGGACATGAAATCGATATAGTGCCATATTGGCATCCAGGGCATCCCAATTTCCAGAAGACTGCTGCACCACTAAATCTGAATCACCAAAACATTCTATCCGGCGGATGCCGATGTCCTTAGCCACATTAAGCCCATGGATCAGTGCCTCATATTCGGCCACATTGTTTGATGCTGAAAAATGAATCTGCAATACATATCGCAACTGATCTTGCTTTGGTGATGTGAGTACTATCCCAGCACCCAGTCCGATTTTGGTTTTGGAGCCATCAAAGTGCAACTTCCAGTAATTGTAATCCGGCTTGGGTGGTTCATATTGCATCTCTGCCCAGTCACAAAGGAAATCCGGTAAAGCTTGAGACTTGATAGCATCTCTTCTCTCATAATGCGGGGTGTAAGGAGACACTTCTATTGCCCATTTGGCAACTCGGCCAGTCGCATCTTTGCACCCAATGATCTCCGAGATTGGAGCTTCGCATACAACGGTGATCGGATGCTCCTGGAAGTAATGTTTCAACTTCTTGGCCGCCAGGTATACACCATATGTCATTTTTTGGTAGTGAGGATAATTTTGCTTTGAGGTTGAGATCACCTCGCTTAAATAGTACACCGGTCTTTGCACGGATCTACCCTCCTCATCTCGCTCTACCACTATAACCACACTTACGACTCGGTTAGTGGCCGCAATGTAAAGTAACATTGGTTCATTCGGCAAAGGTGACGCCAGAATTGGTGCAGTGGACAACATCTTTTTTAATTCATTGAAAGCCGAATCTGCTTGCGGGGTCCATGTGAACCCGGTGCTCTTTCTCATCAATTGATATAAGGGCAAGGCTTTTTCTCCTAGCCGACTCACAAATCGACTTAGCGAGGCTAGACACCCGGTAAATTTTTGTACATCTTTTAGACATTTAGGCAATTTCATGTTTTCTATGGCCCGGATCTTAGCCGGATTCACTTCGATACCTCGGCTCGATACAAGGAAACCGAGCAACTTTCCAGCTGGGACCCCAAAGGTGCACTTATCCGGATTCAATTTCAACCGGTACTTTCTCAAGTTTACAAATGTTTCCTCGAGATCCTCGAGGAGAGTACGTTTTTCTTTAGTTTTGATGACAATATCATCGACATACACCTGCACATTTTTGCCCATTTGAGATTGTAAGCACTTCTGCATACATCTCTGATAAGTTGCACCGGCATTTCTCAAACCGAAACACATGACACGATAGCAATACGCCCCATACGGGGTAATAAAAGCAGTCTTTATTTGATCTTTGGGGTTCAGTGGTATCTGGTGAAAACCAGAGTACGCATCAATAAAAGACAACAACTCACACCCAGCAGTAGAATCGATCACTTGATCAATCCGAGGTAAAGGAAACGGATCCTTCGGGCACGCCTTGTTCAGGTTGGTGAAGTCGATGCACATACGCCACACCTTGACCACCGCTGGTTCATCCTTCTTCTTCTCTACCAGAACCGGATTGGATATCCAGTCTGGATGCAACACCTCCATAATGAATCCGGCTGCAAGTAGCTTAGCCAGCTCATCAAGCACCACTTTTCTTCGGTCATCTGAAAGACGACGAGTCGGTTGCCTCACCGGCTTCACCTCCGGCCGGACAAATAAAGAGTGCTCTGCCAACTCCCTCGGAACACCAGGCAGGTCCTTAGCCGACCATGCGAAGATATCCCGATTCTCACGGAGGAAGTGACAGAGCGCGCTTTCCTATTTCTCGCCCAACCCGGCACCAATGATGGCCATGCGCTCCGGATTCTCCGGGTCAATGGGGATCTTCTTTGTCTCCTTGGGCACCTCAAATGTTGCACCTGCATCCGGATTGGTCATGGCCAGCACGCCGAGCTGAGCTGACTTTGCCATTGCCACTACTTCATGCATCTTGCTCTTCTCCGCCTGGATCACCAACGACTCGGCTAAGGTGGAACCAACCGTGGCACACTGTATGGCCTTCTTGTAATCTCCCACAACGGTGATGATACCATTTGGGCCAGGCATCTTCATCTTGAGGTAGGCAACATGAGTGGATATCATGAACTTGGCTAATGCCGGCCTGCCGAGCAGAGCATGGTATGGGCTCTCCAAGTCTACCACCTCGAATTCGAGACTCTCCAGTCTGTGATTGTCCTTGGTACCAAACAGCACATCCACCCAGATCTTTCCCATTGGGGAACAAGACACCCCGGGTACTATACCATGGAAGGTGCAACTGCTCTGCTGCAGCTGATTCGGCGAATAACCCAACTTGACCATTGTGTCCCGATACATGATGTTTATAGCACTGCCATTGTCAACCAAGACTCGAGTGAATTTCACATTAATCTTTGGTCCAACCAAAGTCGGATCCACCACCAGTGCGTAGTTTCCTGGGCTGGCATAACCCTGGGATTATCAGCCCTACTCCAAGTGATCTCCTGCTCGGACCAGTTCAGGTAT
Source organism: Poa pratensis (assembly GCA_947311845.1). Lineage (NCBI taxonomy): Eukaryota > Viridiplantae > Streptophyta > Magnoliopsida > Poales > Poaceae > Poa > Poa pratensis. The sequence continues at coordinate 3,352,957 of CAMZMU010000121.1, read as the reverse complement.
TTTGGTACTGCTGGTGTGACTGCATTCACCTCCTTCGCCCTTCGTAGCTGACTTTTCTTGTCAGTTGGCTCGGTCACAAAAACCACATAGCTTTGATGAGCTTCCTTGTAATCATTTCCGGGGTATCCACCTTGCCGACTTGGACCTGCATTGTTGTTGCCTCCCATATTTACCAGGTTAACCGGCTTTGTGGCTGCCGGCCTTGGAGCTCCTTCGTTCACCGGGGTTGCATTGGCTCCGGATAAAGGCGTATTTGGCCTGAAATTCGGTCTAGGAGCACCTCTCTGAGGTGGCCCTCTCTGACCTTCCGCCTGGATGCGATGATGCCAGCTACAATTCCGAGTTGAATGATTGGCCGGCTTGCGTGGGTCTGTTGTGTGATAACGGCAAGGCCCATCTATCATTGCCTCAAAAGTTAAAGGTGGACTCGGTCCATCCCACACTTTCTTTGCCAAGCACCTTGATTCGGCCTCCAAGCTGGACCCTCATTTTTTGGTCTCTGGCTATCAGGATGATCCATATTTACTGCAGCAACCTGGTCTGAGCCGTATCTGTAATCCGGATCTCTCCTTTTATAACCGAACTCATGTCGGTCACTGGGCCTCAATGGTCCTGTTCGGTTGTTGACCGGTTGCCTCCTGCTAGTTCCCACCGCATCCAACGCTGGCTGCGTCGGATCGCCAAGAGCATATGTATCTGCTATCCGGATCATTTCAGCCAGTGTCTTTGGCATATCTCTCTGGAGCTTCTGCCAGAGCGGGGTGCCATGTCGGCAACCCTGCGCAAACCAAGAAATGGCCTGCTCCTCCACAACACCTTCACAAGAATTGCGAATGTTGCTCCACCGAGTCAAAAATTCTCGGTCTGTCTCCCGCTCTTCCTGTCTGCATGCAGACAAGAGCTGAGGTCGGTTTGGCCTCTTGTACGTGCTGGAGAAATTGCTGTAAAAAGCCTGTTCCAATCCATCCAAGAATTGATACTGCCCTCTGGCAAATTGTTCAGCCAAATCCGGGCTGGCCCTTCCAACATATGCGGGAGATACCGGACCGCCCATCGGCGATTGCCCCCCGCAATGTGCACCGAGGATACATAGTCTATCAGCCAATCCTGCGGCTTGGTGCTGCCGTTATACGGCTTTGTGATTCGGCCAAGCTGAAACAACGGCACATTCGGCTCGTTCATGATCCTAGGCCCAAAGCAGGAGGACCTGGTGGGCCTTGCTCTTCCAGCCTCTCGGACTGATAAATCCTATCCAACCTGAGACGCTGATCATCCGGAGCCAATGTCCGAGGTCCCAGCCTGGACGCAAGTGCATTATCATACGTTTGGTATCCGGCTCGCGCCATAGCCGAATTACCATCATCATAGTGGTAGCCCGCCTGGCCACCACCTTGTTGCTGCGCTTGCACCATCACTTGCTGCTCCTGCCGGGGTTGATTCTGCCCAGGAGGACGAGGTGGTTGACCTCGGCCAGCCGAATTGCCCCTTCCGGCTCCCGGATTGCCTTGACCGCCATTGTTTCTGCTCTGGCCACCTCTTCCTTGTGCCGCTAGTTGCTTGCCGGCATACTCGGCATCATAGGCCTGCAGCTGCTTGCTCTTGCCCGAATTCACGCTCTGAGCCCGGTCAACTCCGACATGTGGAGATGACGCTTGCCCCTTGGATCTCTGGCTAACAGCCTTAGCCGACACTACCACTCGAGAACCACCAGCGTCCGGATTAGCTTTCCGAAAAGCCTCATTCTGCCGGTTACACACATCAACCAGCTCATTGACTCTTTCTGCCTGCTTGCGCCAAGCATCCCCGGTTAAAGTGGTCAACTCGGCTCGCGCTGCCGCTGCAGCCCTAAGATTTTGGCCGGGGAGCTATACACCGGCTTGCCTGTACCCGATCTATGACTAGTAGCCTTACTCGAGCTCGATCTTGCGGCTCTAGCTAACTCGTCATTGAGGTCCTTACCCCTGTTGCGCAAATCTCTCTTGCGTGGGTGAGGCGCTACTGGAGTGAAACCATCGGTGATACCATTGGCAGCATTGTTCTCTCATGTCTCTATCAAATGCTTGCCTAGACTCTACCACCAACCGGGCTTCTCTTTGCAACCTCAGGCGCTCTGCCTCTAACTGAGCTATAGTAAGCTCTACATTTGCCCCGGGCGCCACTGGCCGAGCCAACTTTTCGAGGACATCCTCTAAGGGAGCCTCCATACTTGACATGCCAAGTGGGCCAACCGGATCTGGTTTCTCCTTTGGGAATTTGCCGTCCGAGTCGGCTTGTCAACCGGATCGGTTGGTGTGATCAGCTCCTCGGGTATGCTGTTGCCGGCATCTCCTTTGCCAGCTCCAGCACTTGCTCCGGTCATCATCACTCCACGCTACTCCCGGGGCGAGCGCTACGCCGTCCGAGAGCTGCGCGGTGAGAAGGAGGGTCCTCGGCCACGAGCACCTGCGCCGGGTACTCGCGGACAAGCTCGGTGGTGACGTAGGTGAGGAAGCTGCCGAACTGGATGAAGTGTCCATCCACAGGGAGTGGTCCTCCCGCGAAGCAGCCGGCGTTGTCGCTGATGAAGGTGAACCCGCCGTAGTTGCAGACGAGCCCTGACCGCACTCGCACGCCGGAGCTGGTGACGGAACCCGTCCGGATGGAAACCCCAACCAACGCCACTGCTTGCCCCACGGTGGGCGCCAACTGTCGTGGTGGTGTCACGGCAGATGCCATAGGATGGCTTAAGTTGGGGGCTCGCTGGGACGTTGGGGGATCCGGGGAGGGTGTGCGCGCTCAAGAAGCACGCATGAAGAACAACCAAGAACTCACAAGAACAAGCAAGAACAAGCCAAACCAAGAACAACCAAAGCACACCAAGATGTACCCTGCTTCGGGGCCCTCTTGAGGAGGTAACACCCCTACTGCAGCACTAGCCTACTCTCTTATATCTCAAAGGGAACAAGTACAAAGTGCTCCTCGAGCTGTATGAAGCAACAATGGTGAGAGCTCTAAGAGGAAGATGGAACAGGGGGAAATGAGGCCTCTCTCTCGTCTCCCTCGCACTGGAGGATGTAGTGGTCTACTTATACACTAACCGGTTTACCTTTTTGCCCCTGGCCGGAGATGATAATGGCATTGCCAAGAGGAAAAGGACAAGCCTCTGCCCCTGTCAATCCAACGGCCGGACTGTCAGGCCTATCTTGCCCCTTCGGGCAATGGCAGCTGTAGCCCACCGGGTCTAGGTCACATCCTCTTTCCCGAATTGGCCGAGTCAGCTCCTAGGTTGCTGCGCTCCCAGGAATCCCGTGGCTTGACCTGGCTGTCAAGTCCTAGCAGGCCTATCTTGCCTCTTCAGGCAATGGCAGGCGTAGCCCACCGGGTCTAGGCCATAGCCCCTTTCCCGAATTGGCCGAGTCAGCTCCTAGGTTGCTGCGCTCCCAGGAATCCCGTGTCTTCTGAGCCTCGGGCAGGAGGCCTGCAGGACCCGTGAACTTTACTGACATTACTCGGCCCCTGTGCATTATCCGACATTGCTGGTAAGCCGGGTTCTTCCAGGCAACCCGGCTAGCTGAGCCGGATCTCTTCCAGGCAACCCGGCTAGTTGAGCCGGATCTCTTCCTAGGCAACCCGGCTAGTCGAGCCGGGTCTCTTCCTCTGATCCGGCTAGACTTTGCCTGATGCCTCTTGGTCTCTTCCTGTCTTTGAACATGATTCGGTCCGAGTGATCCGGTTTGTGAGACCCGGATTGACTTTCCATTCCACCTCTTTGCCCTACCCGGGGGCAACTCCCCGACATATGTATTAAGTTGGCCCTCCAACAATCGTTCGTACTCAAAAGTAGTTTACTTGTCTCTATGGTTTTGTATCACATACTTTATATCTTAATAGCACAATCAATGGTAAAATACTTAAAGTAACAAAATCAAAACACAGCACCTACTAGAAGAAGGAAATTCTATTTTTTTTTTAAAATCCACTTGCTACTAAAAATATCGTAGTTGTTTTGGTCTATAGATCTTGTCCAACGTCCATTTTCCGGTAAACTCAAAACATCGTATTAAGACAATACAAGCATAGAGATATACACCTGATCTTGGCATATGCGGGATGTACATAACTATCACAAAATACACAAGCGTAAAGAAGACAAAATACATAGCCAACACGAGATATATATTTTGCAGAGGCTAGGGCTTCTCCCCCTTTCTAAAAAAAACATAAATCATATAGGGAGGAGGGTCGTTTCTAAGGGTACAACACCATCCAACTTGGGTAAAAATCTCCTTGGTCACTTGCTGCAAGCGTGTACGCACCATTTTAAAGAACCCTTACTATTCTGATCGCTAGACCAAGAATGGAGCCAATGTGTACACCGATAAATAACCTATAACGGAGATAGATTTTTCAATAAAACACCACATTATTTCTATATAGCCATAATCGATCAAATCAACTTTGTCACTCCCACCCGACTGATGAGGATTATAAACTTGCGATTAATACCTCCCCTAACCATTTGCCAGAAACATTTGAAATACAATAAGACCGACAGTTACAAGTTCAAAACCACGTGGATGAGGAAACTTGTATTGGAAGGAACAATATTTGATTGTCTCATCATGATGACAAAAGCAACACTATATGCTCACGATCTTTGTGTTTCGTAAGGTTATCCTAAACTAGAATCACACCTCTATGAAGATACCACAAAAAATCTAATTTGAAACCTTCATTCTCCAAATTTGCTCATCGTCATTGACAGGCACGTCGAAATGTGGTCAACCCACCAAGAACTGAATATAAATTTCATGGAATTTCGTCCTGCCCTTGCGCAGTTGAACCATGGCCAAACACGCTTGTCAGGCGCTCCATGCGGCAAGGGGTGCAACCAAATCCCGACTGAACGTCACTTTAGATAGGGGCGATTCAGCATCTGGGGAACTGTGCCGTTTATAATTACATAGGAAAATAATTTTGTCAAAAGAAAATTAGATAAAGGATTTTTAACTGACCGAAATTTGCTTATAATTTGAAATTGTTGCGGAGTGGGAAAGAAGCTTGTGTAAAGGAATTTTGTGCCCTACAGAATACGGAAGAACGGCGAAGTAGGCCTGCAGCATCTAGAGGTCTCCTGTTTGACGTCCACGTTTCAACACTAGCGCGTACGTGTCGTGAAGCTATGCTCCCACCCGTCCATGCATGGTGCAGAGCGGCAGGCTCTATCGGTAGCATCATCCCTTTCTTCCAGGCCAGGCATCCATCACAGTTAGCACTATATCACACAACTCAACTCGGTTCTGATCTGAGCTCAGAGAAGAGAGAAGAAGGCCGCGAGCGCACGCGATGGATCTGGTGAACGGCATGCTGAACTGGGTGGCGACCCCCGGCATGATTGCCTCCCTCCTGCTCTTCTACCCGCCCTACTACCTCTTCAAGACCTGCTACTCCTTCCTTTCCTACCTCTTCCCGGAGGACCTCGCCGGCAAGGTCGTCCTCATCACTGGTGCCTCCTCCGGCATCCGCGAGGTAAGTAAGTCCTTCTGATTTATCCTCAGAGGTGGTACCTAGCTACTCTGCTTGTTGGAGTACAGTCAGTTTAATTGACCAGTAATGTTGTGCTCTTTTACCACTTCCATAAATACTTTTATGATGTTTGGAGCAACCACGGATAAAATTAAATTAGATCATGTCATCTGCTAGTGTGCTCTTCGTCAAGTACTGAATGTGTTCCTTCATCTATGTAGTACATGAACATTGGCATATACGAGCATTATTAACTCCACGTTGGGACCTTCTTCTGCAGCAATTGGCCTACCAGTATGCTGCGAAGGGGGCATCCCTGGTCCTGGTTGCAAGAAGGGAATGGAGCCTCCGACAGGTTGCCGATCAAGCACTCGAGCTCGGGGCACCGGATGTGGTCATTCTCCCTGGCGATGTCGCAAACCCTGACGACTGCAACAGATTTGTTCAGGCCACAGTTGATCACTACGGCCGATGCAAGTCTCCTTTAAAACAATCTCGGTCAGCATATATTTCTACGTTACATTAGTATTCAGTTGACGTTCTAACTTGTGTTGCAGTGGACCATCTTGTCTGCAATGCGGGCATTGCAAGCGTGGGTGCCTTTCAGGAGATTCTTGATGTTACTAAATACAGCTCCCAGCTGGTAAATGACATGATTCCTTTTCCTTTTGACTATTATCGTTGTCTGTCATAGGCAACCATGAGTGTCAAATAAACACCATATTTCTTTTTTGTTTTGTTTGCAGGATGTCAACTTTTGGGGTGCAGTCCAATCAACCTTTGCTGCGCTCCCTCACCTGAAAAGGACCCGGGGAAGAATCGTGGTTACAGCCTCGGCAACTGGATGGAATCCTGTTCCCCGAATGATCTTCTATAATGTAACTTAATTATTTCATTTGACTAGATCGGTGTTTATGAGTAGATAGTACTGATGTTTGTTATCTATCAAATTTTTGTTTTGTTTAGGCTGCCAATGCCGCCCTGATAAACTTCTTCGAGACTCTGCGGACGGAGCTTGGCAGTGAAGTTGGCATTACAATAGTGACGCCAGGGTGGATCGAGTCCGAGATGTCCAAAGGGAAGTTTCTAAAGGAGCATGGAGGAGTGGAGGTCGATCAAGAATTTCGTGATGTGAGGACGCTATACTTGCACAAAAAAAACTACACAATACGATTGTCATGATTTGCTTGCACAAAGGTATATCTAACCAGGCGGCCCCATTACATTCGTAGGCTCAGATTGGTCTCTTCCCTGTGGAGTACGCGAAGAACTGCGCCAGGGCCATGGTGCAAGCAGCTCGCCAAGGTGACCTGGTGACCGTTATCTAACTGTTCCATCATGGTTCAGCACAATGTACCTGTGGTGGGTGTTTGCACCAGAGGTCGTCGAGTTCTGCTATCGCCTCGTGTATATGCAGAGTCATGGCGCCAACCAAACCGATGCGCCAAGCAAGAGGATGGCTGAGGGTGGCGCCAAACAGCTTCTGTACCCCACCTCGCTGCGCTCTTCGGGCGTCAAGAACGAGTAAAAACTTAATATCCTTAGGTGGTTCGACGTGGATGCCAGTGTGCGTCTAGGTGGTTTGTGGTCCCAGCCAAATCAGCCTTAGGTGTGCACCGTGTGCTAGCTAGCTAGCCGGTAATCTCAAATAAGCTGTGTTCTTTAGTACTCCCTCCGTTTTTGGAACGGAGAACGGAGGGAGTACTAGACTAGTGCTATGCTTAAAGTACGACTTAGTACTGTATATATGGACTGGTGGTGTGTAAAGAATAATGGTAATGATTTGCCGTTCTCTACTTGCGACCTGGTTAACATCGGGGAGTCAAGGATACACCCTGTAAGGTGTATCAAGAAGGGGCTAAGAAGCCATTTTACAACTTCACGCCGTTTGACACAGACGCCAAACACACACCCATCTTGTCTCATTTAAACTGTGGTTTTATCATCTTGGTGAGTATTTTTTTTGTTTATCAATCTTGTTGCATATAAAATTTGTGATCTCTTAATGTATGAGATACTATAATGTTCTCTAGGGAAGAATTTGTCCACATTTGATAATGATGAAAAAAATATTTGGATGGTTTATGCTCGTCTTTTTTACCTTAAGGCCTTGTTCGGCTTGAGAGTTTTGGGGTGTATATTATCTAGTGTTTTGGGTGAAAACACTCCTCACACCCAAAACACCCCAACCCCTCCCAATCCCCTTGTCCACCAAAACACCCCACCATGCCACGTTGTTTGGTATACAGGTTTTGCAAAGAGGTGTTTTTTCACAGACCTAGTGCACACAATTACAAAATTGTGACGTTTTGGTCATCAATAAAAATCTGATATTTTTTAACAGCATGTCAGCACACAGTTCATCAACAAAAACTTGATACTTTTTCACAGCACATGGGACGCACAGTTTAAGCAATTCATAATATTAAAGCACATGGGACGCACAGTTTAAGCAATTCATAATATTAAGTAACAATAACTCATGCTTCCTAGGTTTATCACAGGTTATTACAACAAAATTTGATCAAAATTTATCGAATGCTTCTCACGAACAAAATTTATCAAATGCTTCCTAGGTTTATCCTAGATTATTTGACAAGATGGTCACATAAACAAGAAGAAAGAAGCTTGCAGCAAGAAGATCATTACAGCAACAATGTAGACATATGATTGTAGCAAGAAGATCATCACCGCAAGAAGATCATCGTAGCAAGAAGTTTGCTTCATGACAAGTTGTTTCTGCAAACAATGTAGACATATGTTGTTAAAGCATTTCATTTGTGCTCACATAGGCTTGTAGAGGAACAACTAAGCCCACTCCATGTCAACAATCATCAAGCAATATAACATGGTAATACCCAACGGCCGCAACAACTAATCATGACATCTTATTGCAGTTTAAATACAAGAAACACTATCATGAGCCCTACTTGATGTATTGTCTCTATGTGATCTGATCATTGACACACCTGTAATACGAAGTTCAGATATAGTACTCATACATCACATTCAGTTTCAGAAGTATAACCAGTTGAGGTGGTTCCATATACACAAGGTTCTAATACACACAGGTATGCACATACAACATCATTCGTTTGATGCATATACATATCGCTAGCTACTAGCCTACTACAGTACTAGCCTTGAAATTCCTATGCGCTCGTAGCTGCTGTATCCTGTTCTTGTCCTATGCATCTACCAAGTATACTACAGTCAACACTAGTCTCGGCGTGGGCTCAGTGGGTCTGGAGGAGGAGGACCTCGCCAGATCAAGAACTCATGTGAACCAAGAACTCAATATTTCTTGATTCTACCAGAATCAAGAACTCAGATCGAAACCCTAGCCAGTACAAAATTGTTGCTGATAACCTAGAACTAAATCAAGAGCAGGAGGGGAAGACGTACCTGATAGAAGTCCCTAAGAAGTGCGACGGAGAAAGAGAGCTGCGGCGGCGTCAGGAGCTTCAGCGGCGGCGGGATCGAAGAACCCATCAGCGGCGCGATGGAGGAAGACGCCAAGAGATGAGGAAAGTCTTGATGTCGGGGAAGAATAAGCCTTGCACGTCGGAGTTGGCTGAGGGGACGAACGTCGGCGGAGGGCCGAGGGCGGAGGCGACGAGCGACGGCATCGGCGCTGCGCTGAAGAAACGCGAGTACCCCCTCGCGTTTCGATCCCGTCCAACCCGACGTGGTTTGACCGGTTTTCCTGGGCTTAGCCCTGCCGAGCCCGGTCTGCCGAACAGTCTTCGCGTGTTTTCTCGTGTCTTTAATTGGCCCAGTAATTTACACGCAAAAACCGACCGATACTCTCCAGCCGAACAAGGCCTTAGGGGATTTTCGCGTCGGATGTCTATGTATTGATGCTTGCTGCTACCTGTTTGCTGACATCAGCTAGTACAAAGAAATCAGCTACTCCCGCTGATCTTAAAAGATTGTCGCGAGTTGAGCGTTTGAGAAGTACATAAGTAGTGATTTCTCTATGGAACTTAAACCGGATCAACCGGATCGGAGGGAGTAGTATTAGCTGGATACAGTTTTCACTCAAGACAGGCCAGAGGCGGAGGCAGAGGGATGCAGCGACGTTGCAACAAGGCGCTCGAACCAGAACATCGGAGACTCAGTCGAGGTAGAAGCAGCCATCATGGATCCCCTTTCCAAGTTGAGTCTCCAAGTATTCAATTCATCCTTTTGTTCATCGAAATTGGTTGCTCACCTTGGATTCCAAGTATCAATTACATGTTACATCTAAACGGCATAATTCGAATTACAGTGCATTTGAATATCCTGGCTGATTTGGTCAAATTCAATTCCGTGAGCCCCAATATCTACATCCAAGCAGAGACTAATCCAAAAAGACCAAGTACTAGGCCTCAGCCAGGATCAAAGGGGATCGTAGCCTCAGCCATATTCCTGAATAGCGCCTCGAACCTTTCGAGGCAGCGCAGACGACCACGGACGCTCAATCCAGGGCTCCCAGGCAACCGAGACTACCGATGCCTTTGCCGGCTTTCGAGGAAGGTTGCTGGAGAAATAGTGGAAGCAATGCGCTCTTCTACATTCTAGTTTTCCTGAAGATTCCAATCAGCGCTGATGTCCATGGAAAGCTGGAAAACTTCAGCAAACTCCTTGATCAACGATTTATGCGCTATATTGATCAGTACTGCATCATCAAGTGCTGTTCCACCAGAAGCCATTTGTAATATCTCCTTAATGCTGCCAACGCCACGATCCTTAATGCCACAAGGATCAATGAGCTTAAATGGAGTTAAGTCAGTCGTGACATTTAGTGCTAGACCATGATAGGCTATCCATCTCGAGACATGAATTCCTATTGCTGCAACTTTCTGATCACCTAGCAAGGAAACAGTGGAGACATATGTAACAAGTCAAAAAGAAATATAGAACATTAGAGTTTCCTAAAGGTATGACATAAGAACTGAAAATATGATCAAGCACTTTCCATTAACCACGAGGATAGTAACATACCAACCCAAACACCAGTGAGACCATTTATCCTTGATGCCTGGACAGAAAATGCAGACTGAAGGGCACGGATGATCACTTCTTCAAGTGACCTGAGGTACCAATGAAGATCCATTTTGTGATGCCGCAAATTGAGAATTGGGTACATGACAAGCTAAGCAATCAAAATAAATGAGTATAAGAAACATGGATATACAGTCTTCATTATTAACAGCTACGGAAGGTTTTTTCTAGAATAACAGGGATCTCTCCCCGTACCATTCCTAAAAGCGAAGCCATACAGAGTTTTCCTAACCTGAGCTGAGAGCCCAGATGACTAGAAGTCTTTTTGCAGGAAAGTAAAACTACAAGCAAACTAGAACTAAACTAAGAACGGAAGTTATCAGCAAAAACAGATGATTTTCACTAAGAACTATGGATTGCTTGTGCATCTGATAAAAGTCCGGATCTTCATTCATGGAAAGCATAGTTGGCTGATTCTTTACTTTGCTCTGATTCTTTTCTAAACTGATGAGCATAATCAAGAAACACACCACCAGATCTGAATTACAAATATTTGAAATACCATTTCAGATAAGCAAACAACAAATTTGACTGCTAAATACCTGTCCAGGGCCATGATATGTTACTTCCCCACCACGGTCAATGCGATGAATCTCAATAGGAGCATCTTTTACTTGGAAACGGAGGTACTCCTCTCTGCTGTCAGTGCCCAGTGTATAAACCGGCGGATGTTGCAGCGTGACTAAGGTGTCCGAGTGATCTGCGTCTCTGACTGCCAACTCCTTCCTTCTTGTAACAACAGACTTCTGCCAAACCCATGATTCGGCGAAAGGAACCAACTCCTGATGGAGATCAAAGCACTCACACCTGTTGAATACAGTCGAATACAAGGAGTGTCATCTGCATGACAACCACCATGAAGGAATGAAATAAAATCTTATCATAGCGTCAATTCAGTTGGCACTTTGGTGGAGCAAAAAGGAAACTCCCCTAAAACGGTAAATCTTCATCAGCAATTTTTTTTATGTTATCTTGTTGTAAATCCAGCACATATTCTGAGACTAATTGGAATCGTATGGCTTTAGGATGAATAAAACTTGGTATAGCAAAAACACAGGTACCTCCTCATCTCGACGGGGCCGGCAACGGAAACCACCAAATCCGTGCCAGTTGCGACAGAGGCGGGGCCGGAGCGACTTCTCCTCCGAGGGCGCGCCGAGAGGGTGGCGTGGCAGGATAGGACGTGGTGGCACAACGAGATGCAGGGGGCGCAGACCACCATGGCGCCGCGGGATTGTGCTCTCAGTTAGAACTGGGCGGAATGAATCGAGCAGGCGCGCGGTGGCGGACGCACCGAGGAAGACGGGGGCGAGGTTTTCGCGGATTCAGGGTAGGTTAATACGGCTTACCAAAAAAATCGAAGACTTACCTCACCAAAACTTTATGTGGCGATATAAGTACTGCAATATGCCGATTTTTTTTGAAACATTTTCTCCATTAACTCAACTCAACAAGTTACGATTACACTCAGAATCAATCAGTCCAGCCACGTAGGGAGGAGGAATTAACACGCAATCATCCATAGAAAAACCCAGTTTAGCTAATTCATGAGCTACAACATTGTTCGCACGCTTAACTTTACTGAATCTCGATCTCGGAACAAGGCTCAGTAAATCCTGCATCTTTTTCAGAAAAAAGGCAAAAGCCCAGTTTTGAATTAACAAAGCTCAGAGTTTACAACGGCAATTACAGAATGGGTGCTGAGGAAATCAGCTTACAAGCAAATGAAAAAAAACACAAGACACAACTTGAAGTGCTCCAAAACACTGAAGGCTGCAACGGTCGTCGATTGAAGTGCCACGAGAGCGAACTTGGCGACGAAGCTTCTGAACCGCTGGAACATGCCCACAGCTGCAACCAAAAGATCCACCCGTCGTCAAGGTGCCATCCGTCTCCACGGCCGAAGAAGGCCCCTGCCCCCTCACTCAGTTCGAAGAACGTCGCACCGTCGGATTTGGAGAAGCTCACCCTAGAACACAGATGGCAAAAGGACTACGGGATCGCCGAGGGAGATGAAGGATGACAGCCCACCAAAGCAGAAAGCACGCCGAGAAGAGCATCACCTACGGCCGCCACCCACACCCTGTTAACCGGTAGACACTGGCCTCCCAAGACAGCGCCTTCAAGATGGGAGCGACACCAAAGTGTTGCCGCCGTCCGGTCCATTGAGTGGACCAAAGATTTTCATCCGGAGCCGTAGGTCAAATCGGCATGGACCCTCGACAACGCCCTCAAGGGGGATCGTGGCACCCGAAAGCGTCACCGTCGTCGGCCAAGAAAAGCAGGCAAGGTTTTCACCTGGGAACCACTGCCATTGTCCAAAGAAATCATGCCGGCAACAAGGTGGAACTGGGCAACCGAGACACTAGAGAAAGGAATAGAGCAAAGCTCTCGACCACGACTGACCCACGACGGAGCCATCGTCGTCCAAACGGTCCGAGATACCATCCAGCACCTTGCGTTGTGGAGCCCGTCGCCAGGCCACCGCCACGCCCACCGCTCAGGGCCGCTGCTCCGACTTCCGAGGGTTGCCAACGATCACCCGCCTGCACGAAGCCGGCCACCCTAGCTACCGCGACAGGCACCTCCTCCTAGGGCCCCTGTCCTCCTCAACTATACGACGAGGCCGAGAAAACCACAGGAAACCATGGCAGAACTGAGACCACCCAAGGTAAAAATTGCAGCTTGAACTTGAGGGAGAGCCACGAACACGCAGACCTCCACCTGCACGGGCCAGCCGCCGTATGCTGCATCCCTGCACCCGAGCAGGGGCCGCGGCAGGGGACCCGAGCGCGTTAGATCTGGCCCTCCAGATCTGCTCGGAGAATCCAGCCACCGCGGGCCGAGCTGTGGAGCAACGCCTTGCCGGCTTCGACCTGTCTCACCTCAGCTACCTCAAAAAACATGGGGACTAGCAGCTCCGCGCCATGGTGACCACCAGCGGATCTCCGGCCGCCGGCCCGCAGGGGAGGAGAAACGGGGGAGACGGAGGGGGACGAGGCGGGGAAGCCCTGTCGTCGCCGCGGGTAGGCCGACGGCGGCGAGGAGCAGGGGCGAGGCGGAGGAGGAGATGGCTGGCGGCGCTAGGGTTCGCCTCGTGAGTCGCGGGAGCAGCTCACGAGACGCATCCTCTTGGTCTTGCTCAGATTTCCAAGCTAAATCCTGCATCTCACGTACCACCTTAGAAATAATCGACTAGGCACCTTGTTTTGTAAAGCATTGATCACCCCTACACATTCATTCTCAATAATGACCAGATTGACGCAATAAGGAATAATTGCTTTGATACTCAAGTTTCCAGCTAGAGCTTCAGCCATTTCTGTATTTGGACAATGATCTGATCGCCCCCAGGCAGAGAGGAGGACATTCCCCAGCTCATCTCTTAAAATGGCACCCCAAGAGGCCACATTTTTGCTCTCCAAAAAGCCAGCATCAAAATTCAGTTTACACCACCCCCCAGGTGATTTTGTCCAACACGATTCCTAAACAGAAAGATTAGAATTGTCAGGTCTGAAATCATTTGAACATGGTTGTCCAAAATATATTCTAAACTTCTCCTACCAGAAGTTTGATCTGTAAAATATATTCTGCATCAGCATCATGGAAGATCGATCTGATGAGCTGCAACTTCCAAGATTTTGACTCTTGATCAATAAGATCAGAGACCCATCTCCTTCTCGAGACAGAAGCGATTCCAATGACTTCTAAATTTCTTCTTGGCACCCAATTGTCCCTCCAAATCCTGACCTTTTCTCCATTATTTATCCGCCAAATCATACCTTTCTTGAGAAGTTCGAGCCCATGGATTATACCTTGCCAGCTAGGAGAAGTGTTTTTAATGAAAGCAGTGTCCAAAAGATCTCCAGAAGGAAAGTATTTAGCCTTTAGAAGTCTGGCATAAAGGCTATTTGTAACATCCCAAATTTTGGAACCAAGAAAAACTTAGTTTTACCAGACCCTAAAATTCAGAACCAACAAAAAAAAACTTTTTGAAATGTTTTGCTGATTGTGTTTCCTTCCCATTGCTATGTTTGAACTAGTGTGACTTGTTGTTTGAGTTGTTTGACTAGTAAATCCAAGACCCAACCAATATAACTATATATTACACTTGGTGATCATGTTATGACAAGAACAGAATATTCCATACATCTTCTCTACTCTTATTTGGACCAACTTATTTTCAAAGGATGCTTTGTTTAGCAACAACCAAAATACCTACTCTTTGAGAAAACAAAAGTACTTTCAAAATTAATTGTTTCCAAAAATATGGAGATCTATATACTATCTCCAACCTTGCTACCTCCCTTGTATTGGTAGCCCTTATCTTAAACTCACACTTTTATTTCTTTGAAAACAATAAAGGTGGGAAGTATATTGCCCATATATTTTAGCAACCCTTTTGGAAAAAAATAACAAATTATGAAGTTGAGCTTTTCCCACCTTATTCTTGTCAGGACGATACTAGATCCCCACCCCACCACTTATCTGAGTGATTAAAACTTGGTTGAAAACTTATAAATGGTTGTCCAGTGTTGGTTGTTAATTCCTGCCCAATTGATTGCTTGTGTTGTTTGTCTACTAAACAAGGACCCGAAGAAAGAAAAGAAAATCAAAAAAAAAAAAAGGATCAACACATAAAACCATGTGTGACAAATGTCACAAAATTCTCCAAATGAGAAATTGATATCATCTTTTCAACCAAATTCAGTGGGGTGACATAAGGATCACTCCCACTTTGCTCTTACATTCTTTTCCCTCTCCAAAAATATTTCTAAAAATCTTGAATTTAAATTTCATTTCTTTCTTTAGTAAATTCAAATCACAAAATGTGCTATGTTGCACATATCAAATAAATTCTACCACCATACCAAAAATACATGTTTATACATGTGAATCAAATCAGGGAAATGAACTTCAAAATTTTGAATTAACTTTTAGTTGACGCATTTCATCGAACACGTTGCAAGCACTGCACGTGTTCTTCCCCAAAATTCTTGAAAACGAAATCGAATCGAATGATTGGATGTTTCCTTCGTCGATTCCTCACTGCCACACTCTCCTCTCACCTCACTGAGCCACCAGAGCAAGGGGAGAGCAAGCAATTTGGTCGAAGGACCCGTGGCCATGCCCGTGCGCACGCCACCGCTCTGCCCATGCCGGCCGATGATGGCGTGTCGAGGAGAGCAGCCGCACTGGCCCCTCTCTGCGCCTACCGTCACCTCCACTCTGCCCCGCGTTCATCAGAACGGAGTAGACCACGCCCTGACGCCCAGCCTCGCCGTACCCCTGCAGCCGTGCGCAGCTCGCCATGTCACGGCCGCGCGTGGACGCCGACGCCAAACTTCACCACCACGGCACCCCAGCTCGTGTGACTCATCACCGACGCGCTCCTGTCACCCCTCAACTTCGCGGACACGCCCACACCACCTCTGGAGCCCTGCGGCGACGCCATCGATCCATCGCACTCCGATGACCCGCCATGGATGCCGTGCGTCCCGAGCTCACTCCCGAGCCACCCGCGACCACTCTCTCCCTCTGAGCCCAGCAGAGCAACCCCACTCCGTAACCGCACAGTACCACCGCTAATGACGTGCTCTCCCACCCCCTAGCTCCTCTCGTGCACCCTGTCCACGGCACGCCGACGTTCGGCAATAAAAAGCCACCCCGCACCCGTGCCTCCACACCCCGCCATTTCCCTCTCCCGCACTCCCCACACACCCCGTGCACCTCCAGGAGGGAGGAGCCCCTCCCTCGAAGCCCCATTTGCCTCTGAGTTTCCTCGAGCTTCGCCGGAGCCGAAGGTGGAGGTCGATCACGGCCCGGCCGTGATACTCCCTCTTTCTTTCCTCTCTGGCCTGCATCCTCACCACCATTATCACCACCCTCACCCGCCGTAGTTTCTACTTGTTTCATGCACAGACGCATCGAGGAGCCGTCGCCGGAGTTGGAGCACGGCCGCGAAGGAGCAGCCGAGCTACGCCGACGCCAGGAGCTTCCCCAGCAAGTGCCATCCGCCCCATGATCTTCCCCGAGCTCCCGCGCACGTTCTGCATCATTTCCGCAGCCTCCCGAGCCCCCTAGGTGAGTTTCAAGTGCACCTCGCCGTCGCCGGAGCTCCGGCGCCGCCGCGAGTTAGAGGTCGATGATCGCGGGCTCTGTGAGTCGTTGGATCTAGATCCAACGGCCACATACCGTTTCGATTAGAGTTAGGCTGACAATCTGGCCCCACCCGTCAGCGATTTAAACATTATCCGTAGCGCGTGAATTAAACCTGAGTCACTGACGTGTAGGACCCACCTGTCATGCTCTTCAACATTATCCAGAGGAGATTGATTTTCAAATCTATTTCTCTCTGGAAATTTCAGTACTGGACCTAGTTTAGAAATTCAATATCTCGAGTTTTAAGAATCCAAATAAATCAAACTCAAATGATCTGGAAAGCTTATGAAATTATTTAACTCACCAAAGTGGTCTCATCTCATTTAGTTAAATAATAAAAGTGTATTAATAAAAATGCTCTATAAGGTTTAAAACACCAAACCATTTGTTTCTCGAGTTATATTAGTCCAAATAACTTGAAACCAATTTTGGTAGCTTTGTACTAGGACCCTTTAGCTTCCCAAGTTTTGGTAGAATTAATTGAGCAGTATAAAATCCTTAGCCTTTGGTTGAACTTCAGTAAACACTTCTGCACTAAACCAATTAGTGTGAATTAATAGTAGGTCCAATCAAACTAAACCCAATTTTGTTAGGTCACATTCAACCAAGGTTAGTTACCCCTAAAAGGATTTAATTTATTGATCAATAAAACTTAAGCAGTAGCTAAAACTTGATTTAAGACCTTCTGAACTAAAACATTTGTGTAGGGAGCTTGATAACTCCAAAAGACCTCAATCCAATTGGGTTGTCTTCTACACATCAGTAGCTATCCATAGAATTTTAGTTTGAAATTTTGTGACCGACCTAGATTAATTGGTGAATTAAATGGTGTACAACTAGTTTCTGCCTTGGTTTGAAAATAATTAAATAAAGGTTAATTCGATTAAATTGAAACCACGTTGTGTTGCTTGATGTATGCAGTGGCTATTTATAGCATTTGTGATTGTAAGGTTGTGTTGATGCTTGAGTTAGTGTAGTGATTGTTTGTTTTGCTTGTTTAACGTTTAGACGATACCGTTGACGGATTCATCGAGGAAGGAGATTTTGTTGAACCAGAAGATCAGGATCAGTATCACTTTGTGGAGCAAGGCAAGCTACTTCACTGAGCTTGCATCTATATACATCTATTTTGATTCACCTGTTTTACGTATAAAAAAAAAGCATAAGTGATTTATGTGGTGTTTGCCACTAAAGTTAGGATTTGGAAAACCCTTTTACAAAATACAGGTACATTATTGAGACACCCGATATAGAGGTGTTAGTAGTGTGCAGTAATTTCTAAATGTATTTGTTTTTACTCAAAAGCCTTTTATAAAAATCTATTGGTGAGATTACGATCCACCCAGGTTTTGGTCAAAAGTATTTTGCTATGGAAATGGGAAATGATTGTGAAAACCTTTTCAACAGTATATGAAAAACTATTTTGCCACCCTATGTAGAAGTATCAGTTTGTTTATACAAAACTATAGGGTGGGAAAAACCTTGATTATTCAAAACTCCTTTTTCAAATCCGTGGATGAATTATGGTATGCCGAGATGTCGGTGATGAAATGGAGAAATGGAGTATGGTGATGTCTTTGAAAAAAAAATGCACATTGTGTCCTTGTACTTACATCCCCAGCCTAAAATCTGTGCGACCACATTTACCCACATATGGGAAAGGGCGTAGTCATATAATTTGCTCGTGTTAGTACTGGATGCCTCAACAACGAGGATGACCTCGTTCCATGAGGGGATGGTCTGAGGACCTGCCCCTGACCCGGGTCCTCTAACAAGAAGAACGCCTAAGGGCTGTTATGATTGAATTGGAGATAGAGGATTTGTAGGGCCATTAAAATTCGCCGGGCAGAACTACGAAGTCCTCACACTTAGTTTCTGAGGATTTAAGTGTCGATGGAACCGGTTTCGTAGCGGTAGGGTCCTATACTAGCATGAGCAAAGGACAGGCTATGGCCGGGAACTCAACTTCGCATACCCCTGGTATGGCGGGACGTGGCTGACACGATGAGTGACCGGATGGGTGTGGGAAAAGCGTGCTACCTCTGCAGAGGGTAAAACTATTCGAATAGCCGAGTCCTCGGATATGGACAGTTGGGAGGCTGTCCTAAGACCTTGTGCAAGTTTTACAAAGTTTTGAGTTTGAAAGGAAAAAAATGAAGTGGAGATTGTTTTATGCAACTATACCAATGAGTTGGTATGAGGTTGCTGGAAAATAAGTGACCCTGAAGGGGCTATGTTCGGAAAAGGTGGAGTTTTGGAGAAATAACCAAAAGGATATTTTCTGGAAAAAACGTTTTAAAAGAGACTTCTTACAAGGAAAGATTTATGGGGAAAAAGGTCTCAAAGCCTTCTTTGTTTTGTTTCAACAAAGGCTAGAGAGGTTTTCGAAAAATGTAAAGTTTGTGAAAAAAAGTTATAAAGTTCTTCTTACCTTTTTCAATAAAGATATAGAGATGTTTTCAATAAATAAAAGTCTTATAAAATAAAACTAAACTAGTGCATACTCGAGTTGGGATAGTTTGCGAGTACAATCAAATGTACTCATATTGGTTTCGTCCCTGGCTATTGTCTTAGCCAGATTTTAAAGAGGAGCAGTTCGAAGAAGAGGAGTTCACTGGCGTCTTTGCGAACTAGGGCGCTTCCCAGTCAGCTGCCTGTAGGGTTAAGGCGAATGACTTGGGCTCCACGTTATTTGGAGATTTCCGCTGCAAGTACCTGTTGAAGCTTATGACTTCAATCACGTAAGTATATTTATTCGGTATTTATGGATGTCCTATGATGCCAATTCGAGTTATGTGCAACAACAGACTGATCATGGGATTGTTGCAGGAAACATAACGAGTATCTCGGATAGCTAATCCGGGGTCCTCACACTATTTGGGAACTCAATTAGCCTCCAAGCCTGTTTAGGAAGCAGAGCTTGATTGAACAAACGAAGATCACGAAAACCTAATTCTCCTTTGCACTTGGGTTGAATCATCTTTTCCCAGGACATACAGTGAACTTGTTTGTGATCCTCTTCATCTCCCCACCAAAAATTCCTTATGATTTGGGCAAGTTCTTCACACAAACCAACATGAACTTTGAACACACTCATAGCATGGGTAGCAATAGACCGAGCCACTGACTTAACTAGATGACCCGTTGCGCGACTGCGCAACTGCCGGATGCAACTACTACATTGTTGCCAATAGGCTAATGAGCATAAACATGATTCCATATCTATGCACTACAACCAAAGTCACCAAAGATGAAGCACGAATAGACAACTAATTCTCAAAGGAGATGTAGAAAGAACTGCACAAAAGACCAACACATTGAAAGACATTACCGGCTCCTCTTTCTTTTTATATTACTTTAAGGAGGGATAAGAATAATAGTTAGAATTTGGATCAGATAATACACCTTTTATCTCTTGAGCTAAAGAGCACACCATAAAGAGAATCATTATTGTCTGGCAAAATTACAATAATTAAGAAGGTCAAGTTGCCTGCCCCGTGGTTTCAGAATGTTCATGGCACCTTGATAGCGTGTCCTAAGCAAACTTTCTACATGGGAAAATCTTATTGTACATTCATGTTTAACAGCGTGATGGACACAATAGAGGGATAGAGGCTCGATGAACGATGTAGATGACATATCAGCAAGAGAAAACGTCAAGCTGTTTCAAGATGCAAGAGAGGAACAAAATCAATTTAATGACCTCTCTTCCTATCACTGGCATAAAAAAGGTCGATTGATATTCCACGGAACTGGCAATTAAACCACCACATTGTTCCTGTGAGTTAACTACATATATCAGAAGATTAGAAGTAAGCATTACATATGTGACAGTGCACACAGTCTGGCCTTGTTCCACTTCAACATCCAAGTTCCAAACTGTACATTTGTGTGTCGTAGCTCTAAGAAGCATTTTGGAGCCATGATTCTAAGTAACCAAAAACTATTAACACAAGGCATAAGAAGGCACACAATTGCATGGAAAATCAATACTTAATGACACTACTCAATACATGCATGGAAAGCCAAGTTTATCATATTTGTTTAGCACACTAGCTTTATTAAATAAGAGAATCTTACAAAGGAGAGGCAAAGAGAGCCTCCAAAATCAGCCGAAAAGGCTTCACACATTAGGCACTGCCCAGAATTCTGAAGCTTGCTCGCTACTCTATCATGATGATGCCCTCAAAAGTTGAGGCCTATGTTATTCTGAAAGACCTTATGGGCATTGAAGATCTAATTGCCCTTGTCACCGTCCGATGTGTGCTATTTGGTTTCTGTATTTGCATGATTGTGTAGGAGCACGATTCTATCCTATATTATAGTTAGTGCTTAACGGAACCATTAGATTTCCTATATTTGTTGGTAAGCACGTATGCAAGTGTCAAACAAAAAATCAACAAAGGAAAAAGAAAGTAAGAAATGACCATGGCAGCACACATTTATATAAGCATGGAATCACACATATCTAGAGCTGATAGACCGGGCATATAAATGTAGAGAAAACTGACAGCAGAATCAAATCTACACTCTTAAAACACTTCTCAACAAGTACAGAGTAATCAATTTTTATGGATAATCTCATATAGCCAATAATTTAAATATTGGCTATGTAAATCCATAAATATAAGCTACCGAATTCCTATTATAGGGCCACAAATAATAGCCACTCTGCCAAATGAAGGGAGTGGCGATAATATTTAAGCCTAACCTGCTTCCATTATGTGACCTGACTTAATGGCACATCAAAAACCTCCTTAAACACAGCGTCTACACTAAGAACGCAAGATCCTGGCACATTTTCCTGATTCTCATAAACAATACGACTAAACAGGAAACTGGCACACTACTGCAGCTGCTCTCATGTTCTCAGAACACACAGGTTTGATGGCACAAAAAATCAATCATGAAACAAAAATTAAATTAGGGAGTAGGGAAGGAAGAAGAAAGATAGATCCACAACAAAACTCAACTGTCAACGAATCTCAAGATCCATCGATGGTCGTTCAGCACCTGGGCGAGCAACAGTCCCCTGGATGGCCAACATCGATATGCACCTGGGCGAGAGAAGAGGAGTTGCTGATATGTGGAAGAAAATTACGGAGACTGCAGCACACTAATATGCCGTCAGTTAGGGCTGCCAGGCTTAGGGAAGGTGCTATTTTCCCGTTGCTGGTTCCAAAGGTCAACCTGCAGATCAAACACAATCATGTCAACAGGAAGATACTTATATGTATCCATTTGCAACTCATGATTATATTTTAAAATGAACAATAAACATGCATATCAACAAGGTCAGTTAACTCTCAGTTCACGTACATCTCTAGCTCGTGTAGACTATCCAAAAACAGGGCCAAATGTAAGAAGCGACAGTATGCACGATAAGTTAATCTAGAAAATAGATATACTGGATCGTCGTTCACCAGGAGAGCAACAGTTGAATCTAAATACAAGTTTCATCATATTCAGAAAGCTATACAGTATTCATCATTTGCAACTCATGATTATATTTTAAAAATTACCAATAAACATGCATATCAACAAGGTCAGTTAACTCTCAGTTCACGTATATCTCTAGCTCGTGTAGACTATCCAAAAACAGGGCCAAATGTAAGAAGCGACAGTATGCACGATAAGTTAATCTAGAAAATAGATAATACTGGATCGTCGTTCACCAGGAGAGCAACAATTGAATCTAAATACAAGTTACTGCATCCGAAGGTATTCATCATATTCAGAAAGCTATATATCCAGTTTAACAAACCTGCAATGCAAGGAGATCAAAGGTCGCAAAGCATCATTTTTATAGAGAGCCTTAATAAAGTGTCAGCTTATAGCTAAAAGCACATATAAAAAATACCCTGCAATACAGAAAAATGGAGCTGCCATATTAATTGCTTTATGCAGAACCTTTGCCACACCAGCGGCTCAGGGAAACGACGAATAAAATGCCCCTGGAAAGTACAATATGTACAACTAAACCATCAGTACAAAATAGTCCAACCTTAGACCCATCTTGATTCTGAATTTATCCTAATGTCTGAAATCTGTACTCAAATTGCACATAAATATCAATTTTCATAGTTTTGTTGCTAATTGCCACATCATTGTACTACAATTAAAGGTGATATTTTCTTAATGCTTCAAGGCTAGTGACCTCTGTTCTTTCATGTGATTATCTGTGTTGCTCTCAATCCGACAGAATAAGAATTATTGGGGTCAGTTAGCTTATCAGACATGAATATATGTAGAACAAAACAAGCATAACTAATCTAACATGCTGGACTGAAAATAATGAACGGTCCACATCAAATGAATTACTTACCTTAACAAAGAAAATGACCCATCGCTGAAATCCTTCATTTCTGAAATATCACAAATATTAAAATGGTGAACAAAAGACAATATCTTGCACTTATCATGCCATGAAAACTTCAGTTGACTCCTGCAGCCATGCACACATAGCAATGATGTGAAAAATATGTTGAAAAGAGATTCATGTGCATTCAGTATAGTTCTTCAGTATGGACCAGCTTACCTATCTTCCTCTTTTGGCTCTAATCCCATGCACTGAACACCGAAAGCTTTCTTTCCATCTGGACCTTTGTAACTATGATATGGCATATGCAGGTTTATCATTTGCGTAACTATTTTTATCAGTCAAATAGAAATACCTGGAACGGACATTAAAGTAAAAATTGAAGAAAGCATGATACCTCTCCACCCACTTAGATCCGGAGCACCAGTGAAGCAGTACTTGTCTGGCTGCGTGCGACGAAGATGATGTGGTTCTTCATCATAGTCCCCTCCCACATACCCTGATTTTGGTTCTTCATGACGGTTCACACTGGGAAGGCCTTACAAAAGTGTTTCTGCAATTGAAACCAACTCATCATGCTCAACTCCTGGTGCTACAACAACCATCCTAGGAGGAGTGTAATTTTCGTACTTTCAGCACAAGTAAAACTCAGCACTTGCTTATCATAATTTGCCAGCACAAAAGAACAAATTCCTGGCTGCTTTGTGACCCAAATAAAACTGTAACGATAAAGAAATATCCAGAGGACATGTGATGAAGAAGCAAAAGTAGTGCAAGAATAGTAATTTGGCACCAGCAACAACACAACAAATAATAGGTAAATGCCCCCGCCATTGTATAGACAAGAAAGAAAAAGAGAATCTCATCGATAGTAGCCTCACCAGTAGTAAATCAAACCACCGTCATTCCCTGTACTGCCACAATATCCATTTCATATGCACCAAACCTGCAAAACAATAAGTTTTTCTGAATGCCGCAAACCAATAGTGCAAGACTAAGCATCAAGCAGAAGGCCAGAGATAACTTTCTCTCCATCAACAGAGATTTAACTTTTCTACAACAAAAATTTTATCCATTGAGACATGAACATAAACAGTTGCAAGGCACATGTGGCACTCCTTTTAACATAATATAATGGCAATGAAAAATACTCTCTGCATACCAAGAATGTACCGGAGACATGCAAAGGTTTATAAGGATAAACATGCAAAGGTTATGTGTTTATATGCAGTCAAGAGCGGCAAGGCAAAAACGTTGAGCATCCTATGATATGTACAACCTAACCCCATCCTCTGTGTCGTAAGGCCTAAATATTAACTACAGAGACGATGTTGGATCAAATTTAGCTACCAGTCGCAGTAGCACCGTGCACGACATTGGGGCGCAGGCGTATGTAAATGTTTGTCCTAGAATCCTCTTAAAATGACTGGATCTACCAGTCTAGAACTGAATTCATATGCAGGTGCTCGAGCTATGTGCACCAATAAAACAGAGCAACTTTCAATGCCCTAAATGGATGCTTATTTTGGCAACCATGAATTAAACTCAACAGCAAACATGCTACTCACGTCCTTAGAGATGAAAACAATTCTCTAATTAACATATGTCATCAAGATAACTCCAATGAACAAAATGATAGAAAGGGAAAAGGATGATGACCACCGTACCTTCATCCTGCTACCACCACATATGCTTGCCCTCCCCACGCCTTGCAGCTGGCTGACACACGGCCAAATGCCACCGCTGCTGCTCACCATCGAGTCGGGGATGAGGTGTTTTTTCTTAAACTTTTTCCATCAGGTGGAATTTAACTTTCCTACACAAATGTTGTTTCTCCATTGAGACATGAACACAAACAGTAAAGGCACATCTGGCAGTCCTCTTTTACCAAAACATGATGGAAATGAAAAAAAATATAGAGAGCGCGAGGCAGGAATTACGACAATAGCAGTAGCAATGTCTGGTTGCTCATTTCCTTGTGTTTCTCCAACCAGACCTGATGCTAGTTGCAAGGGGAAAGCACTTCAAGCTCATGACCCAGGCCTGCTGCTAGCATAGTCAATTAGCTCATCACCATCATGCCTGCAACATCAACAAGAAAAATCATAACTTAACCAAGTTTTGATTATAGATGGATCGTCACAAACAGTATACAAACAATCAGGACCTGAACAACTTTCTCACCTCAACTAATCCCGTGACAAATATACTAAACAAATAAACTAATCCGGGACATATATGACCATATTTAGATTGGGTTCTGTAATCATTCATTTTTAAGCTAAAATCGACTAATAGAGACCCGTAAGATCGAGCACCAGAACTGCACTATAAGCTGGTCCAAAAGCTATCCTAACCCAAGTTTAAGTCTGTATTTAAATACTTGACAACTCTGGAAAACCATAGGCATTTGGAAAGACAAACATACATAATGTTTTGTACCATTTGGTAAACAGATGCCTCACCGGGTCACCAAAAACATAAACTGCAATTACTATGAGCTCCAAGATACCATGATATAATGACATGTGAAACTGAAAGGAAAGTTGCTCACTATGATAATCATGGTATTATGCTCTTAAATAGATTGGGAAATACTATGCCATGATGAATGAGAAATCAAAGCTGCAAATGACAAACCAAAAAAACCATAAATGGCACCAAATAGCTAAAACCCTTCACTGGAAGTTAATTTTTACCAAATAGTTCCTCACCTCTAGAGTAAACATACAATTACTAATGACACAATCCTTCATGGCAACTCATAGCTAGGGATAACTGGCACATGCTGAGCGAAACTACAAGCAAATTCGTATCCTCAGATTGCATTAAAAATAAAGTTAACTCCCATTCGGGTAAATCCAAGTTCAGATACCTCTTATCATAAGGAACAAATCCAGTGGAAAAAACTACATCAGTGAACTATTTTTCGATTATTTTCTTAACGGGTATATGCAAAACAACCACATGACCTGTTCAAGTAAATAAATAAATTGAAACACCTTGCTTGAACAGTCTACAGCAGCTCCACTTATTTACAAATGGGGCATAATAAATAAGCCTGTTGCATAAACCAAAGTGGATAAAAGCTTTTGACCATAGTTCTCCTTTATCTTTATTGTGCACCAACACGATCAAGATGTCAAGACAGACCATCAAGTTTCACTAACAATTATATAGCTAACGCAAAATGTGTGATTTGCAGTTCAACCAAACAAATAAGAATCCCAATTTAACTATGCTAATTAGGATTCGACCGAAAATAGCTTGTGGCCAATATCTTCTGATACTATGCTTTCGACATGCCTACGACTATCCTGAAGCTAGTTTCTTGATTTCTCAAACCTCAAAAGCACAAATTCTGTAGTAAACTGTCTGTGTGCCGCTGCCCTCTACCTTGGTGTACCTTGGGCAGATGCTAGCATCCATCTGCCGCCGTCGCTTGGTTGCTCTATGCCACCATCGTTGTCACTCTGAAAATGAGTAGAGATCATCTCTGGATATAGTGCAGCAGCTTCAAGCGTGTATGCCACTTCCACCTGAACAATAGAAAAATTCCACTTGTAGAACTTTGGGGTGGATATAGTAACTCAAGCAATGGAGATCGCGGAACACACCTACAAGTTTCACATTCACAACGAAATCCATGAGTTTGACAATCATATTTCGCAAACAAATTTACAGAAGATGAACATGATGCAGCTCGTTTTCTTTTAGAGAAAACAAGCGACTTCACAAGACCCACCAGAGCAGCATCGAGAAAAAGAGCTCGCACACAGCGTCGATGCCCTCGTCCGCCTTATTTTCCATGAGCAAACAACCATCGCACAAAGTGCCCGCTTAGTTGACAGCTGCTCCGCAAGCAACAGAAAAACATAGCAGCAAGAAAAGACCAGCACATAATCATTTTATCAAACAGTTCATATGCAGAACAAACAAAGGCTTGAGAAGGAACGTGGAGAAAGATGGGCACCTCACCTAGTGCTTCCGTCCTAAGGGCAGAGAGGCTTGGAGGAGGACGCGAAGTGGATGAGGCCGGCGAGGTGGAGAAGGACGACGGGGCAGAGAGGCTTGGAGGAGGACGCGAAGTGCATGAGGCCAGCGAGGTGGAGAAGGACGACGGGCTCGAGGAGGTAGACCACAACCAACCTGTGTCTAGCCACGAGCTGCTGCAGCTACCGTACCTCTGCCTCCTCCCTGACCTGGCCGCCGCCTTACCTGGCCCAGGCACCACCGACCTTGCCAGCCGCCGCCGTGTGCAGGCACTGCGGCCCGGCGGCCGGCCGCCGCCTCTGAGCGCGACCACCCTGCCCGTCTGTCGCCTCCGTGCATGGCCGCTGCGGCCCGGCCGCCCGCCGTTGCCCTGCTGGCCGCCGCCTCCGTGCCTCCGTCCCCGTCTCCTCCACACGGCTTCAAGCGCCGCCAAACGCCGCGGGGAGTCGCGCACATCTTTGTCTCGTTCGGCAGCAAGGGCGAGCGGACGGGCGGTAGATGAGAGGGAAGAAGAGTTGGGGAGGGGCGGCGGCAGGCTTGGCTGAGAGGGAGGAGCAGGAGCGAACGGGGACGAGAGAGGCGGCTGAGAGGGAGGAGATTGGAGGAGGAGAGGGAGCGGGGATTGGGCTAGGGTTTCACCCCCGGGTCCGAGTTTTGTGTTGCTCTTTCGTGCGGTGAAATTGCTCATCCTCTGACCCGCGCCCAGCTTGTTCAACTGACGAACCTGGCCCACGAAATCTGGCCCCAGCGGTTAGCGCCTGTGCCCCTCAGTCATTTAGTGCAAAGAGGAATTCAACCGATCCAACGGTGAAAAATAGTGACAGCAAAAAATTTACCAAGATCGAACGGCCAGGAATCGCTGATCGGGGTAGGGAGGGGCAAGCAGGGGCAACAGGCGGGTAGGGCTTTAGCTTTTATAGAAGTAATTAGAGTTTCTTTGGCAGCAGATGACATGTATTTTTCAGACCAGTCAGAGCATTTTTTACTCATTCTTTCTTTATGAGATTGGAATGTCTCATTTTTCATCCTTCCTTCCGGGATTGGAAGGCCAATGTATTTATCATCAAAATTTGAGGAACTAACTTTTAGGACAGCAACAGTTTTCTTCCCATCCTCTTCAGAGCAAAACTGTCCCAACATAAGAGAGCATTTAGCTGTACTAAGAAGTTGACCCGTGCTGGATTCATAAGCACGCAGGATGGAATTGATCTTAGTAGTTTCCTCTTCATTAGTTTTGAAAAAGAGGAGACTATCATCAGCAAAGAAGAGATGTGAAATAATAGGACTCCTCTGCAAATTTGTAGACCTTGTAAATTACCCAGCTGAATCCGATGATGGATTAAAGATGAAAGACCTTCAACTACAAATAAAAAGAGGTAAGGCGAGAGAGGATCGCCTTGCCTTAAACCTCTAGTGGGCTTGAACCTTTTCATAAGCTTCCCATTTAACTTGACCGAGAAGGACACCGTTTTTACACATGTCATTATCCAACTCATCCACCTTTCAGCAAAACCAATTTTTCTCATAGCTTCCTTCAGATATTTCCAATCCACTCTATCGTATGCCTTCAAGATGATATCCTGCAGAAGAGGTCTCATACGATTCACCAGACATTTAGAGATCACCTTATAAATCACATTACATAGACTGATAGGTCTAAAGTCTTTGAGAGAAAGTGGATTCTTTATTTTGGGAATCAGAACTATAGCCATATCATTTATCCCATCAGGCATGGTTCCTCTGAGAAAAATCTGTGGACCACCCTGATTATATCCTCTTTGATAGTACCCTGTTGCATTGAAAGAAGCAAGCGGGAAAGCCATCAGGACCAAGAGCTTTCGTTGGTCCAATCTGGAAGAGAGCAAAACTGATCTCTTCATCAGAAAAATCAACACAAAACGACTCATTCTTCTAGTCATCAACCTTTTTTTTCCAGACACAGAGTAATAATAGAAGGTTGCACCAACGGATCAGCTGTGTACATGTTTCTGAAAACATTTGTGGTCATATCCTCCATTTTGACTGCAAAATCGTAATTCCATTATCATCTTGAAGCTTTTCAATTTTATTTTTTCTGTCTCCAGGTAGCTCTACAATGAAAGTAACCCGTATTCCTATCTCCCTCCCGGAGCTAGGAAATACGTGATCTTTGGCGCCAACGAATTTCTTCTTTTGTTAGAAGCTCATCAATTTCTTTCCTTAATTTCTTGGTAGCCTTCTTGCTTTTTACATCAGCTCTGACTTCCAGTTTTTGCCAAGCCTTTCTCTTTCTCTCAAGCTGTTTTGGAATGCATCCGATTGTGTGGCCACTCCAAGCATGCAGCGATTCCATAACACCGGACAACTTATTGGCCACATCACCCAAATCCGATGGTTTCTTATGCATATTCCAGGCAGCAGTAATTTCCTCACTCAGCGACATCCCTTTCCCAGTAGCATTCATATCTGCGCATACGAGGCACAGAAGTCACAGTACCAGAAGAATCAAGGTTTATTAACAAAGTGCAATGATCCTTGATTATCAGGTTTGTTAACAAAGGAAGTCAGATGGCGAACCTGATAGTTTGGGAACAGGTTAGACCAACCAACGTCAGCAACCACTCTATCAAGTCTAACACGAACATTTCTGTCCCCCATTTGCTGATTATCATAAGTCCACGGTTTATCAGAAAACCAAGATCATGAAGCTCACAGAAGGAGAGGGCTTCACGAAACTCTTGCATTTCATTTTCCCCTCTCCACTCTTCTTGCCACATACATTCATTAAAACCCCAAGCATGCACCAAGGACCATGTAGCAAGGGTTTTATTCTTTTCAGCAGATTCCACATATTAAATCTATCATTCGTACGCGGCTCACCATACACGAAAGTGCATCTCCATTTATTACCAACAAGAGGAAGATTACGGATCGTTACATCAATATGTCTAGCACTTAGACTAGCTATAGTGGGAGTAACATAGGTAGTAACATGCATGCCAGGTAAGCAAAAAAGATGATGTGGCAGCTATTTAATGTGGAGAGAGACAAATAGAGTAACATAGATAGTTACCGTAACATTACACACCCCAAGACAAAATGAGTCTACAACCTAATAAATGTTATCATGCATGACACCACGAATAAGTTACTACCCACTATGGAGATAGTAACATACGGTAGTAACATAATTATGTTACCACTCAATGTTACTCCCCACTATGAGTTGTCTTAAAAAGCTCAACTTGTACACTCTCGTCCCAAAACAAAGCTAACCCTCCCCCTTTTCTTTTATCCTTGAAGGTTATTACATGTTTCAGCCCAAGTCTCCATCTAAGCCCTTCCACATACTCTTTATTCTGTCTAGTTTCTGAAATAAAAAGTATTTTAGGTTTATGGATGCACACTAGCCTCTCAAGTTCCTGAACACGACTTTTCCAAATTAAGATCGTCATGGCTCCTGATCATCATGTTGGATCGGCTGCACACGAAGCACTGTGTCAAATCTCTTCCTCTTCATATCATCAGGGATATTGCACTCTGTATCCTTGTGACCAATGAGGCCACATAAACCACAGAAAGTCGGAAGCCTCTCATAGTGAACCGAGGCAATGACCTCCTTATCCAATTTCCCGTCAAGGAGTGTGATGCACCTCTGAAGCGGATGATCAATAGGGAGGTGAACCCGGGCCCTGACAAATTTGTTACAAAGGTTCCACGAGCAAAATTATCAATGCATATAAAAGCATCAATTTTCTTTCCTAAATCTCTAGCAAGTTGCTTGGAAAGGAGACAGCTAGGAATATGATGAAACTGAGTCCAGATGGGAACTGTGAAAAATTGTACCGTTTGATGCACTACAATATTGATCCAACAAGTTTGATACCTCTTCCGCTCCCTGAACACTCGCCTTGAAGAACAACACGCTGTCATCCGCAAACAAGAGGTGGTTCACACGTGGTGCCGAGGGCGCCACCTTGAGGCCACTAATTTTCGATGACTGTAAAGTGTAAACTATGTTTTAAGAGGCACGAAAGGCCCTCTACTGCTATCAAAAAAATATAGGGTGATATTGGATCTCCCTGTTGAATACACCTATTAGGGTTGAACTCCTCCAACCGGTTCCCATTCAGCATAACCGAAAAAGTGACTGATCTTACCATACCCATGATAACCGAGAGCCAAGCCTGATCAAAACCCAACTTAATCATTATTGCTTCCAGATAATCCCATTCCACTCGATCATAAACCTTCATCATGTCCAACTTGAGCGCACAATAGCAATCTTTGTTAGCCTTGCTCCTCTTCGTGAAATGCAAACATTCATACGCGGAGACAATATTATCGGTAATCAATCTACTTGGAACAAATGCAGACTGCTCCTAAAAAATAATGCTTGTCAAAATCACCTTCAACTGATTAGCCACAACTTTGGAAACAATTTTATAGAAAACATTACATAGACTGATAGGGCGGAATTGCGATAGCTGAGTGGGATTTGATCCCTTAGGAATAAATACCAGAATAGTGTTATTGATGCTTTCTGAACTCTCCTGCCCTTTTACAATTTTAAGGACATCACACGTGACATCTTGCCCACACACATCCCAATGGCGTTGAAAAAAATGAGCAGTAAATCCATCAGGGCCTGGAGCTTTAGTCGGAAACATTTGAAAAAAGACCTTTTTCACCTCATCAGTTGTATATGGTGCGGTTAGAGTAAAGTTCAAATCAGCCGTGACTCTCCTAGGCACATAATCCAACACATGATCAAGCCCCTGAACACCCTCTGATGTGTACAAATTTGTGTAGAACTCGGATGTCAAAGACTCCATCTCAGCTTTTTCTTCCGTGACTAGACCTGCACCATTAGTTAGAGCCTTGACCAGATTTATTTTCTCCTCATACTAGCCCTCTGGTTGAAAAAATGTGTGTTCTTATCTCCAGCTGACAGCCACTCTATCCTGGATCTCTGACGCCACATAGTTTCTTATCGATGATATAACTCCACCAGGCGCTCAGTCGTTTTTAACTCAGCATGAGACGGACCCACCCGGAGTGGTGCGTTGCGCATCTCCTCAAGATCTCGCTTTAGCTTCTTAATCTCCTTCTTAACATTGCCAAAGTGAAAGTGCATCTAATCCCTAATTGGTTTTGGTGTTAATGACAACTCAATTTATGATCTAATTGTGTGTTTGAGCTTGTCAGGTTTTATATTGACAACACATGAGAAGACTGGTGGAGAGAGTTTCTCTTTGGCTTGTGCAGTGTCTCTGCTCTAGGTAGCAGCAGTGCCGCTGGTCGCAACGGTAGTACCGCTGCAAGAAGCGGAAGCACCACTGGTGAGTGCGGCAGTACCGCTCTGTTTCTAGGAGCTAAGCTACCATTGTAGTACCGCCAGAGGTACCACTCGAAATGGTTTTCGGATCGATTTGCCGGTACCACCAGCGTTAGTACAGCTCCCGTGGACTGACCAGTCATGGCGCTTGACTTCCAGCGGTAGTACCGCCAACGACAGCGGTAGTACTGCTCCCGGGGAGTGAGCTTGTCTCACTTCTCAGGAAGCGATAGTACCGCCCGGGTTACCGCCGGTTTTGACCTTCGGGTCGATCTACCGGTACCACCAGCAGTAGCTCACCGGTACTACCGGTGTAGCCAGCGGTAGTACCGCTCCACTGACGGCAGCGGAAGCACAGCGGCACCGTGAGCATTGTCAGCAGAGTTGAGTGTCAGCGGTAGTACCGCCGGCCCCAGCGGTAGTACAGCTGCGGGTTTCCCTACACAACGGCCAGATTCGAAGAGGCCCCTATTTGAAGAGCTATCTTCTTCCTTGAGCATTTAAGCTTCACCTACCTCTCTCCCACCATTATTGCAAAGTTTCAACCTCCTATATCTCCCACTCCAACCATTCAATTACCTTGAAGGAGGAGGTCTAGATCTACGACTCCACCGAAGGAATTTCGCATCCCCCATTCAATCTTTGTGTATCTTGTTACCTCTTTGGGTTGCTTGTAACCATAGGAGGCTTTGTGAGTTTCGGAGCTTCACCTTGGTGTAAGGAGCTCTAGGACATTGTTATGAGCCTCCAACTCATTGTGGAGGACCTCAATCTTGGTGTAAAAGTTTGGTCAACGCCTTCAAGACGACCTCATAGTGGAACGAGCCGATCCCACGTGGGTGAAGCTCACGGATAATATGGTGAGCACATTCGTGCTATTGGAGTGCCTTGGTGGCTCCATCCCCTCCAACGTAAACGTACTTTCCTTGGGAAGGAGCTACGGGATTCATCTCCTCGTGGTCACTTTGCGGTTAGCTCTATCCTTTACTAATTGCTTCTGTTGCGCTTTATATCTTATTTGTATCACCTAGGTTGGTTTCATCTAGTAGCACATCTAGTCAATCTTGTTATACATTGTCAAAGCGCTAATTAAAAAGAAAAGGTTAAAATTCGTGTCATGATCTTTCACAAAGGTGTCATGATTCGAGCGGCGCATTTCCATAGAACCAGCAAAACTGCATGACCCTCTGGCCTCTGCGTGGAGCGCAACTGAAGGAACGTTTCAACCTTACTGTTGCACCACAGCATGTACACAAACATCGCTAACTGAAGCCGACACGGCACTGGTGAACAACAAGACTGATTCTGCTAACTGAAGTCCTTAGTAGTACTGACTCTATGGTTGCCGTAGCATTTGAAACTTTTTTTTTTACCATAGCCGTCCATGTGAAGCAGACAAATAGAAGAAACCAGAGGAAGGATAAAGATGGAGGTGATTGAGGATTAGCAAATCTTCTAAAAGGGCAAGTGGCTGGCTCAGAGATCAACGTGATGAAACTTGGTCCAGCAATTAATGGCCTTCATATTCCAGATGGGCATATCTCTGTTCTTGTTAAAATGCCCCAAGGAACATGGAACATCACTAAAGGGTCGATGTCACAGAACTATCGATCATTTTCTCCCGTCTCGGTCTCCTGCTCGTGATGTGTAGGTAGAATGTGCATCCACACATTTCCACGAGCACAAGCTCATTATTATCCGCCCCACTTGCTTACACAGTGAAATTCAGTGTACTCATCCTCAGGTGTGCGATCAGGGAACAAGAATTCGGGGACAAGAAAATAACTGTTCACTGGTGATGAATTGAGTCGATTGTTTGGTCGAGGAAACAAACCAAATTTGTTGTTAAAACGAACTGTATATAGTACAGATTGGCTCGGGGTTCTTCTGTCAGCGTCGAACCTTTGCTTTTGCAGATGTTGCTGATCCCCACTGCACGCGGATCGCTCGTGGACACCATTTTCCTTGATCTCCTGAAAGGCGCGCACCGTTTCGTTTAGCCGTCGAGTCCGCCTGCAAACAGAGGATTGAATTGAATGCCCTATACAGATATTGGGACTGCAAATTGAGGAGTGCTGGTACCTGACTGGTGTACTCTGAAGGTGAACCGGACTGTCTACCTGGAGGACGAGAGGTCCTCTTTGTCAGGGCCACCCTGTGTGCCCAAGCTCGGAGGAGAAACCACCTTGCTAACTTCAGTTACTAGATCTTGATTGGCATAATCTATACTACTATTAAAAGAGCAAACATGTTCGGGATACATTAAATTTGTGCCGTTCAATATCCAATCAACGCTCCAGATCGCTTCAATGTTTGACAACTCAACACACCTTTTCGTTTTCGTGATAATTATATAGATTTGCCACCCCTAAATAATAAACCGTTCATATTCGTTGTTCTGACTTTTCGTCGCTCCGACGTGCGGCCAACCGTTCCTGCCGTCGCCACAGTCTGCGTTGGGCAGCGCCACAACCCGGACGGCAAGCTGCGATCCTCTTACCTCCGGTGGAAAAAATAATGCAGATCCCACCCGCGCGGTACTTCCTGGCCCCCTGCCTACTACGCCCTAGAGCTCCACTCCATGCAGACCACACTCCAGCCGCGACCGCGAGCTATCTCCCAGCCATGGCCGTTCCCCGCATCCGCCCCTGCCGCCCGCTCTCGTCGGAGAGCTCCCAGGCGCCGCGCCGCCATGTGCCGACCGGGAGATGAACACGAGGTAGCTTTGTGCCTGTATCTCCTCGCTCCGGTGACCCTGTCCCTGCTGTTCAACGCCCTGTTTAAAATAGCGGGCTATTGTGTTTAGCGCCGGCGATTTCAGAAGCTACAAAAGGCTATAGCGCGGCTAAACCCTTATAGCCGTTTTGCTAAATAAGAGGAAAACCAATATTTGGGAAGCATATATTTGTATATATATTACTAATTCACAGATTTTATGGCCGCCGCCCCTCTTGGTTCTATTTTCGGGAGAGAGAGGAGAGAACGAGAAGAATTTAGGGTTAGGGTTGACATTTGGGCTCTAAAATTAGGCCAAGCGGCACAAATTTGACTTGAGCGGGACAAATTTTGATCCAATTTTTTGGAACCCCGAGCGAGAATATAGCGGCTAAGGGCTAAATTGGGGCTAAATTCACTTAGCCGGACTATTAGCGGCTATTACCTTTTTAGGCTATGAAAGCCTTATCTATAGCGCACACCCTCTTGCGAAGCTATAGCCGGGCTATAGCCGGGTGATAGCCGGCTATTTAAAACAGAGGTTCAACGCCGCAGTGGGTCGCGAATAGGGATGATTGCATTGCAAACTCAAGGTGCTCGTGGCAGGGAGCTTAGTCCAGGTGGAGTGGTGCAGCCTGGCCCAAACTGCAGCCAAAGTGAAAAACAACGGCCAGGTGAAAACTAGCATGTATTTTAGGTCCAGGTTGAGATGGAGAGAGATCTAGAGGTCGTGCTTTTTATTTTATTTTTAAAGTTTAACACGTCATATCCTACATGCATATATGAGTTTCTATGCTGATTTTTTTTGCAAAGTTTATTTGATATGGGCCGCTTATCCATGAAGTAGTTTAGCTCTGTCCAATTCAAGGTTACACTATATGTATAATCGGTTTTACATATAGCTAAAGAAAACAATATGTGAAAAAAAATTCAAATATAATAAATTAGGTGGGAGACCTGATCTGTTTCTCGATCAGTTTGTAGTCAAGCGAGGGGTTTTTTCTCTCCGTGCGTTGCACGGGCATTGTTTGCTAGTTAACCAAGAATGGAATGTCCGTTTGTTCAGTAAAATCGGTGGTAACTGTTAGTAGAACGCATTGCAACAGACACTTGCAGGTAATCAGAAATATAGTCTCATTTTCAGTTTACAGAGATTTTATTCAGATAATTCACAACACATTTGTGAGCTACCTATGAAATAAACATTATTTCTACCACAAATTTGCAGAGTTAGTATGAAGAGAACTGGGCTTGGTAGGACTGAACTGCACTTAGTACTGAGTTTAAAACTACTGAGTTAAGAAAACTCCATTCTCTTATCCCTCGTAATATTCCAAAGGCCGGTATCAGACATGTGGTCCCAAAGCTATTGTTTTTTCTGCTATATTAGAGGTACACATTGCTATCTGAAACCTGACTCGGCAATGGTGAACAAGACAACCGAATCTACAAATTCCATGCATGAGAAACATACAGGAGGAGCAACCCTACCGGAATGAAATCCCCTAGCAGATTTGGGAATGAATCCTCTACAGGAATGAATTACCTATAGGCATGAATAGTTATAACTGCTACTAAGGAAATGCAGCCCTCTGGTATTCCTCAATTGTTGCATGGATTTCATGTTTCAGAGAAACAGAGGAAGGATCAGGATCAACATGACTAAGTATCAGAATATATGCCTTACCACTTTAAGCTCCAAATTATCAAATGGACTATAATCAAATGTTATGTGTGATTAGAAGTCAGAAACATGATTTGGGTCCAGCAATATAGTTTCTCTTTTTGTAAAAAGCTACAACAGTACAGATTGAATGCCTTCAGACCTGAGACAAAAATATTTGAAGTTTTCTGATGTCATGCTCTTTCAATCTGGGATTATCGATCTACTTGTAGAGATTTCTGATCATGTGAAGCATGCAAGCCTGCCCAGAATCCAAATGCAACTTTGTTTTGTGTAATGAATAGCCACTTTTCAGGTCTTGAGATCGCCAGCAAATCAAGCCTTGGGTTTCTTGTAGTGTTTGTGTTCCTTTTCTTGGTATTTTATTCTTTCTTGTACCACCGGCATTCCATGTTACAACACATCTTTTTTTTTTCTTCTATTTACCGTGGTCAGCTTAAAAATCAAGCAGTATTTAACATAATTCATGCAGTTTCGGTTCAATCTTTTGCTAGAATATGTTTCATGGTATTCTTAAAAATTCCTACACACGTAGTTTTCTTCACCACCACAGTACTTCACTACCTTACTAGATCAGACTACACAAACAAGAGAACCACACCGATCCTTACTGAACCATGTAGCGTGCAAAATAAGTGTCTTACTTAAAAGCAAATCAACAAGACACTTTTGCAAATGCCATAACAAATTCTTACTTTTAAATTAAAGCTTACACATCCCTACCTAAAACCAAAATAAGCAGGCAAGCAGTGGAACAAAGGACTGCAGCGAGCTGATTATACGGTGAGTCCTCTTCACTTAATCAAGATCGGTGGCAAAAAGTTATGGTACCATACGAATATGACTCCTATCTACTGAACGACGAGTCCAGGCTGCGGTTACACAGCATCCTAATTAATCTGGTACAAGTTATACTAAATACAGTTTGAACTGCCACTAAGGAAATGCAGCTCACTGCTATTCCATGATGGGACCCATGTTACTCACCATCCAAAACCTTCCTTCATCTTTACATGGCATCTCTGTTTAGAGAAAACAGAGCAAGGATCAGCATATGTAGTAGCCAATCATCAAAATATAAAATAGAGTAATAGACTAACAAAGCGAGTGGCTGATACAACGCTAGTCAAATGTTATGCACTCTCAGAATCCAGATAATGAATATCCACAAATTCAAATTACCCACTGTTTACTTGGACTTGCCACTATGATGTATCTCAATCACAAATCATGCATAAGCCATAAGGTCAATCATACCCACGTGTAATCTATGACAACTTGCAATCGAGAAAGAAATATGATATCAACCAGGCACGTATACATGATCTCATACATAGCTTCAGATTCAGAATGCAAAGGTGTAGCAGAAAATTACATTGTGGTCTCAAATATATTACTTTTACTGCTACATTAGAGGTACACATTGCTAACTGAAACCTGATTCACCATTGGTGAATAAGACGGACAGCTCTAGTAGAGAAACATCTTGGTCAAATTCCATCCATAACAAGCATACAAGTAAAGTAACCACAAGACTGCGACACTTGCAGATCAGTGAAAAGTAACAACAGTATATAGAAACGAGTATTCTTCACAAAACAAACAGGAATATCTATCATACAAGTGCCTACTCCCGTTACATAGCATTCTGATTGACATGGGTATGCCTATCGGGTACCCTACCATGAGGGTACCTGGTGCACGTATCGACTAGGCCCAACTATCAGAGCCTACATGAAGCCCATGAAGGGAGGCCCACGAAGATGAAGTATCCTTCAAGTTTGGCGAAGCAATAGTCGGTTTAGAGTTTCCTTACTTGTAAATCGAGTCGGTTACGAACACCCGGGACCCAGCCTATTATTTAAGGACTGGGAGGGCCATCGAACCAGACAACGAACCACCAGAGCCACAAACCCTAGCGAGATCGACATCTCGCCGGGATCCTTGTAACCATCATATTCACAAATCAATAACAGACAGGCAGGACGTAGGGGTGTTACCTCCACACGAGGGCCCTGAACCTGGGTAAAATCTTTGCCCTGCTTGTCAGCCGACGATACTTCCAGCTCTACCACGTTCTCTCCCCCATATTCATAACCTAGGGACCTTAACCATGGGTCTTGATGAGTCTACCCCTCGTCAAGTGGCGCCGTCTGTGGGAAAGAATAGCGCTGGACTCGAAGTTTCGCCGGTCCCAACAGCAAACGGCAAATCGCCGATCACACCAGCAAACGGCAACTCGCCGATCTCATCTGCAAACGGCAACTCGCCGGCCATGTCAGCAAACAGCAACTCGCCGATCCAGGCGACACACGGCGACTCGCCGATCTACTCGAAAAGCGGCAGCCTGCCCGCTTCCCGCAAAAAGCGCATCTGCTCTTCCAATGAATTTCAATCCGCACTCGCCGGAGCTTCAGGAGGCGTTTTCTGGCCTTGAATCAGGTTTGAGCTTAACTGTTGGAGCATTCAATTTTTTCGTAAACAATCTTGGCACGCAGGACTCGACAGATCCGCAACAACGGTGCTGGGTGCACTCGAGGCTCCGTCGACTGCGCTCGCCCCATCGTCGAATCCTGAAGCCTGCTCGCCCGCAACAACCATGTCGACCGGCGAGCTCGATAGGTTCATGATGACGGAACTCCAAGGCGAGGAAGCAGAATCAGCATACAACACAAGCAACATCGACTTCAACCTACCACTCGACGAGAGTTTCGACTGCGGGATCTCCCTCGATGACTTCTACGAGCCCGCGATTCATAACGACAACAACGTCGACTCGGAGATCTTCACCAACACCAACCTCGACTCAGAAATCCGTAATGGCTTCGCCAACACCGAGATGAGCATAGGTGATGAGCACATCGACAACGAGATTCGCCTCGAAGATCTACTCGATGAACACACTGGCTCTGACATGAGCCTCGATGGCGATGTCGAGTCCAT
Organism: Poa pratensis; assembly: GCA_947311845.1. NCBI lineage: Eukaryota > Viridiplantae > Streptophyta > Magnoliopsida > Poales > Poaceae > Poa > Poa pratensis. Next base: position 3,313,276 of record CAMZMU010000121.1, on the reverse strand, counting down.
GACTGGAATCGACAGCACATACACCTGTCCTCGGGTCACGCCCCATCAGGTCTACGTGGCCTTCACCGCAGAATCATCCGCAGACGCTGCCGCTCGCAGGCCTGCACAATTCCCATGCACGGTAACCATGCCAGATGGGGTCACAACCTTGACAATCACGGAGGAGATGGCAGCAAAAGCAGATAAAGTCATAAAGGAGTGCACTATGATGCCGCCAAACTCCACTCCAGAGGAGATGTTGACCTTCCAGTACTTCAACTGGCAGGAGTCAATTCGACTGCAAAACTACCGAGCGACGCTCGAGGAGCGCAAAAGGCAAGCCAGCCTCTCGAGTGCCCGACGAAGGGAGCAATCCCTCGGGTCCACACAGCAACCAACCCCTCGACCTAGGTCGCGGTTGGCAAGCCTTCCAGAACATGAAAGGGTAGCAATCACCCGTAACCTGTCGTTCATGACAGAGGACGCTAACGGAATCCCAGTACCCAAAACTGCTGCGGGTGCATTATTCTCCGTAGGTGCTTACCTCAAGGCAATACAACCTCCGGCGAATGACCCTAACGCAGCCCTGCATCGCCAACAACTCAAATCGCTAGCTCTAGCGGCACAGGCTATGCAGCCAGAAGACAAAACTCCAGCAAGGGATCGCGATCGCGACATAGTCGACTCACGACACGCAGCACATCATCGCAGTGGTCGCAGCCACCACTCGGATGAAGGAAGGAGAAGCACGCGCCGGCACAGGTCCAGCAGGAGCAGGTCTCGAAGATCCTATAGCAGCGATTCATACTCTGATCGCGAACCAGAGCCATGCGGAGCATTGTGCTTCACTCGACGCATCCGTGAGACGCGGATGCCCAAACGGTTCAAGTTGACAGGCGAGCAACCCAAGTACAACGGTCGCCAAGAACCTTCTGGGTGGCTAGAAGATTACAGACTCGCCGTGGCATGCCAGCGGGGCACGAACACCACGGCGATGCAGTACATACGACTTATGCTCGAAGGAACTGCCCGCGACTGGCTCAAATCACTCCCTCCATCATCATATGACTCGTGGGATGATTTCCGCAGAGACTTCATCAAAAACTTCGAGCCTCTGTGTGAGCGCCCGAAGACATTCGAGGAATTAAGGACATGTACTCAACGATCAGACGAGTCGCTGAGATCATACATACGGCGGTGGACCGAAATACGCAATTCGGTTGGCAAAGTGTCAGAAGACAGGGCCATGGATGCCTTCATACAAGGTCTCGCCAGGAAGGACTTCAAAGAGGCACTTGGTCGTGAAAAGCCAACCTCCCTGGCTGACCTCATCAAAGTTGCGACTGAGTGGGCAGATGGAGAGGATTCTGTACGCAGATCCCGTGCTTCCCCAACACGCGACAACTACGAAAGCGGCAGTCGAAGCCGCAGAGATTCATACAGAGAAGATCGCAGGCGTAAACGGTCCAGACGTCCTTACGACGATAACAGACCCGAGTTCATGGCGGCTGGATACACACAGCCAAAGGAGGACCATGATAGAAGCAATCGACGCTCGGATGATCGACGTGACAGTCGAGATCGCGAGCAGCGGAGCGATAGCTACAAAAGGCAAGAATGGCGCAAACGTAGCGACGCAAAACCCGAGCGGTCGTTCGAGGAAAAGATGGACGACTGGTGCAGATTCCACCTCTTCAAGGGGGACGACGGAAAACTACGCTCCAATCACACCCTAAGGAACTGCAGGGAATTCGACCAAATGGCGACTGACTATGTGATACGACTCAAGAGGAATGGCCCAGCACCTGCTCAGCCCATGCCTGCACCCGTACCACAGCCGAACGCTGTGCCCGCTCTCATGGCGCCACAGCCGCCACCGCAACCCGCACCACAGCCTGCTCCAGGCGCAAATCTCGCAGGTGCCATACAACCTGTGCTACGGGCGGAAGATGATCAATATCCACAGCCCCACGGGCAGATGTACATGATACAAAAGGGTCGCCCCTCTAACAGGCAGCAAAAACTAATCACTCGACAGGTGAACTTGGCTGTCATGGCACCTCCAGCCGTGCCTGAATTTCTGAAGGGATCGGAAACCATCATAAGCTTTAGTCGAGAGGATCATCCCCCAGCTGTAGCTCGACCAGGGCATGCGGCTCTGGTACTCGACGCGCAAATAGGAGGCTACGCCATGACCAAGGTCTTCATGGATGGAGGCAGCGGCATAAACATCATCTTCGCGGACACACTCCGCAAAATGAACAGGTCAGTCGAAAACCTCCCAAAATCTTCAAATACCTTCCACGGTATCGTTCCTGGCAAAGCAATTAGCCCAGAAGGCACCGTACAACTCGACGTTACGTTCGGGGACGTAAGCCACTTCAGGACAGAGTCGATTGAGTTCGAGGTCGTCGACTGGAAATCACAATACCATGCTATTCTTGGTCGCCCGACGTTTGCTCGATTCATGGCGGTGCCACACTATGCGTACCTCACGCTGAAGATGCCAGGACCAAAGGGAGTCATCACTGTCCGTGGAAACTTTCAAAGGTCCGATGCTTGCGACCGCGAGTTCAGCAAAATCTCCGAGATGTTCGGGGTGGAGGAATCACTCGCTGACTTAGCGATTACCAACGACCGCACACTCCTTCCAGAGCATAAGAAGTTGGCAGTCGACAGATCCTTCAATGCTACAAATGACACAAGGTCGCATCAGGTGCACCCGACCGATCCGACCAAGACAGTCAACATATCTTCGAGCCTGCCTATCGCATAGGAAGGCGCGCTCGTCGAATTCCTCCGTGAGAACTGGGAAATATTTGCGTGGTGTCCAGCCGACATGCCAGGTATTCCCAGGGAATTCGCCGAGCACTCTCTCCAATTGTTTCCAGATGCAAAGCCAGTCAAGCAAACGATGCGTCGAATCTCCGGTCCAAAGCGAACCGCAGTCGAATCCGAAGTCGACCGGTTACTCGCAGCAGGATTCATTAGGGAAATCAAGAAATCACAATGGGTGGCCAACCCTGTACTCGTAGAAAAGAAGCATACAGACATCCTTCGGATGTGCGTGGATTTCACAGCGCTGAACAAGTGCTGTCCGAAGGATCACTTCCCGCTACCCCGGATCGATCAGATCGTTGACTCCACCGCCGGATGCGCACGACTCTCCTTTCTGGATGCTTACTCAGGTTATCACCAGATAAGGATGAAGCAAGAAGACGAAGAAAAAACGGCGTTCATAACCCCACTCGGGGTCTACTGCTACACAACTATGCCCTTCGGGCTAAAAAACGCGGGTGCAACATACCAGCGCATGATGCAGGACTGCCTCAAAAAGCAAATTGGACGCAACGTCCAGGTCTACGTTGATGACATTGTCATTACCACAAGGGAAGAACGCACACTACTCGACGATTTGAGGGAGACGTTCGCAAACCTCAAACGCTTCCATATCAAGCTCAATCCTAAGAAGTGTACGTTCGGCGTTCCAGCCGGGCAGCTCTTAGGGTACCTAGTCTCTGCTCGTGGAATCGAAGCAGACCCAGAAAATACAGGCCATCCTCACCATGCAAAGGCCTTCAAAGCTTCATGATGTGCAGAAACTAGCAGGACGAGTAGCGGCGCTCAGTCGATTCATCAGCAAACTGGGTGAAAAGGCTCTACCATTCTATCGACTGATGAAGAAGGCGGACAAGTTCGAGTGGACGCCAGAAGCTGAAGCAGCCTTCACAGATCTCAAGCGGATCCTCACAAGCCCTCCAATCCTCGTCGCACCTAAGGAACGGGAACCACTCTACCTGTATGTCTCGGCTACAAACAGGGTGGTGAGCACCGTACTGGTAGTCGAACGCGTGGAGGAGGGGCACATCCAAAGCATACAACGTCCAGTCTACTACCTGAGCGAGGTTCTCTCCATATCAAAACAGCGGTACCCGCACTATCAAAAGCTGGCATACGCTGTATTCATGTCCTCAAGGAAGCTGACACACTACTTCACCGAGCATCCGATTACCGTGGTAAGCAACTCAGCAATCGGTGATATACTCACAAACCCCAATGCAACGGGTCGAGTGGCAAAATGGCTCATCGAGCTGGCTCCAAGAGATATCAAGTACGAGCACCCGAAGGCTATCAAAGCACAAGTCCTACCCGACTTCACAACCGAGTGGATAGAAGCCCAATTACCTGGAGCACCAGACGTGGCCAATTCCTGGACCATGTACTTCGATGGGTCCAAGAAACATGAAGGCGCAGGCGCAGGCGTCGTCCTCATATCACCAAAAGGGGACAAGCTACGTTATGTTTTGCAGATGGGATTCAAGCTACCCTCCAATAACGAGGCTGAATACGAGGCTCTGATCCATGGCATGCGGATGGCAAAGGCACTCGGGTGCACTCGACTGATGATCTACGGCGACTCCAACCTCGTGGTGCAGCAAACAATGAAGGCCTGCGACGCAATCGCGGACAACATGATCGCTTATCGCGATCTGTACAACACACTAGAAGGCAGCTTCGAGGGCTGCGAGTTGAGCACATAGGAAGGGAAAGCAACGAAGAAGCAGACATGCTAGCCAATCTTGGCTCAACTGGCGCACAAATTCCACCTGGTGTCTTCCTCGAGCGTATTGAACACAGATCCATCAAGGAGAAACGAGAGCCTCCTCCGTCGACTACGCCACCCAAAAGCAAAATGCCTAGCACAGAGGACCCCCCTGTCGAGGTATTTCTCATTGAGCCAACCTGGACTCAACCTTTTCTGGCTTACATACTCCGTAGCGAGCTACCAGATGACATAACCGAGTCCCGACGCGTGACTCGAAGATCAAAAGCATACACCGTTATCAACGGCGAGTTATACAAGCGCAGCATATCAGGTATGTTCCAAAGATGCATCGCACTCGAAGATGGCCAAGCCATACTTCGAGACATTCATGCAGGTACCTGTGGGCATCACGCCAGCAGTCGATCACTCGTAGCCAAAGCCTTTCGCGCAGGGTTTTACTGGCCTACAGCACTCAAAGACGCGGAGGACATAGTCAAAAGGTGCGTCGGCTGCCAGAAATTCGCAACAAGGCCGCACGCACCCGCATCGGCGTTGAAGACTATACCGCTGGCCTGGCCTTTCGCCCAATGGGGGCTCGATATGGTTGGGCCACTCAAAAAATCATCGCATGGCGGGCATACTCACCTACTGGTGGCAGTCGACAAGTTCACAAAGTGGATCGAGGCGGTCCCCATCACAAATTCGACTGCTACTACGGCAGTCAACTTCATAAAGAGCATCATCTATCGCTTCGGTGTCCCAAACAGTATCATCACTGATAACGGCACAAACTTCACGGCTGAGGAGTTCAAAACCTTTTGCAAAGAGCAGGACATTACGCTCAACTACGCATCCGTGGCGCATCCGCAATCCAATGGCCAAGTCGAAAAGGCCAATGGGCTTGTGACGAGTGGGATCAAGAAGCGCCTCCTGGTGCCACTCAAAAGAGCTGCAGGTGCTTGGGTCGAAGAACTACCGTCTGTGCTATGGAGCCTACGCACAACTCCCAACACTTCTACGCAGTTCACCCCATTCTTCATGGTCTACGGTGCAGAGGCGATTCTGCCATCAGACGTAAGGTTCAACGCACCACGAGTTGAAGCATACAATGAAGAAGACGCAGAAGAGGCACTCGAAGACGCAGTCGACTTGCTTGATGAGGCGCGCGACACGGCCTTAGCCCGCACAGCTGTTTACCAGCAGGACCTTCGCAACTACCACAGCCGTCGACTGCGCACCAGGTCCTTCGTCGTTGGCGACCTGGTTCTTCGACTGAAGCAAAAGAAGGTGCACAAGCTCGCTTCCCCATGGGAGGGTCCCTTCATCATCACGGAGGTCCTTGGTGGAGGTGCATATCGACTGAAGCACGCGAAGACAGGCGAACCCTCTCACAATCCGTGGAACGTTGCGCATCTGCGCCGTTTCTACGCATAAAGTGCTCACAGTCATACAATGTAATAGGCTATATGTCGGATGGCTGCAGGTTTCAGACGCGCTCTTTTCCTTACCAGGGTACCTAAGGGGACTGGAAGGTTTTTAATGAGGCGGCCTGCAGCCTAACATTCAAAAGAGGAATAAAATCAATGTTCCTTCGACTCCTTTGTGGCTACCACCTGCATAATTCATACCTTAACCGCACCCGAGACCCTCGGGGGCTGCGTAACAAGGATCCGAACAAAGAACATAAAAACTTTGCAGCCGCACTCGAATACTCGGGGGCTGCACAGTCATCGGTTCATAACCAACACATATTTCACAAACCCCGCTCGATTGACTCGGGGGCTCGGCAAAAAATCAAAGTATACAAACTATACAATATACAAAGAGTCAAAAATTACACTCGGGGGCTGCCCCCTATACAAAAATTGCACTCGCAAACCATTCTAATCCTCAGGCTCGTCTTTTACGGGCAGCTCGGGGCCGCAAAGTTGTTCGCGAGTGCACTCGATCAGTGTCTCCGCAGCTTGGATCGTGTCATCCAAGTCTTTTTGTTCGAGAACCTCTCCGGCTGCAGGTGTCCGCAACACCAACCTTGGTTTTCGACTACGCATATACGCCATTGCAGCGTTGGCTCCAATTACAAGTCTTTGAGACAGCAACTCTCGAATGGGATTTGTTTGGCGGAAGATGTTCAACACAGCACGAATCCCTTGTGGTTGTGGCCCCGAAGGAAAAAGAGTCTCGTTCAGACGAATAAACGATGCCCGGCATAACTCCAGCAGCTCAGCACTTCGCCAGACGCGATCCTTCAGGGTGGCAAGTATGCGGGCATGGTACCTATCAAGCCAAAAGTGTTGACGCCCAGTTGTAGGGTCGTCAACCACGCTATCCAGGCGTCCTTCCACGCGAATCTGTTCAGCCTGGAAGTTGTCGACAAAGCCTACAAATACGGGCGCACCAGTTAGATCAAAAGGACAAAAGCTACACAAAAAGCTTGTAAAACAAAGCAAGATTCGAACTTACACTCGAGTTGCCTGTTCACAAGCTCCATCTCCCCGAGAACATAATCCTCGCGTTGGGTGGCCAACGCGGGTCTGGCCCTCAATCGACTCAGCTCAGCCTGGGCGTCCTTCAGATCTTGCTCCATTCTCACATATTTAGCCTTCATATACTCCATCACCTTGGCATCATTTGCCACCTGACCCTGGGATCGGGTGGTGGTTGGAGCCTGCGAGGAACTAGTCGCGTAGCAGGTTCTCGTGACTGTTCAAAGAGCATAATCACAAACACAAAGTTTGTAAGACTCGCGTCATAAGCATACAACTCTCCAAATGAAAGACATTGGCAAAAGACAGTTTGCATAAACAAGGTAGCAAAAACAAAGCGCAGACTCGCGCAGTTCAGAAGGTATCATTACAAGGCATAAAAAAGCAAAAGGGTACAGCTACCCTAAGCCTAAGATTTCGATTTCCTAAGCAGACGATTGGCAGTCTCGAGTGCCCGGCGCTCCATGGTGTTCATGAAAACTTCAGCCAGTCGCGCGGCTGCTCCGCTCACCCCCTTCAGCGAAATGGGCTTCCCGTCTGGCTTCTGAGGGAACGCAGACAGTGCTGCCTCATAGTCGCAATCTATCCCATGTCCCATAAGAAGCTTGATGGTGGACTCGGATCCGCGTACCGTGTTGGCGCGAGCAAAACCCGCCATGGTGGACGTCCCGGGGCCAAACACGTTGGCGAAGTCATCCACCGTCGACGGCACCACGCCAGTAGGGAACACCACTTGGTATACAGCACCAAGTGTGCTCGTTGATTTGGCGAGTGCTTCTTTCGCCTGGTTGCACAGAGCGCCTAAGCCGCCCACAGCCTGTTCCAGCGAAAGATCGTCACTCGCCACGTCTGCAGAGGCCGGTGCGCCAACAGCTTCTGCACAATTCAAAACAGGCATAAGTACGACACTCGACAAGTTATATATCAAAAGGAGAAAAGATTACTCACCTCCCATGGCCTGCGCGAGTGCCGCGAGCTGGTCAGCATATTCTCGCTCGCGTGCAGCAGCTGAGTTGGTGGCGGCAGTCAGCTCTTTCTTCGATTCTTCGCGCTGCGCGGCGAGTGCGTCTTCCAGCTCCTTCTTCTCGCCTGGCCCAGCAAAAATTACGTGTATTCAATACTCGACAAAATCAGGCATTGCGAAAAGAAGTTGGGCAAAACAAAAGCAAAAAGGAGAACTCACGACTGAGCCGCTCGAGCTCGGCGCGCATGGTGTCCCTCTCCTGCTCCACCTGGACATAAGCCTTGGCAGAATCTGCCAAGGTGTGGTAGAAGGGCTGCGAGCACACGGATTCAGCAAAAATTCTCACAGACCTACAACTAAACGGGTCAAGCAAAAAAGTTACTCACGTGGTTCATCCACGGCTCAGGAGCCGCGACCGATGTCCCGACATCTGGAGTTGCCGCCTTGGCTGTTTCAACGACAGCGTCAGTGGCCATGGGCTGGGCAGCCTCGTTTCCAGTCGGTGCAGACTTCGAGTGCTCCACGGCTGGAACATTCTCGACTGGAGGAGTCCCAGGCTGGTTGTTTTCAGCACTGTGAGCAACACAACAAAACAAAGGATGGTCAGCACAAAAATATGACAGCACAAACATTTTCATATCATACTCAAAAACACACATACCTGTGCTCCTCATCTTCCTCGTCTTCGGAGTCGCCAAAAATTGGTCCTCCAAAGGCTGGGGTACCACTCGACTGAAGCGGAAGAGTCGAGCTTGTTGAGCACGCACGCAAAGGAGCGGCTTGGAAAACAGGTGGTGAATCTGATTCCTCGTCATCCTCCAAGCCTTGCTCCTTCGCGGGTGAACTGGCAGCAGAAGGCGCCTTCTTGGCCAGTCGACGCCGCTTCGGTTGCGCGGTATCGACTTCTTGGTCAGAAGGAGCCTTGTCTTCAGATTGGACTTCTTCTGCTGCTTCTTCCTCGACATCCTCCACATGTGAAGTGGTGGCGGAAGGGATGGGCGACTGATCCCCTTTCGGGTCCACCACCTGTGCCTGTGTTTCTTCAGTCTCGCCATTTTCAGGCAGAGGAGGAAGGGAGGCAGCAGTCGAGTGACCCTGCATAGCACACATCACAAATTGCAAAGTCAGAATCAAAAATCGCGTATCACAAACATGCGAGTGGCAAACTCTTCATTGCAAGCAGGCTATAACACATACATACCTCAAGCAAAGGGTTCTCCAACCCATATGGTGCAACAGGGCAGTCGACGTTGCAAGTGTCGCCTGTCGTCAAGTTGGTGATGTGTCGCACATGCGTCAGCAGCTCACTCCTTGAAAGCTCCTCTGCGTTCATTCGGGTGATGTCACCCGCGCCTTCATACTCCCACATGGGGTGCGCTCGGGCACGGATGGGCCACACCCGCCTCTTCACAAAGGTGGCGATCAAATGAATGCCTGTGACCTTGTCCAGCAGTCCGTCGATTCGAGTCAGCAAAGGGCGTGCTTCCTCCATTTCTTCGGCTGAAGCTGGTGATCCCACGCCTTGGTCCTGACGTAAGCTGCAGTCGAGAAGGTGGCGACTCCTTCTTGCTCGACACTCGCATAAAACCACCCTTTCCTCCAGCCTTGCGCGGAGTCGACGGTCTTCAGGCGGAAATAGCGGGTGTCGCTGCGCACCTGGATGCCGCAGCCGCCCACGGGGTAGGTGCGACCACCTCCTCTGTTGGGTCGCACCATGAATATGGTCTTCCATAGCGCCCAGCTGGGTGCGACGCCAAGGAAACACTCGCATAGCGTGATAAAGCACGCAATATGCATAATACCGTTCGGGGTGAGATCGTGGATCTGCACCCCGTAGGCATAAAGGAGGCCACGAACAAAGTCGTGGAGGGGAAGCGAGAAGCCCCTAGGATACAAACTCCGCAAAGCAAACGCGCTCGTTGGCGCGTGGTTCGGGGCATACCTCCTTAGGCGAGGGAGCGCGGACGGCGAGTTGCTCCGCGGGAGGCAGATATCCCTGCTCGCGGAGCTTGAGCAGATGGGCGTCCTTGACGGTGGACTTCGCCCAGTCCCCGCTGCCCTTCTTCAGCGCGGCGGATGCAGATGTACCCGCCGCGGCCTTCTTGCCCTTGGTCGCATCGGTCGCGGCGGCGGCAGCAGCACCACGCTTCGCACCTCCACCTTTCGCCATTGCTAAAGTGGAGGAGGTGTGGGGCAAAGAACTTGGGCGCAGAGCAATGGAGGGGCAGCGCGAGGAAGGAGACGAGGGGCGGCGCAGGGGGCAAATGGCAAGTAAAAAACTTTGCCAGCGCCGTCCCCCCTATTTACCACAGAGCGCAAAAACGATCGTAGCCGTTAAAACAAATCCATACGCTCCGCGCGAAATCTGGCCATACACGTGGCGGCCACGGAGAGCAACCGTCGCCGGCCACTCCGCCCACTACGCACGAGAATCCAGGAAGCCATCATCACGCCCCGTGAAAATAGGCCCGAACGGTCAAATCAAGTCCACGCGGCGTCATCCCTGGTCAGCTCTGCAAAAACGGGCCCACAGAACAGGGTCACGTCTTATCAAAGCCTCTCCAGGCACGCCATCGCTTGTCAGAGATAGCAGTCGCAAAATGCGTCATTGCTGACGTTGTTCTCTCTTTCACAACTGGCATAAAAGTCACTCGATGATATCTTCGGGTGGTCTCTCGCATAAGTTTCGGTTGGTTTTTTAGCAAAAGTCATAGAGGCCAGTCGAAATTCTTTCGACTGCAGCATCATACTCCCATCGGGAGCGTATCAAAAAATTTCTTTGACTAAAATGTGCAGGGTAAAAGAATTTGAGATTATCCTCCATTGCAAGCAATAAAGCACAATCTCGGGGGCTACTCCCATCGGGAGCGCTGTCGCGCACCCGATAGAATAATGGCAAAAGTGCAGTCGACGGAACATTCGACTAAGTTCATAAGCAAAATCACACTCAAAATATTCCCGAGTTGATCCGACGATCCTTGGATGCTGCATGCATAAGTGCAAAGGTAAGACCCGCCGATCAGTCGAGCTGGGCTAAGGACCGCTCCAGCAGCGTTATCCTTAAATGTTCCGTGTCAGCAGACATGATGAAAATCCCCGACGGACGCGTTGGGTAGATTCAAAATTATACTGCAGTTCGATTCAGTAAGACCTCAACGGCCGTTTCGAGTCTGTCCAGTTTGTTCCAGATTCGAGTCCGGGGACTCGAGTTTGATTGAAAGCTAGTATGGTTTTGCCACAAATGGTAGTTAACCGGCCCCGATCCGTCGTGTGTGCCGGGCCTGCTAAGCTAATATCCCTTGATTATCATAAGCAAAAACTCATAGTCGATGAAAACACTCGGCATTGCTAACATGTGTTATTTCATAAGAATTCTAAATACAGATGTAAAAATATATAACGTGCATGATGTATGAGTCCATGCCCGACTCTTCGAATCAGACAAGTACTCGGGGGCTACTGACATGGGTATGCCTATCGGGTACCCTACCATGAGGGTACCTGGTGCACGTATCGACTAGGCCCAACTATCAGAGCCTACATGAAGCCCATGAAGGGAGGCCCACGAAGATGAAGTATCCTTCAAGTTTGGCGAAGCAATAGTCGGTTTAGAGTTTCCTTACTTGTAAATCGAGTCGGTTACGAACACCCGGGACCCAGCCTATTATTTAAGGACTGGGAGGGCCATCGAACCAGACAACGAACCACCAGAGCCACAAACCCTAGCGAGATCGACATCTCGCCGGGATCCTTGTAACCATCATATTCACAAATCAATAACAGACAGGCAGGACGTAGGGGTGTTACCTCCACACGAGGGCCCTGAACCTGGGTAAAATCTTTGCCCTGCTTGTCAGCCGACGATACTTCCAGCTCTACCACGTTCTCTCCCCCATATTCATAACCTAGGGACCTTAACCATGGGTCTTGATGAGTCTACCCCTCGTCACTGATTAATCCAGTACAGGTCATAGTGAACAGTTAGAACTGCTACAAAGGAAATGCAGCTGCCTGCTCTTCCTTGACGGCACTCTAGTTTTGCATCATGTTTCATCGGTACAGATTGAAGAGAGCGTCAACACCAATATGAGCTATGACGAAAACCACCAGCACATCTTTTCTGAATTTCTGCTCCACAGACCTTCCATCAAGCAGTATTTAACTGAATATCTAAGGAAATGGCACTTGATATTTTTTTCTTCTTATGTTTACCAGTATCAGGCAGTATTTAACTAATTCAACTTGCTGTTTTGATTCATTCTACTGCTAGTGCATATACTAGTAATATGTTTGCTGGTATTCTTAAAATTACTACTCCAACTTCAGTTTCCTTCACCAACGCAACAACTTGTCGACACATTTACCAGATCAGGCTATATAAGGTCCACACTAGTAGCTTACCATTTATCAAACTGTTTGTCGCAACAAAAATAAAAGATGCCAACACAGAGAGCCTTACTCTGGCACAAGACATGGGTAACAAAAATGTCATTGCATTTGGAAGTACACAAACATTGCCCATATCAAACACCAGAACAGACACACTTGATTTAATATGCTAAGAAACAGTCAACATGAAAGAGGCAACGGCAAGCTCTGACCATCTTGCAGCTCTGGCCAAATAGGCGTGCAGTTTGTTTTGAGTAAGACGGATCAAATATGGTAAAAAGTTCCAGCAAGTTACTAAGAGGAGTCGAGTATGCAGCTCTTGGCATAGCATCGCGAGCATTCTGCTCACCACTTGCCATGTAGTTGGAGCCGACTTTGCTTGCTCCAAGTGCTCAAGTTGAGTTAGACCAACTCGAAGATGTCACTGCTTAGGTACATGAGGAAAACTAAGTTGGTAAAATGGACATAATCTAGCTTTACTTACCTTCTTCTCCAGTGTGCAGGACATGTCAGTAAGAAACTCTATCTCATAGTCGAGGGCAGATCTTTGTGGGCCTGCTTGAGCAGCATATGCATTTATCAGGTTGGATATGAATGATTTACATAATGAAGTAGCCTTTGCACAGTACACAACCGCGTTTTCCATATTGAATGCGAACTCAAAGAGCAAACATATGCTGACATTTCTAATTCTGATTTAAGTAAATTAATGAAATCAGCATCACCTACCCAACTTCTTATATCTAGACTCAACGATTTATGTAAATGAACGTTGAAAGGTACTCGTGCAAGAATTCATCAGGTCAAATTAATTGAAATAAAGCACATTGATACCACAGAGACACATGCCTAGAAGGATAGAACCACGAAAAACCTGGGTTGCAAATATGCTTCTTTACACTACAACTTGGCAGACAATTGATAGTGTTAGTACCAGAGGGATGATATAGTTTGATAATCCAATAATTTTCAGGCTCAATCAAATGCTCCAAGATGGCTAGAGCTTTGAAGCAGATACGTAAGGTGCAGTCTGTGTCTTCTGCACATAAAAGTGGTAAGCATGCTTATGAGACCATTCGTCAATCAAATGCAGGAGTAACTAAGATAACTGACACTACCTCTTCGCATGGGGTCTATATCAAGAGTAGACGAGATTTTAACGTCAGAAAGAGCGATCAGATTTTAACTTTCTCCATACCACTGTCAGGGCAATTATCAAGTGTTCTACTCGTAATGTGCAACATTTTCAAGGCCAGATCAAATCCTAAAAGAGAATAAGAATCATTTTTGTCACTTGAGTGATATTATAGTTTTTTAAGTAAGTCCCTTTTTTAAGTACATGTCAATCTAGTTATCTACCTCTCCACATATCCATGCTTTTATTTATTGTAATTTCACTTGGACAGGCCAAGATAGTCAAGTTAGACTCTATATCAGATCAAATTGCCTTTTTTATTCAAAATATTTAATGCTTTGCAAAATTAAAGCACGATTCCCCATAGAGATATGTATATAAGGGGGATCTTTGGATAATAATGTTGTTCGGAAATGTTGCACATTGCGAGAAAACACTTGATAAGTGCACTGAAAGTGGTATGGAGACGTTAAAATCTTGTCTACTCTTGATAGAGGCCTCATGCGAAGAGATAGTGTCAGTTATCTTAGTTACTGCTGCATTTGATTGGTGAATGGTCTCATAAGCATGCTGACCACTTTTATGTGCAGAAGACATAGACTACACCTTACGTATTTGTTTCAAATCTCTAGACATCTCGGAGCATTTGATTGAGCCTGACAATTGTTGGATTATCAAACTGTATCCTCCCTCTGGTATTAACACTATCAATTGGCTGCCAAGTTATAGTGTAAAGAAGCATATTTGCAACCCAGGTTTTTCGTGCTTCTGTCCTTCTAGGCACGTGTCTCTGGGGTATCCATGTGATAAATTTCAATTAATTTTACCTGATGAATTCTTACACGAGTACCTTTCAAATTTCATTTACATAAATCGTTTATTCTATATATAAGAAGATGAGCAGGTGATGCTAATTTCGTTAATTTTGTTAAAACAGAAATAGAAACGTCAGCATATGTTTGCTCTTTGAGTTTGCATCCAATATGGAAGACGCGGTTGTGTACTGTGCCAAGGCTATTTCATTATGTAAATCACGCATATCCAATCTGAAAAATGCATCTGCTGCTCAAGCAGGTACACAAAGATCTGCCCTCGACTATGAGATAGAGTTTCTTACTGGCATGTCTTACAAACTGGAGAATAAGGTAAGCAAAGCTAGATTATGTTCATTTTACCAACTTAGCAAAGTTTTAAATAGCGGGCTATCCTATTTAGCGAAAGCTTCTCCAGCAGCTAAGAAAAGCTATAGCATTGCTATAGCGCTGCTATGACCATTTAGCATTTTTGCTAAATCATAAAAAAAATGAAAAATCAGGCAGCATCTATTCATGAATATATAAACATCTACTAGTAACAGCTAACAGAAGTACCCAGCCGAAGATCTACTAGCTCATTCTATGGGCATGTACACATAAACATCAAGCAGTACTGAACATCAAGCTGGTCTAGCCACTGAAATTAATTGTTTTCACTTTTCAGTACTTGACATTGCTACAACTACAAGAGAATGAGCCGGGGGAAGAACCGTAGAGGCAGAGAGGGGTAGAACATACGGCAAGCGCAGCCCCCAGCCGCGGCTTGGGTCGCTTCCGACCGCGGCCTGGGTCGCCGCCGAGCGCGGCCTGGGTCAGCAGCGGCAATCGGAGCTGGAGCAGGTCGTATGCGTCGCCATGGAGCTGCTCTGTTCGCTTGGAGGAGAGATCGAAGGGGAAAAATGAACTGTCTAGGGTTACGCTTGGAGCTGCTCTGTTTGGTGGAATAGTTGGGCCGTGGCGGGTGGCGCCGCGCAAACGAAAATTTGGTCCAAATTTTTTCGGGCCGGAGCGGGAGGTTTAGCGCTAAACGATCGTCAATTTTAGCGCTAATCGCCGATTTAGCGGAGCTATTAGCGCTTTTCTCAGTTAGCCTAAAAAACACATAGCTATAGCGGACGGTCTCCCAGAACGCTATAGCGCTAGCCCGCTATTTAAAACTTTGCAACTTGTTATCCTCATTTACCTAAGCAGTGACATATTCGAGTTGGTCCAACTCAGCTTGAGCATCTGGAGCAAACAAAGCCGGCTCCAACTAAATGGCAAGTGGTGAGCAGAATGTTCGCGATGCTATGCCAAGAGCTACATACTCGAATCATGTTAGTAACTTGTTGGAACTTCTTAGCATATTTGATCCCGTCTTACTCAAAACAAGTTGCACCAGAGCTGCAAAATGTTTAGGAATCACATGAGCCGTTGACTCTTTCAGATCAGCGACTGGAAGTAGCTTGGTCAGAGCTTGAATTAGTCGTTGCCTCTTTCATGTTGACTCTTTGTTAGCATAGTAAATCAAGTGTGTCCGTTCCTGGTGTTTGATATGGGCAATGTATGTGTACTTTCAAATGCAATGACATTTACCAGTGGCTTCTGTTTGTTACCCATGTCTTGTGCCAGAGCCAAGATCACTAGAAGTCTTTTTGAAGGAAAGTAAAACAACAAGCAAACTAGAACTATACTAGAACGAAAGTTTTGAGCAAAAACAGATGATTTTCACTAAGAAGTATGGATTGCTTGTGCATCTGATAAAGGTCAGGATCTTCATTCATGGAAAACATAGTTGGCTGATTCTTTACTTTGCTCTGAGTCTTCTATGTTAGCAAGCCAGGAGCAGAAAACTAAACTGATGAGCATAATCAAGAAACACACCACCAGATCTGAAGTACAAATATTTGAAATACCATTAAAGATAAGCAAACAACAAATTTGAGTGTTAAATACCTGTCCAGGGCCATGATATGTTACTTCCCCACCACGGTCAACGCGATGGATCTCAACAGGAGCATCTTTCACTTGGAATTGGAGGTACTCCTCCCTGCTGTTAGTCCAGCGTATAAACCGGCGGATGTTGCAGCGTGACTAAGGTGTCCGAAGTGATCTGCGTCTCTGACTGCCAACTGACTTCTGCCAAGCCCATGATTTGGCGAAAGGAACCAACTCCTGATGGAGATCAAAGCATTCACACCTGTTGCATACAGTCGAATACAAGGAGTGTCATCTTCACGACAAACACCATGAAGCAATGAAAAAACTCTTATCATAGCAAAACTTCAGTTGGCATTTTGGTGGAGCAAAAAGGAAACTCTCCTAAACCGGTAAATCTTCATCAGCAAAAAATGTTTTAAGTTATATCTTCTAAATACAACACGCCTAAGTTATCTTGCTATAGTTGAGACTAGTTCGAATCGTATGGCTTTAGGATGAATAAAACTTCGGTTTTGCTGGTATAGCAAAAACACATGTACCTCCTCATCTCAACGGAACCGGCAACGGAAACCAAATCCGTGCCAGTTGCGACAGCGGCGGGGCCGGAGCGACTTCTCCTCCGAGGGCGCGCCGAGAGGGCGGCGGGGCAGTATAGGACGTGGTGGCAGAAAGAGATGCACGAGGCGGAGAGCATCATGGCGCCGCGGAATCGTGCTCTGAGTTGAATCGAGCCGGCGCGCGGTGGCGGACGCACCGAGGAAGACGGGGGGCGAGGTTTTCGCGGAATCAGGGTAGGTTAATACGGTTTACCCAAAATCGAAGACGTAAAAACGGAACGGCGTAGGTTTTTTTTTGGGGTATATATGATATCTTTCCCTCGAGAAAATTACACATGACACCAAACTTTGTGCAAAATTGCAAAACAGAAATAAAACACTTTTTGCAGCTAGCCACATTTTTTATCTAATAAGTTGCATGTGGCTTAAAACGTTGATTCAGAGGCCACATGTGTTAAGTCCCTAAATCAATGTATTGGGCTATGCGCAACTTATTAAACAACAAATTTCTTGTGTTCTGTGCAAATTTGGAACCAAATATTGGTGTTATGTGTAATTTTCTACTTTCCCTCGAAACGTGGGAGCACTAGGGATGACACCCGCAGGGTATGGGTAAGGGTCAAGCAACCCCATACCCTTAACCGTCGACCACAAGCTTACCTGTCACCCTTATCCATACCCGTCAATGGGTACAACTTTTTCCCATACCCGTTACACGACAGGGTAAAAGGGTACCCGCACGTAAAAATACCCACGTCAAAATGAGCAGTCGTAAAAACAACACACAACTCACCTGGAAGAGATCTATTCGTTGTTTGGCTCTACCGGGAGTCCGAGACATTATCACGTGAATCAGATATATTATATATAATATTAGGGATAACTAATTTGTCGATATAGTGAGTGAGTCACCGGGTGGTCCGTCATTCCGTGAAGATGTAGCGAGCAATCCCTGCCTATATATGTCACGCAACATTCTTTTATCTGTGAATTACGATCGTAGGTTCATGCGTAGACCCTACTCATGCATCCATGTGTGAAAGTTCAAACTCACTTGTCAAATATTGTACGGGTACGTGAGTACGAGGGTATGGGTTAGGACGAAGGAACATGTACAATGTAAAAAAACAGTTTTTAAAATTTGTTGAATGTTTCCTATGAATTTAATGTTCATCGAGAACCATATGACCCCCAGAACCATCTCAGATTGCGACCAGCCTTATAGAGACCTGATACGATTAGTAGTGGCCATATGGTATGGGTAGCTAGGTGTGGCTCATCAGGTCAGCAAGTTGAACATTTTATTTCGCCCCTCAGTTCTGACACGATAAGGTTACAATATTTGAGTTCTAATAATACAAAATCCAAATCGTTCCAATTGAGAATTTGTTTGATGATTGATGCATCGCTTCCTTATCGACTAGTTATTTGAAAAAAAATGCTACATTTCATGGTAGGGGCGAATTTCTACACAGTTCGTAGGGGTTATTCAGGAAACATAGCTCATTTACACCAACGCGACTCATGTCACTAGAAGCAACGGCGGCAGCGACGCTTATCGCCAGCTCGGTTCTGTTGGGTGCTTGTGCCAATGGCAAAACCAGAAACCCAAAAGTTGCAATCACAGTATGTACATCACTACCAGGCTTCATCAGAAGACAAACCAGGCCAACACACAGTCATGTGCACCACCAGGCACGTACATATTAACCTACAGCGGTTTGTTGACTGTCACTACCATGCACTTAGAGGACAGGGTTTGGCACAAACAGCACGGGAACATGGCCAGATCAATGGGTTAACAGGCCGTTCCGGGTCAGATTGTTCAGGGGGGCTAACTTTAATTACTCTACTCCCTCCTCCTCCGTTGCCTTCATTCATCGTCAGACAAGCATACCACATCTTTAGGAGCCGCTGAACCTTGGGGGTCACCGCTCAACCCAAGAGTTCCTGTAAGCCAATCATCTAACGATACGGAGTTGGAATCTGACTGTGGCGTGCCAGATGCAGAAGGCCCAACTTTCCTACTTGGCAGCACAGCCGATGTCGCCGAGGACACGTTAGATACTCTGGTAAAACCTGGGGGTGATGTTAACTGCGGAGCTGGATTTGGAACTGAAGATACTGGCGATGGCAGGCGTGTTGAATGTGAACTTGACGGAACCTGGTGTGAACTTGATGGGCCCAAGGGTGCTGGTACAGTCGGATTTGAACTTGGATGCGAGCTTGATGGTGATGACTGTCTTATATTTACAGGAGTCACAGGGATCGACTGTACCCTTGCAGATGTGCTGCCCTCCAGCCTAGTTGGAAACGGCTGCTGATTTGCAGGGGCCATAGAATGCACCTGTGGACGCAACCTGCGCTGAAGATGAGGAGCAGGTGCACGTGCCAGTTCACTCTGAGCTCCAAAGCTTCCCCGTGGCAGAACTGGCGTGTGACTAAAAGGGACTGATGTCGATCTGACAATGTTGCTCGGTAACGGGCGAGGTCGGAGCGCTTGTGAAGATGGTGATGATGAACGCGACACCTGCGGTGCTGATGGTGATGGTCGATCGACCTGGAATTGTTGAACATGATGTATCGGCACTGGTGGTCGACCAGCTGACGACGATGCAGTTTGTGATGCAGTCGACGCCACCGCCGAAGGCCTCATGGGGACTTGATGAGGAACCTGGGGTATCTGGTGATTCGGAGGGCTCTGGGCTCTACCTGCAAATCAGATATGAGCATCAGAGGTAAACAACAAAATTTTAAGAATCAATTTAATGAACACCTACTATACATTTTCCAGTACAAGCCTATCCAACTCTATGAATGGCATGACAGGCATTCGAACAACATCGGAATTAAGAGATCATATGCAACAGTAATTATGGCAATCAGACAAAAAAGGCATACACATAATAACCCCAACTCCAAACGCTGGAGAATACCATATTGTGGAAGATCTGGTCAACTTGAATGCAAATATTATGCAATAAGCAAAGATTAGTTAAAATAGAAATTTGGAACATACGGATGTTTAAAACCTAACACTAATAGTGTCAGCAATATTGATTTCGTGGACATCAGATGTGATTGCTTATAGTCAATACCTTGTGCTGCAGAAGATATGAATTTAGCCCGAAAATCTTCAGCTAGTGACTGGTTGAGGAGAACTTTCCCACATAAACCATCTAGTGTCTTCCTTTGCTGAAGATGAGTGGAATCTTGTTCTCGAAGTAACAAATCATACTTTTGTTTCACCTTCTCTATCTCTAGGTTACACTCGGTCCGAAGTTGTGATTGCTACCCATAATTGAAAGAAAAAACAGGAAAACATGATGAATCCCAAACTCCCATAAGAAAATCACAACCAAGATATACATGAGCTAGAAGAAATAGCAAACCTTCAGTTCGTGGGTTTTATTAAGCGAGTCAATGTATGACCTTAATCTGTGCAACTCATTTTTCAATGGTTCATCACCAACTGGTGGATGATTAAACATAATTGATGCCGCCGAAAAGAGTTGTGCCGAAGAACCCGGTGCATCCTCGGGTTGATTACTTTGCTGACTCCGATCAGGACGTGTTCTTTCAAGCAGAATACTGGATGCTGGAACTGATGGCTGCATTCCAGATAGCAAACGCTGAGCTGATGGTACACGACAAAGGGCTGCTTGTTCTACTTCTGAACGTTGAGCTGGCACCATTCTTTGTTGGGCTGACTGAATTATCAGATCTGTCTGAGTATCAACTTCCCTACACACTGATGGTTGCATTTCAACGTGCAATGTCTGAGCTGATGCTTCACCAGGAAGACCTACTTGTTCTGCCTCTCTTTGCAAAAGTTGTGCTGGCACTACGCTTGATTGGGTTGGCTCCATCACAAGATTCGTCCGAGTTTCAACTTCCTTGGACATTTGTTCAGAAGCCTGGCCAGGCACAGGAGCCACAGTTTGTGGTTCTGGTGGATCTGCACGAGTACTGTCTCTATTACTTGTGTCTTCCATTTCAGCATCTCCTAAATGATGGTCGGTTACTCCCAGTAATGGTTGCGAACCCACATCATTCTCTCCCCCAACATGTTCAGTGCTTCTATGATCACCAGTTGAAGAATCCTGATATATGTTACCAGTACATATAATTAGTTGTTATTCAAGTTACAATAAAAATGGCCAAAAGGAATACAAATGCAACCATACGTAATGAAGTACCATGAATTAAAACATGCACCACTAACGGAAACATGAAGTGCAAGATGCATCAACTGGGATGTCCACTATTTGGAAGAACATTCAAGTAAGTAGATGGGCACATTGAGGCTCAAACGAGTGTTCGGTGCCAGAGGTGGCATCTACATAAGGTTCTACCTTCTATGCATATGTTGCACGATCCATGATGAGCAAGCAACTATGTTCGTATTGGTATGTGGAAAGGGTTAAAAAACGCATCCTAAATGCTATATCACAAAGAACTTAAATGAGTAATCTACGAACCATAAAACATATCATGAAAACTGAACCGAAGCTTCAATATGTCAGACTTCCATATGAAGAATAATGACAGCAAATTATGTTGGCAGTTTTCCATAGAACAAATGTTAAGTTGACAGGTCCTACACTCCTACATGGATAAATTTACAAAGCTAGACATCACTCAAAAAAACCAAATATAAGACCTCTTAGTATCACAATAAGAATATTCTACAAGCAAGAAAAAAATATTTTGCAGGTATGTGCAATAATCCATGCCATACCTGATTAATGCAACTGTCAATTGCTGGACTAGAAATAAATGTGTGTTGAACAGATGTGTCTTGAACAGCCAGAGACTTCCCTCCTTGTGAGTCAATGCAATCAGAACTACTGTTGATCCTGTTCTCTGTCAAACCATCATCTTCTGATTCTTGCCTTCTTTCAGTCTGGATAAAAGTTTCAGCAGACCCATTTCTTGCTGTTCCTGCATTGATAACTTCAGATGGAATCACACTTCGGACCAATGTAATTTCCATCGCAGAGGAAGGATCCAAAGACTGCGGACAGTTTGCCAAAGTAGCGGTATCAACACAGCAACTAAAGTGGTTGAATTCCTCCATAACAAAACCTGAATCTGGTAAAGAAATGTCTTGATCAAAAGTATGATCTAGTTGGCCAAGTTTCGCTTCCTGAAGAAATTTTCGCTTCAAGTGCAACTCATTTGCCCACACTGCTGACTGCTGCAAGTCAAGCTTCTCACGCTGGTACCTGATGTGCTCCAGAAACGCATATAGGAGCATAGTGAACCATTCAACTATTAGCTTTATTTTAGCATCTCTGTCATCCTGGCCAGCTTGAGACCTACGAAGATGCTCCACAACTATTTTGCATGCTTCTCTCAGTTTTAACACTCCCTTCTGCCTGTTCATGTCGAACACTGCAACCTCGTTTGCTTGTTCATCATGGATATTCTTTTCTCTTAAGGAGAAAACCATGTTAACTAAATTAATTTTTTTCTCCGTGATTCTGTTAAGAAGTACATCCTTCGACAAATGTTCTTCATGAAATTCTGGAACAGACGAAAGTTCCTTCTCTCTTGGTATGATCGCCTCGATTAATAAATCATGTGGATCCTCTTGATTTGATCCGTTTTGTACATTGCCATCAACATATGCTACCTGATTAAGGATTGATTCGTCATTTCCCAATTTAGTTGAGGTCTCCAGCTGGTTTGGCGATATGTTCTTTACTGAAGTTGATTGATAATGCTTGCTTGTTTGGCCTATTCTACGTGAAAACTTCTTCTTTAGGATCCTTAGCTTCTCATAAACAAACTCAGCGAGATCTTCATTGCACTCATAGTTTAAGTGTTTTGCAGCAAGCGTCAGTGATTCTCTACGATTAACCTTATGCTTTAAGAGAGAAGCCGCACGCCAGCACTGAAGTAAAGCATGAAAAGAAGGAAAACATTCATGAGAAAAAAACAGTAGCATTTAACACTGAACCTGAAGTAAAAAATTACAGGAGGTTCTTCTCTAACCAGTGCAATGTTGAATGCATGCAATATGCCCTTTGGCTCCTGACTGACTTGGTGATTCTTCAATGTATACTCAAGAAGTTCCTCGCATAAGCATATAACATTCCCCTGCACAATGTGACCATTCCATCAGAGAATACAATCGGCTCAGATACCAAAATGATGAGTATATGAAATCATGTGGATTCAGGAATTTTCGATCTGCTGAAATGGATTTAGGAATTTTCGATTTGCTGAAATGGTATGTACAACTACTTTTTTTTATAGCTTATCTATGTATTTATTTGCTACACATCATGTAGCAACCATTAGGAATACTACTCTCTTTGGTTTAACCACAGTTTATGATTGCTGATCAGTTCCAAAGAACCAAAAATTTACTTCTCTTGAGGATGTATTTGGTTCTTAGTATCCTTCTTACAGAAGTTACAATGCTGCCAAACTGATGATACTACTTTTTGACGAATATATTAATAAATACTTAACACTACTAAAAGGTGAAATCCAAGATGACAGAATAATGAAGTTCAATGCTCCTAAATAAAATCTTAAGTGTCCGGATGAAAAAATCAGCTTAGCATTGCCAGCAGCCCAGGCACCAACACCGGAGATGCTAATATGGTACTAAAAGCAAATTATAGTAAAATCAAATTAGTCGGTCGTAACAACTACTACTAAGTACTAACCATCAATGGATTGAAGATGATACAGCGAGAACTAAAGCAAGCTTTAAAGAGCTAAAACTAGAGATCCAACTTGGCAAGAGACTACAACTAGGTGCGTGTGACACCGAAACAATTAAAGCAAATGCTTCTTTGAGAGCACAGAAATATTAGCTATTAGTAGTGGCCTTGAATATTTCACCAAAATTAGTAAATTGAAAAAAAAGCAAACATCAAGAAAACAAGGAGCAATTATGTTTAGCCATACCGGTAGTTCCAACAATTTATATAGCTTTGAGAGCTCTGGCTTCAATTGGCCGTGAAGACCTTTTTGTGTGCCCTGAAGATTTTCCACCCCTACAAAATGGACGAATTTAGACGAATGCATTATTCACACCGAAAACATGTCTGTTAATTACTGTTACAGTAGTGATACCTTGTTCCTGCCATGTGTCATCAACTGGTATTTTCTGAGAACTAGATGTGGTCTTGATTTCAGGCGACATGGAGTCCTTGTCTCTGCCAGCTACAACATTCACAGATGAATCCAAGGTTTCAGCAATTTTTCTGCGTTTCATACTGGCTTCATCAGTTCCATTGTCAGGCATTTTCCCTTCTTCCATGTTTTGTATCTTTCTACGGCATCTTTGTCCTGGCTCAGTTATATATTGCCATCGAGGAAACTTCCCACCTAGCAAATTTAACCAGAAAGCACAGAACTTTGGCAGATCACCATCAGGTGCAGACATACCCTCTCTCACACCTACTACAGCACTATCGCTAGAATAAGAAGGACCACACAGATGAGCTTGTGATATGGCTGCATTGTTCATTTGAGCCCTGGCATCAACTTCAGTGGACAACTTCGTTAAGTACTCCAAAATTACTTTGTCCATGAACAGTTTTTCAGCATCAGAATCTTTACTTACGTGAGAACTTTTTTTGAGCTCCTCGAGTCTACTGAAGAGAAATGATGCACCCCAACTAAGAAGAGAATGGCTCAAGATAGGACTTATATTCTGGATATTGCTATCAACAGTATGTTCATGCTTTGCAAGTATAAGAGCCTTTTCCTCCACCGTACAAGAAGAATACAAACGAAAAATGGGCACATGTTCAGATTGTGACTCTATGCTGATCTTCTTGAGGACTCTCAAGTCATTTGCGGGATTCCAATCACTACTATATATGATGATGACATCAACCGATGATAGTTTAATGCTTCGGACACATGCACGGCTATCAATCAAGAAAATAAAACGGCCCTTAGTCTTGTCATTGAACATACTCATTGCACTCTGTTTTTTTTTCTCATGCAAACCACGCTCCACGCGTTCATATGACTCAAAACCGAATCTTTGACGGACAAAATCATCGAAAATGTCACCCATTGGGTTGCGAGCTCCAACACCAGACTGCACAACGAAGAAAGTAACATCATATTGGACTGATCAGCAATCGAAAGCACAGAAGATCGTCATACTGAATTCTAACAATGATGAATCAAAAACTCTCCAGTCTCCAAACAATGAGCTAAATAAGGGAAATACATGCCAGTAACTGAAAAGGGAAGATGGTTTCACACAACCATGCTTGAAAAACGAACACATGTACAACATGTTAGAACATGTCTTCTCTTTGTTCAAAACGCAAATCAAATATGTGCATTGTACAAAAGAAATAATATTATGATGTTGTACTACAATATTAGTACAATAAAATATGTGCATTGTACATCAATTTTTTTTTAGGATAATTGTACATCAATTTTTGCATGTGCACAAGTTCTCCGTTTGGGAAAAAAAGGCTTTGTTGTTGTTGTTGTTGTTGTTGTTGTTGTTGTTGTTGCACAAGTTCTCCGTTTTGTATATCTATATTTTTTTCTAAAATGAAGTGCAGAAATGTGAGTTTTCTGCAGGAGTAACCATGCATTCATAGAATTCTATGTCAAAAGGAGCAAACCGAAGCAAGTAAATTTCATTCAGTGTAAAACGATGCCTTTTTTAGAGAAAACTGTAAGGGGTTGGGGAACAGGAAAATTTCAAGCAAGAAAAGACAACTGACAAAGACTACGCGGTAGCAAGTGTCAGCCGAGCCCCTGAAGAGGGTCAGAGACGCCTCCTTAAATCTAAAGGATTGAACATGGGACTTCTTTCAGGATGAACCAAGATCGAACACTAGGGGCTATATTGTCCAAAAATCCGTGTGTTAAATTGTTTCAAGATAAGCCAGCAGGCCATAGCGAAGATGTCTACGAATATATTCCCAGAGAAACCAGCAGTAACATGTCTGACATCCATCGCTCGCCCCCCACTAAATGCTAAGTTCGTTCCAACAGTTGGACACTAAAGCATCTGAAGACCGCGAAGAGAAGATGGACGCCGTTTTGAACTGCCCGCGTGCTTCAAAGGATGCAGGAGTCACCATTCGAGACCGCAAAGTGCCGACTGTGCTTCCACTCAAGAGTTTCCTTGGGCTTAAACCATAGTTACTAGATTTGCAATTTGAACTCGCGGTTCTCACTTCACAACATCCCACATATCCGGTTCACTATGTAGGAGCTGCTATTTCCTGTTTTAAATAGGCTACTATAAGCCCTCCTGCTCATACTCCTGTAGGTAGAGAGGAGCATGTCCTCCTTGTTTGCGTACACAGCAAGCATGAGGAGCTGCTAATGCGCGAAAAACGACGGGCTGTCCACCAGGTCTTCACCACCGTCACTGTTGTGCGCATGGTCTTCGCTTGGGGCGAACAATTTTATTTTCTGTTTACAGATCGATGACTCGGACTGCGATCTCTGACCATTCTGAGCAATCTCGAACCCT
Source organism: Poa pratensis (assembly GCA_947311845.1). NCBI lineage: Eukaryota > Viridiplantae > Streptophyta > Magnoliopsida > Poales > Poaceae > Poa > Poa pratensis. The sequence goes on along the minus strand of CAMZMU010000121.1, from coordinate 3,287,001 downwards.
GATCTAGATCGATCAACCGGGATCAGGGTACGAAGCTCATTCTAACTCGGTAACTATGGTTTATACGATAAACAATGTCTAAAAGCTCCATGGCTCAATTCTTATGTGCATAACTGTACTACAGTGAAATATCACGAGTCTTTATGCACCTCTTGATTTTGCAACTGAGGCAAGTCAGACGTCCAAAATGTCATATATTCACGATTAAACATAATGTGCACACCAAAGAGCAAAGATAGCTTGAAGCTTTTCCTCGTATGAACAGTCGATAACACTTGTGCACAACATTGACAAATTGTGTTCTAAAAAAAAAACATTGACAAATTGTGAAGTGAAGGAAATCATCAATGCATGCTTGAGTTGCCAAAAATAAATCAATGCATCCTTCAAAAAGGTAAAAATACTAAGCATTGCAAACTCTTTGGATAAAAGTAGTAATGAATACCCATAACAGACTATGCATAAATTGTGCTAAGACAAAACACTGAAAGTAAGAACAATCTATTTCAGACATGGTATCACAAAAAGCTCACCTGGGAAAGAATAACAACTCTCAGCCCTTTTTTCCTGATTTCTCGGAGCATTTTGTCAAGAAGCAGTAGCTTCCCACTTGCATGCACTCCAATATCTAGGATATCAGTTACTGGGTGGCCCTTGATAAGTGAGACTTGCAGCGTTCCATCTACTAGATAAGGGTGGTCACAGCACTGTTGCATGGTAAGATCATTAAGACAGTGCTATGCACAATGAGGAGTATTGTTATAGATTCCAGCTAATGCCGTACTGTAAAAATAAAAAAGTACCACACATGCCCAGAAATATCAAAAGCTAACCTTCCGGAGGGATACAAGAATGTCGCGAAGAGCACCAACACTATCAGTTTTTGAATGTGATTGAAGCGCTGGTGAGTTTGATAATAAGGTATGACAGTAAATTTCTAGCTGCACCCGTGAAAGGCGAACAGGAACCCAATACTCGACAAATTTTGACGAGTCCCCTTTCTGCTCAAGTGCAACATGAAGTGTGAGTTTTGATTTCAGCATCGCTATGGTACCAGGTGTGTCAATAGATAAATCAACATTTGAAACGCTAGAAATATCATTTCCTTCAGAGTTGAGGAAAGATAGCAAGTTGATGTAATCAAGAATATTTTCCTGCAAAACAACCAGAGTTAACACAGGCTTATTATAGAACAGATATTTTACAGGGTAAAATTGTTAACAGCACCTTAAGTGGAGAACTCAAGAGAACCATCCTAAAATCAGTGTGAAGACACTTAAGTTGTTCGAGGCATTTTAAAACTCTTGAGCTTTGACAATCATCAACTATGACCGCCTCCCAACCAATGCATTTCATGGTTTCGATGTCCTGTATTATTGTGGAAAAAATAAAGGAAAGCAAAAGTTTTATATATACATAAACATGATAGCTAAATTTCATGACTACATAATGTTCAAGCAAGTGAGAAACAGAGTTATTTTTGTCGCGCCTTTACAGTAAGCTACATGAGATGAGAGTAACAGAATACTATTACCTCTATGATAGCATCAGGGTGGGACAAGAGAACTTGCAACATCACAGAACCCTTCTCATAGAACTCCAAATCTTGAATTGTTTTGCGCACGTCTTTCTCCCCATTATAAACAACTACATTGACTGATGGTGCTAATCGGTTGAACTTAGCCTCCCACAATGCGAGAGAAGCAGATGTGGAGACAATGAGAAGTGGACGGCAGACATCAGGCAATATGGACACAGCGAAAAGAATGGTCTTAATTACACGCTCCTGTACAATAGATGAGTTCAATTGTTAAACTTCGAGGAGAGCTTTTCAATCCTGAACTGGGCTTAACTCTAAAATCGCTTGAAAAGTGCACTACTCAACAGTTCGAATTGGCAATTAAAACTGTTTTGTAGTTTACGGATGAAAATTTTACTTCTGCATATGTTCAGGTTCAGAAAAGTGAAGGAAAATTACCCTACCCTAACTAAAATTCAGTCCACCGCAAAAAAAATAGAATTCAGTCGCACCGATGGCAAAAAGACCACATTTTCAGTGAAACATAAGTTCTACTTATTTTTTACTTGGAAGTGAGAACTTAAGTGGAAGATGCACAAGAAACATATTATTTGGGCCAGGTTCTAATATATTACGATATAGATAATACCTTATCATCGACTATGATAGCGCCATGAGAATTGTGCCAGAACTCCCGGAGCTGATTGAGCGAACTCAAATGAACGTTATCTAAACCGGGAGGGTACCCATCTGGCAGCTTCAGAAGTTTCTGAAATGGACTTTGCTTAACCTGTAAAGACCAGAGACATGGTTTAATTTCACTAGAAATTCTTGAATTTAAAGCAATATATATTTAAGTTCAGATTTCATATTTTTTTATGTGAGCTCTCAAAGCCCTGCCACGACGACAAGGATTAGGCCCTGCCGCAGCCAGATGAGGGCAAGTGCCCCTATCCTAGGTGTTTGGAGTTTGAACCCTTATCCTACCCAAATTAACACAAAATGCCAGTAAATCAGAATGATTATAGTGAAGGTACAAGCATAAAAATTAGGAGTAATGCATCGGAGCGGTAATTCAAAACAACTCCTGGAAATTGTGCTCCTGCCTAAATAAAAAGGGCATTCCAAATGTCAAAAAGATATTGAAAATTTCAACAAACATATCCATGGTCTCATGCTCACACATAAATTTTCAGGAGAAGGAAATGTTTTTGCGACCTGTGCAAAAAAAATGAGTGCTCCAAAAAACGTTTTTTACAACACAGATTTTTTAAGAAAAATGTCTGCGACACGGCATGTCTTTTTTCATGAAACTCTGCAGAAATGTAAAAGACACAAACATGTACAACAAAAAAAGAAAACAGATTTCTTTGAATTTTTTAACTATTACGAATTTACTGTTCATTCTAGGAGCATACGATCCCAGGAACCAAACGCCACGTCCGCATTTGAAGGGTGACAGTTAGTTCTAGTACTTAAAACTGCAGACATGGGTCCTAGAAGTGCAATAAGCTATTCATAAGAGGTTCCATTGAGCCGAAACCCCCTCTGACTGAATCCTGTGGCGCTTTGACCAACCGCTAAGTCGGTATGGCAACCTAGGATAACCGGATAACAAGATTGTTTGTAAAACAACCCCATTAGGTCTTCATTCCAACTCAGCATGAAGCCCAACATCTCCACCATAGCTGGTCACCACAGCTGTGTGGAAGTGTGACGCCAAGGAGCTGCACGGGCTGGGCTGCTGCTCTAGGTCAAGAGATGGCGGTCGGCGTCGGTGTTCACATTCACCGTATTGGCGAATTTCTGGGTTTTTGTCGACTCCGACGAGATACATCCACCACTGCTTTCATGTCTGCCATTGTTTCAATCCCGAAGCTCTTCCGCATTTATTTGGAAGGGGGGCAAAGAAATGTCTGTGATTGTTTTAATCCCGAAGCTCTTCTGCAGCCGTACTACCACTACCGTGTCCAGCCATGTCCCTCCTTGCTGTCATCCTCGCTGCTCGCCCGTGCTCCAGCCCTAGGATCACCGATTAGACGGGATCCTTCGAAGCAGAACTGACAAGTGACAACTCAGGCTGGGGAATTAAAAGACCGTGAAATGAGGTCATTTTTACTAAGTTTTCCCACCCATCAGTTAGCCAACGTGGACGCTCAGGCTACGTATGGTCAACCCAGCATGCATGCAGGTCAGACCTGATTTAGGCCTTGTTTACTCCAAGGGTTTTCTAGGGGATGGGAGGAGTGGGGATGGGAGAGGATTGGTGAACACCCAATCCCCACAAATCCCCACAAATAATCTTCCCCTACAATACACTAGCATGGACTAGTGTTTTTGTTTGAGGCAAAAATGAGATGGTTGGTGGGGGATATCTAGGGATTATCCCCTCTAATCCCCTAAAATACACTAGAAGTAAACAGACTAGTGGGGATTTTCCGGGATCTGGGATAATCCCCTCCAATCCCCTAAAATACACTAGAAGTAAACAAGGCCTTAGCGTGTGGTAGGACCTGTAGGGACTCAATAATTGCGCTTATAGCACCCATATGTGCATTTTTATATGAAATGGGGCTAACTGGACACACCAGAAATAGTTTTAGGGCATCCAGTTGCATTTTAATCAAAAACTGAATGCAATTATGTTACCCAATACTCCGCCCACGGGCCATAGACGTATCTAGATTCTAGAAGCATCGGGGCTTTTATTCTAGAATATGAGCTGAATTCCCGACATTCCGTCAATAGTTCCCAGTCAAAAACAACTTAAAGTGAGACCTAGTGAGAGCCCAAAGCAAATACAATGCCAATGACCCCAGGACTCATCTACCTCCAAATGTTATCGGCTCCTCGTCCCTCATTTCTGTGCGCTGCCGGCTCTCCACAATCCCCTCCCTTTCCCTTCCAAATGCATCTGCCTCATCCACACAACTTGGTGACATGTTCTGTGGATAGTGCATAGTGTAAGTTGTAATCTAGCTATTTATTGTGTCATGTCTAGTGGCTATATTTTTTGATATGGTTATTCGCATTTACGTTTAGGGCATGGTAACTAAAATGCCAGAAGCTCTCTCAATATTTTCATCTAAATACACATGTACACACCATATTCATAGATTCTTGTTTTTGTAGATACTGTATCTCTGAATTCGTGTTGCCATACACGGATGGCGATATGAAATCACAAAAGGTGTAGGGTCCAAACGAACACAAAACGTAATTCAGAATTGCACCCGTTGAAAGAATGGATTATACCCATTGAAGGTACAGACGTGGCAACATAGAAGGATAAACATAAGGTCAATATGCAGATACTGTATAGAAAATTAAATTCTAAGGATTTCAACAGTTAATACAGAAATTGTTTAAAAAAATAACTTTTGAATTATCAATAGTCACAAATGGCCATCTTGATAACATAAAGCCAGTGAATAGAAGATTCAACAAATAAAGTTTATGTTGTCAGGGTTAGATTTTACAAAAGTTATGTCAAGTGGACTAAAACAGAGCTATGTGAAATTTGCATATATAGCCAAAAGGTCAAAACGATTCGGTTACTAGCATAGTCCTTGTTGTATATATAAAGTAATGGTAAGTCAGTTAATATGCATAACTACCCTCTAAGTATACCTTGTTTATTTTTGCAGTGTCAGAAGCTTTTCTTGCAGCCTCCCGGCGGGTCTCATAGCTTCTCTTGAGTTCCTCAGCCTCAGGCGTACACAAAAATGACGAAGTCTCGAGCTCCCATGTCAAATGCTCATAGCCCAGATCCTTCCATTTTACTAGCCATTCGACATTACAAAATACCAATTTATTACCAACCGAATGAAAAAATTCTTCAGCTTCTCTTGGAGGCATAAGTGATCGTTTCTTCAACAGGCGGCATGGTTCCGCCCATTCCTGCCTCCACATTATTGTCTAAGTAACCACATTAAAAAAGGAACACATCAGCAGACATACTTTAGCTCTTGTGCAGAGCTAGCAGCTCCCTCTTACAAACATAAATATCACAAGAGTAACAACCTTTTCTTTTTGAATTTTCTTACTAAATTTAGAGACGAGATTATGACCTCCTGGGGTGCTATCAATTATATCACTTTCTGGGATCCACCGATTATGTACATGAGCTAAATTCTTGTACTTCACAAAATATTGCTTGCAATTCTGCACTCCTAGAGTGGAAAAACAATGGTGTTAATAGACAAATGGAGATAATTCAAGATGGAATGATAGGTGATTCATGTTAAGCATACCCTCCTTGACATCCCACAAAGATTCAATTCCCTCACTGACTGAATATACACCAGACAGGAGTCTCTCTTTAGTGCATATGCTGCACAGCCATATACCTGGAGAGACACATTCCAAGGGAAGACCCAAACAAGAAAGATGGTACTTCCTTTTACAGCCGTTTCTATCACAAGACCTGTTACAAAATTGGCAAAAAGAGGCTTAGATATTTAGACCTTACAAGATGCCCCACTCATCCACTCCTGTACTCAAGTCCAACAGCCACCTGTGCACCCCCCCCCCCCCCCCCCCCCCCCTCTCTCCCTCCTCCTCCCCCACCTCTCATGGCCTACAGCCCAGCACTGTTCACTGCCCAACTGCGCCAACTAGGTAGAGTATACATGTAAACTTTTTTCATGTTATTACACCTAGTACTTGCTCAAGACCCCTCCCTCCTCTTTCGACAGTAGTTTAGAGAGCATTGCAGGATCAAAAAGGAACTACATGTTATTACACCTACGAGTCTACGACCCCTCCCCTGATAGTTCATGTTACTACACCTAATACTTGCTCAGGACTCCTCCCTTCTCTTACTAAAATCAATTGTTTGTTATTTCATGTACTTGCTCAGGCTGCTAAAAAATTGTTGCACGATCATGTTCTGTTTTGACGCTAGAGCACCATTTCCATTGTTTCATTATCAAAGATAACCAAAAAGGATGAGTGGGAGATATCTTATAATGTCTCTGTACTTACTTAAGAATTCCTGGGGTTTCCGTACTTCTGCAAACATCACACATGTGCTTTTTGCAATCGGTTTCATCATATTGGGTAACTTCAGCTTGCTTGGAAGTACAAGCCTCTTGAATCTCAATGGAAATACGTTCTTCAATTGCCTTGCTGGCCTAGAGCAGGGTCCCAAGAACATTATGTTCCAATTAGTAATTCTATTCCACCGAAATAGAGAGATGAACTGACACTCGAGTGGTGTAGAAAGTTGCTGTGAGAACATGACAAGTGTACCTCTTCGGAATGAATAGTGGAGTTAGGGCTACTTTGTGGTTCTGGTACAAAACTTTTGCTGCAAAAGCAAGAGGTGATCACGGAATCAGTTAAGCTACCAAATGCATCCCGAGTGACATGAAGGTAGCATCGATGTAGCTAATTAAAATAATCATTTGTGCAAGGCTTTAGAGAATTACTTTGAATAGCCATCAGTTGGCTCTTCCATTGCAGGACTGCTTTCAGCCACATTATTTTGTGAGCACAGACCGGTAGTCATATGCGTCTCCAGTTTCACCTTGGAAGCTTCACAAAGGCCAGAAGTATAGCCTGCCTGGTTATCTTTTTCTTGTCCGCCACTTTCTTCATACCCCAAAAGAGAGACATTGTCTTCCATGTGCACCTTGGAAGCATTTCCTTCATCGGCTTTGAGAGTAGTAGAAGGGAATACATCGCCGAAGATGGATAAAGAGATGAAGGCATTAGGACGGAAAGAATTGATATTCACTGACAGCAAGCTACAAGCCTATGGAAATGTTTAAGTAATTATTTCAACGAGAGTGTTTGACTGGAATGTCATAATGCAATGTTTTTAGAGCACGGAGCACGCAGCAGGCTAATAACACTTCATCCTGACCAAGCCTGTCACAAGAACATGTCAAGCTTTACAGCTATATAAGATGGACCTACATTACATGCAGCAAACAGCAAAGTCTCGGAGATGGCTGTTTGCAACAAGGAGACTAACTTGGCAATGAAACGACTAGTTGATTGGGCAAGCAAAACATGAGTTTAAAATCACAGGGAAACCCAGTACCTGGAGATTTTTCTTTTCCTTCAGAAGATGGCCTGAAGAGTTTTGTATAGCTCTTTGCACTTAGCCTTTTCTGCTTCTTCGATGGCCTGGTACCGCTTTCGGTAGCATCATGCTTATTGTTCACAGAGTTATGTTCATCCGCTTGTCTTTTTGACGTTTTGTGAGGGGTAGCAGCTGGACTGGACATCCCATTTGAATCATTCGAAGCAGTAGAAGCTGAGACGCTAGCATTCTTTACTCTGTCGGACATTCTTGTGGTGCTAGCCTTCCCTGTCGACCCTGCTTCTCCTTTTAGCTTCTTGGCTGACGATTCTGGGGTTTCAGGTGTGCCGCCGCTGCTCCTGCCCCTTGTAGATCTCTGCGGCGTGGAGGCAGGACTGGCAGTGCCTTTCAAATTAGGATTCTTTCCCCTTGTTTCTCGATTGGACCTCCTGAGGTTTGGCTTCTGCTGCTGCGTGTCGCTTGTATCGCGCGCAGACGAGCTTCTGGACGACTCCCTTGCAGTGGCATATGAGCTAGAGGTCGCAGCAGAACTGGAGTCTTTTGCATTGGCAGCGGCACTGGCGTTCCTTGTGCTGGGACCAGCACCGGCGTCCGCTGCTCCATCGTTGTTCGCCCCTCCTGACCGGGTATTGGCCATCCGCTCCGGCAGAGATCAACGCATTGGGGGTAGGGCACCTGCAATCAGGGGCAAACTGAGGTAAGAAATTTGGTCCATGGGCATGGTAGCAAACAGAGAATTGGTTTAATTTCGCCAAGCTTAAGCAGTGTGAGTTGATTTGGGACGACACAGAGGATTTCCATATCCACACGCATTGAGCATGCGCCGTGCTGCTAGGGTGAGTGTGGACGGTGTAGAGATTAGTCACTGGATGGGGAAAACCTCGTACCTCGAAAACCTATGTCCAAGATTGGGGACGGCGCGGTAACAGCAGGGACGAGATGGGTAGGACGGGAAGGCGGTGGCGGCGCGAGAGGCGGAGGGGTCGAGGTGCGCGGGGTGAGGCGACGACGTTGATGCCCTAAGCTAAAGCGCCCCTGGCTGCAGCTTTAGGGCACGGCGGTGGTACACGGAGAGAGTTTAGAGCGGTGGGTCGGGTCAGGTCGAGCGGAGAAGAAGAGGAAGAAGGGCAAAGGAAGAGATCTGATCAGCCGTGCCTAAACTTTACATGTAAAATAAGCCCAGTTCTTTTGAGATTCGGCTCGTGCATAAGCCACCCTGAATAGAGCTGTCCAGATAATCAGCTGTGGAATTAAGCCAACCAGAAATCGAAGTCCAGTTCTTTTGGGTTTTCGCTGTCCTGCCTTATTTTCTGAGTTGTACGATGAAAAGTCTGTAACACCCTTTTAATAGATTTATTTATGCTCTAACCTAACAGATTTTGAGTTCATTTATGCTATTTTCGCATGTATTATCACAATATAATATTTCGAACGTCATATTAATTTCTAAATATGAAAATAAAATAGGATTCATTGTTAGTTCATTACAACTCAAATAGAAGAAAGGGAATGCAATGTTTTCTTTCCTAGAAAATATACAAATATACTCTAATAATTCTGAGGAAACACACTCCTACCAATATCATTACGGATCCCTTTCATGTAAGTACCATCATCTTCGGGTGGAGCACTAGGATATGAAGCACTCTGCTCTTGAACATATCCTCCACCATCAAACATGTCGAAATGTCGATCACGTAGGTTGCTATCACGAATGTAGTTGTGTAGACACATGCAAGCGATAATTATCATCTTTTGTCGCTTAGGTGGTCGACGAGGTATGCCTTGAAGTATTCGAAATTTCATTTTGAGACAACCAAATCCTTGTTCAACTGCGTTTCGTGCTATTGAATGACGATGGTTGAAATTCTCTTCTCTTCCCCTTGGAGGATTATGTTGGAAGTCCGGTACATGGTACCGAATAGTTTTGTATGGCGCTAGATATCCTATTTTGTTCGGGTATCTCGAATCAACAAGATAATATTTTTCCTGCGGTGATATGAAAAATAACATATTAGCTATGAGGAAACATTTTAGAAAATGTGTACAAAAAAGATTACCTGGCGGGGGGTGGGGATAATGGGGATATGATACTTGAGCATCGGTCCATACACGTGTGTCATGAACTGAGCCGGGCCAGCCAGCAACAACAAAAGTGAACCTCAAATCGAAATCACAAATCGCCATCACATTTTGACTTGTATAACCGTGCATATTCCTGTGTTGTACCTCAAGTTTGCTTGGCACAATTACTGTGTTCCATCTATAGCCCCAATGGCATTCTTGAAATGTGACCAAAATCTTGTAGTTTGCTTTTTAGGACGTACTTCGGTGAAATTTCGGTCTCTTGGCCTAATGTAATCACCAGCCATGCGGTCTACACAGTCTAGAACCTCATAAAACTTTTTGCTAACTGTAGACCGACTATGTTCAAATCGATCAGCAACATTACCAGTTGTTTGACATGTCCCCACAGTCCATAAAAAGAGTGCCAATGCTTCTTTAGCGGACATGTTCCAACTTGATGTAAGACCATAGGTTCCAACCAATAGATCAAGCAATGGGTAAAACACAGACCTCCTCATCCTGAACATAGAATAGAAAACTTGTGCATGCGTTTCTTTTTGTTCCACCCATTGAATACCTGTTACCTCCGGACTTCTTCGCGGTGCATAAGGCAACTTCTCAGTAGATAGACTGGCATACGCGGCAACTGCAATCATGAACATATCATATTCATCATCATCTTCATCACCTGGAATATCCATCTGCCACATAAACAACACAATTAATTACCAACATATACGGGAAGGCGATACAAATATAAATTGATAGGTTCATCAAAACAAAACAAATTTATAGGTTCAAATCAAATAAATAGGTTCGAAGCAAGTTACAAATAGATAGCATATGACAATCTCCTCAGGTTCAAAGCAAATAGATAGCAAATTACAAATAGCTAGCTTATAGGTTCAATACAAATTTCCTAAGCAAATAGATATCAAATTACAAATGTCTACTGATTTTTCCTCGCCTCCCATGCCATGCGGATCCACTCAAGCCTCACAGCACTTGCAGCCTCCATATAACAACTGAAGGCAGTACGGTATTCAGCCTTCATGAACAATTGTGAAGCATAGAAATGTTCACGAGTACCAGGTCCACATCCATCAGCAACAACCTTGGCCATCATATCCAAAAACTCCTGCCTCACTGGATCAACTCTAGCCTGTGAGGGCTCCGAGTTCTGTGAAGTCGTGGAGTTTCTGCTTTCTTCCCTCTTCTCAAATATGTCACATATACGGCGCAAACAATTTTTTCAGCGCTATCTCTTGCCATCTTTTCACTGTGAAGAAACTAGAGAAGCCGGCTGTCACAGGAAACGGCTTAAAATCCAGTTCTTTTGGGCTTGAGCTTATTTTCACAGAGAAGCTGCTGAGAAGCTCAAAAAGAACTGGGCCTAAGTCCATAGGGCAACTCCAACGCGCCGACCCATTTGTGTCCGTTTCTGTCCAATTTGGAAAAGACGACGGTCCAACGTGTCGACGCATTTGGCCTGGCGTCCGTTTTTCTGTCCACGTGAACCCATTTTCGGCCCAAATTTGAGCCGGCTTTGTGTCGGCACGGACATGCGCGGTCGACCGCGCAGCGCTCCCCGTGTCCTCCCCCTGGCCCGCCCGTCATCCACACCAAAGCCATTCCCCTCCCCGTTCGCCCTAGTTCCTCCCTCGTGCACCCTCCTCGCCCTCGCCGCCGTCGTGCCGCCCCTTTCCCCTTCGCCCTACTTCTCTCTGGAATCTTAGAGCATACAGGCCAGATTTGTTCACAGCATCGCCCGCCCCCGACTAGGCCGTGTTTCGACGGCCAGAAACTGCCGGAGGCTACCAAGTTTGGCCTCGCCCCCAAGGTTTTCGACCGTCGGCCAGAGGTAGGAATTCATCACTAGCTCCATGGTAGATAGCTCGGACGAGTACTTTTACTACAACAACATAGCGTACTCCTCCTCCTCCGATGAATCCTTCGACGATGATAGCGATCTATTGGTTGCTACGCTCGTCGTCAACGAGCACATTTCTAGGCTGCAATCCATGTTCAGGGGCTCGGTACCCGCTCATGCAGCGGCGTTGGACCGTAACAGAGAAGGCGACCATGTCCATCTGTTCAAGTATTACTTCTGCTCAGATCCAATGTACAAGGCCCCAATGTTCCGGCGCCATTTCCGTATGGCCCGACATGTGTTCAACCGCATTCGGCTAGGCGTGATTAGCCATGCAAGATGCCCTTGGCAAGCTTGGGTTCTCCTCCTACCAGAAATGCACTGCGGCCATCCGGATGTTTGCGTATGGAGTGACCGGTGATCTTGTTGATGAGCACATGCGCATGAGTGAGTCCACTTGCTTAATGTCAATGTACAGATTTTGCAAAGCAGTGGTGGCGGTGTTTGGCCCGGAATATTTGAGAGAGCCAAATATGGAGGACACGACCCAACTCATGTCCATCAATGAGGCAAGGGGATTTCCCGGCATGCTTGGAAGCATAGATTGCATGCATTGGGAGTGAAAGAACTGCCCTTTTGCTTGGCAGGGGCAGTACCAGGGCCATGCTGGCGAGCGCACGGTCATACTTGAGGCGGTGGCTTCACAAGATCTTTGGATCTGGCACTCTTTCTTTGGCATGGCCGGATCCCACAATGATATCAACGTCCTACAGCGCTCTCCTTTTTTCTCCAGGCTTTTAGAGGGCAATACCCCGGTGGTAAGCTATGATATCAATGACACCACATACAACAAGGGATACTACCTAGCTGATGTATCTATCCAACATGGACCACTTTTGTGAAGTCCATCCCCAAGCCTGATGGAGAGAAGCAAGCACGGTTCTCCAAAGAATAAGAGAGTGCTAGGAAGGATGTGGAGCGTGCTTTTGGTGTCCTCCAATCTCGATGGGCTATTGTTCGCCACCCTGCTAGAACATGGAGCGTGAACACTATGTGTGAGTTGATGGTTGCTTGTGTGATCATGCACAACATGATCGTGGAGGATGAATGTGATGAGCGCATCTACGATCGGGATTGTCAATTCCGAGGTGAGTTGGTTGAGCCTGTTGGTGGAGCGGCCACATTTGCCAACTTTATCCACTTTCATGAAGAGATGCGTGATCGTGCTCATAGGCAACTTTAGAATGACTTGGTTGAGCATATGTGGCAACACTATGGAAACCAACCGCCGGCAAACCAAGCAGGGGCCTGATTTGTTGCTTATTTTTATTTGACTAGGAAAATTGCCCGTGCGATGCCACGGGGAAAAATCAACAGCGTTGGGGACCATATGGTCGCGACTCTCCCAGGCGATGGCGAACGGCGGAGACCAAGGAGGCGACGAACCAGGGCATAAGGAGGACAGGGAGACGGTTCAGCGGGACCAGAGGCACACCACGAATTCAATGGAGGGCTCGGCGAGGTCGGGGGCGGGCAGTAGGCGGCGAATCGATCGCTGGCGTCTGGCGGCCGAGAGGGATAAGCATGCATGAATTTGACATAAACATATAGGTTACAATTTTCTGAACATTTTGGTATATTACTTGTATTTTTCTGATAACCCGTGCCTTGCAACGGGAGAAAAATCCGCGTCGTTCAAACCAATAAATCGGCCTATCCATAAATTGGTTATTTTGTTCTCCTAAATAAGCATGGTTAAAAGTTGTTAAATATGCATGAATTTTGATACCAGTAGACAGATTTAATTTTTCTGAACATTTTGATATATTGAACACATTTTTCTGAATTACAGATCAGAAGTTATAGATTATACAATTTTGGACATTTTTCTGAAATTTCTGGAAATGTTTAAAATTCTGACACCGGGATCCACATGTCAGGGTTTTAATAATTATTGAAATTATTTATCAAAATGAATAAAATTCTGACGGCTGGAGCCCACGATGACGTCACTTGGTGACGTCATCAGTGGAGCTGTTGCTGCTGTTGATCACGGCGATGACCGCGTCGTTGCGAGAAGGTCCCTGGATTGTCCGAAAATTGCAAATAAGTCCCTCCGACGTACGGAACGACGAAGGTTCCTTTGCCCTGTGGACTGCAGGTTAATATCCCTATTTGTCAGGGGTTTTCTGCAAAAGGCGGTGACGGACGAAACGAAGCAAGCACGAAACGAAGGAAGCCTTGCTTCCTTTTAGTAGTAATATTTGGTTGTAAAACTGTGGTTCTATTTACATTCATCCGGTTCAATTTTTTCAATTTGGTTGTAATAAATAATTTGTGATTTCGTTCAATTTGGTTGTAATAAAATATGGTACTTCAATTATTATTCATCATCTCATTTTTATTTCAATTTGATTACATGCAAAATAAGGTCCAGGGGCGGACCAAATGGGTCGCCCCGTTGGGTTCACTGGCCAGCAAATGCCGGACATGGGTCGGACACTGTCCGTTTGCGACCCAAATGACCAAAAAAGGAACAGAAAATGTGTCTGTTTGGGTCGGCGCGTTGGAGTTGCCCTTAAGAGCATCTCTAGCCGATAACGAATAAGACCCTCGCCCTACAAAATTTCGGGGTGGGCTAAATTTTTGGCCCGACCAGACACTACATATCGGCCCAGCTCGGAAAAATTTATCCGGACCTCTAGTGATGGCTTCGGTAGAATATAAACGGGCTTGAGGGTCGTTTAGGGTACGTTTTCCCGAGCCCTCCGTCACTTTCCGCCCCCTCCGCCGCTAGCCTCCCGTAGCTCCGACCAGCGATTCATCGAGATCTGCCACACCTCTCCCCTACTCTCCTCCAGATCCATGCGGGCTCCACTCGCGACGGAGGCGGCGGAGGCTGTTCGCCACCGGAAGACGAAGAGGCCCACCGCCGCTCAGAGGGCGCATGCAAGCGCGGCTCGTATAAGGCCCGCCGGTGGGTGGGGATCCTCGGCCCAGAGAGGACGCACGACGCGGAGGCGGGCAGCTCCTCCGGTGGCCGGAGGAGGAAGGCGCTGAAGCCGTAGGAGGAGGTGGAGGAGGAGTACCTGAAAGGGTAGTATGGGCACCTAGAGGGGGTGAATAGGTGCTACTTCAAATTTTAGTTCTTTTTCAATGTAGGCTTGACACCGAAGGTAAATTCTCTAGATATGCAACTAAGGTGAATTTACCTATATGACAAGATAGTAACAAGCAACTAAACAGGATACAAGATGCAAGTAAAGACGGTAAAGGGTAGAAGTAACCGAAGCGAAGCACGCGGAGACACAGGGTATGATTCCCGTAGTTCCTTCCTTTTGAGGGGAAGTACGTCTACATTGGAGGGGTGTGAGCTCCACACAACAGGCCTACTCAGCGCCACAGAGGCATCACCCTATTCTCCTGTGAATCGCACCACAAAGGTTTGGTTCGCTTTCCACTATCGGTATCCTTCAAGGCGGAAACTGACGTGGGCCTACCCTTCGGGTGACCCACTGTGAAGGTACCTGGTGCACGTATATGGAGGCCCATCAAGATAACAAGACCAAGGCCCATGAAGGGATCCGCAAGGAAGGAGTGATCTCCAAGTTAGGCATAGATTAGGTCGGTTTAGACTTGCCATATCTGTAATCCTAGTCGGTTACCCGAGACCCAGCCTCCTATATAAAGGCTGGGAGGGTCCCCGATCAAGGACACGATAGCATACATGCAACTCTAGCCTCAGAACCCTTGACGAGATCGACATCTCGCCGAGAATCTTGTAACACCTGTGTTCACCTCATCAATAATCAGACAAGCAGGACGTAGGGGTGTTACCTCCACACGAGGGCCCTGAACCTGGGTAAATCCTTGCTTGTCAGCCGTAGATAATCGCCAGTGCTACCAATCTCGTTCCTATTCTCAACCCTAGGTGCACTACCATGGGATTTGCCGAGCTAACACCTCGTCAATTGGCGCCGTCTGTGGGGACGAGTGGCACTGGGTCCACGGTTTCGCCGGCTCAATCTGCATCCGCAAACGGCAGCTCGCCGATCACCATCACGGGACCGATCCCCTTCGGCTCCTTCGACTACAACCCGCACTCGTCGGGATCACAACCCGCAAACTCGGATCTGCGACCAGGTGAGAACGTACCCGTTTGTCCTTCAAACATTACTGCTAACCAGACAGGGGCGTTTGTCACGGCGGACTCGAATCGATCTTCAACACCTGCATCCCCATCGACTGGATTTGCGCCTATGGCTCCGCCATCACCCGCAAAATCGGTGGCCTCATCTGCATCAACTCCGCCAAGATCGCCGACGCTCTCGGAGATGATGTCATTGATGGGCACGCCTGCATCGACTCCGGTGCCTTCACCAACACCCTCAGAGATGGCATCTCTGATGGACGAACCACCCGTTGTGTCTCCATCGACACCCGCGTCTCCTTCGACTGAGGACTACGCACCATCATCAGCAAAAGAAGCTGCGGCAGACGACGCGGTGGATGTCGAGTCCGTCCACAGCGACGACGGCCGCGGACGTCAGGCCATGATCGATTTCTACTTCAATACCGCTGCTGCCTTCCTCAACAATCGCAACAACGGTGAAAAAGGCAAAATTTCGCGTACCGCTCCAAACCAGATCTGCATGGTGCAGACCGAGAACCGAGAGGACGAAGCACCCGAATCGTCGGCGAGTGGAGCAAGGCGTCCTGACGTCAGAACCTACCCGATGACTGCAACCATGCCAGACGGCAGCACGATCGTCATCACAAAGGAGCAGGCGATCAAAGCAATCAGAGCAAGACATGATTGCACCATGATGCCCGAGGATTCGACACCCGAAGAACTCGCGGCGCACAAATACATCTTCTGGCAGGAGACCTTAAGGTTGAAAAACCTCAAAGCAACCCTCGACGAGCGCAAAAAGGCTGCAAGCGCGTCGAGTGCACGACGCGCCCAGCTGTCGTCACTCTATTCTTGTAACACCCCAAAATTTGGATCCCGAATTTAGTGGTGTTTTCCCCACACCCGAAAAACTTTTCCCTCGTATCTCAAAATTTATTTTTGCCCTCAGGTGCTAGATGATGCCCTCGTGATCTTTTCTCTAAAATAATTCCAGGAAATCTCCGGTGATTTCTTTGCCACTCCGAAAACCTCCGCTAGGGTTTTTCCTAAAAACCTCATAGCCTAAATATTTCCTACAAGTGTTGTTTAGGGAATTGTTTCCCCCAACTTCTCCTCTCCATCACTCCTCACAAAACCAGAAGATGTATCTCATGCCATTGCCTACACCCACCAAGGTGACATGATTATTTTGAGCCACCTATCCACCACTCCTTCTTACACCCACTAATAACCACAAAATATCTTCATGCCAACTCAACACCTGGATGACCCAAGAGCCATGTGAATCCCTCACATGGGATAAATATCCCAACCAGCCTTATCCTTCTCATAGTTCTTTTATCAAATAAAATCCCTCCACCTAGTTGTTAGGGTGACATAAGTGCCATGCCCCAAAGTGTACCCACATTTTTGGAAGGATGCAAGTGCCCCCTTGTGTGCATTCTTTCTGCATGTTTGGTTGTGAGACACCACCTACTTCCCTGGTCTCTCTTATAGCTCCTAGGTGAATTGCATGCACCTAAAACCCCATGCTCTAAATCCTATCAAGACATGATCATGTCACAAACCCCTTTCGGTAGTTTTTTCGAACAACCTACCTAGGGTGCACCATTTGACCTCAAAGTCCAGAAACCATCTCCCCACATACAAACCTAACCACTGGAATTTTTCTGGATCTTTTTTTTATTGAAAAGTTCATTGAGGCATTTCGTCGAACACCTTGTGAGCATAGTTTATATCCAATTTTGCTTTGCTTAACCTAAGCTTGCTTAAGGCCGTGGTCGGTGCCTAATCCTGCCCCAGCGTGTTCCGCGTGCTCCACTGCTCAGCCAGCTCGCCGTTCTTATCCTCTCCACCGCCTTCTGTAGCCGGAGGTCGTCATCGATGACCTCAAGCCACCATTGATGGCCGAGCTGCCTCCCTCCTCTCCCTGGCTATAAAAGCACCCCAAGCCCCCCCTCTGGTTGCACACCACCGCTCACAGCACTCACTCCCTCCCTCCAGGCCTCTCTCGTTCAAGTTCCTCGAAGGAACGAGCTCACAGGAGCTCTACGAGTTCCATGGCCGAAACCCTAAAAGCTGAGCTAGGGCAAACCGTAGCTCCTCCGCCGTCAAGAGAGGCACCTGCGAGCGCGGTGCAGCCCAGACAACCCAACCCCACCGTCGGAGAGACCCCTAGCCCACCCCAGCGCTGCCGCCATCCGCCACCCGAGGTCACCGCCATGGCCGACGCACACGAGCTTGCGTGCTCGAGCCACCCAGCCCCTCCCACGCGCCCCTAGCCTTCCCCGGCCGCGGTGCCTCGCCGCCGTCTCATTTCCGCCGTCGGCCTGTCCCCATGCTACCCCGACGGACGGATCCGTCAGCTCCCCGCCATGGCCGTGCGGCCGAAGCTCGAGGAGGCGCACGGGAGGCGCCCCAGCCTCCGGTTCTGCCCCTGCTGGACGCGGTGGGGCACGGCGAGCCCGCCCTGGCCGCCGGCGTCCGCCCCCGGCCGCCCGTTCGCTGGCGCCAAGCTCACCCGAGCCACTGCGTGCGTGCGTGCGGTGTGGCTTCGAGCCAGAAGAAGGAAGAAGAGGGAAAGAAGAAAAGAAAAAAAGGAAAAAGAAAAGGGAAAAGAGAGGGAGAGGCTGACAGGTGGGTCCCGGCCCCACCTGTCAGGTTAAGTGGAAGCGCCCTCGCCGCTGTACGCTTTCCCGCGAAGAAGGCGTATTTGAGGGAAGTGCGCGAGCAGCCCAGCCCAGCGCGCAGCGCAGCGGGCCGTTCGGCCCAGCACGGCCCAACCCCGCGTAGAAGCAGCCCGCGCAAATTTTTTTTCCCGCGCGGTCTGTTTTCTTTTTCTGGTGAGCGGCAGATAGCTATTCTTCGCACGTCAATATCTCTCGATCCGTAGCTCCGTTTGGGGCGAATCAAATTTGTAAATTCTTAGTTTGAAAAGCTCTGTCCAGTAGTATAGTTGTTACATCTTTGTAAAATACTTGTATGACCAGCATCGTGTGTGCATGCCTAGGGTTTTTCCGAAGTACCGGCCGACCGAGACCCTGACCCTCGACGTGTCCGTGACCCTCCAAGCCAAACGGCGTCGATCTTCGGAGGCAAGCTAAACCCTTGCTATGAGCCATTCCGCAATGCTTGTTTGTGTGATTGCTTAATACCATGCCGGGTGTTATGTCTGTCTTCTGTTATATTGTTATGTCTGTCTGCTATTATCATTGCATGTATGTATGTTGTCCATATTTTATATGAGCCTTGTATTGTTGTATGTTTATCATGCTGCATTTTAAGTTATTGCGTTACCATATAACTGCTTATCTGTGCATCACTCACATTCCCGAGACAATGGCCGGTGGTACCGCCTCAGTCAAAGGAATGGGGGAATTATTACAACTGTGCGTCTCGCGCTTGCGGGGCTTTGTTTGCTTCTTTCTTCTTCGCCGGGGTGAGGAGCGGACGAATGTCGTCTTATGATCCTCGGAGTTGGGGGCATTTGCCAAAAGAGTTATTTGCCTTGTCCCTCCGTCAAATATGGTTGGCATAGACCACCCGGACTGCGACGCTTGGGAGCTGACTTTCCATTTGGTTCTTTTTGCCGAGATTGCTGACACCACGTCGGGGTAACCCTCGAGTGGAATGGATGCTCTCTCATTTTTATGAGTGCTTTTCGGTTCATTCTTTTACGGTGACACCGGCCGGGTCCCCCGCCACCGTCATCCGTTTGAAACATTATGCTATTATTCTGTGAACACTAACCCCCGAGTGACACCGGCCGGGTCTCCCGCCACAGTCACCCGGGCATTGTTATTATTGTTACGTTAATATCTATACCTGCAAGTGTTATGGTTATTCAAGTGATGTTGTTATGTGCTTACTGTATGTTGCTAATGCCTTGTAGTTTGATGGTATATGATATTGATATCGTGATGATTATGCTGGACTAATCCTCTGTTTTGTGACTTGTGGTGATGAAACTTGATTAAATAAAACACCCCTCCAAACAACGATAGGGTCAGTCCATAGTGCCACTAATCTGAACATCGAAAGCACTACCACTGTCGCTCACATGGGCGGGCCTTGACCTACGTAATCCTATTGAGCCTCCTTTGATGCCACCATTTTGGCAAGTCTAGTCGGTTACCTTTGTGGTCGGGGCTAGTCTTGTGAAGGTTCCGGAGCTAGGCGTCGCTCATCTGTTGGGGGCGTGCCGGATTCACTTCGTCATAAGACACAGAGTTGTGTCGGTAGCTATACAGGGAGTGTCTTGGTAGCGTGAACGGTCAGGTGAGTGTATCTTGCTGAGTTCGTCCTAGGGGTGAAATCCTAAAGTACCGGCTCAGTGTGGTGCACTCAGGTGGGTGGTATCTGCAACCTCTCGAGAGTGTCAAATCTGGATGTCTAGCCTCGTTCCTGGGTTATGGAACAACAGTTCAGTGTCGGTCACACTGTGTGTCCTCGTCGTGTCCGGAGGTTAAACTTAAGATTCGTTTGAAATAATTAATGAACGACCTGATTACACTAAATGAACAAATAAGATGATGCAGGGAATATTGTCGTGAGCTGTTGATGGTTACCATGACTTAGGGGTGGCAGTGTGATGCGTTGGGAAGCCTATAGTTAGGCCATAGCCCACATCAACCGTGCATGCCCAGAGTTGAGAGAAGAGGCCAGAGGGCCTAGCAGTGAACACAGGTGTTGTTGTGTATTATTTGGTACTCACTTGGTACCCCCGTTTTCTCGTCACAGGTAAGCTCGTTGTATGATTGCCGGTGCACGATCCAACCCCACCTGGCTTGGACTCTGTACTGGTGATACCCCCGTTGCTTGCTTATGACATGTTTGGTTGTCAATGCCATGCTACTTTTATGTCATGTATCTAGATTACACCTTGCCATGTTTAGGAGTCTATTTCCAGTATATACCTTGTTGCATGATTGTTGGATTGTTTGTAGTAAGTGGCGATACTTGCTGAGTGCATAATAATGTACTCACGGGCCTTGTGATTGTGGCCAGGTTTTGTCGAGGATTCATCTTCCACCCTAGTGAGGAATTGAAGAAAGAGCGTGCTAGGATCAGTAGCCCAGCCAGAACCTGTGGAGTGGAGCCGCTCCAAGCCGTAGCCTCTCATATGTCTTCCGCTGCCAGTTAAAACTCTGTATCGTGCCATACTGGGATTGATATTTCGTCATTCCTTGTTGGCCTTGTAAACCATTTGTAGCACGAATGTGCCTGATTGTGTAATGATTTCCATTATGTTACACTGTTGTGACGTGCGGCCAGTTATCTTGGGATGGCGCATGGGACGACTGCCTCTCGGGTGATATGTGCCAGGGAGGGGTGTCACAATTCTTCTGGAGGAACACAACAACGTTCGCGATCTAGGCTGGCACACCTGACAGCAAGCGAGCGGGCGGCACTGACCCGCGATCTAGATGTGTCGTTCATGACGCACGACGAAGATGGAATCCCCATCCCCAAAACGGATCAGGGAGCCCTCATGTCAGTAGCCACATACCTGAAAGCGACGCAACCCCCAGACAGTGACCCGAACGCGGCTCTGCATCGCCAGCAAATCAAATCGCTCCACATGGCAGGCGGAGCCCTAGCCACAGTCGAGGAGCACCCTGGAGGAAGCAGAACCCGTCGTGAGGCCACCCCGCGACGCGAAGTACAGACAAGGGAGAACCGCGACCGTACAGTCGCAAACCAAGACGACCGAGACCGGTCAGGACGCGGTCGACGCGAAACTCAGCATCGCGAGGCGAGTGGTGATCGTCGCGATGTCATGGCACAGCATCGGGTCAGCAGAGGTAGAAGCAGAAGGTCCACGCGATCTCGGAGCAGCGATTCAGACTCGGGCGACGAGTGGGAGCCTTGTGGGGCGCTATGCTTCACTCGACGCATCCGCCAGGCGAAGATGCGCAAAAGATTCAGACTCACGTCTGAAACACCCAAGTTCGATGGCAGGCAGGAACCCTCGTCCTGGCTAGAGGACTACAGAACAGCGGTCTCCTGTCAACGAGGCTCAACCACAACTGCGATGCAGTATATCCAGCTCATGCTGTCCGGGACCGCGCGGGATTGGCTGAAGAGCTTACCCGAAAACTCATACGACTCCTGGGAACGTTTCCAGGAGGACTTCATCAAAAACTTCCTCGCAACATGCGATCGACCCGCGACATTCGCAGAACTGCAAGCTTGCAGGCAGCGTTCAGACGAACCGCTGCGCGAGTACATCAAAAAGTGGACCACGATGCGCAACTCTGTAGGAATGGTGTCGGAAGACAGGGCAATCGACGCTTTTATCGCAGGAGCTGCCAGGCACGACTTTCGGGAAGCGCTGTGCCGCCAAAAGCCAACATCTATAGCACAACTCATGAAAGTAGCTAACGAGTGGGCAGATGGAGAAGATTTGGTGCGAGAGCATCAGGAGCCAGCACGTGGCAACAACAACCACGGAAGCTGGGACAGAAGAGACGGCCGCGGCAGGCGCAAACGCAAATCCCACTGCTACGATGACCAAGACGGAGTCGAGTTGGTGGCGGCTGGATACGATAACCGCAATGACAGCAGTCGCAGTGCGAGTCGTCAAGATGATCGGGGCAGGAGTCGCCAGGACGACCGCCGCGACTACGGGACACGCAGAGATGGATATCGCAAACAGGAGTGGCGCAAACGCCGATCATCATCACCCGAAGGTTTGGGTGATCAGGAGCTAGATGAAGAGTGCAGATTCCACATGTTCAAAGGCCAAGACGGCAAGCTACAGTCAAGCCACCTGGTGAAGGATTGCAGAAAATTCACCAGGATGACAGATGCGTACATAAAACGCCTGCAAGCAGCTCAAGGTGCGGCGGCAACGAGAGCCCCTGCACCACCTCCTCCTCCTGCTCCACCCGCAGGTCAAAACGCGCATGTGGCAGGCGCAATGCAAAATCAAGCTCGCCTAGAAGCCCCACCAGAACCGGCAGAGCGGTACCCTGAAGCTCGGGGACAGATGAACATGATCCAGAAGGGACGTCCAACCAACAGGGAGCAGAAATTAATCACTCGACAAGTCAATATGGCGGTCATGGCACCCCCAGCAGTACCTGAATATCTGAAGGGGTCAGAAACAAGCATAACGTTCTCACGTGCAGATCATCCCCCAGCCGTGGTGCGGCCAGGGCACGCGCCCCTGGTACTCGACGCTCAAATCGGTGGCTACGCCATGTCCAAGGTTTTCATGGACGGAGGAAGCGGAATCAACATAATATTCGCTGACACGCTTCGCAAGATGAATCGCTCAGTCAAAAATCTACCTGAGTCAGACACATCCTTTCATGGCATAGTCCCAGGCAAAGCAGTCCTGCCACTCGGGACACTACAGCTCCCAGTTATCTTTGGCGAACCAGGCAACTTTCGATCGGAGAAGGTCGACTTTGAGGTCGTCGACTGGAAATCGCAATATCACGCGATCCTGGGGCTCCCGACGTTTGCTCGGTTCATGGCGGTCCCGCACTACGCTTACCTGATGATCATAATGCCAGGACCCAAAGGAGTTATCACCATCAAGGGCAACTTTCAGCGATCTGATAGCTGCGACAGAGAATTCAGCAAAATATCTGAGACATTCGGGATGCAGGAACAACTCAAGGAGATCTCCCTCACCAATGATCGCACAGTGTTCCCTCAAACAAAAAAGCAGGCACCCGACGCCGCTTTCAACGCAAAAAACGACACAACGTCGCACCAGGTCCACCCGACGGACCCGGCCAAGACGGTCAACGGGTTGTCCAGCTTATCACCCGCATAGGAAGGCGCGCTCGTCGAATTCCTCCGTGAGAACTGGGAAATTTTCGCCTGGTGTCCAGCTGACATATCAGGTATTCCCAGGGAATTCGCCGAGCACTCTCTTCAACTCTTTCCAGATGCAAAACCTGTAAAGCAAACAATGCGACGGTTCTCCGAGCCGAAACGCATAGCTATTGGAGAAGAAGTCGACAGATTACTCGACGCAAAATTTATTCGGGAGATCAAAAAATCTCACTGGGTTGCCAACCCTGTCCTGGTGCCAAAGAAGAAT
The DNA here is from genome assembly GCA_947311845.1 of Poa pratensis. Taxonomy (NCBI): domain Eukaryota; kingdom Viridiplantae; phylum Streptophyta; class Magnoliopsida; order Poales; family Poaceae; genus Poa; species Poa pratensis. Next base: position 3,263,302 of record CAMZMU010000121.1, on the reverse strand, counting down.
TCGACTGTCCTTCGCATGTGTGCCGACTTCACCTCCCTCAACAAATGCTGTCCCAAGGACCACTTCCCCTTGCCACGTATCGACCAGATCGTCGACTCAACGGCGGGATGCGAGCGCCTATCCTTCCTGGACGCCTATTCGGGCTATAACCAGATTCGGATGAGAGAAGAGGATGAAGACAAGACTGCCTTCATCACCCCTTATGGCGTCTACTGCTACACAACTATGCCCTTCGGGCTCAAGAACGCGGGTGCTACGTACCAGCGCATGATGCAAAACTGACTCAAAAAGTAAATTGGACGCAACGTCCAAGTCTACGTCGACGACATTGTCATCAAAACAAAAAAGGAGTCGACACTCCTCGACGACCTGCACGAAACCTTCGCCAACCTGAAGCATTACAAGATCAAGCTCAATCCCAAGAAGTGTGTCTTTGGCGTGCCAGCCGGACAACTTTTGGGTTACCTTGTTTCCGCCAGAGGCATCGAGGCGGACCCGGAAAAGCCGCAGGCCATCCTCACCATGCCACCACCAACAAAACTTCGGGAGATCCAAAAACTGGCCGGTCGAGTCGCAGCACTTAGCCGCTTCATCAGCAAACTGGGCGAAAAAGCGCTCCCGTTCTATCAGCTGATGAAGAAAACAGACAAATTCGAGTGGACACCCGAAGCACAAGCAGCCTTTGAAGATCTCAAGCGGGTACTGACAAACCCTCCAATCTTGGTGGCACCCAATGAACGCGAACCGTTGTTTCTATACGTCTCTGCGACTAATCGGGTGGTCAGCACTGTCCTGGTGGTTGAACGCATGGAAGAGGGACACCCGCATGGCGTACAGAGACCCGTCTACTATCTTAGCGAGGTCCTCTCAGTATCAAAACAGCGGTACCCGCATTATCAAAAGCTAGCCTACGCTGTATTCATGTCTTCACGAAAGGTGGCACACTACTTTGCTGAGCACTGATACGTCCAAAACGTATCTACTTTCCCGAACACTTTTGCTATTGTTTTACCTCTAACTTGTGTGTTTTGAATACAACTAATGCGGACTAACGCTGTTTTCAGCAGAATTGCCCTGGTGTCTTGTTTTTGTGCAGAAAGTCAACTTTCGGGAAAAACACCAGAAAAGATCGCAAACCTCCTATTTTACCAGAAGACTCACGGAGCCAGAAGGGGAGGCAGAGATGGGCTACGAGTGGCCCAAACCACATGGTGGCGCGGCCTGGGGGCCCACCGCGCCAGCCTATGAGGAGGGCGACTCGGGCACCTCCCCGAGTCCCCCTTTCGACTACTTAACCCTCTCTGACCTAAAACGCGAGGGGGTCGTCCACTTCATCCAGAAACATCACCGTACGCCGCCGCCATCGCGAAACCTATTTTGGGGACCGGAAACTCCGTTCTGACACTCCGCCGGGACGGGGAATTGGAGGAGATCATCGCCATCATCATCACCGACGCTTCTCCATCGACCATCCATGTTTCCCCCATCCATGTGTGAGTAATTCCCTGCTGTAGGCTGAGGGGGATGGTAGGGATTGGATGGGATTGTTCATGTAATAAGTTATAAGATCATTAGGGCATGGTGCCTAGTATCCGTTGTTAGTACTTATTGATGTTGTTGCAACTTGTTGAGCTTAATGCTTGTCACTAGGGCCCGAGTGCCATGATTTCAGATCTGAACATGTTATTGTTTCATAATGATATGCACTGTTTATTGATCATACCTTCAAGTTGTATACACATATTGTTGTCCGGAACCCGCGGTCCCAAAGTGACAATAATTGGGACAGCCGAGGGGAATGGCTGTGATGTGAGGATCACATGTGTTCACGGCGTGTTAATGCTTTGCTCCGGTACTTTATTAAAAGGAGTACCTTAATTACCAGTAGATTCCCTTGAGTCCCGGCTGCCACCGGCTGGTAGGACAGAAGATGTTGTACAAGTTTCTCACTGCGAGCACGTACGACTATATATGGAACACATGCCTACGTTTACTTAGTACTTGGATGCTTTATCATTATTATCTGCAATGCCTATGTCTTGATTATTATATGAGCTATCTTATCCATGCAGCGCCCGTTCATCCATCCCTATGCCTACAGTGTTTTAATCCTACTGTTTACTGCAATCACTACTGCTATCTCTATTTACTGCTGTTATTATTTCACCGCTACTACTGCTATAAAACTGTTGCTACTGATAATCTGTGTCGAGCAAGACTATTCACAGGTGCAGCTGAATTGACAACTCCGCTGTTAAGGCTCCCAAGTATTCTTTGGCTCCCTTGTGTCGAATCAATAAATTGGGTTTTACTTCCCTCGAAGACTGTTGCAATCCCCTATACTTGTGGGTCATCAAGACTATTTTCTGGCGCCGTTGCCGGGGAGCATAGCTTTATTTGTGAGTTCACTTGTGATCTATATTGCTCGCTGAAATTTATTCATCATGGGTAAAGCTCGTGATGAGAGGGTCCGTGTATTGCCATCCACTACAAGAAAAGGTACGACACTTAGTACCTCTGCTGCTCTTGACTCACCATCTGTATTGAGTCAACTTGTTACACCATCACAATCTTCACGTGTTGGTACTACTGCTGAATCTGAAATTGCCTCTGATAATGTTGATGATGCTTCTATTGTGATTGATGAGAATATTTCATTAGGTCCACATTTAGATGCTGCTATTGCTAGGTCTAAACAACTTGAAAATACTAGAGCACCTAATGGAAGTCCTACTACTCCTGTTTATTCACCTGAGTTAAGGGATTATACTTGTGATGATGATCCTGATGAAACTTATGTGGAACTTGATGATGATTTTATTGATAAATGTAATGCTACTACTGGTGCAAGTAATATTAGAAATTTTCTTGCACAACATGCTGTTAAATACAAGTTGTCACCTTATCTTAAGTTTGCCACTTCCCCTATAAACATTAAAGATAAGGATTATGATTTTTCTCTTGATTTATCTCATATATCTATTGTTGAGAAAACTCCTTTTTGTGGCACTAAGAGTGAAAGTGCTGTAGAGCACATGAATGAGCTCTCTACTTTGAGTGGCTTATTTTCTGATGATATTAAGAAGCGTAGCTATTTTGTTGCTAAGATTTTTCCTTTCTCATTAAAAGATGATGCTAAAGCTTGGTATAACAACTTGTCTCCTGGTTCTATTACTAGTCCTACTGGTTTGCTTGATGTTTTCTTTCAGAAATATTTCCCTGCTAGTGCTCAACATGATGCTTTGCAGCGAATTTATAACTTTGATCAGGAAGATGAAGAGAAACTTCCAGAGGCATGGACAAGGTTTTGCTCTCTTATCAGAGCTCGGCCTGGACATGATTTGGAAAAGCATGACCTACTTGATATATTTTACAGTGGACTAACTATTGAATCTAGAGCATATCTGGATAGTTGTGCTAGTTGTGTTTTCAGGAAAAGAACCCCTGAAGAAGCTGAAGAATTATTGGCTAAAATCAGTCAGAATTATGATGATTGGACTCTACCTGCGCCGATCCCCACACCTACACCGACACCAATATCAAAGAAGAGGGGAGGTATGATTGAATTTAATGATGAAACAATGAGGGAGGCCAAGAAGACTCTCATTGAGAAGGGTATTAAATCTGAAGATGTGAAGAACCTTCCACCTATTGAAGATTTGTGTAAGCCAATTCCTCATCCATCCATAATTGAGGTTCACTCTCTTCACAGGTTCGATGAAGGAGATATTCCCTACTCTAAACCACCTGATCAATGCTTAGATGAATTTGATAATTATGTTATTAAGCAAGATAATTTTAATATGAGAATAGAGAATCATTTGCATGAAAACTCTCAAGCTATTAGTAAGTTGCATGATATTGTGGAGAGAACCTCCAATGATGTTAAGATGCTTATTAAACATTTCCATATCTTATATTTACTAATTGGAGGCACCGTAGAAGCTCCCACGTTAATCCTAGAGATTTACAAATTTTTAACCATCCGATTAATGACAAATCCGCCGATAGCCGTCGATCAAGTTTGTCGCACCCGCGTGAGGCGAGACTCCTATTCCTGTACGTTCTTTCTATCTCCCTAGAAGACGAAAACAAGAAATCAGCCCTAACAATCGCATGCAACCAAATCTAGCGGGACGCATGATGGCCGCCGTCCCTAGATTTTGCCTCCGATTAAATCCAGTTTGTTGAATTGTTGATACGTCGTTGATTGTCCCCCTCTCCCTACCGCAGCATCTCCGCGTCATATTGGTCGTGCGTGTCCGCGGCAGCTTACACCATCCTGGCTAATCTGAGGTAATCAACGCTGGCTAATACTGGGATAATCTGAGGTAATCAGCGCACTCTGTACTTTCCTTCCAGATCCACTTTTTTCTTGGGTAATTTGATCTGGAGAAGATGACACACTAGGAAGTAGATGGAAACTTTCAGGTTGTTCGTACATCAATGCTTGGATCCACAACGTTTAAAGTGAGGGCTGTAGTATCCCCTTACCTGGCCGCGCAAGTTCCGGCCAAGTTTGTGCTGTCTACTCGATCCAATATGTTGCACTGCTAATATTCAGATTTTTAAAAAAAAATCCCCTGAGGGTAATACTGTTCTAGGTGATCAAGAAAGGGCTGCAAGGCATATGGAAATTAACCAGAAACTTATTTTTTGATACACAAAATATTTATTTAACAAAGATTAGCTTGCCACTTTGGATTGGTAAATACTCTAGCTTTGTTTAGGCGCTCATATTTGCTCCTTTGAAAATAAATAACGATGCATGTGTTTTGTGAAATACACATGGGAATAATCATTGACGACAAGATCATCATCATGTGAAATACACATGGAAATAATCATTGCAGGTATCTCATGTGGTTTTTTGTGCGTAGGGCAAACTGCTTCAGATCAATATTGGCCGGGTGAGCTGATGTCTTTTTGTTTAGTGGTTCCACAAATGTCTCAGTACTATTTTGGCATCCGGATTATTCTGATGCAATGGAAGAGCTCACTGGTATTACTGCATAACACATATCCTTTGTTCTAATTAAGAAAGGTTAGTTTTTCTTATTGTCCATATACTAAACTGTTGTTGAATAAATTAGTTGGAAAATTCGCATCTATTTGTAGACAAGAATGATCGATGGCCGGTCATGGGATATACAATAATAACAACCAGTTAGATAGAAGCTATTGCTACAATATATTTTTCTTTGAAAGAAGGTGCATGTTGGTACTTTTCTGATGCCTACTTATGGTTGTCTGATTTCTTTTCACAAGATTGATTTTGATTGCTTGGGGTTACAAAACATAAGAATCTTTCATAATTATTTTAATAAATTTTTTCAGATAGATAAAGAAATCATGTCAGATTAGGGGGTGTGAAAGCTGAACTAATTGATATAAAGTCTAACGGATGTGTCATTATAATCACATCTGCATCAGTCAGGAAATATGGCCGTATGTCTTCAGTCATCCCTTTTATCATCTCTCCACTTGGTATTACACAACAAAATATGTATTGGAAATAATATGCAGGATATTCTCTATCATCAAATTGTGCAACAAGTTTACATAAATTTACCTATTCCGCGGACCGTGGATGTGCAGAATAGGTAGGCAAAGTTTGAGGGAACATATTGCTATTTTAACTTATATAACTAGCCACCTAATATGATCCTTTTGTACGTACACACACAAGATTTTTTCCAGTGGCGCGGTTTGGAAACGAGTGCCCTTCTTTAAATGTAAGAATCCTCATGCAAGTATGTCTAATTATCTCTTTGATGTTTCCGTTTCAGTTCAGTGGTGAAATCTGCAATGACATGCAAAACCTCATGTGAGATTAAAACTTCAAGGGAAGAAAAGAAGCTGACAATCAAGGCAGGGATTTAATATTCATTAGTCATGGTGAAATAGTTAGTCTTTATATGATCCTTATTTATCAGGAGATATATCTATGATGCTTCTCTCACAGCAATATTACACCCTTTGTTGACTTATTTTAAATGATTTTATATCATTCCCCAAGATATTTATAATAAACCTGAAGGGGCCATGGTTCATGGACTTATTGATAAGGCCTGCGCTGAAAAGTTCAGATGATCAAGAATGCAAGGTATACATCATTACAAATGCGAGAGTTATGCTAGCAGCAGAGGAATTTCGACAACTAAAAAAATGACATGGTTATAAACTTCATGCCTACACCCAATATAGAGATTAACGATAAAGAAGACATTCCAAAGCATTGTATCAAGCAGAGTGGTGCTTTCTAGGAAAGTTAAGCATTGACGTTTAATTCTACATTTATGTTTAGAAACTTCATTACAATCTGTTCTTATTATCAATTAAGTTTTCTTTCTTTCGATTTAGCTAAATAGTAAATTGATGTGTTTATTTACTGGTTGGCGCACTAATGTTATTATTGTTCTGAATCAGTGTTCAGTACGACATTGCTTGAAACCCACGACCCATCTCTTCAAATTTCAAAAAGGATGTAAGGTTACAAGTTTGAACCGCGTGTGTCTCCACAGTTGCTGAATCCTCCATCGTGCATATGAAAACTCAATGATTTTTCTTGCACATCGCTTGACTCTTTCTCTGAATTTGCTGACAAACACGTGTAAGTGCAGTTGCTGCCTTCATATACAGTACATGGGTCGGCTATCCTACTATACCCTGCAGGTGTGTATTCCTTCCACATGTTCATGAAATGTTCAGCGACATATGTAACCTGGAATTTGGCCCTCTGTAGTGGTATCAACAATATCAGGTAGCTTTTGTTTTTCACAAGGATCTCAAAATCAATTTACATAGGCATGTTTGTTCCTCTTATCTGCTGAATTGGCAGTAACCTCAGTAATATCAAGTACGTAATGTGATCTCCTAATTGCAGTTCGTCCGACCGGTGAGCTACTTCATCTTACCAATTGATCGCGTTACTTGCTGCTTCCACCCATAGTATATATAGCCTGAGATGATTTAAGTGTGCTACATTAAGATTACTGTGCTGCAAGTATGGATCGTTGATGTGCACATTAAGATTACCTACTGGGTTGCTCTCCTTTGCGCCTCATCCATCAAATTAAGGCAAGTTTTTTTAACATTATCCATCTGATGAAGATTGTAAGATTGTTTTATCATTCATATTGACATATAGGGTTTTTGAGCTACGGACTCCAAACAGTCCTTTGAGGCCTACGTGAGGTGGATGACTGCTAGCAGAGCATTCTCTATCTGATGGTTTTTCTTACAGTCTAATGTTCTTCCGCTTCCATGATAAACCAAATGTGAATTTTAGGTTGCATAAAATTAAGCTAAGGGGGACAGTTTCTGTCCAATATCCGCTGCAGATTAAACAATATTTATCTACATCAGTGCGGTTTACAATTGTTAGCTACTAGCTCTCTTTTTTTGTTTTGCTCAGAAGCTCCTAAAATTCAGTCTATTTGGGTCCTCTCATTTTTGCCCAGATTGATGTCAACTGGAGACTTCTCACGAGAAAATGATAAACTTCAGGAACTGAGAACAGAGTGACGTGAAGGCAGCAGCAGGGCATATAGAGCAATGACAAGCCACAGACACGTATATATGTTCATGCCATTTTTATATGTGCAAGTAGCGTGGTATTTTTCCTTTTCTATCTGCGCTGTAAATTGTTTCTGTGTTGGCCTCTAAGACGGTTATACCATCATGACCATTTAGGACTAAAGAGAATTAGCTAAACTAATGTATGTTGAGATATATTGGATTACCGAAAAACACTTCCCGTCTGGCACAAGATGGGTTTGCACCATGTAAGAAATACCAACTGAAATTGATCTGATCTTGCCTCTATTCATATTGCGTGATAATTATGTTTTACTCATTGAAATTGTCCTTATTAATAATAAAGTAAATCATTCTTTTCCATCGCAGGTTTACATTGCACTGGATATGGTACTTTGAGTACCAGCATACTTTTTTGACCAGCATACAAAGTGTACTTAATACTTATGGTATTTAGGTTGAGTACCCAGGCTTGAGAATGAAATTTATGTTAAGACAATGAAGTAGATATATCTTATAAGAGAATACAATTATCTTCCATCAAGTTAGTTTTTGGCGTTATTCCAGTCATTCACATTATTATCTTCATGATTGATTCTTAAATATACTAACTCATATACATATTCGTAGACAACGGATTTATGAATCATACATCATTTACCAATACTACTTAAATGACATACGTAAATGTAAAGTGTACTAAACTAATTGTAAGGATTTATCTCCATTTTTTCAAGTTAACAACTTCTTTGTAACTAATTTTTTTGTCCATTCCATAGCTCGAAAAATTTAAATATGATTTAAACATAGACTAAAATTGCTAGCCCGTGCAAGTGCACGGGTTGACGACTAGTGGTTCAAACTCAAATTGATCAACTCACTAAAGTGCAACAAGACATGTTAGCCAATGCTTCTAAGGAAAAATTAAAACCTGTCTATGTTAGCACTAGAAGTGGAGCTCATACTCAGGATCCTTTATATCCTGAGGGACACCCTAAAAGAATTGAACAAGATTCTCAACTAGCTGAAAATCCAGTTTCTCCTTCTAAGAAAAAGAAGAAGAAGAAACATAAAAATGTTGTAGAATCCTCTGAAACTGTTAATGATCCTAATAGTATATCTATCTCTGATGCTGAAACTGAAAGTGGTAATGAACTTGATAGTGATAAGGATAAAAATGATGCTCTTGATAAAGAAGTTAGTGAAAAGGAACCTGAAAAGCATACTAAAAACACAAAGTACACTAAGGAAGACTTCGTTGCTAAGAAACATGGTAATGAAAGGGAACCTTGTGTTCAAAAGCAAATGCCTTTTCCAACTAAGAAACTAAAATCAAAGGAAGAAGAACATTATAATAAATTTTGTGAATGGATGAAACCCTTGTTCTTGCAAATTCCTTTGACTGATGCTATTAAATTGCCTCCTTACTCAAAGTATATGAAAGATATTGTTTCTAACAAGAGGAAAATTCCTAATGAGGAAATTTCTACTATGCTTGCTAATTATTCTTTCAATGGCAAGGTTCCTAAGAAGCTTGGAGATCCAGGTATACCAACCATCCCTTGCTCCATCAAGAATAATTATGTTAGAACTGCTTTATGTGATTTGGGAGCAGGAGTTAGTGTTATGCCTTTTTCTCTCTATAAGAGACTCCATCTTGATAAATTGATACCTACTGATATATCTTTGCAAATGGCTGATAAATCTACTGCTGTTCCTGTTGGCATTTGTAAGGATGTCCCTGTTCAAGTGGCTAACAATTGTTTAATTTTGACTGATTTTGTTGTTCTTGAAATGACTGAAGATGATAATATGTCTATTATTCTTGGAAGACCTTTTCTAAATACTGCAGGTGCTGTTATTGATTGCAATAAAGGAAAAGTAACTTTCAATGTTAATGATAAAGAACATACTGTTTATTTCCCCAAGAAAGTTGACAAGATTTATGGAGTCAATACCATCTCCAATTTTAAAACTATCAAAGTGGGAAGTATTGATTGCCCTATATATGATCATCAAGAAGGATATCAAAATATTATGATTGGATCCATATCAATACAATACAAGGTAACATGAGTGTTTCATGATGTTTAAATCATTTGTGTCATGTAAATTTATTTGGTGCCAAGACTTGATCAACCTTGTTATCAAATGTATTTGCATACATGAAAGAGCTAAACAGTATTTCTTTCTTCAACTTTGTTTTACCTCCTGTAGTGATAATTAGGTTGCAAAAGTTTAGTTGCTTTGAATTTTAAAAATAATTTTTCTGCCCAAGTTTTATTAATTTAAATATCCAGATTTCATGCAAATTGAAAGTTTTCAAAAATCTGTAAAAATTGTACCATTGGTCCTATTTTTCAAAGAGCATCGTGGGAGTGCCTGGTGCTGACCAAGGGGACCCACCATGGGGTCAAACCACATGGTGGCGCGGCTGCCCCCTTGGCCGCGCCAGCCACTGAGGTGGGGCACCCTTGGCCCTCCAACAGTTCCCCCACCTACCACTTCTTCCTCTTGCATCACTCAGCTCGTTTTTCTCTCTCACACTCGAGTTTTTGCTGTTCTTCCTCGCGATTTTGATCTCTTTGTTCAGCCCATCTCAGCTGCTGAGATTTGGGGCATTGCTCTCCGGTATGTGACTCCTCCATGTATCCAAGTAGAATTTTGTTTAGTAAAGTATACCTTGAGTATTTTGCTGCTGTAGGTGACTTGTTAAGTGAGTATGCATGCTTGTTCTATGTTGATATAATCAGTTTTGATGCATGTTTAGTCCTCTAGCAAGTTCATATAGTAGTTCCCCTCATTTGTATGTCTCAAAATCATTTTTTATAATGTTTGTTAAAAAAATTCAGAAAATGAAAATGCATAACCACACCTTTTGGGAGGTGTTTGAAAGGGATTCTCAGAGAGCAAGAAGGCCTTTGAGGGCATCTACTCGAGTTAGGCGTTCCTATGATGAGGATGTCATTGCACCGAACATTGGAGATGGAGGGGATGACCAAATCCCAAATGCTTCATCCTTTCCATGCATGGAGTTTTTGCGTAATGCAGGGTTGCTTGATGACTTCATGTTCCTTATCTGGAGAGTTGGCCTAACCACTTATATGAAGGATGAGGGCGACCAACATTATTGGCTCACCAAAACTTTTGTTGAGAGTTTTAAATTTGTGAATTCATCTTATGCGCCTACTGTCCAATTTAAGATTTATGACAGGCCTGTTACAATGGACTTGGGAGACTTTTGTGCTGCCATAGATATTGCTCCTTTAGGTACAGCAAAGAAGATTGCAGGGAACACCAAAGACTTTGTGGAACTTTACCGAGGAGTGACCAACGACGATGACCGCATCGCTCAGCGCGGCAAGATAAGGAACATCCAATTCCCTGCCATTAGATATTTCGTTTATTATCTTGCTACTAGCATTCTTGGTAGGGAAAACACCAGTAACATTTCTAATTATCATCTTGCTTTTCTTGCTGCTGCACTTAATGGTAACACTGCTTACAACCTTGGTGCCCTTATTGCTCGCCGTTTGGCTGCTAGTGGACCTATTTATGGAGGAATTGTTGCTTCACGAGTTATCGCATATCTAGGTCTTTCCGTTAGTCCTAATGATGAGAAGCTAACCCCTTTCAGACTTGATATTTCTGCTATGAAAGGCCATCAGTTTGTCACACCTAATTCTCATTTAGGAAACATTGTTTACAAAGTTTTATTTACTAACGGGGATGAATATGAAGTGCCTTTGCCCCAGGCCGATCTGTTCCCTGTACACAGGAGACCGTGGTCGTACTCCAAGGAGGCGTTGGAGGAGCAGCTTAGAGTGCGAGGCTTTCACCAGCAGCACCAGGAGGAGGGAGAAGCACCTGATGATGGCTACACCGTCACTTACCTTGGAGCGTCATCCAGCTCTTACCAGGACGAGGGCCCTTCCTCGTCGTACTATGGAGGCGCCACTTCCTGGGCACCATGGGGTTGATCTCCACTTAGGCCAAAAGCCTAAGCTTGGGGGGAGGTATATCGACATCTCACTCATTTACATATCATATCTTGTCGATACTTTGTATATCCATGTTGCAGCTTTCTTTCTTTCTTTTTAATTGTTTACCTTTTATTGCTGCATTCCAAAACACAAAAAGACCAAAAATATTTCTGTTGTTTCTCTTCATTTGTTTCTTTAAGTTTCAGTATTAGTTTGCTTAGTTTTAAAATTTGGTTTGTTATTCAAAAATCTAAAAATATTTTGCTTTATTGTTTGTTTCTTTTTGCTCTTGTTTCAAAAACTCGAAAACCCAAAAATATTTGTTGTTTCTTTTTTGTTTTGTATAGTGTTTTCAGAGTTGGACAGCCATCCGTGACTCCGATGGAGCTTGGTTTTCATTCTTATCATTCGAAGCAACACAAGTGAAAAAGCAATAAGGATGATCTACAACAACTTGAGTTGGGGTGAGAGGCTGGTATGAACTCTATTTGTTTTCATTTTTGTACATATACTCATCTATGTGAGCATGCTTAGTTGGTTCATGTGAGGTATATGTCATTTAGTGGATGCTTGGTAGTTCTTGTCCTCTCATGATCGGTCCCAATTAATTAATAGTGGTAGCATGTTTTGTTGATGTTTGCTTGCATTGTTCTATTCATAGAGGGTATGACATTGTGGTATCCTCCTCTGAATAATTCATTCGAATTGACTTGGCACATGCTCATGCATGCGTATGACTGAAAAACAAAAGTCAATTAAGCCTTGATGATTTATTTTGACTCAGAGTTCTTGTATCACTTTTATGCCTCAATTAATTTCATTTTGTCGCAAGCATGATTATGACGGTTATTGCTCTCTTGATTGTCGCTTCCCAGTCTATTGCTAGCCTTCACTTGTACTGAGCGGGAATGCTGCTCGTGCTTCCAAAACCATGAAAACCAAGTTATTCCAAAGTGTCCACCATAAATACCTATGCATGGCATTTCGAACCATTCAAGTAAATTTTCATGTGCTACCTTTAAAACCTTCAAAGTACTTCTCAATTTGTGTCAATGTTTTATAGCTCATGAGGAAGTATGTGGTGTTTTATCTTTCAATCTTGTCATTCAGACTTTCACCAATGGACTAGTGGCATATACATCCGCTTATCCAATAATTTTGCAAAAAGAGCTGGCAACGGGGTGCCCAGTCCCAATTAATTATAACTTTCATCAATAATTCTCTTCACATGTTTTGCCCTGATTTATCAGTAAGCAACTTAATTTGCAAATAGACACTCCTCCATGGTATGTGAATGTTGGAAGGCACCCGAGGATTCGGTTAGCCATGGCTTGTGCAAGCAAAGGTTGGGGGGAGTGTCACCCATAATGAAACTAAAATACATGTGTAAACAAAAGAGAAGAGGGATGATCTACCTTGCTGGTAGAAATAACATCCTTCATGGGAGCCGCTCTTGAAAGTCTGGTTGACAAGGGGGTTAGAGTACCCACTACCATTCGTTGACAACAACAAACACTTCCCAAAACAATTTTGCTTCTGTTTTAAAAATAAAAAGCTCTAGCACATGATAATCTCTGCTTCCCTCTGCGAAGGGCCAATCTTTTACTTTCATGTTGAGTCACCATCCTTTCTTTGAGCACTTTCTCGAGAGCATAGTTGTCATTCTTAGTGTAATGTGCTTGTCCCAGAATGTGGTTAACTGTGATATAACTTTGATGCTTTTATCTTTGATATCTTTGATTCTAGTCTTCCCATGAACTTCAGAGGTGCCTGGGCATTTATGTTTTGCTGTACAAAAACGGGCAAGCGAGATACCATCTTATCATATCCTATTATGAGCATTACAATCTTGTGAATTAATATGTGGTGGCTCTAGGTTAATAGTGCCAGAAACAATTGCTTGTACGTCACACGTCAGTTGGGAACCCCAAGAGGAAGGTATGATGAGTGCAGCAGTAAGTTTTCCCTCAGTATGAAACCAAGGTTTAATCGGACCAGTAGGAAAACGAGGTTTGCTTCGAAGGTGTTGGTGGAGGAGTGTAGTGCGGCGCAACACCAGGGATTCCGGTGCCAACGTGGAACCTGCACAACACAATCAAACTACTTTGCCCCAACTTAACAGTGAGGTTGTCAATCTCACCGGCTTGCTGAAAACAAAGGGTTAAACGTATCGAATGGAAGATGATGTTTGTTTGCATAAAACAGTAGAGAACAATGATTGCAGTAGATTGTATTTCAGATGTAAAAGAATGGACCGGGGTCCACAGTTCACTAGTGGTGTCTCTCCAATAAGATAACTAACATGCTGGGTAAACAAATTACAGCTGGGCAATTGACAATTGATAAGTGCATATAACATGCATGTGTGAGCTGTGGTGTCTACTATGAGATTCATTTGGGCATTACGACAAAGTACATAGACCGCTATCCAGCATGCATCTATGCCTAAATAGTCCACTTTCCGGTTAACATCCGTACCCCTTCCAGTATTAAGTTGCAAGCAACAGACAATTGCATTAAGTAATGTGCGTAATGTAAACAATACATTCATCCTTGAATAAAGCATTGCTGTTTTACCCCTAGTGGCAACAACACATCTACAACCTTAGAACTTGCTGTCACTATCCCAGGTTAAATAGAGGTTGAACCCAACTATCATGCATAAATACCCCCTCTTGGAGTTACAAGTATTCACGTGGCCAAGGCTTCAACAAGTAACGGAGAGCATGCAAGATCACAAATGACATAGACATGATAATATAATATTCAGCTCCACATAGGTATCAATATAAGTCAGATCCCAGCAAACACAACATGTAGCATTACAATAAGATGATCTTGATCATGATAGGCAGCTCACAAGATCTAAACATGATGGCACAAGTGGAGAAGACAACCATCTAGCTACTGCTATGGACCCATAGTCCAAGGATGAACTACTCACGCATCACTCCGGAGGCGGGCATGGCGATGTAGAGCCCTCCGGTGATGATTCCCCTCTCCGGCAGGGTGCCGGGAAGAGCTTCAGAACCCCCCGAGTTAGGGTTGACGACGGCGGCGGCAGCGAATATGTTCTGGATGAAAGGCTCGGTGTTTTAGGGTTTTCGCGTCTCGGGGAATAAATAGGCGAAGGGGCGATGTCGGCGGACCCCCGAGGGGCCCAAACCACCAGGTGGCGCGGCTGGGCCCACTGCCGCGCCGCTTGGTTTGGCCACCTCGTGGCTCTCTTCGTCTCTCCTTCGGACTCCGTGTACGTGCTGGAAAAATAGGGACTGGCCTTTTGTTTCGTGCAATTCCGAGAATATTTCCAGAAGTAACTTTCTGAAACCAAAAACAGCAGAAAACAGGGAACTGGCACTGTGGCATCTTGTTAATAGGTTAGTCCCAGAAAATGCATAAAAGTGATACGAAGTGTATATAAAACATGTAGCAAATGGTATAATATAAGCATGGAACAGCAGAAATTATGGATACGTTGGAGACGTATCAAGCATCCCCAAGCTTAGTTCTACTCGTCCTCGAGTAGGTAAAACGATAACAACAAATAATTTCTGAGGAGACATGCTTTCACACAATCTTGATCAATATATTGCAAGGCTCATGTCATGAATGAAGTGACTCAAAGCAATGATCTATAGTTTGCTAACAAATAGATAAAGAGTAAACAATGAATCATATAAGCAAAAACTTTTCATGAATAGTACTTTCAAGACAAGTATCAAAAAGTTTTGCATAAGAGGTAACTCATAAAGCAATAGATTCAAAGTAAAAGGCATTGAAGCAACACAAAGGATGATTAAGTTTCAGCATTGCTTTCAACTTGTAACATGTATATCTCATGGATAGTTGTCAACATAAAGCAATATAACAAGTGCAATAAGTAAATATGTAAGAATCAATGCACACAAAGTTGACACAAGTGTTTGCTTCTAAGATAGAAAGGAGTAGGTAAACTGACTCAACATAAAGTAAAAGATAGGCCCTTCGCAGAGGGAAGCAGGGATTAAATCATGTGCTAGAGCTTTTTAAGTTTTCGAAAGCATATAGAGAGCACAAAATAAGTATTTGAGAGGTGTTTGTTGTTGTCAACGAATGGTAGTGGGCACTCTAACCCCCTTGTCAACCAGACTTTCAAAGAGCGGCTCCCATGAAGGACGTTATTTCTACCAGCAAGGTAGATCATCCCTCTTCTCTTTTGTTTACACATGTATTTTAGTTTCTTTATAGATGACACTCCTCCCAACCTTTTGCTTACACAAGCCATGGCTAACCGAATCCTCGGGTGCCTTCCAACATTCACATACCATGGAGGAGTGTCTATTGCAAAATTAAGTTGCTTACTGATAAATCAGGGCAAAACATGTGAAGAGAATTATTAATGAAAGTTGTAATTAATTGGGGCTGGGCACCCCGTTGCCAGCTCTTTTTGCAAATTATTGGATAAGCGGATGTATATGCCACTAGTCCAGGTGAAAGTCTGTCAGAAGTAAATGACAAGATTGAAAGATAAAACACCACATACTTCCTCATGAGCTATAAAACATTGACACAAATAAGGAGTAATAAAGTTTTGAATAGTTTAAAGGTAGCACATGAAATATTTACTTGGAATGGCAGGAAATACCACATAGTAGGTAGGTATGGTGGACACAAATGGCATGGGTTTTGGCTCAAGTTTTGGATGCACGAGAAGCATTCCCTCTCAGTACAGAGTTTAGGCTAGCAAGGTTGTTTGAAGCAAACACAAGTATAAACCGGTACAGCAAGAATCACATAAAAACATATTGCAAGTATTATAAGACTCTACACTGTCTTCCTTGTTGCTCAAACATTTTACCAGAAAATATCTAGACCTTAGAGAGAACAAATATGCATCCAAGTCTCAACAAGCTCTACGGTAGTTCTCCACTACTAGGCTTTAACTACATGATGCAAGAGCTTAAACATGATCTACTTGAGAGCTCAAAACAATTGCAAAGCATCAAATCAAAACAAGACAATGATCTACAAGAATGCATATGTCTTTTCCAATACCAACTACTACATGTAGCATTTTCTTTCTTCCAAACAAACACCAATAATTTATTAAACATAAACTCTCCAAATGATAATATAATGCAGCAAGAGAGTATTTATAAACAAGTGCTAACAGCTCGAAGAGATGCATGAAAAACAGGAGCTAAAAGCACTGCAGTAGCTAGTTAAGAATACTCAACAAATATAAGTGAAGAACATGAGTATTCACATGAAAAAGCGGAGCGTGTCTCTCTCCCACACAAGGATTGCTAGGATCCGAATTTATTCAAACAAAAACAAAAATAAAAACACACAGACGCTCCAAGTAAAGCGCATAAGATGTGAAAGAATTAAAATATAGTTTCACTAGAGATGACCTGATAAGTTTGTTGATGAAGAAGGGGATGCCTTGGGCATCCCCAAGCTTAGACGCTTGAGTCTCTCTGAATATGGTTGGGATGAACCACGGGGGCATCCCCAAGCTTAGGCTTTTCACTCTTCTTGATCACATAATATCACCCTTCTCGCTTGATCCTTGAAAACTTCCTTCACACCAAACTCAAGACAGTTCTCATTAGAGGGTTAGTGCATAATCAAAAATTCTCATATTCTGTAATGATACAATCAATCCCAAAGCTTCTGGACATTAGCTACAGCCACCAATGCTTTGTGGAGCAAAGAAATCCACACAAACACAGTAAAAGAGCGAATGCAAAACAAAAGGCAGAATCTGTCAAAAACAGAACAGTCTGGAATGACGAATTTTTTCGAGGCACTTAAGTTGCTCAGATGGATCTGGCCTAAAATAATGAAAGTTGCGTACATATCTCAGGAATATGCGTGATTTTTCTCAGAATTTTTTGAATTTTCTACAGGGAGATAAGCTCAAATCCGTGACAGCTAAAAATCTGTCACTGCGCAGAAATCCAAATCTTGCATCAACTTTCAATATAGAACTTTACTTGGCACAACATTGCGATAAAATAAAGATACAAAGGAGTTGCTACAGAAGTAACAAAAATCCTTGACTCAAAGAAAACAAAAATAACAGCAAATAAAAACGATGGGTTGTCTCCCATAAGCGCTTTTCTTTAACGCCTTTCAGCTAGGCGCAGAAAGTGAAAATCAAGTGTTGTCAAGTGGCAAATCATTCAAATCATCAAAAGCCTCTTCCAACACACAGCTTGTAACAATGGGTATCTTAGATGTTCCTGGAGGTGTTTCATTACCTTTAACCGTACTAAAAGTTTTATCAATTTTAAGCTCATAATGAGTCTTTGGTTTTGGCACTTTAGGAACATACATAAACTTTTGCTCTCTACCCACATAAACTTTCTCCTTTTTAGACTTAAGAGAAGTAAAGGTTGAACTTAAGGTTTCAATAGCTTCCTCTAACTCATCAATTCTATGATTTTGGGTGTCATGGATATTATTATCCTCAAGAACAGTGATTCTTTCATTGATGGTGGCTATTGATTCATTAGTCTTACCAATACAATCAAGAAAATTTGGAAAAAAATTCTCCATAGAGTCTAACTTATTTATAACATCTTCCAAGGTAATCTCAACTTTAATATCTTTAGTGGGTGGTGTTCCTACCAAACTTTCAATAATATTACAGGCTTCTAAAGCAGGAGTACCCAAGAAATTTCCACCTGTAAGAGTGTCTAGAACATACCTATACCAACTAGAGATACCAACATAAAAGTTCCTAAGGAGGATAGTGGTAGAGTGTTTCTTAGTACATCTATGATGAGCATCACTAATTCTATACCAAGCATCTTTCAAATTTTCACCTCCTAGTTGCCTAAAAGAACGAACTTCAACTTCAGGAGCATTCATTTTGAAAAACAAAATTAAACTGAATTAAACAAGTAACTAATTTTTTTGTGTTTTTGATATAGAGAAAGCAAACAAAACAAAATAAAAATAAACTAGCAAGACAAGTAACTAATTTTTTTGTGTTTTTGATATAGAGAAAGCAAACAAAACAAAATAAAAATAAACTAAGCAAGACAAATAACAAAGTAAAGAGATTGGGTGTGAGAGACTCCCCTTGCAGAAGCAATTCTGTTTTCCCCGGCAACGGCGCCAGAAAACGTTGTTGGTGGCTCTAGGTTAATAGTGCCAGAAACAATTGCTTGTACGTCACACGTCAGTTGGGAACCCCAAGAGGAAGGTATGATGAGTGCAGCAGTAAGTTTTCCCTCAGTATGAAACCAAGGTTTAATCGGACCAGTAGGAAAACGAGGTTTGCTTCGAAGGTGTTGGTGGAGGAGTGTAGTGCGGCGCAACACCAGGGATTCCGGTGCCAACGTGGAACCTGCACAACACAATCAAACTACTTTGCCCCAACTTAACAGTGAGGTTGTCAATCTCACCGGCTTGCTGAAAACAAAGGGTTAAACGTATCGAATGGAAGATGATGTTTGTTTGCATAAAACAGTAGAGAACAATGATTGCAGTAGATTGTATTTCAGATGTAAAAGAATGGACCGGGGTCCACAGTTCACTAGTGGTGTCTCTCCAATAAGATAACTAACATGCTGGGTAAACAAATTACAGCTGGGCAATTGACAATTGATAAGTGCATATAACATGCATGTGTGAGCTGTGGTGTCTACTATGAGATTCATTTGGGCATTACGACAAAGTACATAGACCGCTATCCAGCATGCATCTATGCCTAAATAGTCCACTTTCCGGTTAACATCCGTACCCCTTCCAGTATTAAGTTGCAAGCAACAGACAATTGCATTAAGTAATGTGCGTAATGTAAACAATACATTCATCCTTGAATAAAGCATTGCTGTTTTACCCCTAGTGGCAACAACACATCTACAACCTTAGAACTTGCTGTCACTATCCCAGGTTAAATAGAGGTTGAACCCAACTATCATGCATAAATACCCCCTCTTGGAGTTACAAGTATTCACGTGGCCAAGGCTTCAACAAGTAACGGAGAGCATGCAAGATCACAAATGACATAGACATGATAATATAATATTCAGCTCCACATAGGTATCAATATAAGTCAGATCCCAGCAAACACAACATGTAGCATTACAATAAGATGATCTTGATCATGATAGGCAGCTCACAAGATCTAAACATGATGGCACAAGTGGAGAAGACAACCATCTAGCTACTGCTATGGACCCATAGTCCAAGGATGAACTACTCACGCATCACTCCGGAGGCGGGCATGGCGATGTAGAGCCCTCCGGTGATGATTCCCCTCTCCGGCAGGGTGCCGGGAAGAGCTTCAGGAACCCCCCGAGTTAGGGTTGACGACGGCGGCGGCAGCGAATATGTTCTGGATGAAAGGCTCGGTGTTTTAGGGTTTTCGCGTCTCGGGGAATAAATAGGCGAAGGGGCGATGTCGGCGGACCCCCGAGGGGCCCAAACCACCAGGCGCGGCTGGGCCCAGCCGCGCCGGCCTGTGGTTTGGCCACCTCGTGGCTCTCTTCGTCTCTCCTTCGGACTCCGTGTACGTGCTGGAAAAATAGGGACCTGGCCTTTTGTTTCGTGCAATTCCGAGAATATTTCCAGAAGTAACTTTCTGAAACCAAAAACAGCAGAAAACAGGGAACTGGCACTGTGGCATCTTGTTAATAGGTTAGTCCCAGAAAATGCATAAAAGTGATACGAAGTGTATATAAAACATGTAGCAAATGGTATAATATAAGCATGGAACAGCAGAAATTATGGATACGTTGGAGACGTATCAATATGTTTCATGTTTGTTGCTATTAGTATGTTGGTATCTTTTCATAGTTTACATGCCTATTGAGTGACATTATTTGCATTTGCCTCATCTTGAATTGCCTAAGCATTTGTTCATATAGTGAGAATATATGCATCATATGAAGCAAATGTGTTCGTGAAAGTCTTTTATCGCACTCAGTTGTTAACTGAATTGCTTGAGGACAAGCAATAAGCTAAGCTTGGGGGGAGTTGATACGTCCAAAACGTATCTACTTTCCCGAACACTTTTGCTATTGTTTTACCTCTAACTTGTGTGTTTTCAATACAACTAATGCGGACTAACGCTGTTTTCAGCAGAATTGCCCTGGTGTCTTGTTTTTGTGCAGAAAGTCAACTTTCGGAAAAACACCAGAAAAGATCGCAAACCTCCTATTTTACCAGAAGACTCACGGAGCCAGAAGGGGAGGCAGAGATGGGCCACGAGTGGCCCAAACCACATGGTGGCGCGGCCTGGGGGCCCACCGCGCCAGCCTATGAGGAGGGCGACTCGGGCACCTCCCCGAGTCCCCCTTTCGACTACTTAACCCTCTCTGACCTAAAATGCGAGGGGGTCATCCACTTCATCCAGAAACATCACCGTACGCCGCCGCCATCGCGAAACCTATTTTGGGACCAGAAACTCCATTCTGGCACTCCGCCGGGACGGGGAATTGGAGGAGATCATCGCCATCATCATCACCGACGCTTCTCCATCGACCATCCATGTTTCCCCCATCCATGTGTGAGTAATTCCCTGCTGTAGGCTGAGGGGGATGGTAGGGATTGGATGAGATTGTTCATGTAATAAGTTATAAGATCATTAGGGCATGGTGCCTAGTATCCGTTGTTAGTACTTATTGATGTTGTTGCAACTTGTTGAGCTTAATGCTTGTCACTAGGGCCCGAGTGCCATGATTTCAGATCTGAACATGTTATTGTTTCATAATGATATGCACTGTTTATTGATCATACCTTCAAGTTGTATACACATATTGTTGTCCGGAACCCGCGGTCCCAAAGTGACAATAATTGGGACAACCGAGGGGAATGGCTGCGATGTGAGGATCACATGTGTTCACGGCGTGTTAATGCTTTGCTCCGATACTTTATTAAAAGGAGTAGCGTAATTACCAGTAGATTCCCTTGAGGCCCGGCTGCCACCGGCTGGTAGGATAGAAGATGTTGTACAAGTTTCTCACTGCGAGCACGTACGACTATATATGGAACACATGCCTACGTTTACTTAGTACTTGGATGCTTTATCATTATTATCTGCAATGCCTATGTCTTGATTATTATATGAGCTATCTTATCCATGCAGCGCCCGTTCATCCATCCCTATGCCTACAGTGTTTTAATCCTACTGTTTACTGCAATCACTACTTCTGTCTCTATTTACTGCTGCTATTATTTCACCGCTACTACTGCTATAAAACTGTTGCTACTGATAATCTGTGTCGAGCAAGACTATTCACAGGTGCAGCTGAATTGACAACTCCGCTGTTAAGGCTCCCAAGTATTCTTTGGCTCCCCTTGTGTCAAATCAATAAATTGGGTTTTACTTCCCTCGAAGACTGTTGCGATCCCCTATACTTGTGGGTCATCAAGCACCCGATCATTGTTGTTAGCTCGGCAGGGCTGCGAGACATCCTCACAAATCCTGATGCAACCGGGCGGGTCGCCAAGTGGGTTATCGAGTTGGGGCCTCGAGACATCCGTTACGAGCACCCGAAGGCAATCAAGGCACAAGTCCTTCCTGATTTCACCACCGAGTGGATTGAAGCCCAGCTACCCGACGTTCCGGACTTGTCCAATTCTTGGACAATGTATTTCTATGGGTCGAAGAAGCACGAAGGTGCAGGCGCAGGTGTCATTCTGATATCACCAAAAGGCGACAAGCTCCGCTACGTCCTACAGATGGACTTCCCCACACCCTCAAACAACGAAGCAGAATACGAGGGACTCCTGCATGGCATGCGGATGGCAAAAGCATGTGGCTGCACTCGACTCATGATCTATGGCGACTCGAACCTGGTGGTGCAGCAAACTATGAAGGCCTGTGATGCTACAGCAGATAACATGATCGCCTATCGCGACCTGTACAACATCATGGAAGGCAGCTTTGACGGGTGCGAGCTGCGCCATATTGGGCGCGAAAGCAATGAAGAAGCAGACAAACTCGCCAACATCGGCTCCACAAAGGCACAAGTACCACCGGTGTCTTCCTCGAGAAAATCGAGCATCGCTCCATCAAAACAAAGCAAAAAGCAGAGTCGAAAACTCGACCGCGCAAACTGCAGCCCAGAGCGCTGCACCCAGCGTCAATGATCCACCAGTCGAAGTTTTCCTGGTTGAGCCAACATGGACGCATCGGTTCCTGGCATACCTAAAACGGCGAGCTTCCAGAAGACGTAGCAGAAGCGCGACGGGTGGCCAGACGCGCAAAAGCATACACCATCATCAACGGTGAACTATACAAGCGCAGCATCTCTGGGATACTTCAGAGTGCATAGCACACGAAGATGGTGAGCCATCCTTCGAGACATACACGCAGGGACCTGCGGACATCATGCGAGCAGTCGAGCTCTCGTAGCAAAAGCCTTTCGAGCGGGGTTCTACTGGCCCACTGCGCTCAGGGACGCGGAGGACATCGTCAGAAAGTGCGTCGGCTGTCAGAAATTTGCGACTAAGCCGCACGCACCTGCGTCAGAGCTGAAGACAATCCCGTTGGCGTGGCCTTTCGCCCAATGGGGACTCGACATGGTCGGGCCACTCAAGAAATCCTCTCGGGGCGGACACACTCACCTCCTGGTAGCAGTCGACAAATTCACCAAGTGGATCGAAGCGGTCCCCATCACAAGTTCGACTGCCTCCACCGCGGTCAATTTTATCAAGTCCATCATATACCGCTTTGGCGTCCCTCATAGCATCATCACGGACAACGGCACCAACTTCACGGCAGAAGAGTTCAAGGACTTCTGCAAGGACCAAGGGATCAAGCTCAACTACGCATCGGTGGCGCACCCGCAGTCGAACGGTCAGGTGGAAAAGGCAAACGGACTCGTATGCAGTGGACTCAAGAAGCGACTCTTGGTCCCACTCAAACGAGCAGCAGGTGCATGGGTTGAAGAGCTGCCATCTGTCCTATGGAGCCTCCGCACAACTCCAAATAGGTCGACACAGTACACGCCCTTCTTCATGGTGTACGGAGCAGAGGCAGTCTTGCCGTTTGACATTCGATTCGACGCACCAAGGTCACCGCATACGACGAGGACGACGCGGAAGAAGCACTCGAAGACGGCGTCGACACATTGGACGAGGCCCGCGACATCGCCCTTGCCCGTACAGCTGTTTACCAGCAGAGCCTCCGTAACTATCATAGCCGCCGACTGCGCACTCGATCCTTCACGGTGGGTGATCTGGTTCTTCGCCTGAAGCAGAAGAAGGTGCACAAGCTCGCTCTCCATGGGAGGGGCCCTTCATCGTCACGGAGGTCATCGACGGTGGAGCTTATCGACTGAAGCACGCGAAGACGGGAGAACCCTCTCACAACCCTTGGAACGTTGCGCAGCTGCGCCGTTTCTATGCTTAGACTGTTCAGTCATCAAATGTAATAGGCCATATGTCGGATAGCTGCAGGTTTCAGACGCGCTCTTTTCCTTACCAGGGTACCTAAGGGGGCTGGAAGGTTTTTAATGAGGCGGCCTGCAGCTTACAAAAAGTGGAATAAAATCAATGTTCCTCTCATTTATTTCTTTGCATAAGCACATTCGCAAATACTTAGTCACACCCGAACACTCGGGGGCTGCATCATATGATAAAACGCAGTACATCTTAGCTACGCTCGAAGACTCGGGGGCTAGGTCGCTAAAATTACAGCACTCAGCTACCAGCACTCGAAGGCTCGGGGGCTGGGTCGTATGCTAATCTTGCAAAACAAAATACCTCAGCGCACTCGACGGCTCGGGGGCTGAGTTGCTCAAATTACGCAGCAAAACAAATTTCGTTCACTCAAATGCTCGGGGGCTCGCCCTCTGTACAAACAACAAAACTTTACATAAACTATACAAGTTCACATTACAAAAAGAGCTAGTCTATTCGGCTGGTTCCTCCTTCGGCTCTACCCAATTCTTTTCTTCCTTCAAAATCTTATGCACTATAACAAGGGCATCTGCACGAGTCTCCTATAGTGCTCCTGCATAGGCACGGGGCCACCACCAGGCACAGGGGAGGCCCCGCAGCAATCTTCTGGAAGTCAAATCTTGGGTAGTGCGACCGGATCCACCCGAGCGCAACGTTGGCTCCGCCAATAAGCTGCTCTCGAACAAACTTCTTGATCGCCTTGCCATTACGGAACCTTCTCAGCAATTCGGCTAGACTCCCTGGCTGCTCGTTTAAAGGGAACAACGAGCGATGCACTCGAGCCAAGGCTAGCCTGCAGGTCTCCAGCGCAATGGCGGTGTGCCAAGAACGGTCAAGGAGTGTTGCCAGTACTCGACCCCTAGCCCTGTCTGACCAGAAGGGGTGGGTGGAGTACTGGTCGCTGCTAGCATAGCCATCCAGCCGATCGCGCACGCGAACCTCCTCTTTGGGCTGGTCGAAGCAAGCGCCTGCAAAAAGCAAATCTCAAGTTATTGCAAGGCAACACAATGCAAACTCGAAAAATATACAGGGCGAACTTACACTCCAACTGATGATTCACAGTCTCTAATTCAGCAAGCAAAAAAGCCTCCCGCTCAGAGGACGGTGACGGCTTCGACTTCAGCGCCTCCAGTTCGCCTCGCACAGCCGCCAAGTCCGCGTCCAGCTTTGCGATTCGATTGGTCATCCAGTCGATGATCTTTTGGTCATTCTTGCTGCGTTTGGGAGGCTGAGAGGGAGCAGTCGTGGACGGAGAAGCCTCAGGCACGGCAGCCGTCCCACGCTGTCAGAAACAACGAGGCAAAAAGCATGAGAGGCCTTCCCTACAAGGAGTCGCAAAACATACTCGGGGGCTTGAATCCCACGAGATCAGTCAAAAATTAAAAGATCGCAAAAGATAACTTCATATTCATCATCAAGCACGAGTTCATTACAAGCATAACCAAAAGTAGCACTCGAAGCTACACCCTAAGATACTGACTCGGACCTAGCCCTAGCATTGCGAGCTGCACGCTCGGCAGCGTTGGCCGCTCTTTTCTCCATCATGGCGATCATGTCCTTCCCCAGCTGGGCTGATCGCTCTTTGATGGCTTCCAGGGGAGTCGCCGGCATTTCGGCCCTCTTGGGAAAGCCAGACGCGATCTTTTCGAAATCAGCAACAACCCCGTGCAGCTGCATCAGCATAAATGCGGACTCCGAGCCACATACCGTTTGGGCGCGCACGAAGTCCGCCAAGGTCGAAGATCCTGGGCCAAAAAGCTGGGTTAGCTCCTCAGTCGACGAAGGAACATCTCCTTGGGGGAAGATGCTCCGATAGACAGCAGCGAGGGCGCCCTTCGACTGGCTCAGGCGATCCTTGACTTGGGCGCACAGCAAATCAAAAGCCGACGGCACTTTCGAGTGATTCGTCCGCCGCGCCTTCGGGTGCGGGCTTCATGTCAAGAGTACCTAATAAGCATATATTGGGTTAGCAAAAATTAAGCAAAATTGACTTACGCAGTCGCACGCAAAAAAAAATCCCACCCTCAATCACGTCCGCAATGGCGCGCAGCCGCGCCGCCTGAAGGCCTTCAGACTCCTTCGCCTGTCGTGCCTTCCGCTCTGCGTCTTCGCGTTGGGACTTGAGCTCTCCTCGAGTTCCCGAACGCGGTCGAGTGCGGCCTTGCGCTCACCTGCAAAAAACATCAGTTTTTCTCACATGCAAAAAAGAGAGATCAAAACCAAGTAGAAAACACTTACGGGCCGCCTCTTCCATCTTCAAGCGAAGTTGGTCGCGCTCCTCTTCCATTCGCACGTATGTGGCGGCGTCTTCCATCATACGGAGGATGAAGGGCTGCCCAGCAAAAAACTTAGCACAACAGCAAAAATGGGAAGATGTTTCTTTGAGCCTATAGCCAACTATGCTAGTTGCCTATAGCCTCGGGGGCTACTCCCATCGGGAGCGCTGACGCGCACCCGATAGAAATTCAAGCAAAAAACATATTCTTACGTGGTCACGAGGCAGAGGCGAAGCTGTGCCCGAGGTGGACGGCGTGAACTCCGGAGGATTCGGGGGTGCACTCGCCTCAGCTGTCGGGTGCGGCTCGACCCGCGCCACTTCTTCAGTCGCCAGGCTCACTTTTGGTGCAACTGGAGGAGTGACGTCCCGTGGGCCATCATCCCTCATAGGGCTGGAACATAGCGTCACACGAAACCAAAATCATCAATTGTAAGAAAGAACGATGCAAGAAAAAAGGGAGTGGTGAGCAAAAGCATACCTGTCATCATCGTCGTCGTCATCCACAAGGCTATGGACGTCGACGAATCTGGTGAACCCAGGAGCGCTGGCCGGAGGCGCCATGCGAAGGGGCGCCACTGCAACAGGATCCCTTGCAATAGGCGATGATGAGCTCGAGTCATCATCGTCTAGCTCAGTCGGTTGCTCCGATTCCAGGGTGCTGGCAGTCGAAGCAACCTTCTTCAAGCGACGCTTCTTGCGAGCTAGCTCCTGGTCTTCTTCTTCTTGCTCCGAGCCCTCGCCTTCTTCGGGTGTGTGAGCGGAGCCAGAGATATCTCCTCCTCTAGCTCCGCATCCAGCAATTCTACCTCAGCATTTTCTCCACCCTCGGGCAGTGGAGGTAGGCTGACAAAGGAAGGGTGGCCCTACATACATATCACACAAACTTATTTTTCGAGTGACTCAGCATGAATACAGACGAAGCAAATTCAGCAAAGCAAAATGCATACCTCAGGAAGTGGGTGCTCGCTGTCATAGGGATCCACCGGACAGTCGAGGGGACACGGGTCGTTCTTCGTCAGCTTGGTGATGGCACGAACCCGGTCCTCCACCGCTTTCTTCGAAGGCAGAGGCTCTGTGGTCAGGCGTGTCGGGTCATGCACGCCTGGAATTCCCACATTGGGTGCACCCGCGCCCGTAGCGGCTGCACATCCCTCTTGATGAAGGTCGAGATCAAGTGCAGGCCGCTGACTACGCGGCCTGTGGTCTTCATCAGCTTCTCGATCTTCTCCATCAAAGGTTTGGCCTCCGCCTCCTGCCGCAGAAGTTTGGTGCAACCACGCTCGGGTCTTCACCAACGGCGTGTGCTCAACAAAATCCGGCAGCCCCTCTTGCTGAGAGGTGAAGTAGAACCACTTCTTGCGCCAGTTCTGCGCGGAGTCGACTAGGCGGATGTCGAAATACTCGACTTCTTTGCGGGCTTGGATGATGAGTCCGCCAACGGCGTACACACCAGCGGCACCCGCATTCCTCCTCACATTGAAGATCTTCTTCCAAAGACCCCAATGCGGGTGAACACCCAGAAAGCACTCACACAAAACGATAAAAACAGCAACATGCATGATCGCGTTGGGCGAGAAATCATGCAGTTGTACCTTGTATGCGTACATCAGTGCACGCAGAAAATCATGAATGGGGAAGGAGAGGCCCCTGACCACGAAGTCGTGGAAGCAGACGCGCTCGTGCTCCTTGGGCGCTGGGGTTACCTCGTCGCCAGGGATGCGCGTGGGCAGCACATCCGCCGGGGGCAGCAGCCCGTCACGCCGGTATCCATCCACCTTGGACACCGAGAGGTCAGACCGCGCCCAGTCGCCGGTCTTCCTCCTCAGGGGAGCCGCGGTGCTCGCAGATGCGGTGGCCGGAGCGGCCTTGGAGCAGTAGCCGCATCGGCGGCGGCCTTTTTGCGCTTGTCTCCCTTGGCCATGGCAAAGAGTGCGCAAAAGCTGTGGAGATGGGGTGAGGCAAACAATGGCAAGGGCGCGAGGAGGAAGACGATGGAAAGGAAGCGGCGGCGGAAGCAAATGGCAAGTGAATAAATCTCTCTCACCGCCGCACTATTTACCACTATGGGCCCTCAAATCACAACCGTGCAAAACGGACCTCGCGTGCAATGGTGTATCTGGCCGTACACGTGGCACAAAAGAGAGCAACCGTCACGGGCCACTCCGCCCACTACGCGCGAGAAACGAGGAACCATCATCACGCACGCCGTGAAAATCGCGCCAGGGCGGTCAAGTCCCATCAAAACAGGCGTCGCCGTTTGGTCAACACTGTCAGTTGGGGGCCCACATGTCACGTCCCATCTGTCACGCAGCGCGTGACATTGTTTGTAGATGGCGCAGTCGCCAACCAACGTCATCCCTGATGTCATGGGGGGAGTGGAAAGTAAGCAAAACATTATTCGGGTTATACCGATCTGCACGAAACACTCGCACTCCCATCGAGAGCAACTCGACATTTAGTCGAGTGTTACAAATTTTTTGGAATAAGATTATCCTCAACTGCAAACAATTAAGCATAATCTCGGGGGCTACTCCCATCGGGAGCGCTGGCGCGCACCCGATAGTCAGACTAAAGGATATCATGATCAGTCGAATGGTGTTCGACTCAGCTACTTAGCTGGACGCATAATGCAAATCAGATCACAATCTCCCCAAGATGTATCTTCGATCCTTGGAAGCTGCATACATGGTGCATAGGTAAGACCCTTCGATCCGTCGAATGGGCCGGGGCGCGCACATACTGCGTTAGCTCTGAAATTTTCCGTGTCTGACGGCACGAAGAAAATCCTGGCGGACGCGCTAGGTACCTTCAACAGTTTTACTGCAGGTCGACTCCGTAAGACCTCCGCGGCCTGAGTCGATCCTGATCAGTCGATTCCGGGTTCGAGTCTGGGGACTCGAATTTGATGTAGGCTAGTAAGGTTTTGCCCAAGAGCAGTTAACTGGTCCCGATCCGTCGAGTGTACCAGGCCTACTATGTCATTATCCCCAACACATGTCATAAAGGCAGTAAAACTGTCCAGAACGTTAGTCGACTTATAAGTTGGCTCCAACACATTCCTATCACAGTAGTCTGTGGTCAGTCGAAATATTTGTCGACTGAGTAAATACTCAAGCAAGATAAGACGTGCATTTATGGAGGAGTCCCTGCCCGAATCTTCGAGTCAGCCAGGCACTCGGGGGCTACTGACGTGGGCCTACCCTTCGGGTGACCCACTGTGAAGGTACCTGGTGCACGTATATGGAGGCCCATCAAGATAACAAGACCAAGGCCCATGAAGGGATCCGCAAGGAAGGAGTGCTCTCCAAGTTAGGCATAGATTAGGTCGGTTTAGACTTGCCATATCTATAATCCTAGTCGGTTACCCGAGACCCAGCCTCCTATATAAAGGCTGGGAGGGTCCCCGATCAAGGACACGATAGCATACACGCAACTCTAGCCTCAGAACCCTTGGCGAGATCGACATCTCGCCGAGACCCTTGTAACACCTGTGTTCACCTCATCAATAATCAGACAAGCAGGACGTAGGGGTGTTACCTCCACACGAGGGCCCTGAACCTGGGTAAATCCTTGCTTGTCAGCCGTAGATAATCGCCAGTGCTACCAATCTCGTTCCTATTCTCAACCCTAGGTGCACTACCATGGGATTTGCCGAGCTAACACCTCGTCAGAAACCGAAGACTTTACACCAAGCTAGGTGCACACATCCACAACTGAATTGGAGGCTCCTAAGGTCACCATGATATGTCACAACATAGAGACAAGAAAAATGAGAACAAAGCCTAAATTTTCCCAACGAAACCCTAGACACGAGTCTCTCAAGTGAATGAGGGGAAATTCAAATCGCTTCGGTGAGAATGTAGATCTTGGTCTCATCCTTCGATTCTCCAAAGATCAGCAAGCTTGAGTGGTTGGAGGAGGAGATCTAGTTGATTTGGTGGCTCAGCATATGGTGTTCTTCAGGGGAGGCATGAGCTAACCAGAGGTTGAAAAATGGGGGGTATTTATACTCCCTTCCAAATATAGTCGTTGTATAGCCGTTGCAGCCACCAGGGGCGGATTATCCGATTTTGGAATAATCTGGCCACCCTTCAAAATCTTCGGTCAAATTTTCGGTCAATAAATCGGCCCTTATACAGAGAGCCGCACACTTGGTCGAAAACCAGTCCTTAGCCAAAATTGCGAGGGCCAGATTATTGGCAATAATCCGTCCCCCGTAATATCCGGTTCCAGACTGAATTTTGGTCAGAAACAGAGCAAGCTCTTTTCACTTTGTATTCTAGGAGTCGATGCTGACATGATTTAATCATCTAAAAATCTGCATCACTTAACATATGATTTGATTAGATCATCATTAGTGTTGTTGCCTACCACACAACACCATAAAGGATTAAGAAATGTTTTTTCTGTACCGCCTGCCACAATTGCCGGCCGGCGAGGTCGTCGTCAGCTGCCCTTCCTAAATATAAGCCTTGTTAGCCTTTTCCTTATTCATACATATTTAGACGTATCTAGACACATTTTAGTGTGAATGTTCACTCATTTCACTCCGTATATATGTAGCCCACCTTGAGATATATCTAGAAGTTCTTATATTATGAAACGGAGGGAGTAGCTCATTTCATTATATAGGTAGTATGTGTTATGCATACAATGATTAGTTGCTTTCCACGAATGATTTTTTCTATATTATAGTTGCCGGCTGATTAAAAGGGTGAAAACATCTTTCTGTTGATATGAAACACATTGTGTTAGATTATGTCTTTGATGATATGATCTTGCTAGTCTATAGAAGGTACACAATGTTTGATTGCTTATTACACTGTATACTTTGTCTATGTTAGTCACACACTTGTTTAATTGCATGTCGCTCCTATGTTTTTTATGAGTTGGTGGATGATCAAACCATGCCACATTCTACTGTGTGTTAATACGATTGTAAGGAGCAGTAAGATGCTCTGGTGTATTGCTCGTGTTATATTGCTTTGGTAATGTGTATGCCTTGTTTATTGCTGTAACTTCTTATGTCTTTGTTTCAGCCTGCCGTGAAAGCAGGAAGGGCCCCAAAATCATGTCTACCCTCACAGCGCAGCAGTAACACTTGCACTTTTGCTTGCTTCCATCCACAACGCCTATCAAGACGCCTGTTGTGCAAGTTCTCGCAAACGTGGCTCGATAAAAGAAACTTGGAGGAATTGACAACTTTTTTCACCTGTTGAGTGAAAGCTCGCGAGACGAGTAGAATGCTTGATTTAGTTACTATTCAATTTGTTGAGCGCTATGTAATATTTTTGAAGTATTTCCAGCTGATGTAGTATTTAGTTAATTTATGGATTATCATCAAGTTGCATGCTGATTTACATTGGTCTTGAGGTATGAGCCTGGTAGTATCAGGTATTTTCGTTGGGATGGTAATTATACTTAATAATTAACCTACAAAAAGGTAATCAGCTGGCTAGCTAAATTAGTGGTCGGGCCACTAAATGTTAACGGGCCAGCCCATTTAAACTTCATGGGCTAGGCCCACTCAAACTTAACGGGCCAGTCCATCAATCTTAATGGATCAGCCCATCAACCTTAAAAGGCCAGCCCATTTAACCGTATCAAAAGGATCCATTAACCTGAATAGGCCGGCCCGCCAAAGAGAATGGGTCAGCCCAATCAGCCATAACAGGTCGGCCCACCTAAGCTCGGCAGGCCGACCCACATACCCTAACAGGCCGGCCCACGTAAGATTGGCAGGCCGCCCCACATACTCTAACAGTCCGACCCATCTACACCTAGCATGCCGGCCCACGAACTATAACAGGTAGCCCCAGCTACACGTAGTAGGACGGCCCACGAACCTAGCGTAGTAGGCTGGCCGAGTGATAACCCGCAAGTATAGGGGATCGCGTGTAGCCTTTTCGATAAGTAAGAGTGTCGAACCCAACGAGGAGCTAAAGGTAGGATAAGTATTCTCTCAAGTTCTATCAACCACTGATACAACTCTACGCACACTAAACGTTTGCATTATCTAGAAAATAAAACTACGGTAGCAATACGGGTATGAGAGGTAGTTTTGCAAGATAATAAATACAAGAAAGTAAATGTTAGTGCTGCAGCAATAAAATACACTAAGTAACCATATACTAACAGTACCATGAGTGTGGAAAAGTGGTGGTAATTGTGGTGGCTTTGTCCAAGATTAATTAGTGAAGGTACTTGGTTCATTGTCTTCGATGCAGTTTTCTATGTGGGAGAGGCTAAATATACATGCACTCCACTACTTGGGATTACAAGTACTATATGATTGGATTGTTAGCAAGCATCCGCAAATACTAACAATGCATTAAGGTTTCCCCAACCATAGCCTTAAGTTCAAGGTCCTCTTACTCCCATACGTGCAACTAATCGGTTCGCGTTCTCAGGTTTCTGTCACTCCGGCAGAACTTCCCCCGCTTCGTTACAAATACTACCAACCCTAGGGTGTTTGATCCATGCGCGCACAAATATAATGGACACCAAAGGACAGCACCATATAGACATACAACTCTAATGAACCTCATGCATTCAATTAAGCAATCAAAAGACAAATAAACTACGGAAACATGATGTAAATCATAGGATAAATATTATAGCATCAAACACCATGTTTACATAGGACGGTACAGAGGTTTGTGGGAGGATGAACCACTGAATACAAGGAGGAGATGGTGATGGAGATGGCGGTGAAGACGGCGGAGAGGGGCAGCGGCGGCGCCGGCGGTGCGGGGAACTCCTTTCCCCGCCGCCGGCAAGCTTGGGGAGCGCCGCCCCTTAGCCTCCCTCCTTCATGGCTTCTTGGGAGCCCTCCCCCATGGAGATGGGATCCATGGGGGAGGCAAAAACGTGGCTTTTGGTGGCTGAAATTCGTGGGTGGAGGAGTCCTCCACGAATTAGGTTTCCTCCCTTTATATATCTTCTCGGATTTCCGTCACCCCTTTTAGGGTTCCACCAAAACGGGCCTACAGGCCGCGTCCGAACTCCGATTGGGCTGATCTCGGGCTTAAAATCTTCGTATGGAAAATTGTGACAACTTTCGTAACAGCCAGGTCTCCATATAACGTCATCTTCGAGGGTCAAACTGGCAATCTTCGTAAAAAGTTCTCAGACAGATTTCAGGAAAGTCCCAATTCGACTCCAACAAGGTTTCCTCTTGTATTCTTGATAATTTCTACACATCAAAGAGTAAAACAAGAACATTGTGCACTTTTGCAACTATTAGTAGGTTAGTCCAAATAAATAATAAACTTAATATAAAACAAGTGCTAAAAGCATAAAAATGGCATGAAACAATCAAAAATTATAGATACGTTTTGGACGTATCAACATCCCCAAGCTTAATTCCTGCTCGTCCTCGAGTAGGTAAATGATAACAAAATAATTTTTGATTGTAAATGCTATGATCAGGTCTTTAACAATTGCATGATGTATGGATAATAAAACTTAGCAATCATGTTTCCTAATGAAAAGTATCAACGAACTAAGAGCTTATAACATGAAATTTATAAACATCAACAAGATTGTAATGACCATAATAAAGCATGATAGAGTGGTATCTCGCTTGCCCTTAATTGTGGAGCAAAACATAAATGCCAAGGCACCTCTGAAGTTCAAGTGAAGACTAGATATAGAGATATCAAAGATAAAAGCATCATGGTTATACCTCAATTAATCGTATTCTGGGACAAGCACATTACACTAAGAACGACAGCTATGCTCTCGAAGAAGTGCTCAAAGAAAGGATGGTGACTCAACATAAAAATAAAAGATTGGCCCTTCGCAGAGGGAAGCAGGGATTAACACGTGCTAGAGCTTTTTTTTTAAAAACAGAGGTAAAAATGTTTTGAGAGGTGTTTGTTAATTGTCAACGAATGGTAGCGGGTGAGAACAGTATTCTACCTGTCAAACGGACTTTTAAGAGCGGCTCCCATGAAGGACGTTATTTCTACCAGCAAGGCAGATCATCCCTCTTTCTCTTTGGTTTACACACATTCAGGTATTTCACTGTTTGTCATTGCTTACTGATGAATCAGGGCAAAAGTGTGAAGAGAATTAATTGGTTAAAGTTGTAATTAATTGGGACTGGGCACCCCGTTGCCAGCTCTTTTTGCAAGTTATTGGATAAGCGGATGTATATGCCACTAGTCCAGGTGTAAAAGTCCATTTGACAAATAGAATAAAGAATAACCACACTAATTCCTCATGAGCTAGTAAACATTGACACAAAAAGAGAAATATTTTGAAGGTTTTAAAGGTAGCACATGCAAATTTACTTGGAATGGCTTGAAATACCATGCATAGGAATTTTTTGGTGGACTCTTTGGGATAACTTGGTTTTAAGGATTTGGATGCACGAGCAGCATTCCCGCTCAGTACAAGTGAAGGCTAGCAATAGACTGGGAAGCGACAACCACGAGAGCGATAACGGTCATAATCATGCTTGCGACAAAATAAAATTAACGGAGGCATAAAAACGATACTAAAACTCTGAGGCAAAATAGATCATCAAGGCTTAATTGACTTTTATTTTTCAGTCATAACATGTGTGAGCATGTGCCAAGTCGATTCAAGTGAATTATTCAGAGGAGGATACCACAATACCATACCATCTTATGAACAGGACAATGCATGTTGATATCAAAATAACATAATATGCACTATTAGCTAGTTGAGACTAACCATAAGAAAACATAAACTACTAAACAGTATTATTCACACATCATTTTTAAGTTTCAACAAGTAATCCATTAACCAAGTAAACATTGAAAACAGAGGATAAATAAAATATGTGACGATCCACTTATTAATGTAACTGGTGTTTGATGCTAAGATAAATAGATAATAAAATACAGCCGCTTCAAGTTTAGTTAAGTTCCTATGTTGCTCAAAAAACAAAGTTTAAAGGTTTGCAAACCGTGGGGTTATTGATGAAGAGGGATGCGGGGACATCCCCAAGCTTATGACTTTGGTAATTCTTCAATATTCCATAGTTTGGTGTTCCTTCATTCTCTGTGAAAAAACTTCAACACAAAAACTTTCCCATTCTTTTCTGCGGTTAGACATTAGTACAATAGATAATATTTCCCAAGTGCTACTATTAAACCAAATAAAATTTTGTTTTTAAGTTACAGAAAGGTTGCTTAAATGGCCAACTTATAAATGAAAGGTAAGAACCATTAAAAATCAAATGAAAACGAAAAGAGGCCACTCTTGCAACAAAAGTCAGAATCTGTCCAGAAAAACAGCAGCTGGAAAACGCAATTTTTAGGTGCACTTAAACATGCCCGAAATTTTAGCCAATTTTTGTACATGCAGAGGATTAGGTGCTACAACATCAGTAATTTTTTCGTGATTTTTAGAGCTTCCAGTAAAATATGAAAAATCGCGCAATAAGCAGTAGATACCGAAAACAGAAAATCACTTTTTACATATGTATCAACTAAGCTAAATGGATAAAACTTGGTACTTTATTTTTGATAAACTAAGAAACCAGAGGCTAAGCAAGACCTAAACATGCTAGCTACAGCAAGGAAAACTCTAAATAAAAATCAAAAGTAAAACCCAAATAAAATTAAAATAAAGAACCAAACAAAGAAGCAAAACAAAAGAAAATATTTTTGTTATTTTGAATTTATAAGTGAAAGTAAAGAAGCAATCGAAACCAAATAAGGAGCCTAATAAAACTAAAGAAGGTAAAACCAAGACATATAAAAGCAATTATAATACAAGTTAAGACAATACATATCATGTGGACGGGTAATATAGAGTATGAACGAGACAACCTCATGTTAGTTGATGAATAGGGGGATGACTCGGGCATCCCCAAGCTTAGATGATTGTATCTTCTTGAATATGTTCTTGGGATGCACCTACACATCCCCAAGCTTGAGCTCTTGCGTCTTCTTATTCATCATATCACCATATTGATTAGATCTTATAAGCTACATCCACATAAAACTTCACAAAACTCATTAGTAGGGTTAGTACTCATTAAATAAAATCCACTCATGTTCAAGCATTGACAAGTTTTATAATTTTTACTCAACATTAGCCACTGTATATACTAAGGTGTTCATGATTTCCGTTGTCCGTCGAAAAACTAATGAAACTAACAACACCAAGTACAATATTGAATAAACAAAGAAATCTGTCAAAACTGAACAGTCCGTAAAGATGGCATTCAACGAGATAGTTAAGTAGCTCAAATCGAAAAACTTTAGTCTAATGAAAGAAAATAATAATCTCAGGTTTATGCACAAAAATTTTCAAGTCAAAATACTATTCTGAGATTTATCACGATTTTATTTACAGAGAAGCACAAAATCTGTCTAAACAGAACAGTCAGTAAAGATCGAATTTTTCGACCTATCTACGTACCTTAAATCAAAAAAGTTAGTCTAATGAAAGAAAGCTAATAAGCATCACTTTGCACTCAAGAAATTTCAGATCAAGATCACGTTCTGGTGATTTTAAACATTTAATACGGTGGAGCACAGAAAATCTGTTTCTGGACAGCAAAGTAAAACTATCAACTTTCAATTAACTAAAGACTATAATTAGCATTTTATTTTTATGTACAGAGGTATATACACAATATTTACAATATTTACATGTTTTTAATGAAAAGCTTCCATGGAAAGATTTGTTTTGGTTTCATAGGCATGAACACAAGTGTTCAAGGTCGACCCCCATTTAACCATTACTCATCTTTCCAATCACTTTTCTTTTTGAAAACGTTTTTAGATAACAACTACACCTAATTTTTTTTGTAATTCGCATTCCCTATCCATAGTAAGATAAAGAACAACTTAATACTGAAAATAAAAACTACTTAGAGATAAAGCAAACAAGTGCACACAAGAACATTAACCTACGCTATGGCTCCCCGGCAACGGCGCCAGAAAAGGTCTTGATAACCCACAAGTATAGGGGATCGCGTGTAGCCTTTTCGATAAGTAAGAGTGTCGAACCCAACGAGGAGCTAAAGGTAGGATAAGTATTCTCTCAAGTTCTATCAACCACTGATACAACTCTACGCACACTAAACGTTTGCATTATCTAGAAAATAAAACTACGGTAGCAATACGGGTATGAGAGCTAGTTTTGCAAGATAATCTATACTACTATTAAACAAGCGAACATTTTCTTTTCTACAACCACCCCGTTAGTGTACCCAGGGTGATTCGTCCCACCAGATTGTCCCACTTAATAACATCTAACGGTCTGAGTTAATCCGACCAGAGGCGGCGAGTGCACGTAGCAATTAGCCTTGCGGACGAAAACTCTGC
Organism: Poa pratensis; assembly: GCA_947311845.1. NCBI lineage: Eukaryota > Viridiplantae > Streptophyta > Magnoliopsida > Poales > Poaceae > Poa > Poa pratensis. The sequence continues at coordinate 3,225,785 of CAMZMU010000121.1, read as the reverse complement.
CGAGGGGACGTTTTCACACGCACGCCACTCCCAGTCTGAAAAAAAAACTGCCTCGCACGAGATCTGGATCATCCCATCATTCCACAACGCCATGATGCCATCCCCGCACCTTCCCACACGACGGCGTCCGACCTCCGTCCCCGCCGAGGCGCCGTCATGCTGCCTCGCGCTTTTCCGCGACGGCCGATGCATCTGGATCGCGGTGGGATGGAGAGCGTATCGCCGTCGGGTCCATGGCCTCCTCGCTAGAGTTTCGGAGATTGGGAGGGGTCAGGTAACGTGGATGCGGTGGCGGCCGAGGGCTCTCCGGGATGGGCGGCGGAAGGCAGCCGGGAGAGGACACGCACAACGACCCGGAAGAGCATCTACGCGAGCCGCGGCGAGAGCCGCGTCAGGGACGTGAAATCCCTCTGCCCCGGCCGCCTCCTCGCTGCACGCATCACAGGTAGTCTTGCTTGGCTCTCTCCCAACAGGGAGATAAATAGGATTCCTGATTTTCTTTGTGTTTTTGTTGATTGTAATGTTATACATGGTTCCTGATTGGATACAGAATTACAGACTTGGAAAACCTATTTGTGCTGCTGCAGTTCATCTACATACTTTTATTTTGGACATTACTTCTTTATTTATCCTTGTTACCATTTGCTAACTTAACCACCTCTCTCTCTCTGTCATGTTGTTTCTGAATATTTTTTACGTGTCATATCGACAAGGGTGCTTGAAGAGGAACCCAAGCAGGCTGCATGTGAGGTGAATCAAGGTAATCTATATGATGTACTCAAGTATAAACTCCTCCCCCTCATGTTGTTTCAGCATATGTTATTTTTCGGTTAAATACTACTGAAGCCCTGATTTAAAACTATTCTTGGTCATGTAAGAAAGCTGAGATTTATTTTGGCCACATGATTTCCGTGAGCATATCCTATGAATATTTTCATAGTTTCCCTCATATCGAACTGTTTTATTTCTTCACCACAGGAAGTTGGTAGAATATGCAGCCTTCAAAGCAGTGGTTCGTGAATTGCCTTCTAGGCCCAGTGATAGTTGTACATATCATTAATTCAATCCTTCTATGTCTATGCTCTGAATTACTCCTGTAGTGCTATTTACGCCTCCTTACTTCTATGTCATCTTATTCGTAGATATTTGCTTACGTTTGTGTATATATGCTTTCCCATGTATGAGTATATATGTATTTACTCACAAGTAGTACGAAATTCGTAGTAGTGATTACTGCAGCCTTCTCACATAATACTCACAAGGTGCTTGAACAATATTATCTATTCAGCAACATGACCATAATGGTGCCTCCTCTTGAAAATACAACTTGAGCAACGTCACCACACTGAATCCATTTATTTTAGAATAGGTTTAAATTGGTCGATGATTAAGATGTGCGTTGCACCTGTCGGCTAACTAGCGAGGGCACACCAGCGAGGGGAGTCTTTAAAATCTTTTGACTGTCAGGCCCTTAATCCTCTCAGCAATGGTCAAGCGGCGACCCGCTAGCATGCACCGTCGGCGGCGAACACCAACCTCGCCAACGACGCCTCTCTACAAGTACCGGACAAGCTGGCAACTTTCAGGCTGGAGATCGCTGATCAGCAGTACCTCTGGTATTAACTATCTCAGCTTCAGGTTGGTAATGATTGTTTTTTGCAAATGCCTAAAACAGTAGTTTTTGTCCTTCAGATTTTTTTACAACTGTGAGTTATATAAGTTAATTTATTTTAGATCAACATACACATAATTCACCTGAGTCCATGAGCAAGTCTGATTTAGTAGACCACTGAAAAGCTACAAATATTAGGTAAATTGGTGAGAGCAAATAGCATACATCAAAAGAGCATTCAAGTTCGCTGGACCACAGACATGGATGAACTAGGATGTATGTTCTTGTCGCAAGGGAATCAAAATGTCGAGATAAGCATGCATCCATTTCTGTTCCAGGAGAAAGTATGCATTTGGGATGATTCAGTTCAAGGTGTGTTATGCTACTTCCAGTATGTGGAAAAGTTTCTCATTGGCATGCTATGCTACAAGATGAAACAAAACAATTTAAACTGTGTGCTGGTTGAGTTCAGGTTATGCTGGACTACTCTAAATGCCGGAGATGCTACAACGTCTACGTCTACGAGAGGTGCGGCGGAAGGGCAGCCGGGAGGGTAGGCACGTGTTCACCCGGAAGCCATTTGCCGCACACGCTCACCATCTCATTCCACATAAGGGCTGCCGACGGGCGCCTCCAAGATGACCGCGACAAGAGCTGTGTTCGGGAGGTTATGATCCAGCTGCCTTGCCTGATTGCGTGCTCACCTGCCCTCCGCTTGCCATCAAGGTCAAACCCGTGAGCAATTTTCCCCTAATCGTGCCCCTCTTCAGACTTGGGCAGTGATTAATTCATCACTTGCAGGAACTTGGAGAGGTGGGGCTGATTATAGCCGCAAGGTACACATTATTTGAATTTATATTGAAGCAGTTGGGTTACCTCATGTGGTACAAATTTGATCCATGAACCCTCGAAATTTCACTGTTTGATGCATGCAATTGTGGTGCCAACTCTACGCTGTGTGAGATGTGCAAAATCTGATTGCAATCATCTTTCATCTGTATCGTAGGCAATTTCGGTTCTCTTAGTAAAATTTTATGAACACTGTCTGCAAAGCAGCGTGTAATTGAAAGTGACTGCTACTCTATGGAATTCTGAATTTATAAATTATTTTTATGCACTCCATTGAACCAGTTTATCCAAATCTCAATGGAATTTCCCCGGAAAAGAAAATCTCAATGGAATTGTATCGACACATTTGAAGCTTGTAAGATTCATGTATCATGGTCCCGTTGATTTTGTTCTTGGTTTCAGCAGCGTCTCTGAGATGTAGTGTGAAGATGGTGATGTGGGTACAGGTGGAGGTCATGGACCTCTGTTTTATGGTGGAGAAGGTGTACTATGTCTGCACTGCGATGCATTGGGTGAAGTTGAAGAAGCGGAGAATTACCAGGGATGGATGGGATGCAATATCTGTGAAGGACTCTGCATGTTGCTGTTTTCGTGCTGGAGGCAAATGTTTGTGGGAGGGAACTGTAGATGCAAAATTCCTGGAAAATAGCATCATTCTAGAAGGTATACATCTCTGTTCATTTCTGTTATCTTTGTATGGTGACTTGATCAACGATGGTAGATAACTAGATACATACTCCTGAAAATTTCTCTTGTAGGGTGAAAACAAGTCTGTGTGTTATTGTTTTCTTCCATTTCTGTGAAGCGCCTTACCAGGAACCGCGATATTTTTGCAGTGACAAACCATGTATTTTTTCCTTTTATCTTCTTCATGATAGTTTCTAATACATTTAACTTAAGAGGAAACATTGACATAAAACTACATTGGAACACTCGGTCTGAATAGAATTTGTTTTAACAGAGTGTATATGTACTTGATTGTAGGGAATGAAAATCTTTATTTACAGAACCTCGGTAGGTTCCACTTGCATTTGCATTCATAAAGACATAAGTAAACAGTGGAATTGGCGAACACTTCTTTGGCGATTACTTTGTTGTAAGAACAATCAGAGGTAATTGTAAATTAATTAGATTTGGGAGCGATCCAAAATATATAGCATTTGCTGATTATCAGTTTTATTTGAGCAAGGATTATGCAACTGAAATGGCAAGGCATCTTGACCCCGGTTGTTTATATTTTTGTTCTGAACTGATTTTAACTCTAATCTCCCTTTGTTTTCACCTGCTGTAATGCTGCCCTGCAGTTGTTGCTCAACGCCATCAACATAACCTACTACATTTCTACAACAAAGCTCAAGTTGTTTCATGCTTTGCACCTTCGATCTATATTATTGGTTCAGTTCGGATGGTTCTAGAGAGGATTTGAGTTGCTTGGTTATGTGCCAACTTCGGTTCAGGGTTTCAATAACTCCAAAATCTGAAATATTTATAATATTTGATGAAACAATTCGATTTAGGTATGATATGTTGGATTACTGAACTGTGTTGCAACTTCTCCATTTGTCTATCTCTTTGAACACACTCATTTCCCTTTTGCATGTTCGACATGCTTCATTTTGTGAATGGGGAAATTAAACATGTATGAGTGATCTTGCCGGATGTTGCTCGCTGACTAATTTCAAGGTACAAACATGTATGAGTGATCTTGTTGGATGTTGCTTGCTGACTAATTTTTGTAAATTTGACGATAATTCATCGTACTATGGTAGTAATACTATTTCGGAATATAGAAAGAATGATGTGTTCACATAATTTATTTGAGACGTGCGTGCACGTGCAAGGCTACTAGTAAATACAAGAAAGTAAATGTTAGTGCTGCAGCAATAAAATACACTAAGTAACAATATACTAACAGTACCATGAGTGTGGAAAAGTGGTGGTAATTGTGGTGGCTTTGTCCAAGATTAATTAGTGAAGGTACTTGGTTCATTGTCTTCGATGCAGTTTTCTATGTGGAGAGGCTAAATATACATGCACTCCACTACTTGGGATTACAAGTACTATATGATTGGATTGTTAGCAAGCATCCGCAAATACTAACAATGCATTAAGGTTTCCCCAACCATAGCCTTAAGTTCAAGGTCCTCTTACTCCCATACGTGCAACTAATCGGTTCGCGTTCTCAGGTTTCTGTCACTCCGGCAGAACTTCCCCCGCTTCGTTACAAATACTACCAACCCTAGGGTGTTTGATCCATGCGCGCACAAATATAATGGACACCAAAGGACAGCACCATATAGACATACAACTCTAATGAACCTCATGCATTCAATTAAGCAATCAAAAGACAAATAAACTACGGAAACATGATGTAAATCATAGGATAAATATTATAGCATCAAACACCATGTTTACATAGGACGGTACAGAGGTTTGTGGGAGGATGAACCACTGAATACAAGGAGGAGATGGTGATGGAGATGGCGGTGAAGACGGCGGAGAGGGCAGCGCGGCGGCGCAGGGCGGCGGCGGCGCCGGCGGTGCGGGGAACTCCTTTCCCCGCCGCCGGCAAGCTTGGGGAGCGCCGCCCCTTAGCCTCCCTCCTTCATGGCTTCTTGGGAGCCCTCCCCCATGGAGATGGGATCCATGGGGGAGGCAAAAACGTGGCTTTTGGTGGCTGAAATTCGTGGGTGGAGGAGTCCTCCACGAATTAGGTTTCCTCCCTTTATATATCTTCTCGGATTTCCGTCACCCCCTTTTAGGGTTCCACCAAAACGGGCCTACAGGCCGCGTCCGAACTCCGATTGGGCTGATCTCGGGCTTAAAATCTTCGTATGGAAAATTGTGACAACTTTCGTAACAGCCAGGTCTCCATATAACGTCATCTTCGAGGGTCAAACTGGCAATTCGTAAAAAGTTCTCAGACAGATTTCAGGAAAGTCCCAATTCGACTCCAACAAGGTTTCCTCTTGTATTCTTGATAATTTCTACACATCAAAGAGTAAAACAAGAACATTGTGCACTTTTGCAACTATTAGTAGGTTAGTCCAAATAAATAATAAACTTAATATAAAACAAGTGCTAAAAGCATAAAAATGGCATGAAACAATCAAAAATTATAGATACGTTTTGGACGTATCAACATCCCCAAGCTTAATTCCTGCTCGTCCTCGAGTAGGTAAATGATAACAAAATAATTTTTGATTGTAAATGCTATGATCAGGTCTTTAACAATTGCATGATGTATGGATAATAAAACTTAGCAATCATGTTTCCTAATGAAAAGTATCAACGAACTAAGAGCTTATAACATGAAATTTATAAACATCAACAAGATTGTAATGACCATAATAAAGCATGATAGAGTGGTATCTCGCTTGCCCTTAATTGTGGAGCAAAACATAAATGCCAAGGCACCTCTGAAGTTCAAGTGAAGACTAGATATAGAGATATCAAAGATAAAGCATCACAGTTATACCTCAATTAATCGTATTCTGGGACAAGCACATTACACTAAGAACGACAGCTATGCTCTCGAAGAAGTGCTCAAAGAAAGGATGGTGACTCAACATAAAAATAAAAGATTGGCCCTTCGCAGAGGGAAGCAGGGATTAACACGTGCTAGAGCTTTTTTTTTAAAAACAGAGGTAAAAATGTTTTGAGAGGTGTTTGTTAATTGTCAACGAATGGTAGCGGGTGAGAACAGTATTCTACCTGTCAAACGGACTTTTAAGAGCGGCTCCCATGAAGGACGTTATTTCTACCAGCAAGGCAGATCATCCCTCTTTCTCTTTGGTTTACACACATTCAGGTATTTCACTGTTTGTCATTGCTTACTGATGAATCAGGGCAAAAGTGTGAAGAGAATTAATTGGTTAAAGTTGTAATTAATTGGGACTGGGCACCCCGTTGCCAGCTCTTTTTGCAAGTTATTGGATAAGCGGATGTATATGCCACTAGTCCAGGTGTAAAAGTCCATTTGACAAATAGAATAAAGAATAACCACACTAATTCCTCATGAGCTAGTAAACATTGACACAAAAAGAGAAATATTTTGAAGGTTTTAAAGGTAGCACATGCAAATTTACTTGGAATGGCTTGAAATACCATGCATAGGAATTTTTTGGTGGACTCTTTGGGATAACTTGGTTTTAAGGATTTGGATGCACGAGCAGCATTCCCGCTCAGTACAAGTGAAGGCTAGCAATAGACTGGGAAGCGACAACCACGAGAGCGATAACGGTCATAATCATGCTTGCGACAAAATAAAATTAACGGAGGCATAAAAACGATACTAAAACTCTGAGGCAAAATAGATCATCAAGGCTTAATTGACTTTTATTTTTCAGTCATAACATGTGTGAGCATGTGCCAAGTCGATTCAAGTGAATTATTCAGAGGAGGATACCACAATACCATACCATCTTATGAACAGGACAATGCATGTTGATATCAAAATAACATAATATGCACTATTAGCTAGTTGAGACTAACCATAAGAAAACATAAACTACTAAACAGTATTATTCACACATCATTTTTAAGTTTCAACAAGTAATCCATTAACCAAGTAAACATTGAAAACAGAGGATAAATAAAATATGTGACGATCCACTTATTAATGTAACTGGTGTTTGATGCTAAGATAAATAGATAATAAAATACAGCCGCTTCAAGTTTAGTTAAGTTCCTATGTTGCTCAAAAAACAAAGTTTAAAGGTTTGCAAACCGTGGGGTTATTGATGAAGAGGGATGCGGGGACATCCCCAAGCTTATGACTTTGGTAATTCTTCAATATTCCATAGTTTGGTGTTCCTTCATTCTCTGTGAAAAAACTTCAACACAAAAACTTTCCCATTCTTTTCTGCGGTTAGACATTAGTACAATAGATAATATTTCCCAAGTGCTACTATTAAACCAAATAAAATTTTGTTTTTAAGTTACAGAAAGGTTGCTTAAATGGCCAACTTATAAATGAAAGGTAAGAACCATTAAAAATCAAATGAAAACGAAAAGAGGCCACTCTTGCAACAAAAGTCAGAATCTGTCCAGAAAAACAGCAGCTGGAAAACGCAATTTTTAGGTGCACTTAAACATGCCCGAAATTTTAGCCAATTTTTGTACATGCAGAGGATTAGGTGCTACAACATCAGTAATTTTTTCGTGATTTTTAGAGCTTCCAGTAAAATATGAAAAATCGCGCAATAAGCAGTAGATACCGAAAACAGAAAATCACTTTTTACATATGTATCAACTAAGCTAAATGGATAAAACTTGGTACTTTATTTTTGATAAACTAAGAAACCAGAGGCTAAGCAAGACCTAAACATGCTAGCTACAGCAAGGAAAACTCTAAATAAAAATCAAAAGTAAAACCCAAATAAAATTAAAATAAAGAACCAAACAAAGAAGCAAAACAAAAGAAAATATTTTTGTTATTTTGAATTTATAAGTGAAAGTAAAGAAGCAATCGAAACCAAATAAGGAGCCTAATAAAACTAAAGAAGGTAAAACCAAGACATATAAAAACAATTATAATACAAGTTAAGACAATACATATCATGTGGACGGGTAATATAGAGTATGAACGAGACAACCTCATGTTAGTTGATGAATAGGGGGATGACTCGGGCATCCCCAAGCTTAGATGATTGTATCTTCTTGAATATGTTCTTGGGATGCACCTACACATCCCCAAGCTTGAGCTCTTGCGTCTTCTTATTCATCTCATATCACCATATTGATTAGATCTTATAAGCTACATCCACATAAAACTTCACAAAACTCATTAGTAGGGTTAGTACTCATTAAATAAAATCCACTCATGTTCAAGCATTGACAAGTTTTATAATTTTTACTCAACATTAGCCACTGTATATACTAAGGTGTTCATGATTTCCGTTGTCCGTCGAAAAACTAATGAAACTAACAACACCAAGTACAATATTGAATAAACAAAGAAATCTGTCAAAACTGAACAGTCCGTAAAGATGGCATTCAACGAGATAGTTAAGTAGCTCAAATCGAAAAACTTTAGTCTAATGAAAGAAAGATAATAATCTCAGGTTTATGCACAAAAATTTTCAAGTCAAAATACTATTCTGAGATTTATCACGATTTTATTTACAGAGAAGCACAAAATCTGTCTAAACAGAACAGTCAGTAAAGATCGAATTTTTCGACCTATCTACGTACCTTAAATCAGAAAAAGTTAGTCTAATGAAAGAAAGCTAATAAGCATCACTTTGCACTCAAGAAATTTCAGATCAAGATCACGTTCTGGTGATTTTAAACATTTAATACGGTGGAGCACAGAAAATCTGTTTCTGGACAGCAAAGTAAAACTATCAACTTTCAATTAACTAAAGACTATAATTAGCATTTTATTTTTATGTACAGAGGTATATACACAATATTTACAATATTTACATGTTTTTAATGAAAAGCTTCCATGGAAAGATTTGTTTTGGTTTCATAGGCATGAACACAAGTGTTCAAGGTCGACCCCCATTTAACCATTACTCATCTTTCCAATCACTTTTCTTTTTGAAAACGTTTTTAGATAACAACTACACCTAATTTTTTTTGTAATTCGCATTCCCTATCCATAGTAAGATAAAGAACAACTTAATACTGAAAATAAAAACTACTTAGAGATAAAGCAAACAAGTGCACACAAGAACATTAACCTACGCTATGGCTCCCCGGCAACGGCGCCAGAAAAGGTCTTGATAACCCACAAGTATAGGGGATCGCGTGTAGCCTTTTCGATAAGTAAGAGTGTCGAACCCAACGAGGAGCTAAAGGTAGGATAAGTATTCTCTCAAGTTCTATCAACCACTGATACAACTCTACGCACACTAAACGTTTGCATTATCTAGAAATAAAACTACGGTAGCAATACGGGTATGAGAGGTAGTTTTGCAAGATAATAAATACAAGAAAGTAAATGTTAGTGCTGCAGCAATAAAATACACTAAGTAACCATATACTAACAGTACCATGAGTGTGGAAAAGTGGTGGTAATTGTGGTGGCTTTGTCCAAGATTAATTAGTGAAGGTACTTGGTTCATTGTCTTCGATGCAGTTTTCTATGTGGGAGAGGCTAAATATACATGCACTCCACTACTTGGGATTACAAGTACTATATGATTGGATTGTTAGCAAGCATCCGCAAATACTAACAATGCATTAAGGTTTCCCCAACCATAGCCTTAAGTTCAAGGTCCTCTTACTCCCATACGTGCAACTAATCGGTTCGCGTTCTCAGGTTTCTGTCACTCCGGCAGAACTTCCCCCGCTTCGTTACAAATACTACCAACCCTAGGGTGTTTGATCCATGCGCGCACAAATATAATGGACACCAAAGGACAGCACCATATAGACATACAACTCTAATGAACCTCATGCATTCAATTAAGCAATCAAAAGACAAATAAACTACGGAAACATGATGTAAATCATAGGATAAATATTATAGCATCAAACACCATGTTTACATAGGACGGTACAGAGGTTTGTGGGAGGATGAACCACTGAATACAAGGAGGAGATGGTGATGGAGATGGCGGTGAAGACGGCGGAGAGGGGCAGCGCGGCGGCGCAGGGCGGCGGCGGCGCCGGCGGTGCGGGAACTCCTTTCCCCGCCGCCGGCAAGCTTGGGGAGCGCCGCCCCTTAGCCTCCCTCCTTCATGGCTTCTTGGGAGCCCTCCCCCATGGAGATGGGATCCATGGGGGAGGCAAAAACGTGGCTTTTGGTGGCTGAAATTCGTGGGTGGAGGAGTCCTCCACGAATTAGGTTTCCTCCCTTTATATATCTTCTCGGATTTCCGTCACCCCCTTTTAGGGTTCCACCAAAACGGGCCTACAGGTAGGGCTGGAATCGAGCCGAGCTGAGCTGGCTCGAGGCTCGGCTCGGTCAGGCTCGGAAAAACTCGAGCCGAGCTCGGCTCGGCTTGCCCCTGAAAAATTAGCAGAAAGTAGGCTTGCGGCTCGGCTCGACAAGCTCGAGGCCGAGCCGAGCCGGCTCGCGAGCCGCAGCATCTTTTTTTTTTACACATGAATCATGTATTTTCGTGCTGCAACCTTTTAATACGGCAACATAATTGATGCACAATATGGAGTAAATACTGTTTCTAGTCTATTTGATGTATTTGCTTGCTGTAAATTTTTATACAGCCAAAAAACTGAAACAAAATAATGTCAATTGTGCTTATTTGATGTATTTGCTTGCTGGACCTTGCTTGTTGAACTATGTTATGGATATATTCATGCTCTACTATTGATTATAATTATGAATTGTTGCATTTTTAGCATAGATTATGTCCAATTTCAATATTTCATCGAGCCTTCGAGCCGGCTTGCGAGCTTCATCGAGCCGGCTTGTCGAGCCTCGAGCCTTGTCCGGAAGGTTTAGGCTTGGCTTGTCCGACCTTCGAGCCGAGCCGAGCCCGAGCCGAGCCTTGTCGAGCCCGAGCCGAGCCTCGAGCTTTGTGTCCAGCCCTACCTACAGGCCGCGTCCGAACTCCGATTGGGCTGATCTCGGGCTTAAAATCTTCGTATGGAAAATTGTGACAACTTTCGTAACAGACAGGTCTCCATATAACGTCATCTTCGAGGGTCAAACTGGCAATATTCGTAAAAAGTTCTCAGACAGATTTCAGGAAAGTCCCAATTCGACTCCAACAAGGTTTCCTCTTATATTCTTGATAATTTCTACACATCAAAGAGTAAAACAAGAACATTGTGCACTTTTGTAACTATTAGTAGGTTAGTCCAAATAAATAATAAACTTAATATAAAACAAGTGCTAAAAGCATAAAAATGGCATGAAACAATCAAAAATTATAGATACGTTTTGGACGTATCACCGAGCTACCGTAACAGGCCGGCCACCTAAGTTAATGGGTCGACCCATCTAACTTTAACAAGCCGGCCCACTTAACAACAACAGGTCTCAGGTGGGCCTGGCATCTACCACGGTTTCTACCTCGTGGTAGAAGAGATAACGCCGTTTGCCACATGTCTGTTAGATTTTTTTTTACCACGACAACCTGTTCGTGGTTGATGACGGAACCATCTACCACGAAATCCTGGCGCCGTGGCTAATAAATCAGCCACGAAGCATCCACCACGGTTCCCCCCTCGTGGTGAAAGCCCTTTAGCCACGGAAAAAACGGCCTTTCTACCTCGAAAGTGACCCGTGGTAAAACGTCATATTTCTTCCAATGACATTGTTCATGCGAGCGGCCGTGGCAATCGGTGAATGCGGACGCCCCTCGAACAACAACGGCAGCGACGGTTACAGGATAGCAGGGGGGGCGGCTGGTTGCACCGGAGCAGCCCCATCGACGGCCGCATCCCCCAGCTTCTTCTTCCTCGACCCCGCGAGTTCCCGGCCACCGAAGCACGCTGCCTCTTGGCTCCGGCCTCGATTCTTGGTCGTGGCTGCGGCTTCGCATCGGCAGGTTGGACCTGTGACGTGTCTCCTCCGTCTGCGGGCCGTGGCGGGGCAAAGACTTGCCGGTGGACGGTCGAAACCCTAGGTGGGGTCATGGCGGTGGCCACGTACGGAACGGCGGAGGACTCGCGGGGTCAGTCATGGTAGAAACGGGGTCAAGCCGGAATGATGGTCGGCGGTGGCGGATTGGAGAGGGGAGGCGATGGATGGGAGCGGGGCGGGAATGTTCTGGTTGGCAGTTGGCCTTGCACGCGGCGAAACGGGTTTGTGGGCACGACTGTTTTTGCCCCATGTTTACAGCACGAGAGGCTAATTTTTGGTCAGCCCAAAAAATTCGGCGAAAATAGGGATTGGGCAGCTGTTGGAGTAGCAATGTTTGCCCCTTTACCCTAAAAATCATTTTTTGGGGCACCAACCAATTTTTCGGGCAGCTATTGGAGATGCTCTAACCTTGTGTGTTTATTGTGCAATTGTTAAGTTGACCCCTTGTGGTATTGTCTCAAGTTAGCAAACTATTGTTGTTCTTACAGTCTTTGAGAGATTTGCAAATGCTAAGTTGCTAAATTGATACATTTGAGTTAGACAAAGCACCATGTAGTTGTCGTACCGTTCAATTCAACATCTAGTCAGTTAGGGATGATGCATCTTTCTACAGACAGCATCACGAAGACACATAGTGCATTACAAAAGGTGTTGTAGATATAAAAGGAAAGGGGTTAATCCAGGCCAGGTGTTTAGTATTCAAGTTACAAACCTTTTTCCCACATAAACAGTAGTAGTATGTTAATTTTATATCTTTGAAATGCCCGCTATCAAACGGTTTTGTTGGTCCATCCAGCTGATTACCTCGCAAGAGTGATCGACAAGCTCCATTCCACCAGAAACTCCAAATAAGAAGAACACCAAAACGTCTATGGACAAACTAACTCGACAGCGCATTACAGGAGCATTCTGGCCTCTAGCTGCCTCTCCATGTTGAACCTCGCGATGAAGTCCTCCACTCGCCTATTCAGCTCGTCTGCTGGTGGCAGGGCCCTCTCCTCTTGTAACGTCAACTCAACTCCTCCCGCGTCCTCCTGGCCTTTATCCATCGGCGCAACTTCTTGCCTCAACAGCGTCGTATCCTCTTCTTCTTCCTTTTCCTTTTCTACTACTACCACGTCGGATGTCTGCTCATGTTTGCTCTCTCCGATAATCATCGGCGCTAAGACCTCCATCACAACCTCATCTTCGGGGACCTCTTCCTCCTGCCTTTGTTGCGGCATGTGACACGCTACGGCCACATACTCGCCCGTGCTCCGTGACTCACTGCTGGTGTGCGAGAGCTTCGACTCGCTGATGAGGAAGACGACGATGATGTTCGAGAAAAAGAAGAGACACTTGGGCGCGGTGACGGCCGTGGCGACGGAAGGGAGTGACACCAAGACGAAGTTCCGTAGGCAGGAATATGTGTGGGGAAACGAAGCCGCCATGGATAGGATGATGACTGCAAGAAGAGAGGCTTTCAAGCAGCTTTGGACCTCCATGTTTAAATTGTGGTGTTGCTAGCTGCTGCTACACTGCTTCGTGTTTAGCGTTGGGTTTTTCTTTTGCAGGTGTAGGAAGGCGACACACGAGAATATATAACAGCTAGTGGAAGGAGGTCACGAGGTGTTGGAAGATCTGTGCATTTGTGCGCCACGGTTGCCTTCTCCAGGGGTTCCTCACCGCGTTAAGTTACTCGAACCTAGAAAATTATTAGATCTGCTCAACGTGCTACTTTGTCTGATTTGGCCAATATTATAGTGGGATGTGATGGCCAGCTCTGCCCTTTAGGCTCCGGGCACATTGCAAGCTGGACCAACTATGGCTACCGACGCGTGCTTGTCGATCTCTCAGGGCGAGACAGTGACAGACGTCTCCCATTAGTTTATCCCTTGATCACTTTAGCTTCTTGATTTAGCTGGCACCTGGCAGTAGATATTTCCATCGCGGCGACCAATATATAACTTGCCTTCCTCTAGTCGGCCGCGGAAACAGAGTGAGTTCAGGCCAATAGTTTCTTCTTCTTGCTTGTTGGTTGCGAGCTGGCAATTAAGCAAGTGAGAGTCCCACTACTGGAGCGCAGAATGCATGAGATGAGCTGAGGTACAAAGAGTTGGTAGCTGGAATGTTGCCCAACATGCATGCTCTGGCCTCTGGTCAACAAATGCATGCATTCTCCGTACCGGCGGACACCCAACTGGTCCATAAATCCTGGATGAGCTTACATGACTCAATTTGTAGATATTTATCTGCTCCATAAACACAACCACTGTTCATATACATGTACAGAAATAGCAAAAACAAAATGTTTGTATCGTCCGTTTGTTTTTTTATTTATAAAGCGTGGCGGCGAAAGGCTGTTTCAAAAAATAGCAAAAAGAAATTTGCTTGGGGGTATCCATGCACATAGTTGTGGTATGTGTAAGGGAATGAGATATAGGGAATTTTTTTTTTTGAATTTTGGGTTTTATAAATTAAAAGGAAATAGCATTCTTACAATCAAGTTCAGCCTGTTCCAACGCGCAGGGAGGAACATGACCAAACAACACCCCATTACTCCACTCTCTAGCTGCAAAAAAAGCAATGTCATGAGCGAGATGGTTTGCTTCTCTGTTTCTATACTCCAGCTTGACAGTCTTTTCAGCAGTGATCAGATGATTGAAGTCTCGTGCAATGATTCCCAGGTCTGTTCGATCAGTGTCGCCTGGGTCAAAAACGGTTAGTAGGGATTGACAATCCGTTTCAATGATTATATAGGGAAATTTATGGATGTGCCGCTACTCCAAACCGAAACATGAGTCCTGCCCTCAACTTGGTCCAAATTCTTGATAGATAGCTAACTCCATTCAACATCAGGCCGATCCTCGTTGCGTCTCCTTTGACCCATTTCTTCCCATTTGTGCTCCATCGAATTTCCATGTCATCAACGATGAAAAAAGTCAGCTTTGACCCATTTTTTCCATGTGGGACCCCCAGCTTTAACAAGTCATCTACGTATGGCGTTCGTGAGTACCCGATTTTAGATTGGGATAACTTCTAATTTTGGATCTAGTTCTCGTCTGTCACCATACGCTTGCTCACCGCTGGGAACCTACACGTCCTCCTTATCCCAATGTCCTTTCTCACATGGCCGCTCTTGTGCCCTTCCTCCGGGAATCTTTGCCCCACCGTTCTCGTGCTCTCCCTACTAGAAGTGAGCCCCTCCGCCGCGCGCGACACTGGCATGCCTTCCATCCACCCCTCGATCTAGATGTGAAGCGGATCTAGATGGTTTGAGGCGAAACTACCGTAGAGATGGATGTGCACAAGTGGGGAACGTCAGCGACGCTGGTGGGCGCACAAGCATAGAGCGGAGGCGGCCTAGCGTTGCAGCCTTGGAGCCCGATGAATGCGATGTTTCTAGTCCCATATGGGTAAGAAATCCACCACTCGAGTGTCCCTTCTATGAATTTGTTCTAGCTCAATGAAGTGGGAAGATCTTGTTGCTTCACTCAAACTCCAACCAAACAATGAAGGTGCTCAAATAAATAAACATGCGAATAATGATGGCTCTCGAACAAGCCATGTGGATGAAGATGGCTCCGCAAATATAAATCCATGCATGTTCGTCTGAGGAGAAGGAAGTGGGAGAAAGAGGCCACGAATTGTGCGGCGTCCATCAAGCTCATTGTAAGAACCCTTGGCCGAAATGATGATTGTCAAGAAGGTGTCAAGTGGCAATAGAGTTGAATTGAGGGAGCAAAATAAAGATGAGAGCTACATGGAGATACAAGCCTAGAATGTGACGAGAGATGAACATGATGACCTTCGAGGCGAAAATGCTGAGGATTGAAGCGGAAAAGGTTGCAACCAACAAAATGAGAGCGACACTAGAGGTGAAGCAAATAGGTCTTGCGTTGTTCGCCCAATAGTCACAGGTCTCATGTTGGCCGACATCCCTCATGGACTCAATGAAGGCTTGATATGATCGAACTCGTGACAAGATCCTGTCTCACACCAATTGATGATTATATGTATATGTTTTGCGTTTTTCTATGAACTAATTTTTTTTATCGGGACGGTTAAGTTTTTAATTCTATATTTGAACTAAGATTTTGCATGCTTGTCTGATGATATGTCGATGAATTTGTGCTCTTTTTTATTTAGGAATAATTGAGATGATAAAAGAATCGACATATGTATACATGTAGCGTAAACTGAAAAAACAGACAAGTGTTTGGACACTTTGGAGGTGCCTTTGAGTGCCATGTTACAAGTGTCCCGACACTTTAGACACCCATGGACACTGAAATATCCTATGCCCAATTATTTCCTTGCTCTCCTTTATTGACGCCCTTCGAAATTCTCCCACTCGGATTTTTTGTACCTAATTTTGGCTCTGTAGTGCGCTCCCTTTGGTATACATTTTGACTGTTCAAGTATTTAACCAACAATTTATCCAGTACTATAGGTGGGTCGACAAAACTGAATATTCGTCTTTCGGGGCAATTCATGGTGATCGTGAATTTTTCTATATTCACAAAATATGTACACTGAACCGAAGTTCAAACTTTAAACTAAATCCATTTACAATTGGGCGGGCCCTTATGTCTTATAATTACAATAGCTAGGATTTGCCTTTTTACACAATATAGTTGAGCGATTATTAGTTTAAACTGCGCGTCCTAAAGGCTTTTTTTTTTACTATATCCAAACTCCTTGTGGAACGTCTTGATTGCTTGTTGCCACATGTGTAAAAAACTAGAACATAATGTGCAGAGAAAGTGTATACTCACTCCGTGCACGAATAAGTGTACTTCAAACTTTTATCCTATGTCAAACTTATAAAATTTTGACCAGCTTTATAGAAAAAAGTACCAACATTTGTGACAATAAATTAGTATCACTAGATTATTCTTGACATGAAGTTCCAAAATATACCAATTTGATGTTATATATGTTGCTACTATTTTCTATAAAGTTGGTCAATTTTTTTAAAAAAATACATCATAAAAAAATAGAAATACACTTATTCGTGTATAGAGGGATCGAGTACTATTGTTTGTCACGCTAAGATTCCCGATTGGGTCACTTATTACACATACGACTCCGGAAAAGGAATATCTTGCTTGACTGGTTGATTTAACACTTACTCCCTTTATATAACCAAATAATACCTCTTCAAAATACATTTATTCTCATGAATTCTGGAAAAGCAAGACCAATTCTTGACCATGAACTTCCAAAAATTCTAGAAGCCTTCGATATTAGAAAGAAAAGAGCACATATGTTTATTCATTTGAAAACTATGTGGGAAAGAAGTCGTGGAAACAAATGGAAGGATTCATCTTTAGGATATATTCTTTATTCTTCCATCATCATAAGCCACAAAGGCACAGATTCTTACAAGCGATGGAAACATTCTAAATGATACACACCTCTCATGACTCGGGGATCCATGTACTTGGATTCCATATCAAATCGTATGGTTTAAGTTACAGCCATGTTCTACTGTACGTTGTCATGTACTGTTTTTTTACCTCATGGTCTCGTACCCGTTACTACGACCCAGACATCTCATGGTATGTTAAGTTATTAGGTGTTACGACGTTATCGACAAGTATTTATGTGTCGTGTGTTGCTTCAGAAATGGCAGCTATATATGGATATATGTTCTCCTTGGCTTCTTCTTTTTTCACTTTTGTGTTTCTGTGTTTGTTGGCTGTGTGCATCCTCAGCCTTTTTCATCGTATTGTTACATAGATCTGCTTTACTTATTTGTACGTATCATCTTAGGGCCTGTTTGATTCGCAGGATAGGAAAAACGTAGGAATTGGAAAACTGCAGGTTTGTAATGTCATGCCCACTTCAATACTACAGGATTCCACATGCATCAATCTTTGTTTGATTCCATCACAAGAAAAGCAAAGGATTTTGAAAAAGAGGTGTGAGTGGATGTTAGAATTCCTATAGGAACTAGTGCAAAGGATTCCATAGGAAAAAATCCTATGGAATTCAATCCTATGAGTCAAACAAGTACCATAGGAAAAATTGCTAATGATTTGAATCCTACAAGATTCCTATGCAAATCCATTGAATCAAACAGGCCCTGATTATGGTGTCAGGCAAGATCCCCCAATATCCCGCTCCTAGTTCATTTCAAGATTTTTAGTTCAAAATTTGAACTATTTGCAAATGAACTAATAACAGGATATTGGCGGGATCCCACTTGCATCCCTAATCTTGATGTTTCGATAAAATGGTCACTTTCAAATAAAAAATGCTAGAACATCCATATTTTTCAAACAAAATTTCTTTTCTCTGCTCCCAAATACATTGCACATGTTTTTTTTAAATTGCCCCTTCTTTGTTTACGGCTATTGTCTCTCGGTCTCATGTGGATACAATCCTGGAATTCGAATATGCCACCTATAAATTGATCAGGAAGATGCCCTGCCCTATGTGGATCTCAGATGCATACGAGCATATCAAACCGTGGTGTAAGAACAGAAGGAAGAGATAATTAGGCACAGGCTGAAAAATAGCGAACATGGGATGATATACATCAAAAGCATGCTATTTCGTGCATTATCGCATACACTTGATCAGGTGCATTAATCAGCTTAGGTAAATACCTTAATAACTATACAAATCCAAATATATACGCTACTCTCCTCAGCAGCAGCACATGATCATCCTTGCCTCGAGCTGCCTCTCCATGTTGAATCTGGCGATGAAGTATTCAACTCTCCTGTTCAGCTCGTCAGTAGGCAGCTCCTTCACCTCCTCTTCACAGCCTTCTTCCTCCATCACCTCTTCAAGCAGTACTTCATCTTCGACGTGCATTCTCCGACCATCACCAACATAATTAACCAGTGAGGTATCACCCTCTTCTTCTATCATCTCCTGCACGCCCAGAATAGTCGACAATGCGTCCTCCTTCTCAAATTGATCCAGCTGATGCGTGCTTATGCCTATAGCTGCTCCGTTAACCTTGTGTTCTTCTTCTTCTACAGGATGGTTCTCTTTAAAAGATGGTGGGAAAACCACAAGCTCGCGTACCACAACATCTATGTTATCCTCACAGCTAGGAGATTGAGCACCGTTGTTCTGCGAGAGCTTTGACTGCGTGGCGAGAAAGAGGACGATGATGTTGGAGAAGAGGAAGAGGCACTTTGGCATGGTGATCGCCGAAGCAACAGAAGGGAGTGACACAAAGAGGAAGCCCCTCACGCAAGACAACCCATGCGGTCTCCCGATTGAAGATCTCGCCGGAAGCGTTGCAACTCTCTCGCGCGCGCCGGCCGGACGATTTCGCGGGAACGAGGACCAACGCGCCGACTGATCGAGCACGAGACTAGACGAAGGAGGCGACGGGCGATCTGGCGAAAATTGCGGATTGGCGATCTGGCCGCGGTGACGTCTGGCGACCGCGCTGCGCCGGCGGCCAACGGCGCCATGGCTTCCAGGCGGCGCCTCACGCTAGCGCCCGGGGCCCTCTCGCCGGCAACTGAGATCTCGCCGGGTTCTCCGGCCACGGGATCATGGATGCATCAAGATCAGTGGAGCAGGTTGGGAGCTGAAGGGAGGCGGCGTTCGTCCCTCGCTGCGTCGGCGTCGGGATCTCGATTCGAGGCCCTAGCGGCTGAGCCGGACTCAGATGGCTCGGGGGAGGAAGATGCGCATGTCGCGGTGTTCGCGGCCGAAGACGTCCTTGATGACGGCTGGCTGGTCTCACGTGATGACGTTCATCGGCAACCCAAGTCCGACGAGCAAATTCAGCAGGAGTTCTGGGAGGACGTCGGATTTCCAACGCCGGCATCCCGTGTTTGGGAGCGTTCCTCACCAATTAATTCCGACGATCACCAAGGTACGTGTTTGTCTCCTGTGTGTAGGTCGGAAGCGGACGCTGTGGATGAAGAGGATGGAGGATCGCGGAAGCCGTCTACTGACCGCGCCGCCGGAGGTGGGAGTGGAGGGTCGCCTCATGCGCGCCCTTTGCGGCTACCCCGGGTGCGGATGGGGTGGCGAGGTCCTATACCACGCCCTCGGATCACGCCGCCGCCGTGCTTGGGGGACTTCTTCCCGGAATTCGGTGCGGCCACGGCGGCGCCGGAAGGGAGTTCGTCGCCGGCGGGATCGGTGGTTCGTGATTCAGAGCGGATCAAGCCGCGAAGACGGATCAGGAGGCGGGGCTGAAATTTGAACCTCCTCAGTCGCCGACATGTGGGGCCCAGTGGCAGGCGAACGCCAGCCGTCGATCTCCCTGGGCTCATCTGGGATGTTGGTACGAGGGGTTATGGTCTGATGCTCGGGCGGCTAGAGTTGTGGCCGCGCCGCGTCCGATGGCCACGACCCCGGGGCATGGCGGTCCTCCAACATGTGCGCCCGCACGGCGGCCGTGACTCGAACTGTGGAAGCTCCGCGGTCTCCCTCGTACGCCGAGGTCGCGGCTGCGGCGCCTCGGATGGTTGCACAGGCGGGGCGTGGGGGGCCTCCGCGAAGGGTACCAGAGGCTTCGACAGGGCCTCAAGGTCGGAGCGTGGGTGGCGCCTTCGGCAGCTCGGCGGGACCTCCGACGTTCGCGCCGAGGCAGCAGCCGAGACGGTTCTCTCACTGCCGCGTGAGCCCAGGGTGCATGCCGATCAGAACCATGGATCACCTTGGGCACATCTCAGCCATTGGTACGCTGGCTTGTGGAGAGAGGATCGTGGCGCTAGGGCGGTTTCTCCCTCGCGTACGAACGGGAACAGCCACCGTCGCGCGCCTCCGCCTCAGATCACCGCCCCCATCGCCGTACCTGTCGCGACGAGTCCGTGCTCCACTCCGCCTCCGGCCGCTGCGACTCGAACTGTGGAAGCTCCGCGGTCCCCCTCGTACGATCCTAATCCGGTTTCGAGAGGGGGACAGGTGCAAGGGACACAGATGGCGCAGTTACTGAGGGGCGTCGCGGTGACACCTTTTAACCCAAATCCTCAAACTCCTAGAGCCAAGCTACTGGTACGGCAATGGAGGGAGGCTTCTGGTAATTCGGTGGTTGCTGTGGATCGGTCCGATGTTTCTCGGGCATGCAGAGGTGGGCTGCTGGGGGAGGACTCTACTTCATCCTTGTCCTCACCCATCGTCGCGACGACATCTCCTTCGTCGACGCACCTTGCACAGTGGTCGAGAGGGCTGCTACATCGCCTTCGCCCTCTCCCATTGTGCCCACGCCAGCGGGGGGACGTTCGCTTCCTATGGTGACACCTAGGCGTAGCGCACGTCACCTCGCTGGGAAGGATGGAGCATCAGCGACGGATGAGGACTCGTTGGCGAAGGCGATACGTCGCAAAGCCGAGTCGTTTTCCACTCCTGCTGCTGGTACGTCACTCACTTCGAAGTCATTTGTGTCCTTTCCTACGTCTACTTTAGCTGCTAAGTTGTCAGCGGTAGGCGTCAGTTTAGGGAGAAGTGATAACGAGGTGGTGCTTTCGGCTAACGTTCTGAAACATGTAGAGTATGATCGCCGTAGGGTGTCTCCTAGTGTTTCGAGTTGGCCGGTATCCTCTTCTGTAGATGATGATGATGCGCATGCCACAATAGATGGACAGCTTCTATCACATCTTGTAGGAGAGGTAACCGAGGTGGATATGGACGAGGCTGAGCTGGGATCTTTTGATGATCTGTATGCTACCGGCCGGAGATCCAAATCCGCCAAAAATAAAAAGAACAAAGCTTCGCGTAAAAGCGCGAAAAAGTCAAAATCCCCAACTGTTTCCCGATGAATGGCATTTTCGAAAATAGCAGAGGTCTAGGCGACTTGGCTAAACATTTGAATATTGCGCATCATGTGAGAGATTATAAGTTGGATTTTTTGGCTATATCTGAGACGGGTAGACGGGATTTTCCAAGCACTCTACTAGACCGACTTTCAGGCGGTGTGGAGTTTGATTGGCATTCCTGTCCCCCTAGAGGCAGATCGGGTGGCATGCTACTTGGCATCAAAACGGAAACCATGGAGTTGTTGGGTCATTCGGATGGTGAATTTCACATTAAATTTCAAATTCGAAACAAGTCCGACAACTTTACATGGAGCCTAGTTGCTGTGTACGGTGCTGCCCAAGAAGAATATAAGGCTGCTTTTCTTAGAGAGTTGGTTAATCTAGCTAAAGATGACCCAAATCCTATTATTATAGGAGGGGATTTTAATATGCTGAGGTACCGACACGAGAAAAGTAGGGGTAGATTTGATACTCATTGGCCTACTTTGTTCAACGCTGTTATCGATAGCTTGTCCTTAAGAGAGGTTCATATGACGGGGAGACAATTCACTTGGGCTAATAGTCTCCCCGAGCCGACGTACGAGAAGCTGGATCGGGTTCTGATGGACTCCCGCTGGGAGGATAAATATCCATTAGTAACGGTTCGTGCGCTTGAACGTATAGAGGCGTTTTCGGATCATGCCCCCATACTCCTATCTACTGGAACGTTGACATCGCCCGGGAAGCACCAATTCAAATTCGAATTAGGTTGGCTGTTACGGGATGGTTTCGATGATTTGGTCAAAAGGATATGGTCTCAACCGGTTGTGGGTGATAGCGCTATCCAGCGGTGGAATAATAAGATGCGCAATTTGCGTAAATTCCTTCGTGGGTGGGCAAGACACACAACTGGTATGCTTAAAAAAGAAAAGGAGCGCCTGTGTTCCATTATTGATGAGCTTGATCAACTAGCAGAAGTACGCCCCTTATCAGCTAATGAGAGTGACCTAAAACGGCACTCGAATGAGCAGGTGGGTCGTATGTTGCGGGAAGAAGAGCTCAAATGGTACCAAAGATCTAAAGCTCAATTCATTCTACAAGGGGACTCGAATACAAAGTACTTTCATAATGTTGCTAATGGCAGACATAGAAAGAAATGTATTCACTCTCTCCTACAGGATGAGGGCTTGATCGAAGGACAGGATCAGCTCAAGGAATATATCACAAACTACTATAAAGGTTTGTTTGGGGCTCCCGAGGAAGGGAACTTTACTCTAGATGAGTCCCGAACAGATGATATTACCCAAGTTACTCCTGAGGAAAACAACTTTCTTACTGCACCTTTCTCTATGGAGGAGGTAAGTAAGGCGGTTTTTCAAATGGAGCATAATAAGGCACCAGGACCAGATGGTTTTCCGGCTGAGTTTTACCAGCATTTTTGGGAAACCATCAAGTCTGATTTGCTTGAGTTATTTGGCTGCTTACATGCCGGACAACTTGAGCTATTTCGCCTTAATTTTGGGGAGATCGTTTTGTTGCCTAAGATTCAGAATGCCGAAAGGATACAACAGTATCGGCCAATATGCCTTCTGAATGTTAGCTTCAAAATCTTTACAAAAGTAGCGACCATCAGGTTAAATTCAGTGGCAGATCATGTGGTAAAACCTACCCAAACAGCTTTTATGCAAGGGAGGAATATCCTAGACGGTGTTGTGGTTTTACACGAGACCGTACATGAGATGCACACGAAAAAACTTGATGGGGTGATATTTAAAATCGACTTTGAAAAAGCGTATGATAAAGTCAAATGGCCGTTCTTGCTACAGACTCTGAGAATGAAAGGGTTCTCAGAGGAGTGGTGTGCTTGGATCCTTAATTTTGTTTCTGGAGGTAGCGTGGCGATAAAAGTCAATGATGACGTTGGTCGCTACTTCCAAACAAAAAAAGGATTAAGGCAAGGTGATCCTCTATCGCCTATACTATTTAATATAGTGGCGGATATGTTGACGATCATGATTGAACGAGCTAAGACGGATGGCCAAATTGAAGGAGTAGTTCCACATCTTGTTGATGGGGGTTTATCTATTCTTCAATATGCAGACGATACAATCCTCTTTATGGAACATGACCTAGATAAAGCCGCGAATCTGAAATTGATACTCTCAGCATTCGAGCAATTATCGGGATTGAAAATTAATTTCCATAAGAGTGAATTGTTTTGCTTCGGTGAGGCTCAAGAAGCAGCTGCTCAATATGCCGATATTTTTGGCTGCGAGCAGGGTCAATTTCCAATTATGTACCTTGGAATACCAATACATTTTCGGAAACTGACTAATGCGGAATGGAGACACGTCGAAGAACGTCTACAAGCTAGGCTATCTAGTTGGAAAGGAAAATTGCTATCTCTTGGTGGAAGATTGGTTCTCATTAATTCGGTACTAACAAACATGGTACTGTATATGATTTCCTTCTTCCAAATACCTAGAGGAATCTTGCATAAATTGGATTATTACCGATCAAGATTCTTTTGGCAAGGAGATGGTGAGAAGAAGAAGTACAGACTGGCTAAATGGAATGTTGTTTGTCGCCCTAAAGATCAGGGAGGGCTTGGTATTCATGACCTTGATGTCAAGAACTCAGCCCTCCTAGGTAAATGGCTTTTTAAGCTGCTTACTGAAGATGGGATATGGCAAACACTCCTTAAGAGAAAATACATTGGCACAAAGGCGGTATCACAGGTATATTGGAAACCTGGTGATTCCCACTTTTGGGCTGGACTGATGGCGACAAAGAAACATTTCTTTCGCTTCGGGGTATTTAATATTAAGGATGGCTCGGAGATTAGATTCTGGGAGGACAAATGGTTAGACAACACCACCCTCCGGGATCGATATCCAGCCCTATACAATATTGTTCGTCATAAGGGAGATACCATTGCCACTGTAATGCAATGCTCTCCTCCGAATGTGACGTTCAGGCGAGACTTGTTTGGACCGAGACTAGCGTCTTGGAACTCCCTGGTGGCACGGTTGAGTTCAGTTCAACTCACACAGGGGCCCGATGAGTTTCGTTGGAATCTATGTGCGAATGGTAAATTCTCTGTGGATTCCATGTATAGGGCGTTAGTACATTCCGATGTGCCAGTTGATGATAATAAAAAAATATGGCAAATGAAGATACCACTTAAGATTAAAGTTTTTACGTGGTATCTTCGTAGAGGTGTCATTCTAACAAAGGATAACCTTGTTAAACGAAATTGGCATGGAAGTACGAAGTGTATGTTTTGTCCACATGATGAGACAATAAAACACTTGTTCTTCGAGTGTAGTTTCGCTCGTTCTATATGGTCAGCCATCCAAATAGCGTCTAACTTATATCCACCCAAGTCTGTTGCCAATGTTTTTGGCAACTGGCTACATGGGATAGATAAAAAGCTTAGAACGGTTATTAGGGTGGGAGCGATTGCTGTTATATGGTCGCTTTGGCTTAGTAGAAATGACAAGGTTTTCAATGATAAAGATGTTTCTCATATGCAGGTACTCTACCGTTGCACAAATATTCTCCGTATGTGGTCCACCTTACAACGTGTGGGACATCGAGACCTCTTTACGGAGGCGTGTGCACGTCTGGAAGAGGTGGCGAGGGACATTTTTTCACAACATGGGTGGCCGCTTGATCGCCGGATTGGACCTCCATAGGCCGTCGAGATTGTCCATGACATAGGCGTTTTACATTATTCTTGCTGATTGTAATTCGTCTATTGCTGCACAACTTTTTTTCTTTCTCCGTTGGATTGCGGCTGTGTGCATTTTTTATGCAGAGGCCGGGTGTAATACTTAAACTTTTGAGTAATAAAGCCCTTTATCTAAAAAAGACAACCCATGCGGCACCCAGGTTACCATGGAGAAGAGGATCAGACCAAGAAGAGTGGCTTTGGAGAAGGCCTGGAGCTGGCTTGCGTAGCCTCTGTCCATGGCGGTTTTCGTGGTAAAGGGGCGGTGTTGCGTTGTGCTCTTGGCTTTGCACTAGCGAGGAGAAGAACAAGCAGATGCATGAAAAAATACAAGGAACTTGGTGAGTGCACGGGACTTGGGGCATGCGGGTGTGGGTCTATTTATAGCGGCCAAAAGTCGTTGGGTTTTTCCTCGCCGGCTAAGTTATTCCCCCGTTGCGATCACTAGATTCCATGCCTTGTGTTGTTCTCTGCTTTGTCCATATTTGCAAAAGCAGTGCGATGTCATGGTTTCGTGGTGGTTGGGGAATATGGGCTGAATGCAAGGTGTCTAGCTACGGTGTGCCTAGTGACGACGGCATTCTGGAGCACTGCCTTCCGAAGAGGCTCTAGATTGGCCATGTGGCGATCTGGACTGGCCGATATTTTCCAAATCTACTTTATGCCGAACTGTATTCAAGTAATAGCTAAATTCATTGTCTTTCTTGTTCTTGTGAGTTGTGAGAGGCAACAGCTTGAGAAAGAAGAAGATGGCTAAGAGATTCAGCTCCAACATTTAATATCAGAGCCAGGAGATCTAAGGCAGTGGTGATGGTGCGGCGGCCTCCACGTGAAGTGGAGGACGACGACGTGAGGTGGAGGCTGTTAGCGGTGTGCGATGCCACTAGTGGTGATGGACGCCTCGGAGGTGTCATCCACATCAAGAGGTGGCCGCTGCGCGCGGCAAGACGGCATGGTGACCGGCCGGCGCTGCAATGGCGTCCTCCACGGAAGAGTACTCTCCACGGAAAGCAGCGTCGTATTTGAGGATTTTGTAGCGAGATAAAGAAAAACAAGCAGGATTGTTGGCCCTCACGGTGCAACGGTTTCGCGAAGGCCAAGCAGGATGGAGTTGCGGTCGGGGTGGTGGACGCCGGTGCGGCGGCTCCGGACGGTGGTGGACGTCGAGGCGGCGGCCTCGGTCTCCCACGCTACGACGGTTATAGGAGGTAGTGCCGTTGTTTAGCGTGGGTCTGGGTGGCGACCTGGATGAAGACTGCGTGGGCAGAGGGTTCGTCGACCCGACTGGATCGTCTTCGGCAATGCGAAGGTCGATCTGGTTGCTACACCGGGGCGGCGGCCCCAGAACAGGTGGTTTTGGTGGCAACCTGGATGAAGACTGCGTGGGCAGAGGGTTCGTCGACCATGACTGGATCACTTTCGGGCAATGCGAAGATCGATCTGGTTGCTACGCCGGGGCGGCGGCTCCGGAGCGGGTGGTGTGTGTTGTGGCGTTTGTCGACTTGTACCGTGTGGGCGGTGGGTCGCTTCGTCTGTGTGTTTCTTTTGTATAGTTTGTATGGTTTTTGGACCCGGTTTTCCTTATAAACTGGGTCAATTCTTTCTATCTATTCGAGCGGTGGTATCGACCACTTTGTCCTCAAAAAAAAAACAAGCATGGAGCAAAGGGCAGGGCCTGCTTCGGATGTTCGCCACGTATTCCGAGAGCGTGGGAGAAGTAAGTCTCACGACTCTCACCCAAGACTAAGGTCCATGAGCGTGGGAGCATCAGGCAAGAAATGCAGTCGCCAATGGCCTGTCACTACGACGATGATGTCGTTGGCCGCGCTGATCGGATCAGGTAGAGAGAATCCTTTCTCAAAAAATATGAGAGTTGGTCGCGCTGATCTGGGTTTTTTCCTGGTCGGAGTTGTACTAGTATCATATACGACAACATACGAATTGGTCGCGCTGATTCGTAAGGGAGTAGATAGTAGTTTAATTCATAAACGAATCCTTTCTCAAAAAATAATCATAGCTTCGTTTATCCGGACTCGATCGGAATGTCCTTGGTGCTTTACGGGGTTTGACTTGTACATTATAAATACCGATCATAGCTTCGTTTCTCCCTTCCGTAATCAATCTGCTCCTATATTCAGATCCATCTATTCTATTCGATCCAGCCGGCGGATCGACGACGACCCTAGCTAGCTAAGCTGCTATGTCTAGCTCTTCCGCGCCTGTCGGCAACACAGCGTCGACCATTGTCGCGGAAGGTGTGTCCGAGTCGCATGTGCTCAAAGTTCGGGGATACCCTTGGATTCGGCGTTTGCTGGGCTGTTCGAGGTGGCTTATTTCGCGTTGGAGGGCATACCTGGAGGATCGTTTACTACCCTGATGGTTTCGACCAAGATTCTACCGACTGTATATCTTTTTCTCTATTCCTTCACCGCACCCATGTTTTTGGCCATAAAGAAGAAGAAGATGATGATGATTAACACACATCGATCTGTGGCGGTGCCGCCTTCAGACATGGCTCGTCAGTTTGGTCTATTTTGGAGACCGGGGAGGCTGGAGACGTGACTTTTGAGGTGTGCGGAGAGACCTTCGTGGCGCATAGGCAATTGCTCGCCGCTCGGTCCGCCGTGTTCATGGCGCAGCTGTTCGGTCCGATGAAGGAGACCGACGCAAAGTGTGCTATACGGATCGATGACATGGAAGCCAGAGTTTTCAAGACCATGCTCCACTTTATTTACACGGACACGCTGCCTAGTATAGATGATGGTGAGATCGCAGAGATGGCTCAGCATTTGTTCGTGGCGGCGGACAGGTACAATCTGGAGAGGCTGAAGGTGATTTGCACGAATATGTTGTGCTGCTCCATGGATGTAGGTACGGTGGCAACTACATTGGCGCTTGCTGAGCAGCATGATTCTGACAAGCTTAAGGAGGTTTGCTATAGCTTCCTCGCGTCTTTTCAAAGGTTGAAGGCAGTCACGCTGAGCGATGGTTTTAAGCATCTCAAGATCATTCGCCCCAATATTCTAGAGGAGCTACTCGCTCGTTTAGCGGTTGATGATCCTTGATCTTGTTCCTTTTCTACTTTTCCTTAGAACGAGATAGTGATAGTTTGGTTTTGGGTTTCGTGGGGTTCTCTGCCTCCACCTCTTCTCAGTATATATACGGCAAATACAATTACATACATCGGTATACAACTCCTATACCGGAACCGAACCGGTCTCTAACACTCCCCCTCAATCTAAACTATTACATACAAGATTTAGATTGGCTTTAAACCGGTCTAACATTTGCCGCGTGGCTGGTTTAGTGAACACGTCAGCCAACTGATCACTCGAAGAGATAAACCTCACATCTAAGGCACCCTTAGCAACACGCTCCCACACAAAATGAAAATCAATCTCAATATGCTTGGTACGAGCATGGAAGACTGGATTCGCTGTCAAATAAGTAGCGCCGAGATTATCACACCAGAGAATGGGTGCGCGCTGCTGAGTCACACCAAGCTCCTTTAGCAAAGAATCTATCCATATAGCTTCAGCAGCACCATTAGCTAATGCCTTGTATTCTGCCTCGGTACTGGATCTCGAGACAGTGGGCTGTTTCTTCGAACTCCAAGAAATAAGGTTCGGACCAACGAAAACAGCAAAACCACTCGTGGAGCGACGATCATCCACACAACCTGCCCAATCTGTACCAGTGAAAATGCTAAGCCTTGTGGATGGAGATTTGCGAAAACGCAAACCTGTGTGCAATGTTCCTTTGACATATCGCAGAATTCGTTTCACTGCCTCCCAATGAACATTTGTGGGTTGTGAGAGGAACTGACACACGTTGTTCACCGCAAAGGAAATATCTGGACGAGTGAGTATTAAATATTGTAACCCACCAACAACGCTTCGATACCTGAAGGAGTCTTCGGTGCCAAGCTGAGTACCTGTCTCACGAGACAGATTTTCCGATGTAGACAAAGGAGTGGGAGTGGGCTTACAATTCTCCATATTGACTCGATGAAGAAGATCAAGAGCATACTTCCTTTGAGTCACTGTCATGCCCCCTGAATGGTAAGACGCTTCCAATCCAAGAAAGTACTCCAACTTACCCAAGTCCTTGATAGGGAAGTTATCCGAAAGGGAGCGCACCAGACGATCGACAGCTTCCGGAGTGGAACCAGTAATAACAATGTCATCTACATATATCAGCATATAAATCTGAACACCACTCCGTGAGAAGATGAATAATGACGTATCAGCCTTGGAAGAAACAAACCCAAACTGATGAAGAAGGTGACTAAGGCGTGCATACCACGCTCGAGGGGACTGCTTCAGTCCATAAATCGACCTCTGAAGTTTGCAAACATGAGAGGGAAACCGATCATCCTCAAAACCAGGCGGCTGCTGCATATAAACATTCTCAGTCAAGAACCCGTGAAGAAATGCATTGCTAACATCAATTTGCCGGAGACACCAATCACGAGACACGGCAAGAGACAAAACCAGACGCACTGTTGCGGGTTTCACAACCGGACTGAAAGTATCACCATAGTCAATGCCATGCTGCTGAGTGAAACCACGTGCAACGAGCCGCGCTTTGTGCTTATCAATAGATCCATCAGAATGGTGTTTTGTCTTAAATATCCACTTGCTGCCAACCACATTAATCCCAGAAGGACGAGGAACCAAGATCCATGTCTTAGTCTGACAGAGAGCCGCAAATTCATCCGCCATGGTCGCGCGCCATGCAGGTTCCTGTAAGGCGTCACGATGTGCCAAGGGTGCGGCGAAGAACGCACGACGGCGTGGATCGTATTTCACTGTGCCATCTTTATACTCCTTTTCCTTTCGTGTGTTATCACGAAGCCTTGTCACCATGGTATGTCCGGCTGGTGGATCAACGAGTGGCGCAGCCAGGGGTGTCGCGGCCGACGACGAGAGCTGCGTCGCGGCTAGAGGCGACACGGGCTGAGCCGGCACGACGGGAGGCGAGGATCGTGCCATGGCCTGGGCCAAATCAGGTGTGGCCGGCCCACTACTAGCGCCAGGAGCAGTGCTCACGCTAGGAGCAGTGCTCGCGCCAGGAGGCGTGCCATGCACGACGTCTGCATGCACATCGATCAGCTGATCAGCATGCACGTTAGCATCGCGCCGACCAGGTACAGCGGATGGATCGACAACAATCTGCACAGGAGGAACTTCGCCTATTTCAGGCGGATTAGTAGACAGGTAAGTTAAGTCATATTTACGCATAGGT
Organism: Poa pratensis; assembly: GCA_947311845.1. Classification (NCBI taxonomy): domain Eukaryota; kingdom Viridiplantae; phylum Streptophyta; class Magnoliopsida; order Poales; family Poaceae; genus Poa; species Poa pratensis. Next base: position 3,195,141 of record CAMZMU010000121.1, on the reverse strand, counting down.
GCACTCGTAACCGGTTCATTAGAAGGGAACGAAATAGACTCGGCTAGAGTGGACACATCAACCGAAACACCCGGTGTGGAGAAAGGAAACACAGATTCGTCAAAAATGACGTCACGAGAGATATAGATCCGGCCCGTAGAGCGATCTAGACAATTGTATCCCTTATGCATGGGGCTGTATCCAAGGAAAACACACATTTTAGAGCGGAAGTCTAACTTATGGGAGTTATACTTACGAAGGCTAGGCCAACAAGCGCATCCGAAAATACGAAGAAAACCATAATTCGGCTGTACACGTAGTAAGCGATGGAGGGGTGTATCCTTGTCAAGTACCGGTGTGGGCATCCGGTTGATGAGATAACATGCGGTCATAAACGCTTCATCCCAAAAGCGAAGTGGAAGAGACGAATGTGCAAGTAAGGCAAGACCTGTCTCAACTAGGTGGCGATGTTTGCGCTCAGCAATGCCATTTTGCTGGGAAGTATGGGGACAAGAGACACGATGCGAGAGACCCATGCGCTGAAAATAGCGATGAAGTTTGTGATATTCGCCACCCCAATCAGACTGAACTGCCTTAATTTTAGTTTCCAAAAGACGTTCAACATGAGTCTGAAAATTATAAAAGACTTGCTCAACATCCGACTTGTGCTTAATGAGATAGATCCAACAAAAACGAGAATAGTCATCAATAAAGCTAACATAGTACTTGTACCCCCCGGACGACGTACTAGCTGGACCCCAAACATCAGAATGAATTAACTCAAGAGGCACGGTAGGAACACGAGAAGAATTATTATAAGATAACTGACGGCTCTTGGCACGCTGACAAGCATCACAAACTAAAGAAGAATTGTCTGAAGTACACGAAAGCTCATTTGTTCTAACAATGGATCGAACTGCATTATTTGTGGGATGACCAAGACGTTGATGCCACTGCGCAGGCGTGACTTTGACACTAGCGGATGCATGATGAGGAGATGACGACGCGTGAGAGAACGGGATGGGGTAGAGTCCTCCCTGACTTCTACCGTGAAGCAGAATTCGCCTCGTGGCCTTGTCCTTAACACAGAAAAAATGACGGTGAAACTCAACAAACACATCATTATCAGAGACAAGGCGATAAACGGAAAGAAGATGTTTGCTGACGTGTGGAACATGAAGGACGTTTTTTTAATTTGAGGGATGAACCGGCTAAACTCGAATGACCAATATGCGAAATAGACAAACCTGCACCATTGGCCACTTGAACTTGATCCTTCCCTCCGTAGCGCTCGTGAACGTGAAGACGTTCGAGATCACTCGTCAGGTGATCCGTCGCACCGGTATCCATGTGCCAGTACGGATTCTCGTTGTAGCTCGTGGAAGCAGAGTTGCCCGCACGTGGGTTGTCGGTGCGGTAGTCGTGGTCGCAGCGGTTACGGCAATCGGAGGCCTCGTGCCCCCAGTTGCCGCAGATTTGGCAGCGAGGCCTCCAACGACGCCCTCCATTACGACCTCCATTGCGGCCACCGCCGCCTCGACCTCCGCCACCTCCTTGGCGGCCACCACCGTAGCCGCCGTTGCCGGTGTTATAGCCACCATTGCCACCGTTGAAGCCGCCACCACGGCCTTGCCCTTGCTGGCCAGGATTGCCAGCCGGGCGACCTCCACCTTGATAGGCAGGGTTGTAGTCCTGTGTCCTAGGACGATTTCCGCCCTGGTTGCCGTACGGGTTGGGGCGCATCGCGGCATTAGCCGAGGACGACCACTCCTCGGTAGCCTGAGCTTGCTGCGCCTGCAGAGCCTCGAATGAAAGGATATGCAAGTAAAATTCAGCGAAGGGCACCGCTCTGATACCAAGTTTGGTTTTGGGTTTCGTGGGGTTCTCTGCCTCCACCTCTTCTCAGTATATATATGGCAAATACAATTACATACATCGGTATACAACTCCTATACCGGAACCGAACCGGTCTCTAACAGTGATGGTGTAATTATTATGTGGATCAAGTTATTTTACATATGAACAAACATATCATAATTCCATTATTTTACATATGTTGTTACCTTGATGCTTTATAATCAAAAGAACTCACCATTTTTCTGAGATGATAACATTGGTTTGTATATAATAGGGCTCGTTTGGCACCCATAATTTCAAGGCGGAATTGTGAAATTCATTTGTGATTCCATACCCAATCTGTTTGGCTGTCATGAAATTGGACATGTCATTTCATTTAAAATTCCAGCAAATACCTATTGTATGTTATACCAATTTCCTGTTTCTAACCTTGGCATTTTACTTTCCAAATGAAATCTGCCAAATGAAATGAAATGATTGGTGTCAAACGAGTCCTTATGGATATAGATGATAAACCAGTAGAGCTAAATAACAACTGCAGAAAACATTTTTTTGCGAAAAGGACCCTGGTATTAAAAGAAACATCGAACCGTACAAAATATGTCAACAAAAACGAAAATTACAATGAGATCCTTGAGATGTCCTTCGTCTTCAACCTCCAGACCGTGTCGACGGCGCGCCGCCGCTGCCGCTCTTCCCTGAGTCGGCCTGACGTTATTAGTTGCGGACGGGAAGTCGCCGAACGGGTCAAGAAGACCACATCCGTTCCGGTGCCGAAGAAAAAGGATGAACCGCCGATGAAGCTCCACGACGATCCGGAGATCGTCACCGCCAGAAAAAACCCTTGAGAAACACACCACTCCCACAAGTTTCTCGGAGTCACCGTCGAGATGGGTTGAAGCCGGGGAGACCTTATTGCAAGAGACGCCGCCGCCGCCATCAGAACGGCGCCCCAACAAATCTTGTACATCCACTTCCCTAACCAAGTGAGCCATGCTCATTTCTTGATTCGGATGTTTTGCTTTCGCATACGCATTTTTACTTACCATATTAAAGTTTCATCGGATACGAATCTTATATTTACTAATTGGAGGCACCGTACGAGGCTCCACGTTAATCCTCACAGAAAACAAAATTAGCCGTACGATCTTCCTAACTCACGGTCCAGATTGTTAGTTCGCTACATGTTTTGGGTTGTCTTCCTCGAATCAGCACGTCAGCTCGAACACCCAAGCATACATAAATATCTGGGGAAAAAAAAAGAAAACTAGGTCGTCGCCTATAGGCAGCGCTCCGGTGGATCTGCCGCCGTCTCTCTTTCTCACCCGTGCCCATGGCTACTGGCAATGCCTCATGTTCTTCCGACTATATACCCGCGCCTTCTCTGTATCGTGGAGAGCCCCAAGGCCCGGACACAAAGATCACAGAGTAATCTGTACCGTCGTATTGGCCGGGTACCCTCTTCCCAGTTTTGCCGACATGTCCAAGCATCAGGTATTCCTGACCTGCGGAGAGCCGAACATGTCGCGTTTCTCTCCGCCTTGATAATGCAGCAGTGCGCTTCGGACGTGTACATGCTGATGGAGCCGATTGAATAACAGTGCATGCAGAATTGCAGATGGAGCTGATTGAAGATCAGTAAGTATTTACTTCATCGTAGAGTTTTGATGTAGATTTATGCGTCCACAAGGCAATCACATCTCTAATCCTGATGTTCAATCTGACCTCCGATAGGTTCAGCCAATGCAAGAACGAGAAGTCACCTCTGCGTCCAATGGCCTGTAGGCGGCAGCAAAAATTGCCGATGTTGGCGTCATCGACGCCGGGTTCGCATGGCATCTGCTACTTTGATTGGAGGCAATTGTAAATCACCGGGTAAAAATCGGAACCATGTATTGTTTCGATCATGGCGAGACTGCAAGAGATGTCAAGCACCTGTCAGATCCATGCATGAATGGTTTTGATCTGGGCGAGACTGCAAGAAGCGTCAAGCACATGGCGGCCACCATCGTTTAATCAGCTGCCTCCTCTCAATCTATGGGCTGTAGTCAGTAATTGAATATGTAGTCCTGCTACTGCTAGAGATCCACGTGTATGCTTCGACAGACTACAAATGTGATACACTGAAGACTTGAGGGGTAAGTGAACATTAAACTTTAAATTTTCTCATGTACATTGAGAATATAATTACATTTATCTCTTGCTAGGGTTGTTTTCCGTTTGCAGATATTGTTGTGTGGGTATTTTTAAAAACATTGTATGGAAGAAGCCTAGAATATATACCTCACTGCTTAAGGAATTTGGATCCTACCTCTGGAAGTGTACGGATATTCAGTTTGAATTGTTTCCTTTGTATCCTCCTTTTTAATTAACGACAAAACAATCAGTGAGTTATTATCTTATTTTCTCTAGGGACCTTCTAAGTCTGTATGCCAGGATATGAATGTAAAACCAAGGTGCTCTATAAAACGGTAAGAGGGCAATAGTAAAGTAGTTTTCGTGTTACTGAAGACACCCTCGAAATAGTACGATCAAGTTCTGATAGGTGTATTTTCCGTGTTCAATCAATGGCAGAAACTGCATTGCATTATCCTACTAATTCATTTCTTAATTATTTATCTGCTTGGTGGATTTACTATACCGTTCTACTATTTTGATAGAGTTGGAATAGTACTAATATGATTATTTCTATGCATGCACTAACTAAGCTGAACTTTCTGCATATATAGTTCATGTACAAACATGATTTCTATTTCCTCTACATTGCTTTATCAGAGGTACCTTTTATTTGGTGTAATACCTGAAAATTTGTCTTCACCCATGATTCTGTTATTCATCCCCTCATGTGTTTGGCTATTTCCAAAAAAATTGAAAACTTGCTGCAGGAGAGCTACTGCTCTACTTTATGTTTTAATTCAAATTTACAAACAGATACGCCTAGGTCATTTTGAAGTGTCCAAAGGAGCAAAAGGAACATGCAAATGTAAGTTCAGATTCACACTCTATACTCTAGGTGAAGCAGATCCGGGCCTCTATGAGGTGGCCTAACCTTAAAGTTCTACTAGGGAGACAACATCATAATATTTTAGATTTCTTTTCTTTCATTTGTTAATTCTATGTGCTAAATGTTAGATCAATGTCAATCAGAGAAACTACATAGGGAAAGGGTGAACTGGACCGAGTGCAAAGCATGTCACAAAGGTACTAGCATACACGGTCCATTTGGTGCTAATTTCGGAGAGAATCGCCATGTACTAACATTCACGGTGTAAGGTATACTTATGATCTTAGTGAGAACGAATTCACTGTGTAATTTTAATTACCCCTTAGATATAGTATGTTGTTTGGATTGCAATATTTCTGCTTCAAAAATCAGGTCTGATCATTTGCTTGCATATATTGCTGCCTGCAACCGAAATATGGTTCATGTCTAAACAAAGGGCACAAGCTCCTGCTGCCAAGGTATTTTCCCTTTACTTGGCAACCTTTTGAAGTTCAATAAGTACTGTGGACTCTCAACTATCTGTTTATATAGTGAATAGCATGTTTGGTCTTCTTAGACTCCCCAAAAATTCTCTATGTATATTACTCCCGCTTTTATGCATACCAATGGCAGGATAATTTTCTGCACTTCCTATAAATTGTTTCAACAGTTGCGTCTAATACATATATGTTGTGCTGCTAATATAGGATAAATCAAATTAGCTAGACTAAAGGATATAAAGATTCAATTAGTTGGGTACTTAAGTTCAATTTCTTGGAGATAAAAAGGGCTTTAACAATTTCTACTCGGTATTAATATATATCACTCTTTCCTATAATACAGTAATCATTTTTCTTATTAAAAGTTTGCATTGCGCACTACTAGCATACGGAATACATGCAAAAGAAAGATAATTTCGAGTGCACAAAAGTTGAGGATGACCCAGGTTAAGGTGTTGAAGTTAATGCATCTTCCAGAAAGTAACTGAATATACATATGATCATGCCAACTTGCCAAGTTAGTTGTAGGTGCACGTCCTTGAAGTCATGTAAATATATTTATGTCTACCCATGTAAATGCAGAGAAAGCTCAACAAAAATAAGGTGCAATATGAAATCTCAGTCTGTAAATGGTCGAGAGCTATATCAATTAAAAAAATATATCCATGTAAGCTCTGGGGAATTTATTTTAAGAATATAAATCATTTCTCCAGTATGGACTACAAATGAAAATTATCACATATTTCAGCAACAATATTTCAATAGTGTAAACCTTTTCCCCGTAAAATTCATTAGAACATATATTAAATATGTGCTCCAAATTGCTAGCCCGTGCGGTCGCACGGGTTGACGACTAGTGTCAAATAATTCGGATTATCCACTCCCAGCACCCCACCCCTCGCCGTGTAGGACGAGGGGGAAAATAAAGTGGTCGAATGAACTCCTCCGCGCCCCTCTTGAACCAAGGATCATCGCAGTAAGTGCGATTAAAGACGACAGTTGATAGAAGCCAGACGATGGTAATGAACTCACCGCCACTGTTGAGCTGTCTGGCGTGGGAATCCCGGCTACAGTGGTGGGCCTCATAGGTCAACATCTCCACCCAGACCCCAAGTAGCACCCGCCGCACGTCCTTGTCGCGCTGCGACTCCACGTCTAGGAGCATTCTTGCAAGGTCCGCTGCACGGACCAGGCCAGATGGAGGAGTTGCAGCTCCTCTTAGATTTCTGGCCTGTTCCTCCATTGTTTTAATTCTTTCAATGAGATCTTTCTTGCCAGACAAGCTGACATATACTGCTTCAGTATTGGCATACAATCCGGGGCGGACGGGGCTAGGCAGCATGTAGGGACGTTCAACAAGGAGGAATACCATGTAGTTAGACACTGCCCTAATTGCCTCCAGGATATCATCTTGTTGCCTTTCTTCCACACGAGACGGTGTGTAGAGGAACATTTCGGTGGCAAAGTACCACGCAATGATTCTGTCATCAAAATCGATGCCAGCGTGCGAGGTGGGATCATCAAAGGCTATGTCCAATGCATTGAGCGCACATTGTCCACTGTAACCCCTCATGATTTCCTCCTTGCCTTCACATGCCTTCACCATTCTGCATACCTCTTCGAACACCAATTGCTTAGTACCATCTAAAATGACAGATATGGCAGATAAGGATTTGTGCAGGTCCTTCCATCCTATCCACTCCAAACTGGATCCGATCCAGTCTCCGCTGCCACGAGGCCCGATGACATATTGTCCAATGGAACCTGACCATCTTCTATTTCTTTTTGTTGCCTTGATACACAGCCGAACAGATACGGCTATGCTGTGAAGCCGATCCCATCTTCTAGCACGCAACCATGCGCATGTCCATATTGATCCCACTGACATAAAAAATGCTGCCATCTCTAGGACAAGAGCCCCAGCTATTAAGATGTATGTGACAATGACATCAACTCTATTGAAAACATTTTTGTCGACACTCGACTGAAACATGAAGAATGTTGTGATTATGGTAACTGATGTAATGGCGCGGATGAAGCATCCACATCGTGTGTGGATTACCATTGCCTTGGTGTACAGAATGTCATGCATCAAGGAGAGCTGCATCTCAATCAGCTCATACATGCACCCCTCGGTATCAAATACCAGCTTTATTACTTTACACTGCGATAAGGATGGCCAGAACTTGTAGTCCACGAACTGAGCCATGCAAATGGGGAGCAAGTCATGAGCTCCCTGCAGAACCTCTTCAGGACCCAACTTGTCCTTCACTTCGCACCACGGCTCTGGCTTATCTTGGTCACGAGCAATCCTCCACCGCATTTTGTCAACCAACTTACTTATGTTGTCCATGCTGGAGGACTTGAGGGCCAATATTCTCTCCCCATACTTGAGAACACCACAGACATACATAAGCGCGGCAGCCGTAACCAAGGTCCTGTTTCCGGCAATATACTTGTAGACGACATAGGCTACTCCAAGTGCTTGCACGGCGAAATCGAGCAGCTGGCGTGGCCAGAGCTTGCTGTCTTCTATGGAGTAGGCAGTGATGGTATCCTGGCCACCGAGATGCACCAGCAGGAATGGCGCCCAGAACGCCATGAGTTGTTGGTGCTGGTGGTACTTCCTGCTCAAGGACATATGCCCGAGAATGTATATCGCTACGGAGTCGGCCAGCAGATACGCTAGCCACAGGAGGGTCCTTGCCACAACTGACATATTCCGCCGACGCACTCCAGCGAACAAAAGTAGGAACACTTGCAGCAGGAAGCTCACAAGAACCAGGACATGGACCTCCCAGTTGTTCCATAGGCTCACCACTCCATCCATAAGGGACTACTGAAATACACACAGCAAACATACTTAGTACAGACGTGGATTTCTTTGAGAAAAATACATACTTAGGACAGACGCGGATTTCTTTGAGAAAATACACACACGCTTAAGTGTTCATATACGAAGATGTAAATAGAACAGGCTGTGTGCTATATATAGGGAGGCTAATAAGTGCACACAACTGGGTGCTAAGATTTGTCTTTTAAACTACAACTAAGAATGTGGCGGCAGGCCCTGGCGCCGAATGTGCCCGGGCTAGAGGTGTGTGGCGGTGGCTGGGGCGGTTCCCGCGGAAATGTGTCGCCCGCGGCGGTTGTGCACCTTGGCCGTGCGGCGGTCGCGGCTCTCTCCATGACCGGCAGCTGCTGTCCGGTGATGAATGGAGAAGGTGGCCGCGCAGTTGGCTGCTGCCCAGACAACGTCGTTAGCACGGTCGATGGCAAGCAGAGGGGCCGTCCCGTCGGCGTTTCGGTGTTTGCGTGCGCCTCCATGGCACTGTTCTACACGAATCCGGCAGCTGGGGGTGCGGGGATACATGACTATCAGTGAAACCGAGCCAATCTCGGTCACGGCGGCGTGTATACGTCTTACCATGTCCAAGACATCGTTCTTCTAGCTCTAACCCCCTTGCCCGGGCTGTTCCGGAGGAAACCCCAGATCTGGACTTCCCAGATCGGACGACGACGACGCGCAACGCCGTTATCCCTCCTAGGGGAATCGTCTTGAAGCATGTGTTGGTTGGGAGGGTCAAGAGGTGGAGCAGCGTGGTTTCTTATGTGTCAAAGACGGCGGGCCTCGGCAACGTGGCCCTACGGGGTCTTGGCGGCAGAGTCGTATTGATGGACGTTATGCAGAGGCCCCCGGATCAGCTGGTGGGCGCTGGCAGCGGCGGAGCCAGCCATGGCTGACGACCCGGGCCACCTTCAGAGCAACAGTGCCAAACAGTGTCCTACAGTGTACAAAGTGCTACAGTTAAGCTTGCAAGCTGCCGCCACACCCAGGGCCATGGCCCAGGTTGCCTAGGGCCTGGCTCCGCCCCTGGGCGCTGGTGTGAGTCTACGGCATATGGCCCTAATGGTATGATCTACCCAATTGCCAAGATGGTGTGGCGTCGTGGCTTCGGGTGTTTTGAAGTATACTGTTGCGAGAGCATTGTTGAATAAATTTATAATAAAAGCCGTATGCATCTTTTCGATGCAGATGTCATGATCTCATCATGTTTTTCAAAAATATAAAGCTGATGTCCTTTGAGAGAAAAAATAGAACATGCGAAAGTTCCGTGGGTTGCTTGCTTTCAATTGTTTTGATGTAATTCACACCGGAGCGTCTTGGAATTAGTGCATGAATATACTCAAGAGTCAAAAGGAAGTACATGAAAATCATTTCCAAGCATTTTTGGGGGTGAAGTATTTGCGAATAATTTTGGGGGCACAGTAAATAATGATTGATGGTGCTGAGCTAAGTTTTTTTTCAAAAATGCTTCACCACCAGAAAAAAAATTGCAATTCATTTTCCAAAAACGAAATTTCAGAGACAGGGTAACATTTCTCTCATGTCTTACAATTCTACATCTGCATACTGATGCACACACTATTAGTAGTGCATTTCAGTACATTCGTCGACATAAGCCAAAGGCAATATATAATTTTTTTTGTTTCGTAGAGAACATGATTTGCAATCGATGTCATAATAAACAAGTAAGAAATTCACCTCAATGGCAGAAAACACGAGCGAAGTTTGTACTCCCCTGTGGCAGATGCAGAAGGAAGCCTAATTTTCCTGACTACTTGGTCAAACGTCAACCAAACGAAGATCGAGGAGCCCCTGATGGTTTGGTTGATGAGCAACTTGGTCTCTGGGAACTTCGTATATCAAAGGACGTAGAGGAATCCGGTTGCTTGCCCAGCGCATAAAGAAAGACTCTGTGGTCCTTGTTTTCTCTTTCAAGGAAAGACACTACACTAGCTGGCTTTGCTTATTGCACCATAAGTATCAATTAGGTGGGTGATCCTAAGATTATCTTTCCATCAAAGTATAATACTAGCTCAAAGAAAGGATAATTAGTTGGTGCCTCTCTTAGTGCGAACTAATTAGCTGCCTTGAGGTTGGCTGCTTTTCCTTTTGCTTTTTTCTGCTGCGGAACATTAACCTTTGAAAGATGAAACCATGCTCCAAGCAAGGTATTTTTTTCATTATTCAGAACAAAAAGCAAGGCATGTAAAGTTGTAAAGAAACAGCTACTAGTAGTACTAGATGACCCATTGCACCACGGAGGCAAATGGTGGAAGCAAGACGTTACTGTAGCCATAATATTTAAGTGCTTTGCATGTATGTCATTGTCCGCGATTGAGATTTAGGGTTACTAATTGTAAGTGTAGAGATAATTGAAAGGGTTGCTGAGGCGTTGAATCATTTTGTGTAATTTCTTCTGGCCTCAGCTGCCTCCATCGATAGTTTTTTCCTTTATAATGAGCGATCACGCCTCTGCTTTGTCCTTCTTATAAGTTTTGTTTGTGTAGTTCCTCTTCATCTTTGGGCTAATTACCTCCATAGTGTCTTCTTATTTGACGTGATGTATAACTGTTTGCTTTATTTATAAACCAAATGGTAAAAAATGCACGATTACATTCGAAGGACATGTGTTATATTGTCGTTTTATTGCCAGAAATTCACGTGTCATATTGTCGTTCTATTACTGGAAATTCGGGAAATTCTCCCGAGCAAGAACCTGGGCGGCCCTGGCAGCTTTCCGCTATCTACGAAGTCCTTGGATTCCGCACAAGGGCGCACCATATCTGAAACTCTAGCAAGTAATGGCCAAAAGTTGTCGTTTTTTTTTCATCGCCGGCTAAGTTATTTCCCGTTGATTCAAATCGCTTGATTCCTTGCCTTTTGTTGTTCTCTGCTTTGTTCATATTTGCAAAGGCAGTGAGATGTCTTAGTTTCGTGGTGGTTGGGGAAATATGGGCTGAATGCAAGGTGTCTAGCCACGGTGTACCTAGTGGTGACAGCATTCTCGAACACTACCTTCCGAAGAGGCTCTAGATTGGCCATGTGGCGATCTGGATAGGCCAATCCAAAGCTCTTCGCACTATCCTTGCTTGTTTCTAATATAACCTACTTCCCGATCAATGGAGAACACTGGACGGGAAGCAGCCCAATATGTACAACAACTTGACTCTGTACGAAACACATGTTCAATCTCAGATCGAGTTGCTTGACAGAAATAAAGGGATTGAAGGTCAATACAATTGCCAGACAGCAAGGAAAGGTCAATCCGGTCAATCTAACTAAGCTGGACTTTCCACTGCTATGGCAACATCACATTAACTGGCACCTGATATCAACTCTAAGCGAAATACAACCAACAAAACAAATTTCAGTACTGCACACTGCAAGTCTGAACATTTTCATTATACAGACCAAAGTCACGAAATATGCAGGGCACAATGGAAGGAGATGAACGAATCATATAGGACTGATTGGTAACAAGAACACATGCCCTGAAACCGTATGCTTTGATACACAAATCATCAGGGGATATCATACAACAAAATCCAGTTCACTTGATCAGCAAAAACAGAACACAGGGAATCCACATTGTTGCTGTGACAAAAATCCAGGGCAGAAATAAGCCACAGGCATCTTATGCCAGTTGAGTAACTACTACCCGGTATCAAGTGAATAGATGTGGTGCACTACATATTTGCCTATCGCCGCAAAGCCCTGAAAAGCCAGAGTAATTTCTGGGCCATAGTCCAAATTGACTGCAAGTTTTGAACTTCTGATAAACTTCCAACAGAGTACCAATTGGTTTATTTCTTTCTCTTTACTTTGAGAATTCTTCTGCCCGACTTGTCATTGTCACGGACAGTACCCATTGAAAAGCCACCGGCAGAAGCTTGACTCTGCTGGCCAAACTGGAAAATGCCAGGTGAGGCTGTAGATGTAGTGGAGGCGAACTGAGTAGCTGGTGTGCTAAAAGCTGGAGTCGATGGTGAATTGCTCTGAAAACCAAATGGTGGGGTAGTGGAGAAAGGAGACTGGTTACTCTCATCGGCTATGTGCCCTCCATTCATCTGATCAGTTCCTGTACTTGAACCAATGATTGGGCTCATACTACCAAATAATGGTGTTGAGGGTGACGGATTTGGTGTTGAGGATGACATAGACGAAGTGAATGAGAATATAGAGCTCGAGGTTGAGCTGAAAGGTGAAATAGCAGAACCAGCATTCGGAATGCCAAATGGCGACGGAGCAGTTGTAATCAAATTGCTGCCAAAACTTGGTGACGCCGAGAATGCTTTACTAGATCCCAAAGCAGAACTAGTGGCTGGCAAAGACAGAGGAGTTGTGCTCACAGAGATCGAATCAGAAGCAGCTGTGAAAGTAACTATAGAACTGAAAGGGCTAGAGCTTGAAGGTGCTGAACCAAATTGAGAATTTGCGAAACTTGGTAAACCTCCCATGTTTGAATTGTCTGGAGACATCAAGTTTGACTTACTTGCCGAACTCTGTGTGTACAGTGAATTACTATTTCCTGATTGGGCGAACTGGTTTCCAGATAACATTGCTGATCCAGATGATGTTACTTTGGACTTATCCAGAGAAGCGACCGAACTCGTACTACCAAACTGCGGAGAGAAATTCTTGGATTTGTCCTGGTCAGCTAAGAAACTTGCACCACCAAACTTCGGGGAGAATTTGAAAGGTGCATTGCTACTTCCTGATAGTGGTGCTCCAGTAGATTGGGAAGTTGTGCCGGCAGATATTATTGAAGATGTAGACAAGCTACTTGGACCAGTATTGGAGAAAGTGAAACTACCACCAGTTGAATTGCTTTGCATGCTGAATGGCAGTGTTGTGTCAGGCGCTGCTTTAAATTGAATACCACCAGATTGCTGTGTTGAAGTGGATGAAGTCTGGAAACCAGGTTGAAACGAGAATTGAGGCATTGAAGAAGTTGATGAGCCAGCATTTGTAGAAAAACCTGAGTTGTTTGGTCCATTAGAAGGGAGAACAGCAGAGGCAGTAGATTTTGATGTATGTGCTAGCCCATTACTTAAGGTTGTAGGCTTGGAATTGACAACATTAAATACAGGGTTACTGGTGAAAGATGTGACATGTCCAGCACTCTTAGAAGAAATTGGTGGAATTTCTCCACTTAACTTCTTATCGTGTTTGCTTGAAATTGAGCCTTCTTCAGAAACTCGTTTGGAAATCCTGCAAGACAAAGATATTAATTTTAACGTCCATGTACAGCAAACATGTTAAAACGAGAACATATCATACTAAGCAGAGAAGTGGAATAAACATGGCAATTTTTGGAATAACAGACTAATAATTCGAGCATAAACTGAGCCATGTTAGAAGAAATTGGCAGATAAGCTATTAATTGGATAAGTGGAATAAAAAATTGGCATGCTCAAGACCTAGCGGCTAATAGTTCTCGAACATAAACGGAAGTAACAAAGGTAGCATATCTTCACTGGACACCTACTTGATAACTTATGGTTGTTACAATTTTAGTAAGCGGCAAAAACAACAACACTTCAAAGTAAAAGCATGCTCTCTGACTTGATCAGAAACTGACCATGGAGCACATTCCGCAGAAGTAATTGGTGCACTGGGTCCTGCAGAAGATTGATCCTTCCCAAGGGGTAGTGTAGGCGGAGATGCCAAAGTAGGCGTGGGAGGGGCCTGTGAGTGAGCACCCAATGCAGCGGTGACAGGGAATGAGAAGCCATTTGATGAAGCCGACATTACGCTTCGGTCAATTTCACTGGATAACACCAGATTAGAAGGAGAATAGCTTTGCAAAGAGAATGTTGGAGGATTCTCCTTATTTGTTGTTCCAGAATTCTTCACAGTATGCTCCTGGATTGCTGGCTGGCTTTTCTCAATTTTATCATTTGATTGACGAAGTGCGACCGTACTTCCACTGTAGTTGTTTACCCCCAGAGAATCCTGCAAGACAAACATTAATCGCTGCAGATAAATATATATCATAAAGGTAGCTGCAGTGTAGAAGATAGTATCATATTCTCAGTCATATGGTTCTACCTTGGGTGAAGTTTTTATTTCAGAGGATGATTTACTTTCTAGGACAGCAGATCTGTCTGATATATCATCAACAGTCTTGTCATCTATTGCAGCTGGGGTGAGTTTAGCGGCATCACTTATGTTGCTGAGTGAAGAATACTCCTGGATTAATGACGAAGTGGATTCCAAAAGGCTGCCCTTGGATGATATTTCCTTCCTCTGAGAATAAGAATCATCACCATCAATGGCATTCCGGTGTCTTTGCTTTATTTCTGATGCGCCTTCCTTCTGTGAAGGAACTAGAGTATCAAGCTGTTTCAGTATCTTCGCAGCCATCTCAGTTGACTGAGGGGTGCTTGACCAAAACTGTTACCACAGGCACCTTGAGTGCCATCGTCAACTTTAGACAGACACCGACGCTTTTGAATTTGTGTCGAGTGTTCAGAATCTTCATCAAGTTTGCTTGCATGACTACCAAGATATCCACGATAACCAGGTCGTGTTTCCAAAAGTGGTGATACTCTGTTGTACCTTTGGCGCATTTTGCGTATGGGACCAACAGAGACAGTCTCATTGTTGAGAGCAACACTCTTCCTCTTCAGGATCTGCTGATTTGCAAGGCAGCATCACAAAATAAGCCAGCAAGGTTACACGCAACTTCAAACGGTACATATTCCATAAGTCAAATGCATAAGATTGGGGAGATCAGGCAGCAGTCACGTAATTTAGAAGTATCGACAAAAGGTTATAAATTGAACTGGAGTTGCAACATTTGGCTCTTAAACCTTGTGTTAATCACTAACCAAACCATTTTATACGAACATGCTAGGGCTCTAATATTTCCCAACCAAATCACACTGCCCGGTGGTGGATTTTCTCTTTTTTGCAAAGTCAAATTTCTGGATATAAATATAATCTAAGTTACTTATTTGACACATTGTTAGCTAGTGAGATTATATACTCATGGCAACTTTCTACTAAAGAAATACCAAATTAAATGTTGTTGGACACTGAAGCACAGATAAACTCATAAACATTATTTGATACTAGCAGGGAGCCCGTGTTTTGCAGTTTTGCTACGAAAACAACTAAAAGACAGCTTTGGTGGAAGAAGCTAAAACCTAGAGTAAGGTTTTGAGTTGGTCTCATCCTGTATTCTCTATTTGTACCAATTGCAAGAATGTTGGTCCCAGTGAGAGTAAGATTGTATTTTTTTGTATTTGTGCCTTCTGCAATACTGCTTGTTCCATATAAACACAAATAGTGTATTTGTTTGTTGGGTGCCTTTTGCATGATTAGTGGTCCCACTTGTGAGGATGATTGCATTTGTATATTTAAGTGTTTTGTAAGATGGTAGTACCACATGTATAATGTATTATATAACTAAAGTGGGAGAGGATGAACATACCAACTCTAAATTTTATATAAGTAGGAAAGATATTATGTAAAAAAAGTGCTTTTATCAAAATAACTGCCATCACTAGTCGCTAGGGATATTTAAAGTCTAAATGAAAAATGTTTCAGATAAATCTTGCCAATCAAGTACGAACGACTAAAAGATAGCATACGAAGACCTCAATATCAAAATTACACACCATAATCATGACTTAAGAGTATCAAGAATAAATGTTCAAAGAATTTCAAAAGAATAGCCGCCTTCTACATCGGCATTTAGAGCTTATTTACACAGGTAGATAGGCTGAAT
Source organism: Poa pratensis (assembly GCA_947311845.1). Taxonomy (NCBI): domain Eukaryota; kingdom Viridiplantae; phylum Streptophyta; class Magnoliopsida; order Poales; family Poaceae; genus Poa; species Poa pratensis. Next base: position 3,179,239 of record CAMZMU010000121.1, on the reverse strand, counting down.
GCAGTCAACAAAATCTGAAATTATGGTTTATGGATGTATCCTCCTGCGGCTTGAAGGGGTGACATCGACTGGTGATAAAAAAATAGAGCCAGCGTATACTTAAAAGTGCCACATTCCGATTCTAAGATTTCATCTCATAGCTAATCCCTTATAAAAAATAAAAAGGTATATTGTGGTTCAATAATAAGTACCTGCCTGCCAAATGAATGAACACTGTTTGACGTCTGATAAGATGAAGATACAGTACCCGACATGTCCCTGGAAGGAACGGGACCCTGAATAGATTGATGGACAAAAGTTAGAAAGATTATCCTTGCTACTACCTCAGTTTCATAAAACACGGCCTATAAAGTTAGTCGAAAAATATCAATATTTGGTACAGTATGAAAATATATTTTATGGAAGATCTGTTGATATTATTTTTGGTATTGTAAATATTTCTATTTTTGTCTAAAAACATGGTCAAACTTAGACAGAGTTGACTTTTGACTAAATTTATATGCCTTGTTCTGTGCACTCTGCACGGAGGGAGTAAAGCCTCAAGATGGATATTCTCGAGAACATGGATAAAAAAAGTATTGCGTACAGTAGAAACAGATAGAATGGTAACTCTATGATACAGAAATAGTAATGTGTGTAGTTTCAAACTTTCAACATTTCCCTTAGGTGGATTGATCAAGGTGCAATACATGAATAACCCACTTTCCAAGTAGTCAATGGTTGCTTATTCTGATATTTGACACAGAAGCCTCATAACATATTGGGTGTACTCTTGAGCATACCATGAGAATGAATTCACAATATAGTAAAAGAGGAAATGAGGAATAACACCTTGAAATAAGGAGACGATGACATTTTGTGTATTGCTGATTTATTTGGAGTCACAAAGTTGCTTCCAGGACGATCAAAGGGTGTAGAAGCAGGCAATCTTGGACTTCGGAATGGTGTGGGGTTCTGAGATTTAGCTACTGTGATAGCTTCAACTGATTTGTTAGGCAGAGAAGAGGGGTCATGCAATCTAAGGCGTAATGGTGACCCCTCTGGACATCTTGAACCCATATATGCCTTTGCAAGTTCTGCAGGTGAAGCAACTTGATCCTGCAGGGATGCATAAGGTTACATGAAGTGTGCGATGCGAAAGGAACATATCAACGATCCAAGTAAAAATGCATTAAGACATGAAGATACCTATTGAGGTAAACATATTGACAGAAATATGAAATGTCTATTGGTTAAGTCCAAATACATAATATTGTGCTCTTAGGTTCTAAGTAACAAATTATAATGTTAGTCGAGTAGTTTGAAGCAATTTGATATTATGCAATATATGGTTAACTGCAAGAAAGTCAGCCTGAACATTTAAGAAAAGAATGACAGCATGAATTGCCATACTCACAGCAACACTGTATGGTCTAATGGAGAAATCAACAGGTAAGTCTCTAGATCCATTTTCCTTCTCGCGAGACCATGTTTGCTTTATATTACTAACTTCTGCCTGAAACGTATTGTATCCAACAGTTCTGGAACGCAACAACCCAGCCAAATATTCAAACTCACTCCTACAAAACATAACAGACAATTATTCAAGAGAGATATGTAAGTTGCATACATGTTAAGAGATAAGCAAAACAATGTGAGATGCAATACCTAAACCAACTTATACATTTCTAACTTGGATAATGCATGCAACAAAGCAGAACGGACTCAAGAGTTCAACATTAACAGATAGGGGTATCAGCAAAGATGAACTGTGAGAGTTGAGTTATAGAAACAGGAAACCCCATAGAGATGAATGATAAACATGGAATCAGACAATAAGGGGGTGTTTCCCCAGTGATATTGTTATTCATGTCATATGTATAACTGCATATTCAAAAATTGCAACAAAGGAATAGAACTGAGGACCTAGTGCAGCAGTTCTATGCTGATCTCGCTTTGTAAAAATGCAATAAAATCCTCACAGCTAGTGTCAAGCTACTCCAAGGAACTACATTAAATCACTGAATCATGAACTCCCAAGTGCACACACAGAAAAGATCTTTGTAAGCGCCTAAAGGAATGTAAGAAAAATTCAAAACAAATATATTCTCTGCTCTAAATGGCAATACAGACAAGGATTTCACGAAAATGAAAACAAAAAACAGAAAAGAAATATTGGCAGCTACAGCGAGGTGACTTAACTGAACCATACAGATAACGACACAAAATGATGCATATACACCTGTCAAATTTACAATTGTCCTTCCTCAAAACAAGTACTCGTTTCAAGCAATTAATAGAGAACAATCCACATCTTGTTTCCCAGGTATTCACACCGAAATACACTCATTTGCCACCAAAGTGAAAAATAAAAGCTTTTTTATAACTTAATATTCCATTAAATCTTAACAGAATATCAAAAAAATCAGACAAGTATTATCCACAGTTATTTATAGCATGTTGGCAGAAACATATTTTATCATCCGGCCAAGGTGGTGTTGTGAGGTGTCTACATATTCTATCCTTAGCTTGCAGAACATTGAATATTTGAAAAGCTCGCAACAAATTGAGGTGAGTACCATGCTGATAGTGCTCAAATGATTTGTTAAATTGTCCAATACTTGCCTTGTAAAAGTCATATGTTTCAACAATTCTTCAAGTTCCATACCACGATCACAATCAGAACTTCTTAGCATGCCATCTCCATCCTTGACAGAGTTTTCAGGATTAGCAGTATACAGGCTCTGCATGGACACCTATACATGCTTGGAGGCTCAGTTATACAGACAACTAAAAAATCAAATAGGCTAAGGAAGTAAAATAATTAGCAGAGGGAGGTGTCGACAATTTAATCTAAGAACAAAATAATAATAGTGTTAGGCATGTTATTAGCTGCTCCAAGAACTAAGAATTGAAAGGGCGTTTGTTTTCTGATCAAAGATAAGAAGGTTAGCTTAAACTCAATGCCTGGCAGGATAAATGGTAATTTAGTACCACTTAAAGAGCTTAGATTAAGCATTTAGTCTGGATAGTGTATATAACTAAATTAAAAAATAGTAGACCAAGCAACAAGTACAATAAGGATGGTGTAACAAGCTTACATTATCAGTATGTCCACCATTTCCTTCTCCTTCTGGAATGGCATCCTCTATACATGCAAAAAAAAAAGGATGTGTGAATTTGGTGGAAACCAATGACAATTATTCTCTCTCATCTCACAGGATAGACTACACTAGCATCTAATTTCCGGATTACTGGCAATAAATCGTTAATCTGGTAAGGACAGTAAACGTGGTTCAGGCCTCAGCGTTATGTGCATCAGCAAGCTATGCCCATTAGCTGACCAGCTTAGAGGTAATTTGGTCTTTACTAGATGATACAAATCACTACGCTCATCGGAAAACAACTGCCAACAGAGCAACCGGCGAATGCATGCGAAGAGAACAGGAAGGCACCAACCTAAAGGTGGCGGCGTCGGCGAGGGAGGTGCGTCGAACAACTCAGGTTGCCAGTGCAGCGCGTCCAGTGATTCTGGCCGCGTAGGCGGTGCATCGAACGTCTCCGGAAGCGGAGGCGCGGCGAGCTGCGGGGGCGGCTTGCGAAACACTGAGTAGAGGAGCCGTGAGGCGCCGCCGGTGATGAGACGGGTGAGCCAGCCGCTCCCCTCGCCGCCGCTCCCTTCGCCGCCGCGCGCCGCCGGGACGGTAGAGGCAGCGGGGCGTGCGTAGGGTGATGCAGCTGCGGCGCGGGAAGCAGGGCGCCTACGGACCTTGCCTCCGGCGGCGCCGCCGCCGTCGTAGCCTCCGCGAGACGCCATGTAACGGCGTCGATGTGGGGCTAGGGTTTCAGGGATCGCCTGGGCTAGGGTTTTGGAGATGAGAAGGGAATAATCGACGAAGGGAGGGGTGGACTGCTTATTTTACGGGCTTGGAGGGCTTAACTTCAAAAGTTACTCATTACCTTCTTGAGAGTAGGTACATGGGAATCTGGTACAAACTTTGAAAACGAAGTGCTGTTAAAAAAACACTCTGAAAACGAATTGATGGCTTTCAATTAGGGAGCATGAATTTCTAGCACAATCTTCTTTTTATGAGTTAATAGCACCAGCGGTCACACAACTCGTCGTCGATGTGCACTTAAGTCACACTTCTCCAGAATGTGATTATTTGGTCACACAACTCGACAAGTGCGTGCACGCAGGTCACTGGCCCCACTTGTCAGTCCGTTTTGGACGATAAATTTTCAGAAAACCCCCTGGAGTAATATTAATTTTACAAAATGGTCCTTCTAATTTTACAAAATGGTCCTCCTAATTTTACAAAATGGTCCTTCTAATTTTACAAAATGGTCCTCCAGGGGGACCATTTTGTAAAATTAATATTACTCCAGGGGGTTTTCTGAAAATTTACCGTCCAAAACGGACTGACAAGTGGGGCCAGTGACCTACGTGCACGCACTTGTCGAGTTGTGTGACCAAATAATCACATTCTGAAGAAGTGTGACTTAAGTGCACATTGACGTCGAGTTGTGTGACCGCGGGTGTCATTAACTCTCTTTTTATACCATAGTGTGAAACCATGTGGCATGCAAATCTTCTCATACAAAAATTGCAAGGATAACCTAGCATCAATCTCGTATAAGATGTCGATTACTATTTGACCATCCCGTGTTCCCTAGACTAGATCTAAAAGGTTTATCGACTCTATGCACCATTGCATTTTCCTCGAGGAGTTATGGGAATCCTACTAGAAAATGATCATTTTGTATCATGGTACAAAGGCATCTCTCTGATTTTGTATCATGAAAAAACGAACACAATTGATTTTTATATCACAATACTTGGTTTTTCTTCAGTAAAATATGTTTCTCCCAGCCGAGTCAATGCAATTTATCTCCATTGTCTATATGGCTCCTCTAGCATCGAGGCTGTCATGGGATCCAGTTGCTTGGAAAAACCTTTTGTAAGATCAAATACACATATGGCAAAGATTGGAATAGCCCTCTAGTCACTGATTTCTTTCCTATCTTTAGGAACATCTGTTCCTTCCACTTTTTTATCCTTTTTTTTCAAATACAAACCTTTTAGAGATGTAGAGGTTTTGCATTTTGATCATCCAACATGTTCCTAAGCCCAATATATCTTTATCTTAGCTTCACTCCAGGTATACATCGTCAACTTTTTCATTTGGGTTGGCATGCCTGCTAAAACAATAGTGGATTTATCCGAAAATGGTCGAACAATCCTCACCGAGAATTAGCGCATGTTATAGATGTCGTGAGCTCTTATTCGAAACTTTGAAGAGGATCAACAGATCACCTGCAAAGGTGATTTGAACTCGATGTTTTTGACAAATCCTTATTCACCCAAGAAAACAATCCTCCTAAGCAATAGTCGACAACACACGAAAATGCTTCCCCATAAAGAAAGAATAAATAAGCGGAGATCGGATAACTTATTGCTTCACATGGGATTATTTCAACTGAGACACTTCCACTTAGCCTGGAAACATATTGAACCAATGTGCGGCGCTTAGTAAAATGAACAATCCATCTCTTGCAGAACATGACAATCATTACATCAGGTCCTTGCGTTTTGGGGGCGCCAAGATTGTCCATGTTGTTCTCGAGTTGATCAAATGTAAACTTAAAAATAAATTGCATACTCATATCTGGTACTCTCTAGGAATCATCGTGAACGAGCAACAAAATCAAACTTCTATCTTAAGTAAAAAAAAATAAGTTTGACCAAGTTCGTATTAAATTATATTTATACACATCTAAACCAATTTGATTAGATCCACTGTTAAATATGTTTATATATTTAATATTGTGATGTAGTATGGTAGGAGATCGGTCTTTTGGCTCCCGAGTTCCAGTGTTCTTGATACGGTTAAAATGGTATTTTTAAAATTACAATTTTTTCTAAAACAACTTGCGTGTATATAACACATGTTATCTACATATCTGCATAGTTTTGCTAGATAATATGTTTTTTTAGGCTATATAAAAATCACAAAATCATGGCTCTAAAAACTATTTTTTAAAAAAGTACCCATTTTAGTTCCAACATTTCTTTTTATAGATCACATGTGAAACGTGTTTCGCTGCAAATTTGGTCATACATAGAAGACTCATGTATATGTACATATACTAGATGAATGCCCGTGCGTTGCTACGGGATACCAAAAAAAAGAACAAGACATATTAATTATTTTAATATTAATTTCGGGTTATTCAGCATCATTCCCATTTGCTGCCAATGTACAGACAACTAAAAACCCAGTCTTTTCTAGTCTCGGAGAGGATTTGGTGCACCTGGGCTGTCCATCCCGTTTTTCAATATTTTCTAAAATGGTACTTTTTAGTTAAAAAAATAAATTTTTTGAACCTGAATACATATATGCTACATATATTTGTGCAAAGTTTCAGTTATAAAGATGTATTGTTTCAAGCTACAGAAAATGTTATTTGTGGTTATATATGTCACGAATCTTTGTTGTGCAGCCTAAAATTACAATGTATTTCTAAACGATATTTGGTGTGTACATTGATAATATGTATATTGTACCCGTGTACTTTTCGCCAGAATTTTTGGAAGCACAAAAGTGCGATTTTCGTTTTTTGTGGAAAACAGAATCATTGTGCAAAAACAACTTTTCGAGTCTTGATCATGTATATGAGCATACCATATTAGGCCACCGACGTTTAAATTTCTTCCAATCACCACTCTCTTGAACAACAGGACCAATAGCAGGCGCTTACACTTCGCACCCCAGGAAAAAACGAAATACAGAAACTGAATCAATGATCCGCCGATCAATCTATAGTGGTGCAACAACAATAACTTAAAGCAAATAAATCAGCACGTTTTTTCATTCAGGTCATTTTCTTCAGTTGCGCCTGTACTCTGCTCCCCTCTGCCCTACACCTCATATTTTTATTTAACTTGTCAGATTGTTCCTTGCGTCTCCTCTCGTATTGCAGCCCATGGTTATCAGCTTGTTCTTCATTACTCTTCCAATACATAAACATCTCTCCCGCTGTCCCGCAGTTCACAAATCAGCACTGTTGTGCATAGGCGGACCGCGGACGGAAACGGTCCCAAGGATGACTCCAACGGGGCGACGCATCGAGTCCGCGCGCCTCCGTTCCTGTCCGCGGGGGTCAAAAACACGGCCCAACGGGGCGACGCAAACGGACCGCGGTCCATTTTTGGTCCGCCGCGACGCATTCCTGGCCCAAATTTGGGTCACCGATGCGTCGGCCCCGGACGCTCGTGGAGCGCTCCTGCGTCCTCCCCGTGTCCGCCCTGACCCCGCGTGTCATCGACCCCAACGGCTAGAGCGGCCACCTACCCGCAATAACTGTGGGCGGTGGAGCTCTTTAAAAGGAGCCGGCCGGGCGAACCCTAGAGCACAAACCCTAGAGTTCTCCTCCCCCCACCACGGCGGCCACCACCTCCAACCACAGATCCACACGCCGGAATGGCTGGAGAGCCGGCGCCGCAGCATCTGCTGGACCAAGCGGAGCGCGCGCGGCAGAGGGCGCGCGGGCGCCGGATGCCGACCAGCCCGGCATGGCCCGGCATGATCCAGCACCCCGACGAGAGAAGGGCGGCGGAGGCCGCGTACTTCGACTGCATCGACAACGGCGAAGAAGAGTACGTGTACGCTGCCGGAGTCGCGGCGGTCGCGGCGGGCACCGCGCCGCCCGAGCCTCCCATCGTCGTGGGCGGCTGTGTCCCCAGCACCGAGGACGAGGCGGTGCAGGCAGCCCACATGCAGCTGAACGCGCAGAGGGCGGCCGCGTTCATGTCCGCAGCGCGCGCCTGCGCCGACGCGGCGGTGGAGGCCGAGTTTGCGAACTCGCGCAGAGCAATCGAGACCGATGCGCGGGCGGCGCGCCGCAAACGGCACCGCGAGGCCAAGGCGGCCGCGGCCGCCGACTGATCCAAGTGATGTGGTACCCCTGCCGGCGTAGCCGCCTATGTGCGGCTCATTTTCCACTAATACCGGCGCCCGCTACGTGTTTCGTAGCTACGAAATGATCAAAAAAGATGAGTCAGCCAGTCCTAGGCTGGCCATGGCCGCGATGAAGGAAGAGCCAACAAGTCCGTTGCAGAACGGGCATGCTGCGTGACGTTCCTGTCGGGGATGTGATCCCCGGTACCCCGAAGACGTGTGTTTGTTGTGTTAGTAAAAGATATAGAAGCAGAGGATAAATAAGCAAAGCGTAGAGAACCATCATCCGGGTCAAGATTCTAGTCTCGGTTGGGCCCGCAACCTCGGCTGGGCCGGGATGCCAGCTTTGAGCTGAGCCGAGTCAGCACAAGAGCCTGGGATCAGACCGAGGTACGTTTACCTCGGAGCAGGCCAAGTTGTCCTCAATCCGGAGCAGGCCGAAGTATATATCTCGGAGCAGGCCGAGTTGATCTTGTCCTGGGCAGGCCGGCCTTGGGACCGACTCTGCTTCACCCCGGAGGCAACCTCGGCAGCGCCTTGGCAGGCCAGCTTCGTCTCATCCCGGCGGGGCCCGTCTTCCGCGCCACCCCGGCTGGGCCAGTACCTGCTCAACTCGGAGCGGCCCAAGGTGCAACCCCGGAGTGGGTCGAGCTCCACAGCAGGCCAGGCCGCTCCTGCACGCCTCGGTTAGGTCCGACCTCCCCTGCTGGACCGAATCTCCACCAGTTCCTGGCTGGGCCGAATCTCTGCGCAGCCTAGGCGGGCCGTTGGCTCAGCCTCGGTAGGGCTGGCCTCGTATCTAGCTCGGCCGGGCATCGACGCCAAGACAGGATCGCGCCTCCAGGCTTTCTTCACTATATCGACCTTACTTCGGCCAGGACAAGTTCGTTACTTCGGATAGCACTACCTCGACCGACGTCTCCACTTCTCCGAAGTCAGGCCGCGTCCCAGCTGGGCCGAGTCTTGGCCTCATCGGAGCAAACCAAGGGAGCGAGCAAGCCAAGTCTTCGCCGAGCTGCACAGTTGATCGTTGCTCGATGCTGCTTCTTCGACCGGAGTCCTTCCCAGGCGCCAGGCGTACCGAGCCGAGGCAGGTGGCCTCGGCACGACATCTCCAGCATTCCCAGCCACCTCCTCGACCCGTACAAGATACTCCTGCCATCCCCAGAATATCCGGAAGACAGGAGCTAGAAGACAAGGACGAGGGACGTGGCTACAGTGCCAGTGATGTGACAAGAGTACACTGACGTGACGCAGCTACAGTGCGACAAGACCCCAGTAGTCATGTCATGAACAGTGTTTGTACAGTGTTGCGTGGGCCAGCCCATGTCCCCTTGTCCCCTGGGCTTTATTCTATAAGAGTACCAGGGAAAAGCTAGCGAGTGAGAGGGATGGACTCTCCTCACAGTTCACTCACGCACTAGCCAGGAAGCAAGCTAGCACGCTGCTCTCTCCACTCTCTGGCTCACGTACTGGATAGCCTCTCCCTCAAGCACACAAGCAAGCAGCTCAAGCTCAACGCTAGCTGAGATCATGTACAGCTCAAGGAGCACAAATGTAACACCATATACTCCACCATATACAGATCAGCGGCAGGATGTAGGGGTTTTACCTCCACACGAGGGCCCTGAACCTGGGTAGCTCCGTGTGTCTGCCGTGTTCTTCGGGTGCGACTCCACCGCGCAAACCCTCCCCGGATCCTCAAGCGTCCAATCGGCCCCAGACTAAGCCACCCCCGTGGCATCTGCGTGATTCCCACCACGACAGTTGGCGCCCACCGTGGGGCTGTAGTGGCGCTGGCTGGATCAATTCGGACGGGACTTTCTTCATCAACTCCGGCGAGCTCATCGGGTCGGAGTCCGCGGTTCAGCTCTCGGGGCGGTTTCGCCAACCTCTTCATCATCGATGCCGATGTGGCGTTCTCGCCATCTCGCGCGAGGCCCGGAGGCTCGATGTCGCAGTCGGCTCCGCGCGTTCGCACCTTCTTCACCGGCACCGGCAGCTCCAGCGAATCCCGGGGACTGCGGCGCCCGTGCCGTTTCTCCCGCTCGGCCCGGAGGTTCTACATCGACGTTGTCACCCATCCTCGCCCGCGTGAACTCCAGTGCATCCACGCCCGAGTCGCTGTGCTGTCTGCGCGTTCGTCGCGCCCGCGGCCACCTCTCCATCGATTCCAGCGCTGCACCGGCCGGCTGGCGTGTTGGCCCTTCCGCGCGGCCGCCCTTTCTCCGCGTCCGTCCTCCGTGCGAGCTCGCGCTGCGTCCTCGTCAAAATTCAGCGGTCGCCCGTCACTTTGCATCAGCGTATAAGCAAGCATGTAAGCAGCATCCAAGAAGCAGGCTGATGGATCGTTCGTGCGAGTGCGCGTGGCCGGGCGGCCTGCTCGGCTGGCACAGTCTGGCGTCCCACGTGAATCGATCTGGCCTCGGCCTCGTCGACCTCCGCCGCGGGTGAATCGATTAGCCTCGGCCTCGTCGATCTCCGCCCCGGCCGCGGCCTCCTCCGCCTCACCTCGGCCGGCAGCGCCCGCGTCCGCTACGATCTCGTCCAGCTCTACCTCGCCTCGACCGCGCGGCGCCTGGCTGTTTCTCCGCATCCACAGCGGCGGCTGACCCCGGTTCCTCGCCATGGATTCGATCCTGCTTGTGCCTAGCTTAGTTTCGTCCGAGTTATTTTCATGTCGGCAGCTCGATAATCTCGGCTGGGCAGGTCATCCGGACCTCGGCGGACCGAACTGCTTGCCAGGATTGGACCGAGGTATCAACATCGATCGGACCAAGTTCACTCCCTCTGTTGGGGCCGAGCTCTTTGCCTCGTTTGGGCCGGGCTGTCTCCCTTGACGGACCAAGCTGCCTGCCTCGGCGGACCAAGCTCACTCTGCGTTGGTGGGCCGAGCTGCTTGCCGCGTTGGACCGAGCCATGAGCCTCGGTGGACCGAGCTGCATCCCTCTGCTGGGCCGAGCTCTCCATCCTAGAGGGGCCGAGTTGCCTACCTCGGCCGTGGCAATTTCCGCAGCTGGACCACCGTCCCAGGTGCTAGCTCAGGCAGGTTTGTTTCGGGCGGAAAGCACGGGCGTACAGAGCGATAATGCTGGGGCAGGATCCAGGCGAGATATCGGCGACTCCCAGGGTGGATGGGGGTCCGGCTTTACATACTTCATCAACCGGAACAATGACATCTACCCGGCACCAGAATAACCACGTGAGTATTTACAATATTATATGTCAGCATCGCTCTTTTAGATAGTCTCAAACAGTACTCGGGGACTGCCCCTTCATGCCATGCTTAGTTGTTTTCCCCGGGGTTGAGATGTCTTGACCCGGGGACTGTGCAGTCAATCAGTTTAGCTTCTGCTCCTAGATAAGAAAAGTGACTCGGGGACTCGGCTGCGACCGAGTCTGTTTTCTCGTGCGTAATGTTTGTTGTTAGATTCGTTTTCTGTCAAGTGCTATAACTAGTTTGCCTCGGCTAGTAGAATTACTGTTCCCGTCAAATATTCTTCATGATATATATGTTGAACTAACATTGAAAAGTAGTATCGGTTCTGCTGAGAATGTTCGTTACCGAGGTGTTCTGGAATCCGAGGTGTTCTGTAATCCGAGGTGTTCTGGAATCCGAGCTGTTCTGGAATCCGAGGTGTTCTGTAATCAGAGGTGTTCTGCAGTCTGAGGTGTTCTGCAGTCTGAGGTGTTATGAAGTCCGAGGTGTCCTGGGAGAATCCGAGTTAAGACTTGGAAATCCGAATTAAGACTTCTCCAACGACCTGGCCTTGTGATATCGGTTTTACCGAGAGAATATTCGTATCAAAGGTCGTGGTTATATCGGTTATCTCGGATCCATCTTATATTTACTATGCCTCAAAGTATGTCACGGATAGTCTTTGGTATCGGCTTGCCGAGTTATAAATGCAAATATCACCAGATCGCCGTTTATGTCGGTTCGCCAGTGTATCATGGCATAATGCAAATATCACCAGATCGCCGTTTATGTCGGTTCGCCAGTGTACCATGGCATTATGCAAATATCTCCAGATCGCCGTTTATGTCGGTTCGCCAGTGTATCATGGCATAATGCAAATATCACCAGATCGCCGTTTATGTCGGTTCGCCAGTGTACCATGGCATTATGCAAATATCTCCAGATCGCCGTTTATGTCGGTTTGCCAAAGTATCATGGTTTCGTGCAATATCTCTAGATCACCGTTTATGTCCGTTCGCCAGTGTATCATGGCAGTATCGGTATTTTACAGATCGCCATTTATTTTGGCCTGCCAACGCATCATGGCATCACCCTGTATACCAGATCAGTGTCTATGTGGGTTAATCAGAGGCAACCTTTGAGATATGTTTATGCAGGTTTTATGTCAGTCCAGCGGTGGCTGGAGACATCGGTGTCGGTAAACGCCCGGAGTGGCTAAAACCGGCATCCGGGGTATGCTTATGTCAAACCAGCAGTGGCTGGAGACATTCGTGTGAGTTATGCCCAGCAGTGGCCGAGGTATCGAGACCTATGTGAGTTATGCCCGGAGTGGCCGAGGTACCGAGACGTATGAGATACTAACATGCGGGTTTATGTCGGTCCAACCGACGCTGGCGGCATCCAAGTCCGGTAAAAGCCAGGAGGGCTAACCGACGCTGGCGGCATCCAAGTCCGGTAAAAGCCAGGAGGGCTAACCGGCGCTGGCGGCATCCAAGTCCGGTAAAAGCCAGGAGGGCCAACCGACGCTGGCGGCATCCAAGTCCGGTAAAAGCCAGGAGGGCTAACCGGCGCTGGCGGCATCCGAGTCCGGTAAAAGCCAGGAGGGCTAACCGGCGCTGGCGGCATCCGAGTCCGGTAAAAGCCAGGAGGGCTAACCGGCGCTGGCGGCATCCGAGTTCGGTAAAGGCCAGGAGGGCTAAGAACCGGCGTATAATGGAAACCATGCAGGCAACACGTTTCTAGTACAAACTGTCCATCTCGTTGTTGATTCGGGTGAGCTCGGTCAACCGGATGTCGCAGTTGGCCTGGAGGGCATGACTAAGGCGACCTAATTACAATGGCGCCCATACACGCAGGAGGTCATGTGCATGGAGGTTTCGATGGTGGCATTTATTTTTGTAAGACTGCGCGCGACTCTGCGAGTCCCCCACAGCCTCGGGGACTAATGTCGGGGATGTGATCCCCGGTACCCCGAAGACGTGTGTTTGTTGTGTTAGTAAAAGATATAGAAGCAGAGGATAAATAAGCAAAGCGTAGAGAACCATCATCCGGTCAAGATTCTAGTCTCGGTTGGGCCCGCAATCTCGGCTGGGCCGGGATGCCAGCTTTGAGCTGAGCCGAGTCAGCACAAGAGCCTGGGATCAGACCGAGGTACGTTTACCTCGGAGCAGGCCAAGTTGTCCTCAATCCGGAGCAGGCCGAAGTATATATCTCGGAGCAGGCCGAGTTGATCTTGTCCTGGGCAGGCCGGCCTTGGGACCGACTCTGCTTCACCCCGGAGGCAACCTCGGCAGCACCTTGGCAGGCCAGCTTCGTCTCATCCCGGCGGGGCCCGTCTTCCGCGCCACCCCGGCTGGGCCAGTACCTGCTCAACTCGGAGCGGCCCAAGGTGCAACCCCGGAGTGGGTCGAGCTCCACAGCAGGCCAGGCCGCTCCTCCACGCCTCGGTTAGGTCCGACCTCCCCTGCTGGACCGAATCTCCACCAGTTCCTGGCTGGGCCGAATCTCTGCGCAGCCTAGGCGGGCCATTGGCTCAGCCTCGGTAGGGCTGGCCTCGTATCTAGCTCGGCCGGGCATCGACGCCAAGACAGGATCGCGCCTCCAGGCTTTCTTCACTATATCGACCTTACTTCGGCCAGGACAAGTTCGTTACTTCGGATAGCACTACCTCGACCGACGTCTCCACTTCTCCGAAGTCAGGCCGCGTCCCAGCTGGGCCGAGTCTTGGCCTCATCGGAGCAAACCAAGGGAGCGAGCAAGCCAAGTCTTCGCCGAGCTGCACAGTTGATCGTTGCTCGATGCTGCTTCTTCGACCGGAGTCCTTCCCAGGCGCCAGGCGTACCGAGCCGAGGCAGGTGGCCTCGGCACGACATCTCCAGCATTCCCAGCCACCTCCTCGACCCGTACAAGATACTCCTGCCATCCCCAGAATATCCGGAAGACAGGAGCTAGAAGACAAGGACGAGGGACGTGGCTACAGTGCCAGTGATGTGACAAGAGTACACTGACGTGACGCAGCTACAGTGCGACAAGACCCCAGTAGTCATGTCATGAACAGTGTTTGTACAGTGTTGCGTGGGCCAGCCCATGTCCCCTTGTCCCCTGGGCTTTATTCTATAAGAGTACCAGGGAAAAGCTAGCGAGTGAGAGGGATGGACTCTCCTCACAGTTCACTCACGCACTAGCCAGGAAGCAAGCTAGCACGCTGCTCTCTCCACTCTCTGGCTCACGTACTGGATAGCCTCTCCCTCAAGCACACAAGCAAGCAGCTCAAGCTCAACGCTAGCTGAGATCATGTACAGCTCAAGGAGCACAAATGTAACACCATATACTCCACCATATACAGATCAGCGGCAGGATGTAGGGGTTTTACCTCCACACGAGGGCCCTGAACCTGGGTAGCTCCGTGTGTCTGCCGTGTTCTTCGGGTGCGACTCCACCGCGCAAACCCTCCCCGAATCCTCAAGCGTCCAATCGGCCCCAGACTAAGCCACCCCCGTGGCATCTGCGTGATTCCCACCACGACAGTTCCTCAAGGCCGGAACCCCTCTTTGATCTTCCTCCTTGCCGGCCGGTGGTCGGTTATTAATTTTCTTCAAGTTTAGGTTTAGGTTTTAGGGTTTAATGTTAGGAGAAAGTTCTAGATTTACTATGTAATTTCAGTTTCTAAAAATGTAATCCTAATATTAAAAAAAGTTTGGAGAAAAAAAGATGCAAGCGGACTCAATGCATCGGCCCCGTTGGGCGCAGTGGCCGGAAAGGAGCGGACCTGGGCCGGACGCTCGTCCTTTTGACGACGCAAACGGACCAAACACGGACCAAACGCGCGTCCGTTTGCGTCGCCCCGTTGGAGTCATCCTAAGCAGCGCTGAAAAGAAAGCTCCTCCTCCTCCTCCTCAATAAGAACAACACGTACACTGAAGCATCTTCAGAGGTTGCCACGCCACCACCTAGACAGCACACACATCATCGCTGCCGACCAAGCACACATCCGTCGTTGACAAACGCACAAACCGGACGCCACCAGCAAGCAGATTTGGAGGTTGCATCATCTGATTTTTGGAGACACTCGTGGACGCGCCTGTACTGGGCTTAGCAGGACAGCAGAGACAGGGGTAGAAACCGGACGACAAGCGGTGGTGAATCTGCGGTGTGCTACCCTGCTGCAGACCTGCTCCCCTACGCCCGCCGGCGGACCTCCGACATCTTCCGCCCCTGCTCCCTACCCCCGCCGACGCACCTTCGATCTCTGCCGAAACAGAGTTCACTATCCTTCTTTTGATTTGGACTGGCTGTTCAGAGTTGTACTCCGATTTGATATGGGGAGAGCTAACGTACGAGACCACGTGACATTGTTTTGACTGGGCAAGACGTACGAAGCAAAACATACGACCGGCACGGTTATTTGTACTCCCTCCGTTTTCTAATACTCACTCCGTCCAAAAATAAGTGTCTCAAGTTTGGTAAAAAGTGGATGTATCTTTGGATGGAGGGAGTATAAGATGTTTTAGCTTTTGTTCACATTCACATGCGCACAAATGTATGTAGACACATTTTACTTTATATGTTCACTCATTTTAATATGCATGTAGACAACATGTGTAACATCTAAAACATCTTATATTAAAAAAGGAGAGAGTATTATATAGTAGAGACTTATATTTTTTCAGATTATTTTGAGATCTAAAAATAAACTTTTCATTGAAAAAATGAGATCACTACAGTTAAGTGATTTCCGGCCAACATGGTTTGTCCATGTTCTTGCGGTCGGGACAATAGTCACGGATCCGCCTGTCAGCCACGCACATCCCACAAACGAACTTGGCTTGTGAAACAGCGGGGAAAAACGGTGTCCCCGCCGCCTCCCTCCGTTTCTCCCGCGCCGCCGCCGCCGTGCCCGCAGGGACGCCCTCTTCCCAGCGCCTCCTCGTACCGTCGGCCGTCACCGAGAGCGGAGGATATTAGAGCCCCTACCTATATCCGTTCCCATCCGGAGGGGTCCAACTCCAACAGCCAAAAGACCATGTGGCGCCGAGCCGGACCGATCCGCCTCCGCCTCGCCGAGATCACCGGCCGCCGCGTCCGACGACCACTGGGACCTCCTGCTCCCGCCGCCACCTTCTCTGCCTCCGCGCACGCCTCGTCCTCTCTCCACCACAATCTCGGTACCTTCCGGGATTCCATCGGGGCTCCTCCCTCCCGAAGTCTCTCGACCAAGACAGAGGGCGGCGGCGGCCGCGAGTGCTGGAGCTGCGGCGCCAAGGGGCCGTTCCTCTCCTGTGGTTCCTGCAGGAGCGTGCAGCCCGTCGATCCCGCCGTCGACTACTTCCGAATCTTTGGCCTGTGAGTAGCAGCCTTCCCCTAAAAGAGAAGAAAAATATCCCTTATGAACTCCACTTCATGTTGCTGCAATCATGATGTTAGCCTAGTTGAGATAAAGAAAAAGACGGCTATGCCTACAAGTAGCAGACTAGAGTTTTCGGTGTGGTATTCCGTGGAACTTTCTTGTTCCTGATATATCTGCAAGCAAAATAATGGATGTCCGTTGAGTGAATTCGTGTGTGCTGCACAGCTTTGTACCTTTGATTAACTGGATGAACTGTTCTGTTCCTGTAGTGCTTGCAATTTGTACCGTTTGCTTCATGTTAAACATCACTTGCTCACATCATGGTAATCACATGATTGATTTGTCTCCCTTCAAAAGACTTCTTAAAAGTCTCCAACATTGCAAACGTTGTTATCGTGCTGGTAGAGTAACACTCTGCAGCTTAAACATACAGAACAGTGATGAAGCTTTTCATTGGTTTCTGTAGGGACCGAGGATATAATATAAAGGACAACAGCTTAGAAGGGAAGTACAAGGACTGGCAGAAGAAGTTACATCCTGACCTTGTTCATACTAAATCTGAGGTAGAGACTGGCATTCCTAGCAAAAGTTCCATTTTACTTTGAGCCTTCAAACTTCTGATATGGCTTATGCCTCGTGCAGAAAGAGAGAGCTTTTGCGGCTGAGCAGTCAGCACTTGTGATTGATGCATATCGCACGCTGAGCAAACCTTTACCAAGGGCATTATACCTGGTAAGTTCCTCTAGTAGTATTTCAAGTTTCAACTGCTGCACAAGTGTCCAATCATCGCCATATTTGTTTGCAATCGACCTTGATATAATGATGTGTGGTCGACTGATTGGGCCATCCCAGCGAAGTCTGGAAAGAAAGAATAAAAGCATCATATGCTCCAAGCCAGCTTTTGTGGTTATAGGGTTTTTTCTCCGTCGGCTTGCATAATATTTAATCACTTACTAAACCATTTGGCAGCTGCAACTTGAGGGGATACACGTTGATGAGGAGAAGACTATCAATGATCCAGAACTTCTTATGGAGGTAAAGTGTTGGATCTCCCCTTTTATGCTTTGCATGCAGCTAATAAAAGTACCAAATTCTGTTTACATGTTGCTATTCACATAACTGGCAGATGATGGAGATACGTGAAGCGGTCAGTGAAGCCAGTGATTCCCAAACTCTGGAAAAGATCCAATCTCAGGTTCTTCTGAACACAGTTACACCGTTTCATTACTGGGAAGCATAATTATGCTTCAGTATTTGTGGGCTCACATTGTTCGCAACCTTTCTCAGATGAAAAGGAAGCTGGAAACCTGGTCCAAATCCTTCCAGGAAGCATTCGACAAGAGGGACTTTGACCGTGCAGTGGAAGCTACACAGAGAATGAGATACTATGAGCGTGCGATGGAAGAAACTGTGAAGAAGCTCTAATCTAAGTTCAACAGGTCTCATTGTGCCTTGTACGTTTACCTAGCAAAAAAGGTACACTAAATTTTAAGTTTATTTTTCCTCGCTAAATTCACCAGGCAATAAATAAATAAATGTAAGCTCCTCCTACGACTTTGCAGCAAAAATAAATAAGCCAGCCTAGTTCAACATTATTTCATACCCTTACAAATCCCAATTTACTAATTTCCCATTTCATATTCATATTGTCATAAACGGTCCACGTTCATCCTTGCAGAATCACTGGAGCAGATCGTTGGGCAGGAAACATGCATTCTTGTTGGAGCTGGATGATCTATCCTTCGTGCAACCACGGGCGAGAGCTGAAGGAACCAGCAACAAACAAGGATAATTTTCTGAATGCATAGGACCGTTTTCCTGTTTTCCTAGCTAAAGTTCTTCCAAATGCAAACAGATAAAGTTTCGAGAGACACCGCGACGAGAGGAGTTGTGTAATATAATATTGTAAGCTGCAACATACCGAACATGGATGTTGGTAATGATAACATAATGCCCGGAAATGTTGGCTACTTCTTTGATTGTTGATTCTTCGAGAATAACACTACAACTTCTCATAGGGGAAGTTGAAAAAACTGAGCTTGCGTGTATGCGCGCACTCTCGCAGCCATCATTCTCGTATTGTGATAAAATGGTTTATATATCGTCCTGACAAGCTGCTCCTACTATATACACTTCTCTAAAACAAATTGAATATGGAGCACTACTGTGACTGTGAAGGTCAATTTTGAGTCGACACAGTATGCACATCTGCAAGATTAAACAAATGAATCTTCTGAGAAGGAGATTAAATAAATCAATCTTCTGAGAAGGACCGTTGCCTCCGCAGATTCCACTTTGACTGGAGGACAGAGTCGGCTAGCTTGTGCTTGCCCTCCATATTCAGACCATGAACAACAGTCCTGAAGTTTACTGTGCTGGGGATGATGCCACCATCCAGCATATCATGGATAAGCTGCAACCCATCCTCCGATCTTCCAGCTTTACAGAGGTATGTTATGAACATCGAGTAGGTCTTAAAGTCTGGCAACGGTCCTTTCAGTTTCATGCGTCGTAACACATCCCATGCCTCTGAAATCCTACCCACTCCCATGAGACCACGTATTAACACGGAGTAAGTGACGACAGTAGGCTCACATCCATTCTTTGTCATCTCCTTGAACATGTCCACTGCCTTGGCAACATCTCTCTTCTGAAAGAAGTAGACGATGAAATCGGTATATAAATGGGTGCTTTGACATATACCCGCAGTCTTCATCTCTGCAAGCTTGGCTACAGCGTCTTCGAAGCGATCCCACCTCAATAATGCGTGAATGAGGCTCCCATACGTGTACTCATTTCTGGAGCAACCACATTTCTCAATGTCATCAAACAAGCTGACAGCTTCCTCCTTTCTATCCGACCTGCACAGCGATCTAAGGAGTATGGAGTAGCCAATCTGTACAGGAAATCCTTGTTTACATAAGGATAGTATTGAGGTTCTTGCATCAACCAACATGCCGCATTCACATAGCGCCAAAATATACCCGCAGAGCACCTGATTATCAAGCATATAACCTGCATGAATCATCTCCTTGAAGATCTTGATTGCAGCATCTAACTTTTGGCCTTTTCTGCGGCTGACATACATTATCAGGTGACTGTAAGTACTTCTGTCAGGCTGAAAGCCTTCTTGCTTCATCTGACAGAATGTCTCAAGGGCCATTTCAGTGAGACCAGCATTACCGTACTGACAAATCATGATATTCCATGTATCCACTGTTGGGGAGCATTCTGCCCATGCCATTTCTCTGTACAGGTGCCTCATGTGCTTGAAATCTTTTGCAGAGCCTGCAAGTTTCATAGCCAGGTTGTATGTATCTGTTGTCTGCATGTAATAGGATCGTCTCCCGACCCAATAGAAGAACTTCAAAGCAGCATGACCTTTTCTGTTGCAGCGCTTCATGATGGCAATAACAAGTTCTGGAGTAAAATGCAGCGACCTCATCTCTAGAGCCTGTTGCATTGAGCTCCAGTTGTCCGAAGATGATAGGATCTGACATATTTCTTCAACATCTTCATCGCTGTAGCGCTTTGCTTGTTCTGTGTGATGCATGTCATCATAAATTGAGCACCTTGGGACCATGCAGTCTGTATCTGAATCAGATTTGGATAATTTCTTCACTTCTGGATCAGACTTGGATAATTTCTGAAACTCATCAATTATGTTAACTTTTTCTGATGGTCCACATCCCATTTCTTCTCTAGGCCTTCTAAGACCAAAAGAGGCCCGCATCCTCTCAACATGGCTAGCTTCCTCTAGATAGTTATTGTGACGCAAAGCAGAAATAATACGGCAGAAAGTTTCTTCAGAAGGCCTGAAATCACATTCCAGCATTTCCTTCAGAAGTTCTAATGACTCGAGGGGCCTGGAGGCCTTACAGAGCTCTTGGATAAACACTGTATAAGCTTTAATAGTGGGTCTCTGGCCGTTCTGGTTGATTTTTCGGAGCAGATTCCATGCTTCAGAAATATTTCCACTGTGAATATGCCCAGCTATGAGTGCTGTGATCGTTACAATATCTGGTTGAACACCAATTTCCTGCATCTCCTCATAGAGTTCACATGCTGCTTCATATTGATCAAATTTAAAGAGGTGCTGCATGATCTGAGTATAAGACGAGGCCAATGGAACACAACCATACTCTCTCATGCCATGAAGCAACTCAAGTGCCTTTGTACGTTTTCCTTCCCTCAAGTAGCCATCAATGAGGAAACCAAATGCTGTGCTGCTAATAGATGATCTGTTCTTCATGTGCTCCATTACCTGCAGAGCTTCATCCATCCTACCACTTCTGCACAACCCCCTTAAGAAGATTTCAAAAGCAGATGAGCTAGCCATGGACTTGTTAATCATCTGCTGAAAGACTTTCTGGGCCTCTACTATTTTTTCTGAGACACAGAAGCTTCGTAGAACTTCCGAATAACAGTACTCCTCTGAATACCTCATGCTCTTAATCATGTCATCTCTGATAAGAAAGACAGCTTCAGCATTATTTGATCTTGCCAGCAAACACAATAGAAGTCGCAAAATGTAAGTTCCGATATCCATGTTAGCGGGCATATCTTTGTAGAACTCAAGAGCAAGCTCATGCCTTTCATCATTGCACAAAGCACGAAGAATCGTCTTGTAGACTTTAGCGTCTACAGCCACGGACCCTGATTTCTTCACAGCGTAAAACGTCGACAGCATCTTGGGAGTCTGCCTTGCCTTCCCATAACTGTCTATGATGACTGTCCATGTCTTGATGTCCTTTAGGCACATCTCAGTGTCCATCTCTCCCATCAGCACCTCCATCGAGTCAAAACTCCTCGCCTCACCTGCAATGTACAGCATCGTGTTGTACGTCTCCGTGGTGTGGCGGAAGCCCGGAAGTTGCTTAACCCAGTAGAAGAACCTGAACCCCAAGTGTCGCTTCTTGAAGCACCTCTTGAGTACCATGTTGACAAGCCTCGGTGTATACGTAACTCCCAGGTGCCCCAACCTCTGCTCCACGGACAATCCAGGCACCTCTGACCGCAAAACCTGTATGATCCTCTGTACATCGGCGCTAACAATGTCAATATCAGAATCTTGGGCGTTTCCATCACCTACCTCTACCTCCTGGCAAGATCCTTCCCAGCTCGGCGCAGGAACTCTGCCAGCGAAAGAGGCGGAAGTCGACGCGGCGTTATCTGGGGCTTTTGGCCGAGCACCTTCCGGGCTCTGTACGAGGGCCGCGTCGCCACTGCACGACGGCCCACTCATTCGAGGCTGAAATGGGGGGTCACTGACCGTGCCGGCGGAAGAGGTGATGACGCCGGAGATTTCTTGGAAGAGATAGGAGCGTGACACGGAGGAGGGTGCAGCTGGCTTGCCGGCGGGGCCGGTGCGAGGAGATGGACGAGGAGGCTTGGTGGAGGAGGTCTTGGAGCGCGATGTGGGGAGAAGGAGCGGACGGCACCACGGGAGGCGGTGGCTGGAACGGAAGGGAGATAGGGAGGAGGCGAGCAGCCTGGCGGCGGCGGCGTTCCTCGCCATACCAATTTGTTGCAGCAGTTCGCGCGGACGGAACAGACTTCAAAATCGTTCGGAATAGGCAGAGCATTTCTGTGAGCTGCCATACATCATACTAGGTAAATGTGGTGCGGCGTCACGCCGCACTCGTGGTGACAATTTTTTTTTTTTTTGAGTGTATGGTTATTGTTATTGGAAAGGGATAGAAGTGTAAATTTCGGTATATTATTTGTATAGTAGAACTGATCAAATACGATTGTTTTTTCTTTCCATATATTTGTGATTGAACTTCATAATCGGAGGAAATATTTTGTTTTAGCATTTTTAAATTAAGTCCATAATTAGCTGAAATGAATTTGTATTTGCTCCAAATTTCTAACTAATCAAGCATTTTCAAATTTAATTAGAAAATTACCGAGAATTTAGTCATAATACCTCGAATATGTTAGCTAAATTGAAATGGTAAAATAAGTTTTCTATTTTACCATAAGTAGTTTATTTAACTACATAATCATAGGAAATACATTATGATTATATCGAAATATTCACTAATTTGAGCATTTATTAAATGTAAATGCATATTTGGAGAGAGATTAGTTATATTATCTCTAAATGTGAACCATTTTAAAATGATGTAGTACGTTTGTATTTTGCTTTAAGCAGTTATTAAATTAAGTACATAATTAGAGGAAATGAATCTGTATTTGTTCCAAATAGCCAACTAATCAAGCATTTTTCAAATTTAAGTACAAAATTAGAGAGAATTTAGTCATATTAGCTCGAATATGTTAGTTAAATTGGAATGGTAAAATATGTTTTTTTATTTTGCCGTAAGTAGTTTATTTAACTTCATAATCAGAGGAAATACATTATTATTATATCAAAATATTCACTAATTTGAGCATTTATCAAATGTAACTGCATAGTTGGAGAGAGTTTTTTATATTATCTCTAAATGTGAACCATTTTTAAATGATATAGTATGTTTTGTATTTTGCTTTAAGCATTTATTATTAAATTAAGTCTATAATTAGAGAAAATATGTTCAGGTTATTTTAAAATGTCTACCAATTTAAATTGTTCAAACATGTATTAATTTTGACATAAACTGATTGGATTTAGTTTTCTGAATATTTTGGTATATTGAACATATTTTTCTGGTAAGCAGGTAAAAAGTTGTTGGTTTTACAGTATTAATTATTTTTCTGGAATTCTTTTAAATAAGCTGGTCCCACATGTCAGTTCTTTTTTTTAAAAAAATTCCAAAATTATATGTTTCTTAATTTTAGTAGGTAATATACTTTGTAATTAGAGAAAATGCGTTTAGGTCATTTTTTTAATATGTGCCAATTTGAATTGCTCAAACGTGTATTAATTTTGACACAAATTGACTGGATTTAGTTTTCTGAACATTTTGATATGTTTAATACTTTTTTCTGGTAAATAGATAAAAAGTTGTTGATTTTATAGTATTAATTATTTGCTGAAATTAATTTAAGTAAGTTGGTCCCACATGTCAGAGGTTTACTAATTTCCAAAATCATTTTTAATGGATAATATAATTTGTATTTAGAGAAAATATGTTCAGGTTATTTTTTAAATATCTATCAATTTAATTTGTTCAAACATGTATTAATTTTGACATAAACTGATTGGATTTAGTTTTCTGAATATTTTGGTATATTTAACATATTTTTCTGGTAAGCAGATAAAAAGTTATTGATTTTACAATATTAATAATTTTTCTGGAATTCTTTTAATAAGCTGGTCCCACATGTAAGGTTTTTTTTTAATTTCCATAACCATTTGCGAAAGGATTACAGACTGACAGATGGGTCCCACCATGACAGCATGCTGACGTCAGCAATGGCAGCATAGTTCTGGCGCTGTTGAACACGGGGTTGGATCGACAGTTTGAGCGCAGGAGGAGTCGTGCGAGCTAGCGCGTTCGACGCGCGCGGACGCGCGCTACCGAAAGGTGGCGGCGCCGCCACCTAATGGTCGCCGACGGCGTCGGAAAGTTGCTCGAAATCCGGCGGCCGAACCTGGGGAAGATCGCTCGATTCGCTCGCTTCAGGCCATCCCAGCTCGTGAAATTCGATGGCGAGGAAGAGCAGAGGACGGCGGAGCTGTTGGCTTCTTCGATTCGCTCTGGGGAGGCCGGAGACGGCGGCGACGCGGCGAAGCCAGTGCGGCTAGGGTTCCGCCCAGAGGAAGAAGAAGAGCACGGGAAGGAGGTGTGTGGAACATTTGTACAGCAAAGTCCTTAGGTTTTCGCAAAATCATGAATAGGTCCTTCGTGCGTAGAAGACGTGGACTGCGGAGCAATTCGTGGAAAATCTAGGTTCTTTTTTGTGGGACAATAACGGGAACCGTCGGATCGAGGCGATCGGACGGCGCGGAGGCGTCCAGTTACTGTAGTGGGGCACAGTAACGCGGGTACTGTTCCTTAGAACAGTGAATCGCTGAGAGAGCGCGGATCTGGTGAATCTTAATATAGTTAGGTAATGCAGTTATGCACGTACTAGTAGATTAGATCACAAATTCAACACAAATTTACCACAAAGTCATCATAATTTTGCGAATGAGTCAATCACCGCTTTTGTTGGCCATCCATTTGCCCTTCCCCTTGTCATTTTCTAGGACGAGTACCTCCTTCAGTATGTTGGAACAATAGGCCAATCTAAATGGACTTCTCTCAAGTTGATGATACAAAATAGTGGCCGACTCCAGCTAGCAAATAAAGAATCACACAACAAATGCAATAAAAGGAAGCAAACATCAAAACTGAAGCAAACATAACCAAGATTTTGCACTTCGTCATAGCACCCAGCAAACATGTTCACGTAGTTTTGGATGTATGCCCATCTATGGCCGACACTGGTGGAGCTACAGCAACGCCGGGGGGGGGGGGGGGGGGGGGGAGGGGGCGCCGCCCCCCCAGCCCATGGGCTTTCAACAAAGAAAAGGTGCTAAATGGGCCATTTGCCCCCCCAGATTTGGAAAAAAAATAAGCCTACGTAGGCTATTTTAGCCTGTTTGCCCCCTCATACAAATGGGCCAAGCTCCGCCACTGATGGCCGAGAGAGTTCTTGGTGCGTGTTGTGTGGATTGTATGCGGATGTTCACTGTAAACTCATGATAGATTTTTGTCTGAAAATCCGAGGTCTTTGTTACATCAACGGGATCCATGCCAGTGGTCAGCCAAGATTTGCACAACAACTCATCCTCATGGATTGAGTTGAAATTCCTTTTGGGAGGCTTTGGATCTAGACTTGAGCTAACAAGTATCACAATAAAACTACTGCACTACATAGATCCGATGATGATAAAGAAGATGTAGAGGAACAAACCTGCGGAGGTCGAACACTTGGATGGCTTCAGCGTCGGAGTTGCCCGACCTGCGACTGCATTCACCCTGGCAAGCCGACGGCGCTGATCTCTTGTTCTCTAGCGAGTGGCGTAGGGCGAGCTCCTCGTCGTCCGACGTTGGTCTAGAAACTTCCAACCCAAAGTGCATCCCAGTAGAGGCCAGCCTGGAACCCAAATTTAGTGCCGGGAGCCGACCATGGGGGAGGAGAGGGAAGGGAGTGGAGTGGACCGGAGCGAACCGGTCAAGAATGAGGCTAGGGTTTGTTATGGGGTTAGGATGGAGTAGGATATGTGTGGGGTCGGACTGGGCCATCCTTGGCCGGATCTGACGTGGCAGATGTCTTCGAGAAGCCCCATTTCAGCCCACATATGAGATGGATATGAGGGGTGCTGGACAGCCATGACGTATGGGCTAGGTATTGGAAGGGGGCGTTTGGGTAGCATTATTAGGTTCGGGTCGCATATAGGGAATAAGTGGGGGTCATGTTGAAGATGCTCTTACTCGGCAACCTCGGCCTACAAGGTGTAATGCCCTACATGTTCCATTATGAACATGTAAGACTTGGTCTTCCCTCAACTGTCGTTTCTTCGCATGGTTTGTGGTACATAATGTGTTTTGGACCTTAGACCGACTAGCCATTTGTGGTTTGGCCTCATCAACAAACATGCCAGGTTTGAAAATGCTAACCGGAGACGGCTAGACACATTATTTTTGAATGTCGCTACTCAAAGCGGATTTGGTCATCCGCTACCTCCTGGCATTCGCGTCTGTATCGCCTTCAAAAGCTTGAACTAGCCGACTAAATGTCCTATGATATTGGCGGTCCATAGCTGGGACTCTGTCCTCCTCTCTGAAGGGGCTAATAACCGCCATCGTGCTGATATCTTGGGAAATTTTAAAAGAATGGAAGGCCAAATATTTCATCAACTAATAATCAATGACGTATGTGTTCACTTATGAAATCAATAATGAGAGCACAAGTGGATCTTAGCAAGGACGAAAAAACTTATGGTGATTTTATAGGTTTTTTTAAGTTGGGGCTTTTGCCTTTATGTGTTTGCTCCTCCTATATATTTTTGAAACTTTATGACACTAGGAAGGCTCCTACCGTCTCTATATTAAAACACCCAACAAAAGGGCCCAGAATATTTACATGGCGTGGGGCAGTAAGAGTGTTCAGATTACATTGCTGAAAATTAAAGACTAACAACTAGGGTTTTTATGAAAGAATGTTTATCCTCCTTGGTCCTATGAACCAGGAGGGAGAAGTCCTCCTTAAATCTGGCCAGCCAAGAATTAGTAGCAGGTGCAACCCCATTGAAGTGTAGGTTGTTTCTCTCATTCCATATACTCCAAGCAGCTACTGCAAAAACATCCATGAACATGGCTTTCCTCCAACTATTCCAGGAATGTGTTAACAGATCCAGTCTGTTTCCTGACACATCATCCGACAGAGGGAAGCTCAATATGGCCCAGCAGGTCCTGCTAAAATCACAATGAAAGAAAAGATGATCCACAGTCTCTTCCACTCTAGCATTGCACATCGAACATTCAAAATTATTGCCAATATTGACATGTCTTCTCTTCAGCTTATTTCTAGTGTTTAATATGTCGGAGAGCAACAACCAACAAAAGAATTTGATCTTTGGTATGCTCTTGGCTTTCCAAAGCCATTTGAATGATTCATGCGGCATTATGTCCCTGAAGCAAAATTCGTAATATTGATTTGCTGAATACTTTTCATCCCCCATATGTAAGACCATTGATCATTTGCCTTTGAATGAAAGGATATAAGTGCAGTAGCTTCCTGCACCTGCCTCTGTTCTTGAATTGCTTGTGGGGACAGGGGCAACACAAAGTTGGCAGCAAGAGAATTTGCTGTCAAGAAGTCCCTGACTGAAACATCCCCATTCAAAGAATATGAAAAAGCTCTAGGGTACATTTCTGAGGCAATGCCATCTCCCCAAGGGTCTTTCCAAAACATAATGGAATTCTCAGAAAGAATTGTGCAGGTCAAAATACCTCTATAAATTGGGGAAAGCTTGCAAACATCTTTCCACCCGAAAGAACCACATGATTCAACAGCATGAGGAACCCTCTTTCTGTAATGAGCTTGCAAAATCAGAGTGACCCAAGGCGTGTCAGCTTTATTGTAAAATTTGTCTAGATATTTCAACAATAGGGCTTCATTTTGGATTTTTAGGTTCAGGATTCCCATCCCTCCTTTATCTTTTGGTCGGCACACCTTATCGTCGCAATATCACAACCAAGAATAGATGCAATGTCTGAAGCTCTCTGACTAGAGATGTTGATTGGGATCATTACTGGTTTGTGGTAGTTAATGCGCAGACCAGTGGATTGAGCATAAGTGTCAAGAATTTCCTTCATTTTGATCACTTGGGTAGGGCGGGCAGGTATAATGATAATTGTATCATCAACATATTGAACTACTGAGTAATCCATACCATAGTCCATGAGAAAGGGGCCTGCAAGAGATTGTCTTGGAAAGCTTTATTAATTGCTCACTGTAGCAAATCAGCTGCAAGGACAAAAGTTAGAGGTGAGAGGGGATGCCCCTTCCTGACGCTTCTTTTATAACGAAATTGTATCCCAGGTACCCCATTGAGCAACACAGATGACATGCCTGAACCAAAAATTAACTGAATCCACTTTAACATTTGGCGTCAAAACCCATCTGTTTCATGATTTTAAGCATAACAGCATGGTCAATAGTGTCAAATGCCTTGGCAAAATCCAACTTGAGCAAAATTATTTCTTTCTTTGAAGCCTCACACTGATATATGAATTCAAAAGCCCAGGCAATACAATCTTGAATAGTTCTCCCTTTCAAAAACCCATACTGGTTCTTGTGTACAATCTTAAGAATAACTTTTTGAAGTCTGTTGGCCAAAACCTTTGTGATGACCTTAAGACATCAATTAAGGAGAGTAATAGGTCTAAAGTCATTGACTATTTCAGGAGAACCAACTTTCGGAATCAGACTGATGTAACATGTATTAATGCTTTCCAAGTTGAGGTTACCATCATAAAAATCATGACATAGCTGATAAATATCCTCCTTGATTATATGCCAACAGGTTTTGAGAAATTGACCATTAAATCCATCTGGACCGGGTGCTTTGTCATTGGGCATTTGCCTAACCATGCATCAATCTCTTCATGAGTAAAAGGTGTAGACAAGCAGTCAAGATTTTCACACGTGTTATCAAGGATGCAAGATCAAATCCCATGACAGGACTATGACAAGTTCCTAGTCTGTCCTTGAAGGCTTCAAAAATCACCTTTTCTTTAGCAGCATGTGAGGAAACCCTGGGAACCATCTGACAGGGTGAGCTGAGCAATGGAGTTCCTTCTATATCTATCAGTGGCAAAAATTTAGTATTTTCATCTCCAAACTTTGTCCATCGAATAGTGCACCTTCCAATATTGCCTCTAATAGTCTAGCAGTTTCAGCAAGTGCTCTCTAATGATTTTTCTGAAGTTTTCTTCAGGAATGGTGAGCCCTCTTTTATCTTCCAAGTTGTCCAATTCTAATAAAGGTTTATTACAGTTTTCAATGGAGATGGATAACTTTGAAATGTTCTTACTCCAGAATTTCAAGTCATATATGAGGTGCTTAAATTTAGCATTTAGATTTGCAGCACTATTACTCTTATGTGTAGGCTTAGCCCAACTGGATGAAACAGTCTCCAAAAAACCTGAATGCGTTGTCCAAAAATTCTCAAACCTAATAAGTTTGCAACCAGGGATGCTTGTTTGAATAGACACTACACATGGAGTGTGATCAGAAGTTGGTTTTTCGTGGGGATTACAATAGTAGCTGGATATGATGTGGAACAATGCAAGGATGTGAAGAACGAGTCGAGGTGTTCTAATAAAGGATCCTGTTGCATATTGCTCCAGGTAAAATTCCTCCCCTTGATAGGAATTTCAGTGAGGTTTTGAGATCTAATGATGTCATTAAACAACAACATATCATCAACATTACCCCCTGGTTTATTTTGATTGCTAGATCTTATAAAATTGAAGTCCCCCACAATAAGCCAATCTTCTCCATCGGGAATATTTATATTATAAAGCCAATCAACAAACTCATCTCTCAAATCACTAGTACATGGACCATATATATTCATTAATGTCTAAGAAAAAGCATCATGTTTTGAGGTGAAATGAACTGAAAGGGCAAATGATTGACAATGCATAACTAGTCCAGAAAACACTGAGCTTTTCCATATAATAATTAACCCTCCAGAAGCTCCATGAGAAGGCACATACACAAACTCATCCAAGGAACTAGGACAACAAGATTTAATAAAATCCATATCAAAATGTGACTTCTTTGTCTCTTGCAAACAGACAATAGCACAACCACTTAACTTAATAGCATTCATTAAAGCCAACTGTCTGGTTCTAGCATTAAGCCCCCTAACGTTCCAGCACAAATAAACCACTTTCTTAAATAATTCATTAAATAATAGAAAAAGGCCTAGACCTTGTTGTCTTCCTTGTCCTGAAGGCTAGTCATCGTCTTTTTAGGGAACATCTCTTCTGGAGGAACACCACACAGCTGAATTTTTATGAAAGCGTTTCATTTGCTTCTCTTCAATGGAAGTTTCATTTTCTCCAATGCGCCGGAGAAGAGGAATAGGAGTTGTTGGTGGAACATCTACATCAGTAGCAACATTTCCTGGAACCCGGCCATTAGAAATGTGGTCAACATCAACCATCCGAGGAGTCTTGATAGCCTTCACTCTTGACTTCTTCACCCTGGCATCAGTGATCAGTGTCACCTTAAACCCATCAAATTTATTAGCCCTAGGGCTCCTCCTCACTTGCATAGTGACAAAGGGGGTGGCAGAACTGCTAGTGTTGGAACCCGCAGCAACTGCCTAGTCAGCCTCCAACAGAGCTAGTTCAAGACCAGTCACATTCTTCACATCATCATCATCTGGTAGTTCCACAATTGGAGCAACTTTCTTAGGTCGCTGAGAGAAGAAACTCAGAGCACTAGCAACCCCTTTTCTAGCTATCACAGAGACAAAAGACAAATTCTGAACATCAATCGGAGCATTCAAATTTAGGTTCAGGTTGACATCATTGTTCTGTTGCTGCAGTGGCACGTTCATGTTCTGCTGGTGACCATGATTATTGTACTGAGCATTGTGTGCCACATTTTGCTGCAACCACGCTGCAAGTTGGTTTTGATAGATCTGTTCTGCAGTGAGATTGTCCCATACAAAGGGTGAGGATTCCCATCCTCTGGCTCAGGATCCTCCTATGGTGCTGGCACATCATGGAAATGTGCATTCCAAACTGCACTCCTTCCCATAAAAACAGGCACATACCAGTTCTGTCTAGCACCACCTAGTTGAGTCACAACCAGACTTCTTGGAACAAATTTAGGATGCACAATCCACACTTTAGCTAGGGCATACTTGAGGTTTCCTCTAGGATGATGCCACACAGAGAGCAGCTCCTCCTATATAGTTTATAAAAGCCAAAGTTATCCTCTCAATGCACAAAAATAGTAAAAATTAAAAGTAAATCATCGTACAATGGGAGAACATTTTTCTCAACGCTTCAACGTCATACGTGAATTATTTGTACACCTAATACCTCGTTGACATTCTTGCTTATAAATTTCCACTAGTATTTCTAAATTTCTGACAAATTGGGAGAAAAAACTTTAGAAGTTTGAGATGAAGAGCTTAATACAAGAGCGACAAAATGAAAGGTTACCGAAAAAATAGTAAAATGGAAAAAAAACTTTTTATGTCAGGAAATCAATTTTTTCTCAAAAAATGCTACCACATATATACAGCTACATAGCAATCCGAATAGCATTTTCAAAATTCAGCACAAACAATGTTAGAACTTCTGTCTCGCTTCCTCCATGATTCTTTTCTCTCAGAGAGAAAAAAATGCTACAATGACTACAACTAGATCCTCTTTATGCCTCCCTTAGGGGCAAGGTGGTTAGGCATATCGTTTGATGATACAATTGTAGTGCACAAGAACAAAAGACATTTCTCGGACACATGCGTGATGGTGAGATAGAATGTTTGATGACATGTTCGAGGTGCAAGTTGACAAATAAGTGCGATAAGTTAAGGCGTAGCAACAAACACGGTCAGAACATAACCATGTATAAGCACATAACCAAAGATAAGAAACAAGAGTACATTTAGGCATTTAGCACATCTTTTAATATGCAATGCAAATAGTGCCTAATAAAGTCCAAAGGTTCGAACATCAAGAGTACATAGCGGAGGAACATAGTAATACTAATAAAATTGGACAATTTATGCAATAAAAGGACATGTGGATTCACATTTGTGAGACAGACATGGCAGATCGCACCGGCGGTCTAGAAAAACTTGAAAGCACAGACGTTGTGGGAAGCATCCTTGCATCCCAAAAGATCTACCACCATGTTGTCTGCCTCTACCATCGGGCCCATGTCGTGCACATCCCGAGTCTATCGATTAAGAGAAGCATGTTTCGTCGAGTAAGAGCACGACAAGCATAACAAAATAAGCATGCTTGATTTCTCTGGATGAAAGGGAGCATACACCATGTTCTATAAGTTCCGTTCCAAGGATAATGATGACCACCAAGAAGAAGAACATATAGCACAACAAGTTTTATTGACAAAGAGGTAAGAACATTTTTTTTCAGTTATGACACAACATGTCGAGGTTTGGTCTAAACAGGACAATAAAATACAACTTTTAGATGACGTGACATGTTAACATCTTACTTGAAACCAACATCTTATACCTAGCACCTTCGCCGATTTGCTTGCTTATAAATGTTCACCTCCCCGCATGATTTGGAATTCATCATTCTTCTGAATATATGGGATGCACCAAACGACTAAAGTGTTCAGATGCATTGACCAACGCCGAACATTTGTCAGGACCTTACTCTCTGGTCTCGCCGTTCAGAACAACGGATAAACAAATGGCTGCCATTCAGTGGCGAGACCACTTCATTCTCTGTAACTTCTAAGGGTCTCTTTGATTCACATGATTCTAAAATCGCAGAAATAGGAACAACATAGTACACATGATTGCAATGTCATCCACAATTCAATCCTACATGAATTTATATAAACCAAAATTCGTTTGATTGTGCCACAGGAAAAGCAAAGGATTTTGAAAAGGAGTTATGAGTGGGTTAGACTTCCTATAGGATATAGTGCAAAGAATTTCTTAGAAAAATCATTATAGGATTTAATCCTACAATTCAAACAACCACCATAGGGAAAATACTAAGTATTTCAATCTTTTAAAAAATGCAAATCATTTAATTCAAAGAGGCCCTGAACTGCTTTGTTTTGAATAAAATTAGGGTTAATTGGATCTATGCAATTGCCCAATTCACAGATTGGACTCATGCCATTACAAAAACTGAAGTTGGAAATATGCCACTCAAACTTCACAATACCTCTATCTATGCCATTGTCTCCACTAAATAGAATAACAGTTCAAAAAATACATGTATTTGAGTGTATAGTGTTGTATTTACCATACTACTCATGTGGCCAACTTTTTGGCAGCACTTTAGCGTCGTCCGGCCGCCCAAAAATTCAAAAAATTCAAAATTTGGCCAAAATTGAACTTTCTCAGAAAAATCTAACAAAATTACAGAAAATAAAAAACAGTAATATGAGCCTACTGTTCAAACATGAGCCAACTCTGGGCGCATATAGACCCTTAAACTGAGATTTTAAGTTATGTCCAGAAAATTTTCAAATTTCGATGAACATGTACGAGTCTGGATCGACTCTTTTTGTGTGTGTGCATGGGTCCAGTACGTGCTCCAGCGTATAAAGTACATGTACGAATGTATAACTGTCGTATAAGTTTGGGTAATGAACAAAATGGCATAGATAGAGGTATTGAGAAGTATGAGTGGCATATTTCCAAGTTCAGTTTTTGTAATGGCATAAGTTCAATCTGTGAATTGGGCAATGGCATAGATCCAATTAACCCATAAAATTAACCTACAAATTGGAAGAAGAAACATTAGAAACTTCACACGAACTATACAATTTTGCAACAATTTAACGGCAGAGCAGCAAAATGAGGAAAAATGTAAAAATGAAAAAACAAATCATACTGCGTCGCTGGGAGGAGGAGAGAGTGGAGAGGTCTGCTGCGGGAGTGCTGGGTGGGGTTCAAAATTTTGTCTCAAACAAAGGGTTGTCCAAAATTTTGTCTCCCACGTTTGGACCCAAAATTTTGCCTCCGAAATCAA
Source organism: Poa pratensis (assembly GCA_947311845.1). Taxonomy (NCBI): domain Eukaryota; kingdom Viridiplantae; phylum Streptophyta; class Magnoliopsida; order Poales; family Poaceae; genus Poa; species Poa pratensis. The sequence continues at coordinate 3,145,603 of CAMZMU010000121.1, read as the reverse complement.
ATATGCGTGGCGGGGTTTGGCGGGCGGTCTTCCCAAATTTCGTTTTAGCGGAGCACGATGGCAGAATCTATTTTCTCTAGGAAAGAAAGTGTCCTGACGGAAATACAGCTACATAGAATTTCGAATAACATTTCCAAAATCCAGCATAAACAACCCTATAAATCCTGCCTCACTGACAGCGTGACCCTATTCGCTCAGAGATCAACAAAAATGCTACAATAACTGCAACAGCAACCCCCAAGAAACGACTGCTCGCACCAACCGCTCCTCTACAGCCAGCGTTCTTGCTATCCGTGTCGTCACTGGCGCCGGCGCCGGCGCCGTCCGAGCCCTGCGAGAAGGCCGACCCAGCGGGAGGCGGCGCGAGGACGCGTCCCATGGGCGGCGGCGGCGGGTGCGCGAGGTTGGGCGGCAAGCCGCGGCCGTAGGCGACCTTGATCTCGAAACGCATGCCCTGCTGGCACTGCGCGCCGCCGTCGGCTTCGGAGAAGAAGTAGTTCGTGCCTTCGTAGAGGAGAGCGACAGCGATGGATTCGGCCTCCTCGGTGCCGCCCCCGCCGCCTCCGCCGCCGCCGTAGATGTAGGTCTTCAGGCCGTCGTCCTCGCTGGCGTCGCACAGGGAGTAGGTGGTGGAGTTGTCGGTGAGCACCACCGACGAGTTGTCGTTCGTCTTGAATACTGGTTGGTAGGAAGAAAAAGGGAGACGGTTAGCTTGAATTTGGTTCACGGCTGAGCTGTTTGATGCAAATCATTAGTCGATCACCGCATTAGATTGTGAGCACAGATCGGTGATTCAGCTACATGATACTGGAAGTTGATGATCAGTCAATTGCTCTAACATTACAAGTTGAGAAGTATATGAGTAAAAAAATCACATCACTACCATGCCTTCCGAAGTAGTACAATCAAGGTAATTAAACCTGAGTTTCCTGATCATATTGGACACTAGAATCAAGGTAATAAATTACTCCATCCAGAGTGTTGACCTGTCATCTTGGAGATCAAACGGCACATGCTGTCCACTAGACAGATTCTACTAATTTGCCTTGGTTTCTGGGCGCATGAATCTCGGAAGTTTACTGCATAGCTAGATCTGGATCTAAGTTCAGAATTCTTAGTTTCTCTGGTTCATTTTCTGGAAAAATTGCCTTTGCTTGCCTCCACTTTTATCAAGTAGAGCTGTACATGTAGATAGTAATACTTCTCCTCCCTACCATTTCATGGCATCTAGAATTACAGCTCCCATTTTTCTTCTCATGATGCACCGGAACACTAGCTCAATTACTTTCTTTTCTCAAAGCACATTGCAAGCCACAAAAAGAAATTGTACACGGAAAGCAAGCTAAACTGAACTGGAGTAGCTGTTGGTTTAATCAGCATGAACGTACTGAGGAAGTCGCCGAGGTAGAACGTTTCGGTGGCAGCCCAAGCGGAGTAGTTGCCCGAGGTGGTGTTGCTGGTCGCGTTGAAGAACCAGCCGTCGGCGCCCCCAACCGTGTGGTTCTTGTACGCCGGAGCCGGCGACGCGGAAGGTACGCCCTGCGCGCCGCCGGGCTTGCCAGCATGCCCATCACGGCGACAGCGGTGGCTACCGCGGCCGCTCGTAGAAGGAGCGTCATGGAGCCTGAGCTGCTATGGCTTGTGGCAGGCCAGTGGAGTGGAGCTGTCTAGTGTTCTGCTGTTTTTCGGAGACAAATCTGAACTGGAGTGGCTTGGCTTCGAATTCCGAGTGATGGATATGCCTTTCAACGTGGGCTGAACAACTGTCGGTGTGTGCATAGTTGATTTATTTTAGCTATTTATTTAGAAGCTTCCAAATCGAACGAGCCATTTAACTTTGTATAGTATTAATTACCCGTGCATTGCAACAGGGCATAAACATACTATATGGTAATTATTGTGAATATGATGATTAATAAATACTTTACACTGTGTTTGGATGTAGGAATTGGGGCTTGGAATCTGGGAATCTAGAATTGGACAGCAATTTTCGCCGTTTGGACTGGTCACGAAATTCGGGCTCGGAAACGCAGACCAATTCCCAGCGCACCCCCGCAGGTGTCCGCTCGGCCAAAATCTTTCTGAGCTAGGAGCCTCGGAAACGCACGGAAATGGTGCGAGCGAGCTCCTTCGTGAAACGTTCCCCTCCTCGTGAAACAGAACGAGCGAGCTCGACCTTGCTCCTCCTCCTCCTCGATCTGCCCTGAGACTACCACCGCCGCCGACAACCCTGCCTCGCCGCTCACCCCACGACGCCGGCCACCCGTTCCCTCGACGCCGTCCACCCCACTCACCCAATTCCCTCTGTAGCTGCCCTAGGTCACCCATCTCCGTCGCCGTCTGGATCCCAGTCCCGCCGCAGGTCACCACCCACCCGACGCCATGGTCCGCCTCCCTCCCTCTCTGGATCGCCGCCGCCCGCACGTATCCGCCGCCTCCTCCCCCCATCCATCTGCCCACCCAGACGGCCGCTCCTCTGCCTCCCTGGTCGCGCGGCTCCTTCACCTTCCAGCATCGACGACACCGGTCTACGACGGTCATCCGGATCCTCTGCTCCGGCGTCTTTGATTGTTTGTTACTTGATTTTGAATTTTTAATGCTATTATGTGTGCAAAATAATATATCAATATTTAAATATATACATACAATTGTTTCATACATGTAACAAGTTATATATTGTCCAAACTCAACAAAACATTCAATTCCAAGATTCATACATCCAAACAGGAATTGGAATCGTGTTCTACCCTCCGATTCCAGCCATAAATTCCAGTCACAACCAAACAACGGAATTGGAAGTGGAGTCCATTTCCTTTCCATCTGGGAAATCGAATTGCTAGTCCAATTCAATTCCAACAAACTTTGCTACATCCAAACACAGTATCTAAACACAGTGTTACAATAATTATTCTGGTTGGATGGAAAAGGTAGTTAAATTCATGATAGCGTGAAGGGATGATGATTGATAAATTATGGTAATTGATTCTGTTAGGATGAAAAGGGTAGGTAAATTATGGTGATTGAATTGGTGACGTGGTGGGATAGACGGACGGATCGGAATAATATCAGCCCTCCATTTCTACAAATACCAAAAATGACCATGTGACAATTGACGAAGGCACATGAAGATGATCCCCACAGAGCTAAGGTTAGTGCCTAGAAAGCACATTTTGGTTGCAAACCACCTCGCTATTGGTAGCACAAGCTCTACATTTTGCAATCCCATTCCATCTATTGGATATACATTCAACAGCTTATCCCATGGTTAAAATGTGAATATCCACCAAGACATAAGTTTTTTTTTTTGAGAAAACGCAAAGCTTGCCTTTCGTTGCATTGATGGAAAGAATAATCTTACAAGCCTAAGACAAGGCCTAAACACCCGACCACTCAAGACAAGACCCCACCCAACAGCCGCAAGACAAACATTACAACACACCAGATAGAGAATGCTAACTCCTGGTACAGATAGAGAATGCTAACTCCTTATACTGCCATCTTCATTTCTATTTTCTGGTGAGGATCATAGCAAACCAGTTCAAAATCTGATGCAACGAATGAATCTATATCCTTCTTCAGAGGATTTATTTTCAAAATCTGCAAATGATATCGAATGCAAAAACATAATCAGATAAATAAATTACTTAAAGGTACAGCCGGAGTTAGTATATGTCTGGTTGCTTTTTTATACAATGTTATGTTATGTTCACGAAATGCTTACAGGAAATGGCTTAGGCTGCTTTTTCATTTGTTCCTCCAAAGCTTTAACATGTGTGATGTAGACATGAGCATCACCTATAACATGGACAAAATGTCCTGGACAAAGATCTGCAATCGTAGGAAAACAAGGGATGAACAAAGAGCTTCAAGGCCCGAGAAGAGTCCAGTTGCACTAGGAAGGTAAAGTTATGGTTCGGCCTTGAGTTCGAATTGAGATCCAACTTGCAGATCAAGTTAGCGTGTACCACATAGAATCAAGCAATAACAAGATATGTTATTAATCTCCTCGTTCGTCATCAACCTATGTTCTACTCCCCAATCCCCTACTTTGTGCCGTCCAGCCATCTTCATGGTGGTAGTTACCTAAGTTGTTCAATAATATATGTTACCCAAGCTGAGCACCTATTGGTGAGCAGCAACTCAATGCAAAACATACAACGGACTAGATAAAATGGACAATCAATGGAATGCTCCTGGCACAAAGCCACAAAGTACAATCTCCGCTCTAAAAATGGGTGGCAAGAAGCAAGCTATATGTACCAGTATGATTAAGAATATTTCTAATGGAATTTTCTGCAAATAAGGTCCATGTCCTTGCTAAAGATTAATTTGCAAATTAATGAGCAGCAAGAGCACAATCCATAAAGGGTCTGGGCATAAATGGATGAGTTGAATGTAGCCATTCTTTTTTCTAGCAAAAGAAGCCTTCGATCCATGGAGGTGCCACGGAAGAATGAAGTAGGGATAGGAGAATTGGCTTCTTCAAGCGGCGTGGGCACCTGATCTAGTTCTCCCAGCGAAAGAGTGTGATGGAGCGCTTCCAGCGGCAAGATGGGTGTCGTCCATGGCGGAGCTGTCCGTGGTCCACGCCAGGATCTCGTCTTCCTCACTGGCCCAGCATCGAAGCTGCTGCTCATCTGATGCTGTTGCTTCCCTGTGGTGGTGAACGGCGAGTGGCCACGCAGCGGCAGTTTGAGCGAGTGTTTGGGAGGTGGGGGAAGGGATTACAAAACGCAAATCACTTGTTCCGGCCCTTGGCAGGTGGATTGGTCCAGCATCTTTAGTTAATATTCCTCTTGTGGATGGTTTCACCTGGGTATTCTAAAACCAAACGCATGTTTAAAAGAGACGGTCTTATCCCATCCACGGTTTGGTCAGCAACCAAACAGATCCATATAGCGGCCTGGAGCATTTAGACTACTTGGGAATCAGAATGTTTCATTTAAAAGGAAGACTTATAAACTTCGGAATTATTAAACAAACTTTTAAGATGCGGTGCTTAGCTCCTAAGGATGTGGTTGTATTGGGTTGTTCATCCATTCTTGGGTATGTAAATAACATTTTATACATATCAATGCATCAGCGTACGTTTTTCTTGGAAAAAGATGGTTATCCATATAGCAAAATGGGAACATTATTGTAAGCTTCAATCATGGCGACATAGCTTGTTGTAGGTCATGTAAACCTTTTAGTTTCACATAATTATACACTAGGATCATGTCCTGCTGTTTTTCTAAACAAACGAAATGACTTCGCACAAGAAAACATTTTTGTGTTTCAACTATTCCAGTGACAACAGTATGAGATAACTGACGAACATATTAGAACAACCAAAACGTCATATGTGCTCATCAACACACCAAGTTGTGACGGAAAAATGAGCAGGTGCCTTAATGTGATGTCGCTGTCTTTACATAAATAAGTGAGATTGATAATAATATGTCAAGTGAAACTTACCACAAACTTGCGCAATCATACATGTTAGAAGAGCATATGATGCAATGTTGAATGGTACACCAAGCCCCATGTCAGCTGACCGTTGATACATCTGACAGGATAACTCCCCATTCTCAACATAAAACTGTGGATTTTCAGCAATAAATAGGGAATGTTCATAAGCTGATATAAGAAGAAAATAGCATATTAGCTGTTCATAAGAGTAATAAAGAGGGAATGATTTATGAACCCAACTATTTTCAACAAAATATCCACATAAGGAAGCACCATACTAGTCGACTTACAAGCATATATATAGTTTTGGAGATTTTTCTTTTGCGGAAAACAACAAGTGTATGCGCAAACAGGGCAAACAAAATAATCTACAATCCTCAGAGTGGAGGCTTACAGCCTATAGGAAGCTACCACGAGAAACTCAGGGGTGATTCCATAGAGATAAATTAGTTATCATTTTTGGCATAGGCTAGGGTCAGGTACAGAATTGCAGCTATAAAGATTTACACAACCCAGTTTCATACACAAAACTAAGGATTTTTTTTCCGATAACGGAAACAAAGAAAAAATTATCCATGGACTATACTAACCTGTGCAAACATGTGGCAAGGTGGAAGTGCCATCTTCTTGAGATCTGTTGGATTCCATGCAGACATAATGATTCTCCTATCATCAGGGTTATTCTTGATCTTGTTGATGACATCAAGTAACTGATCATAACCTTTCCCCGTGTAGTCAGCATGCATGTCAGTATATCTGTAAAATGTGTCCCGACGGTTCTAAGTTGACACAGTGAAGGAACAAGAGGGAAGGATCCTAAATCAATGTAAGCTTACTCAGCACCGAAGTGTCTCCACTGAAATCCATAAACTGGTCCCAAGTCACCCTCCTCTCGTTGTGATAAACCAATACTACAAAATATCGCAGGGAGATAAAGTTTAGGGATGTTATATTGTTTTACTCTAAGCAGTAATATCCAAGACATGTACCTGTCAAGATACTCCCTTGAAGCATTGCCATCCCATATACGGACGTTTTTTTCCTGTAAAACCTGTAAATAAAAATTTATGCACACTGTCAAGAAAAAAGGAAACTATATTTTCCTCCTACCCCAAACAGCAATGTAATAACTTCATGACGATATGAACAATTGATACATTACAACAATATGACCAGTACTATCCAGTCCTGAAATGCAGCCAACAGAATAAAAACTCAAATAGTTAAGTAGGATATCATACTTGCATGTAGTCAGTGGCGGAGCTAGCGATTTCTCGAAGCCGGGGCACACAACAAGCAGAGAACAAAGTCTAAAAAAAATTCAACACTTGAAGCACAAATTTGAGTTTCGTGAGGGAACTGCTCGTACAGAGGACGGGATGGGGAATTGATCGATCGATTGTCTGGAATATTAACTGGACAGAAAAAAATAACTAATGGGCCGCTACTAAGGCCCAGCCGCCCAGGGAAGTGGCCCAACTACGGAAATAAGCGTCTTTCTCGTCACCGTCGCGAATTCTGTCAGTTCCAGCGTGTTCGGCCGCCATAAAACCTCACCGGCGATCAGCCATCCGGCGGCGGCGAGCCCGGGCACGTGCCCAGGGCGGAGGTATGGTAAAATCGCCACTGCATGTAGTAGCTATATAGAGTTGACCCAAACAGCTTAAACACATAGGCTGCCTTTAAATATAAAAAATAAGATGAATCTCAAGTAAATTAACATGCATGTGATCACCTATTTGTATTGGGTCGGAAAAATACTTGAAGAGCGCCTGAAGGTCTAAATTTGAAGTAAAAAGTTTATTCAGAAAAGGCTAGTTCAAAAAAGTAATCATTGCACTTGATTAAACATGGGCGTAATTGCCAAAATGCTTTGTGAACCATATTTTAAGGTGCACAACACAGTACATTACGAAGGAACAATCTTAATCAGAAGCATTACATGTGTTCTTACCATCATAGAGCCTAAGACATCAACACCAAAAGTCTCCATTCAACATTTAAATTTTAGAACTGCACAAAAAAAAAGTTTAACTACCTTTGCATTTGTTGAACCACTGATGAACCACAGCAGCTCCTCAAGAACCCCACGCCAAAACACTCTCTGGTAAAAACAACATAAAAACTAACACGTTACATAAACAAGATCACAGGGGAATGCGCCAAAATTTACTGTTAATGTTTCAAAGTTTTTATACGGGTGTATAAGCTAATATTCCCAAAATGAGTGATGTATTAAATTGACAGAAAAATACATTTATATAGCTGGTCACAAGTAAACCAATTGATAACGAATGAGCTTAAAGTCTAATTGGCCCCCGGTATTTGCAATTTATTGGACCATGGATTTAAGTGCTAGGATGTAAGGATACATTAGTAAGAATTTAAAAGGAAAAACTTGAGAACGGACCGACCTAATAATGGAAGAATCAAATATTGAACTGGTCCTTCCAAATTATGAAAAATTATTTTGAAACACGTGTACTGTGGTAAGAATTGTTAGTGCATTCAAGTTTCATGGTCTAAATTATAAGCATGAAGAACATACGATATACATTAAACAAAATCAACAAGGTACTGCAAATCCCTAAGGGTATGCACAATTATTGATGCATTCCACATCATCAAGAGAAGAGGAAAAAACATGTTATACATTGGATTGCTGCTTAGTGTTATCTCTATCAATTAATGTTTGCATGCTCCTAAAACTATGGGATGATTAAAATTGACAAGAAGACGTGTGGCGTAAGAAAAGACATCTCGTACAATGGTGAGATATCATATCTTTCCTACCAAGATATCATCTCTTAGCTAGCTAAGAGAAGACAATCCTCCTTATTCATTTCTCTCTTTTCCAACACGAATCATCCTACGTGGCATTGCTAAGATAGCACCATTGTACATTTCCTAGGCAAAATCGTGCTTGGTATGCATTTGAATTAAATTAATTAGGCTGACGCAGCTGGCATTTCCTAAGTAGAAAAGGCTGGTATTATTTATCATTTGACAGTTTATCCGTGTTTTCTTTCCTTCAAGTCTAAACTTACTAAAATTATAGTTCAAAGAGCATTGCTTTCCAGACTTCTAACAGCGTGCACAGACTTCAATAATGTTATGCTAAAAAGTTAGAAGTACATATATTCAACACAGACCACATGTAGTACCTTCGTCGTGAGTAATGGAAAATTCCTCCTCAAGTTAAACCGCATCTGGTAATAAATAAATAACCACTAAGTTTATTTCCATCAAATAAAAATATAAATACTGAAAAAATAGTGAGGAAAAAGCACCTGGCAACCAAATTTTGACAATGTTCCGGTTCCTGTTCTGTCATTTTTCCGAGCACCACTTTGTATTATATCTTGAACAAGATTGAGATACTGATACTCATCATGCTTTTCAAAGATACTCTTAGGTAGAAATGAAAAATTCTGGATTTCAAACTTGTCGTTCTTAGTATCATTGCCAGTTAATTCATTGACATTTGAATCATTAACTTCTGCTACTGATTTTCTAACACGAACAAAGCTCACGAAAGAATGCCTAATATTGTTCTCCACAACTGGTGAAGATGAATACCACAGGCAGAAGACTGATAGATCAATAGGAGGAATGAAAGTATCACACTCAATGGTTGACTCTATGTCAGTAAGATGGATGGCCTCACAAGCAGATGCATTTAGAGATTCCCTACAGCAAAATTTTGTGGTTAAAGCAAACACCGAATATGATACCAGAATACATAGAAACGATGTTCATCAAATAAATAACTCACCTCAGTACCTGCCCACCCCCTATTAGAAAGGCTTTCTCAATGATTAAGCTGTAGGGAGTTGATGCTAATAGTTTTAAGGAAGCATCCAAGCTTCCACAGATAACAACATTCTCGACTGTCGCATAATCAGAGCTGCCAGAACGAGTCAGTATAACATTCAATCGACCTGGCAATGGTCTAAACTTAGGGGGTATGCTTTCCCACGTTTTCCTTCCCATTATAACAGCATTCTTCTTTGAGGGATCTGATGTAGCCGTTGTAAGCTCCTTAAAATATTTAAGGTCACTAGGCAGCTTCCATGGCAATGCCCCATCCTTCCCAATGCCCATCTCATGGGTAGCAGCAACCACGACTTGATAGTTTCTCCGAATCTCAGTATGTGAATTGCCATTTGTTTCATTGGCCATCATCTGAGGTTGGTGAAAGCAGGAAGACATCAGCTTGTTATTGGCTTCAAAAGATATAAGCCTTCTCAAACGAAATGTTTTGGTGGTACACGTGCTGAAAAATTGTGTAACCTGGATATGAGGAAGCAACAAATAAGAGCCACTCGGTCAGCAGGGAAAGCAGAGGGCTGACACAATTATAGTTAAACAACATCCTAGAAGATTAAAAAAGTATATATTAAGAGCCTTTGGAAATGTTTCAGAGCATTAATGCAGACAGGTGCAAGAATCTATAACTAGCTCAATCCTCAGAGAACAAGGGGAATGATCAAACTATTTCAGCTTGAAGAAAGTTTGGTGCCAGGGCATGTAATTCATGATTTCATATTTACGGCAAAATGAGGGGGGAAACAAGGACCGTCCAATAGAAATCAAGGAAGCAACTGAAGGCAACAACTATAACTATTCCCCACAGTTCAATTGTCAGAGTACATTCCACAAAACTCTGTTGAGGCAAGAAATATGAGACTTGAAAAGAGGAGAAAACCGCATGTCAAAAGTAAAGGTGCTGGTAGGTACCATAGGTGGTGTACTTAACATGCAATCGCGCATACAGTGGAGGGGCTCCTGTGCTGAGTACCTTTGATGATAACATCTGGATTCTGGAGCAGGAACTATCAATAATAAAAAATGGCACAACAAATCGTTTCTGTTACTGCTAGGCCAGTAAAGTAATTCACATAAATCTAACAAATGGGATAAGAGGGGGGGAAAGGGAAGAGAACTACTAGCATGCTCAACGGCGCGCCTGAATCTATCAAAGGGAGGAACAAGACCGCGACTGAAACAAAGACAGTTCGTCAAGCAGAGGCGTACCGAGACCGTGCCGGCTGCTTGCTTCGCCGCCGCCGTCGATGAGGAGGAGGAATTAGGCGGGGCCGTGTTCGTGTTTGGGCGGAGGCGGCGGGAAATCAGCGCGCGCAACCCTAACAGTGAAAAAAAGAAGAAAGAGAACTCTAGCTGACGTAGTGACCCCACGGCCGGAAGAGCGGCCCCACTTGTCAGTTGCGTTTGCTTGCCCGGAGAATTAAACCGACCCGAGCGATTACTTATTCTGAAATTAATACTCGAAGCGGATTCTCTCCTCTCATATCCTCTTCTCTTCTCTTTGGGGATTTCGACCAAGGAGGATTCGAGGGGATCGGGATCGCCCGGGCTGTGCCGATCGGCTGCGATGAACTGCGAGACCTGCCATCTGAATGAACTGGTCAGATCCAATCCGATCCTCCCCCGCCCCCTTCTCCCCGTACCCTAATTTGTTCGTACACGTTGCTGAATATGGTCTTGTTGGTTGCGTGGTGCTAGGAGCTGGAGCCTCCGGAGATCAAAGATGTTCTGCGATGTAAGTTTTGTTTTCCCCCTCCTGTTTCGATTTCCTTCTTCACGATCTTGCTTTAAAGTTCCATCTTTTTTGTTCCCCTCCCTGTTCAGTTAATCAATTTGGTAGCATGTTAGTAAAATCCACAGTTTGTTAATGCTCGGTTAGTCAGCCCACTGGTGTCGGGGATTGATTTCATATGCCCTTTGTTTCGTGTTGACACTCTTTTTAAGCAATTGCGTTTATATGTGTCTTTTCTTCACACGGACCAATCATCAAGCATGGCTGCTACTTTTTTTTGTTTGTGGTTCTCCTTACTATGAATATCCTTGATGAATTTGCTGCAGGCATTCTGCATACGATATTCTTTCATCGAACTCTTACTCTTGTTCGGCCCAAGGATGTTGACTGTGACCTCTTTGAGATCACCTATGTGAGTATTACTTGCCCTGGAAAAGAAACTATGTGACTATTACTTTCTTATTACAGAAATAGCTGTAATATAGCTCTATTTCCTCCATATATTTGTTGTTGCAGACAATATTACTTAGTTCTAGCCTTCTAGGTTATATGCTGGTGTGCCGATATTTGTGACCTGCTCCAGCTAAAATAGCAGTCTTTGATTTTCTTTGTGTGTGTGTGGCCAGGTGCAATGTGGACTTGCAGAACTAGAAAAGGAGGTCGATGAAAAGATCAACCAGTTCATTGCTTGGGCAGAAAAACATCCAAATCGGAGAAGCCAGGTAGTTTGTTATGGTCGAACGGGAAGATGTGCTATTTATGTGATTTTCATTTTGATACATGGTAGCTGAATGCATCAGGTGTGCCTCTCGTTCTTCGATGAAAAGAATAAGCACCCAGGCTGGTTCAGCAACAAGACTGAGAGGATTTACTGGGAACAATGGTTCATCAATCTACATGTCATAAGCCCTAAAGGGCACAGCAAATCGCGTGGCTCCAAAGCACCAACAAATAGCAAAGGTATTTCCGGTTTTACGGTCATTTTCGTTGCTCCTTGCTAGGGCTCAAACCCAGGTCGAGGGTGTGCGTCTCCTCCACTCAGGACTTGTAGGAGTAGTTTTCCTAATTCTGTCATGTTCAGGAAATCAGGTATAACTTGTTAATTGTGACGCTATGTGCCTTCAGGACAAGCATTAGAAGAGGCCAGCTCAAGCTCAAGACGTGATGCGCTGGCCCTGCTGATCCAAGAAGTCCTGTTCCAGATCATAAACTACGCCAATGAGAAAAAAGACCATATTCCTCCAATCTCTGACAGGATATTCAATCACGAGATTTTAATCCCCAGGTGCGTATAGTTTCATACATGAAAATATGCGGGCAGCCTCCTTCGATAGATAGCATGTGGTCTCTGCAAGTTGGTTGAGGATGATTCATCAGTATCTGAATCTCCAGGTGACACCTTTTCCTTGGACGTGTGTTGACAGCTCTTCTGATTCTGTATTCGGGTGGAACGCCGACGTTCTTCGGAGAGCATTGAGCAGTGGACATTCGTACTCACTGAACTGAAGGTCCTTGTGCACTAAACGGACGGAGATGTGGATGTTGCTGTGCTTGGTTGTGTTGAAGAGGCCATCCGTCAGAGATGATTCATGGAAGCCACTGTTGTGTACAGAATAATAGTGTAGACTAGCAGGGCTGACTCTATTGCCGATGTAAGCACCGTGTGGTTCCTAGTACTTGTTTAGCTGTAAATATTACTCTTAGACAATCTGTGATCAATAATATTATGTTCCTTGTGCTGATGTATGTGTATTACTGATGTTACTAGCCTTTATTAACGGGAGCAGGAGGCTGTTTCGGTTGTATCAATTTTCTCTTTTTGGCTTCGAGATGGGGAAATGCAGTTATCATCATCTTTTTTTTTCTTTTCTGTGTGAGAGATCATCATCCTATTTTGGTTGCGTATGACTCAGGAGCCAGATTACTAGTTTAAACACATCAAAGTTTAAACACGTCTACAATCGAGATACAACAATACAGGAATAGCTCACACGTAGCGAAGGGTCAACAACAAACATTATCCATCTCCAGTCTTCCGGCGCTAAATTGGGCAGCCGGCATCGGCGCTATTTGCCGCCTGGGGCCGACGATTCCCGGTCGCGCCCCCAGCCCGCCCCCAAGCCGGCGATTTCCGCCCCAAGTTCACACCACAAATCACACAAACATGATTTTCTCCACATAGTTCAACATAGAAATTCATACACAAATATTTCAACATACAAATCCAGACACAAATAGTTTAACATACAAATCCGTACAAATAGTTCAATAATGCAAGCAAATAGAAAACTAGCCGTTGGTGTTGCCTTTACGTCTCCACAAGTGCTCCACCAAATCATTCTGCAGTTGTGTATGCATTTGTGGGTCTCGAATCTCTGGCGCATAGCGCGGAAGGCTGCCCATGTTGCCGACACCTGGTGCAAATCTGCAAGAGGACCTGTCGGTAATATGACTCAGTGTCAATCACCGATCATCCCGCTCGCTCTCAATGATCATGTTGTGCAAGATCACACAACAGTTGATCACCTCCCACATCTGAGTTTCGACCAAGTCAGAGTCGGGTACCGGACAACAGCAAATCGAGACTGTAGTGCACCAAATGCCCGCTTGACATCCTTCATGCAAGCCTCCTAGCACTTAGAAAACCAAGCTTTCGCGCTTCCTGGCACAGGGTTGGAGATAGTCTTCACAAATGTTGACCAATTTGGATAGATGTCATCTGCAAGGTAGTCGCCCTTTGTGTATTGGTGCCCATTGATCTCATAGTTAACCGGGGGAGCATGACCTTCAACAAGCTCACCCAAGACATTCGAGCACTGTAGAATATTGATATCATTTGTGAGATCCTGGCATGCCAAAGAAGGTATGCCAAATCCAGAAATACTATGTAGCCACTAACTCAAGTACCACACTTCAAGCTCCATTGTGGCCTTTGTACATCTCTGCCAAGTAAATGGAGAGTTCTTCCGTGACCAATGCATGCAGTCGATGATTCCAAGCATCCCAGGGAAGCATCTTGCTTCATTCGTTGCTAGGATCTGAGCAGTGTCTTCCGCATTAGGTGATCGCAAGTACTTTGGCCCAAACATTACAATCACTGCTCGACAGAACTTGTTCAAGCAATCAATGGCAGTGGACTCGGACATGCGCAGATAATCATCCTGCGAATCACCGGGAGCACCATATGCAAGCATTCTCATCGCCACCATGCACTTCTGAAGTGAGGCAAAGCCTACCGTGCCGACAAAATCTTTCTTGCATTTGAAGTAGGTGTCGAACTCCCGGATGGCATGCACAATGTCGATGAAGAGATTCTGTTTCATCCTGAAACAGCGTCGAAACACCGCCTCGTTGTGCACTGGACCATCGACAAAGTAGTCGGAGTAGAGGATGCAGTAGCCTTCCATCCGCTGCCTCAGCTTGCTCTTGCGACGACCAGGCGCCGAGCCACCACGTCGCGGCATCGCCTCGTTTGCGAGCAGGCCGGCAAGACGGCGGATGATCAGCAAGTGCTCTTCATCATCGGCGACGGCCTCGGCTTCCTCTTCCAGCAGATCAGCGAGCAGCTCCTCGTCGTCGGAGTCCATGGCGGCGGACAAAACACCGAACAATTCGCGGGCGAGGTGGGCGCGATTCTTCCCGAGAGTCGAGAGTCTTCCTTGTGGCTAGATCACGGCGGAGGGGAGGGGGCGGTGCCGACGGCTTGGAGGGGTGGTAGCCTTCCTAGCTGCTTGTGTGCGGCGGAGAGGGGAGGGGTGGTGCCGGCGGCGACATGGCGGCGACGGGAATGAATAGAGGAAGGGCGAGTCTGGGTGGGAAAAATGCGCTGTCTTACCGACTGTGCTGGCCCACTTCAACAGTCCCTGAAGCCCTGCTCGCCTGACCTGAAGAAGAAAGCGCAGCCTGGTGCCTCGGCCACGCCCACTTCGACCCTAAGATCAGACTTGGAGCTTTTGTCCGCGTTGGCGTCATGTAAAACCTTAACCTGCTGGTCAGGTCACGTTGATTTATCGATGGTTGATCCCTGTTGCTTTAAAAATAATTATCTTTATTACACAATCAACAAATTTAAAGAATAGAAGGACAAATATCTATTCTGACATTGTGATGCATGCATATGAATGTGAGATCAGAAAAAAAGGAAACAGAAAGTATACATTAACTCCGGCGAGTAGTAGATGTGAATATCTGATGTCAGAATCTATACTATCTATACTATTATTAAAAGAGCAAACTTGTGTTGATACATTAAATCTGAGCCCTTCAATATTTGACCAACGCTCCAGATCGCTCCAATGTTTGATAACTCAACACACCTTTTCAGTTTCATGTTAATTACATGAATTGCCACCGCTAAAAGAAAAGGTTCGTTAAAAAAAAAACCTCGCCTCTACTTCCAGCTGGTGCCGCCGCCTCTCCCCTACCCCGATCCTCTCACCTCTTCTCCACCTCCGACGCCGGATAGCTCGAACTCTGCCCGTCACGATCGCCGCTGCTGATCCGCTGCGGCTCTATGTCGCCTGGTTCCGCTACAAAGTCATCTCGGGCGGACGCGCATTGATTTGTCTCCGATCGAATCCGCTGCGCTGCACCTACGAATTACCAACGCGTGTGCGCGTCTTTGTCGTTTTGGTGCTGCGTTCCGTCTGCTCTTCAGATCGCATCCTCTCACTGGTGCTGCGTTGACGCCAAAGGCTTGCACAGGGAAACTAGCAGGCAGGAAAGATTTGCTAGCGCGACGGAATTTTTAGATTTGCTAGCGAGGATTGAAGTCGCCGGAATTTTTCCGTCACGGCGAAGGAAGGAAATTGATGTCTCCCATGGAGATCGGGAAGAGCACGCTCGATATTCTTGCTCTGCTAGCTGTCACAGGCATGCACGAGTCTCGGGTTCTTGATCGATCTGGAAATCAAGGAGAGCTTGCTCTTGCCGCACACGGATCGATCAGTATTGTGCAGTCTTTGCTGGCTCGGTATATTACGTGGAAGGAGGAACCAATAAGCAAGTTATCACCTGGAATACTATTAGTCGCAGCAATACACACCAAGGCTCCATATATTACGTGCTCGCAGACCGTGGAATGCAAAAGGGAATTAATTTGCAAATTTGACTGCACGCTGGATTATTATTTCGTGCTCTCAAATTTCTCAAACCGGTAAATCTATCTGGCCATCGGTAACACTTTATCTCACATAAAATATTGTTTACTTTGTGTTACTTGAACGTGTATACTGGTGGTTCTAATTACACGGTTTAGAAAGGAACATAATTTATTGACTTTGTCTTGAGAATATTGTTTATGTCATTGAACTGCTTAAACCGGAAAAGCCAAAGGGAAATGAAAACTATGGAATTTGAGTAAGGAAAATAGACTACTTCACATACTTACATCAATATGCTGAGTATGAGAGTGAACAAATTACATGGAATATTTTACATAACTTGGAGAAATATTTTTATTTCTTGTACTTCTTTTATTGGACACCACTCGCCTTTAGAGAAAGTTGGAATTCACTCCGAGGAAATTTATTAAACTCTTCGTCATATGGATTTTAATTTTGGAATTATTAACTTTAAGTGGGAGGACTATGAGTTATGTTTTTTTTCTTCAATGTGACATTTGTGGTAGTTTTGGTTTTACACTCCCACTAGAGGTTCAATTATTTTATCTCATTTACGACTTGGTCACATATCAAGGAACATAGTTAGTGGATTATTAATTCTGAAATTCGAAACTTAAGTGGGAGGATTGTGATAATTCATCAGTTTATACAGTATTTTTTGGACACTCCTACTCGAGATTATTTCATGATAGCACTTGATACAAATGTGACATTGAGAATATGACATAATTTGTGCAGAACTTACGCCCAAAGAGCACGCCTTAATCGCCGCGCACGATTACCTTCGATGTGAAGCTTGTGTGCTCCATGATGCTTACATTAATATCGTCCTCTTTGCAATATAAAATATATGATCAATGCAGAAAATGTAAAAAATAATAATCCCTTGTACGATCTTTCTTAATTCTGAATTGTCTCTTTAATTTGAAGATGTGCGTTGCACGTACATTCCAACTAGTCTATACTACTATTAAAAGAGCAAACATGTTGGGATACTTTAAATCTTGTCCGTTTAATTTTCGATCAACGATCCAGATTGTCCCGATGTCGAGCAGCAAACACTTTAAATCTTGTCCGTTTATTCTTCGATCAACGATCCAGATCGTGTTAAGGTTGGAAATTTATTTTTGTTCTTTCCAAATTGTTGTGCGGTTGTACGTGTTTGTGTCGTTTTGAAGCTGGACATCTATCCAGCCGGACGATCGTCAAGTTAATCTTGGCCGTAGTGGTTGTACGTGTTTGTGTCGTGTTGAAGCTGGTCATTTATCCGGCCGGACGGTCGTCAAGTTAATCTTGGCCGTAGTTGTTGGCATGATTGAGTTTTTTTCTCCAGATTGCACGTAAGCCTTGCACTTTCCAAAATTGCTGTGCGTGATCAATCTTGTGCGTGATCAATCTTCACCGTTAATACATCTTAGTTTTACTCTGGTAAATCTCCACCGTTGTTTGTCTCCGTCGCCGCTCTGTGCAGCGCTAGCGCGCCTTCGTTCGCCGTCGAGGACGCAGTTGCCGTCAACGTCACCGACTTCAACAAGAACTGTATGAAGTCTCCCCTGTTCTTCTCCGTGAGCACGTGCACGCCTACAACTCGGAGCAGAGCAAGGAAAAGCACGAGCGTGACGATGGCTGGGCTGGGCATCGTGAGGTTCAAAAGTTTCAGTGGGAAACGGCAGCGACGCTGGGCCGTGCTCCGTCGTCCTCCGCGCTTGCTGCCGCCCGCTCTCACGCCCATGAGCACCGCGCCGCAACTCCAATCCAGCCTAGGCCCGTGCAGCTCTTCCCGGCAAAACCCTCACCACACGTGACCGATGGGCCAGAGAGAGATCGATGCTGGAGTCCGGTCACGGTATGTTTAAACCTCGCTGCCAACTTCGAGGATCGCCTCTGCACCTAAGAAACAATACAATTATCGCTACAGCAACCAGTCCCTTCCATGGTTGCTCACTCATCTGCTCCCACTACATCACCACGCTAAAACTGCAGGATCCACAATACCACAAGGAGATGGTGGGGAAGTGGGAGGAGGAGATCAGGGAGCTGCGATGCCGCCAACGAACAGAACCGTGCCGTCCTTCACAACGCCCAGCCCAGCTCTTCCACATCCGCCAGTAGGGCAGCTCTCAATCTCATCTGCTTCAGCTTGCTGCTCCACAAGATTTTCAGTTCAGGTAAGGCAAATAACCCGTCGATAGGCTCCTAGGACATATGCGACGATTAATCTCTCTACTAATCCATCGATCCTAATTTTTCTGATTTCCATCTCATGTGTATGACAATACGACGCACTGTTCTCTTCGTGGCAACTGCCAGAGACGCTCCCGCCGCCGGCGTCGGTCATGCTATAGACAAGAGGCCGAGTTGCGGACAAATTACCCGTTACCTCCTGAAGCGAAAGATGGTCAAAACACCACTCTCCAACGCTATGCGGTCTCCCTCAGCTCAGTGTTCAGGTGCCGCCGCCAATATCACAAACTCTGCTGACCAACCGTCAGTTCGTGGCTCATGCCTCCGTCAGAGACGAGGACTGCATGAGACTCACTACCGTCTTGGTATGTTCTTGTGTTGAGCATGAGGTAAGGACCGCGGCTCCCAGCCAGATCTACAAATTTTTGCATTCGACTTTGGGGCTCTTCTTCAGAGAAAGCATGAGGTGTTTGCTCATTCCACAGTAATATTTTTACTCATCTGAAAATTTAATAAACAATTGGAATACATATGGTTAAACAGAAAGACTCAGTTCTCTCTTCCCACATCCGTCCAATTGTGCTATGAACTTGTAACGATCTACCATTTCAATATGCATTCTCATGCGCAGGCATCTCCATCTGAATATTTTGATATTACAAATATAGTATTTCTTTTATTTGTATGCCCTTTTTTGTGTACTTCACATGTGTTTCACAAGTGAACAAAAGGTAAATTATATCAACAATCCCGAAAAATAACAAACACCCTCTTCTCTTATCACCATTGCTAACTGGAAGGACAGTGAAGTAATTCTCATGAGATATTTGATCCGATTTTAATTTTGTATCATGAAACCTATTTAAATACCTTGGTAAAATAACTCAATGAAACAAATATAGATTTAAAGATCGTGTTTATATTATACTAAGTTATGGGATGTGCGTTGCACGTGAGTTTGTGCATATTGTATAGTTCTGAAGGCCTAAAGCATTCCATTGTTGAGTGAGCTACCATTGTCCACCAGCGCTAACATGCACGGGAAAATAAAAAACCGTGTACTCTAATCCATTATATGAATTATTGTCATGTGTATGTGGAAAGTTGTGTTATATTTGTTAATAATTGCAAAATCAATAAACATTGATGAAATTTAAAGAGTGAGAATTTGAGAATCCATTGAAATGACAGTGTGCAAACTTAAGAGGCAAACTTTTTAGAGAGGCTCTCCAAGTTGAAATATAGAGTCAAATTTGACGGTTCCATTGGAATTCTCCACAACATGTGATTTGTTAGAGGACATAATGGAAAAAAGGGCGAACAGAGGGTAGGGTCACGTTGGTCAATAACATTTGGATCACGTCAATACTTTTCGTACAAATCTTGATTTTTTTTCTCCATTTGAAACGCACGCGTATGTGTGCTAGCTGTGTCCAAGAGTAAAAAAAAAGTCATATTATTTGATGATTTTGAAGGTTTCTGTAAAAAAAAAAATTATTATAGTTCACGGGAGATATCTTGTCCAATTTTTAGTGACATGTGAGTGGATGGTTTGTTGCACATACTCTTACATTATTGTAGCATGAAACTTATTTAACTGGGTTGGTAGAAAAACTCAACGAAAAAATAAATTCAAAAGATGTGTTTATACTATAATAAATTATGAAACGTGCGTTGCACGTGCACCTTGACTATACTATTAAAAGAGCAAACATGTTGGGATACTTTAAATCTATACCATTCAAATATCTGATCGACGCTCCAGATCGCTCCAATGTTTGACAACTCAACAATGTCCGATTTTTCCCGTTTTACCCTCCCACCAAATCACATAATACTACTAAATTGCCACCGTACCGATTCGTTCTTCAGCACACCTTTTCGTTTTCGAAAATTACATAGATTGCCATCGTGGGTCCTCTTCCTGGTTCGATCCCTTCCCATCCCCTGTCAAACCTCCCGGCCGCGTCCTATTCCCCTCCGTCCGAACGCCGCCACGCGTGCGTGCGTGCGCCGCCACCAGACGCAGCCGGAATCGAGTCTCCGCCGCGCCTGGTGCTCATAGGGGGCGCGCGTCTCTGCCGCGAGACACTGGCGCCGTGCCGCCGCACGTTCCTACCGCCGTCGCACGTCCCCAGTGTCTCGGCATGGACGCGTCGCTGCACGTCCTTAGCACGGCCGCCTGCTTCCCTGCTCCCACGTCGCCGAAGCGTTCCGAGGCCGAGGTGTGCAGCAAGAGATTCTCCATCGAGCCACGGCCAGCGCCCGCACTCCCCTCTCCGGACTCAATGCTCCATGGTCGCTTCCCGCCGCCCGGAGCCTCCGTCCAGATCGCGCAAAACGGTAGCACGCCAACACGAATGCGCAGGTAATCGACCGGTGCGCGTCACGCAGCGGCGCCATCGAAGTTGCCGTCGGCCGCGCCGCCGGTGCGAGTGGTATCACCTCTCCGTGGATACGAGTTTAATTTGGTTTGTCTTCTCATCTTCAACCTCCCCACCTGTTCTATTACGTCCGCTGCCTCTGTGTCTGCTCATGCAATCTACCTATTTGCTGCTATCGCCCACACATCAGGTTGCCTACATGGGTGTTCTGGTCGTGAGATTCTCTGCCTCTCTCTCTCTCTCTCTCTCTCTCTCTCTCTCTCTATTTAATCATCTTGGTGCTCAAGTATGTTAGACAGTTTGTTACGGATGTGAGTCTGAAGGTTATGCTCAACATGATCTTGCCATTATTTGTTTCTGTCAATGCATGATTTAGACGTCAATCTGCAATGCAATTTCTGTACTGCTCTTCATGAATTAATAAACGACATTCATTTGTTGATGAGTTAATAATTAAAATTGTCTTCACAAGAAAAGTTAGCGTTGTATATATAGGCACATCTTTCCAGGATATTTCAGTTTGTGGTAATACATAATCAGTAGGTCTTTGAAACATGATTCTTCATCTAATATTCTGGCTATGCCTCCAAATTGTAAGAATAATTATTGGTTGCTCCTGATAATGCACATATTCAGTCAACTTATGCAGGCAGTTGTGTCTATCTTTCTGCTCATTGCGTGAGGCTTTGAATCCTGGAATGTTTAGTATATCCTCTAGCAGAATCTGCAGTTATCGTACTCTGGATTCTATTAAAAGAGGTCCTGATGATGTATATCTTACATTGTATTGACAACAACAACATCCAATCAGAAGCTATTGCTCTTTCATCTACTTTTTTTTTTACCTTGAGCACAAAATGACCGATATTTAAACATGGAGCTGCTCCATTGGAGCAGGAGCATACAAACTCAATTGATGCACTGTTGAGTTACGAGCTTTGCCTTGACTTTTCCAAGGGGGCTATGTATTGTAAGGAGATAGGGTTGAAAGAAGAGTTTTAATAAGCAGCGCAATGCAGAGGTTTATGCCTGTTCTGTCCAGGAATTGTTTTGGTCGGTTCCAGTCACCCGAGGCTCTACTGCTGACGCTCACCTTCAGCCTTCATCAAATGTGGCAGACAGGTACACTTTAGTACCCATTCACTTCAGCAAGCAATCGTGTGCACATCACAAATAATGGTTAGCTTGGACATCTCAATCTAACATTCTAACTACATGTTTCTTTCTCTATGCAGGTAATGATATGTTGTAGGTAGTCAAGCATAGTCTGGTCTTCTCTGAATCAAGTATGTTGTACTTACTACATTTTAATTCTAGAATCCGCTACACAGTCTTGACAGGGATGTCCTCGGAACATATGAGGAGAAATTCTGGGGGGTACTTCATTGATTAGACAAGCAAGAAATACGGAGCATCACTGGTGAAACATCGAACATGTACTCCTTTTCATGCAAATGAATCAGTGGGCCTGCATCTTTTTATTCCAAAATAGCATAAACTTCTAATGCCCATGATTCTTGGACTATCATATCCTGGGCAATTTTTTAAAGAGAATCATGGAGGAAAATTTCTTGTTTAAGTTGCACCTTCTTAAATCTGCAATTCTGTATATTACCGTCTGTTTTTTTAAGAGAATCATGGAGAAAAACTTATTGGCTAAGATGCGGCTTCTTAAATTGCAATTATGTATATGCTTCCAACAATGCAGTAATTCATATTTCAAGGTGTTTCTTGTCGACAAATTGTTTTATTCTATTAGGTACTAAGGTGTAAATAGTTCAGATCATTTTTGTTTTCTTGGTTGCAGATTAACTTTTGCAGCAAGTGGGAAGCTAAACCTCAAGTTCAGTGATTTTGGAAAAATAAACTAGGGGCATATAGTATTGTAATATAGAACATCACGTGCTCCGGCTTTGAGTGGAGATCTGACAATTTGGTAAAAAAAATTGACATAAACTTACTTGTCTTTGATTTCCAAAAGGCCAACAGATACTTTTGCACTCACACTGCTTCAAGTGAAACAAATCAAAAAATGGTGAATTTTTTGGTTGATAATAGTAGGAAGTTTGTGCTAGGACAATTCTTTTCATGGCAATAGGTTGCCAGCTATTTTACAATTGGTTGTTTTGTCCAGTCATGGATTGCAGCATATTCATACATATTTTTAGTTTTGTTCCAGCCATATCTTGCAGACCTCAGTTTAAAGAAAATCCAGTAAGGACCAACTGTACAATGTATCATTCTTAATCGGAATAATGTGTACATTTTTCAATGAGATAATTTATGGTCGATCTACAATCTTTATTGGTAGCCTTGTTTCTCAGGGCTTAATGAACTGATTGGAAAATAATATTTTTATGATTTCCTGTCATCTGTTATCAAAGTTCAGAATCCATTCATTGATTTAATATCGGTCAACATGAAGTGTTTTGACAGACTGTATAGACGTGCATTGCATGTGCATGTGTACTACAATCATCGATTTATACAAATCATCTCCACTAATAAGTTCTGATTACTGAGTGAGAAAAATGGTTGCATTAAGACTGGGGTGCGTGGGAATGTTGGTACTCAGGACAACCACCTGCACCGAAAATTTCAGTTCAGATTTATGTTGCACCGAAAATTTCAGTTCAGATTTATGTTGAACTTGTCATGTGATTGTTACAATTATCTTTTTGACAAATTTAATTTAATTGTGATGATTAGCATATGGAAGAAATCTTAAGATTATTCGTGCGTTGCACGTGCACGTTCACTAGTAATGCTACAAACGACATTTGAATCACGAGTGCATATCTATAAATTTAGTTTTCGAGATACCCAAAACAGCTACAAGAAAATAACAGCAGGTCAACACAAAGCATGAGTTTAAACTCGCAATGTTCTCACACGATATCACAACTTCTACTGCTAAGACGAACTCAACTATAGCCTTCAGTTCGCACGCTGCCTCTTCAGGGGAGCGCCCTTCGAGGCTGGAGATTCAAATGTCGTTTTGCTTTCTCCCTCCGCCGCTGCCTCTCGTCTTCACTGTCAGATTCACTGGCCATCTCCATGTCAGCATCCCTTGCCTTGCGCTCCATCTCGTCCCATGACTCGGCGCCATCATCATCTGAGCCAGCCAAGGGAACCTCATCCTCACCAGAATCCACCACTGATTCTCTGTCGCTGTCTTCGTCATCCGATTCTGAGCCTGACTCTGAATCAGATGGCTCGTACTTCTCATCCTCTGACTCGGTATTCTCCAAATCTGAGTCACTAGCATCTGGATTCAAGAATTCCCACCTGTCATTCTTGTCAGAATCTGGATGGTCTAGACTCTGAGGACCTGGCGCCAGTTAAGGTTCAGTTTCGATTCATAGTACTTATGTTGATATCATTAAGCCAATCTTTGATCTTGTCAAGAGATGCCATTGGAATGACCTCTATGCGCACAACATCTCGCTTTAAATCTTGAAATACAAATACCATGTCGAAGGATTTCTGACCCAGGGCCACCCTTTCCAAGCAAACAATCTCGACCTCCCTCAACGAAGTTACAAGAACGGTGATTCAACAAGCTGTACTAGGCAACTTGGAGTAGGAACAATAAAACATGTTGTTCTGCCATGAACTCCATTGAAGCCAAGCTCCTGTGATGGGCTTTCAAAATGTAAGCCGAGCTGTCAAATCTTGGCTGGGACCAGACGGAAACAACCCTTTTCACAAACAGCTCAAATGTCCATTTATTTCCTTCCTCTTTGCCCTTTCACGCTGCTCTTCCTCAATCTCATCAGGATCCCATGCTGATCGGCGTTTAAGACCAACCGAATCCACAACATCCATCACTTCATTGTAGAACTGCACGTCCCTAGTCTTCTTGTTACCCACCATGATCTCATCGTACAGATGGAAGTGGAGCAGCGTTATCATGTCTCTCTCTGCTGGCTGGAAGAAGGCATGCTTTATGTTGCTGAACATAATATCCACCTTTTCAGATTTAGATGCAGAATATTGAAAACCATTGACATGGGCCACCAAAGTTCCAGGGACCTTCCGCCCACGGCCAGCAAACGATGGCCGTATCCACAGATCAGGAAACTGAATCCTATCCCTCCTCATCCATCACATAGTTGAAGCCTTTCCTGACTAACCAAGCTCGCTCTTCTAGCTCTTTCAGCGACTCCTTTTTGAAGAATCTTCACCGATTTAATAATATCATCAGCATGACTTCTGTCTTTGGAAAGGAAGGTGACTGCTTCAAGAAAATAAAGTTCTGCAAGTGAGGGGCATGGAGACTGGAAGCAGTGCCAGGGACATTAAATGTAATGCTGACATAAACTCCTCGGTTGCAATCCCCACGGATTTCCACCTTTTTTATGTACAAACATGAAAGGGAACAGTAACTCCATATATCGGTAACAGGATAGCCTCATTCTGTTTGTCCACCTGAATCTCCAGTCGATTGGAACCAGGCATGTCACTTGCACTCCTGTATGCAACCAGTTCCTCCATAGCTCTGGAACGGCTATGTCCCTCCAACAACTTATGATCGACAGCACCACTTCTCATTGCTGCTTCACTAATTTTGTTCTTTAAGATTTCTGACTGAAGCTGTTTCCTAAGGTCCTCCTTAGGTGTCCTGCTACGGGATCGCAAATTTTCTCTCAGTGGGAGACTCAACTCTGGTTTTAGCACAGGTTTAACTGGGACCATAACCTCTGCTTTAGGAGCTGGTTTCATAGAAGGTAATTCCGCATTTTCCTCATCAAATGAATAGAATGCATCCCCATCAGCCTTGGAGACAAAAGCTGTCAAGACTTCAGGATTTTCCTTGCAGATCAGAACAGTGTCAGCCAGCCATAGAGAGAATTCTTTGGCCTTGTCATTGTTTGTCTTGTCACAGTTGGTTTTGTCTACAAGGTTTTGGAAACCAAGTGAGACATTAAAGATCATCCCCTCCTTTAGTGTCCGGTCATTTTTCTCACTCAAGGACAGCCATGTTTCCCGGAACTCAATACCAATTCCTGCTCCAGCTGACTTGGTAAGGAAAGGAAGAAGTCCGGGAGCTTTGTCCCTGACCACAGCAACTGCAGCCTGGTAACTGGAACTAACCTTGCTACCTGGTGTCAAAGCAGCAATAGCGGCATCATGCGCTTGACGGAGAACCTTATATGCATTACATTTGTCTGCAGTACAATCAATCAGTAAGGTTCTTGCGACATTTGAGCAGTAACCACTGTACTTAGCACCCAAAGCACAGATAATGACGCTTCCAGAATCATAGTACAGATCATCATCATTGCTAAAAGCAGCAGGCCTAAGGTCATACTTGCCTCCACTTTGAAAAATAGGAGGGTAGCATATGTCAACATTTTCTGCCTTTAGTTTAACATCTATATTTATTGGGGAAAGTAGTATCTTCTCTGCCAGAACCATCAGCTTTGAATGTGTTACTTTCCTTTCATCCACTATGATCTTCTCCACCTTTGGAACTACATACTTCCGCATAACTGATGCAGCTAAATATGCAGCCTTTTTCACATATGTAATCTCGGTATCATCTTTCACAGCAAGAAGCTCAGAGATGCCACTTGACACATCAAAAAGCTTTAACCTTGATCCATGCAGCTTTTCAGACCATGCTTCAAGAACCTTGCCATCAGGCTTCTCTCTTGCTAAGTGCCCAACAACAGCATGGTTAGAATGTGCACATACAGCACATATGATCTCATCCATTAAGGCAGATCCATCATCACCCTTCCTCAGTATATGCAATATGATATCAACACCAACCGCTTTAGAAACAGACATCAAGGATTTAAGCTGATCACTATCTTTCTGCCTGCACAGGAAATGGATCTGCCTGCTGAGAAAGACCATTATAGTTTCTGGGAACTGATGGCCAAAAAACCACATGCTCAAGGCTAATGATTTCTGATATCGAATGTCTTCAGAGGGTGGAGGGGTAGCAACAGCAATTGCACATGAAGATCCCCAAATATCAGTCGCATGCTCCGTCCAGTGGTGATAAAACTTCTTCAAACATTTGATGAATTTTTCTGGACTGACTACAGGAGAAGATCCAGTAACAGAGGCGGTGCTCTATCCAATTCTTCAATAATAGCCATATGTAAAATATAACCACAGTACCTAAAAACAAAATGTATGTTGCAACCATAGATGTGAGTACAGTATGAACATAACAAATCATTAAGAACAAGCAGAACAAACAGGTTTGTTAAGCTACAAACAAGTAACACAAACTACGGAAAATTGCCAGCATATAAGGTTTGCTTCACTTCAATCTCATCGAGCATAAATCTTTTCAATGATAACCAATTCAAAAAAAAAATACAACAGCATTTAACTAGAAATCAAAAAGTTGATACTTCACATTATATTTTCATGATTTCGCATGATTAATCTCATAGTATATTCGATAAACCTTTATAATATCCAACTAAGCAGTGGCGTACACTGATGATATAGATTTTCTATTGCTGATTGCCAGTTCTTAATCTAATTCAGATATTCAATCTCTTTCTCATAGCAATCTTCATAGATAAAACCACCCAGTACTCAAGTATAATTTATGAACAGTCTAATCGAGAAAATATTGAATTGAGAAAAATGTCAGGAGTAGCTCATGGTTGCAAGGAAAATGATGTCGTGCACCCATATTCTTTCCTTTGCAGAAAAAAATTATGTACATCAAACACTATGATCAACCAAGTCTGACAAGTCACGTCCATGTTTCAATCAAATTTGCAGTTCACTTCTTCCCAAAATTTATGTTGTTAATCAGACGGGTAAGAAATAATTGGGTGGTTGCAAAAATATTTTCAACACTTCATGATAAACAATAACAAATTTGATGCAGATTATACATTATTTCTTCTTCAAACCTAACCAATTGATTTGCAACAAGAAAGTGAATGAGTTGATCATAAATTAAAGCACCAAGTAGGATGCGAAAAAAAATAGATGGAACCAATTTTCGTTATTTTACCTATCTTAATCATAGGTTTTCACAAACGTTTTAGGTTTGTTAATGTACAACAGGTACCATAAATTGATGCCACAAATTTGTTGTGATTGTTTTACAGATCTCAACTCAAATTGCTTCCTTGGATTAATTTTGGCAAAGAATTGATCAATCAAGTGCAAGATATAAAAGTCTTTCACCGTTTTTCTAAACCTAGATTGATGACTGTATTTCCAGATTTTGTTGGTTTAGATATTTGCAGATTCGTTCAAGCTCTGGCCAAATCCAATCTCTTGTTATATAAATTCGATATAAAAAAGTTGCAATTACTGAGGCACTAATTTAATATGAACAGCCGACCCCGATCAACCACAAGAAACGCAGAAAGAACAGGCTCAAGTGGAAATTTTACCTGCAAGAATTCCCGAGTTGTTGGCAGATTCAGGGACCTCCGGCAACCAATTGCTTACTTGGATTGATTCTGGCAAAGAATTGATCAATCAGGTGCAAGAGATAAAAGTGTTTCACGGTTTCCTAATTCAAGATTGATGACTACACGTGCAGATTAGTTTAGGTATTTACAGATTTGTCTAGTTCAGGTACTTGCAGGTTCGTAAAGGCTCGGGGCAAATCCAATCTATTGTTATATAACTTTGATATAAAAAGTTGTGAGGCACTAATTTACAGAGAAAATCCCAAATTCAATATGAACAGTCGACCCCGATCAGGCGATCACCCACAAGAAAAGCTGGAAATTTTACCTACAAGAATTCCCGAGTTGTTCGCAGAATCAGGGACCTCCGGCAACCAATGCTACCAGGGGAAACTGCCAACGAAGAGCTTCAATCTCGGCGTCGAAAGCGCACCACCTCTTCGCAGAACCGCAGCAACAATCTCGATCACAATGGAAGAGGCATCTGGGCGTGGGCGCTTATATAGGCCCCGCCCGCGCACCGACCTGGATACGTACGCACGCGCCTGAGGCGGCGCGTGGTGGACCCGAGGCGTCACGGCGGACGACGAAGGCGACTCCAGCGGAGGCGCGTAAGCCGGCGGCGTGGACGACCCGTGGCGGAGATTGTGTTGGCGGGGTGCGTACCAGCGGCCGGTGTCGGCATGGTGGCCGGCGGGGCTAGGGTTTCCGGAGCGGAGGCGCCGCGGCGGAGGGCGAGGGAGGAGAACCGTGGGAGAGGAGGAGATGGTAGTCCTGAATTAGCGGGTGTTTTTACTTACTTTATGGCGAAAACAATTATCGGGTGTTTTGTTTCGGTTTTGGTTTGGGTTGTTCGGTCCGCATCGGGGCCAGTGGGTCTGCTTAAAGCCTATATGGGTCGTGCCTAGCAGGCCGACTCGTGGGCACGCTTTTGCGGCCCGGCATGGGCACAGCACGGCACGGGGATAAATGGGCCAGACCGGCATTTGGCCCGGCAGGAACTAAGACCAATTGCCAAAACGAGGAATATGCAGTGGATATTTCGATTTTCTTCAAAAAACGGGCTCATGTAGCTTCCGAGCCGTTTGAAGTTTCCGGTGCTTAGCACCTCCTAAATGGTATGCTCCCGTGCTACCATAAAAAACAATTTTAAATATTTTAAAAAAGTATGAAAAGGTGCAATTGTTCATAAGATATACTGTACATGTCTACAAGCTCCAAAACTTTTAGGTCCAAATTCTAATTGAGCATTGTAATCTTTTTTGTTTCTCAATGCTCCTTTCAAGTTATCCTGAAAATTTTAGAGGTTGTACACACATATCTTTTTAACACTCACACTTTTTCGTAGAATTTTTAAAAATGTTTCAATTTTTTTAAAAATAGCACAGGGAGTACCTAAAGGTGGTAGCCCTAGATATTCTCTTTCGCCAAAACGATACAAAACCATTCCACCTTGGTATTCTCGGGTCATGTGTGTAACCACTACCCATCCCACCTTCTGCTTGGCACACCATCAGTTTGGACTTCACCAAAGTCATGTTGACACAATGTCATCCTTGTTGCCAACGATCAGTTGACAAAATTTGGACATGTCATCCCTATCAAGCACCACGGCAGCATCCATCTCTCAGGTTTTCTAGAAAATATACAAGATTGTCATCAGCAGCTTCTGGCGGAATATATTCAAGTTAGCGGATGCAACTCTCTATCTCGGTTCTTTGTATCATCCCCACATCGATGGACAAACTAAACGACTAAATCAATTACTCAAGACCTATTTGCGTTGTATGTTCATACTAAACCCGCGAAATGGCCAATTGGTTGCCCCAAGCAGAGTGTCGGTACAATACGACCTTCCATTCTGGTATGGTCCATCTCCATTTCAAGTTTTGTTGCGAGAGGACACATAGATGTGATAGAATGGCTTTGAGAGTGCGCTGCATTGATAACATTGATCCAACAACACTTGCAGCATGCTCCAGAGCGGATGAAATCTGGGCGGGTGAAAAACGCAGTAAAAAGACATCTTTTGGTGAATGATTGGGCTTACTTACGTTTATGGTTGTATCTCCAAGCTTCAGTTGCACTAAGAACCTCGTGGAAGCTGAGTTTCAAGTTCTCTGGTCTATATCTGATTATGTAAAAAGTGGGTAATGTGGCATATAAATTGCAACTTTCTAGAAACCTCTCGCATCCATCATGCCCCGCGGGTGTCTCAGCCGAAGAAAGCATCCCAAGACTTTGACACGCTCAGTGCATAATTGCCCTTAACTCTTTTGCAAGTGCAGGATCAGATTCAATCCCCGCACATCCTTGGTTCATGCTTGGTGCGGTGTGGCGGCAAGATGGTGCCCCAAATCCAGTTGACATGGGATGGACTACCACTTGCTTGCACTTCTTTGGGAGCCGATGTTCGTCGTTGTCAATGCATATCCAAATACAAAGGCTTGAGGACAAGCCGGTTCAGTAGGGGAGGGTAATGTCACGACACGATAGTTGAGTGAAGCTCTGATGGTGACAAAGAGAACACACAGGCGATAACGGATTCATGTAGCCATATGGATAAGAAGGCTAAGACCACACGTGGACCATTACGGCCCATCGGCGTCGAGAGTGCTACTTAAGGCTTGGCTTGATCATCGGAGAGTTAGCACACTGTAAACTGAATCATAAACCCAATCTGGGATCTCTCCTCTTCCTCCTTGATTGATGGTGAATCTCATTCAAATCCCTTGTACCCAAGGCATAGAATTGTGAGTGACATAGATGCCTGTGTGAACATAGTTTCATACAACCGGTTCAAAAGAAGAAAAAAAAGTGTCCCATACAGCATAAATTTCCAAATTCAACTCAACTTCCCATCTCATATGCTACTGACCGGGCAGGAAATTCATAATAAATAGTAAAGCAATTTTAAAATATCTAAAAAATGGTACTGTAACAAATAGATTCAAGTGGTACCTGCAAAGTTTCGTTAAAAAATGACATTTATATTAGCACGTGGGAAAAATATATTTAGTGGTCAATATGGGATTTAAAAATGTCCAAACTCTACAACCCTGCTCCCTTTCCTTCCTCCTCCAGAGCCCTGCTCTCCCCCCTGCGCCTCCGTTACCCGCCCCCTTTCCTTCCGCGTCCCTCTCAGACCGCCGCGCGCCCCTCCTGCAACCTTTCTCCCTGTACTCCGCCAGCGCGCGAGCGCTCAGAGGCACCAAACCCACCAAGCCGCAGCAAGATTCGAGGGGGCGGCAGTGGCGGATTGACCCGAGATTCCCGGCAAGATGAAGTACGTGCCGGCCACCGTCGGCGCTGTGAGCGGGCTCGGCAAGGGCGTCAGAGTCAGAAGCATTGACGTCCTTCTCAAGGCGTGCGGCCTCCGCACTACGTCCATCAATACCGGTACCGGTACGTGCTCGCCGCCGGCCGTTTGATGTGGTGTAGAAGCGGATATGTTGTTTGATTACTTGGCTTGTGCGCGCGTGAGAGGCAGATTTCATTTATACTGTTTTTCATTTGAGGAGATTGCTTCGTTAGTGACCTAGTGGAAAAGAGGTTTTTAGACTCTCCAAAGGGAAATCCTTCCGCTGCTTTCTACTTCAGTATAGGACCATTTTGGGGTGTACTAGCATCTACTAGTATCTTTTGCTGCTCGAGGAGTAAAGGTTTGAGATGTGAATAATGGTGGCCTATCCATGATTGGCCAGTGTTCTAGAAGACTGGCTAGCATTTATGCGTGTATGGGATTAAGATTTGTGATGCATGGATACGTTCTCAGATATCTGAACAAAATATCCTCTACTATCCGTTGTAATCCTTGACTTGATTCCTTGTTTTAAGCTTGTAGCCGTGTGGCCTCCTGAACCATTGCGGCACTTTGGGCTTGATTTTACCTTTAGCCTAGTATAGAAATAAATGCTCAGTTGCTTGCTCTGGCTTCATGAGGTTGACATCTTCTCTTTGTGTTATCTGAATATGCAGATCCTTACCTTAGCACCAATGCTGGGACTATGCCCCCGCTCAAACATGGTGAAGCGTTTATGTTAGATGATGGTGGTAGCGGATTCTATAACGGCTAAAATGTTTGGTCACCTCGTTAAGTGGTGTTTGTCCATCTTGCAGGTGGACTTAGAACTTGGGAACTGCGAGCGGTTTCTTGATACTAAAATCACCCGGGACAACAATGGAAAGATCTTTCAGGTAAGCTAATTATTTTTCCTTTCTACATTTTATTTATATCACTTTAAGGTCTGAGAACTGGCACAGAAATGTATTTAACGTCCCAACATCACATTCACAACAGCTTTGAGATGTTTCTGTTGATGCTTACATTAATATACTTGCACTTCATAGGAAGGAAAATGCTTTCTTCTTGTGTACTAGATTGTCGAGCAGATTAAGAATGCCGGGGAATTATTAGTATGATTTAACCACATAGATATACAAGAGTAATAGGTTGTCAAATATTTGACATTGTAAATACAGTTGCTGACTTGATGTTCCCTGCATAACAAGCTGTTCTGACTTTCTTATTTTTACCTTACCTTGTGTTGATGACAGTCTTTAATTGACAAGGAGAGGAAAGGGGAATACTTGGGAAAGAATGTGCAGGTGAGGATCACCTCATGCGTACTTATCTTTGTCGTTTTTCTGTTCCGGTAACTAGTGTATGTATGTTTCTTCGAGTGCTGATCATTAACTGAATTTTACTAAAGATTGTGCCACACATCACAAATTCCTTACAGGACTGGATTGAGCCTGTTGCGATGATACTGGCGGATGACATGGATGGACCAGCTGATGTATGTGTGATAAAACTGGGCAGAACAATTGGTGGGCATGAGTTCAACACTGAGGATTTATCTACCCCCTGCTCAATGGGAGGCATCGATCATTGATCCGGCAACACTCGAGGAATGAGAAGGGAAGCTATTTCCACCTATCCAAGAGCTCTCTCCCGGCCCCACCCCACAAGCCCGAAATGTTCTTCCTTGCTTACCGCCTCGTCTCCTTTCACCACACGCCGGTGCACGAGGGAAGCACCCTTCAAAGCCCCTCCCGAACCCATCTCCCCGTCTGAGCTCGACACCATCTCCATGCTCATCCCACGCCTCATCTCTGATGGACATGTCCCTGCCGCTGGCCGCCTCCTCTCCGCGGCGCTCCTCCTGCCCGGTTCTCCGGAACGCCTTCCATTCTCCCCACTCGCCGAGCACCTCGCCTCCCTGCCCACCCTCACACCAGCCTTTGCCCTCCTCACCACCCTCCGCCACCACCCAGTCCGTCCCTCGGCTTTGCCCCTTGCCACCCCGCTCCTTAGCAACCTCCTCTCGATGCGCCGTGCCCGTGACGCTGCCTCCATTCTCCGCTGGCTTTGCCGCCCTGACTCCTCATGCAGACCAGACCACACCACCTACGATATCGCCGTCGCGGGATTCTGTAGGATCGAGGACACCAAGAGTGCGCTTGTTGCCCTCCGGGAGATGGCCGCGGACGGGGTTCGGCCCTCACAGAAGCTGCAGGGGGCGGTGCGGGATGCGATGCTGCAGGACGCGAGGATCGAGGAGGCTTGGGCTCTGGAAGAGACCATGAAGCTGCCAGAGTCTAGGAAGACGGTGGAGTTGGTCGACAAGTTTCTTGGAGCGTGGGAGGACTGACTTACTGTCTACAATGGTTTGGTGCTTTCCTGCTTTGGATCATGCAAAAGGTCAGAAATTTTCCAGACATAGTAGTAGGATTGTTTTTCTGTGCAGTATCGATGTAGTAAAAAATCTGGCCTGGATGTGTTAATCTGGCACAAACTATATGCTTGATGATTGAGTGTAGCGTTCCTGAAGTGGGGATTTGTATTGCGATTATTATGGATGCAAACATAGATCTCAAGACTGATGGGAAGATGAGCGTCTTGAATATTCGAGTAGTACTGAAGAATCACAATAATGATCAAAAGAGGGAGAAACATAAAAAAATCTTTGAGGCATTAGTCTGTTAATGTTTAAATTAGGTTTGTATTTGTATAATATGAAACGGGCTTGACATTCAGTAAATACCATATTGTCCAAAGTTCACAACGGATTTTAAACAGCGAACATAACTACACATCTACACATGACAAATAGAGTCACTGAAAAATTGTGCAACTATCATCAACTAAGTACGTGTTTTGGAAATAGCTAAATACTAATCCCTCTGTTTTTATTTACTTCGTGTTCTGGGTATTTTCAAAGATATACGAAAAAATATTAAATATATAATATGAAAGTATATCTTATGAAGGTTCTAATAATGTTAAAATTTTGTTGTAAATGTTTGTATTTTTTCTTTTTTTATTTGGTCAAATTTTAAAAAAAAATTAACTTCGACTAAACCCAGAATGCAAAGTAATTGTAAACTAAGGGAGTACTAGGCATCCCATCTAGTCCTATGCGGGACAATCATCGATCAAAACAAATCGGTGTAAGTCTAAGCACATATCGTGGTTAACAAATCATAGGAGAAGAAGGAACAAAAGAAAAGGTCAAGCCAAACTTTACCCTTATACTTCTACTTTTTCTCTCCCTGCCCCATTGGTCATGTAATAAAAGGGAGAGGCTCTCAAGGGACCCTGAAGGGCTTAAAAAATAGTTGGATCCGAGAGATCTTGCAAGGCTCAGAACAACTACGGTGGACAAGGAATTTTGATGTGGCATTACCTTTAGTCCTAACTCCTAACCACTAGTCAAAAGTCAAAACACTTCACCTAACCTATTCAAAAACATAGCCGAGTCAACGTAGTGACGTGTACAACAACCTTCGCTATAATGACCCCCCCCCCCCCCCCCCCCCCCCCCCCCACACACACACACACACATTCTCATAAAACCACATTGCTCGAGATCCCCCTACTCTCGTTGTTCGATTACAACGCTACTCCTGCATGTTCTCGATCCCATTGGAGTAAAGTTTGCCTGAGAAGGTGACAGACGAATCATGGCATAGATGCCACCTTGAACTGTTGGAGGAAATGAATAACACCAAATGGCGGCAGCAAGCTCATGTGTGGTGGTTGCGGTATGGAGATTGTAATACACGTTACTTTCACCCCGGCAGCGGTCACAAGGAAGAGAAATAACATGGCGAAGGAGCTCATGCGGGAGGATAGGTTAGCAGTGGCGGGCTGGCGGCGGGAGAAAACTATTCTTTCTTATTTTGAGGATTTGTTTAGCTCGAGCGTCGTCGATCGGATAGTCGAATTAAATGAGAAGGTAGTGCCCTTTGCTACCGATGGTATGAACAACCATCTCATGGCAGAATTCACCCATAATTGAAGTCAAGGCTGCACTAGATTGTGTTGGCAAGTTGAAGGTGCGCTAGGTCAGACGGCATGCAGTCCATTATATATAAGAGATGATGGCATTTGACGAGGATCAGATTGTGGAAGGTGCTTCATGTTCTCAATGGGGGCCGATCCTTGGAATGAAACTTTTGTTGTCTTGATTCCTAAGGTGAAGAAACCCAGTCGCATCAAGGAGCTTAGGCCCATCAGCTTATGTAATTGCTCTACAAGATAGTCTAAAAAATCCTTGCAAGCCGACTAAAGTTTATCCTTATGTCATTTTAGGGAACCAAAGGGCATTTTTACTAGGGCGTTTAATTATAGATTATGTCTTGGTCGCGTACGAGCTCTTGAACCATCTCATGAATACAAGAAACGGCAAGGAGGGTTTGGTGGCGGTGAAGGCTGATATGAGCAAAGCGTATCATAGGGTGGAATGGAGTTTTTTAGAAGCAATGATGACAACGATGGTATTTCGTAGAAGGTGGGTGAAGCTGAAGTAAACAGTGTGACCACTGTCAAGTACCAAATCAAGTGAAAGGACATAGTCCGTTAATCTTGTTTTGATGTTTGATCACAACACGTGGAAGTATTTAACATACCGCTAAGTGTCCATAGGAATTATGATTGTCTAAATCAAAAGGATGCTATTGTACCTCTCTATGCAAAAAGGAAAAAAAAGCGAGTTGTCGGATATTAGAAGGTGAAGGGAGAAGGCACGCTGCAGGGCGGCCGGCCCCCAGGCCGGCCCAGGCTGGCCCCGAGGCCGGTTGCGTCGGCCACCCCACAGGCCCCCAGGCCGGTGCTGGCCGGTCCCCAGGCCGATCGCTTCGGCCACCCTGCCGGCCCCCAGGCTGGCCCGGGCCAGCCCCCAGACCGGTTGCCTCTGCCGCCCCGCCGGCCCCCAGGCCGGCCCTCCTTCCTGCGCGACTACTCTTACCCCTTCAACGGCCATATTTTGAAGGGGACTATAAATGCCTCTTCACCTACCTTTGGACAAGAGGCTTGACCACATTGAAGAACACCATTATTGCAAGCTCAAGATTCTCTAGATCTCCCAATCCCTCCACCTAAACTCGTTGATCTTTGGAGGATTGAAGGAGAAGGCCCGGATCTACTACTTCACCAAAGCGTTCTTCATTTCCCCCTCATTCACTTGAGGGATTCGAGCCTAGGATTTCCACTAGGAAAACCTAGGCATCTTGTTGTACTTACGTGCTTGTTACTTTTGTGTAGCAGGTGTTGTGGTGCTTAAGAGCCCCCAATCCTTTTGTGGGTTGAGCCCCAAGTTCGTTGTAAGGGCTCCGGATTCCGCCTTGAAGGATTCCGATAGTGGAAGGTGAACCGAGCTTTTGGGCAAGGTTCATCGGAGAATAGGGTGAGGCCATTTGTGGCGCTTGAGTTTGAAACTCACACCCCTCCAACGAGACGTACTCCCCTAAAAAGGAGGAACTCAGGAATACATCCTTGTCTCCGCGTGCTTCCCGTTCGGTTATTCCTAACTTGCTAGTTCTTACTTGCATCGTGCCTAGTCTAGTGTTAACTTGTCATATAGGTAAATTCACCGTAGTTGCATATCTAGAGAATTTACCTTTGTGTCAAGCCTAAACTTGAAAAAGAGCTAAAAATTGAGTAGCACCTATTCACCCCCCCCCCCCCCTCTAGGTGGCCATACGAATCCTTTCATCATGGTTAATAGTGACTTCTCTGAAGAATTCACACCTACAAGGGGTTTAAGGCAAGGACCCCCCCCCCCCCCCCCCCCCTACATGTTTGTGATCTGTGTTGACTGCTGAGGGACTGTCTGATCTATTGCAAGATGTAGAAAGTAATGGGTGAATCAGTGTTGTGAAGATCTGCCCAGCGACACCAACTGTGACACACTTGTTTTTCACTGGCAACTCGGTACAAATGACGAGGAGATTGTGGCTATGGCTCTTCGTGAGACTCTTGAGTTGTATGATAATTGTTTTGGACAGTGTATAAACACGAGAAATCAGCAAGAATTCAAATCAGCTACAGATGGATTCTGTGAAAGCGTCTCTTGCAATTCATGGGGATGCTTGGAATGAGAAATACCTCAGATTGCCGATGTATGTGGGAGAGTCAAAAAAAATGTTTTGAATACTTCAAGGACAAAATTTTGGCTTGTATCCGAGGATGGATAGAGAATTTATTGTCAAACCCGGGGAAAGAAGTATTGATTAAAGCCGTTACTCGAGCGATCCTGACACACGCCATGTCATACTTCGTTGACAAGGAGTTTTTGTTATGAGATCGCATGATTGGAAGGTTTTAGTGGAGTCTGCAGGAGAAAACTAGAGAAGCCAAGGAGAGACGCAACGTTTACTTTGATTGACTCCTTCTTGAAGAGAACAAGATGAGGCAAGAGATGATCACCCTGAGGAGAACAAGATTATGATGATGGATCCAAATGAAATGGATGAGAAGACGATGGCCTATTGTGATGAGATCTTGCGTTCGAGGATGGCTTTGGCTAGTGGTGGAGGCAATGGTAAAGTTGGCATCGGCGGAGGAGGCAATGGGGGCAATGGCATCGACGGAGGAGGCAATGGGGGCAATGGCATCGGCGGAGAAAGCAATGGAGGAGATGAACGGTAATGTTGCTTGATTCATCACTCGCAGTTGATCCGAATGGAGGAGATCATACTTTTGGTTGTGAAATTAATTGCTACTTGTTTTTATGTGAAGTTAGAGATAAATTTGAGTATGCATGCATATTTGTAACTAATGATAAACTTTAGTAGGGGATATGCAGGATCTAGTCTTTGCGAAAACTCGTGCCATACCGAAAAATTGGTTTAAGTAAACTCATGATATTTTCTTGCGGCAACTTAGTTCAAGTAAACTCATGATATTTTCTTGGATCCGCTGGGCCGTCTCTGTTCTCGAAAGCCCAACAACGGGCCCATGTCTCGTGAATCACAGCAAGCTCGTACCACACTACCGCACAGCCGCACACAGAGTCATCGGGTGCAAAACATTAGTCCCACCTCGCCAGCTGAGTAACGGCCGGACCGGTTTATAAGGCTGAAACTGAGGCTGTGTAGCACGACCTTACTTGAACAGGATCTGTTCTATCGGATCGTACCGCTGACCAATAAGGAGGCAAGCGCTTAAGTCTGGTTGATGCATTCTTACCTCTAGGCTAGAGCGTGATTAGCGGCCAGGAATATCCTGATGTAGCAATCCGATGGCTGTAGTTGATCGACAGACCACAGATATTTTTCCCTTTTTTGCTGTTTCAGATTTTAGCCACATAACATCTCTTCCTTTAATCAAAATATTTCAGAGTTTCACAATCGATCTGCTGTGTCTTTCCTCTCCTATGGCAATGGAAGTGAAATGCATTGTGGTTTATAGATCGCTAATCTTAGAAATGTAATATGAATTGTATGACATAAAAATTATAGCATTTGAAAACATTGCATCTAAAGTTTCCTAGTGGTCTATGTTCTTTTAATATTTGTCCTGTATTATGTTGGTCAAGGGAGTAGAACTGTATTATGGGTACTACTCTAGCAAACTGCCCGTATTTGCAATGGCTCTAGAATAAATACCCTTCTCAGCATAGTTCTTACGAAAATTAAAAAAATCAATAAAATTTTACTAGCCAGCTAGCCATGAAGAAAGAACTATATAATACTTGTTAGATGGAAACACTCGTGTACTAAGCTGGCCATGAGCTCGAATATAAACTTGGAAGTTGTTAATGTTACGCACATACACTATTTTTACCTGATCCCTTTCACTGGAAGATGCACATGCTTCAGAGTTTAGCATGCAGTGTTCAGAGGTAGAGCAAGTGGTCAAGTAGAAAACAATTTAATCCCGCTCCAAAATATTGATTTGAAATATGATTAAAAAATTAGAACACTGGGTAGATTCTTTTAATCAATGCATACATTCAAATCCCGTGTTCAAGCAATCAACCACGTCAGGTTTCATGCATACAAATATAAGAGAAAATCTGATGGACAATACTTCAGAAAAGGTATGAGGCCTATAGCCTATAGGTACATAATACTTTCATCCATCAACTTCATAGATGCCAATGTACATGAGGAGCGACTGAAAGTAAGAATATTGTCAGCCACATTGTAGACAGTGATGTGGTGGCTCCCTATCATCGTCAGACTACTCTATATTTGTCAGACAAAACATTGGTGGTTATCAGCACTGTTGTTGCTATTTTTTTGCAGAGAAAGACAGAATCAATTCTAGATGGAATACCAAGCTTTAGCTTGACCATCAGTGAATCCATTCAGAGCTTGAGACCGCCATGCCCGATTGCCCGGAATAGGACCTCATGGAGACGAACCACCATTCTCACTCAAAATTTGTTCTCATAGTCAGCACACTAAGCACACTTTTTAAATTTCCAAATGGTTGAAGTGGACAATGCAATGACATGATTGGATCTTCATAACAATTGAATGCAGAAAACGACCAACGTCAGATTAATCAAGCTTCTAACTTCTGAGATGCACATATCAGACCATCTCGATTAACCACAACTAATGACCCATTCCTACAAAATACTACTCCATAGTATTAATCAGTGCATCATAGTGCATCTGTGTATATATCTACTTAATGAGTATACCTACTAATGGTAGCGCTACTACTAATCACAAGCAATAAGGGATAATGAGTAGGTGATTACAATCAAGGACATTTGTGTTGTATTAATCAGTGCATCATAATTCAAAGAGGATGCCAACCCATTCTGTAGCACTTGCACGCTACCAGATTTCACTGCAGTGCAGCGGCAGCAACCACTTGTTACAATCTTCAAATGCATCAGAATTTCAGTGATGCAGCGGCAGCATCACTGGTCAGCCCACACCACTGAAGCACTCAAGCACATAACATTGCCATCGGCTATGCTGTCAGGCTATCACCATGGCTGTAGAGGAAGCAGAGAGCATGCACGCAGTCCTCTTCCCTTACTCCGAGTAGCCACATCCCTGCCTTTGTCCGCCTCGCCGGCCTCCTCCGGATGCTCCGCAAGGGCATGACCGTCACCCTCGTGTCCACCCCGCGCCTCCTCACTTCCTCTCCCTCCCGTGCCACCACGTGGCCGGGTCAGCATAGGCGGCACGGTCGAGGCGGGGATGGGGAAGCAGGCCGGCTCCTAAGTGGAACGAGATGAGAACGGAGGGTGGCAGAGAAAAGTACCACAGACGAGGATGTGCAACATGTTAAGACAGATCATATAGTACTGTACTAGAGAAGAGATGAGAGATACCCCTGGGGCGTTTCTTTTTTTCCGTGGGTGTAATGAGTGAGAGATGCCCTTGGAAATTAAGCAAAGCGCAGCCGCTATCTGGCTCAAATTGCCAAAACTGTTTAAAAACCCACAGAATATCTTAATTTTACAGGTTTTTTCCTGTATGTGTTTGCAAAGTTTTGTCAAAGAAAACAGTGTTAACAGAACAAAAAAAAATCCAGAAATTTTATACATTGATATCATACTCCCTCAGGTCCGATTTAATTGTCGCGCCTTTAGGCAAAACTTTTCATAAACCTGCAACAGTTAAATCCGATCAGACGTAGTATTATTTTTTACCGGGCAACACATGCTTCTTGGTGCCACTTTGAATTACAGTATGCATAGATGCTACTCCCTCCGATCCGGAATAACCTTCGCAAGCTGTACACAAAGTTTGTACTACGGCAGTACATTCTCCCCGAAAGTTATTTCGGATCGGAGGTTAGTAACATAATAATCAGAAAAAAGTTACTTCGATCAATGCATTGCATCGTCACAAGATTTTGACACACAATTGTATTCACATTGCAATACAGTTGTACGGGAAAAAAAGTATGGTGCAGCCTGCAATAACAGTACTACAAAATCATCAAATATGAGGTGTGCGACATAAACGGCTTTGCAAGGACAACGGATGAAAAGAGTAATGCGACAGGTCACGGAGATC
This sequence comes from Poa pratensis, assembly GCA_947311845.1. Classification (NCBI taxonomy): domain Eukaryota; kingdom Viridiplantae; phylum Streptophyta; class Magnoliopsida; order Poales; family Poaceae; genus Poa; species Poa pratensis. Next base: position 3,104,223 of record CAMZMU010000121.1, on the reverse strand, counting down.
AATAGCTGCGACCCCAGAACGACCACTTTTGAGCAGGCTTTCCGGAAGCAAAGCACACGGTTCCTGTATGTTTTGTGCAGAACATCATTCAGTGGTTAGTGTATAGAACCCAGTTCAAGTGAGCTAAAGAGAAACCCCAAATGTAATAAAAGAAGCACTGTTAGTTGTCTGCATAACATACCGGAAGGAAGATCTGGCTGATCAAATGGAGTACACAATGTTTTTGCAGCTCCGAGCTCACCTTTTGTCCGAGCTTTCACGTCCTTCTCGACTTCCTGTAGAAGGGAACAAATTGTATGGTAGTTTGAGAGACCTTTTTTTGGCAAAGAAGTCTGAAACATCTAGCACAGGCTAATGAAGCCAAGTACAGCAATGTTGAATATGTCCTCGACTCAAATAAGTCACCCTAGGTTAAAATTTGTTCTTACATACTCCCTCCGTTCCTAAATATAAGCCTTTCACATTTTTCTTTATTTACATATGCATTATTTTGGTGTGTAGATTCACTCATTTTGCTCCGTAGCACGTATTGGAATCTCTAAAAACATCTTATATTATGGAACGGAGGGAAGTAGTTATGATTTGAAAACAACATTTTGCTCATATAATCTCTCAACACCGTTTACTAATATGAACTAGATTAACACAAATTATCCAAGAGCACCACGTGACCTTAACAAATGGGGTTGATCTGGTCTGATGTGTGCCTGCCAGAGATGTTGACTAGTTGTGCAAAATAACTATAACTTCTCATTTTCTCACATGCTATCAAAAAAATACAATCAATAAATGGGGCGCTACCCTTGGTGGAAACATGATAGTGAGCTTTTCTCTATCAAAATCCACAAGTTTCTTCTTACTTCCATCCATGGATTAGCTTCAGTATTTTTTTTGCAAAGTGCTTTAGAATATGAAGGTTTATCATTAGTTAATCAAATGGCTATGATACAGTGTTTTAGTTATATACAAGTCTCAGAAACAATTAGCCAAATTTGTGCACATCCCATCACTCCCACCAGTTTTGTAATACAGTGAAGTATACAGAAAATGCACTAGAAACAAACATGGGTGCCACACTACCAAGTTATTCCCAACTGAAAAAAATTAGGGTTGAGGAGGTATGGGAAAAATGTAGGTCAGTGCATATCAAATACCTCTTCATCACACCATGGAGCCAAGATCAACTTTTTTTCATTGAGAGCTGCTGTGAATTCATCCCAAGTGCTGATTCTTACAATGCAGGCGTCCCTCTTTTGTTTTGCTGTTTCCAACAAGTTTACTTGAATCCCATCCAGCAACACTCTAACCTGCTCTACCAAGTCGGTCGAAGGAATATCAACCTTTGTACCATTGTCTCGCCGGACAATGCGCACCTGAAAAGACATATGGTTCAGGAAATGTTAAATAAATTAACGACTACGAGGTCTTCGTTACAACTCTGTAGAAATTTATAAGGACCATCTAATCCCGGGAAAGATGAACCAGTCTGTGGGTGCCATCATATGGTTAATGAGGTAAGCCAAAATAATATCTAAATCAGCATGTGCAACTAATCCCTGTAATCATGCAACAGTGCCTCTGACTAGTTATAAATATCCAGTAGCTACTTGCTTTCACCACACAGAAGAACAACGACAGCCTGTTAATTTTAATCAGATTTTGATAGGAACAAATACACATCTTAGGATTCAGGAACACGTTAAAGAAGACAAATATCCAGTATCTTCCGAGTCGATAGGAATAACAGAAGGGAGCATATTATATGAGGGTGGAGAGCAACATGTCTACTAATAAGGCTGCAAGTAATTGTATGATGGATATGAACTATTGCGAATATTCCTAGAGCGCAAAAGTAAACAGGAGTAGTTTAAGAAGCACACTATCTGCATCATCAAGACTAAATGACCTAAGTACTTTTCAATCACTGGCGGAATAATCCATAAACTGAAAGTGACACTACCTGCTTGTTTGCCAGATCTTTTGGACCTATCTCGATTCTCAAAGGAACACCTTTCATTTCCCATTGAGAATATTTCCAGCCTGGAGAATAGTTCTCCCGAGCATCTAAGTCTGCTCGAATCCCTGCTTGGTTCAAGGTGTAAACGGCCGACTCGCATGCTCCTTTAATAGCCGTTGTGTCGGCATCTTTAAATGGCACAGGAATTACGATGACCTGGATAGGAGCCACCTTGGGTGGCAGCACTAAGCCCTTGTCATCACCATGTGTCATTACCATGACCCCGATCTGTAACAAGAGCAAAAATGCTAGATATTAGAAACGCAAACTTTAAAAACTAGAAAGAACATTTAGCAACTGAAAGCCCCACTGAATTTTATAAAATGCAATTAGCTATCCGTGAAAGAAAAACACGTGATTTAATAAAAACTTGCAACACATGGCTATTGCCAACCCTTTCGTATAGCACTAAAAGCTAGCTCTGAAATGCTTGGGATTAGGGCACATTAAGGTCTCAGCAACAATGTATAAAATAACACAGAACATCAATCGTTGTGTTTGCATTACAAAAATAGGGTTAGGAAATGTTTAGGCAACGCTAGAAGTGCCATTACATAGAATTACAGAACTGTCAAAATCAGGTCAAGTGCAATATTGCAATCAATATAATCGCTGTTGGGAGTAGAACTCATTCTACTGGTTATCCCCTTGTTTCCCCTAATTAATTAGGCAAGTTGATTTCTAGTATAGTAAATTGCAGAGCTCCTGCCTTGTAGTTCTTCTTAAAAAACCTATGTATCCTGTCAGGAAAAATACATCCAGGTGTAAAAGCCTTAAGCCTTGACAAAGTTAACATCATACTTCCTTATAAAATAGCTTTTCGTCTTGGAAACCAAATACAGAGTATTATAAATACCATGAATCTATTCTGCCAACATTTGTTCTTTTAAGGTCAAACTTATAAGGTTATTATTACATTAACATTATCCAGCAAGATGTCTAAGCAGTAACTACAAGAATATAAGTCAAAAACTTATAATGCAAGCGTGACACTGCCAAGTCTAAAACTCCAGTAAAATCCATTCCAACTAAAAGAAAAATAAGAATTACCGAGCGGGTCGTGTATGCCCAAGAGTTCTGCCACACCATGGACCTTTCACCCTTTTCATTCTCAAAAGTGATATCAAACATTTTTGCAAAATTTTGACCAAGGCAATGTGAAGTTGCACCCTGTATACCACGGCCAGTGTTTGGGATGAAGGCCTGAAGAAAACGAAACAATAGACTTTAATCTTGCAGCAACGAAAAATACAGATATCACTTGTATTCTTACCAGTAACTGGACAATTTTGAGAAAGCTACATGCAGCAAACAGTTTCATATCAATACCTCAACACTGGTTGTATAAAGTCCACCAGCAAACTTTTCCATCTCACTTTTCCTCCCTTTGGACACTGGAACTGCTAAAAATTCTTCATATATTCTCCGGTAGAGTTCCAATATTTGGAGGACCTGATGACATTGCCATAAGCGACTGATCAACACTTAATTTTAACATGTAAATTCATTAAACTATTTTATCAAAGACAGCATAGAACAAACACCACAGCACTGCATTTATTTAGGTGTTCCTCCGATACATAACGACTGATTGAAATAGTTTTGGGCAGAACAATAACTTAAATACATGAACTCCTATATCCAAACATCATAGTGAGGTTATGTGTGTATAGTATTCTACTATTTACGCAAGAGGTTAAAATGTTGATCCGTGGCACAAGATTCGTAGCTTACAACTCGATACACCATTGTTTCAGACTAGCCATCAGTAGTCCATAATGAATAAAACCAACCAAAAACTACTAATTAGCAATAGAAACTCCAAAGCAATTTAATATGACAACTTCATTCGCCTTCTAATGGTAACAAGTGGACTAGTAAATACGGGGTAGTGCGGTCTTTTTGGAAGTAATACCTCTTCATCTGCTTCCTCTTTAGTCGCAAAAACTGTATGCCCTTCTTGCCAGAGAAATTCACGGCTCCTGAGGAGAACCATTGCAGACAATGTCAAAAAACAATCAGCAGTTGCAGAGTGTTTAGTCCAGACAGCTGATTAAAATTTATTTTATTTTATTGGGGAGATGGGGGGAAGGTCAAGCAGACACAGAATCATGATGCAGCTTTGCAGAAATTTGAAGTTTCTTTTGTTTAAATCCATTGCGAAAATAGAATGTGAAAAAATCAAAAATTTGAACAACACAAAATCCAAGAAAAAAATGAATAACGCTAATTGTTGGTGTAATTGATAACATACACAAATACAACGTTGGGATTGTAGTAGCCAGAATGAAATATTTAGTAAAAATCAAAGATGCAAAAACTCCTTTCCAATATTCCTGGTTCTTTTTTTCAAATGGTCTAGCAATATTGGCATGATTTTTTTATAAAGATATTCACGATTTTGATGGGACGAATGATTGTGTCCCTGACCCTTGGAATACTTGTTAAGCTTAATACTTGACAGCCATCTTGCCAATGTATTTATTTCCCTCAGATAAACGAATATGCTGATTTTGCAAACATACTATTAACCATGTGATTAGGCACTATCGCACAATCAGAACATGATGGTGGATTCATGCCCACATTATAAGAAACAAGGTAGACTCGGAGAAGTGCCTAGACAAATGTAATGTGCCACTAAGCAATGAGCTACCTTATGAAAGGAGTTGGATTGCTGAACTCCCATCTAACAACATTGCACCACTGGTTACACTTCAAAGGTAAGTCCCGGTGGCTTCTTATCCATTTAGAGAAGTATGGATACATGACAGTCTCGCTTGTTGGTCTGATAGCAATAGGAGCTTCCAAGTCAGATTTTCCTGATTTAGTAACCCATGCAACCTGGAGACAAATGAAAAGGCTAGTACGTTCAGAAAACAACATAAAAATTGATAAACTAAATATGGCACAAGATTATTAGGACCATAGCACAGAGACACTTAATTAAAATAATATTCGCAAATCTGCATCATGATGGGCTAGCACCTCTCAGATATGGTGAAAAAACGCCAGCTGACAATGATCGTGACACACAATTATCCAATTTTATTGGTCAGATTGTACAGATAGGTTGACAAATCTGTATCATGATGGGCTTGCATAAAAACGCAGTTGCGAACGCCAAAAAATCAACTGGCTGGAACAAAACTCGTTTAATGTATTGTACAGACAGGTTGACAAATCCTATTATTCATTCTATTATTTTCTTTTAAGAAGGAGATAGTATCTACAAGTAACAGTTGCTTGAACTGGATATATAACTATGCAATACCAGATTTTCACCGTTCGCTAAGTACAATGGCTCCATAAATCATAAGAATTCAGGGGCAGAAATTTTTTCTTCAAGCGAACTAAGTACGGAATTTTCACAGATGAGAAGAGTTATTCACATTATATTACATTCAATTCAATAGTGCAATACTTCAAATAATGCCTATATCTTTGACTCTCTTTGCTATCTCATGAACTCATATAGAAACCATTCCACAGGTCAGCCAATATATTAACTTGCAAAATACTAGAGAAATGGACGAAAAGGCACACCTCAGGTGCAAAGCCCTCAATATGGTCTTTCTCCTTCTGCAGAACATTCTCAGTAACAAACAAAGGGAAATAATATGGTTTCAGCTTCAACTTTTTTATTTCTGAATCAAAGAATTCCTGCACCAAATCAAATACCGGTTACTGGAACAGGGAAAATAATAATGCCGGTGTTACATGGTAAATAAAAATAAAAACTAACAGTAAGGGTTCACGATGTTTAAAACCAGAGATAACCACATATTAACCACTGAACTTAGGGCCAAGTTTAAGGTTCAACACTTAGGTATAAAACCTATTAGAACCCATCCCTCACCTCTTTTGACCAAACCAGGGCAGAAGAGGGGAAGAGGGGGACTTAGCTTTACAGCAAAATTTGCAGCCACGTGTACGAGTACAACACATCAGAGCAAATACCACCCTGGTTTTGTCAAGGGGGAAGGGGATAAATTAAATGGATTTTAAGTTGAGAGTTGTGTTCTAACATGTTCTACATTTAAGGTTGAACTTCCAACTCATCACTAAGTTCCGGGTGTGTGGAGGGGGGAGGGTAACATGATCTCACATTACAAGAAGTTGCCCGCCGAGAAAATAGGAACACATTAATGATGGAAAAAATGCAACTTACATGCATAACACGGAAAAAGGGGCATTAATAACCGGACCATAAGTTCATAACTCATTATATCACATGTTGATTGGATACAGAAGTTAAGAATTAATTGCAAAAAGAAAAGGAAAAAAAAAGCAAGATAGACATAAGACTAGCCATAGTGGGAGTAACATAGGTAGTATCATGCATGCCACGTTGGCAAAAAGATGACGTGTCACTGCAGTTAATGAGGAGAGAGATGGTAGTGGTATCATAGGTAGATACCGTAACATAACGGATTCCAAGACAAGATGTGTGTGCAACCTAATAAATACACTAGTATATGATACCACAAATATGTTACTACCCACTATGGAACTAGTAACATAGACTAGTATCATATGCATGATACTAGTGTATGATACTCTCCACTATGGCTAGTCTAAGCAAAAGATATGTTTCAAATGACAAACAAAATCCACCTCCAAAAATAGAGACGGTTTTCTTACAACCGCAAATACTGTCATCTACATTAGTAGAGAACTCGCAAGAAAGGACACATACATTTCATAGTAAGAAGGGATACTAATAAATAGTAAAAATACACATTATTAGTTAGTTAAATTTCAGATTGTGGATGGTATTGAGAAAACTTACTTTCATCAATTCCCATATTTCCATCGCCCATGGCCTCAGGATATAGCAACCAGAGATGTCGTAGTACTCAATCATTTCACTGTTAACAACGACCTGGATGAACGAAAACAGAGCTTCAAATAAGCGCCTAACAAGAACGGGATTAAGTTGAAGTTTGAAGGGAATCTAATCATCTAGCACACAGTATAACCTTGGGGCCTTTGCTGTTTTGGTTTTTACAAAAATGCAACAAAGGAACATACTAGCATTAAGAGAAGTACAACTAAAAAACATTGAGTACTAAGAGCACAGGTGAACTATCAAATAGTGGAAGTTTGCTACTTTTTCTTCATAGAAACAGTACAAACAGAACAACTGACGTAACAACTGAAAAATGCAACAACTAACAAGAAGGTCAATATTGCTTAGTACTCCTAATAACATCTCCCTAAGCCATCACACGAAACTTGCCCGGGGCAGAAACTATGAGCACCTGAATAATTGTTTCCACATCGCACCATCCACGCGCACAGAATCATGCGGTAAACCTCACCAGGACGGCAATACAAAAATAAGAGATGCAAGAAAACGCACCTCGGAGTACCACTCCCCGAAGTTATCGTCCTTCTTGTACGCCATACCAAGCTTCGTCTCCTTCTTCACCTCCTTCTTCTTCTTCCCTGCAACCCACGCATCAATGAAACCAGCTCATCAGAGAACGCAAGGATCGAAGATCCAAAACTCAAATCCAGCACAGCCAACAGCGTTAGAAGAAGACGAACAGCAACGTACCTCCGCCTCCGGCACTGCCTCCGCCCTTTTTGGTCGACATGGCTGGATCCCGACCCGCCGCTGCAGCACGAGGAAACGAAACGCATAAATCTCAAACAAAATAACCTCGGGAAAACCGTGAAGGGTATGCAGGGGAGCGATCTGGGGCTTGCTTGCCTTGGTCTTATCCGCCGGGATTTGAGCTTCGGGGGACGATGCGATTGCGAGCGGCGCGCTAGGGTTTAAGTGGAGGCAGCGGCGGCGGCTGCGGAAGGATGGGGGAGACTAGGCAGAGTAGGGCGCGAGGAGCCAATTGGACAGCACGGCGGATGTTCTCATGAGGCCGTGGACGCGGTTCACGAGTTGGGGGTGAGCCGCCTTTTTTTTCTTAGAACTTTTTTTTTACACTAATTTTTTTTTCTTAGAACTTCCGCACCTCTTTATTGAAAAGTGTCATGAGGCCGTGGACGCGGTTCAGGAGTTGGGGGTGAGCCGCCTTTTTTTTCTTAGAACTCTTCAGATTGTAGATTTTTTTTTTTTAAAGGATCCACACTGCGTATTCAACACAGATTACACAACAAAGAACAGAAATACGCAGACGAAACAAGCCGAAGAACTCAGCACAACAGCAGCAACTGCTGAACCACCACAAACGCCTGAAGAAGAACTCCATCGCCGAGCACCGCCGGAGAAGAAGACACCAGGCCGTCGCGCACCCCGGGAAGGAAGCACCCCACTCATGTAGAAGACCGCAGGAGCCGTCCGCCGCAAGCGACGGAACCGAAGATCGCTGAACGCGCACGGCCATGGCGCCTCCATCCCGCAGCCACCCCTCTTCCAACCAACCCCGCACTGAGCTCGAACACGGCTTGCCGGAGCCGCCGCCGAGAGCACACCTTGACCACACCTTCTCCCCTCGCCACCACGGCCGGCCGGAGAAAGACGGAGCAAGGCGAAGATGAAGCAGATCATGAAGACAGAGCTACTCGAACCCACGCCACCATGGCCGGTCAGAGAAGCCAGGCCGCCGCACCAGAAGCCAGCGACGAACACCGAGATCCCAAAAGTACCTCCTACACACCAGCACCTCACAAGCCCTGCAACACCGCTGGAGGAGGTGACGCCGCGACGACGACAGGGCAGGAGGACGGGATCTCCAACGCGTGCGGTCGACGCCGCCGACTCGTCGGCCGCCCGCAGAGAACAGGAGCCCACAAGATCCGCAGATCTTGGAGCACAAAAACCGAAATCCCCCACCCCGAAGGAGCAGAGGAACACCAGATCTGCCGGACCCCAGGACCAGCAGAAGACACCATCCGCGAGCTCCTCAACGCCGAGGAAGCCGCCGTCGAGGTGGGGCTGGAGCTCCGGAAGATTTATTCTCTACAGCAGCACCACGGCCACCCGAGCGCCGCCACCAGAAACACTACTCCTACCGCTATGTACAGGCCCGACACGAGGACCCGAGGTTCTCCCCACCTCCCGCCGCCCGAGCGGCGGACGGAGGCGAGGAGAACCCCAGGATTCGCCGACCGACGAAGATTGTAGAAAATTTCATAAGATTTAGTAGAATTTCAATTCTTAGAAGTTTTTCCTATGTAATGCTTTTGGATCAAAAGAATGATGCTATCCAAATTTCTATGGCTCAATCACATAGCAATCTGAACATTCATTCCAAACTCTTTTTTTAATCAAGTGTGTAGGATCGAGATATTTTTCCTATGTTTTTCCTGCGTTTCATCAAAACAAAAAATTCTTATATTTTCCATTTTCACAATCCAAAGAGGCTCTTAATGTTTATCGGAAAATTAAGTCCATCAAGCGGACTAGAGAACCATACATGGCAACCTGCTGAAAGATCGTGGTGCCCCATTGAATGGTGCCCCATGTATTGGATTCAAAATTTGATGCCATGAAGATATAGATTGAGTATTTGGCATCAAGATAATTGATTATAATGGATATTTTTATATGATCAAGAAGAAAAGTGTGTGATGACCAAGATAATCAAGTGGTGATCCGAAGAATGGTCATCATAGTGTTGAACATACTGCAAGTATGTCTTGAAGAAGAAGATTGTGTGGACATTCTTGTTTACCATCGAGACATCATCATAATGAAGAGAGAGAGAAGATAAAAGGTTGATCAAAACCATTTCTTACCTATAAATCTGCAACCACAACACCGTTTATCTTTTGCATATTTTACGTGGCTTTTGGGGCTTTTGCAAAAGAACCGTTTCTTAGCTACGAACCTGCAACCTCAACACCGCCATTGAAAATGCCAAGGCCATCTATTGAGAGAGAGAGACAGACACCCGCCAGCCGCATATATGGTACAAGCCATATGTCAGTTGCGGAACCAGTCTCGCGTAAGCGTACACGTAAGGTCGATCCGGGCCGCTTCATCAACTCAATGCCAACGGCAAAAGCAAGTGCACGCGAGAGGATAATAATTATAAGAACAATGCACTCATGCTACATGAGTTCTAACCGTACTACTATATCTACGCATAAATCGGCTCTGATACCACTGTTGGGTTAGGGTGCAGAAAACAAAAAATCCTAACAACGATAACCGATAAAGCCAAGATCTAATACTATGTAGATATAAAGTAACGAACGGAACGGTATTCATACCTTTGAAGACCGTAAGCGTCAACGATCAGAAGATCTGTTTCGATGACGATGCATGATGAAGACAACGACGATCCTCGCGACAAGTGCCCCAAGTGTTGCGCCTCGTAGTACTTGCACACATACGGTGCTTCACAACGACTCCCGAGCCTCCGGTCCAGCCGAGGTTGCGGAAGTAGATCTTCTGAACCGGAATTCCCGCAGCACGACGGTGTGCTGCAGCAAAGATACCTCTCACGAGCACAGCCCAAACTTGGGGCCGCGCAAGATAGAAAGAGAGTGGAGGTGGCGCAGGAGGTGGGAGACACCTCCCAATTATATGGAATTAATCTTATATTAAAATCCCTCCTACGCCTCTTCTTATATAGGGGAAACAGGTGGACCATGCCAATTAACTAGGCAATGTGGGACTAAAGGGAGGGAGCAGCCATGGGGTGGCCGGCTGGGCCCTATGGGGTGCGGCCAAGCAGCCCACCTGCCCCCTTTGGCCCTCCTTGGTGCGGCTAGCCCATATGGGCCTTTTTCCTCCGGGAAAAGGCCCATTTAGGTGGGCTGCACCAAAAATCCGAATTTAATCATTATTAAATCAATAAATTAATATATTAATTCATATAATTAACATATTAACATATTTTTAATTCCCCGGTACTCCGGAACTTCTTACGGATCATTCCCGTGACTCTGGAACTTCTTCCGGATCACTCCGAACACCTTCGGACATTCCTGGAACCCTTCGGTTTTCTCTTCTCTATTCTTCGGTGATTCCGACAAATCCAAAACGATATCCGAGCGTCGTCAACACCTTAAGTGTGTTACCCTATGGTTCGGAACACTCCAGACATGATCGAGACTCCTCTCCGACCAATGATCATCAGCGGGACCTGGATGCCCATAATGATCCCTATGTGTTCCACGAATAAATATCGCTTGAACCATAAACAACATATCCTATCACTTTGCACCACGATACAGAGTTTGTCCGAGACATGATCATCGGTCCCGATACCTTAGTTCTATCTCGTTACCGACAAACACTTGTTACCTCGTTCACATGATCACACATCCCGTGACCTAGTCACATGTTTGCAAATTTTGATGTGATCTCACCGGGTGGGCCCTAACTAGTATCTATCCGACCTTCGGATGCACAAATCCCGCTCTTGATCACCTTCGGAAACCTGATAGAGACACCTTTATGATCACCATGTTACGTGTGACGTTTGATGCAGTCAAGGTAGCCTCTAGAGATAGTGATTAAATATGATCTCACGGTCTAAGGATTAGGTTACTATGTTTCGAATTATCACGATGTTGAACATCGATCACGTCATGATACTTAAGTTGGGTATGTCCACCACATCATTCACCCAATGATATGACTCCATTGTCAACTGACATAAATGTCACATGATCGTGAAACCTCGTTCATCCATCGACCAATGGACTAGCTAAACAGAGGCTACTAGGGACCTGGTTTTTTACATACCACATGTGTATTAATGTTTCCGCTTAATACAGTTATAGCATGGTATAAAACTATTTATGAACATATATGAGATACCATAATAATACATTTGTTATTTGCCTCTAGGGTATATCTCCTTCAAGATAACTATACTATCAAGAGTGGATCTCGAATGAGTAGCTTGATCGTATCGTTCGTAGAGAGTTCAAACTTTGGATCCTTGGCATCACCTTTTGTTGGGGATATACCCACTGGGGGTATCACTGACATGGTTCAATCCGGCTAGTCCAGGGTGGCCCGTAGTGGTGGTAAAGGCTTTGCCTACCGGGCGGCCTAGATAGCTGACGACGAAGGCAGGCGGATGCCGGCAAGGAGGAGGCCCAAGACCGAAGCCATGAAGCCACCAGGACCAAGACGAAAGGCGGCAGACTTGCCGGCTAGGTTTAGGACTCTGTATGCTTGCCGGATACGTAATCACCTTGTAACCCTAGGTCCGGCCGCCTATATAAGCTGGACCTCGGGACGCCTTTAGGGCATACTTTCATACACCATCAACTCATTGTAACCCGATCAAGGCTATTGCCATTATAGTGAGTTATAGCAGCACGTAGGATCTCGCCACCGCCGTGAGATCTGAAGCTGGGTAAACTGCCTTGTTCGATCCCGACCTCGACGACGTCCACCTTCTTACCCTACGTTCACCCTCGGCTAGAAGGACCCGTCTCCTATCTCAGATGCTGATACGACGACAGTTGGCGCCCACCGTGGGGCCTAAGGCGTCAGGCGTCACGTTCCAGGCGGGAGTACTTGGCGGCATCGGCGACACCATCACCGTTGGCCATGCCGCACGATTCGGCAACATCGGCTACGTTCAAGACGACGGAAACTACGTCCCGGCAAGGGACGGGCTCATCGCCTACACCTTTGTGCCAATAGGCGACATCGAGCTCTTCATCGGCTTCACTCCCGAGGCCATGGATTTTCCGAAAAAACATACCGTTTTCGGGCCCACCCGCCACCCGGAGCAAGATTGTTCGACAGACGGATCTGAGTCCGCCTTCTCCGAGGAGTCGGCAGATTCTGATCTGCAGTTTGTCGGCATGACAGGACTGGGATCCGACTCCCAGCCTGATCACAACGATCCCGAATCAATCCTCCCTGCGTTGCAGGACGAGGCAATGTCGGATGTCGGATCCAGATCTACTGTTCATGTCAACGTAGACTCTGATTCCGAAGAAGACTCTGTGAGCATGTTCGAGCAACAGGTCAAAAGGTGTCTTAAGGCACCCGAGCCTCCGTCTTCCGAGGCGGCTACAGGCTCGTCCGCCAACATGCAGCAAGTCTTTGTGGCGGATGTCACCAACACAGACCCAGCTAAGGCAGCGGCAGCAGATGCCGCCAATGCTGGGGCTGCGGCAACCGAGCCACTGATAGAAAAGCCCCCGCCGGCTCCAAAGAAAAAGAGGATGCTGGAGAAAGGCGAGCCCGACAAAACAGGCAACATGGCGGCTCTCGCAGAAGTCCTTCACACGTCGGTAAAAGATAAGACCAATCCAGATGATCTGGAGAAGCTCCGCAACACTTTGTTGGAGCAAACAGAGTACCTGAAAAGCAAGCAAGCCGAGGTGGAAGGACTGATCAAAGAGGCCAAAGAAGAAAACGACAAGATAACCGACAAGCTAGCCTCTAAGCGCAACCTTTTCAATGCCAAACCGGCAGGACGCGCAGCAGGCAAGCATCGCCGCCACCCGCCTAACGACGACTTCAAGTCCCCAGCACAGAGACTTGGTTTTGAGTGGGCTTCAGCACCGCAGCGTAAGGACAAGAATGGGGATGTCATCCTTTTCACCCCTGTCCTCAACACCGCGGCCGCCTTGGACATCCTCAACAACGACGACTACGACAAGGACGAGAAGATCTACTACGCCTCGATCCTTGCCCACAAAGCTTTAGAGCAACAGACCCGTGCTGATTCTCGTGCCGACATGGCGGACGCAAGGGGAGGAAAGCTGGAGTCTAAATCCAACGCCTGCAAGGCGGCAGCCGACGGTCATCCTGAGGATCCATCCGGCTCCAGTAGCCATGGGAAGGGAAAGGACCAGGGCAAGGATAAGGACCCGCGTAAGTCACCACCTCCCAGGAGGCACCGTGACGAAGCATCTCGAACTGGTGATTGCGTGGATCACACGTTCGTTGGGAGACCCCAAGAGGAAGGTATGATACAGTGTAGCAGCAGTTTTCCCTCAGTATGAAACCAAGGTTTAATCAAACCAGTAGGAGCAAGAAATCACTTCTGAAGGTTGTCAGTGGCACGCTGACGTGGAACCTGCACACAACACAATCAAACTACTTTGCCCCAACGAAACAGTGAGGTTGTCAATCTCACCGGCTTGCTGAAAACAAAGGATTAAACGTATGGTGTGGAAAACAGTAGTAAATTGCAGAGAATGAAAAGGAACAGTGGTTGCATTATCAGTGTAAAAGAATGGACCGGGGTCCACAGTTCACCAGTGGTGTCTCTCCATAAAAGATAACTAACATGCTGGGTGAACAAATTACAGCTGGGCAATTGACAAAATATTGAGCGCATGACAATGCATATATATGACATGATGATTACTATGATATTCATGTGGGCATTATGACAAAATACATAGACCGTTATCCAACAGCGTCTATGACTAATAATTGATTTGGGTTGGTCCCGATTTTCACGGATTTTGTGCGGAGGAAAAGATGAACACGAAGAACTCGCGAAGAACGAAGAACACAAAAGAGGGGAAAATCAACACACAAGGGTAAATAGCAAGTAGCAACCGGCAAGACTCGATTGGTAACAAATCCCCGTGGGCAGCCCCCAATCCTCCTCTCCCAAGCACACCTTACTCTTAGGATTGTTTGTCCAATTGGTCAATCCAACCAATCCAATCTAGCCACTCAAAGAGGGAAGATTAGCAAGTAATCGCAACTACAAGCGGAAGCCTTGGTATCCACGCAGGGATCTTCTCCTCAAGAGGAGGCCTTGGTTCATCTCCACAAGGGGAGGCCTTGATTCATCTCCATAGGAGGAAAGAGACACTTTAAGAAGAAGGAGCAAGGCTCTACTTTATTCTCAAATCTTAGTCTAACCCTAACCCTAGGCAGAGAAGTCCTATTTATAGTCTATTGGGCGAAGTGGTAGGTGAGAGAGGTTACATGGGCCTTCAGCCCGAATTCCTGATGTCACAGCGGTAGTACCGCTGGTGGTGGCGGTTGTACCGCTCCTGGAGGAGGCGGTAGTACCGCTGGCCGCTGGCGGTAGTACCGCTGGAACTTGTATTTTATTTCCTCTCAGCGCTGGCGGTAGTACGTGGTCGACACCCGGCATGTACCGTTGGATACAGTAGCTTTTTGAGGCGCGCCGGTACCTCCAGCGGTACTACCGGTCCTGGAGCTGGCGGTAGTACCGCTGGTGGCGGCGGTAGTACCGTTGCCTGGAGCTTCTCTCGCTTCAGCTTCTTCGTCAGGTGCCTGGCGGTAGTACCGGTCTTCTTGGCGGTAGTACCGCTGCTCTGCTTCTTCATCTTCCTCAACTTCCTCTTGACTCGTCTCTTGGCCATCTTCGATACTTTCTTGGAGATCTTCATGGTAGTTGTTCCTGAGTATGCACAACGTATCCGAATGAAGTAGCAACCCATTCAAAGGAGTGTCGAGATCACACATGGATAGGAGCGAGTTCACCTTATCATGAAGTGCCTTGACTCTTGCTCTTGTCATTGGGCCACTTGTTGTAGGAGACGTAGGTCGGGCTACATCATCTCCCCCCTTGGAAAAGAGTCGTCCTCGACTCTTGGTCATCCTCATCGCTTGATGTTCCAAGGTATGGCGATAGGTCGGCGACGTTGAAGGTGTCATGGACCAAGTGTTTGGTGTGGGAGATGTCGATCTTGTATGCATTGTCGTTGATGCGCTTGAGAACCTTGAAAGGTCCATCTCCACGAGGGTGAAGCTTAGACTTCCTTGCATCCGAAAAAGCGATCCTTGCGAAGGTGTAGCCACACAAGGTCTCCTTCTTCAAATATCATGGCGCGCTTGTGTTTGTTCATCTTCGTAGCATGGTCTTTGTTGTGCTTCTCGAGTGTAGATCTTGTTTCCTCGCGTAGCTTCTTCATGTAAGCGGCTCGCTCATCGAAGTCCATGTTAACTTGCTCACGGAGTGGAAGTGGAAGCATGTCGAGCGCGGTGTAGGTCTTGTCGCGGCCAAAGTGACCCATGAGTGTTCCTCCATGAGATTCCTTCAAAAGGACCAAACGAAGCGAAGACTCGGGTATACATAGTTTGTTAGCCTTAAACAAGAAACCTTTGTGCAAATAGAAAGCACCAATTCCTTTGTGCTCCGAACATTGAGCGAAAATGTCTCCAAAGAAAGCATCGGTAGCATACAACTCCTTTATCTCATCCAAACCCAAGACACTAATGTCAAGACGTGTAAGTAGGTTGGCCTTGCGGGATAGAGCATCCGCGACCACATTGTCTTTACCTTTCTTGTATATGATTACAAAGATGAAAGACTCAATGAACTCAACCCACTTAGCATGTCTTTTGTTCAAATTTGTTTGACTTTTCAAATATTTCAAGGATTCATGGTCGGAATGAATGACAAATTCCTTAAGACGAAGGTAATGTTGCCACACATCCAAAACACGAACCAAAGCAAATAACTCTTTGTCATAAATAGGGTAATTGAAGCGAGCTCCATCTAGTTTCTCACTATGGTATGCGATGGGTCTACCATTTTGCATAAGCACTCCACCAATGCCCAATCCACTTGCATCGCATTCAATCTCAAATGTCTTAGAGAAATCCGGAAGGGCAAGGAGTGGTGCTTCGGTTAATAACCGTTTGAGCTCATTGAAAGCAAAATCATGTGCGTTGCCCCAAATGAAAGGTACATTCTTCTTTGTAAGTTCATGTAGGGGGCAAGCAATTGCGAAAATCCTTGATGAAACGGTGGTAAAATCCGGCAAAACCAAGAAAACGTCTCAACTCCTCAAGTGATGTCGTAAAAGGCCAAGTCCGAATTGCTTGTATCTTTGCTTCATCGACTTCGACTCCATCCGAAGAAACAACAAAACCCAAGAAAACAATTTTGTTGGTGGCAAAAGTGCAATTAGAAAGATTGGCATAAAGCTTTTTATTGCGAAGAACCAACAAAACTTGAGCATTTTGAGAATTGTGCTCTTCCAAAGATTTGCTATAGATAAGGATGTCGTCAAAGTATACCACAACAAATTTCCCAATGAAAGGGCGCAAAACATGATTCATGAGACGCATAAAAGTAGAAGGTGCATTGGAAAGACCAAATGGCATGACGAGCCACTCATAGAGACCGAGCTTTGTTTTAAATGCGGTCTTCCATTCATCACCTTCACACATCCTTATTTGATGGTATCCACTTTTAAGATCAATTTTGGAGAATATAGCGGAACCACAAAGCTCGTCAAGCATATCATCAAGTCGAGGGATAGGATGGCGATACCGAACGGTGATGGCGTTGATGGGACGACAATCCATGCAAAGGCGAAGAGTGTTGTCGTGCTTGGGTACCAAGATGACGGGCACGGCGCACGGACTCAAGCTCTCGCGAATATGTCCCATGGCAAGAAGTTCTTGTATTTGCCGTTCGATCTCCCTTGTCTCCTCGGGGTTGGTGCGGTAAGGAGCGCGGTTTGGTAGCGGTGCGCCGGGAACAAGGTCGATGCGGTGCTCGATTCCGCGTAGAGGAGGTAGTCCCGGTGGCACATCTTGAGGGAAGACATCTTCAAAGTCCTTCAAAAGAGACAACAAAGAAGGAGGAAGGTTTGTGAAAGTGTTAGTCATAGAAACTTCACCCTTGCATATGAGCACATAGTGGAGGGTGGATGGGTTCTCTCTCAACTCCCTTATCACTCTTTTGGTGGCACATAGTGTAAGTTTTGTGGGAACTCTCTTTGAAGTGTCACACTCATTTGGCTTGTGGCTCTCACTCACTTTATGGTGGGTCTCTCGCTCACCACTCATCTCACTAGAGGAACGATCTTGTTGTGCCCTTGCAATGGTCTTGGCGTTATCGGCGATGACTTGACTTGGTGTCATGGGACGAAGGACGAAGGTCTTGTCGTTGTTCTTGAAGCTATATTAATTAGTCCTTCCATCATGCATAGCACCCTTGTCAAATTGCCATGGACGCCCAAGGAGTAAGTGACAAACGTTCATAGGCACAACATCACAATCAACCGTATCTTCATAAGCTCCGATCTTGAAGGACACTTGCACCATGTGTTGAATCTTGACGGCTCCGGTATCACTCAACCATTGCACATGGTAGGAATGTGGGTGCTTCTTGAACCTCAAGTTGAGCTTGTCACAAAGTTCTTTGCTCGCTAGGTTGTGGCAACTTCCACCATCTATTATAACCTTGACGAACTTGCCATTGATTCCCGCTCTAGTGTGAAACAAGTTGCATCTTTGGTCTTCTTCCACTATAACATTGGTGGTTAAAGCTCTTGCCACAACCAAGGAAGGGTTGTTGTCGCCGTCACAATATATTTCACTTTCTTCTTCTTGAGCACTTTGCATTGTGGCGACCTTGTTCAAAGCATTGTACTCATCTTCACTCATAGATTCATACTCTCCCATGCCATTGATGATCATGACCTTCTTGTTGGTGCACTCAAAAGATTTGTGCCTTTGTCCGCCGCACTTGTAACATTGCAAAAGTCTTGTGCCGGACGAAGATCCTTGAGGCGCCTTGGTAGCGGGAGGTACTTTCTTGAAAGATTGAGTCGCTTGAGATGTCGAAGTAGAGACTCTTGGGGACCTCGAGTGTTCGCTTGAGGAAGAGCTTGTGAAGGTGTAGGAGTTGACGAAGAAGGCTTGTTGGCGTACAATGCCTTTGTCTTGAGGTATTTGAGCTCTTCAAGCACGTGGCGCTCGGCCTTGGAAGCTTGATGTACTAGCTCTACCAAAGAGGCATATGGTTGGAACTCCACGATCTTCTTGATTGGATAGTTGAGGCCATTCATGAAACGAGCCATGGATTGCTCTTCGTACTCGTTGACATTGGCTCTCATCATGGAGATTTCCATCTCCTTGTAGTACTCGTCAACCGACTTCAAACCTTGCTTCAACTCTTGCAACTTCTTGTATAAGTCTCTAGTGTAATGGCTTGGCACGAAGCGCTTGTGCATTGTTTCTTTCATCTCAACCCAAGTGTCGATTGGTTGTTGGTGATTAGCGACGCGTGCATATTGTAGTTGTTCCCACCACAAGAGGGCATACTCTTCAAACTCCATCGAGGCTAGGGCAACCTTCTTGTTGTCGGAGAAGCGTTGCACACGGAAGATCTTGTCAACCTTGAGTACCCATGAAAAGTAAGCTTCCGGATCACTTGTGCCGTAGATCTTGGGTATGTCAAAGCAGACGTTGGACAAGTCATCATAGTCGTCACGATGGCCACCACGTGGGAATGCACGTCCACGTCTCCTTCGGTTGAGTCCATCACCATTGTGTTGGCTTGACTCGTTATCACTTGACTCGGAGCGTTGGTGTTGGTGACGATCATGAGGAAGCTCTTGACGAGGCGCATGTTGAGGAGGTAGCTCTTGTTGAGGAACGGGTTGTTCGACATTGTTCGCATTGTCATGATTTTGATGACGTGGCCTTGGAGGATGACGAGGGTGACGTCCTTGTTCACCAAAGTCATTCGCACCCGGAATGCCATGGTCATTAGCCAATGGGTCATGACGATCACGTTGTTGCGGTGGTGGTGATGGTATGCGTTCACGACGATCATCATTTTGGTGAGGTTGTTCTTGATGCGCATTGGCATTGTTCGCGTGAAGATCATGTGGTTGTTCAACGTGAGAAGGAGGTCGTTCATGGGCGTCGCGCCTTGGATCATGTTGACGTTCTTGTCGAGGTTCATGACGTCCATGACGTGCGTGTGTCGACCTTGAGGAGCTTCTTGTACGGCTTGAGTGTGAAGACGCTCGTTGTCACGCAAGGTTGTTGATAGATTCGGTCAACCGCTCCATATTTGCTTCTTGAGCATGCATGCGGTCATTGAAGGTGTTATCTTGATTTTGAAGATGGCGCTCGAAGCGTCCTAGGTTATCACGAAGAAAGTGTCGCATGCCAACAAGCTCCGATTGTGTGACATGGTCATGATCACCGCGAACTCCACCATGGATTTCCTCTTCCGAGCTTGAGCCTCCGTTTGTACTTCCCCTAAACATTTTCTCAAGGTCAAGTGAGATATGTGGTAACGAAAAACCAAGACAAACTATATCCCAAGAATAATGTAGCTTGAGAGGAGAGAATCCGGTTCTCACACCCAACACACACACTTATGAGTATAGGAAGGTATGAAGTGGCAAACGAAACAAGCAAACCCGACGACAAGTATATTGTCAAAGGTAGAGAAAATCCACAATGATCAAATTACCAAAGAAACTCCAACACAAATGAAGAAGAAACACACACAAAAGCGAATGATGGGGTTGGGCGACCAAAGGGCGAGCACTCAAAGATTGACAACCTAACGAAGACTACGTGCTCAAATGTCACCCAACACAAGAAGGACGCTAGCTCAATTGCTTTGAGTGGGCAACGGATTTGCACAAGAGTTAACACTCACACTCACTTTGGCGGTTCTAGCTTTGTCGCAACCTATAAGAGATGATACTTGGCACCACTTGATTCTTTTCTTTTCTCTTTTTTTTTTGATTTTTGCTTTTTGACGATGATTCCTTCTCTTTTGCTAGTGCCAAGCTCTCTAACGATACACACTCGCCAATACTTTGAAGACAAACACTCAACACGTGCAATGCCTCGCAATATCACCGAGCTAGTCCGATAGGTGAAGGTACACGAAAAGAAGAAGGGCTCACAACGGGTTATGATGGTGGGGGGAATGTCGAGTCCTTGGTGGCGTCGTCGCTTTCGTTGATGATGCGTTGCTGCGGAAGCGTGTCGATGTCGTAGACGTAGGGCACACCAAGAAAGGACTCAAACCAAAGAGGAAATGCCAAAACGAACCGAGGAAAAAGAAAAATTCCTGCAAAAATTGGCCCTGGCGGTAGTACCGCTGGTCCGCCCGGTAGTACCGCTGTTCTGGAGCGGTAGTACCGTTGCGCACGGATCTGCGCGATCTTGACTTGATTTTGGGCGGAAATTGGGCTCGAAAATCCTCGAATTCGTGTGAAATTGGCAAAATTAAGGCTAGGGAACGCAAACAATGGTGGAGGGGGTCCTAAAGCAACAGATCCATGGACAAAAACTACCAAAAACACAACGAATCGACAGATCGGCTCGAATCAAGGCAAGGCTATTTTTGGTGGAAATTTTCGAATTTCTCAAAAACGAAGAAAAATTTGGTGGATTTTGGTGGAAACACAAGTCAAATCCGTGTCAACCTAGAGCTCTGATACCATATGATGTGGGTTGGTGATGTAGTGCAACCTACCCTAAGCAACCCAACATATCCCAAGTCACCATGGACCTCAAAGGTGAACTCCTTCCACTATGTGATTCACTATATGTCACCTTTGGACGTTATACTACTTGACCATTATTCCCATTGCATTGCTAGGTGTGTCCCCACGGGTACAAGACCACGGGAAGATGGACATGGCGTGAGAGGAAGCGAGCCGGACAAGATGGTCGCTTGGAAGAGAAGAAGGAAGAGAAGCCGCAGCATCTTCAGCGGTACTACCGCCAGCCGAGCGGTACTACCGCTGAGCCCCAGGAGCGGTACTACCGCTAGCACTACCGCCACCACTACCGTGCCGCGCCAAATGCTCTCTGGATCGCCAGCGGTACCGGCCGGTACCTGCATCGTACTACCGCTGGAGGACTTCAATCTTATTCGTGAGAGTCCGCCGGTACTACCGCTGGAGCAGCGGTACTACCGCCACCTGACCTGGAACGGTACTACGCTGCCCCAACGGTACTACCGCTGCCTGCGTGCAGAAACTGGGAATATTCCCTTGTATCCCTCTCCCACCTACCCCTTTGGGTCAAACCTATATATAGGCACCTACCCCCTCCAGATCTAGATAGACTATGTTAGGAGATTAGAGTAGAGCTAGACTCCTTCTTCTCAAAGGTCTCCTTCCTCCCCTTGTGGGGATGGTTCCTCCCCTAGTGGAGAAGATTCCTACGTGGATTCAAACCTCTACTTGTAGCTAGACTATTTGCCAATCTTTCATCTTCGGGTGACTTTATTGGAACGGCTCGGTTGGCCGTTGGAGAAACAACCATCCAAGATCCCTTCTTGTGTATCTTGCCAATCTCTCCCTTTGGGATTCTATTGGGCCGGTTGGACCGACCGGTAAGGGGAACAGTTCTTGTATCTTGTTTGTGTTCGAGTATTCCGCTGCGTTCTTCCTCGTGTTCTTCGTGTTCTTCGCGTTCTTGTGTGAGTTCGTCCACTTGTTCGTCAATCCGTGAAGATCGGGCCACCCTAGAGGAACCTTTTCCTCATCATATGGTATCAGAGCATGGTTGCCACGGATTTGACATGTGTTTCCACCCCCAAATCCCCCAAATTTTTCTTTGATTTTGAGAAATTCGAAAATTTCCACCAAAAATAGCCCCAATTTCCTTTGGATCGATCTGAGATTTGAGTGCGTTTTTGCAGGTTTTGATCCATAGATCTATTGCTAAACTAGTTGATCTACCTTCCTTTGCGTTCCCATAGCCTAATTCCATCATTTGGCCCTCCGATTTGCTGATTTGAGCTCCGTTTTTCCGCCTAAAATCGCGAAATTTCCGTCTCGGATGCAGTTTCTGGAGCTAGCGGTACTACCTCTGGCCTAGCGGTACTACCGCTACAGCGGTACTACCGCCACCTCAGCGGTACTACCGCCAGAACCTGGAACAGACACGACAACAGCATTTCAGCGCCACGGTTTTGGCCATATCTTTTGCATTCGGACTCCGTTTTTGGTGTTCTTTGGCTCGTTTCGAAGCTACGATCAAGGCCTTCGTCACCATTGCGGAAGATCCATCATCCACCACCACCAAAATTCGTGGGCAAGCACGAAGCTTCTACAACAAAGGGTGAAGAACATCGACGAAAGGTATAACATTGCCAATCTTTACCCCTTGCCATTCCGTTGAAAGCCACACTATATCTTTGCGCTTACCATGTCCTATTGAGGCTAGCTCTTGATGATTGCTTGGGCTTTGCACATTTGCACCGTGTAGTTTCCGAGCAAAAGTTGTGCGCTAGTTCATCTATCATATATCTTGTTGTTGGCATCAAAGAAGTGAGTGTGCAAAAGAGAAAAGAGTCCAAAGAGACAAGAGAAAAGAAGCAAAAAGTGCCAAATCAAAAGAAAGAAAGAAAGAAACACCACTTGCCATATTTTGTAGGAAAGCGCAAGCTCGATGAACATCTAGTAGGTGGTGCATTGTTGTGCAAATCTTGTAGCCCACCAATAAATTGCAATCGAGCTAGTGGCTCTCCTTGTACTTGTGCAACACGAGCTTATAGTCGTCGCTAGGATCATATAGTTCTTTAGCTCACTTCTTGGTTGCATAAGTCCCATTTATCTCTCCGCGCGTGTGTTTCCTTGAACTACATTCCTATCTTTTGAGATTGACTTGTATTTGCTTTGTGATCATCGTGGTTCTCTACTTGCTTTAACAATATCTTGGTTTTCGGTTGGTTCAATTTGCTTTCCACCTACCATACCTTCCTACCAACTTTTAAGCCGTGTGTGTTTTGGAGTTTGCTTTGGATACTTGAACACAAGCATTTTACTTTGTGATCGTTTCCCTTGGTTGTCCACGACGTCCAATACTATCTACAGGTGAGAGGTTGTGTTCTAGTTCCTTTCCACTCCACATATATACACTTGTCTTGTGAGTTGACATGTCTAGGGAGAGTGAATGCTACTATGGAGGCCAAGATGATGTTGAGTACATGATGAGCCACAACAACTATGATGCCTCATACATTGAGGACATGGGGGACTACTACGACGACTACACCGACAATGACCCCCATGACATGATGGATCATCACCAAGACTTCCGCTACAACTACTCCGACTACGACTCCGACTATTCGAGCGTACATGACAAGGAGCGGTACCATGACGTCAAGCAACCTTCACCAAATTGTATCGACTCCAAGTACGTGCGCATCTACCACGACTCCGACTACATGAGCTCCAACGACAATGAGGCGCAAGTGTCTTCACATGCCTCATCACATGGTACCAACATCGACTACAACGACATGGTGGAGCGCCACTACTATGACTACCACTCCGATGACATGGTGGAGAACGTCTACGACTACTACTCTTGTAGCATGTGCGGCGACTTCGACAACATGCAAGAAGAGAGGACCCCCATCACCACCATGTTCAAGAGCGGCACCACCAAGCGTCATGGCACAACCTACTTCTATGGTTCAAGCTCAAGATTGAGCAACAAGAAGGCCACCATGAGTTCATCCTATGGAGCTCCATCTACTTCCAAGAGTGCCAAGCTTCGCCATTCTCCAACAACTTCAAGAAGGAGCCATGACAAGGCCATCGCCAAGAGCGACAAGCTTCGACATTCTCCTTCAACAACAAGCCGGCGCCCAAAGAAGTGCATCGACAAGGCCAAGCCAAGTCAAGGCCCATCTAGCTCATCACGGCGCCACAAGAAATATGCCAAGGGGGACCACAACATGTCCAAGCTTCAAGACGACATCGCTTCACTCGCCAAGCTTCGGAACATATCACCAAGTTCGAGTGGAAGCTCCAAGACAAGGTCGCCACGGCAACAAGCACGCCGACGCCAACATGAGGAGAAGCATCCAAATGACTTTCGGCGACACCCCTCCACTCAAGAGCGCCAACGTCGACGTGAGAAGAAGACGGCGACAAAGGCGCAACCTATGGTGTCCCTTCGTGCTAACACTACATCGGCGCCAACAAGACCTACAAGCTCCATGTTTGATGAGATCATGGCCGGCATCGACAACTTCTTCGAGAAATTCCAACGTCGACGCCGGAAGAAGCATGGTCACACACGTGAGGCCACAATCAAGACGGCGCCCTTCTCAAGCACTTCTCTTGATATGACATCTACACCAGGTGCCCACCACATTGGCCCCCATATGGCAAGATGAAGACCTCATATGCGACAATTGCCAAGGCCAAGACCATGATCCACGAGAATGTCCCAATCTCTTGTGCCCGCTATGCAATCGAAGAGGTCACATGATGTGGGAGTGCACAAATGAAGACCAAGATGGTGAGAAGATGGTCGAGCATGGGATTTTCCCTTCGACCAAGGAGGCGAGCATTGAGAATGCTATCACCTATGACCATGGGTCAAGTGATGATGATGCCGAGCATGGGATGTTCCCTTCGGCAATGGAGTCAAGTGATGAAGCGGAGCATGGGATTTTCCCTTCCGCAAAGGAGTTGAATAATGATGCCTATATTATGGCATTGACCTTTGGAGGCGAGTTGGTTGAGGAGGTTGAGCATGGGAGTTTCCCTTCAACCTTGGAGGCGTATGGAGTTGAGGAAACCGAGCATATCCCTATGAGCTTGAGTTATGGGATGGTACCAACCCCATGTGAGCATGAGAGCCACTTAGCCCACTTGAGTGAGAGTGAGTTGAGTGCCTCCACCATATGTGAGTTTGAGTGCTTTCACTTTGAGGGAATGAGTGATACACCACTTTAGTTGAGAGAGGAAGTTGATAGGTCTTGTGAGGCCATTTTGATTTCTAACAACTTAACCTCTACCTCTTGTGTGTTTTCTCATTGTGTGTTAGGTTCCACGGATGATGAAACGCCACTCCTCGACTTGACGATACCTCAAATGGAGAAGATGTACATGGAGGATGATGATGATGCCACCCCATGTCTACTTCAAGATGAACAAGTCGGCTCCATGGAAGCCCCTACTACTTCAACACCTACTTCACATGAGTGGGAATACAAAGGTATGGGTGTTGATGTGACCATGATCCCGCTAGTGGACATGATGAACTATGATTGTTTGCATGCTATGGATGACTCTATTGATGTCACATATGATTCGTTCTTATTCCCATGTGAGACTTTGTTTAAAACCAATGTTGATCATGTGGAATCACCTATTTGTGATGATTTTGCCATGAGCATGCCTTGTTATGAATGTTTCTATTTTTCTCCCATTGTGGCTTGCAACATGTTGAACAATTTCTCTTTCACATGTGTTGCTTGCACTAATATTGCAATGCTTGATAATGAGATTGCCCCCATAGCTTTCTCAAATTTTGGAGATGTTTCGTTTTCTCTTATGGACCTTGTTCCATCCTTCACTTTGCATAATGACCATCCACATATGTCATATTTTCCAATTGATTTTTGTGTGGTTGGTGATGTGCAAATGAAGAGACACTTCATGATGGATGATGTGTTCATATACCGTGCACATAACTTCTTCATATGTTGTCTTGTGTGTGCCGGTAACCGCATGATAATGTCAACCTCTCTTGAGCATGAGTTGACAAAAAGAGCTCTTGAGAGCATACACTTGAGTCGTGGATCGAACCCGGCTCTAATACCCTTCCCATGTGTTGCATCAAACAAGTTGATCAATTTCTCTTGGTTTTGGTTTGTTTGCAAACATGTTTGTGATAATGCTTTCCCGTATGGCAAGACAAATTTCACCATCTTTTATGTGAATGATTTATGTGTTGCACCAAGTATGATGAACAATTGTTCTTTCCAATGGCTTGTTTGCAACCATAATGACATTTTGAGCATGTCTTGCCATGAGTATATTGGTTTCTACCAATTTGGTGTTGCAACAAATACGAAGAAAACTTGCTCTTTCATGTGCTTTGTTTGCCACCATGATGATATTTTGGACATTCTACATTGTGTGTTTTTGCCAAATTCTCCTCTTGTTGCATCAAGGTTGATGACAAATTGTCCCTTCCAATGCCTTGTGTGCAATAATGACCATATGGTTCAAAGTGAGATTCCTAGATGGCATCCTCATATTTTCATGGAGTTTTTGTGTTCCCACATGTTGAAGATGTTCCATTGGATTGCTTGCTCTTTGACCTTGCACTTGCACTACATTTTCATATTCTTGTGTTGTGCTAACGGTGCTATGACAAAGAATGGACATGTCATTATTGATATGCTCCTCTTTCTTGCACACACATGGTTTGCTTGGTCTTTAGTGTGTGTAGGCATGGTGAATTTCAATTCTTCGACAACACATCTACCTCCTTTACATGGTGATGAAGAGCAAGAGTCGAGGACGACTCTTTTTAAAGGGAGGGGAGATGATGTAGTGCAACCAACCCTAAGCAACCCAACATATCCCAAGTCACCATGGACCTCAAAGGTGAACTCCTTCCACTATGTGATTCACTATATGTCACCTTTGGACGTTATACTACTTGACCATTATTCCCATTGCATTGCTAGGTGTGTCCCCACGGGTACAAGACCACGGGAAGATGGACAAGGCGTGAGAGGAAGCGAGCCGGACAAGACGGTGGCTTGGAAGAGAAGAAGGAAGAGAAGCCGCAGCATCTTCAGCGGTACTACCGCCAGCCGAGCGGTACTACCGCTGAGCCCCAGGAGCGGTACTACCGCTAGCACTACCGCCACCACTACCGTGCCGCGCCAAATGCTCTCTGGATCGCCAGCGGTACCGGCCGGTACCTGCATCGTACTACCGCTGGAGGACTTCAATCTTATTCGTGAGAGTCCACCGGTACTACCGCTGGAGCAGCGGTACTACCGCCACCTGACCTGGAACGGTACTACGCTGCCCCAACGGTACTACCGCTGCCTGCGTGCAGAAACTGGGAATATTCCCTTGTATCCCTCTCCCACCTACCCCTTTGGGTCAAACCTATATATAGGCACCTACCCCCTCCAGATCTAGATAGACTATGTTATGAGATTAGAGTAGAGCTAGACTCCTTCTTCTCAAAGGTCTCCTTCCTCCCCTTGTGGGGATGGTTCCTCCCCTAGTGGAGAAGATCCCTACGTGGATTCAAGACCTCTACTTGTAGCTAGACTACTTGCCAATCTTTCATCTTCGGGTGACTTTATTGGAACGGCTCGGTTGGCCGTTGGAGAAACAACCATCCAAGATCCCTTCTTGTGTATCTTGCCAATCTCTCCCTTTGGGATTCTATTGGGCCGGTTGGACCGACCGGTAAGGGGAACGGTTCTTGTATCTTGTTTGTGTTCGAGTATTCCGCTGCGTTCTTCCTCGTGTTCTTCGCGTTCTTGTGTGAGTTCGTCCACTCGTTCGTCAATCCGTGAAGATCGGGCCACCCTAGAGGAACCTTTTCCACATCAGTTGGTCCCGATTTTCACGGATTTTGTGCGGAGGGAAAGATGAACACGAAAAACTCGCGAAGAACGAAGAACACAAAAGAGGGGAAAATCAACACACAAGGGTAAATAGCAAGTAGCAACCCGGCAAGACTCGATTGGTAACAAATCCCCGTGGGCAGCCCCCAATCCTCCTCTCCCAAGCACACCTTACTCTTAGGATTGTTTGTCCAATTGGTCAATCCAACCAATCCAATCTAGCCACTCAAAGAGGGAAGATTAGCAAGTAATCGCAACTACAAGCGGAAGCCTTGGTATCCACGCAGGGATCTTCTCCTCAAGAGGAGGCCTTGGTTCATCTCCACAAGGGGAGGCCTTGATTCATCTCCATAGGAGGAAAGAGACACTTTGAGAAGAAGGAGCAAGGCTCTAATTTAGTTCTCAAATCTTAGTCTAACCCTAACCCTAGGCAGAGAAGTCCTATTTATAGTCTATTGGGCGAAGTGGTAGGTGAGAGAGGTTACATGGGCCTTCAACCCGAATTCCTGATGTCACAGCGGTAGTACCGCTCCTGGAGGAGGCGGTAGTACCGCTGGCCGCTGGCGGTAGTACCGCTGGAACTTGTATTTTATTTCCTCTCAGCGCTGGCGGTAGTACGTGGTCGACACGCGGCAAGTACTGTTGGATACAGTAGCTTTTTGAGGCGCGCCGGTAGCTGGGGCGGTACCTCCAGCGGTACTACCGGTCCTGGAGCTGGCGGTAGTACCGCTGGTGGCGGCGGTAGTACCGTTGCCTGGAGCTTCTCTCGCTTCAGCTTCTTCGTCAGGTGCCTGGCGGTAGTACCGGTCTTCTTGGCGGTAGTACCGCTGCTCTGCTTCTTCATCTTCCTCAACTTCCTCTTGACTCGTCTCTTGGCCATCTTCGACACTTTCTTGGAGATCTTCATGGTAGTTGTTCCTGAGTATGCACAACGTATCCGAATGAAGTAGCAACCCATTCAAAGGAGTGTCGAGATCACACATGGATAGGAGCGAGTTCACCTTATCATGAAGGACCTTGACTCTTGCTCTTGTCATTGGGCCACTTGTTGTAGGAGACGTAGGTCGGGCTACATCAATAATCCACCCTCAGGTTGTCATACCGAGTTCCCCGTTGGTATTAAGTTGCAAGCAACGGATAATTGCATTAAGTAATGTGCGTAATGTAAACAAATGCATTAGACCTAACGGCGCACCCTTAAGCTAAGCATCGGTTATTTTATCCCTAGTGGCAACAGCACATCCACAATCTTAGAAGTTGTTGTCACTCTCCCAGATTACCGGAGGCATGAACCCACTATCTAGCATAAATACTCACTCTTGGAGTTACAAGCATCTACTTGGCCAAAGCATCTACTAGTAACGGAAAGCATGCAAGATCATAAATAACATATAAGATAGATTGATAATCAACTTAACATAGTATTCAATATTCATCGGATCCCAGCAAACACAACATGTAGCATTACAATAAGATGATCTTGATCATGATAGGCAGCTCACAAGATCTAAACATGATAGCATAAAGTGGAGAGACAACCATCTAGCTACTGCCATGGACCCGTAGTCCAAGGATGAACTACTCACGCATCACTCAGGAGGCAGGCATGGTGACGTAGAGCCCTCTGGTGATGATTCCCCTCTCCGGCAGGGTGTCGGGAAGAGTTTCTGAACCCTCCCGAGCTAGCGTTGACGGCGGCGGCGTCTCTGAAACTTTTCGTGGATAATGGCTCAGGTATTTAGGGTTTTCGCGTCGGGAAGAATAAATAGGCGAAAGGGCGGTGGCTGCGGAGCCACGAGGGCCCCACACCACCCCACGGCGTGGCAGGGGGGCCCGCGCGGCCCCATGGTGTGGGTGCCACGTGGCCCTCCTCCGTCTCTCCTCTGGAGTCCGTCTTCGTGTTGGAAAAATAGGAGGTTTTTTCCAAGTTTCGTCCAATTCCGAGAATATTTCCAGATTAGCTTTTCTGCAATACAAAAACAGCAGAAAACAGGAACTGGCACTGAGGCATCTTGTTAATAGGTTAGTCCCGGAAAATGCATAAAAATGCTATGAAGTGTATATAAAACATGTAACAATTGGTATAATATCAACATGGAACATCAGAAATTATAGATACGTTTGAGACGTATCAAGCATCCCCAAGCTTAGTTCTACTCGTCCTCGAGTAGGTAAAACGATAAAAACAAAATAATTTCTGAGGTGACATGCTACAATCATAATCTTGATCAAATAATACTGTAAAGCACATGTTATGAATGAAGTGATCCAGGTCAATGGTCTATAGTTTGCTAGCAAGTAGATAATGAGCAAACAACTCAATCATATAAGCAAAAACTTATCATGAATAGTACATTCGAGACAAGTATCAAAGAGTTTTGCATAAAAGTTAACTCATAAAGCAATAGATTCTAAGTAAAAGGCATTTAACCAACACAAAGGAAGATTTAAGTTTCAGCAATTGCTTTCAACTTTCAACATATATATCTCATGGATATTTGTCAACACAAAGCATATAATAAGTGCAATATACGAGCATATAAAAATTGTTGCACCAAAGTAGACACTAGTGTTTGCTTCTAAGATAGAAAGAAGTAGGAAAACTGACTCAACATAAAAGTAAAAGAAAGGCCCTTCGCAGAGGGAAGCAGGGATTAAATCATGTGCTAGAGCTTTTTAAGTTTTTGAAATCATATCGAGAGTAAAAATAAGTTTTGAGAGGTGTTTGTTAATTGTCAACGAATCAGAAAATGGAAAGTACAATATGACCCCCGCCAACCAGACTTTTAAGAGCGGCTCCTATGAAAGACGTTATTTCTACCAGCAAGGCAGATCATCCCTCTTTCTCTTTTGTTTACACATGCAGATATTTCACTGTTTGTCATTGCTTGACTGATAAATCAGGGCAAAAATGTGAAGAGAATTAAGCGGTTAAAGTTGTAATTAATTGGGACTGGGCACCCCATTTGCCAGCTCTTTTTGCAAAATTAATGGATAAACGGATGTATATGCCGCTAGTCCGGTGGTAAAGTCTGTTTGACAGTTGACATAAAGACATCCACCCCGTCCTCATGAGCTTGGTAAACATTGACACAAAATAGGAGTAATAATTTTTGAATAGTTTAAAGGTAGCACATGAAAAATTTACTTGGAATGGCAAGGAAATACCACATATAGTTAGTTATGGTGGACACAGATGGCATGGATTTTGGCTCAAGGTTTTGGATGCACGAGAAGCATTCCCTCTTAGTACAGAGTTTAGGCTAGCAAGGTTATTTGAAGCAAACACAGGATATCAACCGACACAGCAAGGCTTATATGAAAACATATTGCAAGCATTATAAGACTCTACACTGTATTCTTGTTAACCAAACCCTTTTACTAGAAAATATCTAGACCTTAGAGATACCAATCATGCAAACCAAATTTCAACGAGCTTTACGGTAGTTTTTCATTAATAGGTTTTAACTACATGATATAAAAGCTTAAACATGAACTACTTGATAACTCAAAACAATTGACAAGTATCAAATTATCCAATACAATGATCTACAAGAATATGTAAGCTTTTTCCATTATACCATCTACCACATGCAACATTTTCTGTTCCAACCAAACACCAATCAATTTATTTCAACATAAACTCTCCAAACAATTATAAGTGAAGCAAGAGAGTACTTTCTTTAAAAGAACTAACAGCTCTGTATAAGAGATGCATGCAAAACAGGAGCTAAAAGCATAGCAATAGCTAGATAAGAATACTCAACAAGTATAAGTGAAGAATAGGAGTATTTATATGAAAAAGCGGAGCGTTTCTCTCTCCCAATCAAGAATGCTGGGGTCCAATCAAGTTGACCATAAGAAAAATAAAATACTGAAAATAAAAGCACACAGATGTCGTGGGTTTGTCACGTCAGGTGTCATAGATGACTTCGTAGGTGTGGGATTATGCGAGTCAAGCATCTCCGAGCTTGGGATCGCAGGAACAAAGATCAACACAGATTTACCCAGGTTCGGCCCCCTCAATGTGAGGTAAAAGACCTACTTCCTGCCTACCCTAGATTGGTATTGATATGATAATCGAGGTGTTACAATGGAGGCGATCCGATCTGGTACTCGCCGTATGAGCTAGGGTTTGGGGCTTGATAGCTTGACCCGCTCTAAGTCCTGCGAGTCCTCTTTATATACACAGAGGCTCGCTAGGTTACAAAAGGAAACTTCCCCATAAGGAATACATCCACAGAGGCCTACTCGGAGACTACTTGGTCTTCACGTCCTCCGGGATATGTCTTCTAGATCTTTCCCCTTATGGCGGTTCAATATTGGGCTTGCTCCCAAGTGGGCCTTCATCCGTGCGAGTAAGTTAAGTCGCACTGGGCCGCGGGTTAATCCAGAAAGTATTCCCCCGACATTAGCCCCCAAGCGTGGCCTGAACTTCATAGTATTTCTTGATCTTGAATGCTTAGGCCGCGCTTTTCCTTGTTTCGCGACTTATAATTGTGCAAGTTTGGCCTTGACTCGCACCTGGAAGATCATCTGACTTCGTGAGCTTCTTTGTTAGAGTATCCTGATAGCTTCAGAACTTGATGACGATCTATCTTCAAATTTTTGATGATAATATGATATAGCCCCCAAGGATTGAGAGGATGTTATGTGGTAATCATCTCAATTCTTCTCAGAGAACTCTGAAGGTCATCACCTGTAACTTGATATCATGAATAAAACAATTGTTAAGTTACAAGTAATTGTAATTGGTGTTGCCGTACTATAAGCAGTACATCGACCTCTAGTTAGGCCATCTGAATCCTTAAGTGGGCACTCGCGCGACTCAGTATTTCCTAGGAATATGTGTGTTCAGGGTCGAGAGCGGCCATGATAGGCAATCAAGCTCGATTGACGCCACACCCCAGTACTTTGGCCACATAATGCGAGTAGCAATCCAACTTAAGGTAAATTTGATAATTGCCAATAAATCGGCTGTTTCAGGGTAACAAAGACCCCAAGAAACATAATGATATTGCCATGATAGGCTAAGCTATGATAAGCTTTGATTATGATGACACATAAGGTCGCGCCTAGGTGGCAACCGAGTGTTATACATAGGGTTGGATCGCGCGTAGGTGGCGATCCATGGTGATACATGGGGTCGGTCGCGCCTAGGTGGCGACCAGAGATGATACAAAGTTTACGGCCGCGCCTAGGTGGCAGCCGGTTTCTGATACAAGGGTCGATCGCGCCTGGGTGGCGATCAGATGTTGCATAGGTCGCGCCTAGGTGGCGACCAAAGTTGAAGTTCTAGCCCTGAGTGGCTGTGATGATACTCAGCTATAAAGCTGGAAAGGATGATGCTTGGCTCTGATTAGCCTTTTCTTATGTATAGTACGGTCGCAGGTGTGCGACGTTCCAAGGGCGAGGTGCCTCGAGACGATCCTCGAAATCATGGCGTTCGCTGCTTTCTTCCCTTACATCCAGCAGGTAGTACGACCCATTGTTTAGCTTCTTGCTGATGATGTAGGGTCCTTCCCATGGAGAGGACAGCTTATGCATTCCCTTGTGATCTTGTTTAAGTCGCAGTACTAGGTCGCCTTCTTGAAAGGTGCGGGTTTTGATGCGTCTGGCATGATAGCGTCGCAAGTCTTGTTGATATACTGCTGACCTTGATGCTGCCAAGTCTCTAACCTCTTCTAATGTGTCCACCGAGTCTTGCCGAGCTATCTCATTATCTGTCTCGATGTAAGCCGCAACTCTTGGTGAATCATGTATGATATCGCTGGGCATGACTGCTTCTGCTCCATAGACCATGAAATATGGTGTAAATCCTGTGGATCTGTTAGGGGTTGTTCTCAAGCTCCACAGTACTGCTGGCAGTTCTTCCACCCAACATCCTGGAGATGCTTCGACCTTTTCAATAAGGCGCGGCTTAATTCCATGGAGAATTTCCTGGTTAGCTCGCTCAGCTTGTCCATTGCTCTGCGGGTGTGCTACTGACGTGAGGTCCAATCTTATCCCATTGTCTGCGCAAAATATCTGTGTAGCCCCTTCAGAGGTGTTGCTCCCATTGTCTGTAATGATACTATGGGGGTAACCGAAGCGGAATATGACCTTCTTCAAGAACTTGACTGCTGTTTCAGCCTCGCAATCTCCCACAGGTTCTGCTTCTATCCACTTTGTGAATTTGTCCACCATGACTAAGAGGTGAGTTTTTCCGTTTGAAGACCGTCTGAAAGGCCCTACCATGTCAAAACCCCATACGGCAAAAGGCCATGTGATGGGTATTGTGCGAAGTGCTTGGGCTGGCATATGATCTTGCCTAGCGTATCTTTGACATCCATCGCACACTCTGACAATTTGCTCTGCATCTGCTAATGCTGTTAACCAGAAGAATCCATGTCGGAACGCCTTTGCCACCAAAGATCTTGACGAAGCATGATGGCCACAATCGCCTGAATGAATTTCGTGCAAGATTTTTCGTCCCTCTTCTGGTGAGACACATCTTTGAATGCTCCTGATACGCTGCGCTTGTATAATTCGTTGTTGATGATTGTATAGGCCTTTGATCGTCGTATGATTTTGCGCGCCTCAATTTCATCGTCCGGCAGCACTCCGCGACTTAAATATGCCATGTATGGCTCTGTCCATCCTGGCTGTTCATGCAGGGCTGCGACTAAAGTTGAATCATCCTCTGGCTCTGCAATGTCAATTCTGCTGGAGGTTTGACTGATGGATTGTGCAGTTCATCCAGGAAAACATTGGGTGGGACTGACTGTCTGTTGGATCCAAGCCGAGACAGGGCATCCGCAGCTTCATTTTGTCTCCGATCAATATGTTCAACTTGGTATCCAGTGAAATGTCCAGCAATTCTGTCCACCTCTCTCCTATATGCAGCCATGTTCGCATCCTTGCTGTCCCACGTTCCGGAGACCTGCTGTGCCACCAAGTCTGAATCGCCAAAACAGCGTATGCGACTGATGTTCATCTCCTTTGCTATACGTAGACCATGAAGCAGTGCCTCGTACTCCGCCACGTTATTTGTGCAGTTGAAGTGTATCTGTAACACATACCGCAGCTTGTCTCCCTTGGGAGATGTCAGAACAACTCCAGCCCCCGAGCCTTGCAACTGTCTTGACCCATCAAAATGCATGGTCCAGTATTTGGTTTCTGCCATGCTAGGAGCAACTTGGATTTCTGTCCAATCGTTAATAAAATCTGCAAGGGCTTGCGACTTAATTGATGTGCGCGGCTCGTAACTGATGTGATGTGGTCCCAACTCGATCGCCCACTTAGCGACTCTTCCAGTAGCTTCTCGATTACGAATGATATCTGCCAATGGTGCTGAACTCACCACAGTTATTGGATGCTCTTGGAAGTAGTGCTTCAGCTTGCGACTCGCCATGAACACTCCAAACACCAACTTCTGCCACTGTGGGTAACGCTGTTTGGAAGCTGTGAGGACTTCGCTCACGTAGTATACTGGTCTCTGGACAGGGTATTCCTTTCCGTTTCTTGTCTCTCCACAACCATGACAGCACTCACAGCGCGGGAATTTGCCGCTATGTATAGTAGCATTGGCTCTTTATCTTTTGGAGCCGCCAGAACTGGAGCATTCGTCAATTGATGTTTCAAGGCTGTCAGAGCTTCGTCGGCCTCTGCGTCCCAAACGAAGGTGTCTGATTTTTTCAACAGTCTGTACAAAGGTAGTGCTTTTCTCCCAATCTTGATATAAAGCGACTCAAAGCTGCTACGCAACCAGTAAGCCGCTGTACATCTTTTATCTTTTCTGGCTTTTGGAGATCCATCACGGCCTTTATCTTGTCAGGATTGGCCTCAATGCCTCTTTCTGATACTATGAATCCCAATAGCTTTCCTGCTGGTACTCCGAAAACGCACTTTGTGGGGTTGAGCTTCATGTTGTATTTTCTGAGATTTGTGAATGTCTCTGCCAGATCACCAATAAGATCCTGGCTAACTTGCGATTTAATCACAATATCATCCACGTAGGCATGAACGTTGCGACCTATTTGCTCATGTAGGCAATTCTGAATGCATCTTTGGTAAGTCGCACCTGCGTTCTTCAACCCAAAGGGCATGCTGACGTAACAAAAAGCTCCGAAGGGTGTGATGAAGGACGTCTTTTCTTGGTCTCCCTCTTCATCTTGATTTGATGGTAGCCTGAATAGGCGTCCAAAAAGCATAACAGCTCGCACCCAGCAGTTGAATCAATTACTTGGTCGATTCTTGGCAAAGCAAATGGATCCTTTGGACAAGCTTTGTTAAGACTGGTGTAATCAACGCACATTCGCCACGTACCGTTCTTTTTCATAACCAATACTGGATTTGCCACCCACTCCGGATGGTATACCTCTGTGATGAATCCTGCAGCCAGCAAGCGAGCTATTTCCTCTCCTATTGCCTTTCTCCTGTCATCATGAAAACGCCGTAGTGGCTGCTTCACTGGTTTAGCCGCAGGGTTCACTTTGAGGCTATGTTCTGCTAATTCTCTTGGTACCCCTGGCATATCTGACGGCTTCCATGCGAAGATGTCTTTATTTTCCTGGAGAAAAGCGACGAGGGCCTTCTCCTGCTCTTCTTCCATGTGTGCTCCAATGCTAGTTTGCTTGGATGAGTCGCCAGGAACAAGATTTATCTGCTTAGTGTCCTGGGCCGCTTTGAATTTCATTGGTGGCTCGGCAGATGGCGTGGTAACCACACTCATATCGTTTGGGTCCACCTGCGACTTATAACCTTTTAGTTCTTCCGCGGCACAGGCGGATTCTGCGAAAGCCGCATCTCCTTTCTCACATTCTATTGCTTTTTCTCTATCTCCGTACACTGTGATGACCCCTTTTGGTCCTGGTATCTTCAACTGTAGGTACACGTAGCATGGCCTGGCCATAAACTTAGCAAAGGCCGTTCTTCCAAACAAGGCGTGATATGGGCTTTGGAATTTTACCACTTCGAAGCTTAGGAATTCACTTCTAAAGTTCTCTTCTGTTCCAAAAGTTACCCCTAGGGTTATTTTCCCCACTGGCCGTGCGGACCTTCCTGGGACAATGCCGTGAAATACTGTTGACGTGGGCTGCAGGCTGGAATCCTTGAGTCCTAGACGCTGGAAAGTATCGTAGTACAAGATATTAATGCTGCTTCCTCCATCCATAAGCACTTTGGTCAGCTTGTATCCTGCAACGTATGGTGCCACAACCAGTGCCAACTTGCCAGGTTCCCGTACCTGTGGCGGGTGGTCGTCGCGACTCCAGGTTACCGCGTATTCTGACCACCTTAACCAAGCGGGTGTTGCTGGTATCACGGCGTTCACCTGCTGACTTCTCCGGCTCAATTTCTCTTCTCTTTTGGAGGTATCGATAACTATTGTGTGATACTGCCCCGTCTGCCTGGGGTTACTCGCGCCGTGCTGCCCAATGTTTGTGTTATGAGCCGCACTAGGGTTTCCTTCATGGGAATTCCCCCCGTTGTGTTGGCTCTCTTCTTTCCACTTTTTGTAATAATGGCATTGCGCCTTGGTATGGTCCGCTGGCCGTCCATCACCTGTCGCATGAAGGTCGCATGGCCGGTTGAAAACTTCTTGCATATTGATTGGACGGGAGCCGTATCCTCGACCCCTTCCACGCTGGCCTCTGAATCCTCCACGCGTATTGGCGACGAGCCCTGAGTGACCATCTTCGCTTTTGCGTTTGTTTTGACTCGTGTTGTTGTGGCTCGTTTGCTGCTGCTGGGGCTTGTTGGAGTTTTTCTTTCCTTTTGCAGCAACCTCCTCTTCTTCTCCGTCTGACGCGTCTCTGGTTTTGTCTGAGCTGGCATATTTGTTAGCCGCAGCCATCACCTCGCTGAGGCTCTTGACTTTATCCTTCATGCGACCCAGCTTATGAATCAGCGGCTCAAACTTGCAGTTTTTCTCCATCACCAGGACGGCTGAGCTTGGTGGTATATTATCTGAGGAGTGTATTATTTCTGCCACCCTTTTCATCCAATGGCGACTTGACTCGCCTTCCTTCTGGACACAACGCTCTAAATCTTCTATATTGCAGAGTCGCTTGCAAGTTCCTTGGAAGTTCTTAATGAAGGCATCCTTCAGTTCCTCCCAAGTATTTATAGAGTTGGGAGGCAAATTTTGCAGCCATATGTGCGCTGCTCCTTCTAGCATCATGTTTAGGTAGCGTGCGCAGATCTCTTCAGATGCGTTTAGGATGCTCATGCCCATCTCGTAATTGTTGAGCCAAGTGGTTGGATCCATGCTGGCGTTATAGTTTGCCACCTTGCGTGGCCCTTTGAAATCTTCAGGAAAAGGTTCCGATCTGATCCTCTCAGTGAAACACGCCGGTCCCTTGAGTCGCGAGGACAGGGCTGTGGGCGCGCCTGCGGGGTTATCTGCGGGCCGCTTTTGCATCAATGGTGCATTCGCCTGCGCTTCTGCGACTTGCTCCTGCTGCCTCTGTGCGACTCCTGACACGTCCTCTGGTGGCCTGCTCTGGACGCTTCTTTCTGCTGTAATCCTGTGATTGGCTGGTACGAGGGGCAGCTGTGCTTCGGCTTCCGCCCTATTGGCTTGTTGCAGGACTGCCGTACTTAGCATCTGAATCGCGCGCCGCGCCTCAGCATTGACCGGGTCATCGCCTGTTGGTACCATCTGAGTCAAGATATTAGCCGCAGCATACATATTATCGACAGGGTTCTGGTAATGGCCCTGTGGGGTGTGAAACCTCCTTGGTTGTTGCTGGGTCTCTTGATTTGTTGGTACCCTTCCTTCCGCAGTCGTCTGGATTCCCGTCCCGCGGCTGGAGTGAGCGGGATTTCCACTGTTGGTTGAGTCGCGCGCAGCTGTGTTTGCGGGTCAACCTGTTGTTGAGTCGCAGCCAGCGCGGCTACTCTCTGCCGCTCCTGTTGGATTCCTTGGTTTATCTGATCGAGCCTGCGGCGCTCTTCTTCCATCCTTCGAACCTCATACAGGAGCTCGGCCCTGGCGGCCTCAATTTCTGTTGCACGGAGGGCGGCGTTCGTGGCTGACACAGGGACAAGAAGTGGGTTGCTTGGGGGTGCCGATGCCTCGGTTTCTCCAGCAGTTCCTGATGCACCTGCTCCTCCGGCCATGTAAACCGCGACTTGTGCCATCTCTTGATCTGGTGATGATGTGATTTCTGGTGGGTAACCCCAGCAACTTTCTTCAAAGGCAGGTATGATGGACCCAAACTCTTGCGAGTCCATGCTTTCCACGGATTCTTCCCCGTCATCGGCGACTTCTTCTACTGAATCGCCTTCCTGGACCGATCTAACGGACCTGCCACCGATGAAGCCGACGAAGACGTTGATGGATCCGAACGGGATGACGTGGCCGGTCTCCAAATAATCTGCTTCCGGCCCCCAGCTTGAATCGTCGATGAGGGGTGTGCCATTGACCGTGATGATACGGCCAACAACAAGATCTTCAGCTCCCTTCATGGATCCTGCGCGGAACGTGACGCTCTTGACCGCAGGCCCCACGGTGGGCGCCAACTGTCGTGGGTTTGTCACGTCAGGTGTCATAGATGACTTCGTAGGTGTGGGATTATGCGAGTCAAGCATCTCCGAGCTTGGGATCGCAGGAACAAAGATCAACACAGATTTACCCAGGTTCGGCCCCCTCAATGTGAGGTAAAAGACCTACTTCCTGCCTACCCTAGATTGGTATTGATATGATAATCGAGGTGTTACAATGGAGGCGATCCGATCTGGTACTCGCCGTATGAGCTAGGGTTTGGGGCTTGATAGCTTGACCCGCTCTAAGTCCTGCGAGTCCTCTTTATATACACAGAGGCTCGCTAGGTTACAAAAGGAAACTTCCCCATAAGGAATACATCCACAGAGGCCTACTCGGAGACTACTTGGTCTTCACGTCCTCCGGGATATGTCTTCTAGATCTTTCCCTTATGGCGGTTCAATATTGGGCTTGCTCCCAAGTGGGCCTTCATCCGTGCGAGTAAGTTAAGTCGCACTGGGCCGCGGGTTAACCCAGAAAGTATTCCCCCGACAACAGACGCTCCAAGTAAAGCACA
This sequence comes from Poa pratensis, assembly GCA_947311845.1. Classification (NCBI taxonomy): domain Eukaryota; kingdom Viridiplantae; phylum Streptophyta; class Magnoliopsida; order Poales; family Poaceae; genus Poa; species Poa pratensis. Next base: position 3,064,153 of record CAMZMU010000121.1, on the reverse strand, counting down.
TATGGTGTAAAAGAATTAAAATATAGTTTCACTAGAGATGACCTGATAAGTTGCTGATGAAGAAGGGGATGCCTTGGGCATCCCCAAGCTTAGACGCTTGAGTCTTCTTGAAATATGCTGGGGATCCATGGGAGCATCCCCAAGCTTAAGCTTTTCACTCTTCTTGATCACATTATATCATCCTTCTCTCTTGACCCTTGAAAACTTCCGCCACACCAAACTCAAAGTAATTCTCATTAGAGGATTAGTGCGCAATCAAAAACTCACATGTTCTATAAGGACACAAACAAGATCGTTACTTTTAACATTAGCTACTGCCACTGATGTTATGTGAAGCTCTTCACCCTAAAAAAGAATTCCACTCAACACTAGTAAAAGAGAGAATGCGAAAAATAAAAGACAGAATCTGTCTAAACAGAACAGTCCGCAAAGACGAATTTTTCGAGGCACTTACGTTGCTCAGATCGAAAAACTTTAAACTAACGAAAGATGCGCACATATCTGAGGATCACGCACAAAAAAATTGCAGATTTAAATAATTTTTCTGTGATTTTACAGAAGTAAAACGGTGAACAGCAGAAATCTGTTCCTGCGCAGAAATCCAAATCTAGCATCATCTTCCTATTAGAGGCAATACTTGGCACAACAATGCGATAAAGTAAAGATACAAAGGAATTGTTACAGAAGTAAACAACTCCTTGACAAAAACTGAAAACAAAAGATAATGGGTTGCCTCCCAAAAGCGCTTTCTTTAATGCCTTTTAGCTAGGCTTGAAGATTTTAATGATGCTCTCATAAGAATAAGAGTTAAAAAAAAGGAGAGCATCAAGAGGCAAATATCAAACACATTTAAGTCTAACCCACTTCCTATGCAAAGGAATCTTGTAACAAAATAAATTATTGAAGCATAAAGCAACTAGCATAGAAAGATGAAACAAATAAAACTTCAAAACTTTCAACATAAAGAGAGGTATTTTAGCGACTTGAAAACTTTTACAACCATATTTTCCTCTCTCATAATAACTTTCAGTAGCATCATAAACAAACTCAACAATATAACTATCACATAAAGCATGATTTTCATGATCTACAAACACATAATTTTTATTAAGCTCAAAAACAGTGGGGTCATTAAACCCACTTTTGACAATAGTAGTAAAATTAATATCATTAAACAACATAGGACCATCATCAAGAGAATTATCATATATAAGATTGGGGAGCACATTTTTACTTTCTGCAATTTCCTCTTTTACTTGAGTCAAGGTTTGTCTACTTCAAATTTATCAAAAGGAGATATTTCAATAGAATCATGGCATTCAACAATATAGCATTCTTCCTCCTTAGGTAGGCACGGAGGGCAATAATATAATGTAAGAGTTAAAGAGTTACTATCATTAGAAGGTAGATCCTCCTTTTGTTCTTCACTCTCCTCTTTTTCATCCAATGAGCTTTCAGCTTCAGCAATTTCTTCTTCCACAGGTTCCTGCAAGGCATAAGTTTCATCTTTTGGAGGAAACATCCTCTTAAGATGTTCAGTAATATAAGAATTATTATCCTTGTAGGTATCATAACAATATTTAAGTATGCCAAAACTTTCAGATTTATAAGGGGCATCAGTTTTATGCTCAAGATAAGAACTAATTTCAAGGGCACCCTTAAAAACAATAAATTCTTCAATTCTTTCCACCTCATACCCATTATAGTAACCTTTAACATAAGAAGCTAAGGTTTCATTATCATTACAAGCACACTGGAAAGAAAAAATGTTTGGACTTCCTATAACAATCAAATTCCTTAAAGCAAAAAGATTTCCCAAATATAAAGCATAAATTTCTAGCATATTCCTCTAGTTGATTTAAGATTTTCCATAAGTACATCCCTTTTTGTGACAAGCGGTAATTCCTATAATATCTTCGTTCATCCTCAGTGGACCCACCTTGCCAACAAGATCTAGTTTCATAGAGATAAGCCATTGATAGCAAATAAACAACTAGACATAATAACAAACCGAAATAAACTAGATGCAAGTAACTATTTTTTTGTGTTTTTGATAAATAACGCAAACAAGACAAGTTAAAAATAAACTAAGCAAGACGAAAACAAAGTAAAGAGATTGGAAGCGCGAAACTCCCCTTGCAGAAATCCTCTTGCTCCCCGGCAACGGCGCCAGAAAATATGCTTGATTGCGTGGATCACACGTTCATTGGGAGACCCAAGAGGAAGGTATGATGCAGTGTAGCAGCAGTTTTCCCTCAGTATGAACCAAGGTTTAATCAAACCAGTAGGAGCAAGAAATCACTTCTGAAGGTTGTCAGTGGCGCGCTGACGTGGAACCTGCACACAACACAATCAAACTACTTTGCCCCAACGAAACAGTGAGGTTGTCAATCTCACCGGCTTGATGAAAATAAAGGATTAAACGTATGGTGTTGAAAACAGTAGTAAATTGCAGAGAATGAAAAGGAACAGTGGTTGTATTATTAGTGTAAAAGAATGGACCGGGGTCCACAGTTCACTAGTGGTGTCTCTCCATAAAAGATAACTAACATGCTGGGCGTTAGCACCCGTTTTTGGCAGATTGCCAGTTTCAGGTTCAAGGAAGATTTGGCGGCTTAAGGAAGGCAGCGAAGAAGGCTAAAATGGTGATCTGGGAAACTTTCAAGGAAAAGACGGCCAGAAGAAGGCAGCCAATAATCCGGCAACTGGAACAAGGCGGAAGCTGGATTCGGGAGTGCAAAGTTGCCTGAAGACATAGCGAGCTAAGTCAAAGGAAAGCAATGAAGGTGGCTGAAAAGAAGCCAACTTTGTCAAAACAAGGTGGCAAAGCCAACTTTGTCAAAACAAGGTGGCAAAAAGGAAGTCAACGTTGTCAAGACAAGGCGGCAGAAAAGAAGTCAACATTGTCAAGACAAGGCGGCATAAAGCCAACTTTGTCAATACAAGCCGGCAAGTCAACTTTCCACCGATCAAGGCAGAAAAATAGAAGACAACTTTCAAGGTCAAGATCAAGGCGGAAAAAGAGAAGACAACTTTCCAAGATTAAGGCTGGAAAATGGAAGGCAACTTTCTAAAAGAAGCCGGACAGATGCTGAAGTCCGGGTCCAATACGAAAGCCGATCAAGATATCACATCTCTAAGGAAGAAGGCAAGTTTGAAGCCAATATGGAAGACAAAACGCAACTTTCCAAAGTAGCCAGCAAGTTTGAAGCCAACGCGGAAGGACAAAAGGCAACTTTCCAAAAGTAGCCAGCAAGTTTGAAGCCAACGTTGCCGGCCAAGAAGTTGCCTATTTCAGAGATGGATTCGACTTAGACTATGATTTGTAAGCCTTGTAGAAGTCCAATACTTGAACGGAAAGTCCAGCCGCCTCATATATATGTGAGAGGTGACGGCCGATTGAAATTAAGCAAACAATCGACAACCTATCAATACAACCTACTTTTATCTCCTCAAACCCTTGTTCATGCTTCCGTTGTTCAGCGACTTCATCTAGATTTCACCGGGTATCGAAAACCGAGCTAGGAGCGGCCATGTCCGGCTTAGTTCAGCCAATTGTCGCCGGCTTCCTCAGACGGGGCTTCCCGAGGGGCCGGGGCGTCTGGCATCAAAAGCGCCTGCTTGCTGTCTTGCGTATCGCGCTGGAAGTAGGCCTCCCGCGGGGCGAGTTGCGGAGTATCTCCCCCGGCACCGCGGGTACACGAGGACGTGTTCATGTGACGCGTTTCGAGCGCAACACACTTTTTGGCGACTCCGCTGGGGAAAATTCGATCTAACAAATTGGACAGCAATGACCAATTCCAAGACCGACGCTGCCAGCATCAGTACCGACAACATCATCAAGCCAACTCTCGAGAAGTTGTCGGAAGAACAACGCCAAGGTCTGGAGGCGTGGAAGAAGAAGAGAGATGAGGAGTTCGAGGCGCTGCGAGCCAAGCGGGATCAAGAAGATCAAGACCTGTACTTATCCAGCTTCAAGGTAGATCGGCAAGGTGTAATCTCGCCGATCAAGGAGCCGGAATTTGTACCGCTGGACGCCAACATTGACAAACCCGCTGTAAGTAGTAGCCTTTTTTCCTCTGAACAGATAGCCGAAATTCAATTTCATGTTTCGCAAGGCACTGCCAATGTTTACGATCTTATGCTAGAACATGAAAAGGCTAAGAAAAACACGCCCACGATCAACCATCGGACAAACCGCCGATCGGTCAAAGCAGGGAAAACCAACTTGTGCCTACGCTGCCATGTCCAACCCCTATCCAGAGTCTGCCTAATCCGGCAAGCCAGCCGGGCCAAACAAGGCGGATTTTGGGTCATGAGTCAATGCCGAATCAAAATTCGGCTACTTGGGTGCAAGCTGGCCCCGCCGCCAATTCTTCTCTCGTGCCGGCTCAATCGGCCATTATGGACGATTCCTTAGCCGAATTCAGGAGAAGATTGGACCAGATAGCTTTTGACAAACTCGGGGTGATGCCAAAACATAGAACTTACACTAAGCCTTACCCCGATTATTTTGATCTGCAACCTTATCCACCTGGTTATAGAGTCCCTGAATTTGCCAAATTTAATGGGGTGGATAGTAAGACAACATGGGAACATATTAGTCAGTACTTGGCTCAATTAGGCGAAGCTAATCATGATCATATTAAAGTTCGCCTGTTTCATTGTCTTTAACCGGCATTGCGTTTTCTTGGTTTTCGGCTTTAGCTCCTAACTCTATACATACTGGTTTCATTTGGAGCAAAAGTTTCATGAACACTTCTTTGCCGGCGAAATAGAGCTAAAGTTGTCCCACCTTACATCGGTTAGGCAAAAGCAGGATGAACCGGTATCCAATTACATCAAAAGGTTTAGAAACACTAGAAACCGATGTTATAGCTTGGTGATAACTGAAAGAGACATGGCTGACTTGGTTTTCAATGGGCTAAGGTCCTACCTGAAAGAGAGGTTAGAAGGACATGAATTCTTGTCTGTTGGCCAAGTCCAAGAGAGAGCTGGCTCAAGAAAGCCGGGTCAATGAGTCTAAAGACTCACATCGGATGAGCAGGAGCCGGCTTAATATTGTTGAAAACGAGGCCGACTCCAGTGATGAAGTCGATGTTTACGCTGCCGAGTTTGTTTGGCCCAACAAGACCAAACCTTACATGTGCGATGACTTGAAGCCGATTCGTAAGAATCGGGATTATGAAATAAGATGCAGCTTTGACGTAGGCAAGTGTGATAGAATATTTGATGCCTTGTTGAAGGATAAGGTGATAAGGATCAATCATGTTATACCATCGCCTGATGAATTAAGGCGGCGGGCTTATTGCAAGTATCACAATTCTTTCTCTCATGCTACTAATGATTGCAATGTTTTTCGTGAACAGATCCAATCGGCCCTCAATGACGGACGATTGAGCTTTGCCGGCATGGCAATTGACACACAGTCGTTCCCAGTAAACGTGCTAGATCTGGAGGGAAAGAAAGTTCTACTTCGGCCAGAGGCAGCCGAAGCCGCGAATAAATCTAATGTTGTTGTTGGTGAGCCCAGGAAAGTAGCCAGCAGCAAGGCGGCAGGAAGACAAGTTACAGTGAGCCGGCAACCCGATGGAGGCGAAGTCATCAAGATTACCATCAACAACCCTACACTCGGGGGGCAAGGACCACGTTCAGACAAGTTGCCACCAAGATTTATCAAGCCAAAGAGCCCGGAAGTTGGCAGATGGAAGACAAACCAGGTTGAATATAGACCGAGGACGATGAAGCCAACTTTTGACATGCTGCTGAACAAGTACGTGCGCCAGGCCGGGTCAGGGTCGCGCCAGTGGCAGTATGGGAAACGACCAAGGTCACCATCCGCGGAGGAAAGTAGCCGGCATCAGAGGCCAGCTGACGAGTTCAAACGCAGGGCAACCCAGCAATCAGTGCAAAGTCGGCTTGTGTATCCCGGGGACTCGTCATATTGGCGGATCAAGGCGCAAGGCTCTAAAAAGGCGGAGCCAGAAGGCGGATTAGTCTCAGACAACTTATTGGTTGTTGGAACTCATGTGCTAAAGTTGAAGGACCCGGTTACAGAGCCGGCAAACAGTGAGCCGATACTTGCTATCGTGCCAAAACCAGCAACCAATGATCATGAAGCTAGCTCCAGTCAAGCCGCAGCTCAACCCGGGATCCAAAGTACACTCAGCCAAAGTGGTGCCCGCCAGGTATAACAAAAACACAAAAGCGGAAACTGCAAAGGGCAAGGAACCGGGAGAAGGCAGAAGAAGGAGCTGAGCGGCCTAGGGACGTCAAATTCAATGCTGAGCGACCAATGTTGCCGGCGCAAAAGTGGATTCCTAGGACAGTCCTTATGGCGGCTTCCGTACCAACTACCATGAGTACTGCTGTCGATAGTGAAATAGAGCCGGCAGCTACGCCGGCTATCACCTATTCTTCATGGGCTGACGAAGTCGAAGCAGCTGACTTGGCGATGGCAAGTTTGGCAAAGGAGCTGGCAATCAAGATCCGACTGCAGAGAAGCCGGCAAGTGAGGACCTCGCAATTGTGACCTCGCAATGGAGGAAGAAGCAGAAGAAACAGCAATGTCAGAGCCGTCAATGGATGAGTCAGGCAATTTGACAGATGAAGATCTGCTGGATTATGAAGAGTCGCCGGCTCGAACGGGCGTGGACATCAATATGGTATACTACTTGCCGGCTGAGTTCCGTGCTGTCGAGGAAGGCGAGGTTGCGCAAATCAACTTTGGACCCAAAAATGTGGTCTTTGAAAAACCTGACAAGCCGGTAAAACACCTCAAGCCTCTGTACGTCAGAGGACACATTGATGGCAAGCCGGTCACCAGGATGATGGTGGATGGCGGCGCTGTGGTAAACTTGATGCCATATTCTGTCTTCAAGAAGCTACAACTAGATGATGGCGACCTGATGAAGACGAACATGGTGTTAAATGGGTTCGAAGGAGGAGAAGGGTAGAAGCCAAAGGAGTTATCAGCTTGGAGCTCACAGTGGGAAGCAAGACTTTGGCTACCGCCTTCTTTGTTGCTGAGGTGCAGGGAAATTACAATGTGCTGCTGGGACGAGATTGGCTTCATGCCAACCAGTGCGTTCCGTCTACTATGCACCAGCAACTCGTGCAGTGGGTTGACGACGAAATCGAAGTCATCCATGCTGATGATTCGGCGTGCATTGCATTAGCCGAATCGATTGTTGATTGGCAACATTCCAATGTTACATGCCTTTCTGGGCGTGATCTATCCGGGTTCGACTTCCTGAGTGCTACCAGGGACGGATTCGTGCCAGTGTCTCTAAAGCCGATTGGTGGTAATCGGCTGCTTCTCAAGTAGATGGATCAAAACGACGAGTGGCTGCAGAAGCGTCTGGACAAGTATCGGGCCGAAAGGAACGATATGTACGAAGCAATTGAAGAACCAGACGACATGGATAAGTTGGGACAAGGCTTTACATCGGCTGACTTGCTGGAAGAAGTTGACATTGGGGATGGCACAGTCCCTAGGCCGACATTTGTAAAGCAAAAGTTGGCGGCCGATTATAAGTCTGAATTAATCGCGCTAGTCAAAGATACGTGGATTGCTTTGCATGGGAATATCACGAGATGCCTGGGTTAAGCCGAGAGTTGGTCGAACATCGGTTGCCCATGAAAGCCGGCTTCAGACCATACAAGCAGCCGGCTCGCAAATTTAATCCACTGATCTATGATCGGATAAAGGAGGAAATTGGCCGGCTTTTGAAAGCCAACTTTATTCGGCCCTGTAAGTATGCCGAATGGTTATCAAACATTGTGTCGGTCGAAAAGAAAGGATCCGACAAGATCAGGGCGTGTATTGATTTCAGGGATTTGAATCGAGCCACGCCAAAGGATGAATACCCTATGCCAATAGCCGACATGCTTATCAACGAAGCCTCAGGTCACAAAGTTATCAGCTTCTTGGATGGCAACGCAGGTTACAACCAAATATTTATGGCCGAAGAAGATTCGGCTAAGACGGTGTTTCGCTGCCCAGGCTTTGTTGGCTTGTTCGAATGGACCGTGATGACTTTTGGATTGAAGAATGCTGGAGCCACCTATCAAAGAGCGATGAACCTGATATTCCATGATCTTCTGGGAGTCGTACTGGAGGTATATATTGACGACGTGGTGGTTAAGTCGGACGGCGAGTCAAATCACTTGGCCGACTTGCGGCTGGCGTTTGAAAGAAAGAGGAAGTACGGGCTCAAGATGAATCCTTTGAAGTGTGCCTTTGGCGTGTCGGCTGGGAGATTCCTTGGTTTCATCATACATGAACATGGCATAGAAGTTGATCCGGCAAAGATTGAAGCCATCCAGAAGATACTGGCGCCGGGTTGCAAAAATGACATGCAGAAGTTTCTGGGCAAGGTAAACTATTTGAGAAGATTCATTGCTAACTTGTCTGGAAAAGTTGATGCATTTACACAGATCCTTCGGCTGAAGAACGATGATGAATTCACCTGGGGGGCAAAGCAGCAAGAGGCGTTTGACAAGATAAAAACTTGCCTGTCTACTCCTCCAGTTCTCAGGAAGCCGGCTCATGGTCAACCTTTCCGGCTTTATATTGCTGCTGAGGACAAAGTGATCGGAGCTGCCTTAACTCAGGAAGCCGAAGGACAAGAGTACGTCATCACATATCTGAGTAGACGTTTGCTGGATGCCGAGTCAAGGTACAGCTTTGTAGAAAGGTTGTGTTTGTCTCTTTACTTTGCCTGCACCAAATTGCGCCATTATCTGCTGTCCAGTGAATGCAAAGTCTTTGGTCAGACCGATGTTCTCAAACACATGATACAAAGGCCGATTCTCAGTGGACGAATCGGCAAGTGGGCGTACGGGTTGATTGAATATGATTTGGCTTATAAACCACTAAAATCTATGAAAGGCCAAATTGTAGCTGACTTTATTGTTGAACATCGGATTGACCTGGAGCAAGAAGCCGGCTTAAATATTGTGTCGGCTGTACCGTGGAAGCTTTATTTTGACGGCTCAGTCTGCAGCAGCGGACAAGGAGTTGGCATTGTGTACATTTCACCACACGGTACTGTTTTCGAAGCCTCTTGTCGTCTTGACTATTTATGTACTAACAATGAAGCCGAATACGAAGCACTTTTATTCGGGCTAGAAATCTTAGTTGACGCAGGGGTAACTCATGTCGAGGCATATGGAGATTCGTTGCTTATTGTCCAGCAAGTGGCCAAGATTTGTCAGTGCAACAGCGGGTCCCTCAACATGTACCTTGACAGATGCCTGGATATGATTTCGACGTTGGATTATTTCCACATATCTCATGTTCCTAGGCAAGACAATTGGCTTGCAAATGAGTTGGCACAACAGGCGTCTGGCTATCACGTCAGTCGTGGTATATTCTTTATTAAGAAACAGCCGACAACTCATGTTGCCAACTTGGAGGAAGCCAAACATGAAGCCGGCTTGTTGGATCCGGCTAGGGAGAAAGCCAAACAAGAAGCCGGCTTGTTGGAGCCGGCTAAGAGGAGTCAAATGACAACTTGGCGGATGACTGGAGACAACCTTATATTGATTATTTACAAGATCCAAGTCAAAAAATAGACAGAGCAGTTCGGCGCTTATCTCTCAAGTATACATTGGTAGATGCCGTCTTATATCGCCGAACAGCTGATGGTCTTCTTCTAAAGTGCTTGAGTGAAGACGAAGCTAGAGTTGCTATGGGAGAGGTACAGTGGATGCTCAGGCGAGCAGGTTTTTATTGGCCGACAATGATCAATGACTGCTTCAGATACTACAAGGGATGCGAAGCCTGCCAGAAGTTTGGAGATATTCAGTTGGTGCCAGACTCACCTCTTAATCCAATTATAAAACCGTGGCCTTTCCAGGGTTGGGCGCTTGACTTTGTCGGCATGATCCATCTGGCTTCATCCAAGGGGCATCGGTTCGTATTGGTGGCTACTGATTATTTCACCAAGTGGTCGGAAGCAGTACCTATCAGAAACATGACCACAAGGAGGTGATCCAGTTTATTACAGAACATATCGTCCATCGATTCGGCATTCCGCAGACTCTTACCATAGATCAAGGTACTTCCTTCATGGCTAAGGAGGTGAAGCAATTTACCGAATCACTTGGAATCAAGATGCTCAGTTCATCTCCCTACTATGCACAAGCCAACGGACAAGCCGAGTCAAGCAATAAAATCTTGGTCAAGCTGATCAAGAAGAAGGTACATGATCATCCAAGGAGGTGGCATGAAATACTGTCCGAAGCATTGTGGGCGCACAGGATCTCAAGGCATGGAGCAACTAAGGCAACTCCTTTTGAGTTGGTGTATGGACAAGAAGCTGTTTTGCCAGTAGAAGTGAATCTGGCTGCCTTGAGGTTTGCTAAGCAAGATGACTTGTCGGCTGAAGACTACTGCAGCTTGATGATGGACAATGTTGTTGAAGTAGCCGACAAGCGTGTTGTTGCTTTGAGAGAGATCGAGAAGGAAAAGTTGCGGTGGCAAAAAACTTACAATAAGAACGTCCGGCTGAAAGACTTTCAAATTGGCGACTTGGTCTGGAAAGTTATATTGCCAGTTGGCTCCAGAAGCCGGAAATTTGGCAAATGGTCCCCAAACTGAGAAGGGCCGCTGCGAGTCGCGAGAATAGTACCCGGCAACTCTTATCTGGTGGAGACATTGGAAGGCAGCATGTTGCCTCGAGCTATCAATGGGAAATACTTGAAGAAATTCCACCCGAGCGTGTGGCAAACTGCATGAGTTGCACGTATGGCCGATATACATATATCGCCCTTAGCATATGGCCGATGAGCTTAAGCATCGCCCTTAGACAAAATCTTCTACATTGAATATTTTCTAGTACGCAAGCTATACTAGAAAACAGGGGGGCATATGTTAGCACCCGTTTTTGGCGAGCTGCGGAGTATCTCCCCCGGCACCGCGGGTACACGAGGACGTGTTCGTGTGACGCGTTTCGAGCGCAACACGGGGTGAACAAATTACAGCTGGGCAATTGACAAAATATTGAGCGCATGACAATGCATATATATGACATGATGATTACTATGATATTCATGTGGGCATTACGACAAAATACATAGACCGTTATCCAACAGCGTCTATGACTAATAATCCACCGCCAGGTTATCATACCGAGTTCCCCGTTGGTATTAAGTTGCAAGCAACGGATAATTGCATTAAGTAATGTGCGTAATGTAAACAAATGCATTAGACCTAACGACGCACCCTTAAGCTAAACATCGGTTATTTTATCCCTAGTGGCAACATCACATCCACAATCTTAGAAGTTGTTGTCACTCTCCTAGATTACCGGAGGCATGAACCCACTATCTAGCATAAATACTCACTCTTGGAGTTACAAGCATCTACTTGGCCAAAGCATCTACTAGTAACGGAAAGCATGCAAGATCATAAATAACATATAAGATAGATTGATAATCAACTTGACATAGTATTCAATATTCATCGGATCCCAACAAACACAACATGTAGCATTACAATAAGATGATCTTGATCATGATAGGCAGCTCACAAGATCTAAACATGATAGCATAAAGTGGAGAGACAACCATCTAGCTACTGCCATGGACCCGTAGTCCAAGGATGAACTACTCACGCATCACTCAGGAGGCAGGCATGGTGATGTAGAGCCCTCCGGTGATGATTCCCCTCTCCGGCAGGGTGTCGGGAAGAGTTTCTGAACCCTCCCGAGCTAGGGTTGATGGCGGCGGCGTCTCTGAAACTTTTCGTGGATAATGGCTCGGGTATTTAGGGTTTTCGCGTCGGGAAGAATAAATAGGCGAAAGGGTGGCGGCTGCGGAGCCACGAGGTCCCCACACCACCCCACGGTGTGGCAGGGGGGCCGCGCGGCCCCATGGTGTGGGTGCCACGTGGCCCTCCTCCGTCTCTCCTCTGGACTCCGTCTTCGTGTTGGAAAAATAGGAGGTTCTGTCCAAGTTTCGTCCAATTCCGAGAATATTTCCAGACTAGCTTTTCTGGAATACAAAAATAGCAGAAAACAGGAACTGGCACTGAGGCATCTTGTTAATAGGTTAGTCCCAGAAAATGCATAAAAATGCTATGAAGTGTATATAAAACATGTAACAATTGGTATAATATCAACATGGAACATCAGAAATTATAGATACGTTTGAGACGTATCAACTGGCAACAGGCGGGAAGCCTCGCCTCCTCCGCCGCCTAAAAGGGATGAAGGCGGAAGCCGGGGAAGCAAGCAGCCGCGACAATGCCCCGCCGCCAAGAAGAAGCAGGGACCGCACACCATCCCCACCGCCAGTGCCCAGGCACGAAGGCGGCAGCAGGGGACAAAACAACGAGCCTCGGCATAGCCGGGCAGCGCAGGACGAGCCTCATGTTGATAGATCCAACATGAAGCTCGCTCCAGGTGACGCGCGTCACCGCCTCAATGACATCAAAGCAGGAAAGGAGGACGCCTACCTCGGCCCTGTGTGCTTTGGCTCCGCCATCCGCAACGTTAAGATACCTCGAGACATGACATCTGTGTCAAAAACTCATCAAAGGTACAACGGCGCGGACAAGGCAAACTCATGGTTGTCAGACTACGCGTTGTCCATCGAAATTGCCGGGTGCAATGGCCTAGTCGCCGCACGCTTCCTTCCCCTCATGCTAGAGGGGACAGCCCGAAGCTGGATCAAAAAACTGCCGGAGAAGTCAATTCATAGCTGGCTTGACATGGAAAAGGTGTTCACGCAACACTTCCAGGACACATACAAGCGACCAGGAACATATACAGATTTGGTTTGCTGTGTGCAGAAGTCGGATGAAACTGCAACAAGCTTCTTGGCAAGATGGATCCAAACAAAGGCAAGCTGTGAAAACGTGGACGACAATCAGGCAATCCACGCTTTCACAACTGGCCTCTTGAAAGGCTCAAGTCTCAGACACAAGCTAGCACACATGCAAGTCAAAGATCTCGGGGTCATGCTGGAAATAGCATCCATGTACGCTCGGGCAGATGACGACGCACGCGATGCTGAAGGCGCTCATGACATGGCGCCAAGCAGGCGAGCAAGCCACAAACGCAAGGCTCCCCAGGACGACAAACCAGGACCATCAAACGAGGTCGCCGCCGCCTTCGAAGGCAAAGGCGGCAATCGCAAGTGGAAAGGAAAGGGTAAAGAAGGCGGCTCCAGCAAGCAACGCCTAACTTACGACCAGGCTAAATCCTTACCCTGCCCAATCCACGCATCCCTGGGGAAGGTTAATCATACACTGGGGGAATGCCGGTTCATGGATGATTTCAAAAAGGATCCCGAGGTTGGCTGGAAGCGAAAAAGAGCAAGAAAGCTGAGAAGACAAAGAAGGAAGACGATGATGAGGTAGTCTCCATGTCGGAGGATGAGGACCCTAAGCCGCCACGCAAGGAGAAAAAGTATCCCAAAGTTCATGGCCAACTGGTCTGCTTTTTGGGCACTCCTTCGGCAAAGGAAGAGAAGGCGGAGCTGCGCGAGCTCAATGCTACAGTGCCTGACGTTCCTCAGTACTTAGACTGGTCCAAAATGGCAATCACATGGGACAGGAACGACCACCCGGACCATGTGCCGCATCCCGGCAAGTTTGCCCTCGTCATCGACCCAATTGTCGACAACTTCATATTAACGAAGGTGTTGATGGATGGCGGCAGCAACCTCAACATCATGTATGAGGACACATTGAAGCGCATGTACTTGACGAAAGGCCAGCTTGATTACAGCAAAGTCAAGTTCCATGGCATTGTTCCGGGAAAGCAAGCCAAGTCAATGGGAAGCATCAAGCTTCAGGTTACTTTTGGAGATGAGTCAAACTACCATTCGGAATATCTCAGGTTTGAAGTAGTCCCCTTCAAAAGTGCTTACCATGCCATCTTTGGGCGGCCAGCTTTCGCCAAGTTCATGGCTCGGCCGTGTTACATCTATAGCAAGTTGAAGATGCCTGGACCCAACGGTACCATCACCGTCAATGGCAACTTCGAAAAAGCAAAAGAGCGCTAACGTGGCAACGCCGCCTTCGCTGAAGCCGTCCTCCATGCAGAGGAGCTGGCCATGATGAAGAAAGAAACTGATATGTCCCAGTTGCCGGAAAACGTGAAGACAGCCGAGCCCAAGAAGACTTTCAAGGCCTCCGAGGAAACAAAGAAGGCGGATCTGGTGCCAGGTGACAACTCCAAATAGGTCACCATCGGATCCGGCTTAGACGACAAATAGGAAAGCGCGCTCGTCGAGTTCCTCCGTGAGAATCGGGACATCTTTGCATGGTCGTCAGCCGACATGCCGAGTGTACCAAGGGAACTTGCGAGCACTCTCTTAATGTCTACTAAGGAGCCAAGCCGGTCAAGCAAGGAATAAGGCGCTACGGTGAAGAAAAGAGGAAAGCAATAGGGAAGGAGATCATCAAGTTGCAAGAAGCTAAGTTCATTAGGGAGGTAGTACGCACTGATTGGTTGGCAAATCCTGTACTGGTTCCAAAACCCAATAAGGAAATGAGAATGTGCATTAATTATACCGGCTTGAACATGTGATGTCCTAAGGACCACTTTGCGTTACCACGTATAGATCAAGTCGTATACTCCACAGCCGGCTCCGAGCTGCTATGCTTTTTGGATGCGTACTCCGGGTACCACCAAATTAAAATGCGCGAATCTGACCAACTCAAAACATCGTTTACTACACCCTACGGGACCTTCTGCTACATCACGATGCCCTTCGGCCAAAAAATGCCGGCGCAACGTATCAGCGATGCATGCAAAGATGTCTTCACGAGCAGATTGGCCGCAATGTTCACGTCTATGTAGACGACATTGCCGTCATGTCTAAAAAGAAGGCGGATTTGCTAGACGACTTACGAGAAACTTTCGATAGCCTCCGGGTATATAAGATGAAACTCAACCCAAAGAAATGCGTCTTTGGGGTTCCTGCCTGCAAGTTGCTTGGCTTTATCGTTTCCGAACGAGGAATAGAGGTCAACCCGAAAAAAATCAAGGTAATCCTCAATATATCCAGGCCCAAGGACCTGAAGGATGTGCAGCGACTTGCCGGCTCGGCGGCTGCCGTCAGTCGTTTCATTAGCCGCCTTGGAGAAAAGGCAATGCGTCTATACCGGCTTCTGAAGAAATCCGACAACTTTGAGTGGACAGACGAAGCAGATGCCGCCATGCAACAACTCAAGGAAGCATTAACGTCTGCCCCAATATTAGCAGCTCCTCGAACACAGGAACCAATGCTGCTTTACATCGCAGCAACCAACTTGGTTGTTAGCGTAGTCCTGGTTGTGGAACGCAAGACAGAAAAGTCAGAGATTCCGGAGCAGCGTCCGGTTTACTTCATCAGTGAAGTTTTTTCCGTCTCAAAGCAGCGTTATCCGCATTACCAGAAGCTGGTTTATGGTGTTTTCTACGCCGCCAGAAAGTTACGACACTACTTCCAGGAACATTCAATCACGGTAGTGAGCAAGGCACCTCTGGGAGACATAATCAACAATGCGGATGCTACAGGCCGAGTCGCCAAGTGGGGCATTGAACTCGCCGCCTTCAACATCACGTACAAGCCCATAAATGCCATTAAGTCTCAAGCTTTGGCAGATTTCGTTGCAGATTGGATAGAAGCTATGGACGAAGTTCCTCTCCCTGAAGAAGCATATTGGATCATGCATTTTGACGGATCAAAAATGCTTCAGGGCTCAGGGGCTGGTATTGTGTTGAGAAACCCGCAAGGAGACAAGCTTAGCTATGTGCTACAAATTCACTTCAAAGCAACAAACAATGTTGCAGAATACGAAGCACTCCTTCACGGCTTACACATCGCCAAAGAACTAGGCGTCCAGCGCGTCCTCTGCTATGGAGATTCAGACTTGGCGGCACAACAGACACGTGGAACTTGGGATGCAAAAAGCAAGACAATGGCGGCGTATCGTGCTACCGTTGACGAATCGCTAAATACTTCCTAGGCTACAAGGTCCGCCATATCCCAAGAGCTCAAAACGAGGCGGCAGACACACTTGCCAGATTGGGGTCTGAACGCAAAAAAGTACCAAAAGGTGTTTTCCTGGAACACCTACACAAGCCGTCAACAAAAGGGGCAGACCTCCTTGACCCAGAGGCGGCGGAACCAGTAGAGGCGGCTAGCTATGCCGTCTACCTGGTGAAGCCGGATTGGACGACGCCATATTTGGACTTCCTGACAAATCAGCAGTTGCCAGACGATGAGGTTTTGAAAAGGCAAATCATAAGAAGAGCCAAGGCTTTCACAATCATAAATGGTGAATTGTACAAGCGTAGCACCACAGGGGTGTACCAACGTTGCATTTCGCCAGAAGAAGGTAAAGACTTGCTGGAAGAAATACATGCTGGTGTTTGTGGACATCATGCTTCATCCTGCTCCCTTGTATCAAAAGCTTTCCAGCAAGGCTTCTACTGGTTGACAGCCAAGGCTGACGCAGAAGATATAGTCAAAACATGCCGGGGCTGCCAACTGTATGCCAGACAACCACACATGCCGGCTCAGGAGCTCAAAACAATACCCATCACATGGCCTTTCGCAGTCTGGGCTTGGACATGGTTGGTCCATTTAAGATGGCACCTGGTGGCTACACACATTAGCTTGTGGCTGTAGACAAGTTCACCAAATGGGTTGAAGCTAAACCTATCAAAAAGCTAGACGGTGCCACAGCCGCAAACTTTCTGTGGGGAATAATCTCTCGGTTCGGGGTGCCTCACAACATTATCACCGATAACGACACTAACTTGTTGCAAGGTGAAGTCGAGGAATACTGCTACAAGCATGGCATCCGCCTAGATCTCGCCTCAGTAGCACACCGCAGGCAAATGGTCAAGTGGAGCGTGCAAATGGTTCAGTCCTGCAGGGCATTAAACCTCGTCTCGAAGTACCATTGCACAGGGCAGCTGGGGCTTGGGTGGATGAGTTACAATCTGTCCTTTGGAGTCTACGAACAACTCCAAACAGATCAACCAAGTTTACTCCTTTCTTCTTAGTCTATGGCGCAGAAGCAGTGTTGCCGTCCGACATGATGTATGATTCCCCCAGAGTTCAAGCCTACGTCCAAGAAGACGCAGAAGATGCAAGACAGGATGGCCTTGACCTACTTGACGAAGAACGCGATGTCGCCCTCGCACGATCCGCCATCTATCAACAAGGACTGTGACGCTATCATAGTCGAAGGGTGCGCCAGCGCAGCTTTAGAGTAGGTGACCTGGTTCTCCGCCTAATCCTAGACAGGAAAGGCTTGCATAAGTTATCCCCGCCATGGGAAGGACCTTTTGTGGTCAGTAAGGTGTTGCTCAATGATCCTATTACTTGGTGGACGCACGAGACGGCTACAAGATGAAACGAGGTCGCAAACGCAAGAGGAAGGTTGACGACAAGTATGATGAAACCAAGCGGCCATGGAACATTGAGCAGCTACGTCCTTTTTACACTTAGCAATTTTTCAATTGTAATAAGTATTATATGATTATGAAATAAAAGTCTGTGGTTTGCTCATCCAGCTTTGAGACCATGCCATCTTTTGTCTTTTCTCGCAATCATATACTTGTTAATGTCAAAAGTTACCAACAAATTTCTTGCCCTGTGCTTATGGTTCCGACTTTTTTGACATTTGCCGTCTGCCGGCTAAAATTAAGCAAACAGCCTTTGCGCCGCCTAGTATTCCTAGCTGCCTGTTTATGTGTGGGTCGCCTAGTAGTATGTCGTTGGCACCAACATGCCGGCTTTGGTCTCTGAGTCTAAACTAATTGGTATTGCACCTGGTTGGCTCAGCTGAACTAACTGTGATGAGGTTCCGCCAACATATGAAACAACTAAGCACGTAAACGAGATGAATATTAAGGCGGGCCACTTGAATAGACAAGGTAGAGGTGATAGGCTGCTCAACTGCTGGCTCTGATGATGAAGAAGGAGGTATTCCACCTTTTAGCAACTTTGAGCCTGACATCGACAAGATTTTCCAGCAGACAGATAAAACAAAAAGTTAGCCTGAGCCAAGAGCAAGAGTCATTCATCCTTCACCGATGTCGAAGACAAAAGGAAGTGGAACCAAGGCCGGAAGCAAGGCCAAAGCTGCTGCTGTTCAGAAACAAATGTTGTATGATGAAAGGTTTGAACCTGGACTGAGAATATGCAGTGTCTGCGGCCTGAAGCAGAGGCATAACGCTAGAAATTGCCCGCTTCTGGATGATCCACCAAATTTTTTTGATGGTGCAGAAGCTGCAAGGAACAGTTTTGATGGTGGAAAATTTGCTGGTGTAGCTCCTGCTGCCAAGAAAAAGTCTGTTGCTGGAATAGCTCCTGCTGCCAAGAAAAATCCTGTTGCTGCAAAAGCTAATGGTGATGATGGATCTGAAGGCAAAAGAAAAAGAGGAAGACGATGTGGGGTATGCAGACAGTATGCGCATGGCCACAACGCTCTGACATGCACTCTGAGAGCAGAGAAACTAGAGCAACTGAATGCACATAAAAAGAGTAAACAAAAGAAGCCTGAAGAAGAAGAGGAAGAGGAAGAACTAGAAGACGACGATGAAGATGATGAAGAAGAGGAAGAACTAGAAGAAGACGATGAAGAAGAGGAAGATGGTGAAGAAGAGGAAGATGATGAAGAAGAAGATAAATATGATGAAGTAGAATTAGAAGAGAAAACCAAGAGGCAAAGCCACCAAAGAAGAGCAGCAGAAGGAAATACGGACAAGAAGAAGCAGAAGAAGAGCCTGAAAAATCAGTAAAAAAGATGATGAATAGCGGCAGAAGTAGAAAGCATGATGAAAAAGAAGAAGAGGACGAAGTACAAGTGAAAGAGCCAACAACATCAGCAAAGAAGAAAAGTACAAGGGGAAAAACACAGTTGACCAGGCAGCAACACCAACCCCAAGAAGGAGCAGCAGATTGGCAATGATATGATGGTTACTGCAGATTTCAATAGGGCTTAGCTGATGTGCATCAAACTTTGTAAAACTATATTAGTTGGTAATGTTATGTCTAGTATATGAAACAATTGAGATAAGTGGTGAATTGTTAGTTTTATGGAACTATGCAAACTATCTCAGCTTTGTTACACTATTCTGTATAACCCTGAAGTTGCCTGACCTATAACAGTAAGGAAGTACAACCGTGATCACTCAGGAAGTACAACCATGATGACACAGCCAGTGCAAAGTGTCAAATTACATGTAATTCAGTTTTACGAAGTACAACCACGAGCAAGTACACACGGGGTCAGCCATAAGTACGACCAGATAACATCTAGCAGTACAGGGACGATGTAACGAAGTCGACTGTAATGGCAACAAGAGGAAGTACAACCATGATCTCTCAGGAAGTACAACCATGATGGCACAGGAAGTGCAAAGTGTCGATTACATGTAATGTTACCATTACAGGGACAAGAGGAAGTACAACCGTGATAAGCTATGAAGTACACATCACTGATCTCGTGAGGTTCAGAGAATGAAAATCAGTAAACTGGCAGTACAACCACGGAAACACAGTAAGTACGACCACGATAAACCAGGAGTACAAGGATGATAATTGAGACCACGATAAACACAGTGAGGCAGTACATGGTTGAACAAGCGGGAAGTTCAAAGTACACACTCAATCAAAAACAAAAATACTATATTTTTCGAGTCTTGGCTGCTCTCTCCCATATTTCAGCAAAGATTGTGGGGCATGCCCTCTTGAGGTGCTCATATCCTTCACTTTCAACCACATCATCCATTCTTTTTGAAGAGTTGAGAAACTCAATGCAAGCATTTTTGAGCTGGCTGCAATGATGCTGATCAGCTAGAGCCAGCGTGCTTGCCACTGTCTTGGCATGAAGACTCTCGGAAAGTTTGCACTCGCACATCAGCTTCATTCTCCCCATGCCATACCTATCTGCAGCAACAAGTAGATGCTTAATCATATCTCCGTTCTCATCATCATTGAGGTCATCCATTGGGGGCAACGAATCCTTGTAGATGAAGTGAAGGAGCGCTTTGAAAACAGCCGGCTCCATATCTTCTATTGTTACATTCTTGCTAGACTTGTTCCTCATCACCCCGTACAACACTGCCTTGAAGACGGGTGACCGCATAGCAACAATTAGCTTGTGTGCTCGAAATACCTCCCCCTTGACCTCAAAAGACAAGTCAGCTTCATCTTGTGTATCTAGCAAATCACCAAGATTATCAAGCAAGTCTGACGGTGGAACTTGGACTACAAATTTCATCTCAGCCTCCTTGAACTTGATAACAAGAAGATTGCACTCAATGATAAGGGTGTCGTCCACAATGTAATATTTGACGTCATCTTTTTTCTCAAATCTTTCATAACCCCGGTCCTGTGTTTCATCGCAAAACTCCACCATCGTCTTGTGTTTATCAGCGTAGTCTGACCATATGAAATCCGGTGTGGTATGGTGGACCAGGCAAATATCGAGGAGTGCCTTCACGTCGGTATTCTTTGAATTGTGCGAGATGAAAACTGAAACCCACTCTTCCTCTTCCTCTTCCTCTGTGTAACCGTTGGGGTAGAACTTGAGGCACCATTCATATCCACCGATGTCGAAACTGGCGGACTTGATGAACTCGCCGACGCCAAGGTCGCTGTACAAGATGTACCCCTCAATCTTGAACAAATGCTTCCCTTCCACTGCCTCCTGTGAGCAGGTCGACTCCGTCACACTTGGTCTCGAGGACGAGTCCATCTGTTCGCCTGGGAGAGCTCCTGAAGAAGAGAGACGACGAGGCGATTCGAGAGGCGCCTCAATCACCCCACCTACTTCCCCCTAGTAGGTCCAGCGAGCGGCAGCCGCGGCTCTCACGAGATCTAGTTCGCCGCACGCCGCCGCGATCTGTGTGTTCTATTTTCCTTCAGACGTTACTGCGCCTAACGGGGGTGGGAGGTTAGGGTTTGTTGGGGCCGTTATATCAGGGGAGAGGCGGGCCAGGTGGGCCGCAGTTTTTTCCGTTACACTTGTCTTTTTTCTTTTTCCTTAGTCTTTTTTTTGGGGACACCACGAGGAAGTAAAACTGCGATTAATAAGGCAGTACACGCGACAAATAACCAGTTATTTCTACAGAAGACAAACTGCGATTAATAAGGCAGAGACACAAGGAAGTACAACCATCATCACCGAGGCAGTACAAGGGTAAATTGAGCGAAGTAAAAGTTCCTATCCAAGAGCAATGGCAGGGAAGTATAACATAACTGAAAAACATTTAAGTTTCAAAGTATCTTGGAATAATTAATAGTAGTACCGATGAAGAACCTCACATGTACAGAAGTCAAACAAGTGCAAGTTAAAAATAAAATAAACCACGCAATTCCCTGAAACAAAAAAGGGAATTGAATACAAGCATAAACGGCTACCAGAATTTATACCATGGATAAATAATAACAATAATGTATCAGATAATAATATGCTGTAGCTGATACAAATAATCGTTTAATATACAAATGCTTACGCAAATCAATTGTCAAATGAAAAATTACAAGTTCTGCTGTCTATAGTAAACATCTACTGCGTGAAGAGCGCGATGAGTGCTTCGCCCTGCGTCGACAAAGCAGTAGTACCAGGAGCGAGGAACCGGATCTCCTCTGGTAACTCGTCAGCAGTAATCTTGTTCTCCCAGTGGAAAACGGACGAGAATACATACTCAGCCTTCCAGTCATTCACACGAGGCTGCAGATAAAAACACAAAGACAGTGACAATAGATTAATAACACTGCACTGCATTAAAAAAGGTAAACGATAAAATGAAATTTGGTTTCAAAATGGTAGAAACTTACATCACAATCAACAATCGGGTCAACCAGCTTTTCACCGTCATAATCTGAAGCAAACTTGAGGCAGTAGAAGCCACATTGATTGGCGCCCTGAGTAGGCACCTTCAAATAGTTTGGCCTCTTTGCTTTGACCTGCCAGTTAGGATGCTTGAGTTTTTCATAGAGCTCTTTGGTATACAACTCCTTCATTAGCAAAACCATCCTTCTGGCCTGTTAATGTAACATCCCAAAATTGTTAGTCAGTATTATTAACTAAAAAATGAGAGCCAACAAAAACTTTTGCTAAATTATATGTGTTGATCTCATATTGTTGCTTGTGTTATTTATTTCTTGCTAATTGTGTGTTGCTTGCTCTAAATAAAAACATGGAGAAAAGAAGAGAATTAAAATAAAAAGCAAAGCAAGAAAATAATGTGACAAGTGTCACATAAAATTCTCGAAGTGAGAAATTGTTTTCCTTCACAATAAAATTCAGTGGAGTGGTAATGTAAACACTCCCATTTTATCCTTACTACTTATCTCTCTCAAATAATATTTTACACCTTTTGTAAAATAAAAATAAAAATTCAAAAGTAAAATCAATTGAAATAAAACAAAATTCCATAATTAAAACCCTATGAACAAAAATGATTCAAAACATTTTATTTTGAAATGCCAAATTTTGTGGAGCTACTACATGCTATGTGGAAGCCTCACAAATATTTGTGAATTTTTCTAAATTGTTTAAGTACCCCAAATAAATTCTAGAAAATGCTGCTGGAAATAAAAAGAAATAAAAGAAGCAGAAAAGGACCTAGATGTAAATGGAAAAAGGATTCCAGGGGGCGTTCTGTAAAAATTCGCCGCAGTCTCCTACATCTAGCTCGCTGTAGCTCGTCTCCGTGGCCGCAGCGCAGCCGCGCCGCGCCCAGGCCCCCCCTCTCTCCCTTGCCCCTCTGCTCCTCCTCGCGCCGCAGCCATCCCAGGAGAGGTCCCCCATCGCCGCTTCGCACCACGCAGCAGCCGCACCCGCCCGAGACGGCCGTGCACTCGCCGCCCAAACGCTCCCACGGCCGTCCCAAAATTAGGCATGCCCAGCTCATCGCCACGCCGCCAAGCTAGGCCTCGGCACCTCGAACACCACAGCCGCCCCTACGGCGAGCTCTCCGCCTCTCTGGAGCTCTCCTGCACCCGAGCCACCATGGACCGAGCGCGGCCGATAAATCCCCCACCCCGCACCGTGCACTCCCCTCACTCCACCCCGACCTCTCTCACTCGCTCCACTCCCTCTGTGCACCGCTAGGAGAGCGGGCACGCCGTTGCAGCGAAGCTCTGCCGTGGCGGCACGGCGAAGCGCTGCCGCACCCGAGGTAGACGACGACCACGGCCACGCCGTGCGGGCCTCCTATTCCCTCCCCTCTGACCCGTACTCTCTTCCCCTTTGGACGCCACACTCACCCGTATCTTTTTCCCTCTGGATCGTGCACAGAATCGCCGGCAGAAGCTCGCCGGAGTTTCGGGAAGTTGCCGTGGAAGCAGAGCTGCTCGCCGCCGGAGCTAGGAACCGTCCCAGCAAGTACAACTCGCACCAAGGTCTTCCCCGAGCCTCCGCCGTCGATTCACGTCCTCGCCGCCGTTCGCCGTACCCTCTAGGTGAGGTTTCCGTCCACCTCGCCGTCGCCGGAGCCACGGCGCCGCCCGTTCTGGGTCGTCGCCGATGGACTCGATCGCGAGCCGTTGGATCTAGATCCAACGGCAGCGCACCCCCTTCGCGTTTAGTAGACGCTGACGGGCTGGCCCCACCCGTCAGCGATTTAATAATTTCCACCCGTGCACTGAGTCACTGACAGAAGGGCCCCACCTGTCATAGTTTTGAACATTATCCAGAACAGTAATATTTTCGAATTTAAACTTCTCTGTGAATTCAGTACTGGATCTAACTTCAAAATTCAATAACTTGAGATCTAGACATCCAAATAAATCAAATCCAATTGTTCTGGAAAGCTTATGAAAATGTTTAACCAACCAAATTGGATTCAATTCATTTAGATTAATAAATAAATAGTGATATTTAAAATGCCACAGAAGGTTTAAAATCTAAACTTGTTTGTTTCTGATACTCAATTAGTCCAAATAATTCCAAACCAATTTTGTTAGCTTAGTACTGCCATGTATTAGCTTCCCCAATTTTGGTAGAATTATTTGTGCAGTATTAATTGTTCAGTATGAAGTTGAAGTTTGAACACCCTTCTGCACTAAAACATTTAAATATGTTTAATGGTTAACCCAAATGATTTAGGACCAATTTTGTTAGATCACATTTATTCATGTTTAGTTACCCTAAAAGGATTTAATTTTAGGAGCAACAGAACTTAATTGGTAGCTAAAACTTGATTATTAAGTTACTGGATTCAAACATTTGTGTAGGGAGTTTGTAACTCCAATTAATCCAAACTCAATTGTGTTGTCTTATACACATCAGTAGCTTTCTATAGAAATTTAGTTTGTATTTTTGTGACCAACAGAACTCAAGTTATGCAATTAAACATGAATAACTAGTTTCTGCCATAATTTAGACATAATTAAATAATGTCTAATTCAATTAATTTAAAACCCAATTGATTGTTTGATATGTGCAGTAGCTATTTGTGATGTTTATGATTGATATGTGGTGATGCTTGCTTGAGTAGTTTAGTGATTGTTTGTATTGCTTGTTTGACGTTTAGACGAGAACGTTGCCGGAGTCTACGAGGAGGGGGAATACTTTGATCGTCAAGCACAAGAACCCGAGAACTTTGCCGAGCAAGGCAAGCTGCTTCACTGAGCTTGCATTTATA
This sequence comes from Poa pratensis, assembly GCA_947311845.1. Taxonomy (NCBI): domain Eukaryota; kingdom Viridiplantae; phylum Streptophyta; class Magnoliopsida; order Poales; family Poaceae; genus Poa; species Poa pratensis. The sequence goes on along the minus strand of CAMZMU010000121.1, from coordinate 3,039,539 downwards.
TACATCTATTTCGTCACAAAAGTTATTTGAAAGTACAAATGATTTTGGAAACCTTTTTACAAGTACATGAAAACTATTTTGCCACCTGTGTAGAAGTATAAGATAGTTGATATAAAATTATAGGATGGGAAAATAAATATTGTTTACTCAAAACTCCTTTGAAAATACTTGTGTGGTTATGGAATACCGAGATGTCGGTGTGGAAGTAAAGAAATGGAGAATGGTGATGTTTATGAAAAATGCACATTGTGTCCTAGTACTATGACAACCAATCTTACCCTGTGCGACCACATCTACCCACATATGGGAAAGGGCGTAGTCATATAGTTTGCTCATATTAGTATGGGATGCCTCAACAACGAGGATGACCTCGTTCCATGAGGGGATGGTTTGGTGACCTACCCCTGACCTGGGTCCTAACACGTTGGTGGGAGGATTGAAGGGTCCGCTCGCCGGGCAGAACTACGAGTCCCCGCACTTGGGGTTCCTGTTGGGGAATTATCCTGAGTGTTGACGGAAGTTTCGTAGCGGCAGGGTCCTATACCAGCATGAGCAAAGGACAGGCTATGGTCGGCGGCTTACTTCGCATACACCTGGTATGGCGAGACGTGGCAGACACGATGAGTTGCCGGATGGATGTGGGAAAAGCGTTCTACCTCTGCAGAGTGTAAAACTATTCGAATAGCCGAGTCCTCGGATATGGACAGTTGGGAGGCTGTCCTAGACCATGTGCAAGTTTTTGGAAAAGTTTCTAAGTTTAAAAGAAATTGAAATGGAGATGGTGTTACACAGCTATACCAAATGAAGTGGTATGAGTTGTTGAAAATAATGGACCATGGTGAGCTATGGTCAGAAAAAGGAGGAGTTTTGGAGTAACAAGTAAGATGGTGACTTCTTTTAAAGATAGTTATAAAACTCTTATTACCTTTTTCAATAAAGATATAGAGATGTTTTAAATAAATAAAAGTATGAAAGTAAAATAAAACTAGTGCATACTCTTGTTGGGGTAGTTTGCGAGTACATTCCAATGTACTCATATTGGTTTCGTCCCTGGCTATTGTCCTAGCCAGACTACGAGGAGGAGCACTACGCCGAGCAGGAGTATGGCGACTTCTACGCAAACTAAGGATCTCCACAAGTCAGCTGCCTGTCGGGTCGTCATCGTTAGAATATGATGCCTACTACGCCGTAGCTTCCGCTGATATTTTGGTTTGGTCCATGAAGGCACCTATGTAAGACTTGGTCTAAATGACCATTTATGTAAGACTTTTAATTCGGTATTGTAATTGATGTAAACTTTGGTATCCAATTCGGATTATGTGCAACGACAGACTGATCACGGGATCGTTGTGTTAAGCATAATCGGGCATTTCGGACAGCTAGTCCGGGGTCCCCACAGTTAACGACATAGATAAATCATTAACTTAAAAGACAAATAATGCATCCGAAATAGTCAGGGGAAAGTACAAAAATACACAATTCTGGGAAGTATACAAATGCAGATTAGGCAGTACAAGGATGAGCAGAGAAATCAGTGACTGTACTTACGATCTCAACAGTCTCCGAATGGAATGAGCTCCGTGATGGCCGCACGCCTTTGGCCCATGGATAAGAGTCAAGAACATCAAACGTAGCACCGTACTTGTTCATTGCATACAACACGTGATGAGATTGCCCAGACACAGGGGAAATCTTGCAATAAGGAATAAGAATCTGCGGAAACAAAAAAATAAGAGGGCAAGTAAAAAAATAGAGGAAGTACATGATAGAGAAACAAAGAAGTACATGATTGCAATGCTAAGCAGTACATGCAAATGAAGAAAATAAATTTTATAATTTCAGAGGGAATTGACCAAGTATGCTCGTGCTAGGTGATCTTGTTCCTTGACATGCTTCCTGTAAACATCTGCTGCCCTTTTCACATCAAATGGTCTGCTACTTTTCAGGCCATCCATATCAAGAACATACTGCAAATTATTACATACGTTATTACACAAATTACAAAAAGTTGCACATAAAAAGGGGAGCTCAAAAATAACATGTCCAAGGTACTCTCTTACCGTCACGAAGTGCGGGCTAAGTAGTACACGGTCAGCACTTCCATACACATGGTTGTATGAGGGATCAATCTTCCAATGACTCATCACGGAACCCATCAGTTCGCCCTCAATCTAACCACACTCATCGAACATTTCAGCCAATTCACCACAGGTAAAGGTTGTTTCAAGAACCTGACCATCAGGAGTCACCCCGTGATCGAACCGACAAAGTATTTTACTTGAGGAAAACAAAACATAAAAGATACACAGTCAGACGCACATTGATTAAATAAGTCGGTGAAGTGCAGAGACAGTGCAAACAAGCAGAAGTACATGTACAGACATTCAAAAAGGAGGAGAGAGGTGCAGTTAACTCACTCTTTGTAATTTTGCTTCGCATGATCACACAGAATATATGCTTTCAGAAGATGAGCACTCTCAAGATGAGTATATTTACAGGCTTCAGAGGATGAACACGAAAACTGAACTTATGAGGCCTTTTATTTGGCCTTTTCGTTGTAGTAATGTTTCTGCCAGAGACTGGAGGGTCCTTCTTCCTTGGAACACCTAGCTTGCCACTTCTAGTTTTTATGATTGGTTCGACGAAATCGTCATCATCATCTACAGTATAGGTAGCTATCACACGAAGCTTGTTACCAGAAGGTCTCTTGAAGTCCTTCTGTGAGTTGCCAACAGTGGATCTTTTTTTAAGAGGCCCCCTGGCAGGTGCATCAACTAGCTTGCATGACTGAATAATATCAGGCTTGCACGTCTGGGTCTCGAACAAGACAAAATTTTCATCTTCGTCATCAAGGTTAGCAACTGCATAATGCAAAAATACAAAATAGATACATATCAGAACGAGACATCATTTAAAAAATAAACAATACTTCACATAAGAAGTACATAAGTCAAAATGAAAATGTAGTACCCACACGAAAATAATAAAATAAATCAACTGCAGACCAAAAGAAGATAAAATATTTACGTGGGTGGTAGCCGAAAAGCTTTTCAAACTGCACGATGAACAAAGGAGACGTAATCCATCTCCACAACATCGTTTTCTTCATATTAGGTATGTCATTGTACGTGAATTCCGTATACTCCTCAATCTACATAACATCTAAAATGAAATGTAATGGGACATGATATGGTCTTGCGCCGATGGTCTCCTTCGCGCCCACAGTTTATAAATAATTAAACAAACCTATCTTGACCATATCACATTGCCCTGCAAAATAAAATTAGACGCTTTCTGCTTTATCTTTTGCATGTTTTACGTGGCGCTAGGGCTTTCGCACAAGAACTGTTTCTTACCTACGAATACAACCACAACAGCGATAAGACAATTGTCTCTATTACCCCCTTTCGGGGCACTCCATTGCAAATGCTATATCAACTATTGTATGAGAGACAGACACCCGCCAGCCACATATACGGTACAAGCCGCATGTCAAGTGTGGAACCAGTCTCGCGTAAGAGAACGCGTAAAGTCGGTCCGGGCTGCTTCATCGAACAATGCCGCAATATGAACAAGTACACGCGAGAGGGTAACAAATGTAGAATCGATGCCCACATTCAACATGTGTTCTAACCGTACAGCTATATCTATGCATAGACCGGCTCTGATACCTGTCGTGTCTCGGATGACGGACACCGGGAGTAAGAGATACCCCCTTTTTAGGTTCAGCACGGGGCGCGAAGGAGGCTGGAAGACGCCTTACCCGGGAGCAAGATCGTCAAGTTCTTCGTCGAGGCACGTGGGTAAACAACACAGAAAGACACACGGAGTTACCCAGGTTCAGTCCGCCCGGAAGCTAAAAGCCCTACTCCTGCATGTCTGGATTGAAGTGTTCATCATGGAGTGGTGTACAAGGGTGTTCTGGGATGAACCCGGCAGGATTCGGGCTGGAGGTAGACGGAGAGCAGATCCTGCCCTGGGGATATCACCTCTCTCTCTACCCTCCGAACCCTAGTCTAGCCTTGCTTCAGCTCTATCTTGCTTGTCCCCTTCACCTCGGTGCCATGGTCCTCCTTTTATAGGCTAAAGGGGATCTGACATGGGCACGCGAGGGGCGTGAGGGGTTTTTGGCGGGAAAACCCCTCGGCGGTCCTTGGAGGAGATGTGGCATCCTCTCCTCCAAGCATTCTCTGGAGGGCGGCGTGGTCGTCCGCCCTTGGAAAAGGTGAGATGGACAAAGCCCGTCCGCCCCACCAACTACGCTCGTGGCAACGTCATCAGGGCGCGGACTTCATCTTGGCGCCGAAGTCTTCTACCAGCTTCTGGCGAGCTGGCGGTCTTATCCCTTCAGCGGTACGGATGGAGGACCCGGGGGTGTGCCTGGCCGCCTGCCGGGCGCACGGACCCGCGGGTACTCCGCCTTGCTCTCCGGGTATCAGGTGACCACGGAAGATCGCCTGGTCCTTAGCCGCAGCGCGTTGTGGTCGAACTTGTCGGGTCTCCTTGGGGCAGATGAGTTGATTCATCTGCTGACATTGACTCCTTGCCTTGTCCATCTTCTTGGTGGGCCCCAGTGGTGGACCCACTTTGGCAGCATCAGGGGAACCCCATGTTCCACTGATGCGACAGTAGCCCCCGGGCATGGTCCCGGCGGCTCTTGCTTATGTTGCTGCCGGGGCCATGGCCAAAGAGTTGGCCAAAGTGGGTACCCGGCAATTTGCCTTGACTGACACGTCCAATCCACCAGAAGGTGGGATATGGAGTTACTCCACTCGGAGGAATAACTGCACCTGTCTCCTCGATTCCCGCTGCGGAGAAGTCGAGGAGGCCATTGGAGAGAGAAAACGCCACGCACTATAAAAGCGGACGAGCGCCTCGCAGATCTCCATCTTCTTCTTCCTTGAGCCACCGCTCCCTTCCCAGGCCAACAACTCCAATGGCGAGAGGAAAAGGAGGGGTGGGTCATCCTCATTCTTCACCTGCTGCGGCAGAAAACGGCCCCTCTACCCACGGCCGAGTGAAGCGCGGCCGCGGCGAGCGCGGACGCCGCGGACCTACTGCTCCTCCCTCGAGGAGTATTTTCCACACAGGCTTCGCCGCGTTCGAGTTCGTTGTAGATCTGAAGCACGGGCTGCGGGGTTGCCTCAGCTTGCCTGGTCCCTTCGCTGCTGCAGTGGAGGGTGAAACACACCCTGGCTTCTGGTTGGAGGTGGATGGCTGCCCCAATGGCCCCTCCTGGGTTTGGGTAGATCGTGCCGTCGATGGTTCAATGCTTATGGGCAGGGGATGGAAAGAGTTCGCCCGCTCCCGTCGCCTGACCCGGGGGCAGTACCTCGTGCCTCAATATGACGGGAAGACAACGTTCCTAGTGAAGATCTTATGCGCAGACGGAAGTCGCTCGAGATGCTGCATGGAGTACGAAAGCAGCTGCAACTCCGGCCTCCACGACGAGGATGAAGATGAGGAAAACTCATCTAGCATCAAGGCGGAGGAGAGCTCGTTTTCCCGAGGGCGAGGAGCTTCAAGACGACGGCTCCGAAGATCTCCTTGACCTCCTTCTTGGTCGCCTCGTCGACGTACTTCTGGAAGTAGCGTCTTCCATTGTACGGTGGTGCTCCTCGCTTGCCGGGAGCCAATCTTTTTGTTGTAAAAAATTAGCCCCCGCTGTAGATCTTGAAATGAAGAAGAACTTGTTCTCCTTTTTGTCTCTTGGCCTTCGTGCCGCACTTGGTGTGAATGGGAGCGGTTTATCGCCAAATGCGCCCCCATTAATGCAGTAGCCGCAATGCCAAGGGGTAGGTGGAGCGTGAGGGGTCTATAAAAGGCCCTCCAAACCCCAACTCCCTTTACGCATCTTCTCGCCTTGCACCCTCTGCCGCTTCGCCTGCCCCTCCATAGATCGTGGAAGATGTCCGGCGATGCAGAGATGTCCAGGTCGGAGGTGTCGACTGCGGAGTCGGCCTTCCGCGGCGCGGCGGAGGCACCTAGAGGAGTTGGGGCCTGAGCCGCCGAAGAAGGTGAAGCTGTGTCCCACCCTACCGTCGCCCAGAATCTCGCCCACCTGGCGGCCGTCTCTGGTCCTGCTGCTCAGGAAGAAGCTAGGGTTAGGGCGATCCGCAGGGCATACCTGTGGTCCGTTCTGAGAGAGAGGACAGCTGGGATCCCGGAGTTTTCCCAACTCGTGGCTGAACTTGAGGCCATTAAGCAGGTGAACATTCTATCTTTTCGTCTTTTCCATTAACCGAACTTGAACTTGACTTGGCTCGTTTCCCTGCTTCAGGCCGAGAGTCAGTCCCTGGGTGAGCTAGCGGACGGGATCTTCCGTATCTTTGGTCGAGGAGTGCCCGGGTGGGCTGCCAAGGCTCTTGCTCCACGAGACGCCTAAAAAAGTCCTGCGTGGGTGCACTCCCTTCCCCAGGCGTCCCCGGGAATTGAGAGTTCACCTAGCAAGGAAAACAAAGCAGAAGACAAATCAGCATAGCCAGTGGCCCTGGACTGGCCTTAGTAGCATAGGCTAGCCGTATGATCAAGAAATTGCTCAACTGAATGTAATTCAGAATTGTAATTCAAAATTTAAATTCAGATGAATGCAACCTAGCATCAACTCCCGGGGTCATGTCCCAAATCTTCCCTTGCACTAACGCGCTATCAAGTTTTCAGAGGAGATCCCTTAGGTGCAAGATACCCTGACTGTATGCACACAGCAGTAGTTGTCGTGGGTTTGTCACGTCAGGTGTCATAGATGACTTCGTAGGTGTGGGATTACGCGAGTCAAGCATCTCCGAGCTTGGGATCGCAGGAACAAAGATCGACACAGATTTACCCAGGTTCGGCCCCCTCAATGTGAGGTAAAAGACCTACTTCCTGCCTACCCTAGATTGGTATTGATATGATAATCGAGGTGTTACAATGGAGGCGATCCGATCTGGTACTCGCCGTATGAGCTAGGGTTTTAGGGCTTAACCCTCTAAGTCCTGCGAGTCCTCTTTATATACACAGAGGCTCGTCAGGTTTACAAGAGTTCTACACGAAGCCTGATTATCTTTCTTGTCTTCCAAGGCAAGTTTGCACCGACCTTCTGGAGCTTTCCTTTATCGAGTCACGATGCGAGATTGGCCCATCTTTCTCGAGGCCCAACAATGATAGCGCAGCCTTAAGTCGCTGTTGTTAAATTCGAATGAGTCGCGGGTTAATCATTCCCCCGACATTAGCCCCCAAGCGTGGCCTGAACTTCATAGGATTTCTTGATCTTGAATGTTTAGGCCGCGTTTTCCTTATTTCGCGACTTATAATTGTGCTGGATTGGCCTTGACTCGCACCTGGAAGATCATCTGACTTCGTGAGCTTCTTTGTTAGAGTAGCCTGATAGCTTCAAAACTTGATGACGATCCATCTTCAAATTTTTGATGATAATATGATGTAGCCCCCAAGGATTGAGAGGATGTAACGTGATAATCATCTCAATTCTTCTCAGAGAGTTTTGAAGGTCGTCACCTGTAACTTGATATCATGAATAAAACAATTGTTAAGATACAAGTAATTGTAATTGGTGTTGCCGTACTATAAGCAGTACATCGACCTCTCGTTAGGCCATCTGAATCCTTAAGTGGGCACTCGCGTGACTCAGTATTTCCTAGGAACATGTGTGTTCAGGGTCGAGAGCGGCCATGATAGGCAATCAAGCTCGATTGACGCCACACCCCAGTACTTTGGCCACATAATGCGAGTAGCAATCCAACTTAAGGTAAATTTGATAATTGCCAATAAGTTGGCTGTTTCAGGGTAACAAAGACCCCAAGAAACATAATGATATGGCCATGATAGGCTAAGCTATGATAAGCTTTGATTATGATGACACATAAGGTCGCGCCTTGGTGGCAACCGAGTGTTATACATAGGGTTGGATCGCGCGTAGGTGGCGATCCATGGGGTCGGTCGCGCCTAGGTGGCGACCAGAAATGATACAAAGTTTACGGCCGCGCCTAGGTGGCAGCCGGTTTCTGATACAAGGGTCGATCGCGCCTGGGTGGCGATCAGATGTTGCATAGGTCGCGCCTAGGTGGCGACCAAAGTTGAAGTTCTAGCCCTGAGTGGCTGTGATGATACTCAGCTATAAAGCTGGAAAGGATGATGCTTGGCTCTAATTAGCCTTTTCTTATGTATAGTACGGTCGCAGGTGTGCGACGTTCCAAGGGCGAGGTGCCTCGAGACGATCCTCGAAATCATGGCGTTCGCTGCTTTCTTCCCTTACATCCAGCAGATAGTACGACCCATTGTTTAGCTTCTTGCTGATGATGTAGGGTCCTTCCCATGGAGAGGACAGCTTATGCATTCCCTTGTGATCTTGTTTAAGTCGCAGTACTAGGTCGCCTTCTTGAAAGGTGCGGGTTTTGATGCGTCTGGCATGATAGCGTCGCAAGTCTTGTTGATATACCGCTGACCTTGATGCTGCCAAGTCTCTAACCTCGTCTAATGTGTCCACCGAGTCTTGCCGAGCTATCTCATTATCTGTCTCGATGTAAGCCGCAACTCTTGGTGAATCGTGTATGATGTCGCTGGGCATGACTGCTTCTGCTCCATAGACCATAAAATATGGTGTAAACCTGTGGATCTGTTAGGGGTTGTTCTTAAGCTCCACAGTACTGCTGGCAATTCTTCCACCCAACATCCTGGAGATGCTTCGACCTTTTCAATAAGGCGCGGCTTAATTCCATGGAGAATTTCCTGGTTAGCTCGCTCAGCTTGTCCATTGCTCTGCGGGTGTGCTACTGACGTGAGGTCCAATCTTATCCCATTGTTGCGCAAAATATCTGTGTAGCTCCTTCAGAGGTGTTGCTCCCGTTGTCTGTAATGATACTATGGGGGTACCCAAAGCGGAATATGACCTTCTTCAAGAACTTGACTGCTGTTTCAGCCTCGCAATCTCCCACAGGTTCTGCTTCTATCCACTTTGTGAATTTGTCCACCATGACCAGGAGAGTCTGAAGGACCCTACCATGTCAAAACCCCATACGGCAAAAGGCCATGTGATGGGTATTGTGCGAAGTGCTTGAGCTGGCATATGATCTTGCCTAGCGTATCTTTGACATCCATCGCACACTCTGACAATTTGCTCTGCATCTGCTAATGCTGTTAACCAGAAGAATCCATGTCGGAACGCCTTTGCCACCAAAGATCTTGACGAAGCATGATGGCCACAATCGCCTGAATGAATTTCGTGCAAGATTTTTCGTCCCTCTTCTGGTGAGACACATCTTTGGAATGCTCCTGACACGCTGCGCTTGTATAATTCGTTGTTGATGATTGTATAGGCCTTTGATCGCCGTATGATTTTGCGCGCCTCAATCTCATCTGGCAGCACTCCGCGACTTAAATATGCCATGTATGGCTCTGTCCATCCTGGCTGTTCATGCAGGGCTGCGACTAAAGTTGAATCGTCCTCTGGCTCTGCAATGTCAATCTCTGCTGGAGGTTTGACTGATGGATTGTGCAGTTCATCCAGGAAAACATTGGGTGGGACTGACTGTCTATTGGATCCAACGAGACAGGGCATCTGCAGCTTCGTTTTGTCTCCGATCAATATGTTCAACTTGGTATCCAGTGAAATGTCCAGCAATTCTGTCCACCTCTCTTCTGTATGCAGCCATATTCGCATCCTTGCTGTCCCACGTTCCAGAGACCTGCTGTGCCACCAAGTCTGAATCGCCAAAACAGCGTATGCGACTGATGTTCATCTCCTTTGCTATACGTAGACCATGAAGCAGTGCCTCGTACTCTGCCACGTTATTTGTGCAGTTGAAGTGTATCTGTAGCACATACCGCAGCTTGTCCCCTTGGGGATGTTAGAACAACTCCAGCCCCCGAGCCTTGCAACTGTCTTGACCCATCAAAATGCATGGTCCAGTATTTGGTTTCTGCCATGCTAGGAGCGACTTGGATTTCTGTCCAATCGTTAATAAAATCTGCGAGGGCTTGCGACTTAATTGATGTGCGCGGCTCGTAGCTGATGTGATGTGGTCCCAACTCGATCGCCCACTTAGCGACTCTTCCAGTAGCTTCTCGATTACGGATGATATCTGATGGTGCTGAACTAACCACAGTTATTGGATGTTCTTGGAAGTAGTGCTTCAGCTTGCGACTCGCCATGAACACTCCAAACACCAACTTCTGCCACTGTGGGTAACGCTGTTTGGAAGCTGTGAGGACTTCGCTCACGTAATATACTGGTCTCTGGACAGGGTATTCCTTTCCGGTTCTTGTCTCTCCACAACCATGACAGCGCTCACAGCACGGGAATTTGCCGCTATGTATAGTAGCATGGGCTCTTTATCCTTTGGAGCCGCCAGAACTGGAGCATTTGTCAATTGATGTTTCAAGGCTGTTAGAGCTTCGTCGGCCTCTGCATCCCAAACGAAGGTGTCTGATTTTTTCAACAATCTGTACAAAGGTAGTGCTTTCTCTCCCAATCTTGATATAAAGCGACTCAAAGCTGCGACGCAACCAGTAAGTCGCTGCACATCTTTTATCTTTTCTGGTTTTTGGAGATCCATCACGGCCTTTATCTTGTCAGGGTTGGCCTCAATGCCTCTTTCTGATACTATGAACCCAATAGCTTTCCTGCTGGTACTCCAAAGACGCACTTTGTGGGGTTGAGCTTCATGTTGTATTTTCTGAGATTTGTGAATGTCTCTGCCAGGTCACTAATAAGATCCTGGCCAACTTGCGACTTAACCACAATATCATCCACGTAGGCGTGAACGTTGCGACCTATTTGCTCATGTAGACAATTCTGAATGCATCTTTGGTAAGTCGCACCTGCGTTCTTCAACCCAAAGGGCATGCTGACATAACAAAAAGCTCCAAAGGGTGTGATGAAGGACGTCTTTTCTTGGTCCTCCCTCTTCATCTTGATTTGATGGTAGCCTGAATAGGCATCCAAAAAGCATAACAGCTCGCACCCAGCAGTTGAATCAATCACTTGGTCGATTCGCGGCAAAGCAAATGGATCCTTTGGACAGGCTTTGTTAAGACTGGTGTAATCAACGCACATTCGCCACGTACCGTTCTTTTTCATAACCAAGACTGGGTTTGCCACCCACTCCGGATGGTATACCTCCGTGATGAATCCTGCAGCCAGTAGGCGAGCTATTTCCTCCCTATTGCCTTTCTTCTATCATCGTGGAAACGCCGTAGTGGCTGCTTCACTGGTTTAGCCGCAGGGTTCACTTTGAGGCTATGTTCTGCTAATTCTCTTGGTACCCCTGGCATATCTGACGGTTTCCATGCGAAGATGTCCTTATTTTCCTGAAGGAAAGCGACGAGAGCCTTCTCCTGCTCTTCTTCCATGTGTGCTCCAATGCTGGTTTGCTTGGATGAGTCGCCAGGAACAAGATTTATCTGCTTGGTGTCCTGGGCCGCTTTGAATTTCATTGGTGGCTCGGCAGACGGCGTGGTAACTACGCTCATGTCATTTGGGTCCACCTGCGACTTATAACCTTTTAGCTCTTCCGCGGCACAGGCAGATTCTGCGAAGGCCGCATCTCCTTCTTCACATTCTATCGCTTTTTCTCTATCTCCGTACACTGTGATGACCCCTTTTGGTCCTGGTATCTTCAACTGTAGGTACACGTAGCATGGCCTGGCCATAAACTTAGCAAAAGCTCTTCTTCCAAACAAGGCGTGATATGGGCTTTGGAATTTTACCACTTCGAAACATAGGAACTCGCTTCTGAAGTTCTCTTCTGTCCCAAAAGTTACCCCTAGGGTTATTTTCCCGCTGGCTGTGCGGACCTTCCTGGGACAATGCCGTGAAACACGGTTGACGTGGGCTGCAGGCTGGAATCCTTGAGTCCTAGACGCTGGAACGTATCGTAGTACAAGATATTAATGCTGCTTCCTCCATCCATAAGCACTTTGGTCAGCTTGTATCCTGCTACGTACGGTGCCACAACAGTGCCAACTTGCCAGGTTCCCGTACTTGTGGCGGGTGATCGTCACGACTCCAAGTTACTGTGTGCTCGGACCACCTTAGCCAATTGGGCGTTGCTGGTATCACGGCGTTCACCTGTTGACTCCTGCGACTCAATTTCTCTTCCCTTTTGGAGGTGTCGATAACTATTGTGTGATACTGCCCCGTTTGCCTGGGGTGGTTCGTGCTGTGCTGCCCAACATTTGCGTCATGAGCCGTACAGGGTTTCCTTCGTGGGAATTTCCCCTGTTATGCTGGCTTTCTTCTTTCCACTTCTTGTAATAGTTGCATTGTGCCTTGGTATGGTCCGCTGGTCGTCCATCACCTGTTGCATGAAGGTCGCACGGCCGATTAAAAACTTCTTGCATATTGATTGGACGGGAGCCGTATCCTCGACCCCTTCCTCGCTGGCCTCTGAATCCTCCACGCGTATTGGCGACGAGCCCTGAGTGACCATCTTCGTTTTTGCGTTTGTTTTGATTCGCGTTGTTGTGGCTTGTTTGCTGCTGCTGGGGCTTGTTGGAGTTTTTCTTTCCTTTGGCAGCAACCTCCTCTTCTCTCCGTCTGACGCGTCTCTGGTTTTATCCGAGCCGGCATATTTGTTAGCCGCAGCCATTACCTCGCTGAGGCTCTTGACTTTATCTTTCATGCGACCCAGCTTATGAATTAGCGGCTCGAACTTGCAGTTTTTCTCCATACAGGACGGCTGAGCTTGGTGGTATATTATCTGAGGAGTGTATTATTTCTGCCACCCTTTTCATCCAATGGCGACTTGACTCGCCTTCCTTCTGGACACAACGCTCGAGATCTTCTATATTGCAGAGTCGTTTGCAAGTTCCTTGGAAGTTCTTAACGAAAGCATCTTTCAGTTCCTCCCAAGTACTTATAGAGTTGGGAGGCAAATTTTGCAACCATATGTGCGCTGCACCTTCTAGCATCATGTTGAGGTACCTTGCACATATTTCCTCTGAGGCGTTCAAAATGCTCATCCCCATCTCGTAATTGTTCAGCCAGGTGGTTGGATCCATGCTGGCGTTGTAGTTTGCCACCTTGCGTGGCCCTTTGAAATCTTCGGGAAAAGGTTCCGATCTGATCCTTTCAGTAAAACATGCTGGGCCCTTGACCGCGAGGACAGGGTTGGGATGTGCCCGTGGATTGTTGACTTCTGGGCCGCGTTTGCATCACTGGCATATTCACCTGTGCTTCTGCGACTTGCTCCTGCTGCCTCTGTGCGACTCCTGTATGTTTCTGGTGGCCTGCTTTGGACGCTTCTTTCTGCTGCAATCCTGTGATTGGCTGGTACAAGGGGCAGCTGTGCTTCGGCTTCCGTCCTATTGGCTTGTTGCAGGACTGCTGTACTTAGCATCTGAATCGCGCGCCGCGCCTCAGCATTGACCGGGTCATCGCCTGTTGGTACCATCTTAGTCAAGATATTAGCCGCAGCATACATATTATCGACAGGGTTTGGTAATGGCCCTGCGGGGTGTGAAACCTCCTTGGTTGTTGCTGGGTCTCTTGATTTGTTGGTCCCCATCCTTCCGCAACTGTCTGGATTCCCGCTCCCGCGGCTGGAGTAAGCGGGATTTCCACGTTGGTTGAGTCGCACGCAGTTGTGTTTGCGAGTCAACCTGTCGTTGAGTCGCAAGCGCGGCTACTCTTTGCCTCTCCTGTTGGATTCCTTGGTTTATCTGATCGAGCCTGCGGCGCTCTTTTCCATCCTTCGAACCTCATACAGGAGCTCGGCCCTGGCGGCCTCAATTTCTGTTGCACGGAGGGCGGCGTTTGTGGCTGACACAGGGACAAGAAGTGGATTGCTTGGAGGTGCCGATGCCTCGGCTTCTCCAGCAGTTCCTGATGCTCCAGCTCCTCCGGTCGTGTAAACCGCGACTTGCGCCGTCTCTCGATCTGGTGACAATGCGATTTCTGGTGGGCAACCCCAGCAGCTTTCTTCAAAGGCAGGTATAATGGACCCAAACTCTAGCGAGTTCATGCTTTCTATAGATTCTTCCCCATCATCGGCGGCCTCCTCTACCGAGTCGTCTTCTTGGACCGAGCTATGGACCTGCCACCGATGAAGCCAACGAAGACGTTGATGGATCCAAACGGGATGACGTGGCCGGTCTCCAAGTAATCTGCTTCCGGCCCCCAGCTTGAATCGTCAATGAGAGGTGTGCCATCAACCGTAATGATACGGCCAATGGCGAGATCTTCAGCTCCTTTCATGGATCCTGCGCGGAACGTGACGCTCTTGACCGCAGGCCCCACGGTGGGCGCCAACTGTCATGGGTTTGTCACGTCAGGTGTCATAGATGACTTCGTAGGTGTGGGATTATGCGAGTCAAGCATCTCCGAGCTTGGGATCGCAGGAACAAAGATCGACACAGATTTACCTAGGTTCGGCCCCCTCAATGTGAGGTAAAAGACCTACTTCCTGCCTACCCTAGATTGGTATTGATATGATAATCAAGGTGTTACAATGGAGGCGATCCGATCTGGTACTCGCCGTATGAGCTAGGGTTTTAGGGCTTAACCCTCTAAGTCCTGCGAGTCCTCTTTATATACACAGAGGCTCGTCAGGTTTACAAGAGTTCTACACGAAGCCTGATTATCTTTCTTGTCTTCCAAGGCAAGTTTGCACCGACCTTCTGGAGCTTTCCTTTATCGAGTCACGATGCAAGATTGGCCCATCTTTCTCGAGGCCCAACAATGATAGCGCAGCCTTAAGTCGCTGTCTCTTAAATTCGAATGAATCGCGGGTTAATCATTCCCCCGACAGTAGTACCCCTAAGAGCGCTATACCTTCCGGGCGCCTACTCCACTGTCCACAGGTACTTGGCCAGAGGGAAACGGACCGTTCGCTGGGGTGGAAGCATTACCCCCGCAAAGGCTCTCATCAACTGTCAAGCATGCACAGGTCGATGGTATATTGACTCCGAGCGAGATGTCGTGCCTAAGTGCAGGATGCAGATGCAAGGACTTAGCTGTTTTTCTGCCGTGTCTTCGATCCATCCTGTCCCTCCTGGGTACCCAATCCCTTAGCTGCTTTCCACCGTCAGTTCCTGTCCCGGGAAGGCGCTGCACACAACAAACTTTTAGTAGGAAAGAATGGACCCTCTTTTCATGTCGTGATCGTGTTTCATCCGGAGCAACCCGCAAGCAAAGTTGAATGTGCATTTCTGTGTTTAAGTTCGTTAAAACATAGCACTGCCCATTCACTTCTTTCCGCGGCAATACGAAACGATCGGGTGGCAATGCCTACTGATAGGCCACTCGCGCTCGACCCATCAACCACCGGCACCATATCAGCCCCCTGCTTGGGGGTTGTTGCGGATAACACACATCTCGACATAAATTGAGGCTCACGGAATTGAAACACTTATCTTTTATTTCTTGGCGATGACTTCTTACACCTGATGCATGTAAAATGCATACATGAACTTTGCACTATATTACTTATATTCCAATCATATTTGCATCATATAAGGGTTATATCAATGTTTTATAATGATTTTTGGAATATTTCATAATTTTCCTATTTTTATGGAATTAACCCTGCGCAGGCAGAAAACCCTATTTTCCATATTTTAATGTTTCTGGGACCCAAACGACGTCCAAATGACCTAGAAATTTACGAGCATCAGTTTTTGGAAGGAAGGAGACTTGGGAGCGAAGGAAGCGAACAAGCGGAGACCCGAGGCCCAAAAGAGGGTGGCCCACGCGGCCAAGGAATCTGGCCGCGTGGGACCCACCATCTGGAGCCTCGAGGCTCCGTTGCCGTCGATCTTTTCGCCCACGACTCCGTCTTGACCTAAAACCGACTATAAAAATAGACCCCGACGCCCTTCGGAAAGGAGCGCCGCAGAAACACAGAAACCACGAAACAGAGACCTGGAGTTGCAGATTGGAGGGGAAAACTCCGGCGGGGCACTGCCGGCGTGGTCTCCATCTTCTCCAATGACTTCGCCACCGTCTCCATGATGAAGGGGGAGTAGTCCACCCCCTGGACTTTGGGTTTGTGGTGGTAACTTGATCCAATCTCTCTATGTATGATCATTGTTGAAGTCCATATGATGTGCCTTGCATGATTATGGAACTATCTTTGTAATTCCTATGGTGGATATTATGGTATGAGATGATATTATGTTATGCATTTACCGTCATGTTGGGATTTCTATGGTTTGTCATACTTTGGAGATATTCTATGATACATGTGATGGTTTGATTTATGCATAATGCCTTATTTATCCTTGTCATGAGGTGATTGACACCACCAAGTGTGGATAGATGAGAGAGATGTGGTCATGCACACGAAATATGAATCATTGCACTAGTGTTTAGAATATTGTCCATTATGAAGTATGATGTATGTGGGTAGAGAGTGGCCTAGTGACAGAAGGCATAGGCATTAAGTGTCAGTAATGTCGCCCAACATTATTTATCTGGGGGTAAAAAGGAAGAAGTATGATGTGGGAGTGACAGCAACCACGCTAGCCTTACGAGGGTGATCTAGCAACACAAATGAGTATTTTCTTTCAACTATGTGTTTTAGGACATGTAGCCGTCATAGAAGTTTACCATTAAAGCATGACAATTGTGTTTACTTTTATTATCTATAACATGATCACCACCATAGATTGAGAGAGAGGACGAGTGAAACCATGAACCCATGTCCATTGTTCCTATAAGAGAAAACCTTTGTCTTGTCCTCTTGCATTGAAGAGGATTGGGACACTTTTACATTCTTGTTTTGTTACATTAAACTTCCATTCATTAAATCAACCATCTTGTTCTTTAAACTTGTTTAGTGCATAATCAACTTAAACTTGTGACACTTTAGTTGTAGGGAATAGATAACTTTTCCTTCTTGCTTCTGCGGATCGATACCCTATTTCCACATTGAGAGGTGCTACAGTGATCCCCTGCTCTTGGGGGTTATCAACACCCTATTACAGAACACTAGCCCCTTGGGCGTGCTTAGTGGATTCGACGTTTGGTGATTCATGTTCGTAATTAGGGGTAGAACTTGCGAAGATTCTCGATGTTCCAGGCGTTGCCCTCCGGCCTGCCTTTCTCATCCTCCAGATAGACTGCTCCGGGTCTCAAGGTATGAGTAACCCGGTAGGGTCCTTCCCACTTGCTTGACATTTTGTTCAAGCCCTCGAGATTTTGCATCTTGCGGAGTACCAGGTCTCCAGGCTGTAATTCCCGGGATCGAACATGACGGCTGTGATACCGGCGCAGCCCTTGCTGGTATCGAGCAGACCGCAATGACGCCCGACAGCGCTTTTCCTCCAGGATGTTTATGTCATCAATCCTTTGCTCAGTTTGGGCATCTTCATCATATGCGAGTACCCGGGGAGATCTGTGCCTTAGTTCTGTTGGCAGGACAGCTTCAGCTCCATAGACAAGGAAGAAAGGTGTTTCTCTGGTGGCTCGGCTTGGAGTGGTTCTGAGGGACCACATTACACTGGGTAGGTGATCAATCCAATTCTTCCCCTTGTTCTCCAGCTTATCAAATGATTTGGTTTTCAGACCTCTTAGGACCTCCGCATTGGCTCGCTCCACTTGGCTGTTGCATCTTGGATAGGATAATGATGCAAAGCACACCTTGATGCCCAATTCTTCACAGAAGTTGAGGAAGGCTCGACTTGTGAACTGAGTGCCGTTGTCCGTGATGATTCTGTTAGGTACTCCGAAGCGGTAGCCAATCCCCTGATGAACTTGATGGCGGCCTGGGTCATCTGGCGTGGTACTGGCATTACTTCAACCCACTTCGTGAACTTGTCGACAACCATGAAGAGGTATTCATGTCCACCAACTGACTTTGGCAACTTGCCCACGATGTCAAGCCCCCAGCGACGCTTCTTCTGTGACATCGATGGCTGCGTCGGTGGGCACGCCAGGCTCAGGGCCCTCTGGCCCTTTGTCCCCCGGCTGCCTCTTCTTGCTTGGTTGCCCCGGGAGGATGTTCCCGGGACGTTTGCCAATGATCTTGCCTGGAGGAGTGTCACGTTCTACCACAAGAACTGCACTGATCACCTGGTTGGTGGCAGCGATGTACAGTAGTAGGGGCTCCTTTTCTGTCGGTGCCACAAGGATGGGAGGCGAGGCGAGGTAGCACTTGAGGGACTAAAGAGCTTCTTCAGCCTCCGGGGTCCATCTCATAGGACCCGTCTTCTTGAGTAACTTGAAGAAGGGCAGGGCTCGTTCCCCAAGTCTTGAGATGAAGCGCCCGAGTGCGGTGATGCACCCGTTGAGGCGCTGTACGTCCTTGACTCGCCTTGGCGCCTCCATGCGCTCGATGGCCTTGATCTTGTCGGGATTGGCCTCAATCCCCCGGTGGGAGATCAGGAACCCAAGCAGCTTGCCGGACAGGACCCCCAACACGCACTTGTCGGGGTTAAGCTTGAAGTTGACCCGACGAAGGCTGTTGAAGGTCTCGTGCACATCTTGAATGAGGGAGTCCTTGTACCGAATCTTGACACGATGTCGTCAATGTACGCAGCCTAGCTGGGACCCAAGACATGCTTGCATGGCGAGCTGAAAGGTTGCGTCGGCGTTCCGGAGGCCAAAAGGCATCCGGGTGTAGCAGTAGCATCCCTTGGGTGTGATGAAGGCCGTCTTCTCTTGATCCTCCACTACCATCATGATATGGTGGTACCCAGAGAAAGCATCCAGAAAACACAGGAGCTCGCACCCGACGGTTGAATCCACGATGAGATCAATCCGGGGCAGTGGGAAAGGATCCTTGGGGCAGGCCTTGTTTAAGTCGGTGAAGTCGATGTAGAGCCGCCACTTGAAGGTCATGGGCTTTGGCACCACCACAGGATTGGCCACCCAAGTTGGGTGCGGCACCATCCTGATGACGCCAGCTTCTTCCAGCTTGTCGACCTCGGACACAATGAACTCCAGTTTTTCCTTGCTTTGCTTGCGTAGAACTTGTTTTATCGGTCGAGCATCCTCGCTGACCGCCAGTTTGTGCTCGATCACCTCCCTTGGTACGCCGGGTAGCCCTGATGCTTCCCATGCGAAGACGTCAGAGTTTTCCGGAAGGAAGGTGATGAGCGCGCTTTCCTATTTGTCGGTGAGGTGGGCGCCAATGGTGATGGAGCGATTCCCGTCACTAGTTAGCGCCACTTTCTTGGTCAGTTGTGGATCTTCATGAAATGATGCCTTCTTGAGGGGAGTTGACGTCGAGCCTCCGGGGTACCCTCCGTCCCCGGAGAATGCACCGACATCGACTTCCTGTACATCTTGCGGAACGGCCGAGGTCGCCGCCACCGTCTGGTTCAACTTCTGAACGCAAAAGATGGCGTCGTCATTGTCAGCTCTGACCGTGATCACTCCCCAGGCCGCGGGGATCTTCATCATGTTGTAGGCGAAATACGAGACGGCCATGAACTTGGCCAGGGCCGGCCGGCCAAGTATGCCGTTATACGGAAGCGGCGTGTCTGCTATGTCGAACACGATGTCCTCAGTGCGAAAGTTCTCCTGGTCACCAAAGGTGACAGGGAGCGTGATCTTTCCCAACGGCCGAGTGATGCTTCCATTCACGCCTTGGAACACACCGGTGTCTTGCAGGTGAGAAAAAGGGATTTGCAGAATAGCCAGCACCTTCGCCGTTAGCAGGTTGAGGCTGGAGCCTCCGTTGACCAGCATCTTAGTGACCTTGTAGTTGTGAACGATGGGCGACACGATCAGAGGAAGGGTCCTTACCCCGGCCACATTGGTAGGATGGTCTTCCGGGTCGAAGGAGATGACTTGTCCAGACCACTCCAGGGGCTTGGGCGGAGCTGAAGCAACCGCGTTAAGCTCCCAGACAAGCCTCTTGCACGCGCCGTTAGATGGAGGCAGGGAAGCTCCCCCGTGAATGCACCCGACAACTCCGGTGACTTCCTGGAACCTTCCGTTGTTACCGTCCTGAGGAGCCGGAGCTTCCTTGTCGTTGTTGGGGGCGCCTCCTTGATTGTTCTGTTCACGACCGCCTTGGCCGCCGCGTACTCCTCGACCCCCACGACCACCGCCACGACCCCACCCGCGGCCGCCTCCACCTTGGCGACCCGTGGGGCAGTCGCGGGCGATGTGCCCGGCGACGCCACAGTTGTAGCAGCCATCCAGGCTGACGCCGTCAGCCCGACGCTGCTCTCGTATGGCGAGGTTCTTGAATTGGCGGCAGTCCTTGAGCGGGTGATTGCCATCAGGATGGATGTGACACCAGAGTCCCGCCTCTTGTTCTTGGCGGGCACGGTCTTGTCCTCAGGTTCATCGTCCCCGGGAAACTTAACCCCCTCCTCTGCTCGGGCGCACCGATCGCTAGCTCCCAGAGCTCGCGGGTAGATTCGATGCATCGATTGCTTAACTTTTCGTGCATCCGGGCATTGCGGACGTTGGCATGGAAAGAAGCGATCACCAGCTCTTGCTTGATGCAGGGTATTGTGTTCATCTTCTGGGTGAAGCGTTGGATGAATTTGCGAAGAGTTTCACCCGGAAGCTGCTTGAAGTCGTGGAGGTCGCTGAGAGCCCCCAGGCGCTCGTACCCGCCTTGGAAAGCCCCCAGGAACTGTTCCTTCAGGGTCCTCCAGGAACGGATGGAACACTTGGGAAGGTTGAGAAGCCAAGTCTGGGCATCACCCTTCAGGGCCAGCGGGAACCAGCTGGTCATCATCATTTCATCGGCCCCGGCGACTGCCGCAGCTAAGGAGTAGAGCTGCAGGAAGTCCCGGTGGTTCGTGGTGCCGTCGTAGCGAAGGACGTCGATCTTGAATTTCTTAGGCCAGGTGACCTGCCGAAACTCAGGGGCAAGGGCGAGACATCCTTCAGCGGTGTCGTCGTCCCGGTCCTCCCGCCGATGGCGCTCACGGCGTCGCTCAATGCGGGTGCGCATATCCTCGGTTCGACGATTGTTGAGGCCGTGGCGAAGATCTTGGTTGCGCGTGGTAGATGACCCGACGGAGATGGCCTTGCCGCGATCGTGGTTCAGCCGATCCGCCATCGGTGGAGCGGTGCAAGGAGGTGCCGTCTCGCCTTGGTGCTCGCCACGGGGCTGGCCCCGCGGTTCACGTGCCTTGTGTCCTCCGGCTTCGGGACCGTCAACGGTGGGAGCCTGAGTAAGATCGGGCCCAGGGCCGCCATCGGCGAAGTCGAGGAGTTCCTCCACGCGGGCTCTCCATTCTTGGTAGACCTTGGGGTCGCCGGAGCTCGGAGGGAACTGCATAAGGGCCTAGGCCGCAACAAGGGCGTCGTTGCGAGCTTGTGCGTCTAGGGGCAAGTGGGTGGAGGACTTGCTCTTGGTGCTCCGAGGATCACCGCTGGCGTGGACGCGGTCCCGCTTCTCCCCGGCGCCAGAACCCTTGCCGTTCCAGACGCTTTTCTCTCCAGAGCGGGGAGGAGGCTCGGCGGAGCATCCTGGGGCCGCCGGATCATTGTGATCGACATTCTTGCTGGTGTTAACTCTCTCCGGTGCCACCTTCTCCGCAGGCGGCATGGGCGGAGGAGCGGCTTGGCGCGTTTCCGCAGCGCGACGATCAGCAGAGGCCTGAGTACGTGATGGTGACGCGGCCTTGGAGGTGGCGTCGGTTTTCCTCTTCGGTGGCATGCTTGACGAAGAGCTTGAGGTTGACGAAGATGAAGACGAATCCAGCGCTTGCACCCCCTACCTGGCGTGCCAGATGTCGTGTCTCGGATGACGGACACCGGGAGTAAGAGATACCCCCTTTTTAGGTTCGGCACGGGGCGCGAAGGAGGCTGGAAGATGCCTTACCCGGGAGCAAGATCGTCAAGTTCTTTGTCGAGGCACGCGGCTAAACAACGCAGAAAGACACACGGAGTTACCCAGGTTCAGTTCGCCCGGAGGCTAAAAGCCCTACTCCTGCATGTCTGGATTGAAGTGTTCATCATGGAGTGGTGTACAAGGGTGTTCTGGGATGAACCCGGCCGGATTACGGCCGGAGGTAGACAGAGAGCAAATCCTGCCTTGGGGAGATCACCTCTCTCTCTACCCTCCGAACCCTAGTCTAGCCTTGATTCAGCTCTATCTTGCTTGTCCCCTTCACCTCGGTGCCATGGTCCTCCTTTTATAGGCTAAGGAGATCTGACATGGGCACGCGAGGGGCGTGAGGGGTTTTCGGCGAGAAAACCCCTCGGCGGTCCTTGGAGGAGACGTGGCATCCTCTCCTCCAAGCATTCTCTGGAGGGCGGTGCGGTCGTCCGCCCTTGGAAAAGGTGAGACGGACAAAGCCTGTCCGCCCCCACCAACTACGCTCGTGGCAACGTCATCAGGGCGCGGACTTCATCTTGGCGCCCAAGTCTTCTACCAGCTTCCGGCGAGCTGGCAGTCTTATCCCTTCAGCGGTACGGATGGAAGACCCGGGGGTGTGCCTGGCCGCCTGCCGGGCGCACGGACCCACGGGTACTCCGCCTTGCTCTCCGGGTATCAGGTGACCCCGGAAGATCGCCTGGTCCTTTGCCGCAGCGCGTTGTGGTCGAACTTGTCGGGTCTCCTTGGGGCAGATGAGTTCATTCATCTGCTGACCTTGACTCCTTGCCTTGTCCATCTTCTTGGTGGGCCCCAGTGGTGGACCCACTTTGGCAGCAGTTAATGTTTATATACCACATGTGCATTAATGTTTCCGCTTAATATAGTTATAGCATGGTACAAAAACATACTATAAACAATTGAGATATGACAAATAAAATCACTTTATTAATTGCCTCTAGGGCATATCTCCTTCAGGATTCCACCACCGGAGGGCATGGTTAAAATTAACGTCGATGCAGCCACGTCCAAGAATTCAAATACTGCAGCGTATGCGGCTGTTCTTCGAAGAGCTGATGGGCTGTTCTTGGGCGCCTCCTCGGTGGTTTTAGAAGGGGTGACTGATCCGGAAGCTCTTGAAGCCATGGCGTGCGGAGAAGGGCTAGCATTGACCGCTGACCTGCTTGAGCAGCGCTTCAGAATAGCCTCCGATTGCAGCAATGTAGTACGGAATATAAGAGGTGATGGCATGGGCTCATACGGACACATTATCCAGGAGATTAGGCCAGAGCAATGAATTTTGATCACGTTGAGTTTGTCCATGAAGGGAGAACGGCGAATACAGATGCTCACAATCTGGCAAGGAGCTCCATTTATCTATATTTAGGCAGGCATGTCTGGTTTCAGTCATCCCCTGAAGGTGTTTGTGTATTATATTCAAACAATAACCAATAAAAGAGCGGAGGATTCAAAAAAAAAATCTACTCGGATATGATCAACAGTTCTCCTCGTGCAAAGAGGGTACCTACTCAGAAGGGAGCAGGCCATCGCTTTACCGCATGTATATAAGGAAGACCCAAGAACCCGCAAGAGGACCAAGTTATAAAGAAGCACAACCCATCAAGTCGACAAAAGCCCATAGCATTCTAGAGCACTTTACCAAGTTTCGTCCACCAAGATCCAAGATCGCAAATTGTCCATCCAAATCGCCCGATTCACCCATTGTAATTGCTATTGTACTATGCCCTATCAATCCAATCCAAGGAGTAGGACTATTATCCTTCTCGAAGGGGGGCGAGACAAAGATCAAAAAATAAAATCCATGGATAGAGCAAGACCGACAAAATTGATCGGAGATTTTGTGAGATCGGAAAAATCGACCGAGAAGTGGAGGCCGAGGTTTGATCAAGAGGAGGAAGCCGAGAAATCGATCTGAGGATTGAAGGACAACGAGTGTGATCAATCCGGGATTGAGACAAAAAAAATGACCGGGAGAGGACAAGTTGCAGTGTCCAGAGTCGTTCGAGAGGAGAACGACGAAAACCTAAACCTACGCTCTGATAACATGTTATGGATGCCATTTCTCTCCATTGAATAGGCAAAGGGGCAAATATATAATACACAAATCTTGGGGGTACAAGGAAGTAAACAGAGTCTAATACAGACTCCAAGACCAGTACTAATCTTTTAACAATACTAAGCTCCCTAGAATTGGTGCACTCTCTTTGCTCCATATGTCCACCAATGGAGCAGCGACACCACATCACGGTGGACCCTGGTGCTTTCTCCTTACTCCATATGTCCACCAATGGAGCAGCGACACCACACCACGGTGGACCCCACTCAGATAATTTATAGTTCACAACTCTTAAATATTAAAATTAACTTTGAAAAAAATCTGCTGGATGTGTGCACATGTTTTGTACGTATTTGTCAAATTTCCGGTGAAAAAATGGTAATCCCAGCTACACAAAAAAATAAAACTGTAGTTGCGAATAAAGAAACAATAGCTACATGCCCCCATCAAAATCTATTTTTTGTGTAGCCCAAAATATAAATATTTTTTACAAAACTTTTAGAGTACGTACAACACGTACATGTAGTAAATGTCTTATTTCAAAAAATTGAAATCCAGACATGTCTTTTAGATTTTGTTTAAAGGAGATGCAGGGGCGGGAGTTTGGAGCTACTGAAACTTTCCCACAACTCTCGCCCTCATCATTTCTCCGCCGCCACCATCCACCATAGCACCACACAGCCTGTGGCACATGATACCATTTCTCTCCCTCCACTTTCCTCCAGCTGTAATCTACCAAAAGCAGCCGTTTCGCCGCAAAATTTGCCTATCTCTCCGCACACACCTCTCGCTCTATCAAGACCCTAGGATTACACGGCAACTTCGTGGCTGATGTCTCACCTCAAGTCCATTGTCAATGTACACGCCACGTGCACTCTCCGTCGGAGCATATTCTGGTGGCCACCCAACGCCAGTGAGTTAAAGGACTTTCTACACCATTCGCTGTAGTTGCATGTGAACACCCATGTCGTGTCTCACATCGGCCGATGTTGCTGTTAGTGGTGCTCGACTCGGTGGTGCTGGCAGTTGCGGTTGAGATTGTGAGTGACCCAAATCGACGGTGAATGCTCGAGAGAAGGTGTGGATTATGCAGAACGAATGCGGCGGCCTGGGGAAGCTTGCTGGAGGAGTTGCACTTGCTGGGACGGCTCGAATCGTCGACGGCGAGCAGCTCCGCTTCCACGGGCACGGCACGTCGACGGTGAAGCGCTCCTGGGTGTTCCTGGGTACGATAGAGACGGGCGTGTGAGTGCGGTGAGTGAGAGAAGCAAGACAGAGGGTCCAGAGGGAGAGAAAAGGAAGCAGCAGCACGGCTGCGGGGTCGTCTTCAACCTCGGGACGGTCGAGCTTGGCAACACGGCCAAGGACGACAGCAACTCAGGTTGCAGTGGCTCCGCCCTCCTGGCGGTGCACGAGAGAGTGGAGAGTGAGGGAGAGACAGTGGTGTGGCGTGGAGAGAATGTGAGGGCTCGGGTGTGCTTTTAAGGGCGGAGGTCAGTCCATGGTGGTCGTGGTGCACGAGCGGTGCAGAAGGTGGGAGAGCTCGCCATTGGCGGGCTGGACTGTGCGGGCACGTCGATGGACGGCGTTAGGGGTCAGTGGAGCGAGAATGGCTTGGAGAGGTGATCACAGCGAGCTCGGGGTGGTGACGGCCGTGGACGCGCGAACAACGTTCGACGGAATGCAGTCGTCAGTGCTGACCTCCCTGGGTGACACCAAGATGTCCTTGAGGCCGCGGGGAGGATGGGGAGTGGTTGGGCGGCGATGTGCTGGCAAGTGGTGCAGTGGAGGTTCGAGTTCGTCATCGATGACCTCGCGCGGCCAACGCGCACGGCGTGCTCGGGTGCGACCAAAGGCGCACGTGTGTGGGAGCTCCTGAGGCGATCCTATCGCGTCCAGCAGGAGCGGATGGGTGAGGGGGGGATGAAGGGCACGGTGCTGGGCCAGCTCGGCGTCATCTTCGTCCTCCTCCATAGTGGTGGCCACGGGCGGTATGGGTGCGAGCTCATGCCCATGGCTACGACCAAGACAGTCAATTTGGTGAGTGAGGGAGGTGAGAGAGAGTGGGAGGGGTGAGTGGTTTGCCGAAATTTGCTCGAATTCGAGCGGATTGGATTCGGATTTGGGAAGAACACAGTCCTGTCCACCATGTGTTCGACAGAATTCCTGAACCAAATCCAAATTCAAATTTTTGTGAATTATTTTCATAATTTGCTTCATATAGATTAATCAAGATTTGTGGTTCTGTTTGGTATTTATTGTGTAAGTATAACATAGTACATTAAGATCTAAAGAAGATAAAGAAAGAAATGGAATTTTAAATTAAGGTTTTTTTAAATATTTATTTGAGAGGGAAAATTGGTAGGAATAAAATGAGAGTGATTATATTATAACCTCTCTGAATTTTGTATGAAAGAAACATTGATTTCTAACTTTGAGATATTTTTATGTCACATGACAATTTGTGGGATTGTTTCCACTTTTAATTTTGGGTTCCATCTTTTTAATTTAATCAAACAAGCCACACAATTAACAAGGAACAATCAACACTCAATCATGCAACAAAAGTTTTTGTTCGTCCCAAATTTTTGACCAATACACTTGTTACAAATTTGGGATGTGACATCGTTCCACTATGAGGTCGTCTTGAAGGCGTTGACCAAACCTTTCCATCAATGTTGGGCTCTCCACAATTGTATTGGAGATTCCCAACAACGTACCGGAGCTCCTTACACCAAGGTGAAACTTCGAAACTCAACAAGCCACCTAGGGTTACAAAGAACCCAAGAGGTAACAAGATCCGCTAAACATTAGTGGGGGGATTGGAAATTCCTTCGGTGGAAGTGTAGATCTAGGTCTCCTCCTTCACTCGTCAAAGCATCAACGCGTTTGAGTGGTTGGAGTGGGAGAACTAGGAAGTTGAAGCTCAGTTACAATGGAGGAGAGGGAGTGAAAGCCGCAACCCTCCTTTGGGGAAGAAGGATGCCTTTTATAGGAGGCCCGAAAATCTGACCGTTATGTGTAGAAAATCTGCACAGCGGTACTATCGCCACCTTGAATCCTGGCGGCACCACTGTGTGGTACCCTCCCAGCTCAGCCATACCGCTAGGTACAGCTGCTGCTGCCAGGGAGTGGTACTACCGATGAGCCGACCGGTACTACCGCTGGCACACCTCGAATAAATTCGAGGTATTCCAGCGGTACTACGTGGTCGCTACCACTGGGGTATCCAGAGGCGAAATCCCTCCTGGCGGTACCTTGAGCGGTAGTACCGTTGGCTGGAAGGCACGGTATTGCCCGCGGTACTGATGACCCACAAGTATAGGGGGTGTATCGTAGTACTTTCGATAAATAAGAGTGTCGAACCCAACGAGGAGCAGAAGGTGCTGACAAGGAGTTTCGGTAAAGGTTTCACTGTAAATGCTAGCAGACAAGTTTTTAGGGGTTTTTGATATAGCAGGTAAATAAAATGCGAGTAAGTAAAAGACAGTAATAATAATTGCAGCGAGTGGCCCAATCCTTTTTAGAGCAAAGGACAAGCCGGTTGGTTTACTTATGATGACAAAATGTTCTTGAGGACACACGGGATTCTAGTCAAGTGCTTTCGCTTCACATAGTTGATTAATCTTCATTGTTTTGATAAGTGTTGTGTGGGTGAACCTATGCTAATGCACCGCCCTTACTTGGACTAATACATACTTGTGATTATACCCTTGCAAGCATCCGCAGTTACAAGAAAGTAATTAAGATAAATCTAACCACAGCCTTAAACTCTGAGATCCTACGCTCCCTTGTGCACCGGTATACTAACGGGGGTTTAGGTTTCTGTCACTCCGGCAACCCCACAATTAGCAACCAAATACACAATGCATTCCTCTAGGCCCATAAAGGTGAAGTGTCATGTAGTCGACGTTCACACGACACCACTAGAAGAATAGCACCACAACTTAAATATCAAACCATTAAATATTACTCAACATAATTCCACTACTAACAGCGTGACTTCTCCCATGTCCTCAAGAACTAATCGAACTACTCACGAGACATCATATGGATCATGATCAGAGGTGATATAATGATGGATAACGATCTGAACATATACTTTAATTCACCGATAAAACTCAATAGCATCAACCACAAGGAGTAATTAACACCGGGAGAGTTTCCCCTATGAACTAAACAAAGTATAGCCCTAGATGTTACAGCGGAACGAGATGGTGCAGCGGTGATGGTGGTGATGGCGGTGGAGATGATGATGATGATGATCCCGATGAAGTCCAGCGCGATGACGATGAGGATGGCGATGATCTCCCCCTCCGGGAAGGAATTTCCCCGGCAGATTTCTCCCTGCCGGAGAGCTTTTTCTCTCTCTGTTGTTTCCGCCTCGTGGAGGCGGCGGAATATTTTCTGGACTCCCCGTGTCTTAGGGTTTCTGGGGGATGAAGTACGCGAAGGGGGAGCGCCTGAGGTGGGCCAGGGGCACCACACCTGGCCAGGGCGCGGCCAAGGTGGGCCCGCGCCCAGGGGTGGTGTGGGCCCCTCCTGGCCCATCTCAGCCTCCCCTTTTGGCTTAGTCCATCTTCTGATAAAATAGGAACATCTGTCTTCTCGGAAATATTTTTAGTGCTCCAGAAATATAGTGCCTTGACGTGCTTTTTCCAGCTGAAATCTGACTCCGGCAGTTAATTATCCAATGATCATCAAACATGCAAAATAAGACAAAATAACATAAGTAACTCCTCTTAATATGAAATATATCATTGAATAACAGTAAATTATGCTATAAAATAGTGATGCAAAATGGACGTATCAACCCCCCAAGCTTAGACCTCGCTTGTCCCCAAGCGAAAGCTGAGCTCAGTAAACTAGAACAAAAGTTTATGGAGTGAAGCGTCGATAATAAAGAATACGGACAAGAAGCATCAGTAATTACTAAACAACAACTCATTTTAAACAGCAACTACTCTTCATATAACCTAACTTGAACATGAGTAGTGAAACAACCACAATAAAAAAACGAAGGAAATTATAGATTAGTAATGGCACACTTCATTCTTGGTCATAGAACAATAAGCAATCAATACTTATCTTTCGAAAGGAGTCTTTATATTAGAGCTTATATTGCAGAACTTCCACACTCAATTATCACACCTTCTTTACAGTCATTGATAACTTGCAAAGCTATATTCTTAGAGGCAAAAGTCTTTGTGCTAAGACAAGGAAGGATAAAGACATGATTGACAATATTAATGATATATATGGTTGAATCACAACAACTCAAATGCTTGCTCAAGGAAGAAGGAAATAGGTGTACTGACTCAACATGAAAAGTAAAAGAAAGGCCCTTCGCAGAGGGAAGCAGGGATTAAGTCATGTGCTAGAGCTTTTAAGTTTTTGAAATCATATAGAGAAAAATTAAGTTTTGAGAGGTGTTTGTTAATTGTCAACGAATGGTAGGGTGAAAACAGTATTCTCCCTGTCAAACAGACTTTTAAGAGCGGCTCCCATGAAGGACGTTATTTCTACCAGCAAGGCAGATCATCCCTCTTTCTCTTTGGTTTACACACGCAGATATTTCACTGTTTGTCATTGCTTACTGATAATCAGGGCAAAAGTGTGAAGAGAATTAATGGTTAAAGTTGTAATTAATTGGGACTGGGCATCCCGTTGCCAGCTCTTTTTGCAAGTTATTGGATAAGCGGATGTATATGCCACTAGTCCAGGTGTAAAGTCTGTTTGACAAGTAGAATAAAGGATAACCACACTACTTCCTCATGAGCTAGTAAACATTGACACAAAAGGGAATAATAACATTTTGAATAATTTAAAGGTAGCACATGAAAAATTTACTTGGAGTGGCAAAGAAATACCACATATAGGTAGTTATGGTGGACACAAATGGCATGGGTTTGGCTCAAGGATTTGGATGCACGAGAAGCATTCCCTCTCAGTACGGTGGTTAAGGCTAGCAAGGTCATGTAGCAAGCATAAAAGTTGGGGGATACACACAAATATATATGTAATAGAAGCAACCATGCTATCTTCCCTGTAAGCACAAATGTTTTAACTCAAAGAATACTAATCTTATTGGCTAGCAAGAAAGAAAGATAAAGGGATAATATTTTTGCATGTAATTCCCTCCTTCTACTTAAGTTTTCATGGTATTGTTGCTAATGACCAATACTAAGTTTGCCACAACTAATATAATTTACTTAATGTACCCAAAAGTGGCGTCAATACTAATGGCAAGATCAGCACATAAAGAAGATTGCAGGCTAAAATAAAATGTACCGAAAGTAAAGGTGGAACTTCTCATTAATATTCTGAACAAAGACACACTCAAACCAACGGATACATGGATAACTAAAGGATTGACACTCCACATCGCAAACCATCTTATAAGATAACTTCTCTACTCATGATATGACCACGAAATTATAAAAACGAAAGGATAAAGATGATACTGGGCACTCCCCCAAGCTTGGAACAAGCCAAGGGAGTGCCATTACCCCTTGACGATTTAGGCTTGATCTCTTGGTGGTGACGGTGGTACCACGGCAATCGGGGTTAGGAAACGTTCGAGCATCCGGCGGAGCCTGTTATTCTCATCTTGAAGTATTTCCACCTCAGCTCTCAGGATACGAAATTGGTCACAAAACTCGTTCGTGGTTCGGAGAGCTTCAGCAGCTGCAGGGGAAAACCGCAAATCTGGAATTGGTGGGGTGACTCCCTGCACATTATGAGAAAAAGCACGTTGAGGATTAATTGATCCCACAAAGGTGGAGTTGCTCGGCCTTGATTCTCCTTGTTGGCGAGGCTGGCCAGCTTGCACCTCCTCTCTGATGCTTCGATCCATGTCAGCTCTCCTAGCAGCAATCTCCTCCTCCGTCGCCCAACCGACGAAGGTTCCCTCTTCCACATCGCGTTCGAGTTCACGTCGGCGCCTTGCTGCATACTTCTCACCGTACACTCCTCGCGACGCCATGTAGGGACTTGAAATTCCTGTCAGAACAGCTTGAAAACGAAACACGGCGAAAACACGATATACGGACCTCGAGAGATCCGGGTGATATATAGCAAAAAGTTTTACAACAAAAGGAAGGTACAGGACGAAACGGGGTCGGAGACGGGCTCCGAGGTGCCCACACGCCCCACGGCGCGGCCAGGGTGGGGCCCGCGCCCAGGGGTGGTGTGGTGCCCTCGGGCACCGTTTCCTACCCTTTTCCGACTCATAATTTTCCATATTATGTAAAAACAACAAATATTTAGTTGAAAAGTAAATCGCGAACTTTTTCTTACCGAAACTGTTACCTATTCCAAATCAGCTTTGCAGTTGTCTGAATTTGACTTTTTATAAAATCCTCTGGAGTTACCACTTTGATAAATCAACATCTTCATTATAAGAATCTCCAGAAATGTAATGCTTGAGTCTTTGACCATTAACCACTTGTGGTCTGTCCCCATCTAGTGAATTGATTTTAATCGCACCTGAGCGATAGACCTCCTCAATGATATAAGGTCCTTCCCATTTTGAAAGTAATTTTCCTGCAAAAAATCTGAGACGAGACCTATACAATAAAACTTTTTCACCTACGTTAAATTCTCTCTTAAGAATTCTTCTATCATGCCATTGCTTAACTTTCTCTTTAAAGAGCCTAGCATTTTCATAAGCTGCATTTCTCCATTCATCTAAAGAATTCAAATTAAGCAATCTCTTTTTACCGGCAAGTTTAAAATCTCTATTAAGTTCTTTCACCGCCCAATAGGCTTTATGTTCTAATTCTAAGGCAAATGACAAGCTTTTCCATAAACCATTTTGTAAGGAGACATTCCCATAGGATTTTTATAAGCAGTTCTATAAGCCCACAAAGCATCGTTAAGCTTTTTAGACCAATTTTTTCTAGATTTATTAACAGTCTTTTGCAAAATAGACTTAATCTCTCTATTTGACAATTCTACTTGACCACTTGTTTGGGATGATATGGTGAAGCAATTCTATGATTAACATCATACTTAGCTAGAGTTTTTCTAAAAGCACCATGAATAAAATGAGAACCCCATCAGTCATGAGATATCTAGGCACACCAAACCTAGGAAGATAATATCTTTAAGCATTTTTAATGATGTCTCACCATCAGCACTAGAAGTTGGTATAGCTTCTACCCATTTAGTAACATAATCAACAGCAACAAGTATATGAGTATAACCATTTGAGGAGGAAAAGGACCCATAAAGTCAAATCCCCAACAGTCAAAGGTTCAATAACAAGAGAATAATTCATAGGCATTTCATTACGTCTACTAATGTTACCTACTCTTTGACATTCATCACATGATAAAACAAATTTTCTAGCATCTCTAAAAAGGGTAGGCCAATAAAAACCTGATTGTAGAACCTTTTGCGCAGTTCTATCTCCAGCGTGATGTCCTCCATAAGCACTTCCATGGCATTTGCTCAATATTTCTTTCTGTTCATACTCAGGAACACATCTTCGCATAATGCCATCTACTCCTTCTTTATACAAATGTGGGTCATCCCAAAAATAATGCCTCAAATCATAAAAGAACTTTCTTCTTTGCTGAGCTGTAAAGGTCGGAGGCAAATACTTGGCAACAATAAAATTAGCATAATCAGCATACCAAGGACTTTCGCGTGAGCTTACCTTTATCGCAGCCAATTGTTCATTTGGAAAACTATCATTAACAGGTATAGGATCATCTGAAATGTTTTCTAATCTAGACAAATTATCAGCAACAGGATTTTCAGCACCTTTCCTATCTACAATATGTAAATCAAATTCTTGCAGTAAAGTACCCATCTTATGAGCCTAGGCTTAGCATCTTTCTTTTCCATAAGGTATCTAATAGCAGCATGATCAGTGTGAATAGTAACTTTTGAATCAACAATATAAGGTCTAAATTTATCACAAGCAAAAACAACTGCTAAAAATTCCTTTTCAGTAGTAGCATAATTCTTTTGAGCGGCATCAAGTGTTTTACTAGCATAATGAATAACATTTAACTTCTTGTCTACCCGCTGTCCAAGAACAGCTCCTACAGCAAAATCACTAGCATCACACATTATTTCAAAAGGTAAAGTCCAATCAGGAGGTTGAACAACAGGAGCTGTGATTAAAGCCTTTTTTAGAGTTTCAAAAGCTTCCTTGCAATCATCATCAAAAACAAAAGGTACATCTTTTTGAAGAAGATTAGTGAGGGGTTTTGAAATTTTAGAGAAATCTTTAATAAACCTCCTATAAAAACCGGCATGACCAGAATACTACGGATACCTTTCACATCCCTTGGACAGGGCATTTTCTCGATTGCTTCAACTTTAGCTCTGTCCACTTCAATACCTCTTTCAGAAATTTTGTGCCCTAGGACAATTCCTTCATTAACCATGAAATGACATTTCTCCCAATTAAGAACAAGATTGTCTCCTCACATCTCTGCAAAACTTTATCAAGATTGTGCAAGCAATTATCAAAGGAAGTTCCGTAGACGGAAAAATCGTCCATGAATACTTCCACAATTTCTTCACAAAAACCATGAAAAATAGCAGACATGCATCTTTGGAACGTAGCAGGAGCATTACACAAACCAAAAGGCATACGTCTATAAGCATAAGTTCCATAAGGACAAGTAAAAGTAGTTTTCTCTTGATCTTGTGCTTTAACAGCAATTTGTGAGAATCCAGAATAACCATCAAGGAAACAAAAATGGTTTTCTTAGACAACCTTTCTAACATTTGATCAATAAAAGGCAAAGGATAATGATCTTTCTTAGTTACTTTATTGACCTTTCTAAAATCAATGCACATCCTATACCCAACTACTACTCTTTGAGGAATAAGTTCATCATTTTCATTTGGTACAACAGTAACTCCTCCTTTCTTAGGGACACAATGCACAGGACTTACCCATCTACTATCAGCAATAGGATAAATTATACCAGCATCAAGAAGTTTTAATACCTCATTTCTTACCACTTCTTTCATCTTAGGGATCAAGCGACGCTGATGCTCAACAACAGGTTTTGCATCGGGTTCAATGTTGATGGCATGTTGACATATAGTAGGAGAAATCCCCTTTAAATCATCCAAAGTGTATCCCATAGCTCCTCGATGTTTCTTTAGTACTTCTAATACCTTGCTTCTTCATTACCTGAAAGTTTAGAACTAATAATACAGGATATACTTTCCTTTCATCAAGATAAACATACTTAAGATTATCAGGTAAGGTTTTAAATCGAAGACAGGATCTTCCTTAGGAGGCGCTGAGGTACCCAAATCTTCCACAGGCAAATTATGCTTAAGTATTGGTGGTTGACGAAGAAAGGCATTGTCAATCTCATTCCTCTCCTCCATAAATACTTCACTTTCGTGTTCCTCCATGAATTGCTGCAAGGCATTGTTAGGAGCAACAGCAATAGAAGCAAGTTGTTCGATTTTCGAGTCTCATTAGGCAATTCAGTTTCATAAAGTTGTTTACCAAACTTAGAGAAATTAAACTCATAAGATTCTCCATTAAATTTAGTGTAAATTTTCTCTTTCTTACAATCTATAATGCACCACATGTATTCAAGAAAGGCCTACCAAAAATAATGGGACAAGCTTTACTAGCAACAGAACCAAGTACTAGAAAATCAGCAGGGTATTTAGTCTTACCACATAAAACTTCAACATCTCTCACAATACCAATTGGAGAGATAGTTTCTCTATTAGCAAGCTGAATAACCACATCAATCTCCTCAAGTTCGCAAGGACCAATTTCATGCATAATTTCTTTATAAAGATCAAAAGGAATAGCACTAGAACTTGCACCAATATCACATAAACCATAATAGCAATGTTCTCCTATTTTGACTGAAAGCACAGGAACACTTGTTTTCCTAGCTCTACTGGGATGTGAAACAATATTAGAGGCATCTTCACAAAAGATAATATGTCCTCCTTCTACATTTTCAGTTACCAAATCCTTTACTATTGCTATTGTGGGTTCAACCGCTATTTGTTCAGCAGGTTCTAAAGCTTTCTTTGCACTTTTATTAACCACACTAGCTATGATAGAATGTTCCCTAATTTTAACAGGAAAAGGTGGTTTCTCAATATAAGGTTCTGGCAAGATACGATCAACTGTATGAACTTCAATGTTTTTAATATTGGCAGAATTAGTATTATCTTTGTAAGGCAAATGATACTTATTGCAACTTTCTTTAGGAACATCAAGATAAGAGGCAAAAGCCTTGTAACAGTTTGCAATAACTTGAGAATCAAGACCATACATATCATAGAGATTACGAAAATTATCAGTATTCATAAAAGTTTTAATGCATTCGTAATCATACTTTATACCTGATTCTCTACCTTTGTCGTTCTCCCATCCTTCAGTATTTTCCTCAATCCGATCAAGAAGGTCCCATTTAACTTCCTCTTTATTACGCGTAAATGATCCAGCACAAGAGGTATCCAATAGAGTTTTATCTTGAAGAGAAAGCCTTGCATAGAAGTTATCAATAAACATTACCAGGAAGCTCATGAATGGGGCATTTGAGCATTAATGATTTCAATCTCCCCCACGCTTGGGCAATACTTTCTCCATCATGAGGCCAAAAATTATATATATGATTCCGATCTTGATGAATTTCACTAGGAGGATAAAATTTAGAATAAAAGAGAGGCACAATCTCCTCCCAGCCAATAGAACGCCCATTTTCAGCATCCTATACCATTTTGCAGCTTTACCAGTCAACGATATAGAAAACAATTTCTTCTTGACCTCTTCCATTGAAATACCTGCACACTTGAACAACTCGCATAATTCATGAATAAATAGCAAATGATCCCCAGGAGGGACAGTTCCATCTCCTGCATAGCGGTTATTCGTAACTCGTTCAACAATTTTCATAGGTATTTTAAATGGAATTACTTGATCAGGTGGTTCCTCTTCTACTACCGTAGCAGTGGTAGTAGTATTTCCAAACAGGGATTCAAATGGAGATCTCTCCATGATAAAATAAAGTAGCAAGCAGAAATAAAAATAGCACCTACAGTAAAAGTTTCCCTTACCAATTCCACTCACCAATAGCGCTTCACTCCCCGGCAACGGCGCCAGAAAATAGTCTTGATGACCCACAAGTATAGGGGGTGTATCGTAGTACTTTCGATAAATAAGAGTGTCGAACCCAACGAGGAGCAGAAGGTGCTGACAAGGAGTTTCGGTAAAGGTTTCACTGTAAATGCTAGCAGACAAGTTTTTAGGGGTTTTTGATATAGCAGGTAAATAAAATGCGAGTAAGTAAAAGACAGTAATAATAATTGCAGCGAGTGGCCCAATCCTTTTTAGAGCAAAGGACAAGCCGGTTGGTTTACTTATGATGACAAAATGTTCTTGAGGACACACGGGATTCTAGTCAAGTGCTTTCGCTTCACATAGTTGATTAATCTTCATTGTTTTGATAAGTGTTGTGTGGGTGAACCTATGCTAATGCACCGCCCTTACTTGGACTAATACATACTTGTGATTATACCCTTGCAAGCATCCGCAGTTACAAGAAAGTAATTAAGATAAATCTAACCACAGCCTTAAACTCTGAGATCCTACGCTCCCTTGTGCACCGGTATACTAACGGGGGTTTAGGTTTCTGTCACTCCGGCAACCCCACAATTAGCAACCAAATACACAATGCATTCCTCTAGGCCCATAAAGGTGAAGTGTCATGTAGTCGACGTTCACACGACACCACTAGAAGAATAGCACCACAACTTAAATATCAAACCATTAAATATTACTCAACATAATTCCACTACTAACAGCGTGACTTCTCCCATGTCCTCAAGAACTAATCGAACTACTCACGAGACATCATATGGATCATGATCAGAGGTGATATAATGATGGATAACGATCTGAACATATACTTTAATTCACCGATAAAACTCAATAGCATCAACCACAAGGAGTAATTAACACCGGGAGAGTTTCCCCTATGAACTAAACAAAGTATAGCCCTAGATGTTACAGCGGAACGAGATGGTGCAGCGGTGATGGTGGTGATGGCGGTGGAGATGATGATGATGATCCCGATGAAGTCCAGCGCGATGACGATGAGGATGGCGATGATCTCCCCCTCCGGGAGGAATTTCCCCGGCAGATTTCTCCCTGCCGGAGAGCTTTTTCTCTCTCTGTGTGTTTCCGCCTCGTGGAGGCGGCGGAATATTTTCTCGGACTCCCCGTGTCTTAGGGTTTCTGGGGGATGAAGTACGCGAAGGGGGAGCGCCTGAGGTGGGCCAGGGGCACCACACCTGGCCAGGGCGCGGCCAAGGTGGGCCCGCGCCCAGGGGTGGTGTGGGCCCCTCCTGGCCCATCTCAGCCTCCCCTTTTGGCTTAGTCCATCTTCTGATAAAATAGGAACATCTGTATTGTTCACGATATTTTTAGTGCTCCAGAAATATAGTGTCTTGACGGTGCTTTTTCCAGCTGAAATCTGACTCCGGCAGTTAATTATCCAATGATCATCAAACATGCAAAATAAGACAAAATAACATAAGTAACACTCTTAATATGAAATATATCATTGAATAACAGTAAATTATGCTATAAAATAGTGATGCAAAATGGACGTATCAGGTACTACCACCCAAGGAAGCACCCTGAGTGCTGCAGCAGTACTGCTCCCAGGAGGAGCGGTACTACCGCTGCACTTGCCGGTAGAATTATGCATGGTCATTATTTAGGGCCCTCTCTCTCCAACACCGAACCACATGTTGACGTCAAAGTACCTAGCACAACTTAAGCACATGTTTAGTCCGGTAAATGTGTCGTCATTAAATCCAAAACGGATTAAGAGCTAAAATGCTCTTTCACATGTAAAACAACGAGAAGAGAAGACGTAGGCAAGCAGACCATTCCCATATGAACTAAAGTTTCAACATCAAGCCTAGATGTTCCCCAAGCAACATCTATAAGCTCAATAAGCTTAAAGTGCCATTTAGGAGCCAAAGCTCTAGCACACAAAGTTGCAATATCACTACAATAAATACAAGTTTCAGTATTATGTTCACGTTGATGAGTTATAGTTCTCGCCAGCAAAGCACCCAAATTAAAATAAGGAGATGTTCCATTAATAGCACATGGAAGCAAATGCAAAACAGGATAAGTGAAGCACTCATGTTGTCTCTAGCAAGGAAAACGCTAGTTAAAATGCAACAAAATACATCAAACCAAGATGTTGAATATAATCTTAACCCTATATGCACTAGTATCCGTTTCATCAACACTAATAGTTTTCCGCAAAGCATCAATGGATCTCCCCTCATTACTTTTTATACGTTTATTGTTTACCCTCATGACAAGGTAACAAGGCATAACAAAAAGCAGGGAGTTCCATGTGGATGGCTTTATCAACCATTACAAAAGGAACTCTACCACCCTTTTTAGGATCAAATCTAAAAGTGGAAACAAATATTGTTGTTAAGGACCGAGATCCAGTGCCTTGCTTAAGGCAAGGCACACGTTGCCTTGAGGCACAAAATCTACCATCCATCTGCATCCGACGGTCAGAACGAGTCAACCTGAAATTAACTGGTCGTTCCCCACACGCGCTGCAGCTCTGGTCGCCGTGCTGCCGCTCTTGTCGCTGCTGCGGGAAAGGCAGAGAGCTCGCGTCGGCGCGCCGCGGGAAAGGGAGAGGAGCCGCTCTGGCTGGTCTAGATTGAACTCCGGCGGCGTCCACAGGAAGAAACGGACCCGACAGCCGCCCACCTCCCATCCGGCGCCGGCGGCAGCCTCGGCCACTCCGACGTCCTTCTGTGCTCCCTCCGACGGCCTACTACGACCGTGACAGGCTTACTGAAGCTGGCAGACACGGGGCAGGATCAACACATATCTGCAGACAGAAATTCAGTTAACCACAAACAGCTGCAGACAGATCCGAGAAGCTCGGTTGAGGAGCGTTCGCAGGGACAGCTACAGGCAGCGGAGAAGCTCGGTTGAGGAGGGGTCGCAGGGGTGTGGAGGAGGTCGTCGGAGCTGAGGTAGGGCGCCGTCACAGCGGGGACGGGGAGCTCGTCAGAGCGGGGCGGAGAGGAGAAGGCCGTAGTGGCGGAGGGGCTTGCCGGCGGCCTTTATCCGGTGGCCGCCGCCGGAGCTCACATAGCTCCCTTCCCCACGGCGGCGACGGCGGCAGAGCTCTGCGCAGAAGTTCCCACCCGCGCTCGTGTTTTCTTCCCGCGGTTTCCTTTGTTTCGCGCGTGAGGAACAGAGACGGGGACGACCAGGTCTAATTCGCGTTGACTGCTGCTGTTCGTTGGAAGCAAACGGATGGTGCATTTTGTGCCTCAAGGCAACGCGTGCCTTGCCTTCAGCAAGGCACTGGATCTCGGTCCTGTTGTTAAGCCAACATAGGTGGGAGCTTCTAAGGTAGCAAACCCATGCAAAACCTGTAGCGGCACAAACTATCGTAATATGTTCATGGAGTGTGATAGGATACTGCCACTTTGTACTGCCGGAGGATCTTGTTGTTTGATCCACATTCATTTTCCTCTCTACTCCAAAACCTCTCAAGATCTAACCCGCTGCCGATCATGAGACACACACCACATGTCTTACACACAACTAAACACGAGTCATGGCATTAGTCACGTCCTAAGAAACGAATCAAACAATAGACTTCCATTTTTTTTCCTCCATACAGACAAAAGCCTTGCAGCCAATCAAACGGGATGCAAAATGTGACTCAAAAACTTCATGCATCCGATCCGCCCAAACTTTGTTAGGCCATCGTGGTCGTACGGGACCGGAATATATGGAACGGCAACCAAACAGAACTCGTCCCATACCGTGGAGCGGAGGCGGAGCTGGACGTCCATCCCCACGCGGCCACACGACTGTCCAGCTCGTCCCACACTCCCACTCCACTTCACTCCACTGTAATCATCGCGATGCAAACCACACGTTACAAGTCCAGCAAACCCAACAAAATCGACTCAATCCAATCTGTAAAGTTAACAAAAAGAGGAAGAAGCCGACCCGAGGCCGAGGAGGAGGAAAGCTGCTGCACCAGCTAAGCTAGCTCCCAATTTGACTCCCTCGAGACCCGTCCGTCCACCTCACTGCGCAGCAACCGAGAGAGTAGCAGGAGGAGATCGAGCGGGGGGAGGAGGAGGAGGGATGGGCGGGGTGACGTCGAGCGTCGCGGCGAAGATGGCCTTCTTCCCGCCGGCGCCGCCATCGTACGCGCTTGTGGACGACGCCTCTGTGGGGGTCACCACGCTCGCTGGCTACCCGCACAGGGAGAACGTCGAGGTCCTGCGCCTGCCCACGCGCAGGGGGAACACCCTCGCCGCGCTCTACGTGCGGCACCCCGATGCTGCATCTACTGTGCTTTACTCGCACGGCAACGCCGCCGACCTCGGCCACCTCTACCAGCTCTTCCTGCACCTCTCCTTCAATCTCCGCGCCAACGTTCTCGGGTACTGCTTCCCTCCGTCCTGCTCACCTTTAGTTTATATCCCCGGCTCTTGAATGCTTGCTGCGGTTGATTGATTTGTTTGGCTCATGTAGTACGAAATTTCATTTCATGTTTTCGGTGAGAGATTGTTTCCTCTTCCGTTGCTCCTCAAGATTGGATTGTGTGTCGGTGTCTTGAGATTTTCCTTTTCAGACCTTAGAAACCGAGCTGTCTTGCTTTTTTCCTACAGTGTTCCTTCTTCATAGGTTTCCGCGTCTGCATCTGGCGAATTCGGCATATGCATGATTTGATATCATGCTTCGATGCCTCGAATTTCGGGTTTACTTTGTGGGCAAAGTGATGCGACTTGGCTGTGCATTCCAGAATTTTATCTTCCTTTTCTTTTTCCATTTTGGGATCGTTGACTTTCTGACTTCGCGTGCCTTGTCGGTAGGGGGAAAAATGATCTTTTTATTTGTTAGTCTTCGTGGGATTGTTCTGACATCTCAGGATTGTATTTTCCATTTTTGATCTGTTCTGACAACATTGAGAAATCTCACGCTCCTGGTCTGAAAGACTGAAACCACCAAGTCGCCAAGATCCTGCCTGCCTGTTTCTTCGTTCAGTTTGCAGCTTTTCTTAAAATATAAGTATCTTGATATTAAAGTGTTCTGCTTGCCCTTGTGCACTGGTCATAGTTTCAGAACAAGAAAGAGTCTTTGTTGTAAACATGTCCCTCAATCATGTATATTGGGGCTCTTGGATTTGGAAATACCTAGTTGCTATGTGCTGAATCATGGTACTCATTCATAGCTCATCTTGCACACGCCTAATGTAATTGCCAACATAAATGGAGTCATGAATGAGGCCACAGTTTCTGTGATACAACCTTTTCTGTGCTTCCATTCTTGATAAGTGCACTTCCTCCGGGAGCAAATTGACAAGATATTACCTAGTTGTCGTAGTTCAAGACACTGTAGCTCTAGAATTTATTTGTGACTCGTACCTGCATTTATGATTTAATTTGTGCCTTAGATGCTTGTTGTCAAATTGATAGTACATTCGGATGATTTGTACTCCTGTAATAATTTTGACATCATATATCTATCCGCACATGTTTCTATTATGGGCCTTAACACTGTCTTTCATTTATGCTGCGTCTAGCCCTGCAGTCCTTATTCATCATAATGTGGGAAATAGTCAGATAGATGATGGTTGATGGAGTTTAATGTGATCTGCTGTTCTTTGTTCCTACTTGGTTTGGTTGTCCATGAGATACTTGTTTAGCTCCTCGCCGTTTTTGTTTGATGAACGTAAAGCCTTTTAGTCTTTCTAACTTTAGATGTACTATGTGTCTATCCGAAGAAAAGTCCGTTTGAAGCAAATTGAGCTTAGTCATAGTTGGGAGAAACCTTTCAAAAAATTTAGACGGATGGTAAGGATGAAACAGTACCCAACTACACATGGTTAGAGCCTTACCTCTCAATATCTGCTCAATTTCTGGAGTTCAATTCTATTTTGCATGGTCTGAATCTGGGAACTTTCTTATATTTGTACTGGGTCAGCTCACTTTTCTTGATTTCTGCTCTAGTTTGCATGGTTGAAATCTGGGAAATTGCTTTATGTACCGCAAGTTGTTGTGGAATAAGACCGATAGATTTTTCTCAGTTCTATTTTCTGTCATCAGAGTCTAACAGTGCGTCTGGAACAATGCAGATATGACTATTCAGGATATGGACAGTCATCAGGAAAGGTATGCTAAAGTTTGTTGTGAGCCATGTCTACTACAACATTGACAAGCTGAAGCTTTTTTTTACTGACAATGACAAGCTCAAGCTGGTTTACTTGTTTCTTTTGTCTGGTTTCAGCCGAGTGAACAAAACACTTATGCTGATATAGAGGCTGCTTACAAGTGCCTCATAGAGAACTTTGGTGCCAAGGAGGAAGAAATAATTCTTTATGGACAATCTGTTGGAAGTGGGCCTGCAGTAGATTTGGCCAGTCGTCTGCCAAGACTGCGTGCTGTTGTCCTGCATAGTCCTATATTGTCTGGAATGAGAGTTATGTATCCTGTGAAACGCACATATTGGTTTGACATATATAAGGTATATTTTACTTTGTCGTTCTATTCTCTCATGTGCTGCACTTCCTCTGTATAAATGCTGACCTTTCTAGTGTTTGTCATTTGCTTCCAGAATATTGATAAAATCCCTCGTGTCACCTGCCCTGTGCTCATTATACATGTAAGTGCATTTCCATCTTGCATAGTTTTCCTCCAATCTGATTTGAAATAGTTTACAAGTAAATACAAAATAATAAAAATAGAATAATCGGTTTGAATATGTCTTGTACAAACGGAGATGGTACATCAAATTAAGATGACACATCGACCTATATATCAGTTTGCACGCATTCTCCTGAATTGTTGTTAAGTGGTTAATGCTTTTTTAGATGCAAGTGTTTATTTTTTCGAAAAGGAGGAACACCCCCGGCCTCTACATTGGTTCATACACACGATCATATATAAGTCGA
Source organism: Poa pratensis (assembly GCA_947311845.1). Lineage (NCBI taxonomy): Eukaryota > Viridiplantae > Streptophyta > Magnoliopsida > Poales > Poaceae > Poa > Poa pratensis. The sequence continues at coordinate 2,996,760 of CAMZMU010000121.1, read as the reverse complement.
TTACTCATTATTCAAGAAGCAGAACAAGTCGACCAAATAAGAAAAAAAAACTAAAAACTCGAGATGTGGTTCTTTCATTGCCTGGAAGACAAAGAAACGGGCTGCAGTTTGCTGTTCGAGCGCGGAGGCTGAGTTGGAAGTATGTGTCTTCCGAGTTACAACAGATTTCTTCACGAAGGCCTAGGCTACAGCACAGCACGGCTTCTATCTCTTCAATCTCAGTGTTGTTGATTTGCCATGAGTTTGAGGGGGTATTAGAGTTGTATATTAGTGTTGTGTACCTTTTTGTATTTTTTTTCCTTTGCATAAAGGGCTTTCTGCATATTACCAGCACCTATACTGGCCTATGGCCTGATGGAATACAAATTGTGGTTTCCCAAACACGAACGACGAAAAGTAAAATAACATTGAGATGTGGCTCGCCTAAGACAAATGGACGTTGCCAAAAGACCTTGGGCCATATCCCATGAGAAGGGGTAGTATTTCCTGAGGTTCTTTCTTTGAAAAGGAGGGGGAATACCGCCGCTTGGCATCCAATCGATGCACGCACCATCTTTATTATTCAATGATGTTTTGTAGGTCTGAAGGAGAAGGAGGGTCTTGGGTCCTCTTCATATAGTCATAGATAGGTGGCGATCGCCTTCTTTTTAATGGGTGGCTGCATGACACACGAATGGAAGGTTGTGAAGTTCACAAGCAAGTCTCCTAAATGCCTAACTTGTCCTTCAAGTCTTTTTTTTAAACTCGAGATACATTCCAATTAGCTCTGGAGCGAACCTTCTAGAGTCTTCATGTCCGTGTCCCAACCACCTGGCCCACACAGGATACACAATGACAATGTCAAGGTAGGATGGATAAACTACCCATCGCCACTTTTGTCCTCCCAGAAGTGAGTATTAGTGCCGTTCACTACTGAAAATGAGCCCCTACAAACCCCCCCCCCCCCCCCCCCTCTCTAGCCCCCATGCATGTGATCATCCAAGAAGGAGAATCCAGAGGTTTTTTTGTCACTTGTGACAATGTTTTGGAGTAAAGATATTCGTTCGCGCATTTAAGCACAAGACGATCTCCATATGAGAAAGCTTGCCTTTCTAGCTGCTTAGGGCTTGTTTGGCTCAAAGAAATTTCATAGGAATTTTTGAGGATTCTATTCCTTTGGATTCTTTCCTATAGCTTGATCGTTTGTAGGATTTTAAACCATAGGATTTTTTCCTATGGTCTACTTTGCATCCTCATGGAAAATTCCTTCGTTTCAATGACAACTATGGTGAACACACTATCCTTCTGAAAAGGTCCAGTATTTTTCCAATAACGCAACCAAGCATGTATTACAGATTCATGTGTTTTCAGTTATGTGGATTTCCACATGTCATGACATCATACTTGTACGTTTTTCCTATTTGGGCGTTTTGAAAATTCTTCGAACTACAAATGCCCTTAATTTTTCTCTAACCGGTCTTCCACTCCTTATTTTGGAACTTGCAATAATGACTAGCGAACAGCACAAATATTTGTTATTCGTTTGAGGGTGAGAACCGTGACACTAGCGAACTAGTTATATGGCCCGTGGTGGAGTAGCACATATGGCGCACGCGGGGGCGCATTGCAGATTTGCAGGAGAGGGGAGATCATTCTTTAGTTTTTTTATAATCACATAAGATGGTAAATTCATATGACAAATATAGAAGAGGTAATTACACATTTACACCAGAGGTACGAGAACTTGTCCACCATGTGCAGATTCATAGCAAAACTGTTAGTGTGATTAATTGATGCAAGAACTTGTCTACTACGTGCAAATTCATACAAAATGAATGTGGACCTGACACGTGTCCACATCAAAATGGCACGGGCCCAGCGCTGGGAGTTTTGCAACGAAGAATAAGAAACAAACTTATGCAAATACCCAACCACATATTGATTTCGGTGGTAAAAGATCGAAGGGTTAAAATCGACGACTGCATTGAGGGTTAAATTATGGCAAGGAGAATTCTACGACTGGATTGAAAGCACAAGATAAATTGGATGGCTCTAATTTGGTACTCGCTAGGATTAATGTGGAAGCTCCTAGGGAGAAGAGAAGATATACATGCAGATTGCTTTTTTGTGTGCATCGCATGCATGGGCCCATCAGGCACCATGACAGGAGGAACCTGTAATAAAAACACGCCAAAAATACTATCACTGGAATTTTCTGTTTGCAACGTGCGGTGCTCTAGAATGAGCCAACCTATGTTGAATGTGTTCTAAGTAGCAATTGCTGCAGTCATACCCAATGATGCCTGTCCAATATCTTTATCTATAGCATATGGAAACTGTATAGGGAATAGTCTTCAAGAAATGTTATTTTATTTTCTTAATAGCTTTGCCCCTGCTGATCTGTAGGGAACTGCTGATGATGTAGTGGATTGGTCCCATGGCAAGCAACTATGGGAGCTCTGCAAAGAGAAATATGAGCCTTTGTGGCTTATGGGAGGGAAGCACTGTGACCTGGAGCTCTTCCCAGAATATCTCCGACACCTGAAGAAATTTCTACACACAGTAGAGAAGTCGCCATCACACAGGCATGCTTGGAGAGAAATCATCGATCGGATCGAACCATCACGGAAGAGTGTTGATTGTTTTGAGCCCTCATGGAAGAGCACAGACAGAAGGGAGAAATCAAGGCCAACCCGAGATTGGAGCAGAACAGATCACAGGTACAGCAATGTTGAGAAGACGGACAAGCTTAAGACCTCATTCAACCATATTGAGAAATCGAGGCGAAGCGTCGACATCTTTGAGAGGCCCAAGAGGAATATGGAACAGCTGGACTGTGGTAGGAAGAGCGTGGATAGATTGGACCGGATCTGGGCAAGTTGAAATGAACACAAAAAAGAAGCTTTTTAACATTTTATACAAGGTATACATGTGGCTTGGTTGTTTGGGTGATTTTGGTTGTGTGCTTATCAGTGTTTCACCCTATGTGCTTTTTACCCAGTGTCCAGAACGTGCAGAGTTCGTAGAAACAAAAAGAAGGAGAGGACAACAGCTAATAATAGACTGACGATGTTGGTCTCTCTGGAACTTGTAGTGGTGTTTCTGTGGCGTATCAAATGTCAAAAACAAATGGTTGTTGTTCTGTTGGGATGTTAAATTGAACAATGGCGCGGTTGGGACTAGTACCTGGCATGGCAGCACTGTGTATAAGAATGTTTTCTACCGATGACAAAATTGTATGTATATTGTTTGTGTACCTTTGGGGGAATTTCTGGATGGGGTCATGGGTAGTCACTTGGACCTCCACACCCTTAATCTTCACTCATACAATCTAAGACTCTAGTAGGGAGTATGGCTAAATGGAACCCAAGCTACATGGAGCTCTTTCTTTTCCAAAATTCAAAAATCATATTCTTGAGTTTCAAAAAATTCTAAAAAAATGTGCATGTATACTATGTCATATTCTACCAACTGTAAAATTTCAATTAGAATTCTATTTATTTTGGGCTGTGCAAAAATGACAAAATCTGAATTTGAAAGTAGTGAACAGTGCAAATTTTGAACTCTCCAAAAATCTGTCAGATTTTGTTATTTTCGTGCAGCCCGAATATGAGTTATTTTGAGTTGAGATTTTACACATTAGTAGAATGTATCATTTTCTACATCCTGCATTTTTTCTAGTTCTTTTTTTTTGAAATTTCGAAATATGATTTTTAAATTTTCAAAAATAAAGAGATTCATGTAGCTCGACCATCATGGCCATCTTGCTACAATGCATGACACTACGCCAACTAGAAATCTAGTTTACAAGCACACAAAGATATATGAGAGTATTTCACTATAGCTCTTGCTCCGAATCAACTCCGACGGTTAAGATCTTGTCATGTCCACGGTGGCATCCTAGCTACGAATTGTCCCGTCAAACTGACCGTTTGGTCGGTGGCGGCGTGGCGCATGCGCGGACTAGACAATAGCTAGGTGACAAAGGTAAAAGATATCGCTAACAAGTTGTTGGCGTTATCGCTAAGATGTCGAAGAGGTATCAGCTCCATGTTAAGCCTGGGCACAGTTCTAGTACAGTGATTCTGAGTCGGCATAGAAGTGTTCCAAGGGAGTAGAGTCGGCATTGATAAAATCGATTAAGACCGAGCGTTAGCGTGAGTTTACTGTTAATCCTATGTTGACTGTTTTTTAGAAGTCCATCGAGGTCGTTCAGCTGACAACTGGGCTACTCCAAGTCTCCAACCACTGCACCTTCGGCTACGAGTGGAACCCAACACACCCTAGATACCATCACGGGCTAACAAGGGAGCTCCTTTATACCGCTTCAGAGCGGCGCTAAGGGCGACCACGCCGCAGCCCATTATGAGCCGGCCCAATCGGCGATGGTTGTTTTTTTTCTTCGAAAAATGCAGATTTTTGGATTTGTATAATTTCAAAAAATGAAAAAAATCGAAAATGAACAATTTCGAAATTGAACAATTTTCGAATTTGAACAAATTCCGAATCTGAACAAATTCCAAATTTGAAAAAAAATCGAATTGAACAAATTTCAAATTTGAACAAATTTTGAATTTGAACAAATTTCAAAAATGAACAAATTTTGAATTTGAACAATTTTCGAACATGAACAATTTTCGAACATGAAACAATTTTTGAATTTGAACAATTTTGAAAATGAACAAATTTCTAAAATGAAAAAAATTCGAATTTGAACAATTTTCCAAAATGAACAAATATCGAAATGAACAAATTTCAAAAAATGAACAAATTTCGAATCTGAACATTTTTCAAAAATGAACAAATTTCAAATTTGAACAAATTTTGAAATGAACAAATTTTAAATTTGAACAAAATTTTAATTCTAATTTGAATTTTTCGAAAGAAAAACGAAAAGGAAAACAAAAAACAAAAAAAAAAACAGAAAAGAAACAGAGAAGAAAAAGAAAAACGCAGATGGGCCGGCCCATCGCCTATGCACTTCAAGCGGCGCTCGCGGATAGCGCCGCTAATGAGCGGCATATAGGTTTCAGCGGCTAACAAGGAGGCAATACCAAACGGGTAGACTCATGTCGTGGAGCCGGTCCACTAGGCCCAGGGTGACACATGGTCTACTAACAGAGGTCCACCTTAATTGGGCTTACACAATTATAAGATGGTGTCATGTCATCTATAGCAACCTAATAGCCAACAAGTACAATAGTTGGCTATAAATATGAACCACTTTATTTATAGTTGGCCCACCTTCCACTCTCACAAAGTGCCTAGGAGCACGTGCTGCAGCTGGCTCTTGCATGAGAGCCCGCTTCCACTCTCTCTCCTACTCTCTCTCCTCCATGTAAGCATAAATATAATATTTAAATCCTTACAGCCTGCTGACTGGACCTTATTGTACTTGCTCTAAAGGGTGTACCGACTCTCACCGAGACCAGGTGTAGTAGGAGTCCTCCAACCACACGACACGGAAGGCTTGGAGTAGGTGGCAAGAAGATTCCACCCGCTCCTACTACTCCAGTATCCAAATCAGAACTCATCTATAACCCTGGCCTAGTTCCTATATAAGACTGACAAAGGCACCCCTAGAGGGCACACAATCTTCGCTTGACACATCGTACCACACGCATTGTAATAAATCCACAAATCCTAATACTAAACAAGCATGAGTAGTTTTTACCTATCAGAGAGCTTGTCCGATCATTGTCCGACGTCCCCAACATGCCTACAAAACATACGAGGGACACTGCTAAAAGTGCTTTATGCATTCGAATCCCATTAAACTTTTGGGGTGCCGTCATTGGAGATGTTTTAGTATTTTGCATCATCAGATTCTCCTAAGAAGCCCGACCGGATGCCACGGCGAAGCCTCGCCTCCGCCGGGACCGAACAAGCGAACACACACCATTCTGGCTGGCTTGGAGAAAGGAGATTCTGGCCCGTCCTTAGAGCATCTCCAACAGGCGCGCTAAATTAGCCTAACACTGGAAAAAGGTCGATATAGCGCGTGCAGGGCGAAATGCAGCGCTCCAGCAGCCGCACTATAATCACGCACATGGTAAATAAGGGCCAGCGCGCTGGACAAAGCGGCATCACGCGTTGGGTATTTTGTGCGCCCGCTCCAGCGCGCTGGACATGGAAAATCTGCGCGCGAGAGAGCAACCGCCCTGAATTCTCCGGTCGCGCCCGCCCTCGCCCCGCCCCGCTCCGCCGTCGGCGAAATTCGTGCGATGGACGGCCGCACCGACATCCCCCCGACCCCTCGGCCGCCGGCGCTGCCGCAAACCCTAGCACGGGGTTGACCACCGGTTCCGCTGCCGGTGCCGCACCAACTCCTAGCATCGGTCTCGCGCGCGGCCTCTTCATGGCGCCCCGGGCAAACTCCGTGGGAGGCGTCGCGCCGCCGCCCGCCGCGAAGGGATGGACCGGTGTCTCGAAGCGGCCGGTGGCGGCGGCTGCGACGGGAGCCCAAAAGAAGGAGAAGCTGGACGCCGCTTCTAGGCGTGTGCGGAAGCTGAAAGGACAAGGATGTCGCCTAGAGGGGGGGGTGAATAGGCGATTAAAACTTTTCCGGTTTAGGCTTGATAATTGCGGAATAAAACTAGGTGTTTAAATTAACAAGCCAACAACCTAAATAAACTAGGCTCACCTATGTGCACCAACAACTTATGCTAAGCAAGACAAGCAACAAGGTGATAGCAATATAGGATACTTCAAGCACGAAGGCTATCACAATGTAAAGTGCATAAGTAAAAAGCTCGGGTATAGAAATAACCGAGGCACGCGGAGACGAGGATGTATTCCCGAGTTCCTCCTTGTTAAGGGAGTACGCCTCGTTGGAGAGGTGTGAACCAACACAATGGTTCAACAACCACAAAGGTTTCACCTTCTTCTCCGATGAACCGCACCACAAAGGTTTGATTCACCTTCCACTATCGGAATCCTTCGAGGCGGAAATCCGGAGCCTTTCAACAACGATCCGGGGCAGAACCCACTATGGGATTGGGGGCTCCCGAACAGCTACAAGTGACCACACAAGGGTCTCAACCACCACACGGGCGTCTAGGGTCCAAAGACCCAAGAGTAACAAGTTCACAAGCTTTCAACTTCCACGAATCCTCGTGGAGAGCACAAACCGATGCAACGAAGCAATGGCAAGAGCACAAGTGCTCAAATCATTCACTCTCAAATCCCACCACAAGCAACTAATGCTTATGGGGGGAGAAGAGAGGAAGAACAAAGTAGGAGAAACACCAAGACCTCCAAGATCAAGATCTACTAGGTTCCCCTCACTTAGAGGAGAGATGGATTGGTGGAAATGTAGATCTAGATCTCCTCTCTCAAATCACTCAAAGATATGCAAGAATCATGGGAGGAATTGGGAGAGGGGCAAGCTTTCCAAGGTCAACAATGGAGGAGAGAGAGGGGAAAAAAGTGCTTGGAAGAGCTAAGTGGCTGAAGGTAGGTGGAGGGGGTATTTTTATCCCTCCCAGAAAAAGAGCCGTTGCAGTCCACTTAGTCCGGAGACTCCGGTCTGGGAGGCCGAAGACTTCGGCCCGGGCGGAGACTCCGGACAGGAAAAGCAACACAGAACAACAAATCCTGAAATGCAATAACTTTTGCAAGGAAGCTCCAAACGAGATGAAACCAACGATGTTGGAAAGGTAGCGACAAGAGCTTTCATACAAAACGAGCTCCTTGAATACCTCTTTCACTCTTGCATCCTTAGTTGAAGCATTGTTCCCAAACACTTGAGGATACCGAAACTCGAGATATGTGAACTTGAATCTTGGATCTAGAATGATAGATATTGAAAGTGCAAGCCAAGACACTTTCCAATACTTGTCATGCTTTTTTGCATAGGAGCTATCATTGCAGGAAATGGAGAGTCCTCCTGACATGCCTCCTTGTCCTCTTCCTGCGGCTCAATGAAGCATCCTCGTCCTCCTGCAATCTGTTTTGCAAAACAGACAAAATCTCACGCAGAGTATCCTACAAGAGACGAACCGGTAAAACCTCCAAACGAGATGAAACCAACGAGGTTGGAAAGGTAGCGACAAGAGCTTTCATACAAAAAGTGTAAATATTAAGGGTCACAAATATGGAGGAGATATCTCGAGGAGGACCGGTAATATTTCCAACACCGAGAACGCAACAAGTTTTCCATCCGGACTCCGTTTTCAATGATCTTGGGCTTGCTCCGAAGATAATCACAAGCACATCAAGATCATGCATATACACATCATAGTCCATCATGTGAGGAGGATAACACAAGAGGAGAGTTTGACCTCTCTACAAGAGACGAACCGGTAAAACCTCCAACACAAAAACACCACTAGATATCCAAATGAAATCCGTTTTTATGAACTAGAGCTTGGTATGGAGATGAACACAAGCTCTAAATTCTCACATGGATAAAAGCCAAATAAGAACCAAGAAAGATGATATGCCAAATATGCAAAGGTTTGAGCTCTCCATAAAGATGCGATCAAGTTACTCACTTGAGAGCCCCTCTTGATAGTACGCCGTCTATCCTATAACCCGGTCTCCAAACTAACAACATGAGACCGGTAAAATAGAAACCCTATCAAGATCATACCTTTGCCTTGCGCATTCCACTTGAGCTAGATGATGACGATCTTGATCTCTTCAAGTGGACCACCTTTCTTGATTGCGCTTGCTAGCACATGCTTGATGAAGACTTCTCCAAATACTCCCCCATACACCATTATGGGAGAGCCTCGCTTAGCTCCGACTTCATGAAGATGATGTCTTGAACCCTTCAAGACATACTTGCAATATGCTCAACTCTACACATGACCATTCTTCATATAAACCCTTGAATAGAGCATTGATCATCATGTAATCTTCTAGAGTCCAACACATGAACTCCAATCTTCTCCTATGGACAAGATCTACAAGTATATCTCAATGCAAACATTAGTCCATAAGGATTGTCATTAATTACCAAAACCACGCATGGGGCAACACATGCCCTTTCAGATGTACGAAACCAATCTTGTAGACAAATGAGTGCCTCAGCTGTGTCTGGCATCAACCGGTTTCTGAATCAGAGATATCTCTACGGCCTGTGCTGAATGCCGACTCTAATGCAACTGTAGACAGAGGAACGGCCAAAGAATCTCTAGCCATGCTAGCAAGAATAAGATAATCAACTGAATTTGCTTTCCACCAAGCTAGGATATCAAACTTATCAGTTTGAGATAGTGGAGGCTTTAACCAGTAAGCATCAAGCTCAGATGATCCCGCACTTGTCGAGTTGATCCTAAGGCTAAGGTGGCGGTCCCAGTCATACAATGGATCATTACTCTCCATGCCCATGTCCATATCCTCGGCTCCTTGTTGTGTTTGCGCAGTTTTTGAGAGACTCGACTTTGCATACTCCTCGAAGAGCTCCTTGAATACCTCTTTCACTCTTGCAACCTTAGTTGAAGCACTGTTCCCAAACACTTGAGGATACCGAAACTCGAGATATGTGAACTTGAATGTTGGATCTAGAATGATAGATATTGAAAGTGCAAGCCAAGACACTTTCCAATACTTGTCATGCTTTTTTGCATAGGAGCTATCATTGCAGGAAATGGAGAGTCCTCCTGACATGCCTCCTTGTCCTCTTCCTGCGGCTCAATGAAGCATCCTCGTCCTCCTGCAATCTTTTTTGCAAAACAGACAAAATCTCACGCAGAGTATCCTACAAGAGACGAACCGGTAAAACCTCCAAACGAGATCAAACCAACGAGGTTGGAAAGGTAGCGACAAGAGCTTTCATACAAAAAGTGGAAATATTAAGGGTCACAAATATGGAGGAGATATCTCGAGGAGGACCAGTAATATTTCCAACACCGAGAACGCAACAAGTTTTCCATCCGGACTCCGTTTTCAATGATCTTGGGCTTGTTCCGAAGATAATCACAAGCACATCAAGATCATGCATATACACATCATAGTCCATCATGTGAGGAGGATAACACAAGAGGAGAGTTTGACCTCTCTACAAGAGACGAACCGGTAAAACCTCCAATAACAAAAACACCACTAGATATCCAAATGAAATCCGTTTTTGATGAACTAGAGCTTGATATGGAGATGAACACAAGCTCTAAATTCTCACATGGATAGAAGCCAAATAAGAACCAAGAAAGATGATGATGCCAAGTATGCAAAGGTTTGAGCTCTCCACAAAGATGCGATCAAGTTACTCACTTGAGAGCCCCTCTTGATAGTACGCCGTCTATCCTATAACCCGGTCTCCCACTAACAACATGAGACCGGTAAAATAGAAAACCTATCAAGATCATACCTTTGCCTTGCGCATTCCGCTTGAGCTCGATGATGACGACCTTGACTCTCTCAAGTTGGAACACCTTTCTTGATTGTGCTTGCTAGCACATGCTTGATGAAGACTTCTCCAAATACTCCCCCATGCACCATTATGGGAGAGCCTTGCTAAACTCCGTCTTCATGAATCCACTTGCACTTCATCTTCTTATCTTGATATAGATGATGGCTTGGAGATAAACATGAAGTTCACTCAATCTTCTTTTCCAAGTCATGCTTGCAATAAGCTCAACTCTTCACATGACCATTCTTCATATAAACCCTTGGATGGAACCTTGGTCATCATGAAATCTTCTAGAGTCCAACACATGAACTCTAATCTTTTCCTATTGACAAGATCTACAAGTATATCTCAATGCAAACGTTTGTTCATAAGGATTGTCATTAATTACCAAAACCACGCATGGGGCAACACATGCCCTTTCAGAAGCGTCCGGTCGCGCCTTCGCCGCCCAAAGCACCGGAGAACTCACATTTTGGTGCGCCGGCGGTCGGTGCGCACATGGTGTTTGACCAAATGCCCACAAGGTATGAATTTCTTTTTGTTAGATAAATGTCTACATATGCATAGCTAATTAGTTTTCTTTATCATACCTTGTAGTTTGAATGATGACACATATTTGTCAACTATGGGTGTTGGCTCCAACAATTCCCATTGGTCTCAAACCAATGAAGTGCATCAAGATGATCACGAATTTGAAGTGGATGAGGAGGGTGAGGGTATGGTCGATGCACCGAAAGGAGGAAGGGCGTTCAACTACACCGTGGAGGAAGACATCTTGCTATGCAAGACTTGGCTGAATGTGTCCATGGATGCCACCGTTTCGACAGACCAAACTAGGGGTATATATTGGTTTAGGATGAAGGAGTACTTTGATTTACGCAACAAGAGTGGAATTGAGTGCACCGGTAGATCTCTTCGGTCCCGGTGGTCGGTGATAAACACCTTTTGTCATAGGTGGGGATCAACAATGACGGCGGTTGACAAGATGAACCCAAGTTGAACTATACTATGTTGCTCAAGTCATAATTTTGCATATTTTTTATGTTTGAAATCATCACTTTGCATATTGTCAAATTGCTTTCATATTTGCCAAGCGCCGGCTGGTCGCGCGCTACCTTTTACTGCGCATGGTGAAGCGCTAAATTATCCAGCGCCCGGTAAAGCAAAACACTCGACCGCGCGCGAAGAGAGGACACTTGGCAGTTCAAGCCCAGCACGAATCTCAGGGCAAATTATCCCGCAGGATTCGAACGATTATACCCCACTGTCAGGCCAGGCCAGCACCGCGAACCCACAAACAGATCCAACTCCCTCCTCCGCCCTCTTCCCCTCCGGCGACACGCGGCACGGCGGCCAAGCAAGGTGATCCTCTGCACCCCATCTGTTCCTCCCCCTACTCTTCTCCACCCTTTAATCTAGTAATTCGTCTTCTTTTGACCCCGGATCCACCGAAATCACGTCCCCAGCTTCCCAGATCCATCCGAGATCCGCCCCTTCTCTTGGACAGATCAAACAGTCTGACAGCATCCTGTTCTTTCTCGGTGCGCAGATGGATTGGCAGGGGCAGAAGAGCGCGGAGATGCTGATGCAGGTGCTGCTGGTGGCGTCTGCCGTGGCGGCGTTCCTGGTCGGGTACGCGATGGCGGACTTCCAGCTCATGCTGTTCGTCTACGCTGGTGGGGTTGTGCTCACGGCGCTCGTCACCGTCCCCAACTGGCCCTGCTTCAACCAACACCCGCTCAAGTGGCTCGATACCGCCGAGGCTGATCGCCATCCCCGCCCTCATGTCAGCAGCACAACAGCAGCGACCGGGGGTAAGAAGAAGACCGGAAGAACAAGTAGTCATAATCGCTCTCAGAGTTCTTAGCAAAAGATTGTCATAATCATTGTGATGCATGCTGGATTGCTGGTAAATCGACCATCACATTACTTGGTTGTATGATGGTATGCGTTTCTTATGGTGTAATGTCAATCAATCACAGTGCCTTTGGAGGAAGTAATGCATGGTTTCGGTTCAACCCCTTGCTGTTGGCCTCATGACTATCTGCTAGTGATAATTCTTTTCTGTTAAGAATCATCCATCTGGAGCGTACTTCGATTCTATGTATGCTCTCGTTTTCTGCCTAGGTAATTACACAGAACCACAATTTCAGGGGCACTTATAACACTTGACCACAACTCTTGGACTTCATTTCAGAATACCACATCCTTAAAGCCTAGTGACCAGCATACAACCTAAATACCTCGTTTTTCTTGGTTTGACACAAAAACTGTTGTTAGGGAACCCACATGTCAGCATGACGTTTCCAAACTTGCCACACATTCAGTTCTCCATGGCGCAAGCGAACCTGGTCCGGTTCATATTGGCCTGATGGAGTAACGGAGAATGTCATTTTTCCCCAAAATTAGACCTTGTAGCTGGCACCAAAAAGATCTTGGCACCATCGCTGTTGCCTAGCTGGATCTGTTCAACGACGACTGGGAAGACGGTTGTTCCATTTTTTAGAAGGTTTCATTCGAGGCAGCGGCACGAGGAATGGTGCCATGGCACATTGGCACCGCCCTTAGTTTGTCCGCCACAGTGGTTGGTGGTGGAGACCAATGTGCGATGTGCAGGGGCAGTTGCGCTGGAGCTCCAGCGAGGCACTATGACGCCTCATTTTCTACCCATGCTTTCAGAGAATTGAGAGATAGAGCGCTCTGTTTTTGAGTCGAGCGACTAGTCGAGACTAGTCGACGACTAGTCGATGAGTCGAAATATAAAGTCGACTCACAATCTCGACTCGACTATTTGGTTGAGTCGAACGACTCAGTTGACTAGTCTAGATTTTTGAGTCGAATGCGACTTAAAGTTCGCCCCACCTGTCATGTTTTGGCCAATATTGCTTGCCCAGTTCCCGTGAAACCTAGATGCCCCAATTTTCCTTTCCCCCCCCCCCCCCCCCCCCGAGCCAAAACAGTTCATGGAAAAGAGGAAGGCCTTGGACACTGTATGGAGATGCCCAGGTTTGTATTATAGACTATTAATAAGTATATAGTTATATACAATTATACATATAATATGGCAATTTTATAATACCTATTGCTAAACGACGCATGTCGACTAGTCTACCATGAGTCTTGACTAGTCAAGAGTCGCTACCCCTGAACGACTCGTCGATTCGTCGACTCGAAAACTTTGGAGGAACGTCAAGTTTGCTGAGAAACGAGCCAGATGCCCAGATTAGCTGATTTCGTCGCAGTCCTGTACATAACTGGCTCTGTTCTCCTACTCGGCCAAAAATAAGCTGATGCAATCTGTTGATAGGGTGGGGAATGCAGCCAAGATTGCTAGGGGCGTGGAGAGAGCAGCCACTCCATGCCCTGGTCCGCCAGTAACTACATTGCCCCTGCACCCATCTATTCGCATCGAAGTAAGCCGCTGCCACCGTCGCCTCCTAGCATCGGTTGGGGTGTTAGATGTTTCGGGAGAAGCCAAATTGGTTTGGCTTGGACCGGTTCAGCATGCTTAGATGGAGTTTGGAGTGAGTCAGCTGCGCCACAGTGGACTGGATGGCTACATCAGGCCTTACCATGTGGTCATCGGTCTCAGTTTTGGTGTCAAAAGCAGAAAAAAGATAGATTTGGGTTCTGCATTGGTCATAGCTCGCCAGATGTTTTCTGAAATCATGCCCAAGAGTTTTGTTGAGTGTCATATGTCCCTATAGTTGTGGTTCTGTGTAATTGCTTCTTTTCTGCCCTTCCACTGTTTTTTCAGTTTTAGTAAATTTGAATAGTGTACAGTTATATGTTTACATGTATCGTGCTACTGTATCTAGTTACCATCCAAGTTTTAGCACTACTAAGTCCCTCTCTTTCTCTTCATGTATGTAACAGACATGATCCAAATTACCAGTCTTGCTACTTATCTGATTACACTACCATATGTTCATGGAATGTCTTTGTATCTGCAGAAGCCATGAATTGGGGTCGAGTTAACATTGATATGCTAGGTTGTATTCTTTGCCAGTGTTTTCCCCTAACCTAGAGAATTAATGGTAATTAAAGCATAAATTGAAGTAGCAGTGTCCCTAAAAACCAATTGAACTATGTATATGTTACCTATTTGGCTATTCCAAATCCACTCATTTGATACAAAGGATGTTTCGAAGTTTTCATAAACTCTGCTTGAGATTACTGTGACGTGGTACGTACCATGAATAATCATTTTCTTCTCTTATGTGTGTGCTGGAAGTGGTGAATCAAAGCAAAGGATGCTTTAATCACTTTTTGACCACTTGTTTATATGTTTAGTATACTTTTGTGTGTGTGTTGCTGTGTCTACTAAGTAGCCGATTTATTTATTGATTGATTCATGAAAGTATGACTAATCCCATAATTTGGAGCTCACTGGTAAAACATCGAACCGCTGGTATGGTTCACCAAGTGGTGGCATCAGTTGGTACAATATTACATGCAAGCTTTAGCGTGTCACTGCTTTTACAAACTTTGGAACTTAGTATAAAGTTGTTTTTGCTGATGCTTCTTTGTTTCCCTAGTTGTTCTTGCTTCATCTGAGTCAAGTGTTGACAACTCTGCCCTCCCAGCGAATCAGTATTTCTACTACTTTTCTGAACATTTCCACTACTCGGGCAGTAATGAGTTTGTTCTTTGCTCTATCTTTGATCAAAAGATAATCTCGGACTTGAATCACTACCAAAAGAAATTCTTGTCTTCCAAAAGGAATTTCGGACATGCTTTTTGATCTTGCTATTTGTGCTAGTAATCGTCTCCGATTGAAGTAGAAGTAGTCAATTTGTATATTCTTTTGAAAGTTTGTCATGCTATCAAGTAGCTATAGTGACCATATGTTTTCTTCCTACCATTAGTCGTTTGCAGTGATCATCCTCTGTGTCTTCATTCTATTTCTGCTACTTTTTGGTAACCTAAATACACAATTTTGGGTTCTCATGCATTAAGCGTGTTACTTTTTATTGCAATTGTGTCACATTTGTCTGTGGCGGATAAGCCGCTCCTATTTGAAGATGGTTGAAATCGCATTTACATTGGTCGTCGTCGTAATTGTGGTTCTGGCGGAACATTCAACTTATGGTGTTGTTTTGATAGGCTCTAACCTAACAAGCTAACGCGAACTGAAGAAAGATTCAGAAAACGCATAAGTTCAGAGAACTGATCATCTGGATTATCTACTTTGAGAGGATGATTCCGAGCACACATCTCGGTTACACAGTAGCAAGCGCCTATACCACTTCAAGTCTGCTAGTGGGACTAGGGTTATGCCAATTACAATAATAGATGAAACCCTAGGTGGTCGGAGCCTCTGTATTTAAAATCTGGATAGTTAATAAGAGCATTTGGACCAGCACCACGGAACGACACCCTTCAAATTGTGTCCTCTTTGGGGGTGCCAGGCACCCCAAACGGCCCGCCCTATCCTTTTTCTATGTGTTCATATTTCTATCTAAAGATAGGTACGAAAATTATTGCATAGCCCAATAATAGTTTAAACATAGAAAAATATAGTTATTACAATAATTCAAATTAAAATTAAAATTTGACAAGTTTTAGAAAACAACAGGATATAATTATGTGCAACACAAGATTCTGTATGAAACAGGTAAATGTATTTTTTTAGATGACAACACGTAAATGTTGGATCTTAATAGAAGGTGAAAGTGTTTTAATCACCGACCAACCGTCACGTGGGCAACTCTTAGTGGATGACAAAAATGTGACTAAAATGAAACATCATAAATTAAACTAATTTTCAGCGGCACAAGTAAAATCACAGGCTCCTTTATGCACCCTATAACAATCAGATATTACTACATCATCGATTGTATAATAGGAGGGCAAAATCGCGGCCTGAGAGGCGCCCGAGTTACTGTAGCAGCTACATCATCATCATCATCGACTGTATAATCGGAGGGCAAAATCACGGCCTGAGAGGCGCCCGAGTTACTGTAGCAGCTACGGTTCTTACTGTAGATTTCTACAGTGCGCTACAGTCTCGGTGGTCCCCATATGTCAGCCTCACAGCGCGCTGCGGTTTTTTGCGAAGAAGCACACGGGGGGCCGAAAATTCCAACTCCTTCACAGAAAATTCGCCGCTAGGGACCTATTTGCGAATAGGCAAAAGTCTGGGTTCTTTTTCGTAAAATTGCCACGAACCCCCCCACCCTGACTTTTCTGCAAAAACGCCACTCGCGCTCTCCTCTCGCTCTCGCTCCCGCGCCTCTGGTCGCCGCCGCCGTCGCCGCTTTAAATCCGGCGAGCTCCGGCCACCTCCTCCGCCGTGCTGTGGCGCGAAGGACGCGCCTCGCGGTCCTCTCCATTCCAACCCCGGCGATTCGCTCTTCCTCGCCTGATGTGTCCGTGCGCAACGCCGCCGCCACCACAATCCCTCTCCTCTGCCGCTGTGCCGCCGGAGTTGTCGGCGCCTCCATCTCTCCCCAATCGTGCCATTTCTCCGCCCAGCTCTTCCCGACGCTCGCTGCCTCCCCCGTCCGCCTCCACGCCGCCGCGGCCGCCCCGACCACCACCAACACCGCTCCCTCCCTTCCGCCATCGCATCAGGAGGAACAGGATTCGTCGGCGGCGGCGGCGCGCGGAAGCAGCAACAGCAGCACCCGCCCAAGTCCCCCGCGTCGTTCCACAGCTCGCCGTCTCCGTCTGCTGGTTCTAGCCCTGCTCGCAGTGGTGCTGCTGCCGCCCGTGGTCGCGGCCAGTCTACTGCTCCTTCTCTTCCTTTTGATTCTGCGGTAGTGGGTACTGCGCCTCCGTCCGGCCGTCCTGCTCCTTCCCGCGGTCGTTCTGCTCGCGGTGCAGTGGATTTGCAAAATGGCTGCACGTATTGCATCTGTGTAACTCCCTCAGGTTGCCTTTCAATTTTAATTTGTGCTTTTAGGATTATATATTTCCGTTTCTGTCGTTTGTTATTTGCTCGCTGGCAAATTTTTGATTTATGTACCTATATTCGATAGGGCTCAGGGGTGAAGGGAGAGGAGGAGTTAAATTGCCTGGTCCGATTCACATCTCTTTAAATTTAGATGGATACATATATGCAGATCATAAGTCTGCCTTATCCCTGCTGTTTATTTTTTCAGATTGAGATGATTGATGATCTTTTCCCTTTCTTATGCAACATGGCGATGGAGTATATGCAGGTTGGATTCTATTTGTTCACAACTACAAAAGCGATAAGAATTATAGTGGCGATGTTTGAAGCAAACATATGATTACCGTGATAGCCACTCTTATTTTAATCATTTTCAGGTGCTCTGACCAAACTCCTGCTGTAAGAATTAACATGGCGAGGGGGTATATGCAGGTTGGATTCTATTTTAATCATTCTAGATATTTCAGTAGCTTTGTTACTTTTTGACTGATGGTATGCATCATCAATCAGGTTGTTATTTCTTTTCTTGCCTTCCTGGCTCCTGCTGTAAGTTGTTTTCAGCTCCTGTGTTAGATAGGATGGAGGTCTTTGAGCTACCAGGCTACTCTCCTAATGAGAAGCTAAAACTAGCTCCAAGCCATCTCCTAAGGGTCTACCATGGAATTATACTTGAAATTTTGCTGCGCTTTCAATATCTCCATATCTTAGTAATAGAAAAATGGCTTAATAGTGATGCATCATGCTGTTCTGTGGTAGTATTAGTAATTCATGAATGCTAACAGTGGAAGCAAACTAAGAAATTTGATGAAAGCATATGGCATGATAATTTGCCCGCTTGGAGTAGTTAGTGATCTTAAACTTCCTTACTAACCCTATGTTTCAGCTATACGTATGATAACTTGAAACAACCTTCCTTTCCATTTCTATGGATAATCTAATGCCTCTCTTTTGTTATCACGGATTGACACATATTCTCTTCATGTGTGGTCAATACATCTCTATCTACTTCATTTCTGGAGTTACTGTAACATTTATGTGTTCCCTACAAACAAAAGAACATACCGGTACACGGCTTAGTCTGGTTTGTTCCGTATGAATTTGTATTTTTCCTTAATGTACAGATTTAATTTAACTGAAAAATGACTAGGTAGAGTTATGTCGTTTTGTATGATTTGTCGGTTTCCTTTGACATGTTCAATGAATAATTTGATACTGTTATGGGCATTGATTTGTCAGTTCCTTTTGCCATATTATTATTACCTGCTACATATGGTGCAAGAACTCATTTTTATAGTTTGTTTCTGAGTTCCCCAAGGGATCAAATTTCTGGCCAGCAGTTAACATATCTAATGGAAGTTGTTTTAGCCATTCAGATTGTATACACGAGAGAAAGGAGCAGGCAGGTTCAATACCAAGAGAATTAACTCCATGACGACCTTGCAATTGTAAGGTACAAAGCATACTCACATTATTGAAGAAGTTACATATTCATATTGTCATTTTATTTTTAATGTAAAATGTCTTACTATTTCTAGGGTTACTCGAAATGGATGTCTGCGGCTATTTGTACCAGATTTACTTTATTTTCATGACATTATTTTGGTCCGGGTACAAAAAAGATAGCCAAAGTATAAATATGAAAGAACAAAAGGTGTATTACACCTTGAGGTGGTAGCTGATACACCCCAAAGGTATAAGTGATGGTTCCTCTGTTTCTTTAAAATAAAAATTATTCCATCTAATACCCATCTTACATACCTCTCATTTATACAGGAAGCGGGTTTTGACTTGAAAATAAATATCAGCCAATTAAACAATCCTACGAACTGGTATTCTATGCTTCTCCTGCTCGAGTATCTCGACCAAGGAGTCTCCACCGACGCCGATGCCGCCGCCAACATCGGCAGCGACGCCAACGACCAGGACGTTCAAATGAGCAGCCCTGTTGAGCTCTCTGCCAACGGCGCTGACTCCACAGCCACTGACGCCGACCACAAATCTTGACCAAACAGCCCCTTCAATGCCCCCCATCCACTTTAATGATGAATACAAGGACAACATGGACAAGACGACCAACTAAACGTCTTCATTCCATCCAGAAACAGCGACAACATCCAGAGGTACTACCATAAACCTTTCGAATTCATCAATACATCGCCTGCAAAAAAAAATTTAGATCCTAATTCAACTTATTGTAACATATTTCAGTCTTTAGCCCTTATCATCCAACCATGGATGCTAGATGATCTTTTGCTTCTCCGATGTGGCCACCATGTTGATCAGGCCATTACCAGAAAATTGCTTAGTTTTTGTTAGTCCAACCTAAACATCGTCCTATCACTATCCTTTATAATGACAGTCTAGCTGCTATGTTTGTCAAGCCAGCACCATAATTTAGCTTTTGACAGTGATGCATCCGTGTTTGAAAGCTAAACTACATGTACACATGATCATCATGCCAACTAGCCTATCTATATAACTGTGTATATATGTTATTATGCATCAGCTTCTCACAACACCATAGTCCTCATTACAAATAATACTTCATGCAGTTATTCAACAAATAAACATTCTGTTCTTGCTGTAAACAGAAAACAAATTGACACTACTTTTTTCACCAAGGGTGCGGCGTGCCGCCGCGCCGAATTCACCTAGTAAGTCTGACATAGTTCTAGATATCGACCAACTCATTTAATTCGTGATAAAAAACTCTATGGCACATTTGGAAAGAGAGAAATCGCAAAGTTTTCAACAGAGAGCGCAAACCATTCCCGAAAGTGGCTGATCTAGTTTTGGCACATAATCGTCTGCGCCTGAGTAGTAGTTTTTTATCTGCGAGTAATCCTCACGCCGTTCTAAGGGGTCGGTTACATATGCCTTTCTAACTCCCCACGTAACATATTTGTACAGTTTTGCAATGCTCCTACCGTTTTCTCGAAAGGAAAGAAAAACATAACCAAGCATATCGATAAACGGAAATAATCCAATACATGCATGCCTATCGAAAAAATAATCCAATACAAGCATGGACTTAGATCAGAGAGCAGTGATCCGGTGGTTTAAAAAATTCAAAAAAAAATTATGAGTTTTTTTTAAACAAACACGGATGTAGCCAATTTTGTATCCCACAAACGT
Organism: Poa pratensis; assembly: GCA_947311845.1. Classification (NCBI taxonomy): domain Eukaryota; kingdom Viridiplantae; phylum Streptophyta; class Magnoliopsida; order Poales; family Poaceae; genus Poa; species Poa pratensis. The sequence goes on along the minus strand of CAMZMU010000121.1, from coordinate 2,976,391 downwards.
GCAAAAACTCAACTTCAAATACATATTTTGGGCTACACGAAAATGATAAATTGGAGATTTGAAAATATACATATTTAGATCCACACTTTTGTCATTTTCGTGTAGCTCAAACTACAAAGTATTTAAAGCTGATTTTTTGTTCGTTCATGGGATATATCATTGGCTACATCCGTGATTTTTTCAGATTATTTTAAAACTCAAAAATATTGTTTTTAAATTTTTTAAACCAGCAGGATCACTGGTGCTCGGGAGCCAAAGACACTTTCCGCTTATATTATCTCGTCTTCGTTGTAGCACCTACTCTTGCAAGTGCGACTTCTGGTCAATGTAGAACAAAGCATGGGCATCTTGACCCGAAAATCTCGGGTCGGGCGCGAGTCGGGCCAATAGTGTCCGGTTATGCATTTGGACCGATCCGGGTCCGGGATGGGCCTCAAATTCCCCCTTTTTTTTGTCCATTCGGTTGGATATGTCTAGATATTTATTTTTCATTTGATCTAGACCAGGTTTGGGCCTGGATTTTGCACGCCGAGCTTTTTTAGGCCCAACCCGAGACCCGTCTGGCCTGGAGAATCTGTAACACCCGGCCTACCCCGGGCCGGGCCTGTCACCCCTGGCAGCTCTCTAGGATCTCTAGACTGGCCCCATAGATCAACACCGGTCTTTTCTGCGCACTTTGTCCTCACTCGTGCGCACCCGGGAAGTACTTCCTGGTCGGTCACCCATCCTTGGGAGTGCTCCGGGCCAAGCACGCTTAACCTCGGAGTTCCTTCCAGATGAGCTTCCGGAAAAGAAGTTGCAACTTGTTGATATGAGTATTCTATCAATCCTGTTAAGCCCTGAGCCAGGATCTCACATCCTTCCCCCCCTTAGAAGACCGACGCCCTCGTCGGTCAGCCCCCAGTCCAGGAACTTCCCCTCATGGTACACGTCTGTGCGCCCAGTGCCGGCACATGCTCCACATGTCCGCACCCCTGGCCCGCACACGCCCGTGTTGCCGCGAGGGTCGGCTCTGATACCAAATGTAACACCCCGGCCTACCCCCGGGCCAGGCCTGTCACCCCTGGCAGCTCTCTAGGATCTCTAGACTGGCCCCACAGATCAACACCAGTCTTTTCTGCGCACTTTGTCCTCACTCGTGCGCACCGGGAAGTACTTCCCGGTCGGTCACCCATCCTTGGGAGTGCTCCGGGCCAAGCACGCTTAACCTCGGAGTTCCTTCCAGATGAGCTTCCGGAAAAGAAGTTGCAACTTGTTGATATGAGTATTCTATCAATCCTGTTAAGCCCTGAGCCAGGATCTCACAGAATCCCAGGTCTAGGTCAACATGTATGTCACACCAGAATCTACTAGAAATTTGGTCCTTGTATCCATTGTTCGTCCTCATCATTTCGGTATCATGCATAAAACCTAGTTAGCCGATTTGTAAGGATAAAATAAGTTGAACTGACAAAAAATACTACGTAGGATACTCTGCGTGAGATTTTGTCTGTTTTGCAAAAAAGATTGCAGGAGGACGAGGATGCTTCATTGAGCCGCAGGAAGAGGACAAGGAGGCATGTCAGGAGGACTCTCCATTTCCTGCAATGATAGCTCCTATGCAAAAAAGCATGACAAGTATTGGAAAGTGTCTTGGCTTGCACTTTCAATATCTATCATTCTAGATCCAAGATTCAAGTTCACATATCTCGAGTTTCGGTATCCTCAAGTGTTTGGGAACAATGCTTCAACTAAGGTTGCAAGAGTGAAAGAGGTATTCAAGGAGCTCTTCGAGGAGTATGCAAAGTCGAGTCTCTCAAAAACAGCACAGACACAACAAGGAGCTGAGGATATGGACATGGGCATGGAGAGTAATGATCCATTGTCTGACTGGGACCGCCACCTTAGCCTTAGGATCAACTCGACAAGTGCGGGATCATCTGAGCTTGATGCTTACTGGTTAAAGCCTCCACTATCTCAAACTGATAAGTTTGATATCCTAGCTTGGTGGAAAGCAAATTCAGTTGATTATCTTATTCTTGCTAGCATGGCTAGAGATTCTTTGGCCGTTCCTCTGTCTATAGTTGCATTAGAGTCGGCATTCAGCACAGGCCGTAGAGATATCTCTGATTCAGAAACCGGTTGACGCCAGACACAGCTGAGGCACTCATTTGTCTACAAGATTGGTTTCGTACATCTGAAAGGGCATGTGTTGCCCCATGCGTGGTTTTGGTAATTAATGACAATCCTTATGGACTAATGTTTGCATTGAGATATACTTGTAGATCTTGTCCATAGGAGAAGATTGGAGTTCATGTGTTGGACTCTAGAAGATTACATGATGATCAATGCTCTATTCAAGGGTTTATATGAAGAATGGTCATGTGTAGAGTTGAGCATATTGCAAATATGTCTTGAAGGGTTCAAGACATCATCTTCATGAAGTCGGAGCTAAGCGAGGCTCTCCCATAATGGTGTATGGGGGAGTATTTGGAGAAGTCTTTATCAAGCATGTGCTAGCAAGCGCAATCAAGAAAGGTGGTCCACTTGAAGAGATCAAGATCATCATCATCTAGCTCAAGTGGAATGCGCAAGGCAAAGGTATGATCTTGATAGGGTTTCTATTTTACCGGTCTCATGTTGTTAGTTTGGAGACCGGGTTATAGGATAGACGGCGTACTATCAAGAGGGGCTCTCAAGTGAGTAACTTGATCGCATCTTTATGGAGAGCTCAAACCTTTGCATATTTGGCATATCATCTTTCTTGGTTCTTATTTGGCTTTTATCCATGTGAGAATTTAGAGCTTGTGTTCATCTCCATACCAAGCTCTAGTTCATCAAAAACGGATTTCATTTGGATATCTAGTGGTGTTTTTGTGTTGGAGGTTTTACCGGTTCGTCTCTTGTAGAGAGGTCAAACTCTCCTCTTGTGTTATCCTCCTCACATGATGGACTATGATGTGTATATGCATGATCTTGATGTGCTTGTGATTATCTTCGGAGCAAGCCCAAGATCATTGAAAACGGAGTCCGGATGGAAAACTTGTTGCGTTCTCGGTGTTGGAAATATTATCGGTCCTCCTCGAGATATCTCCTCCATATTTGTGACCCTAAATATTTCCACTTTTTGTATGAAAGCTCTTGTCGCTACCTTTCCAACCTCGTTGGTTTCATCTCGTTTGGAGGTTTTACCGGTTCGTCTCTTGTAGGATACACTGCGTGAGATTTTGTCTGTTTTGCAAAAAAGATTGCAGGAGGACGAGGATGCTTCATTGAGCCGCAGGAAGAGGACAAGGAGGCATGTCAGGAGGACTCTCCATTTCCTGCAATGATAGCTCCTATGCAAAAAAGCATGACAAGTATTGGAAAGTGTCTTGGCTTGCACTTTCAATATCTATCATTCTAGATCCAAGATTCAAGTTCACATATCTCGAGTTTCGGTATCGTCAAGTGTTTGGGAACAGTGCTTCAACTAAGGTTGCAAGAGTGAAAGAGGTATTCAAGGAGCTCGTTTTGTGTGAAAGCTCTTGTCGCTACCTTTCCAACCTCGTTGGTTTCATCTCGTTTGGAGCTTCCTTGCAAAAGTTATTGCATTTCAGGATTTGCTGTTCTGTGTTGCTTTTCCTGTCCGGAGTCTCCGCCCTTTTGGTCCGGAGTCTCCGCCCGGGCCGGAGTCTCCGGCCTTGTGAGGACCCCGGGGTAGCTATCCGAGATTCTCGTTATGTTTCCTGCAACAATCCCGTGATCAGTATGTTGTTGCACATAACTCGAATTGGCATCATAGGACATCCATATATACCGAAGAAATATACTTACGTGATTGAAGTCATCAGCTTCAACCGGTACTTGCAGCGGAATCACCCAACAACGTGGAGTCCAAGTCACACGCCTTAACCCTACAGGTAGCTGACTGGGAAGCGCCCTAGTTCGCAAAGACGTCAGTGAACCCTTCTTCTTGGACTGCTTCTTCTTCTACAATCTGGCTAAGACGATAGCCAGGGACGAAACCAATATGAGTACATTTGATTGTACTCGCAAATTACCCCCAACTTGAGCCTGCACTAGTTTTGATAATCTAAAAAAAACTTTAGTTTTAGAAAAGAAAACTTCTCTAAATCTTTATCAAAAAAAAAGGGAGAGTAGATCTTTAATCTTGTTGAAGGCAAAATATTTTGAAAAGTAGTTTTTCAGTATCTTGGTGGGAAACAAACCCGTTTCTCACCAAGCTGTGAAAAGGGTAAGAAGTCTTTTTAAACCTTTTTCCTCGAAAATACACCTTTGGTGAAAAGATAGGAAATTTCTTTAAAAACCCTTTTTCCTCGAAAACCACCGTCTTGTCCACATTTCCAAGACCCTTCCTGTTTTCTGATCATATCCCCCCTCATGGTTACTTATTTTTCCAGCAACCCCATACCATCCCCTCGGTATAGTTGCATAAAACAATCTCCACTTCATTTTATTTTCAACACTCAAAACTTTGTAAAACTTGCACATGGTCTTAGAACAGCCTCCCAACTGTCCATATCCGAGGACTCGGCTATTCGAATAGTTTTTACACTCTGCAGAGGTAGCACGCTTTTCCCACATCCATCCGGTTTCCCGGCCATAGCCTCTCCTTTGCTCATGCTAGTATAGGACCCTACCGCTACGACACTTTCCACCAACACTTAAATCCTCAGAAACTAAGTGTGAGGACTCGTAGTTCTGTCCGGCGGACCCAAGGGAGCCCTTCAATCCTCTTTCTCCGATACGCTCATACCGGCTTCCGGTAGACTTCAATTAAGAGGACCCAGGTCAGGGGGTAGGTCCTCAGACCATCCCCTCATGGAACGAGGTCATCCTCGTTGTTGAGGCATCCAGTACTAACATGAGCAAATTATATGACTACGCCCTTGCCCATATGTGGGTAAATGTGGTCGCACAGGTTATTGGCTGGTAGTCATGGTACAAAGACACAATGTGCATTTTTCATAAACATCACCACACTTCCCTTCTCCACTTCCATACCGGCATCCCGGTATACCATAATTCATCCAAGGATTTTCAAAGGAGTTTTGAATAAACAATGTTTTTCCCATCCTATAGTTTTATATAAACAACTGATATCTCTGCATAGAGTGACAAAATAATTTTTCATAAACTTTTGAAAAGGTTTTCACAATCATTTCCAATTTTCTCAGCAAAATATTTTAACCAAAACTTGGGTGGTTCGTAATCCCACCAAAAAGATTTTTCATAGAAGGATTTGGAGTAAAACAAATTCACTTCGAAATCCTCGTAAACCCCTGACACCTCTATGTGGGTGTCTCAATAATTATACTTGTATTTTGGAAAAGGGTTTTCAAAAGCATGGCTTTCGTGGCAAACACCACATAAGTCCTTTACGCTATTTATAAGTAAAACAGGTAAATCAAAATAGATGTATATAGATGCAAGCTCAGTGAAGTAGCTTGCCTGGTTTCAGCATAATGTCCTTGGTCTTCTTCTTACTGATTAAAGGAATAAACTCCGGTTCTCCTCCAATAAATCTTCTCCGAAGACCACTCCGGTATCGGTATTATCTAGCGTCGCAACAGGGAATAACAACACTCAATACATCAAACAAAACCACAAGTGGTGCACAAACAAATAACAACCACAATCATCAAACTAATTATTCAAGCAACAAACTAGGATCTACACTTACAGGGCCTCATACTAAATAATGGTCTACCACTTATACACAAAGTAGGGCCAATACTTAGGTAGCAAGGGATGACATGCTACAATATCAGTAGCTATGAAAAGCTACTGATGTTCAAACATCATTTCTAAAATCATGCACACAAATGATTTTATTTGCAAACAAATCCTAAAGTTAGGAAAATCGAGGAACTATCCATACTAGGGATATTATCCCCTAATAAACACCAGCAACACTAAACCTTTCTAACATGCTAATTAAATGAGATAACACACTCATATAAGAGAGTATTACTTCTATATAGGCTAGGAAACACAAATCTAACACTATCACACTTTTCTAACAAAGAATATAATTACTACAATAATTAACAGAAAAGCATAACAACTAGTTAAATACACCAACGATAATATATAGCTCTAAAAATCACACCAAGCTAGGATTAGGTACTCCTAATCACACAGAAGATCACACAAGTGGATTCACACCAAAAATCATCACCAAACAATTTACAAAAATCCTAAAAGAGCTCTCTGGTCACATACCAATTTGCAAGCCATTTTATTTAGGGAGATCATTTGTATAAGAGGCCAAGTGCTACGGCTAGGTAACACTTAGGTCTTTCCAAAACAGTTGAGTTTGCAAAATTAGCTATCCTAGAAAAATAGTTATTGAGTTTTTGGTAAAAACCAGTGTTTCTGCTTCCCTTTTTATTTCTCTAAAATTATTTGTCAAAAAGTGGATCTACCACTTGGACCTGGTTAAGAACTTGTTAGGCTACAACCCTGAATTTTGGTTTGGTTAGATCTGGTGTTTCCATAATTTACTTTGAATTAAACTGATGGATCTAGTCTCTGTCTAAACAGAAAAGGAAAATAGCTAGGGGAAAAAAATAACAGAGAGGGGCCGGATCTGCACAGCGCGCAGGCCAACGAGCTGGGCCGGCCCACGGCGGGTGCGCGCGCTGCGGAGGGGTAAGTCACCGTTAGATCAAGATCCGACGGCGCGGACTGAACGCGACAAGGTTTCAAACACACACGTCGATCCGAAGATCAACGGCTCTCGTGCTTCCTCATCCTCGCGAGCTCGAGCGAGCACAGAGCTATGGCGGCCGAAGCTAGGGCTCAAGGTTAGCTCACCTAGGATCGACGAACGGCGATGGAGAGGGGCCGTGGTGGATGCGGGCGGTTGAGGCAGTGCAGGCGAGCAAACGACAGCAGCTACGATGACCTCCATCGACGACGGCGACGAGCTCGGCTAGTACGGCGTCGTGGATGACGGCGACGATGCTGCAAGCAACCAGCCGTGAAAACATGTCAGAGAGGTTCGTGTGGTTCGAGGGGGTTATGCTGAACAACAATGGCGGAGAAGGACGGTCTGGATCGTCGGCAACCTTCGGGTTGGATCTTGCTCGGGTACGGCGAGTGTTCGCCCTCCTCTCGCTCACAGGGAGCAAGCGGGGAAAGATGGGGTTGATGTGGTGTGTGCGGTGGGTGAGTGTGAGCTAGTGGCGAGGTAAGAGGCTGGGGCATCGCTTATATGCACGGGGGTGATCATGGCTTCCTTCGGGTCAACTGCAGGGGCGGTGAGGTGTGGTGTGCAAGTAAACCGAAGGGTCCCTGTGGCCTCGTGCGCTATTGCGGTGGCTCCTTCGACGAGCACACGGAGGCACACCGAGCACGCAAGTGAGGGTGAAGGAAACGTGCAGCTTCCTCCTCCTCCCTGCCACTTCTCTCGGCTGCCCCCCTCTCTCTTCTAGTTGACTTCTAGAGCCAGCCAGTGGCATGGCCAGAGTGCTGGGACACTGGGGAGTGGAGTGGGCACGGCTGCATGGAGCTAAGCAGCGTATGGGAGAGAGCACGGTGGAAGAGGTGTGCACGGGCGTGAGAGCGAGGTAGAGGCAGAGAAGAAAACGTGGGTGCAGGTGCTTTGGCGACATGACCCGTGACCAGAGGGTGCGGTGTGGTGCGGGAGGGGTCACGGCAGCGAGGAGCACCGCGGCGTGGAGCACGGCAGCAAGCGGGAGCGTGCCCGGCAGCGTGCAGGAGGGAGCCTGTCTTCTCCTCCTTCTTCCTTGTCTCACTTCCTTCTCTTCTCTCTCCCTTCTCTCTCTCTCGGGTCAACTGCTAGGGCAACCCAAGGCTGGGTCAGAGAGGTGGCACACTGGGGTGTGGGGTGGACATGATACCCTCCCAATTTCACTCAAATACAAACGAATTTGATCACTCAAAAATCTGTCCCGAAACAGTTTTCAGAAAATTCAGAAAACAGACTGGAAATTTTTAAAGTGTTGAAAACTGTTAAAACTATCAAAAAGTTCATGCATGTTTGAAAGATCAAATGGACTCCAAATCTTTTGATTCAACTTGGGTTTTTAAGAACATGATGAGTACTTTCATAAACACATTTGTAATAATTTTAATAGAATAATGAAGATACTGAAAACATGTGATGAAAAAGGGTACCAGGCTGTTTTTCAGAAAAACCTAGTTCTAGAAACTGCTAAGTGTTGGAAAGCTGTTAAAACTTGCCAAAAGTTCATGCTTAGTTTTCCTAGCAAATAAAATCCAATTGTGGAAGTTTCAATTGGTAAATGGTCACCATGTTGAAAGCATCCAGAAACACATTTTTGACCATTTTTGTAAAATGCACAAGGCTAGGGAAACTTGATGAACATAAGGCATCATTCTGTTTTTAACTGGTTTTTAAAACTGTTTTCTGTCTTATTTTCTTGCCACCAAATCAAGCATGCATCTATTGGTTCCAAAATCCAAAAATTGAAACTAAGGACATGGGTTTGTAGCCCACACATCAGAGAACAATGTCAAGCCCAAAACTCACTAAATTGGATATTTTGACTAATTAAATCATGGGCTAAAATCAGATAGTTGGAAAGGTTTTTCAGGAATTTCAATATGGACTAGCCTTAGAGATTCCACATGGGATAATGGGGTTTTGGACCACAAGTCCCAGAAATAAGTTTAGGGGTGAGAGGGTTTGTCAAGAATGAAGGGGGTCTTTGATTAGGCCACGAGGGGAGATGGATAATTAAGCAAGCATCTCCGAATATTTTCAAACTTGATTTTATGATAAGGATGGTATAGAGTAGAGGAGATCCACCAAGATGTATTTCCCCAATCTTCCAAGTTTTAACCAAAAGGGGAAAACCTAGAAAGGAGATGGGTTAACAGGGTGAAGGTGGGTTTTCCCTTGATAGTTGTTAGAGTTAAAAGATTTTGGATAAGATGGTTCAGGGTTCTACTGGCTAGAGAACAACATCACACATAAACAATTCAAGGAGTTCAATTCAAGCAAGTCACACATATAACATGATCAACACATACACACACAAGTTAGCACACTCTCACCACCATCATAAGGTCAGAAAAAGCAACATAAAAGGGGATCACACCCATTGGTGAAGTAGTTTTAAAAGTTTTTTGTTGGTTCTGAAATTTTGGGTCCTGATAAACCAGGTTTTTCTTTGATCCTAAATTTGGGATGTTACAGGCCTCCCAGACCGGAGTCTCCGGACTAAGTGGACTGCAACGGCTCTTTTTCTGGGAGGGGTATAAATACCTATACCCCTCCACCTACCTTCAGCCACTTAGCTCTTCCAAGCACGTTTTCCCCCTCTCTCTCCTCCATTGTTGACCTTGGAAAGCTTGCCCCTCTCCCAATTCCTCCCATGATTCTTGCATATCTTTGAGGGATTTGAGAGAGGAGATCTAGATGTACATTTCCACCAATCCATCTCTCCTCTAAGTGAGGGGAACCTAGTAGATCTTGATCTTGGAATTCTTGGTGTTTCTCCTACTTTGTTCTTACTCTCTTCTCCCCCCATAAGCATTAGTTGCTTGTGGTGGGATTTGAGAGTGAAGGATTTGAGCACTTGTGCTCTTGCCATTGCTTCGTTGCATCGGTTTGTGCTCTCCACGAGGATTCGTGGAAGTTGAAAGCTTGTGAACTTGTTACTCTTGGGTCTTTGGACCCTAGACGCCCGTGTGGTGGTTGAGACCCTTGTGTGGTCACTTGTAGCTGTTCGGGAGTCCCCAATCCCATTGTGGGTTGTGCCCCGGATCGTTGTTGAAAGGCTCCGAATTTCTGCCTCGAAGGATTCCGATAGTGGAAGGTGAACCAAACCTTTGTGGTGCGGTTCCTCAGAGAAGAAGGTGAAACCTTTGTGGTTGTTGAACCATTGTGTTGGTTCACACCTCTCCAACGAGACATACTCCCTTAACAAGGAGGAACTCGGGAATACATCCTCGTCTCCGCGTGCCTCGGTTATTTCTATACCCGAGCTTTTTACTTATGCACTTTACATTGTGATAGCCTTCGTGCTTGAAGTATCCTATATTGCTATCACCTTGTTGCTTGTCTTGCTTAGCATAAGTTGTTGGTGCACATAGGTGATCCTAGTTTATTTAGTTTGTTGGCTTGTTAATTTAAACACATAGTTTTATTCCGCAATAATCAAGCCTAAACCGGAAAAGTTTTAAATCGCCTATTCAGCCCCCATTAGGCGACATCCTTGTCCTTTCAACATCAAGTGAGACCTCCTTCCTTAATATTTATTGATTCGAGCACTTCTTTCTCTTGTCTGTCTCGAGTTTACAATTGTAACACTTCTTATGTCATTCTTTTTTATGTAGATGCGTCTAATCTTAGTACGGCATCAGTATGACATACTTGGTGACGAAGGTCTCTCTATTCAGCCAGGTAATTGAACTAATTACTTATTTTGCTGTGTGTATCCTGTTTTGACATACTTGGTGAATGTCGACTAGTTCATGACTAGTTATACTTATTTGCATTGCCTTTGCGTGATTCAGATAGAGATTGATCCCATCCACTGGTTGTTGCTGAGCTGAGCGTGAGGGAATGCTGCTGAGCGTGAGGGCAGGAGACTGCGTTGAGCTGTTGCTTTTCCTGTATTCTGAAGTAAAATGCTGCTGCCACTGTACTGCTTTACGGAGGCTATGGAGGTGTAAATAGTACTTTACTAGGTGCATTTTTGTTCTGTTGTCTAAATTAAATGGATGGTTGCTGCTACAGATTTGATGCTATGGCATTTTTGTATGTCGGATCCTATGGCTGGTTGCTGCTACAGATTTGATGTACTTGTATTCTGAAAGTAAAATGCTACATGCCTATTATTATTATTTTTATACGTACATGCCTCCAGTTTCAGCGGTTTGCAAGTATTTGCCATCTTTTTGTAATGTTAAAAATGGTTCGAACCTAAATAACCAATGGCTAACCATTTCTAACCTTATCTTCTATTTCTAAATAGGAAAGACCCACTAACTTATTTCTCTGCACTCTCGTGTGTCCACGTCACCTCTTTTTATTCCCAAGAGATTACGACCGCAGTCACGGCGAATCATTCGTTTCGAGATTCTGGTTCCAGCTCTTTTCCTTCTCGCTGCCATCCGACGTGGGCTCTATGCACAAAACCATTGAGCCATTTAACTTGTTCCGCTACCAGCCCATTTAACAATGTACTGTGAGGTCCAAAACCCGCGACACGATCAGCAGCCCACATGCAGATGGTACTTCGAGTACGACGCGAAGAATCGTACCTCTTCGTCTAGCTCTCGCGAACAGGCGATTAGGGTTTTCGTACCGTGGCGGCGATCGGATCGATCTCCGGCGACCGGGTCTCACATCCCACGCCCTCGTACAACCTCTCTCCCTCAGCGACGGGAACTACTCGGGCTGACCAAGGGGTCGACTAGCTCGACTTCCCGGCCTTGGTGGCTCCCGACCTAGGGTTCCAGGTTTGTTTCGTTGGCATGGCGGCTGGTCAGGAGGAAGGTGAAGCAGTGGCTCGGCTGGGCGTGTGGGTTCTGATCCGTCGCTCGAGGAGCTACCGTGCTTTCTCAATCTCAAGGGAGAGTACATCGGAGGTGTTTTTGTGGCCAAGGACAAAGTGGAGTCTCTCAAGGAGAGAACAAAGAGGATGGCCGTGTTGGGGCTGCTGCCACTTAAACAGAAGCTGATTTTTTCGGATGAGGTGCAGGGACAGAAGAAGCGTCCCAATATGCGCAACACTCCACAGAAGAATAATACCGCCGCTCGTCGCAATGAGTATATTGTGCCAGAACTGTCGTGGCCTTGGTGGCGCCGCGACGGTGCGTGAGCTTCGCGATCTGGCGAGGCGGTACTCCCCAATGATTTTATGTGTTGTGGAAACTCAGCTTCATAAGAGCAATGTGGAGAGTTTAACTAGTAGTTTAGGTTTCGAGAAGAGCTTTGCAATAAGTAGCTAGGGCCGTAGTGGTGGGCTCGGTTTGTTTTGGAACAATGAAATCAATATTGAGGTTTTACCCTACTCACAGTACCATCTTGATGTGATTGTTACGGAGCAGGGGAAAGAGCCCTGGCGCTTGACTGTGGTTTATGGTGAGGCCCAGGTGGGGGAGAGGCATAAAACTTGGGACATGCTCAAGTATATACGCTCGGCTAATGACCTTCCGTGGCTATGTATCGGTGATTTTAATGAGGTGCTTCACCGGTCTGAGCATGAAGGAATTACAGAGCGGAGTTACAGCCAAATGGCTGGTTTTCGTGAAATGGTGGATGTTTGTGGATTGTGTGATCTGGGCTACAAGGGCATGGCGTGGACTTTCGAAAAGAGAGTTGCAGGTGGCTCCTTCTGTCGCATTCGGCTTGATCGTGCACTCGCTTCACCAGATTGGTGTGCAAGGTTCCCATCCGCGGAGGTCCATCACCTGGCAACGGTGGCCACTTCGGACCACCTTCCGATCCTGCTCCAGCGTACTCCTGTACGGAGCAGTATAGAGCATGCCAAACGGCCTTTCAGGTACGAGGTGGCATGGGAGAGCCATAGAGAATTTGATGACACTTTGAAAGAGAAGTGGTGTAGCGTGGATCAATGTGATACCCTGGAGGACCTGCATGTAAAGCTTGCTTCTCTATCAGATGACCTTGCAGTATGGGGAAAAAACTCCTTTGGTAATGTGTAGTACCAGATACGCGCGCTACAGGGAGAGTTGAAAGATCTCAGAAGTGCACCGGGACGGCAGGGTCCGTGCATGCGGGAAGCTGAGATTACATCAAAGCTGGTTGTGCTGCTCGATCAAGAAGAAGTGATGTGACGGCAACGGTCGCGGATTCAGTGGCTTTCTGCTGGCGATAAGAATACTCGCTTTTTCCACTTACGAGCCAGTCAACGGAGGAAAAAGAATTGTATTACCGAGCTGTTAAGGGGCGATGGCACGCTGGAAACAAATGATGACCAGCTAGGCCATATGGCGAGTGGTTTCTATAAGGAACTCTACACGTCAGAGGGTGTACAAGGCATGGAGGAAGTACTGCAAACAGTACCAGCTAGAGTGTGTCCTATTATGAATGAGATGTTGGATGCACCATACAATATTACCGAGGTGAAGGCTGCACTTTTTGAGATGTATCCCACAAAAGCCCCGGGTCCTGACGGGTTCCCAGCCCATTTTTTTCAGAGGAACTGGGATTTGTGTGGGGAGGAAGTTACCAAGGCAGTGTTACGGGTTTTATCTGGCGAGGATAGCCCGGGGGTGGTAAACAAAATGTTTATTGTTATGATACCAAAGGTAGCGAGCCCAAAGGAGTTGGGACTGTTTCGCCCTATTAGTCTGTGTAATGTCATCTACAAGATTGCATCAAAAGTGGTAGCGAACAGATTAAAAAAGATTCTACATGAGGTTATATCGGAGGAGCAGTCGGCCTTTGTTCCAGGAAGACTGATAACTGATAATATCATCACAGCTTACGAGTGCCTACATTTCATGAAGCGCAACAAAGCAAAGAAGCACCGGGCAGCGGCACTAAAGTTGCATATGAGGAAAGCGTATGATCGGGTAGAGTGGAGCTATTTGGAGGCAATTATGCTGAAGTTGGGTTTCAACAGATCATGGGTGGCGCTGGTCATGCGCCTAGTCTCGACTGTATCCTTCTCGGTGTTATTTAATGGAGCACCACAGGAGGAGTTTCGTCCCTCGAGGGGGATCCGTCAGGGTGATCCAATCTCACCATATTTGTTTTTGTTGGCAGCAGAGGGCCTTTCGTGCCTCCTAAAATCTAATCAGTCACCGGAGCTTAATGGGTTAAAAGTGGCAGCGTCTGCCCCGACAGTCAACCACTTACTCTTCGCCGATGACAGCCTGCTATTCTTCCAAGCAAGTACGGAGGAAGCCCTGGAGATAAAGAAGGTGTTGACTAACTATTGCAATGCCTCTGGCCAAAGGATCAATATGGACAAGTCCTCTATAATCTTCAGCAAGGGTTGTCCAGAGGGAGTGAGGGGAGAAATAAAAGAGGAGTTGGATGTGCATAGAGAGACTTTGAATGAGAAGTATCTTGGGATGCCGACGGACGTGGGTATCTCTAAGAGTGGAGCTTTCAAATACCTTCGAGACAGAGTGTGGAAGAAGGTCTTGGGATGGATGGAACAACTATTGTCTGTGGGCGGTAAGGAAATTCTAATCAAATCGGTGGACCAAGCAATACCAACTTACTCCATGTCATGTTTCAAGCTCCCGAGGGGACTTTGTGAGCAAATCAATTCTTTGTTGCGTAAGTTCTGGTGGGGGAGTAAGGAAGGCAAAAGGAGGACGAGCTAGGTCTCATGGGAGACGATGATACAGCCAAAGTATGCGGGGGGATTAGGGTTCCGAGATATTGAACTCTTTAATCTTGCCTTGCTAGCAAGGCAGGCATGGCGTCTACTTCAAACTCCGGACACCCTGAGTGCTCGAGTTTTGAAGGCAGTCTACTACCCAAATGGTGATATTCTTTCGGCTGAGTTGGGTTCGCACCCATCCCAAGTCTGGAGATCGATTATAGAGGGGAGAGATACTCTTAAAATTGGCCTAATCAGGAGAATTTGTGATGGTCGCAGCACTGAAGCTTGGACACAGAATTGGCTGCCACGTGATGAAAGGTTGAGACCGGCCGCACCCCGGAAGAAGAACGCTCCACTGCTCGTATCTGACTACATCATTCATCAAGAGGCAGCTTGGAACTCTGAGAAACTAGAGGAATTTTTCCTTCCGATGGATACGGTGATTATTCGGAATATACCGTTGAGTCATCGTGTACAGGATGATTTTTGGGCCTGGCACTTTGAGCGAACGGGTTTTTTCAGTAAGATCTTGTTACTGAGCACTGGCATCAACAAAGCGGACGTGAGAGGACTGGCTGGATGAGAGAGCGGCCTCGTCGCGGTCGGCACATGAGGGTAAAGACTGGGCTAAGTTGTGGAAGACGGCAGTTCCCTCAAAAATCAGAATTTTCCTGTGGAGGCTCGCCCAGCACTCGTTACCTACAGGAGACGTCCGGCATCGGAGAAACATGGCGGCAACGCCGGCGTGCTCAATATGTGGCCAACCTGACTCATGGCGGCACTCTCTCATTGAGTGCAACATGGCGCGGTGCGTGTGGGCTCTGTCTGAGGAGGATATCGTCGAGCATATATCTCTCTCGACCGAACCTGCAGCGCGACAGTGGTTGTTTTCGATGATCAAATCGATGAAGCATGAAGATCTCATCCGTATGCTGGTTACATTATGGGCCATATGGCATGCGAGGAGACAAGCAATCCACGAAGAGATCTTTCAGAGTCCTATGTTGACAGCTTCTTTTGTTAACAGGTTTTTGGCAGACCTTGATGCTAGTGCTGTTCAAAACCGGGGACAACGAGGCAGGAGACTGGTGATTGCTCAAACAGCAAGGTGGATTCCCCGACGAAGGTGAATGTGGACGCGGCGGTGGCCAAATCAGAGGCCAAAGGCGCGGTGGGCGCAGTCTGTCGCTTAGTGACAGGAGTGTTCCTTGGTGCGTCGGCGACAGTATACGACGGTATCTCTCACCCGGTGACCCTGGAAGCTTTGGCATGCATGGAAGCCTTTGATGTTGCAGATGATCTGCTCTTGGATCGTCTACATGTGGCGTCTGACTGCATGGAAGTCGTTAATGACCTGCGAGGTGTTAACCTAGGCATCTTTGGGAGTGTTCTGTTGGAAGTGAAGGAGAAAGCCCGACAGAGAGATGGTACCTCTTTCGTCCACGAAAGGAGGGAGTCGAATGAGGAAGCACATAGGCTAGCAAGGTTTGCATCCTCATTGCCGGCAGGTCGGCATGTTTAGCTCGGTGAGCCACCGGTAGGTTTAAACATACCTGTAACTTTTGTTGATGCTTAAATAAAGGGGGTGAATACTAAAAAAAAAAGCAACCCACATGCGGCTAATTATTATTGTGACTGCGTTGATGCTAACCAACCGGTACATTACTCCATTGACCTCTGAAGTCAGAGCGACATCTGCATTCTGCAGCCACGCTTCGTATTCCCTAGAAAATCTTCATGATGACCAGAATAGTCCCATTACAAGTCAATATCGCGCATTATTTCTATCGACACCGTTTGCCACAGCAAGGGGATCCACGCCCAGGCCCACCTCATCCAGGGTTTGACCCTTACTCTGACACCTAGCAAGCTACCCAAGCTGAATATAATAGCCTTCTTCGGCCGTTGTGCACCCGGGAGCATGTGCTCCCGGTTTTTTCGAAAAAATATAGAAGATTGAAAACTTGTCAAAATATTCCGAAAAAAATCACGCACGTACCTGAGCATGTCACGCACCATCGTGTCAAATTTGGCGACGAAACGACATCGCGGCCGCCCTGTGCAAAAATGACATTTTTGCACAGGGCGGCCGCGATGTCGTTTCGTCGCCAAATTTGACACGATGGTGCGTGACATGCTCAGGTACGTGCGTGATTTTTTTCGGAATATTTTGACAAGTTTTCAATCTTCTATATTTTTTCGAAAAAACCGGGAGCACATGCTCCCGGGTGCACTTTGGAGTTTTTGTCTTTACAATGGAAGGGGAGTTTTGGCTCTCGGGCGCACTGCTGCCCTTTTTTCGAAAATTTTGAAAATCAAACTTTTTTTGCTTCAAAAAATCTGCATTTTTTTACACAACAAGATATACATGTTGTGTAGGTACACAAGAAATTTCGTAAGAAAATAATAAATTTTATGGCCTACAGAAAAAAGATAAATTTCTGACAAAAAATCCATACTATTGTCACTTGTTGCTGCTCTCGAAATTTCTTATTTTTCTGTAGCTCATAATAAGATTTGTTTTTCACAAATAATCAGCACCGTATGTAGAGGACATGCATATACATCACCTAGTATTTTGTTTGAATTTTTTTGAAAGTCGTTTAATTTTTTTCAATTTTTTTCAAAAAACGGGTGCACTGGCGCCCGAGCTCCAAAAGGGTTTTCCGCTTTACAATATCCTTCTTTACCAACCCGACAGCTTCCTAGTTAACCATCCTCTGTTTAGGCTGGGCCGCGCGACGACGCTTCCTCTGTTCCCTTTAACCGCGCCTCCATTAATTACATGCGGTGCATTTAATTGCCTATTTAACTCTATAAAAAAATTAATTGCCTATTTGTTTTTTCCTTTACTCGCTGCGTCTGTTCACGCGCGGCGTCACTTCTACTCCGTATTCCTTTTATTCTTCTCTCCATTTACTAATCACGGTGCATTTATTTGCTTATTACGCCTAATTAATGACCTGCTGGATGCGTGGTCTCTAATCACAATTTGTCTGGA
Organism: Poa pratensis; assembly: GCA_947311845.1. Lineage (NCBI taxonomy): Eukaryota > Viridiplantae > Streptophyta > Magnoliopsida > Poales > Poaceae > Poa > Poa pratensis. Next base: position 2,959,102 of record CAMZMU010000121.1, on the reverse strand, counting down.
CGCATGTGCACGCACGGGACATCCCTTTTCTTAGCTGGCCATGCCCTTTTTTATATGCATGCACGGTGCTTATCTCTCTCTATTCACTTTTTTTACGTGAATATGTATTTTTTAGCTGGCCTATTCCCTTTTCTTAATAGATCAGTAAAATGAAAAACGATCAGTATGCTAAAAATCTTTTCCTATTCCAGCATGCACCGTGATCATTTTTCAAACCAAACCAGCACCGGCACCATTTTTTACTGTTTCCTTTTTACTATTCCCTTTATAAGCTAAAAACAAAATAATCGAATTTGTCTAGAAAAAACATGTACTACCTCCGATCCATATTAGTGGGCACAACTTTGTCTAGATACACATGTATCTAGTCTAAATACTTAACTAGATACATATGAATTTAGACAAAGCTATGCCCACTAATATGGATCGGAGGGAGTATAATTTTTCAATTCCCTTTTTGGGACAGTGATTTTTTAGGGTAAATAAAAATGGATGGGGAATAGGAAAAGTCCTCTTCCTACTAGTACATGTGGTGGATATACTTGCCGTGTAATACATGACATGGTAACGTCTCCGGATACCCATAGTTTCGGTAGAGGATATCTTCGGCACCGTTGTAGTCCATTTGGAAGCCAAACTTCGGTGTGCTTCGAGGGTAGTGGATATCTTCGAAGCACCACCGGGATCCCTATGATTTTTCATTAAGGTCTCTTGAACTCCTTGGGAAGATCCTACACTAGGTCAAAGCATACATTAACCGGTTGTCCATAGTATAGGTGGCGGATACCCATTGATCCGGTTGAGGATATCTTCGGCACCGTTGTTCCTTTGGAAGTCGAACTTTGGTGTTCTTTGAGTGTAGTGGATATCTTTGAACCACCACCGGCCGGGAACCCCACCCTCTCACATTTGGGTCTCCTAATATTTTGGGAAGATCCTACATGAGGTCAAATCATACATCACCGGTTATCCATAGTACCGGTGGCGGATATCTTCGTCAAATTCAAACCACCTCTTCCCGGGAATAGCTGGTCAAAATTATTGGTTTCCTATGGTCTCACTTGTGGATATCTGTGGAAGCACCACCGGGATGCTATGTTATCCATAGACAGTTGAGGATATCTTCAACATGCTCTTAGTTCTTTTTTGTAGTCGAAACATCGATATGCGTTGATGAAATGATGAATATATTCGGTTATCCATAGTACTCGTGGTGGATATCCTCGCCATTAAATATATGACATGGTAACGTCTGCAGATAACCATACTTCTGGCTGAGGATATCTTTGACACCGTTGTAGTTCCTTTCAAAGCCGAACTTTCATGTGCGTTGGCGATATCTTTGGTTGTCCGTAGTATCGGCGGAGGATAACATCTTCAAATTAAATATACCATGGTACCATCATCGTAGATCCGTAGATCCGGTTGTGGATATCTTTGACACCGTTATAGTTGCTTTGGAAGCCAAACTATGGTGTGCGTTGAGGATATGTTCAGATGTCCGTAGTACCGGTGGCGGATATCTTCATAAAATTCAAACCTCCTCTTCCCAGTAGCCGGTCAAAATTTATCGGTCGCCCATGGTTTACTTCCAGAACTTTGGAATTATTAAAAAAATCATATGTGGATAGAAATGTTTCAAGATTTGTTTCAAGTTTATCTTGGTTATGTTTTTCAAATTACAGCGGTGGTGGGAACATTAAATTGTTTATGAAATGAAAACAAAACTTCAAATAAATCATATAGCTACAGTAAAGACATGTTCGATTGAAACAATTAAACGTCCTAAACCTGTAGCCTACGAAACTTCTTCTGATATATGAAATCACATAAGAAATAGAAGCTCTAGAGATACACAAGAGCAAAAAGAAGCAGGGCATTTTACACAGGGGGTCCACAGCATGATTCCCTTCTACTCCCGCGCATGCAGTTCACATGGCCGTCAAGGTACGAAGCGGTACTAGTGGATGAATAGACAGGCAAGCCGTCAGTCACCAGTGATTAGCAACCCTCATTATGATCAGTGTCAATCCTGTAAACAGCTTTTCTGCCAGAGTTGATGCGTAGAAGGACGACATGCGAGGGGATCCACTTGCTACGGAGAGAGAAACTGCGAAGCTCTGTCGGACGTACAGAGAGGTGGGGCTTCTGGTCAACAAAGTTGCTCAGATCCACACGAGAAATCCACGACAGAGATTGCAGGAGCGCGCGCTATTGACTCGGCGAAATCCGCGTTCATGATGACCGCTCTCTTCCCCTCCCAAGGATCTCCATATACCATTCCCTATCAATATTCATTATCATCATTTGGTAACTGAAGCTTCCACATATTCAGTAACTCTCCTCTCTGTTCTGGCTTATTAATCCCTCCTCACCCATTCTCCGTTCTCCTCACTCGATCCCTTCTTCTTCCTCTGAAAATGGCGCTGCTCTGGATCCTACGAGGAATGCATCCGACGACTCTGCATCAGGGATGGTCATCCTGTCCTTGACCTTTTCGGTTGGCTATCGGCCGGCCTTTTTTGCCGGTAGTCATGGCAGCAGCGCCATGGAAGTGGGCAGCAGCAGATAAATCAGTTCCTGTACCTACCCATTGTTCTCTCTCTCCTCTCACCCGAATCTATGCACACAGGTAATTCTCTCGCATGATTTTTCTTATTACACATCTGTTCCAGCTATGTACAGTTTGTAAGGGTTTGTTTCATTAACCTGAGTTGTTCTTCCTCTATCTCCATATGTGTTGAGATGAGTGTGCCTTCAGGTGAGTAATGAGCACCGAGCCATGCAATAAGAAAAGCAAATCATGTCCAGTGGCGATCTTCAACTCCAAAATTCTGTTTTACAATTTTCCATCTCCCGACCTTGTTTTGCCGTTTGTTGAGGTGGGGTTTCGTAGGGTTCAGGTGGGCGTATGATCGGAAGCGATCTAGCGTTTTTCAGCGGTCAAATTCGTTGGGAAATAGTGTTAGGAGCAGCGGGACAGGGACATTGTTTAGTCGTACAAAAACTGCGGATTAATCCAATTTATACCATCCGATTTATACCCTCTTTATGCCATGTTCTCCGCTGATGCGAATAGGTAGGAATCAGCTCCGTTTTTCCTCCAGAACTATGGCTCAGTACAGTATCCTAGATGTGATGCCTGACAGCCCGAGTGCATGGCAGATTACTCTTTGATTTTTTTTCCACTTCCTTGTTATTTAATAGTAATATGCATCAGAAGGTGATTCAAATTATAGCTCCTGCTTTATCATGTTCCTGCATAATACACCTGATGTTTCTTAGTAGTATCTTATAGTAGAAAGTGGCATCTGTACCATTTGCTCCTGCTCACTGAAGAAAATATTTTCTGTAAAGTCTGAATTTTCTGTAATGTATGCCACAGTAACTGAATTTTGTAAAGTTTTAAGTATTGTGGGTTGCATAATTTGGCCTGATTTCATTTCATACATACCTTTGTTCATCTCCTTACAGTAGTTTTGTTTTCATACGTAATCTCATTTTCGTGATATGTAATGTGTGCTACAGTTTTCAATCCAGGAGAAGACAGCAATTCGTTCACAGTTGCAGTAAACCACAATGGTTTTTTTTGTGGTTTAAGAGACAATTTGGATTATGTTTCTGCATCAACGGGATTCTTCGATAACTGCACTGTTGATACTTGGTCAATTCGTTGGATTGATGAAATTTTGCATATTCTGGGTTACAAGAGAGATGGGAGACTTCATGTCTATTGGTGTTTGCTAGGGAAGGAAATAGCAAATGGCTTAGTACTTATTGAGAATCATGCACACATTGTTCAAATGACCAAAGCAGTCAAGTCAGAGAGGGCACTTATCTTATATGTAGATCACACGAACTTCCTGCAGGTGTTGAGACCAGATGTACTAGTCCGAGATATTGTTGTGCCCTCTGCCGTGCCTCCCACAAAAATTCCACCAGCAGCTACATGTTCTAAAGCTGAAGCATCTACTTCATCTAGTGTGGTAGCAGCAAAGAAGGGTAAAGCTCCAGTTTCAGAGTTAGATGGCAGTGACGATGACACTGACAGTGACTTTGAGTTGTATGATAGTGATTACAACGTTGAAGAGGGTGATGACGATCTATTTGCCGAGAATGTTGATAAATCTGTCAACGGTAACAATGAAGCGGAAATGTGTGAGGAACATGAAGAAGAGGATGCCCTCGAGGATGATGATCTAAATCTTGCAGAAGGAGATAGACAACAATTGAAGAAAAGTGCAGGGCATTTAATCCTGAGGTGGACATGGACAATCCTTCTTTCAAACTTGGGATGGTGTTTAGTGGTGTTGAGGAGGTGAGGAAGGCATTGACAACATACAGCATCAGGAATAGGGTACAGGTTCATAAGACCAAGAATGATAGAAGAAGGTTAGAAGCTGTGTGTGCTCCTGGCTGTTCTTGGTTTCTGAAATCATCAAATGATAGAAGAAGGACAGGTGGGTTTGTAATAACTGCATATGAAGGCACTCACACATGTGAGGCGGGCTGGCCACTTAAAGCAATTACTGCCAAAATTCTGACCGAGAAATTCATGCACGAGTTCATAGACAACCAGAAGTTAGACCTGAAATCTTTTGCTGCAAAGGTGTTAAGGGAATTTAAAATGTGCCCAGCTAGGTATATTTTGTCTACTATTCTTAGGAGTCAAACTACATAATTTAGTTCACGTTGAAAATAATTTCATATATTTTTCCTACACAATTTCAGGTGGAAGCTAAGCAGAGCAAGGAAAGCCGCATTGCTAAAAATACATGGTGATGAGGAAGAACAGTTCAGGTTGTTCATGGATTATGGTCAAGAGCTTAGGACGAGCAATCCTGGTTCTAAGTTCTTCCTAACAACAAATTATGTAAATGATCCTGAAAGTCCAGACCATAAGGAGCATTTGGCCACTGTTTATTGGAGTTATGATGATTGCAAAAGGCGTTTTCTTGCTGGATGCAGGCCTTTAATATGTCTAGATGGTTGCTTCATCAAAACAAGGTACAAAGGCCAGCTATTGACGGCAGTAGGCATTGACCCGAATGACTGCATCTTTCCCATTGCATTTGGAATAGTAGAAGTTGAATGTACTAGCTCCTGGGAGTGGTTCCTCACCAATTTAAGGGATGACCTGAACATCACCAACACATCGCCCTGGACAATTATGAGTGATAAACAAAAGGTATGGCTTATACAAGTACTAGTTTTTTCCCTATATTTTGTCTACCATTTTTTGGAGTTAAAGTACACAATTTTGTGCACATAGCAAATGATTTCCTATATTTTTCGTGCACAATTTCAGGGTCTGATTAATGCTGTTCAGAAGGTGTTCCCGGATGCAGAGCACAGATTTTGTGTGAGGCATATGATCCAGAACTTTCAAAGGGCTGGACATAGAGGAGAGACATTGAAGAATGATGTGTGGGCCATTGCCAGGTCAACAAATACTCCGAAGTGGCAGAAAAGCTTGGACAAATTGCAGGTTGACAGTGAAGAAGCTTTTGGATGGATTGAACAACTTGCGCCTAACACATGGATAAAGACATTTTTTAGTGAATTTCCCAAGTGTGACGTGCTTTTGAACAATCATTCAGAGGTGTTCAATAGGTACAAATACATCACTATACTCATGTTTTTGCAATCTTACTCCAATTATCATGTTCTGATATATTGTTGTTTCCTTTTATATGACATTTAGATGTTTTGCTCGAACTATGTACTTTTCTGTTAAGAAATAGTGTTCCTGCTTTCGGTTTTGCCGCACGAATGTGTAATATCATGGATTTTGTGATGTCTAGCTGTCAAACAGAACTTCGACAATGTTTGATTCGATTTCTTGCTAAATGAATTTAAGATGCCTGCCTTTTCTTTCTTTGCTAATCATGTAAACCTGGCATTTAACATGGCTGGCATTTGTTTATTTGCTGTCAGCCATTTGTTTAAATTCATCTTGTACAACCATGTAAACCTGATCATGTGTTGCCAACTTTTCCATATATCTTTTCACCTGGGAGGTTCTTCTACTGGTATGCATGTACAGAACATATATTCATCACAGTATATTGCAATTAAGTTAAATTGCAAGCGAATATTTCAAAATAAGATCACTTTCATATTATTCCAACATCAAATTCATGTAGTACATCACGCATAACCCCTCTTGATCAAGCCAACCCATGCATACATAACAATACAAGTTGCTAGTACAAGAAAAAACATCATTTTCTTATCTCTATTTCTCAGCTCTTCCCTACGATTCTTCACCATTTTTTTCTTATTTGCATTCATTTTCTGTATCTCCATCTCTAATACAAGCTCCAGCAGCAAACTTCTATCAAGCATTTGGCATGAATCAAGAAGATGCACTGCCAGTTCAGAACATAGCAGTGGCATTTGACAATCTTCAGTTCATAGCAGAAACTTTCCCTTCAGATAGCACTGCTAGTACTGTCACTTTGGCACGAATGAATTGCTCCCAATCAAGAAGACTGCTGATGCCGTCCATAGCTTGCACTGACTGCTTGGTGATCGCACTGGCTGCAGGCGCCCAGTAGCGCGCCCCAGACCACCCGAGTGCTCCTGGGAGTCCGGCAGGTTCTTGACGAGAAGTGCCTGACCACGGCGAGGAAGACGTGCTTCACGGTGACGACCTGGACGGCTCCGGCTCGTGATTCCTCCGCTACGAGGTTGGAGATGGCGTCGCGGCTCCATTCCCGGCCGGTTCGGAGCCGCCCGGCCTCGCCCCGACGGAGACGTCCGCCTAGCTGCTTTCGCCGCCGCCTGCGACCTGGGTTCGGAGCCGCCCCGACCTTGCCCCGATGGAGCCGTCCGCCGTGCTGCTTCCGCCGCCGCCTGCGACCTGATTGGAGCCGCCCCGGCCTCGTCCCGACGGATCCCACGATCTCGACGGCCACCGTCTCCGCCTGCGCCTGCACGTCCTCCAATCGCGTCACCGTCGCCGCCGGGAGCCCTAGCTGAGGAATCGATTTGGGGATTATCCTACTCATCGGTTACGGGACCTATCTGTAATTATTAAATCAGTCAGGGGTTTTTCTTTCAAAGTACGAGCGACGGCTGCCACGGTGGCGTGACACGTGTCATCAGCTGATTGAATGAGGACCTAAACCAATCCGCAACGCAAGTTGTGGTACTGCCGGTGCCGTTTTGCAAGATGTGGGACTAAACTGCACATCCGATGCAACTTGTGGTACCAAAAGTGTATATACCTCTTTTTTTCATTGTTTGTACATATAATCTCATATCCGTTCTTTTACATTGTGCATGTACCACTATATATGCTATTGTTTGCCCGTTCATTATTTAAATTGTTGCTTGCATTGATATTAAAAATCTGACACATTGTCTAATATATTTAGCAGGTGTTTCTCATTTGCCCGATATTTTATATTCCATTTGGCTTTCAAAGTTTCCGAGAGATGATGGAAATAAATTATACCTACCTATACTTCGATGGAACTTATTTATCTGCCGATTATGAACTCAAGATACCATCTAACTATTAGTAGGTGGAACTATTTAGACTGAGTAGTGACGTTCCTTTTGTAATTTTGACGTTTTTGGATAGTTCAATCTATGAATCCCGTGTTATTTCATACTATTTAAATGTATAATCATGCACATTTTTACGAAGCTTCAAGTTTTTTAGCTTTGTTATCCTTAGTTCTTTTAGCCACATGGTCCCGCTACAACGCGCGGGGTATCATCTAGTTAACCTAATGGTTAACTATTTTTACTATAACTCTATATTACTAAGAGTCGTAGCTTTCGATTTTTCTCCGATTTTTGAGCTTCCGCGCGATTTTTCTGCGCGCGACACCTATCCCTGTCAAACCGCGTGCGGACTTTTCGCCCGGTCTAGCTTGGCTGAGTCGGACTGCCAGCTGGAGTTGGAGTCGGTCGGCCCATCGGCCAGGAGCCAGCCAGCTGTGGTAGGGCCCACCACGAGTGGTCCGTGGCGACGTGTACGGTGCATATTGAGCCAGCTGTCTCTCTTCTAGAAGGTGGCGACGTGTACGGTGCAGATTGAACCATCTGTATCTCTTTAAGGTTTCCGTCCCATGGCTCTCGAGGGCCACGTATTGGGACACGTCTGGTCCTTTGGAAGCCGGCCGAACCGCCGGGCTCGCGCGGCCGCGGCCGCTGGACACGGTTTGGGACACGTTGGCTCCGTTTTGGTTGCTTATATAAGCCGTATGTGGCTTCAATTATTTTTCCTTGCTTCTCCTCTCTGTGTTTTCTTTTCCTGTTCTTCGTGTTCTTCGTTTTTTTCCTCCCGCGTGCGTTGTTGTTTTCTTAGTCATGTTGTTTTTTATTGTGTGGTGTGGTGTTTCGGTCGTGTTTGCTTTCTTCGTTGGTTTTTGTTTCGGATCGCGGTGGTCGACTGTGATATGCTCTGATTGTTTGGATTCGGTTCTTTTTTTCTTTGCTTTTTCTTGGTGCGGTTGCTTTTAATTTCTTCATGCTCTCTTTCTTTTTACGGGTTCCTGTGTGTTGCTGCTGTTTTCCTGCTGCTGTGTGTTCTTGCCCATGGTTGTGTCTCAATTTCTTCTTTTTTTCTGCGTTTTGTTTTTGTTTGCCGTCTTGGTCGATGGGGCTGATTTGTTGCTCTTCTTGTTTCCTTGTTTATGGCGTGTTGTGTTGGTGTTTGATTTTGTGTCAGTTTTGTGTGTTTTGCATGTGCGCGTTGTGTGTGTTCTTGCTTTCTTGGTCATGGCATTTGTTCTTGCCCGTGGTGGTGTTCGAGATGTGTTTGTTCTATGCGTTTGTCTTTGTTGATTTTTGTTCTTTTGTTGTTTATCTATGCAGGAACACAACCATAACATCATGCCAGCAGCGTATACACGGCTTCCAGTTCGTTCTGATATTGTACAATACTATTGGAAGTCGTCTTCGGCTCGGGAGTCGTTCACGAAGAAGGTCGGGAGTCGAGCGTCGGGCATCTTCTATTTCGCCATGAAGGACTGCGTGAATGGTAAGCTAGTGGTGAAATCCATTGTCATTTGGGGGCATCTGTACCTGGGGCTCGGGTAGAAGGTGTTCTCCAGCACGCAGCTACATAGGGCGGGCGGGCGCGGGGCTGTATGTCTGAGCGGTTGAAAGACTCGGTCTTGAAACCGAAATATCTAAAGATATAAACGGTGAGACCCATTGGAGGCTCCTCAGCGATTTGGGCTTTCTGGTCGTCCTATCCTCCCCGCACCGTGCCTCCGCTCCGTCCGATCGGTGCCGGCTCCTGGAGTCGGAATGAATAGGGATTTGCAAAGTCGCTAATCGTACCAACCTTATTGCACCCACTCTCACTGACATCCTACGTGGATCGCCGTTGTAGCCCGAGGGCCCGCCAGTCAGCCTCACGCTGCGCGTTTAATCGGTGTGGCGGACGGGCCTGCGCGGTGCAGATTTGCACTGTGTTTCTCCCATTGGTCGATTATGTTCGTTTACCGTAATGGGTTTTAGCGGTGCCCCTCTCGGATAGCTTTCTTCGTACGTGCTTCCTCCCCCTGTATCTCACAGACGATGGGCCCCCTCGTTCCGAGGCCCACATGTCGGTTGCCCTGCACGTTTGCGTCGCCGATCTCTCCCGTGCGTGGGTTCTCGCTGCGTATTTTCTACAGTATGTCGGGGCACGGTGGGTATTTCGCGTATGCTGCACTATTCATGATGTCAGGGAGAATTCGGGCCCGATTTCTCCGTCCGAGGTGGCCTCCCTCCATTCGTCGGCGGGTACGTTGCGCTGTGCTGGTAGTCAGAAGGCCCAATTTCGCGTGACGCTGGCGGCTCGCCATTGGTTCCAAGTGGTTACCGACCTAAATACAGTGTACAGGGAATGGTGTATATAGGTTGTTTTCTGGATCGGATGGTTACTGCAGCTCTCATTTTCCCCTTTTCTTCTTCCTCGCTGTTCTTGCTCCGCCCTGCTTTTCTCGAGCTCTGCCGGTATTCCATGGAATCCGTTTGCTGTTCTTCCGGTCACGGTTGTTCCCATTGAGATCAGGGTGGGTTTTCTTAACGTGTCGTCTGTTGTTCATGTCCTTGACTGTGTGCTGGATCCGTGTTTCCGTGTTGTTTGCTGTTTATGCGGTTTGTTTTTCTTTGTTTTCTTTTTTTTTCGCAGGTCGCCGGTTCTTTGTTTTCTCTTTTTTTTTCGCAGGTTGCCGGTTTACTGCTTGGGGGTGTGGTGCAGGTTGTATCAGGCCCCGGTTATTGTTCATGTATCGTCAACCGCGTTGTTCATGTGCTAATTTAGTGGTATGTTTTATTCGTTGGTTGTCCGATTTGTCTTTTATTTTTTCTATGGCTGTCTGTTTTCTCTTTCCACACGTATTTTTTTTGTTTTGCAGATCGGCCTCTTGCTGTTTTCGTTTTATTTACTCGCTTTGCTTGTCCTGTTGTTCTTACTATTGTGTGATTTGTGGGTAATTTCTTAATTTTGTTTTTGTGGGTACTGCTCTCATTTTGTTTGTCCGTGCTTTTTTTTTTTGCAGGTCGTCATCTTGGTCGGTTCTTTCGGTTGGCTGGGTTTGTTCCATCCGTCGTCTGCCGGTTTGTTTTTGGTGAGTTTTGGTGCTCCATAGTTCGCTTGGCTAATCGATAATTGTTTAGTTCGTTTTTCTTTTAGGATGCTTTGATCTGTACTTTGTTATTGTGATGCAGTTCGTTTTGTCGGTATAGATGTATGATCTTGGAGTTCGGCCTCCTTGAGGTGGTTATACTAATTTCATGATTGTTTTGTGTCTTCTTTGCCTTTTTTTCTTGCAAGTCGTTGCCTTATTCGGGAATATCTCAGATGGGGTGTTTGTTACTTCCTTTTTGGTGCTGGTCGGCTCAGCCGGCTCCCCGATCGACCTCGTCGGCTTACTGGTCCTTTGTTTTTCCGGTTAACGTCGGTTTCGTTGACAGTAGTTTGTGCTTTCTTGGCATGTTTATCTGTTTGTTCTTACTTCTTTGTTTATCTTGCTGGTCGTGTGGTGGGTTTGTATTATTTAGTTATTCCTTGCTTTTGCGTTTTCTCCTTTTTTCTTTTTCGGTTTCTTATGTTTGCTCATGTTGGGTTCATTGTTTGTTCACAGGCTGTGGCTTACTGGTCCGCTGTTCTTCTGGTTAAGGTTATTTCCGTTGGTTTTATGTTGTTTTATTGCCGTGCTTTTGTATCTGTTCTTTGTGTTTTTTGGTTGCTTTGTTTGTTCGTAGGTCATCGGTTTATTGGTTGACGTTCTTTTGGTTAAAGTTCTTTATGTTTGGATCTGGTTGGATTTTGTTTTCTCTGTTTTTTTCATTCTTTGTTTCTTTTTTTCTATTTGTTGTCTGGTTTATTTGTTCGCAGGTTGCCAGCTTGCTGGTAGTCGTTCTTTTGGTTAACGTTGGTTATGTTTGGACCTGGTTGGGTTTTGTTTTCGTCTGTTCTCTCTTTTGATTGTTTTTTCGCTATCCGTGTGTGGGTCCTTTTGCGGAGCACACATGCGGTCGGTATCATTTTGTTGACGCTTTATCTGTGGGATCGACATGTGGTAAGACGGACAAGCCGGTCACGTCGATTCCAGGGTTAGCGTGAAACTGTCTGTAGCCGTGTTTTCTGTACACGTATTTCTGAGTGTGTATTGAGGTGGTATCTATGTTTTGTCTTTCTATCAGCACCCTAAAGTTTGTGACTCGGCGTATCGTTATTCTTTCGTGCGATATATCGTGAGTAGTATCCAACGCGTGGAGTCGGCAGTGTAGGTGATGACCTACAAACGTTTCGAGAAAGCAAGGGCATGCGCATCTATGATAGCGTATAGGGTATATGTCTTTTCACACCGAAATGAATCTAAAATAATATCTCCTCTCTCTGGAGTCGGCATCGTTGATGTCGATGTCATAGCTTACACATGGTACTCTTCAATGCGATACATAAATAGAAGTCACCTGTAATGTAACGTCGCGGCAACATTCCATGCAAGCAGTTGACAACAAGAGCAATAATAAATGCCAGCATGGTCGGTAACAAACGTGACACGAAACATATATTCGTCAAGACCAACACTTCCCCAAGCTTAGAGTTTGGGCTTCTCTGTCTTAATGTGTTTTTTTTGGTACTGGTCGAGTCCCGGGAGTCGGCAGGGCTGCCCTTGTCCGTCTCACTGCTCGGCGATCCCGCCGACACCAGCGAATCTAGGGAGTCGGCAGCCGAACTCGCTGACTCTAGAGGAATCGGCGATAGTACGGAGACACATAGACGTAACGCATTAAGTTGGTAGCAAAGGAGTCGGACCTTCTTTTTTTGGTCTTCCTGGGTTGTCGACGCGTCTGTTGGCTGTCACCTATTCCGTCGAGTCTGTTTGAAGTTATTGGATTCCTTAGATATTTTCCTTCCACCGAGATATCTATGAAAGTATAAACTGTGAGAGGCCTCGAGTCCATCCGGCCGACTCCCTGGAGTCGGCGTGACCTGCGTTCTTCCGGCAACTCATTGGAAAAGACAACCAAGACGGAACGGCTGGTTGTACGAAAGAAGTCTCTCACACACTGTCTCTATTCTGCCTATATTTCAACGCGGAGAAGGTATTTGACAGAATGAAACGAAAAACAAAAAAAAATGAAACGGACGGTGGGACCATAAAACATGAGAAACTCATCTTGGAGTCGGCAACCACCGAGCCGACATGCCACATACCCGATGCGAACTAAGAAACCGTGACCACTCCCTATATTAAATGATCCCCAAAAAGACTGAGAGTATGGTAACTCCAACATAGATAGGTCGGCAACCAAGACGAGTTTCAAAAAATGAACATCCAGTAAAGATGAATATAAGCGATAGAGTCGACAAGAGTAATTGCTTGAGAGGTTCTTCGTGTATGTCTTTGTTGTGTTCCTTGGTTCGTTGATGTCTTGCAAATGAGGATGTTGCTACTGCTTATTAACATCTTCGTATTTTCGTTTACTACGTTATTTTGTTTTGCAGGCATCAAGACATGTGAAGACGAAGTATGTGTTATCATTCAGGATAGAAGATACCATTGAGTGTCTTGATTCTCACCTTAATAGGAGGGTGACACTGAGGGCGACGCGCAGGGACAATGGCCGGCTTAATAGGAGGGCGACGCGTAGACACATTGGCTGGCTTGATATCAGGTTGTCGGCTTAATAACAGGCCACCGTGTCGGAACAGATTGAATAGCCATACCATGTGAAATGGCTCCAGACGCTGATATTTGTTTTGCTGCATTGCGTAGTTTCGATAGATTTGGAGTTGGAGGTGGTAGGGCTGTAATGGATGACTTGTCGGTTGATGATCTTTTTGCCGTTACGTTTTACCTGCGCGAGTTGTTGATCTGGAAAAACAGGACGTCGGTTCCCTGGACTTGGCGTGAATGAGGATTTGCTAGATCCTTGCGCTTACGCTGTTTTTTTGTCTTACTGAATTAAGACTTTGTGTTATTGGTCTTCCGTCTGTTTTGGCTTCTGTGGTTTAAAAAGTAAACCGGCGACGTCGTGGAAAAAAAATCGGCGTCGTTTTCATTTCGTGTCAGGATCCTATAGTTCATCGCACAAGGGTAAAGCGTAAGTCAGTCATTTCGTTCATGTCTGCTCCGGCGTTGTGGTATTTGTTCTCACAGACGGCGAGTTATTGATACACACACAGGCGTTCCACCCGTGTCCCTTCCGGCTTCATATTGCTCACCCCAACCTCGTGAATTCATTGAAAAATCAAGAAAGCAGACGTTCCATCTTAATGCACGATCCGAGCTCTGTTTTAACGATAACGATGCATTAAGACGGATTATGGCTCCTGGATTCGGCGTGATCCCAAGGTGCATTAAGACGGACTATCGCTCCTGGAGTCGGCATGATCCCAAGGTGCATTAAGACGGACTATCTCTCCTGGAGTCGGCGTCATAACATGGTGCAACTATCTTAGACATTATTCCCACACGCCGGCTCCCTGGAGTCGGTCTCGACTGTCATGAACTTACTCACCCAACGCGTGGAGTCGGAGATACCGAACATGGAGTCACATGAGTAGTCACGCGTTGCATGTCCACGGCAAGCCAAACAAATTTGTATCAGAGACACCAAAAACACAAGAATAATGTATCAAATGCAGGGAGCCGGCTAGACTGCGAAAGGTTAGTGTTTACGACAATTGTTTGTTAGGTCGGATAGGTTGTCTGGCATTTCATCGCGTGCCATGAGGCATTTCAGCGTCTGCTCTATGGTCAGCTTGATTTTATCGGCTAACGTACACATCTACTTCAGACGGTCCTCCACCAGCTTCGAATAGTCTTCCACGGATAGGGTTGAGATGTCGACCGTCGTACCTGCTTTACCGTTAGTTGGTCAGTTACGAAGGGAGCATGTGCCATTAAAAGAGATTTTGTGCATTAAGACGGCACCCTGGAGTCGGCGTTGTCGGTTTGTGCATTAAGACGGCACCCTGGAGTCGACGGTGTCGGTTTGTGCATTAAGACGGCACCCTGGAGTCGGCGGTGTCGGTTTGTGCATTAAGACGACACCCTGGAGTCGGCTGGATCGGGTTGTGCTTAAGCCGGACAGCTCAATAACTCCAATCTACCAACCTACCGCACCCATTATCTCTACACGAACCTCTCACTCTCACTCCCCACGTCCCATCAAACAAACCACACGACGGGTCCCTCGCCTCCTCAACAGCCATTGCGTCTTAATCCATGATCGGTGGCCTGTTTTAACGACAAGGATGCATTAAGACGGATTATGGCTCCTGGAGTCGGCGTGTTCCCAAGGTGCACTAAGACGACTATCCCTCCTGGAGTCGGCGTGATAACACGGTGTAGTTATCTTGGACATGATTCCCAGCCGCCGGCTCCCTGGAGTCGATCTCACTTGCCATGCACTTACCCACCCAACGCGTGGAGTCGGTGGAGAAGGTGACGGTCAACTCACGTGCTAACAACCCATCAGGTCAAAAGGATAAGACCAACGGGAACGTGAAAAAATAAATAACGCGGCACGATCCGAATATGCACGGTCTTTCTTTCTTGCTCCTATTTACCCTTGTCATTGAAGGTTAAAAACGTTCCATGCTATAAGTCCTCCTTTCATATACTTGGCTGCCATGCCTTGCTCAGCTGTCGAGATGTAGTGTTCTTTTGTACTCGTCATACGGGAGTCACGCAGACAATTCGCGGTCAAGTTATGGTAGTTTGTTCAATCGCAAGTCAGCCATCTTAACCATATCTCCTCCGGCTTCATCTTCCTTATCCCATCCCCATGGAACTTCGGATATGAAGTAAAACAAAAATGGCTGAATAACAAAATTATAATAGGGTTGATGGTTCAGTTTAAGGATCAGAAATTCCATCGTTCAAAAAAAATTAGGAGTTGAGATTCGTAGGTGGGCAGACGATTCGAGAGTTGTTCTTATCTGTGACGTGTTTTCTGTGCATCCAGCCCAGCCGACTCCCTGGAGTCGGCGAGATTGTCGTCCATTGAGATGGAGAAGCCCAGACACGTCGACTCCAGGGAGTCGGCGGGACTATCGTCCATTCAGACGGAGAAGCCCTAAACAATAATTTATGGTTCCCGTCTTAATGCACAGCCCGACCCCGCCGACTTTATGATTTCTTTCCTGCCGGCTTAAGGACGCACTCGCAGGCTAGGTGGCGCTGACCATGCGGGATTGTCCGGTTTGGTTGCCGGCTTCATTCACAGACAAACATGGGCATTCCCGATCGAAAGCGGAGACGTATTTCCGATCGTTATGACAATTGAAAGCTGCCTCTTCACGCCTCCGCGTTGATCAGTCTCGCCGGGTCCTGGAGTCGGTTGCAAGAACGTGCGCTTCTAGGTCCCGTGTTTCTCCCTTCTGTGATACCTTTGACCGTCCAACGCGTGGAGTCGGCCGAGTACGTGATGGCAAGGGACGCGCTGAAAACCCAGGAGGACGATTTTTTTTGGCTCAACAGGAACGTGGAAGAATACGTCGCGTCATGTCCAAACGTAAACGAGTGCAATGCGAAAAAGGAAGAACATATGTTTATTGAGTTTAAAGATAAATATTGTAGCCTACGGAAAAAAAGAACAAACATCACACTCCTCAGTAAATAGAGGAGATAAAGAACGCGTAGAAACTTAGCGAATTGCGGTTCATGTCGACTCCAAGGAGCCGGCACACTTTACCGATGCGGGACAACGGAAGGTATCACGAAGTTGTTCGCTTCACTGTTAAGATGTATGTTTCTGTTTCTGTTTCTCTATAGTCGGTGTGCCGCTGGAGTTGGCAAGAGTTCGTCAGTGATTTAAAGTCAAGAATAAATGTTGTGTCTGACCAGCAATGCGTTATTGCGATGTTCATACGTGTAGCTTGTCTGCCGACTTACAAGCGGCGTATACTTTGGTTCCTCACATGAAGGTCGTCTTCACAGCCATGTTCCATCACGGACTCTCGCTGACTCAACAGCCATGTTCGGCGTTTGTTTATTTTATTTTTGGTGGTAGATTCTTTCGTGCTTTTTTATAGACGACATGCTTAATCACGTAGCGGGGTTTCTGTCGTTTCGTAAGACTCTCTGGAGATGGGAGAGGATTCATGCGAGCCAAAATCGGCGGCTGGCCTTCTCCGTTTTGGTGCACATCGATTCCGCCGATTCCCTGGAGTCGGCGTGAACTGCGTTCCTATGGTAACTCAGTGGAAAAGAAAACTGACGTGATAGTACGTGCCGTTCAACATGAACAAATTCACGGGCCCACGGATTGACTGTTACAAAAAAAACGAAAAAGCATAATGTGTGTAGGTCGTCTTGGTTATCGCGCCGGTCTAGCATCTCTTCCACGTTTGGATACGTACAGAGTGATACTTGATTCGAGGTTATCTTTATCCGAATCTACCGAGGACGTACACCGAATCTCGGAGAAGGGCATGTACGAATAAGTAATCTCTCTTCCCAACCGAAATATGTAATTGTGTTGTTAACTGTGCTACTTCCGGAGCCAACGATATTGGCTTCTCCGTGTTCATGCACCATCCGTTCAAGCCGACTCCCTGGGGTCGGTGTCACCAGTCCAGCTTATTCGTCTTAATGTTTTTTCCGTCCTGTTAATTATTCTATTGGTCGCACGGTTGGCCTCAGCTATTCTGGATGGTCTGCTTGGGAAATTTTCAATCAGGCTCCTTCCTTGGGAAGCCTTGGATGGACATTCCTTCTTTGGAAAGCCTTGGAGCGGTTATCGATGTACAGCGCTACGTTTTTGGTGTTTCGGCAGTGAACGTACAGAGCAATACCGAATTCATTACGTATGTTCTGTATTTTAAGGCACATCTCTTTTTTGAGAATCCAAAAACGTTAGTGGGACAAAACTATTAATTTTGACGTCCTGGTTACACTTTTTGTGAATTGACTTATCACGACTTCACGATTGAGACGTCTGCTGTGCATGATAAAGATTTTGTTCTATCCACAGAGTTATGGACGAGTTTTCTAACGCCGTCTACATTCGGCACGTTGGAAATTGGGGTCTCCTGATGATCGTGGTTCCTTTCCGTCGTCCCCATCGTCCGAGGGTGTCGTCTCGCTGGAGTCGGCATGACCAGCGATTCGATATGGTCATTCGTGTATCCAGTTTCCGCCCCCTCCCCTACCCCCCAACCCTCTCGGTTGAACCCCTCACAACCAAAATATCACTTTTTCTGTACACCCCGCCGACTCCAGGATTCAGTCTTAAACTCTTAATGCACAACCCGACCCAGACGACTCCATGTTCCGTCTTAATGCACCCTCCGATTAAAGCCAACGATGCCCTTCTTTCACCTACTCTCTTCTCTTTTTATTAAGGAACTCGGAGAAGAAAATATAACAGATTACAAGACGAGGAACAGGGAGAAACACACGGTAAGAAAACACAACATAATTATAGCTGGATGGATCTTAGATAGAAGGTCATTAAACGGAATATGTGAAAGTAGGGTAGAGCTCGAGGAAATTACTTAAGATTGCACTTTTGATCAATGCATCGCGCTAGATCAAATATAATTGTGAAAATATGAAAAACACACCACGTTTCCTTCGAACCATTTTCCTTGCATATACTGCGCCAGTTGCCAGAACAAGCAGATGTCACGCAAATGCAGACAAGCAAGTCTTTCTGCTTCGTTTGGTGCGACTGTTTTTCGTCTCCCTTGTGTTGTTTTCCGAATTAGGCGTATTGTTGCTACCGTCTTCAATTCGCCTCCTTCCTGCTGCTCTTCGAATCAAGTCAGTTGCTGACATGCAATAAACAAATTCATGAGATAAAAGATAGATATGTGAACGCACGGTTTAAACATCAGTGATGCTCCTGACCTGGTTCCATGGTGTATGGATATAAAGTGCATGATGTTTTTTGAAGCCATAATTTTTTCCACAGCAAATTAATGACATCCAATTGGAACACTCCTTCTTTGGATCGTATAACCACTATAGTTCTGTCCTCAAACGAGCAGAGTATCTTTACAGGATATTTCCAGTTATAAGGAAATGATGTATCAAGCGCAAAGAGAGTTGTCAGGTCAATATTTCTGTGAAGTGACCATGTATGAACATGTGTTGACGATCTTGCACTACACCAGGTCTGTAGAGTGAAACCTCTGACGATTGCGAGGCCAACAGTTTCATTATGGCCCTTGATGATATGAAGATTGCGCCCGTGGATATCATGTGTTTCCTCAGGGCATTCAACATAATACAGGTCCTTCATCATGGTGTTAAAGGCAATGATATAGTTGGATTTCGTTGGCCAGTACAAGATATCCCCTACGAGAGTTGCCGGCCTGCCGTTGGTCTCTGCGATCCTTGCAGTATGTGCAGTCCAATTTTCCCATGCTCCTAATTCTGTTGAGTATCTCTCGACCGTTGTGAAGTTAAGATTTATGTTGGTTGATATCCAGACAACCCAGAAATTGCTTAAATGAGGACAGTATGTATAGGCTTCAGCTCGATTTCTCGACCGGAGGATTGTGTCGTTCAGAAGCTCATCTTTGCTATGACATCTTGGATTTACTATCGGTGTTTCAGTGTCTTTGATTGGATCCCAGATAATTAATGATTTGTGTCCAATACTTTGACTAAGTAGCACTTGACCATCGCGGCATGCTAGGACGTATATTCGACAATTGCTGCTCGACAGTCTTAATGTTTCCAGGGTTGGTGGGTCCAGATTATGTTTTGTCAAGAACCGTTTGTCCTCCGAGCTGTTGGTGAAGAATCCTAACAACGGAACTCCTCCATTGTAAGTCAGTGTTAGCTTTCTGAAATCGTTGCTTTCCGTGTATCGCCTAAATTTTCTACAGGCGGCTGACACTGTTAGAAACGCGTGTGGATGCGGAGGAACCCTGACAATGATTTCAGACAGTAGCTCGTCCGGTAGTTCGTTGATGCTTCGACTGAAACTGGTAGGATCAGAACCCATTTCCTAATAATAAGAATCAGACGAGAGGGGGATTAGTTCATTTATGGCGATGATCGTCAGCTACGAAGAGCCGCGTGCAATATACGTTACCTTTGTCTGAATGCGTCCCCTTTTTGGTAGTCATAAGGCGATAGAGGTCTTGATGCAGGGGAGGCTTTCGCACGGTGAATGGAACATGTGATGCTAAGGGTTGAATTAGGATCTATGTTGAAGAGTTTGATGCTATTAAATAGGTCTAACTTGTGTTAGAAGGGGTGAGGATCATGACGAATAGCGCTAGCTGACCTTTTATCGGTTTGGCGATGGTTTAATGGCCCGGTAGTCCGTGTATTCCTTAGGTAGTGGAGTTGTGCCGGCTTCAGGGTATGAGTTCAAGTGGCAGTGCTTCGTTTTCGGGTCGTTTCAGCGACAGACGGTTCGTTTGCTGGCTTCATCTTCGTTGGCTTTGTTTGTATCCACGGTGCTGTGACGATGATCATTAAGCCGGATATGGTAAGGTGGAAACTAATGTTTACTCTACAATTTACAGTTCTGTCTTTACGTTTGGAGAACAGATATTTCGTGATGCTTCTCATTCGTTCAAACTTCTGTTAGCCGGACGAACGGATTCGGCGAACACGCGACTGTGATGGTGATCTGAAACCGTGGTAGTACATGTTTTGTTATTGCAAACGGTTCATAATTATCCGTGTGCCATCACGGTTGCACGTATACTGGATGTCTTGATTTGAATTAAGTGATCGTGTGGCGTAAATTGACCGTCCCAACGAGTCATCGTCATTAATGTAAGCAATGTGTCTTTCTACGTTGGTATTTTATAGCATGTGCGTGTCGAGCACCATTAACCATTTGGCTTTTTATGTCCTTCTCGTCCACCTCATGCTATTTGTATTTTCCGATCTCTCTCCACTTTCGTTCTCCTTTGTTTGTTCTCCTCCTCGCAATGGCGCGTAGAGCTGGTCGACGCCACAAGGGTTACCTCAAGAAGGCGGAGGCGATGGTCTTTGCCAAGAATAGCATTCTCGTGCCCCCGCGCATGCATTTACCCACTGGATGGTGCATTAGCGCGGGTGGGCTCGCTGTGTCGCCGGTTCCGACTGGCAGCGCATTGTCCAAGATGATTGATCGGAGGCGTGAGGTTCTGACGAAGGAACAACGCCAAGACCCTGCCTACAGTGCTGACAGCGATACCTGGATTGCAGTCTTTTTGCTTGAGCGGCAACAGGTAGTTGCGCGTTATCTTGGGCCTCATCGGCCTTCAAATGGTCGCGAGAGGTGCGATTGGTGGAGTACGCATGATTTGGATGACGTTCTGGCGGCGAGCGGGTACCAGACGTCAGTCCTTTGGCGAACGTCGCCAGTGCCATCATCATTCTCTTCTTCGTCGAGCTGTTTGGCGTTAGCGGGAAGGGTTGACGTAATGGAAGAACTAGATATGGTTGTCCTCTCGCATTCTTGGTCGACGCGGGACAGCGCTGTGCCTGTTGAGAAGATCTCGCCATTCCATTCTTCTCCTGAAAAGGGGATGGAAGGGCAACCGGCTGATATGAAAGTTAGTGTGGAGACGCAGAAAGAGGATGAGCCGTCTTATCTGCCGACTCACGGTGTAACAACATCTTTGGATTGTTCGGGTTATGCCTTCGATCCGACGTTCACGTCCGATGTTCCCGACTCGGTTGACGTTGGGTGGTTGGGTAGCGATGCTTACACGTGCGGCTGGTCTTCGGAGAATCAATGTGTCCTTGCGACTGATGATTACGTCGTCGAACAGGACTATGAAGTAATCAACGTGCATAGGGGCGACTCCTTATGCGACATTGACGTGGAAGGCGAGCTGGTTGACTTCTCGGTGTTCGAACGTTATGATTGGAGGTAGAGTGAGGTCATCAGGAGATAGATGTTCGTGGCTTAAGTTTTTCCTTGGTGCTTGCATGTCGTTTACTGGCTGGAAATTGTTTGTTCACCCCTTACTTATTACCATTGTTTGTGCCATGTCATCAATAAAGGGCTTGGGGCATCGTGTGTCAAGACGTACCGCAGCAGAGTTTAAGCGCCGAGCCGGCGTTCCTGCGAAACTTTTGACTCAGCTGGCGTACCAGTCCTCCTCGAGGATCCCGTCTGTAGTTTTCAAAGCGTATCCATGACGTCTTCTGATACATATAGACCCTCTGCGTTGATCTGTGCCCGAACTTACATGTCGATATAATTATTTAAACCCGTTGATTATTAGCATTGTGTATGGCGTGTTGTCAAAACAGGGCTCGGGGGGTCGTGCGCCAAGGCGTACCCCTAAATCTAGTTCATATGAATACCGGGGCTTGAACCCCTCTCTATCCATGCGGTCATAGGTTCTCTCTTTTGCCCAAATGTACAAGGTTCACAAAGGATACCTCCTTCGCTTCAAGATTGATGGCGAGTTTTGTCAGTTCTGTGTTTTTTTGCATGCTCGCGGTGTGTGCTCTTGTTTTCCTGTTCTTGCCGTGTGTTCTTGTCCGTGATGGTGTTGGAGATGTGTTTGTTCTTTTCGTTTGTCTTTGTTTGTTTTTTATTCTTTTTTTGTTATGCAGGAACCCAAGCATGACATCGTGGCAGCAGCGGACACACAGTTTCGAGTTCATGTTGATTCTGTACAACGCTATTAGGAGCCGTCTCCTGCTCCCGCTCCCGGAGGCATCTGGGAAGAAGGTCGGCATTCTACCGCCGGCACATTCTACCTCGCCATGATGATTGCGCGAATGGTAGGTGGCGGTGAAATCCATCGTAGATTTCGTCGCCACTTACCTACTCTTTGGTTGTACACTGCATAATATACCTTTTTAGCTAGGAGTGTCCTGTACAGTGTCTGTATGGAGTGTATATGTTTCTGGTTGGGAGTCGTTCTTTTTTTGGCTTTCAATCCTTTTCGTAGGAGAACGTTGGCTGGCAGACGGATGGGCCGACTTTCGTTCCTCATCCGTCTGTTTTCAGTCGGCTCGCCGTCTGTTCGCTTACGTGTTCTGTTATCGTACAGCTGTTGGGCAGTACGCATTTTTCTGCCGACTGGAATCGCGCGGTGTTGACGCGTAACGTCGACTGTGATGAGTTGAGCAATCAAAGACGTGTAACACACGGGAGCGGATCACGCGTGCGCAGAGAATACTCTGGAGCAATATGTGTGCGCATTCGTGGACACGCAATGGTCAGATCGAATGACACGAGCCAACACGTAGCAAGCATGACGTCGTCGCGCGCGTTTTTCTGCCGGCTGGCATCGCGCGCACTTGGCGCGTAACGTCGACTGTGATGAGCTGAGCAATCAAAGACGTGTAGCACGCGGGAGCGGATCACGAGTGCACAGAGAATGCTCTGCAGCAATACGTATGCGCATTCGTGGACACGCAATGGTCAGCTGGCATGACACAGGCCAACACGTAGCAAGCATGACGTCGTCGCGCCACCCAGTCATTTTCTGTTGTTGGCGTGCTTTTTTGCGTCTGTGCTTGTGTCTTCCGCTTATCGCTGGAAGTCTCTCTGATGGATGAGTGTTGCTTTGGTTACGGATGGGCTTTCTTCTCTGGCTCGGAGTCAACCATGTTCTTGCGCTTTAGATGTGTCTGAGTTAGAGTACTTCTTTGTATCTGAGTTGCAGTCAGTCGGCAATCGTTCTTCTGTGAGTCCTCCTTGGTTGATTGTCAATTCGCCGTCAGTCCTTCTCTGGACTTACGAGATACTCCGATGTGCACTTCGTGGTTTTGAGGGTTCCGATTAACTTTTCTGGATGCGTGACGCGTGGATGGAACTCGATTTTCGCCCCGTGGCTCTCAAGGGACACGTGTTGGGACACGTCTCGGCCTTTGGAAGATGGCCGAACCGCCGACCTCGCGTGGCCCCGTCCGCCGGGCCTCTCGAGGGACATGGTTATGTTCGAGCGATGACAGTCTTAAAGTGACGTCACGGTAGGTTTAGTCCACATTCGCTTCCTATCTCGGTATTATACCCTGCTTACCTCATTAGAAAGGCGAAAGCCAGCTCACGACTGAACTCATACAAGAATACATCAAACTAGGTCGAAATGAACCTGTTATGCCGCGCTAAACCGTTTTGAATGACAACGTCACCTACTATCAAGAGGAAACATGAATGTAGACCATAATTTTTATCTCTACACCTACTCCTCCTCCTCTTCCTCTTCCTTCTGTTCGGTAGGTTGGTAACATTTGCACGTGACGATGTTGCACGTGATGATGTTCATCGTCACGTGCGTTACCGTGTGTCAAGTTTGGCGCTTCTCCAGAGCTAAATGTCATTTCGTCGGGAGTCGTCTTTATATTTTCTGTCAGCCTGCATTTTTCTTTGAACGATGACAGTGTAGCCTGGGCGTGTTGTCCTGTTAGTCGTCTCTATACGTTTGGGATGATATGTCTTGCTTCCGTGCGGTCTCGGAACAGGGGTGTTGTTTTGTTCAGCCTGGCTGGCTTATTAGTCGGCTATCTGTGTCCGCGGGTCTTTCTGTGGTGTTTTGTGCTGCGTTTGGTTTCTTTAGGTCTCTAAGATGGTAACGTGTGTGCATGATGACGTTTTTCCTATGTGTCTTACCGTGCGTAAAGTTCACCGTCTCTCGATAGGTAGGCGTTAATTAGTCTGGAGTCGTCTTTATATAGTGTAGCCTGGGCGTGTTGTCCTGTTAGTCGTCTCTATACATTTGGGATGATATGTCTTGTTTTCGTGCGGTCTCGGAACAGGGGTGTTGTTCTGTCCAGCCTGGCTGGCTTATTGTCGTCTATCTGTATTCGCGGGTCTTTGTGTGGTGTTTTCTGCTGCGTTTGGTTTCTTTAGGTCTGTAAGATGGTAACGTGTGTGCCTGATGACGTTTTTTCTCTATGCCTTACCGTGCGTAAAGTTCGGCGTCTCTCGATAGGTAGGCGTTAGTTAGTCTGGAGTCGTCTTTATATTTTTTGTCAGTCGGCACGTGCCTCTGAACCATGGCAGTGGATCCCGGGCGTGTTGTCC
This sequence comes from Poa pratensis, assembly GCA_947311845.1. NCBI lineage: Eukaryota > Viridiplantae > Streptophyta > Magnoliopsida > Poales > Poaceae > Poa > Poa pratensis. The sequence goes on along the minus strand of CAMZMU010000121.1, from coordinate 2,934,682 downwards.
TGTCTGTCGTTTTTATACGCCTGTGATGATGTGCTCTGTCTCCGTGCGGTGTCGGAACAGGCGTGTTATCTTGTCAAGCTTGGTTGGCTTATCAGTCGGCTGTGCTGCGTTCCTTGGTAATGTAGGTACGGAAATTTTCATACGCCTTTGATGTTATGCCCAGTCTTTGTGCCGTCTGAGAACAGGCGTGTTGTCCTGTCGAGCCTGGTTGGCTTATCAGTCAAATGTCTTTGTTCACGGGTCTTCGTGTTTTGTTATGTGCTGCGTTGTTTCTAAACCATGTGCAGTGGAGCTCGGGGGTGTTGCCCTGTGAGTCATCCTTATGCGTCTGTGATGATATGCCCTGTCTCCTTGCGGTTTCCGATGAGGCGTGTTGTCCTGTCGAGCTTGGTTGGCTTATCAGTCGGCTTTGTGTGTTTGCGGGTTTTCGTGTTGGGTTCTGTGCTGGGTTCCTTGCTAATGTAGATACGGAATTCTTTATATGCCTTTGATGCTATGAGTTGTCTGCGTGCGGTGTCGGGACAGGCGTGTTGTCTTGTTGAGCCTTACTGGCTTATTAGTCGATTGTCTTTGTTCGCGGGTGTTTGTGTTGGGTTATGTGCTGCGTTCTGGATAATGTAGATATGGAATCCGGTGCTGCTATGTGCTTCGTATCGATGACAGTAAAGCTCAGACTTGTGCTATGCTTGTGATGTTATTTCATGTCTTCGTGTTGTCTCGGAACAGGTCTATTGTTCTGTCGAGTCTGGCTGGTATGTTAGTCGGATATTTGTGTTCGCGGGTGTTTGTGTTTGTTTGTTGTTTTTCGTGCTATGTGGATACAATATCTGGTGCCTGAAATTGGAGAGTGTTAGCTGTTGTTTCTGTGAGTTTATCGTTTAGTGTTGTTTTCATTAGTTTAGGTTTTTACATATGTATCACATAGACATGATGCCATTTACAAGATAGCTGTTTATTATGTGAACAGGAGGTTGGTAAGATCTTGGTACAACAATGAGCAGTTTAGTGGTTTTTCGTGCTATGTGGATACAATATTTGGTGCCTGAAATTGGAGAGTGTTAGCTGTTGTTTCTGTGAGTTTATCGTTCAGTGTTGTTTTCATTAGTTTAGGTTTTTACATATGTAGCAGATACACATGATGCCATTTACAAGATAGCTGTTTATTATGTGAACAGGAGGTTGGTAAGACCTTCGTACAACAATGAGCAGTTTAGTGGCTAGCTACGACTTGCTGAAGACAGAAACGGTAATTTTTACAAAAGAACACAGAGCAGTGGTCCTTTATGCAGGTCGGTTTCTTGTACGACTCTGCTAAAACAACGAGCAGGGTAGTAGTTTGCCATTTCTTACAAAAGGTGCACACATCGGTATTTACAAAATAGTAGTTCCATATGTGGATGGGGGTTAGCTAAGGTTTAGCTAGAGGAACTCGATTAGGCGGAGAGGCTGCCTGCTGCTGATTTGGTGGGTTTCTTCGAGGATTCTCTTCACGGTGTTTAGATCGGAGAGGGCTCTTTCTTTCTCGTGCATCAGTGTCCACATGGCGGTTTTGATGGCCCTTAGTTCTTCGTTCTGTGCTGCCAGCTGTGACTGGAGGCTGAGGTACATTTCGACGAGGGAATCCTGGCTTGATGTCTTAGCGTCGGAGCCGGCTAAATCCACTGTTCCTGTCTTGCTGACGAAATGCTGGGGACATTTCTGTAGAGGGGAGAAACCAGAGGTAAGTACATGGGAGTAGTTAAGGAGGAAAATTGGCTAGATTCATGGTGATTTACCTCGCTTGGCTGAGGAACGGTCTGGGAAGCTGTGTTCAAAGACATCTTCGTTTTGGTGGGGGAGTCGTCTTTGCGGGAAAGAAAACTGTCAAGGAGGCTAGGATTGAAGGAACGGAGATAGTCGAGAAGAAGGAGACCGAATGAGGAAAAAAATACAATGGGCATATTCAGAAACAGGGGAGGTTCGGTTGGGTTTACCTGCTACTATTGCCCGTTGGCAGTGACGAACTTGTGATAATCGCTGTTGGAGCGGCGCTTCCGGCAGAGGTCGCGCAGTTGAAGGCTGGTAGGGCTAGAGTAACGCTGAGATGAGAGGTTTGTTGGGCTTCTCGAAGCTTTGCTCTCTTGTTAGCCTCCGCCTGTTTCGTTGACGTTGGTCTTCTGAAGTATAACTTGTTGGTGTTCATCTTCTCTTACTTTGCTGAGTTCGATTGATGGTGCGAAGAGCTGTGTGGGTGGGGAGGGATGCAGAGGAGTGAGGAGAAGTGAGTCTGTGGCTGTTGTTCTTGGTTGTTATAAGGGAAATGTGGGGGGTCTTTTCTTTCGAAATCGCTGTGTGGTTTCACTTCTTGCCAATCAATTTCGATTTTAGTTTACAAGCCAAATGGTCGCCGGAATCGCCGGCGGCGACCATTTTCGCGGCGGCGGGCTGCGAGGACGGCGGCGAAGATTCCGGCGAAGCCGCGGCGTCCCGGCAAGCGAGAGTGGGCGAGGAAGTGGAGGGTGCGACGGCGGAGGCTCCCGTATGCTCAGATCTGGGCGGGGAGGCGCGTAGCGGCATGCCGGCGCGTCGGCGGCGCCGCCGAGCTCCGGCCGCGCACGAGGAGAGAGAAGGAGGAGAGGGATTATGCGGGCGTTTTGCAGAAAAGTCCGCGCAGTTTTGCATATTTTCGAATAAGTCCTTCGCAGTGCTAGGAGCTGGACTGCGGGTTTGCTTCTGGAAATCACGGGTTCTTTTTTGTAAATTTGACTGCGCCAAAAAGCGTGCGCGCGCTGTGATTGGTAGAAATCCCCCAGCTACAGTACTACTGTAGCTCGCACGAATTTTAAAGAAATCTGGGCCGTCTGTTGCGCTGATCGAACGGCGGCTGTTTTCCGGGTGACGTGAAATCATTTACGTAAATGAAAAAAGTCTGACAGGTGGGCCCGCGGTGACGCCGCTGACGTCACACGCCGGTGGAGACGCGGCCGTACTGCTCCGCCGCTGTGCTCCGCCGCGCTCGAGCAGCTGCGTGCTCGCGCGGGGCTCGGAGCGTGCGGATCTGCGCGAGGCTGTCGAGGCGAGCCGGACGGGCGGCGCGGCAAGCCAAATGGTCGCCGGAATCGCCGGCGGCGACCATTTTCGCGGCGGTGGGCTGCGAGGACGGCGGCGAAGATTCCGGCGAAGCCGCGGCGTCCCGGCAAGCGAGAGTGGGCGAGGAAGTGGAGGGTGCGACGGCGGAGGCTCCCGTATGCTCAGATCTGGGCGGGGAGGCACGTAGCGGCGTGCCGGCGCGTCGGCGGCGCCGCCGAGCTCCGGCCGCGCGCGAGGAGAGAGAAGGAGAGGGATTATGCGGGGCGTTTTGCAGAAAAGTCCGCGCAGTTTTGCATATTTTCGAATAAGTCCTTCGCAGTGCTAGGAGCTGGACTGCGGGTTTGCTTCTGGAAATCACGGGTTCTTTTTTGTAAATTTGACTGCGCCAAAAAGCATGCGCGCGCGGTAATTGGTAGAAATCCCCCAGCTACAGTACTACTGTAGCTCGCACGAATTTTAAAGAAATCTGGGCCGTCTGTTGCGCTGATCGAACGGCGACTGTTTTCCGGATGACGTGGATGCTTAAACTGAAGCTGATTTCTTCCTACTTTTTTATATATAGGGGAATGCGCCATCATCACGATGTCAGGTGTGTGTATTGTACCGAGGCGTTCGCGTGTCTGGTCGTCTTCGCTGGATGTACTTGGACGCTCAGGGTGCATGTGCTGTGATTATTGATAGTCCTTTTTGATTTACGACCAGTCGGCTTGACGGCTTCCGTCTAGAGAGATAACCCGTCGCACACAGTACACTGGGTTGATCGGATTATCACTGTGTTATATAGGTATTATTATGCTATTCGTTGTTTGCCAAAATGGGTATGTAGGTATTTTGTTCTTTTCTACAATTAGGGTCAAGGGTCGCCACTCCTGGAGTCGTTTCTCTCGAATTAACCCCTGCGAGTGTTGGCAATATTAGTTAGTACCTCGCTTTGACTTACTGGTATAATGACAGTCTCTGGGGTTGCTGCCGAACAGGCCCTAATGGGCCTATGATTAAATTTCTTGTAGAAGCAAGACTGTGGGGATATCTGTTATGACAGGTGAGTGTGTTTACGGACGAGTATGGTATGTAAGCGGAACTGGTAAGGGATATTGTAAAGCCAGTTAGCACCGTATTCGCAGCGTCTTCAGAGTCGTTGTCGTCGTCTTTTCTGCTCGCCACCGTTGTGATACTCTAAAGACGAAGCAATTCCAGGTCGAGAAGAAGTACGACTCCAGTAGTGATTTGGCTTTCACATTTTTTTTTTGAAATCGATTTGGCTTTCACATTTGTAACCGAGCATTTTTCGAAAATAGGAATGCCTGTTCACTAAACTAACGTTCTGGCGTTAGACTGTTATTATTGTCCCACGAATGTATGCTCTCACAGACAAGTCATGGCTTGCGCTATTGTGGGTCGTAATGGGCTTAGACTTATAATCACTGCGATTGAAAAACTGAACCAATACGGTTAAGTTGGTTGTATTTTTTTTTTTTGAGAGTAAGTTGGTTGTATTATTGCAATTGTTCATAGTGGTTGGTGACGTGGTCGGCCTAGCGCAGCGTAACCGCCGTGCCGATTTTTGCTAGTTTACATAAAACGGTTCAAACCAAATTCCATCTTGACCTGCCTGGGATTGGTCAAAGACACAAGCGCCGCGCCACCTCCGGAAAGGACCAAAACCCTGGAGCCGCAAAAGAGCGGGAAGGAAACCGAGAATCCCAAATCGCCGAAATGGAGGGGCAGCCTGCCGCCGCCGATTCCTCCTCCTCCGCCGCCAGCCCGGCGAACTGGAGGAAGGAGGTGGACGAGCGGCTCCGGCGGCTCCACTCCCTCCTCTTCGGCGCCGACGCCGCGCTCGAGCGCGGGGACTCCGCGGCGGCGCAGGCGCTCGCGCTCCGCCTCCTCGGCTTCCTCGATTCCCAGACCCTCTCCACCGACGCGGGTCCCGAAGCCGCCTTCGTCGCGCCCATCCGCGCCGCAGCCTCTTCCCGTCTCGCCGCCGCCTCCCGCGCCCGCGCGCCCGAATCGGACCGGTACTAAACCTACCCGGCGCTAACTCCCGGTTTTGCGTCTGATTCATTCAGTACGGTGTTTCACGTGGCTTACTTCATGGTAGAGGTAGACGCGAGGATTCGGATCTCTTACTGACGATGCTGCTCGACCGGTATAGCTCAGTTTCTGTTACTTAGATCCACTAAATGTGGTGGTTACCTTTAGGAATCTGTAGGATTTGAGGGGATTTCTATGCACATCGTTGGAGAATGCAATGACTGATGATGTGGTAGTTTGCCGACCAAAATGAATTTGTTTCCTCTTGCATGCGCAGATTTTATTTATTTATTTAATGCATATGCAGTAGGATACTCTTCTACCATTTCCTCCCTAAAAAAGGCTAATGAAGCATAAACATCTCAACTGTGATCCTGATTTATGTGTTTTTAGGGTTCTCTAGACCATGCCTTTTTGTTCCAAATACCATTACGTAACACGTGGTAAAGTATAGTCATAGCCAGGTAATAGTAGTAAGATATACATTGCAATTTATTGGCATGGAAACATATGGACCTGGAAGAGTAACTGCCATTCTACTCCCAGCGCCACGACCTGCTTTATAGAGATCCAGGAGTAAGGGTGAATTCACGATTAATGTGCAAGATGTTTAGCTACTCAACTCTATGATGGTCGATTTGTTCAGAGGGGTTCACTATGTGTGATACATCGACTCTCTGTCGAGGAGAACTTCTGTGGCGGTGTGCTTCTCATTACTGAGTAGGGCTTCTGTGACAAGCGAAAAATACCACGGTGATTGCGCTGAAAATTGCCTTTTCTATAACCTCCAGAGGGGAAGCTGCAGATCCTTCCACCCCCTGTCAGAATTTGTTATCTGAAACCAGAGCCATTAAACCTTCAGGGTGACTCCCCAACTGACTTAGGTCTGGTATCCCAAGTCCACTAACTTGTTTTGGCATGCAAAGGATAAAAGCCTCTGAAAATCTTCCATTAGAACTCTGTCATTCCATTTATCTTTCCAAAATAGCACAAAATCCCTAGAGTTGACCAAGCAATCAGAAATCCTCGATAGATAAGACTTAAAATCATAATATATTGCCTGAAGAGCCACAAGAGGGTGCCTGATATGGAACAATTTCGGGATCCTTTGGTTACCTTAAGTAAAGAAAGAAACTGATACAGGTGCACATGGGAGTCCAAACCTAATGCTGTTAGATGAAATGATGAATATGGTTTTCCTTTTTTTTTGTATGAATATTTTTTTTCTTTCCCTCGAGTACAAGGGGCAATAAGGTTACTTCTCTTCTTTTTTTATGATGAATATCTATGTTATAACTCGGGCCCATTCCGATGGATGGCTGGTGTTCTCTTTCCTTATTAATCAGGAATTTCTTATGAGCGTGCAACATGTATCTTTCCTTCAAGTATGGGACAATGGGATTAATTCTTTTTCTACAGTGGATCTCCATTGTTATAATTCCAGCCCACTCCGATGCACGGCTAGATATTTTCCTTTTCCCCCTAATTAACATGGAAATTTTAGGTAGCATTTAACTAGTGCAGTAATATATTTAATTATTTATGCTGCTATGCTAGAGAACGTTCATATCCTCTAGGAAATTATTTGAGTAGTTGAATATGTTCAAAATGCTACAGGTGCCAAAACTGAGGGGAGGTAGTAGGTATGTGTTCTTCGTAGCATTGTTCAAAGGTGATAAACGAATAACTTTAGCATGTGTGCTCTACTTTTAGAAGATAAATGAATAACTAGCATGCATGCTCTAGTTTTGCTCCACATAACATGCCCCTCGCCTACTGAAATACATTCATTTCTTACTTGTGCTTGTTATTTATGTCTGAAAGAACACAAAATGCCAAGCTGACGCCTCTGAAAAATTGCCCAAGTGTTAATTCATTTTAAGCTAAATACCCTCAGACCGTTCCATTGTATAATCCTTACAAAGATCGGCATGTGCTGGATACATCTATAATTGTTCTTGGATCACCGCCTTTGTTTCATATTTATGTGTCCATCAGTGAGGATAGAGGTGTTGGCGTATAGCGTGTTGCAGACATTATAGAGCATTGCTAAATCATATAAGTTTCAAACGAAGCACCGACTGTTAGAGTTTACCAGGTTGTGCTACAATTTCTTCTTGGTTTTAGCTTCATCTGCAATGGTCTCAGCAACATCATTCCATAGATATAAGATAGGGAGTAGCAAATATTATCAGAGCCGGGACTTCTGAAAATTAAGTTTTATTCTGTGCTGATTAAGATAAAATAATATATCACTTTGAAATTATTAAGAAGTTTGTTGGCTTTATCGGGAATTGTGCATTTAACTATATTTACTATTTCTGCCATGCTTTCTTCGGGAAAATTCAAGTTTATAATCTGAGGCATGCTGTCTTGAACATATTCCTCAATTTGGCATCAATCCTTACTTTGGATGTTTTTTGAACTCAGTGCAGTGTTTGAGCTCGCAAAAAAAGATCTTGGTTGTGTTTTTACAAAGCAAGGAGACGTCAACATTGAAAAGATCAAGCGGTCAAAGTATTTTCAGGTTCTTCATCAGAAATCCAGTCGAAATGCTGCTGATCAGCTGGTATGATCTAGTTTATGTTATTCTTGAAGTGATTCCGCTTCCTCACTAAAATGACTCTTTTCACATTCTCTACCTTGCTTCACCTTTTCTTTTGGGGGCATCCAGACATTGCCCTTTTTTGGTTAAATTCTTTTTAATGTACAAGTTTTCTGAAGGTCTTTACCTATTTTGGAATGTATTACTTTGACTTAAATCACTGCTTGAAAAGTCTATATACATGCTTATTATTTACAAATACTGGAGTTTGCCTGCTAACTTTTGTTGCCACTTTCTCCTTGGCATGCATTGAAATTCAAAAGAACGCAGCTTGCCAAGAGTTCACAGTTCAAGGGGGTTCACATATTGAGGAAAACCCAGCTGACCTAGAAAACGAGGAACTTAGCATCAGGGCTTCAAAATTAATGACACAAACAAAAATAACGTCGTTGTATAGCAGCAAGTTCTTGAAGGCAAATAGTTTGTCAGAGAAGAATATGTTCAAATCAGAGGGGAACGTGTCTAAAGAGTTTGCTTGTGTTGAAAATGAGATCAGAACAAATCAAGATAACAAGCATCCTGTTTATCTGAGGGTTGAAGAGGATGAGAAACACTGTGGGTCATTGCAGAATCCAAAACGAAAGCATACAGGGTTCCGAAGTCCAATATGTGAACGTACAAATTCTCCATCAAGCAACGATGAAGCTGATGCTCCTGCAAATGGGTTTGTGACTGCCAGGATAAAGTTGGTACGTGCACTTGTCAAATTGTGTACTTTTTAGCTGTGCTGCCACTTGGTTCAATTTTTCCAATTCCCCGTTTGATAAATATTTTAGACGATTTTTCAATGTTTTCCCAAGAAAAATGCACAGATCATATATCACTTAAAGTTTACAAAAGGTAGATGCAGATTTTCACCATTCAGTTTAACTGTTTAGAGGAATTTTTCTACGTTCCTCCAAGAAGAGTGCACATGTAATAGATTACCTATGGTCTATAATAGGTGCTGCAGATTTTCACCATCCAGCTTAACTTAACGACTCCAGTCTCCTCAGTTGTTCATCGAGACTTCGTTAGTGTTTGGCTTGTGCACAGTGCATAATTTTGAGTATGAGCAACTTTCTTTGTTTGGTTCTACTTTTAAGCGCTAGTACTCAAATCCTTAGAACCTAGTATGAACCTAGGCTCATAAATTTTTCTCAGAAAATTAACCTAGGTTCATAGAATCTTTTCCCCTACTTAGACACGCTGACAACTAAATTCAAATTGACATGGACACACTTAAAGAAAGCGTCCTGAGTAGGGATGCCTAATAGACCACCAACACATGAGGATGCGTAATAGACTAGTGATACATGTGGAGTATGGACTCTACTTAACTAATCCACTTGCTGGTCACTGCTACTAGTATTTGCTGCAAACGCCTGAATCTCCTGATACATGCTGGCCCATGTTGCCACATGTACTCAGTTCTGCCATTTTCTGGTGTTCTCCCCACATACGCCCGACGCTACTGCCATGATGCTAGATGCTCTTGAGGCACGGACCCACACCCACAACAATGCTCATATGGTATCACTATATTTTTTGCCTGAAAACACTTTTATTCTATTAAATCCATACATTGCAACGGTAGTTATAGGCTTATACTCGCTTTGATTAAAGTTCAACACATATGTACTTGTTGCAACCAGTGAATTCCTTTTGCTTTGTAGGCGATGGATTCTGTGCAAAAACATGGGCATAATGGTCACCAAGGTGCTTCTGTATCTCCACAATGTGATAATAACCTTAGTACAAGGAATTATGGTGCGAGGCCAATCTTGAACTCTCGTCGTGGACCACGTGGTAATTTTGTCCCTCCTATCCGAAACAACGGAGGATCCGCTACAATCAACTCACGCGTTACTGGGAAGAATGATGATTCCATGGAAGATTCAACAAAAAAATGGTCTGTAATTCAAATTAATTGTCTGGTACCATTCAAACTCATCTTATCACATGTGACAATTTAGTTTTTGTGTATAAATAAGTGTTATACACCCTCAGTTTTAGATCTGCGACAATTTAGTTTTTGTGTATAAATAAGTGTTATACACCCTCAGTTTTAGATCTGCTTAACCTTCCTTAATATTTAGCATATGCACATCTTACACTTCTTGTTTTTTCTTGGTGGCTTACACTATCGGCATTTACTACAACAGATTTATTGTATTTTTTGAATAGCTTTGCATTTAGAACCTAATTACAGTGACATTGTTCCAGTGCATTGAAGGTCAATGTAAATTATCGTATGCCAATATCAACGTTCCCTTAACAAGTTCAGAAGAGGTTAACAATTTGAACAGGTGGACCCAGTAACAGTGAGATGTACCAAGAACTATAGACTGTTAGCAAGTACAGTATGTTCGAAGTTTGACCATTAGTAAAGCTAATTCTGAACTACTGATGGCAAACTTAGTGATGGGCTGTTAGGATCTCGTGATAAGTTAATTTAAGTAAGAAAAAAAGCAAGCATCTGGAATGCTGAACTATATCTAGTGAGTTTATTTGCCATTTTAGCGTCTGGTTTCTTGCTTGGTGATGGTAAAAAATAGTATCTCGTGGAATACTCCGTATGTCCTCAGATATCAACCATTTCCCTGTGTCAAGCAAAATGGCGTTGATCCCCTCCCTTTCCTAGCGATGACCCCCTTGAACTGGGAATCGCTACCATGCACCTCTAAAGTTAATTGGCATAATTATCATGAGCATGCAAATCACTATTACAGTTTCTTGCTACTAAGTGTATTCTGCTTTAAGTTCTATGTTACCAATATGGATTTCACATGCATGGGTAGCATTAAAAATATACGTGCATGGTCATTATATTGGTGGTGCTTGCATACATACTTAGTAATATTTTTCACCACCATCAGTTTGGAAATGCTTTGTGGCCCTGATGGTGAGCTTCCTGAGAAGCTGAGGAATCTGGAACCTCGCCTTATTGAGCACATTAGCAACGAAATAATGGATAAAGATCCCAATGTTCGCTGGGATGACATAGGTTGGTACACATTGCCTTTTAGTTCTTCGGAATTTCTATGTCTCGTGTAACTAATTCATCCCAATCCACAATAGCTGGTTTACAACATGCAAAGAAGTGTGTGACAGAGATGGTTATTTATCCCCTACTACGTCCAGACATCTTTCATGGTTGTCGGTCTCCTGGAAGAGGTCTACTACTATTTGGACCTCCTGTGGGTATTTTATCTCATCTGGCTCTGTTGTGCCTACCCTTTTTTCTTAACGTTAATGTCTGCACGATTATTTACACAGGGGACAGGCAAAACCATGATCGGAAAAGCGATAGCTGGCGAAGCCAAGGCAACATTCTTCTACATATCTGCAAGTTCACTTACAAGCAAATGGGTATGCCTGGCACTTGTTTTAAATTCTCAATACAGTCCCATTTCTATAATTTTACAGTCAATAGTATTCTATTATGCATATTTTTGACGTACTAATGAAACGTTACAACATAGTTTGTTTTCGATGTGCTAATTTATGTTTGTGATAATAAGCTTGTCATTGTCGATGCTTCCAATTTTTTTTTTTTTTGTGAGTGCGATGCTTCCAAACTTAACAATAAATAACTGGAAGCCAGATTTTGTAGGATGTGTGAACATGTTTATAAACTTATCTGTTAATGTACTCTTTTTTGACAACCTGCTTCTAACTTTTATGCAAATAATGTTGCGGCAGGATGCAGCCTTTTGTGTTCCTCATTAAGTACTTATAGGTGACATCAAAATTGTTTTAGAATGACAATGGGCAACCATACTTATCTGTTCCAATCGATGATTTATTTTTGTATTATTAGTTCATTGCCGTGCTTACTCCACATTTACTTGACTTCATAGTGCATGCGAGTTGTACACCTTCTGTGATGCACTGCTCAACTTAACTGTTTTGACATGATTCTTGAGAAGCCTTCGTCTCCAGCTCTATGGAGCATATTGTTCGCAATTCTATATGTTGTTAAATCACAATAAATATGGATTAGGTTTATTCCAGTAATTGTTTTCCTCTCAATATTTCCTCTTTGTAAGTTAGATGATAAAAACACTTCCAGAATGGAGAGTGATTTATTTGCGCAATTTAATATGATTAGTATTTCGATACAAATTATTTGGACTCGGCAGAAATCTTTTGTAAATATCTTATAAGTTCTAACTTGGCAGTTCTTGTAATCCTTACACCCACTAAGTAATAAATGGCCTGTCTTGCCAAGATTCCTCAACTCTAGAGCTGCTGGCTACTGCTGGTTTTGCTAGCCAAGAAATACATGGGATATTGGTGTCTATTGTAGATTTACAATTCGTGATGAGAATAGAAACTGAATTATTTGTTTGTCTAAGGTTGTATCCTGGTATGTCTGTATCAACGGTGAAACAATCTTCTGTGATTATAAAAAAATAGGAATATTTTTCTGCTCGAAATTCTGAATGGAGATTCTATTTCTGTGTGTACGCGGCTGTCCGTTTTGAGGAGTTTGAGAATGTTAATATTGATTATAAATTCGTTTGCTTTGCTGATATTGATTGTTAATTCTCTGGCTGGTGCAAGATTGGTGAGGGTGAAAAGCTGGTCCGAGCACTATTTGGTGTGGCCTGTTGTCGTCAGCCTGCTGTCATATTTGTGGATGAGATAGATTCACTGCTATCTCAGGTATTGTTCTATATGTTGTTTTTGTTATGCCCATAGACGTTGCCTGTATTGACACCTGACAACCTTAAGCATGATTGCAGCGCAAATCAGATGGTGAACATGAATCAAGTAGGAGGTTGAAAACACAGTTTCTAATCGAGATGGAAGGTTTTGACAGTGGAAACGAGCAAATATTACTCATAGGTACTACATGCATAGATAAGTGAAATATTTTGTATGACATAACATTTCTGTCGTGGTAGGACTAAGAGTACCTCATGGGGTTGAAGCATCAACAAATCTGCATTTTTTTTCGCTCCGTGAATGCAAATTGCATAAGCAAATTTTCTTGTAGCTAAGCTTTGATGTTCTACTACATAGCATGTCAAGTGGCGTTGAACCTCATATCATAATCAATGTCAGAGCTTACCACCACACTGGCACACTCCCCAAAAATAGACAGGCTAAAGCTCCTTCAGGGGTTATGACTACCGTTGCATGTTAGACTTGTGTTCATTGCATGGATCTGCCTTTTGATGCATGTATTTTTTTTAACTTCACGGTAAATAATTTGGAACTTGGAGTGTCAATGATCATGACTTGTAGCATACTAATATTGTGGCGTAAAAATGATTGCAGGAGCAACAAACAGACCTCAAGAATTAGATGAAGCAGCACGCAGGCGACTTACAAAACGTCTATACATTCCCCTTCCTTCATCAGGTAATGCTCTATTTCTGTTCAATGGGATAGCTGAAGAAATCTGACTATTTCATGGTTGTGAAGAAGCACGTGCTTGGATAATCCGCAATATATTGGAGAAGGATGGCCTTTTCAAGCTCTCACAGGAAGAAACAGGTGTCATCTGCGAGTTAACAGAAGGTGCACGGGATCATCGAGCTTTCATCATGTTTCTATTAACCTAAACCTTCATGCCATCTTACTGAATTTTCCTGTTATAAACATTTAAACAGTCTTGTTTCTTACTTCCAGGTTACTCTGGATCTGACATGAAAAATCTTGTGAAAGATGCTTCCATGGGGCCACTAAGAGAAGCTCTCCAACAGGGTGCTGAAATCGCAAATATCAAAAAGGAGGATATGCGACCGGTGATGCTCAAGGTACTAGTCAATTACATATATAAGTTCAGAGAGTGAGGGGCGTTAGCAGTAATCTTATCATATCCATAGTGATTAAGCACATGCAACTTAAGTGCATGCATGGCGGCATGCAAGATAAAATATCTAATTATCTATGCATGTAGGTCGGTAGTAGTTAGAGTTTTTGGTAGGTGCATGAAGTTTCTATCCAAGTAGAAGCAAAATCAAAATTTGCCTTAGTTGTAAACTTGCAATAGTACATGTGCCAGGTTGGTAGCTAAAGCAAAGTCGGTTTGTGAGTCTATAGAAGGACCAGCAGTCCTCTTTCTATGTAACCTTGTACCACATTGAGAAGAATAAATGTAGCTTCTAAGGTGCTAAAAGATCCTAAGGTGCCCACGGAGGAGAAAAATCAAATGGTGTTGGTTGCCATTTACCAAGGCATGCCATAGGAGATACTCTTCATGGTGTCCGAAAAGGAGACTCCCAAGGCGACTTGGGAGGTCCTGAATATCCTGCACATGGGTGCGGAGCGCTTGAAGGACGGCAAGGTACAATCTTAAGATGGAGTTCGAGGGGCTGCGCAGGAAGGAGTTGGAAATCTTGCCGCCCGGTTGACGCCCATCGCCAACAAGATCCGAGCACTTGGCGAGAAGTTTGAGGATGTTGGAGGAATAGCAACTTGTATTCCACGGGGGCCAAAGGCCACAATATATAGTACATGTACAGGTGTAAATATGCAGGGAACCCCCTATCTAATAGGAAAACTACAATATAGAAATATCTCTCTAACACCCCCGTCAAACTCATGGTGGATCCACAACACTGAGTTTGGAGAGGAAAAAGGTATGGTGTGCTCTAGTCTGGGCCTTTGTGAAGAAGTCCGACAACTGTAACTCTGAAGGCACATACTGGAGCGCAATAATCTGATCTTGCACACTAGCACGGACAAAAGAAGCATCGACACCAATATGCTTAGTAAGCTCATGCTTCACCGGGTCACGTGCAATATTGATAGCACCTGTAACCAAAGTCTGCAAGTAACCACCGTAACCAAGTCACCTCAGCAGCCAAAAGAGCCTAGCTCGCAACTCAGCCTCTGCACTCGAACGGGAAACTGCCGTCTTTGTCTTCCAGGCAATGAGAGGACCACCAAGAAAAACACACTAAGCAGAAAGTGAATGGCGATCCAAAGGATCACTAGCCCACGTAGCATCGGAGTAGGACTGGAGCTGTAACGAGCTGGAACGAGGAAACAAGAGAGAAAGAGAGATCGTTCCATGAAGATAGCGTAGAACACGAAGAAGGTGACTATAGTGAACCGAAGTGGGAGCAGAAACAAACTGACTCAGAATATGGACAGAATAAGAAATATCTGGGCGAGTAACAGCCAGATAGACGAGACTCCCGACAAGATGTCGATAACGAGTCGGATCAGAGAGAGGATCACCATCAGAAGCACGAAGAGAAATATTGAGCTCCATGGGAGTCTCAACAGTACACTTATCACTAAGAGCGGCACGAGCAAGAAGATCATGAACATACCGTTCTTGGGATATAAAGAAACCATCAGTGGTGGACGAAACCTCAATCCAAGAAAATAACGAAGCGGACCAAGATCCGACATTAGAAACTGCTCACTCAGACGTGCCTTGACAAAGGCAATATACTCTGGGTCGTCACCAGTGATGATCATGTCATCAACATATAGAAGAAGGGTGCGACCACGAGGAGAACAGTGAACAAACAACGCAAGATCATGAGCACTGGGAGAGAAACCAGCAGCCGTGACCACAGAAGCAAAACGCTCAAACCATGCACGAGGGGCTTGCTTAAGGCCATAGAGAGAGTGGCAAAGACGGCAAACCATGCCATCTGTAACAGAATACGCAGGTGGTGGTTGCATATAATCCTCCTCACGCAACTCACCATTAAGAAAGACATTCTTAACATCAAGCTGAGACACAGACCAATGGCAAACAGATGCCACGACAAGAAGAGTCCGAACAGTGGTCATGTGAGCCACAAGAGCAAAAGTCTCATCATAATCACGGCCATGCTCCTGCTGAAAGCCACGAGCGACCAAACAAGCTTTGTAACGCTCAAGGGTCCCATCATAGCGAGTCCTAACCTTATAGACCCACTTACAGGTGATAGGACGAACACGAGGAGGAAGAGGAACGATCTCCCACGTACCGGTGCGCTCAAGCGAAGCAATCTCCTCAGCCATGGCAAGCTGCCATTTGGGATGAACAACAGCCTCACGATACGTAGTCGGCTCCGGGACAGTAGAAACACTATAGCTAGCGGGACTATGAAATCAGGTGAAGGACAAGGCCGAGTACGAAGAGAATAAGTCGGCTGAGACGGTGCACCAGAAGTAGAGGGTGCATCAGATGACTCGGTCACAACACGTGGATGACGAGTATAGTAGAAAGGAAAAGTAGGATGAGAAGGCATAACAGGAGAAGACGGAGCCGAGGAAGACATCAGTGAGGAGGGTGAAGAAAGCGGTGACGAAGGAGGAGACGAAAGCGTCGGAGTAGACGGCACCGGATCAACAGGAGAAGGAGGAGAAATAGGAGGGACCGCGGGAGGGGAATCAGGAAAAGTAAGAAAAGAGAGATCTTCCACAGTAGAGGTCGAGGAGGTCGAGCGTGGAAAGAAAGGACGAGACTCGTCAAACGTCACATCCCGAGAAATATACATCCGACGAGCCACAAGATCCTAACAACGGTAGCCCTTATGCTCATCACTATATCCGAGAAAAACACACTCCACAGACTGAGCGGTGAGTTTGGTGCGTTCACGAGGAGCGAGGAGAACGTAGCAAACGCAACCAAACAAACGAAGCATAGAATAGTCGGGAGAACGATCATAGAGTCGCTCAAGAGGAATGGCACCTTGAAGGGCGGCAGAAGACTGGATATTAATGAGATAAGCCAAGGTAGAGACAGCCTCAGCCCAGAAATGAGGCGGAAGAGAAGAGGCGATCATCATCGCACGAGCAGCCTCAAGAAGATGACGATGCTTACGCTCAACCACGCCATTTTGAGCATGCGCTACTCAGCAAGGACACCACGCAAATGCTTGGAGATATACTCACCAACAGAGTCAGCACGAAACACACGAATAGGCGTAGAAAACTGAGTAAAAATCATGGCTGCAAAGCGCTTATATATGGAGAGAACCTCACTACGAGAAGACATAAAATACAACCAAGTGTAACGAGAAAAATCATCTATAAAAATGATATAATATCGATGGCCCCCTTTTCGAAGCAAAAGGAGCCGAACCCCAAACATCAGAGTGAACTAAGTCGAAAGGACGCTAAGATACAGACACACTAGTAGGATGGGGTAACTGAAGCTGTTTTCCTAGCCTACAACCCTGACACTGTAAAGAAACATCTCTTGAGACAGGCCCTAGAAGACCACGATGAACTAATGATGACAGTCGAGAACCACAAAGATGACCAAGACGATGATGCCACTGCTGAAAAGATCCGGTGACAGAGGCGACGACAGCAGGAGAACTGGCAGGCGAGGTAGCAGCGGAAAGAACCCGAACCCAGTCTATATCCCAAAGCCCCTGAGAATCACAGCGGCGAGGGCCAGCTCCAACCAAAGCCTGTGTGTGACGATCCTAAACAAAGCAAGAATCAGCGTCAAGAATGTCGCGACAACTAGAGTCAGTAAACTGGCCGGCAGAAAATAGGTTCATGGTAAGACGAGGAACATGAGAAATATCAGGAACAAAAAAGGAAGAAGTAGAAAGAGTGCCCCGACTAGAAATAGAGAGAGGAGTACCATCAGTAGTGAGAACACTAAGAGGAGAAACAAGAGGTCAAAGAGAGGACAAAGTGGAAGAATCAGAAGTCATATGAAAAGAAGTTCCAGAATCCAGAACCCACGATGATGTACCTGACTGTGTAGAAGATGGTGGTCGCGCAGTGCCATAAGAATCAATCACAGAGCCAGCAGCACCCGTCGAAGAACCTAAAGCAGCGAGCATCCGCTTGAGCCACATAATGTCCTGGTTGGTGAAGTCGGCTATAGAAGACCCAGACGAGCCAGAAGGAGCACGAGTCCCGGTAGAAACAGACGCCTTCTGCTGATGCATATCACGGTCCCTCGTGTAGCAACGAGACTCAGTGTGGCCATCCAGGTCACAGTAGGTGCACTGAGAGCGTGGACGAGTGCCACGACCCTTGCCATGACTCTGGCCCTGACCCTGGGGAGTGGGTAAAAGTAGCGGAGCAGTGGACCCCGAAGTAGTCAATGAAGCAGGCGGTGAAGGAGTACCACGGGCAGCAAGCACGGAAGGAACCTCAAGCAACCCAACGCCACGTAGGCGAGTCTCCTCAGCACGAAACTCAGACAACACCTCCGAGATAGGAACATGACCACGAGCAAGCAGCTGAGCACGTCGGGGCTCGAACTCCTTGCGGAGGCGAGACAAGACCTCGTAAACGCGCTGAAACTCCAAGTCGGAGCGTATAGTCTGACAACACGGGCAGGTACCACAAACAGTAGTGTGAAGAGAGTCAAGCTGACGCCAGATAGCAGCGCTCTGCGTGTAGAACTGATCAATGGTAGAGTCACCCTACTAAAGATCATGCTCCTGACGAACCACAGACAGATAAAGAGCATCCCCGGACGGCTGATGACGCTGAGGAAGGTGAGCCCACAAGTCAGCGACAGTACTGAGGCCCATAAACTCAGAAGCAAACTGTGGTAGAACACTAGCGGTGAGAACAGCCGCAGCACGAGCATCATCGTCCATCCACTGGGTGTAAACAGTCAGATCCATCTGGTAGGTCTCAAGAGCGTCACTATACTCCTGGACCCTCCGGTCATAAGCAGCAATGGCAACATCATCCGCACTCTTCGCGGCATCCTTTGCAGCCTGAGAGGCATCAGCAGCAAGGACTGGTGGCGTCGGCGGAGTAGGAGCAGTAGGAGCAATAGGGCACGGCGGACAGGAAACCTCGCCGGAAAGCACACCCCATAGACGAAGACCACGCATATGAATGCGCATAAAGGCAACGATATTAGGATAGTTCGTGCCATCAAATATCACCGAGCAGCGAGGAATCGCGACATAGCCCGATGATGCAGACATCTTTCCTCTTTTTTTTTGAGGAAATTGCTCGGTCAACCCCGATCTGGATCAGACCGGAACGCGGTCAAGGAGCTGCTCGCGAAGGAACAACTCGGACGAGGACCTGACGGGTCGAGGCAGCAGCCCGAGACGACGGACGGTGGCGGACGGAGACGGCGAACGGCTGCAGTCCGAGACGGTGAGCGGCGGCGGCCCAAGACGACGAACTGCGGCGGCCCGACATGGGGGACTGCGGCGCCAGAGAGAGGGCGGCGGCGGCCAGAGGGAGGCAACAGGCCGGAAGGACGGACGGCACGAGCAGCACGCCGGTGGCAGACGAAATCAGAGGGGGAGCTGCGGTAGGCCGGAAAAATGACCGCACGATGGACCGGAAAGGCACGAGTTGCAGCGTGCAAAAAAGAAACCTAGGTCTGATACCATGTTGGAGGAATGCAACTTGTATTCCACGGGGTCAAAGGCCACAATATATAGTACATGTACAGGTGCAAGTATGCAGGCAACCCCCTATCTAATAGGAAAACTACAATATACAAATATCTCTCTAACAGAGGAAACATTCGCCATCGAGAAGTGTTCCTTCGCTCTGTCTCGAACAAGTTTCCCCGGATTGCGTCGACCATTGAACTTGCGACCTCAAGACCACAACGATGAAGGGGTTATTGGACAACTGAAGATGCACGAGCGCCCAAGAGGGAGTGGTAAGGTTGATAAGCAGCACTTGCTGCTGACTCGTGCAGAGCGGAAGGCAAGACACCGGGCGGAGAACTCAGTAGCAAGAACAAGGGTGTGGTGGAGTCCGTAGCCATGGACATGGTTGAGGTAAGTTCGAGGTAAAGTGCTACACCTGTCCATATTTTGGACATTATGCTTATGAGTGTCCAGGGAAGAAAGACAACATTCCTTGCTAAGGCTCGTTGCGAAGACCTCTTGGGAGAAGGGTGTTGAAAGTGAACGCCCGACGGTGTGATACTATTGGAGATCGTGCACATGCCGTGGTGTGACACCATCATCTGAGAGAGTGTCGGTGTGAGGCCGACCACTATTGTGTGATGCCATAGTCACTAGAAAGGTTGGTGTGAAGCCAGTGACGGTGGTTTGATGCCATCGTCAAGTTCAAAAGTAGGTGTGAGGCCGACGACTGTGGTGTGATGCCACTGGCACATGGAAAGTCAGTGTGAGACCGACAACGGTGGTGTGGTGCCATCTAATATGCTGTCAATTTGAGGCTGACAAGCACGGTGTGATGCCCTTGCTAGATGTGAGGCGGTGCGAGACTATCACAATATGAAGCGCATGCATTAGCGGATGCGGATCTAGTTGGCATGGCAAGATTAAAGGGGAGAATGTTAGCAGAGTAATCTTATCATATCCATAGTGGTTAAGTAGATGCAACTTAAGTGGGGGTATGGCTGCATGCAAGGTAAAATATCTATGTAGGTCAGGATTAGTAAGGCTGTGTTTGGATGTAGATATTTGGGCCTAGAATTAGACATTAGCATTGTCCATAAATGACTTGAAATTTCACGTATATTTGGGCCTGAAATTAGACATTGTCATTGATTTCTTGTTATATTTTAGAAAAAAATCGTCGGCCGATATGTACTTTCTCAACACAATTTGCTTGTTGTCCGGCTAGATTGTTGTGTCTTGGGCGTAAATTTTTTCAATCAATATTCCATATTTTTTGAAAGTGGTAATATGAAGTGGCAATTTTACATAATATTTGCTCCTTCTTCTAGTTTTAATATATAATTATTCAAATATATTCATATGTTATACAGAAAATATAGTGATACATGTATGAAACAGTATAATGATCATACTCTCGTACAACTGCAATGCCTCACTTTGACCATCCAAACAACACTTGGCATTCAACCTCAATATGAAGTCTAGGTTCCGAATAACTAAACATCCAAACAGAAATATTGGCATTCACTCTCAATACCCATTTCCTGTGATTTTGACATTGAAGCCAATGCAATACCAAGCCCCCGGAATGTCTACATCCTAGCGGAGCCTAGAGTTTTTGGTAGGTGTCTGAAGTTTCTAGTCCAGGAAAGAAAATGATCCTGTACTATCTGCAGTCGGCAATAGAAACCAGAAGCAAAATAGAGATTTGCATTAGCTATAATAATACTCGTGCCAGGCTAGATATGGTTTCACTATATTGGTAGCTAAAGCAGAGTCGGTTTGTGAGTATAAAAGGACCAGCAGTCCTCTTTCTATTGTAAGCATGTACTACATTGAGAAGAATAAATATAGGTTCATCTCTTATGTGTACATAGTCGTGATTACGTGTGTAAGACACAAACATATCTTTAGAGAGAGGAAGTCCTGGTGAGAGCTAGTAGCTAGCTCGAACAAGGGGATTCACTTATCATTAAAGAAGTACATTCTCCCAATTGATCAGTTCCAAAGGTTTATTCATTTCTAACATAGTAACATGCCTCTGTCTTATTAATCATTCCCCTAGATGACCCCTTCTAATTCTGAATGCTTATTTGGATGACAGGATTTTGAGGCTTCTCTGCAGCAGGTCAGACCTTCTGTTTCCGCAAGCGAACTGGGGATTTACGAAGAATGGAACAAGCAGTTTGGCAGCCTATCAATTTAATTTGCATAGATGTATTCTCATGTAAGTTTAAATATGAATATTACGAAAGATAAGTGGTTCATTGATTAACCCGCAATATTGCACCGTCACGAGTACTTCCTGCACCTCTTAGGCCCCGATTGGATCACTGGAAAGAATTACGCTCCGGTATTTCTGCCCGACACGTTTTGTTATTTCGTCGTGTTTTCAGCAGGACGTCCGGCCCTCCGTAAATCTGCGTGATCATTCTGACTAATTAACGACGATCCAAGCGGGGCTTTAAGTATCACCTTAAGTGTATGTGGACTAAAAATATATACCAAGAAACCTGTTATACGTGAAATTTCAAATTACAATATGTTTCTGAACTTTTGTGCATCATAGCAGAACTACACATCCTAAATGACGTCCACTTTTCGTCCTACAAATTTAAAATAGTCAGAGACATACCTGTAAGGGCATCTCTAGCCGTGCCCCCTAGGCCACTTTTTGGCCAAATAGCGTCGAAATTCTCCCAGCCGTGCCCCCCAAGACATCAAATAGCGCCGTTTAGTGCTGTTTTAGTGCCGGCGCACCCCAGCTGGCCTGGGGGCGCCTTTTTGCATGCAAAGGCCCATAGTCAGCCTCTCAGCTCCCTCTCTCCTCTCTCTCCTCTCTTTTGCCTAGGCTCACCACATGCAACAGTGCTCCCTCTCTCTCTTTTTCTCCCACCGTGCTTGCCCCTCGCCGCCGAGCTCGTCCCTCGCCACCGTGCCCTCGCGCCGCCGCCCCTCCGCCCAGCTCTGCCGCCGGGAGAACCTCGCGTTTTTTCCGCTTCTTCTCGACCTCGCCGCGCTCTTCCTCGCGCCGCATCGATCCCGACGACGCCGCCATGCTCGATCCGGGCGAGCTCCCTTCGGCCGTCGTCCTCTACACCTCCACCTGCTGCTACCGCCGACGAGGCCATGCTCCGCGCGCTCCACGGCGGCAGCTTAGACGGACAGGAGATCGAGGCCGCACCGCCGAATGTTGTCCCCGTCCACGCCGGTCGTCCTTGGTAGCGCGGGGCGCGACCCCTCCGGTGCCGGTCGCCATCTCCGGCCGCTCACGCCGGCGCGCAGGCCTGTCCGGCCGTGCTTGGTAGCCAGGGCGCGATCGTCCTTGGTAGCCAGGGCGCCGTCGCGGTCGTCCGGCCGTTGCCGCATGTGCTCGCGAGCTCCGGCATGCGGGGCGCCGACCCCTCCGGTGCCCGTCGCCATCTCCGGCCGCTCACGTCGGCGCGCAGGTCTGGCGAGCGTCCATCGGAGGAAGCTGAATTTCAGAGTCCATTGAGGAAGATAGGGAAGAAGATGAGCAAGGGAATTGGGGATTTCTTCATCCGATTTTTTTTTCTTTTCTTGACTTCAGCTTGGGGTGGGCTACGGCTGGGAAATTGCCCTCCCCAGGACCCTGTTTTCAGCCGGCGCAAACATTTTGCCCGCCAAGACGCGTCTTTTTTCATCCTAGGTTTGCGCCACGGGTGGAGATGCCCTAACTTCCCAGGACCATCCGCTTTGCCCCTTTCGGCCCTTCGCAACCTACTTTTTCACGTGACATGTTTGTACTTTTGCTAATTTTTCTAGTTAAGATGAGTCGACATGTCAGTGCTAGCCTCCTCTCTCTCCCTTCCTCCCCCTCTTTGCTCGTCTATCTCACCCTCAGCATGAAACCATGGGCGGAGGTCGTCAGGTGGATGGTAGAAACAGTGGGCTCTGCTAATGGCGACAGTGCCTTCATAGTGGTGATGAATTTTTAGCATCACGAGAAGGTGGACATGTTAGGAGGGCCTTCCGGTGCCTCGTCCGGAGGCTCCGGGCCTTGTTCTGGCGCCTCTTGGTTCTAACCTGGGATCTCCCGGCTAATCCGACCGTTTACTCCGGGTGTTCCTAGAGCTCGACATCCATCTTATCGATGTGTCTCTTCCACCTTCTCGAACCATGTGTCTCCCTTGTATCTTAATGCTTGTGGTCTTTGTTAAGGAGTACTAGAAGAAAAAACGCGCGTTGCCGCGTCCGATCTAGTACAGCCGATGATAGATGAACAAACAGTTTTTTAGTGAAACATATATAAAAACAATAGCAATAATGGAGAAAATAGTACCACTGGCTCACTCTTTTGAAACACGATCACTTAAGCATCCTCACATAAACATAGAGAAGTAAATAAGGGAACTCATCCTTCCACCATTTTCGAATTTGAACAAAAAATTCAAATTTGAACCATTTTCGATTTGAATCATTTTCGAATTTTGAACAAAAAATTCGGATTTGAACCATTTTCGATTTGAATCATTTTCGAATTTTGAACCATTTTAGAATTTGAACCATTTTTTATTTGGACCATTTTTCTTTTTACTGTATGAATTCTTTTTTACATGATTCCTGTTTTTAATTTACGAAATTCTTGAACAGTGGAGAGTGAGCGTTAACGGGTCGCGGATCGAACGTGAGCTTGAACGGTGTGAACGCGAAGCCAGCAAACGAACGAACGCAGCGCACCGAATTGGGCCGGCCCAACCGGCAGAATCCTTCAGGCGTCAGCTCGTATTCAGCGGTACGAGCGCTGAATAGGAGGTCCTCCCATGGTGGCCTGTGCTGCCGCCCCGGGAGTGGGCTTGGCGACGTCGCTCCTGACTCGGGCCTCGCGGGGGTCGCAGAGGGAGGCCTGGTCCGGCCCATCACATTAGGCCTGCAGCGGGCCGGCCTGCAGTCGGTGGTGGGCGCCTGATCGGTAGCCGGGTACTGGTACCGATCGATGACCAGGAGATTGCTGCAACACCTGAACTGAAGCCACCTCATTTTTTGTTTCCTCTATTCCTTCTGACCCTGGCACTTGCTGAAGATTTGAGCCGACTTGCTGTAGCGCTGAAAGCCTTGAAAGCCCTAGAACCAATTGGGGAGAAAGATCAACGAGGACGAGGGGAGCATCAAGAGTAACAGATGGGCGGAAATAGTGGAGCGTGGCAAAGTGACCGGCGCCTACGCCTACGCCTAATTTTACATCACTTTTCCCCCCTTGAACAATGGTCGTGTTTTCTTCTTTTCCGAGTGAACAAGTCATTTTACATAGTGTGAGAGCAATCCAGAGGCTACCCTAAAAATAAACAACATGAGTTCAGTTTACTTGTCGGTGAATGACATCATTGTAGATGCCCGGGACCACGTTACTATTGTTTCTTTCTCCTCCTTCATATTTACCTTTTCTATTTTTACCAACAAATGATGAGCTACAAAAGGATTCGATTTTTTCTTGTCACAGCTGATTACTGCATCATTTGGTGTAACTGGTTATTCTTTGTCTTGTGATCAAATTGGTTATTGGGCAGTCAAAATTGTGACAGGTGTACCTGACGCCATTCCGGTAATAGGATCGCCTTTAGTGGAGTTATTACGTGGAAGTGCTAGTGTGGGTCAATCCACTTTGACTCGTTTTTATAGTTTACATACCTTTGTACTGCCTCTGCTTACTGCCGTATTTATGTTAATACACTTTCCAATGATACGTAAGCAAGGAAGACATACCATAGAAAATTAGAATTCTCATATATCATAACGGGTAGGTTGTCGTATTTCATTGCTACAAACATGGGTTATTGTAAAATAGCACATGTCATTTGGATACGTATCTTCAACTCCGAAGTATTTTGATACAATACAAAAGGTTGCTTCACACTTGTGAAATTGTGAGAGAAAATCTAGCAGATCCCCTTTTCTCTCACGAGCTTAGTTTAGTTTACTGACCGGCTATGGTTGGTATCCATGGAACAGTCCAGGCTCCCGAGCTCGTTCAGGTGACATTACATGGTTTCCCATCCCTGGAAGCTCAGAAAAAATAACCATGGAGATACCGTCAGATGGCCTGTACTGATTCACTGAATGGTAAGGAAACGGTCTGGACGGGGCTTAAATTTGGTGGTGATGCATAGTCACTTATCTCTACTGATCCAAGGGTTGGGGTCCTCAACATATGTGTTCAGAACGCCCCCTGACGTGATCTAATTTTTTCCTTTTGCATCAATAGTCATCCAACAAAACATGGACAGTCTGACTGACAGGTCTTTTCCAGTGAACAACCAGTCCATCCATTAAGCAGCAGCATCATCCAACACTTACTACTGGACCTTCTAAACGCACGGCAAGAGGTAGCTCCTATAGCGTGCTTTTATTTTCACATCAGGAAGTGGAATTGTCAGTTAGTACTAAGCTTCACGAACCATTCTTCAACAGCACTTGCAGCACACGGTGCACCGCACTCATGCTGCCGACAGTCATCCAACATAAGCCTCAGCAGAAATCAACATGATGCCATACAGAGCATACATCTCTTAATGTGCCGTCAATTTTCCTCTTATGCATGCAAATTTCAGGATGAATTCCTAGGCCATCATTTTGATTTCACCCTGCTGCTGCTCTCATGGGAGACTGAACTTGTTTCTTTAAAAATTCTTATCAGATTTCCTGTGTTCCAAGATTCCCATAATACTGTCTAGCCAAACAATGCACTTTGATAAATGCATAGGTCAAGTATAATAATCTTACTGAGATATAAGAAGAAGCGAGTACTATTAGTAGTACAACCTCCGATCCATATTAATGGACTCAAGTTTATCTAGATACGGATGTATCTAGTTAAGTGTTTAGACTAGATGCATCCGTATCTAGACAATATTGAGACCATTAATATGGATCGGAGGGAGTACATGAAAGTCATAATCTTACTAAGCTATAAAAACAAGAAATCAGAAGACTAAAGGTATAATCATTACGTAGTTCAAGTCTAATAATACAGGAACAGAAAAACTGCTACTTAGTAACTGAAAGTCTAGAGCTCGTCGTGGTCGTCCTCGTAAGCGGAGTCATGGTGACCACCGCCAGACTCCCGGTAGACAGCGGCGAAGACAGGGTTGCAGACATCCTCCAGCTCCTTGAGCTTCTCTACGTAGTCGTCCTTCTCGGCGTCCGGGCTGGCGTCGAGCCACTCGCTGGCCTCCCTCGCCGCCTCCTCCACCCTGTCCTTGTCGCCGCCGTCCATCCTCCGCCCCATCTCGCCGTCCACTGTCGTCCGTACACTGTACACGTACGCCTCCAGCTTGTTCCTCGCGTCCACCTTCTCCCTCACCCTCTTGTCCTCCTCGGCGAACTCCCCCGCCTCGCGCACCATGCGCTCGATCTCCTCCTGGGTGATGCTGCGGTCGGCGGCGCTCGTGATCTCGATCTTCTCCGACCTGCCGGTGCCCTTGTCCGCCGCCCGCACGTGGAGGATGCCATTGACGTCCACCTCGAAGGTGACCTCAATCTGCGCCGTGCCCCTCGGCGCCGGAGCGATCCGGGTCAGGTCGAACTTGCCGAGCAGCCGGTTGTCCTTCGTCATGCTGCGCTCGCCCTCGAACACCATGACCGATACCGTGGTCTGCCGGTCCTGGTAGGTGGTGAACATCTGGGTCCTCTTCGTCGGCACAGGCGTGTTCCGGGGAACCACGCTAGTCATCACGCCGCCGGCGGTCTCGATGCCGAGCGTCAGCGGCGTCACGTCGAGCACCACCATGCCGACGTTGTCGCCGCGCACGATGCTCCCCTGCACGGCGGCTCCGTAGGCCACGGCCTCGTCAGGGTTGACGCCCCGGTTGGGCTCCTTGCCGCCGAAGTAGTCCTTGAGGAGCTGCTGGACCTTGGGGATCCTGGTGCTTCCGCCGACGAGCACGACCTCGTCGATGTCACCCTTGGAGAGCCCGGCGTCAGCCATGGCCTTTTTGACGGGCGCCATGGTCTTGCGGAAGAGGTCGGCATTGAGCTCCTCGAACCTGGCCCTGGTGAGCGGCTCCGATAGGTCGACGCCGTTGACCAGAGACTCGATCTCCACACGGACCTGGTGCTGGTTGCTGAGCGCCCGCTTGGCGCGCTCGCACTCGCGTCGGAGCTTCCCGAGCGCGCGGGCGTCGCCAGACACGTCGACGCCGTGCTTCCGCTTCACGAGCCGGATGAAGTAGTCCATGACGCGCTGGTCGAAGTCCTCGCCGCCGAGGTGGGTGTCGCCGTTGGTGGCAAGGACCTCGAAGACGCCGCCGTCGAGCGCCAGCACGCTGACGTCGAAGGTGCCGCCGCCGAGGTCGAACACCAGCACGTTCTTCTCCTTCTTCTCATCCACCTTGTCGAGGCCGTAGGCGAGGGCGGCTGCTGTGGGCTCGTTGATGAGGCGCACGACGTTGAGCCCTGCGATGGCGCCCGCGTCCTTGGTGGCCTGGCGCTGCGCGTCGTTGAAGTAGGCCGGGATGGTGATCACGGCGTCCCGGACCTTCTCGCCGAGGTACGCCTCCGCCGTCTCCTTCATCCGCGTGAGCACCATGGCGCTGACCTCCTCCGGGCTGAGCAGCCTCACGTCACCGTCCTTCACCTCCACCTCCGCGTGCGGCTTGCCGTTCTTCTCCACGATCTTGTACGGCAGCAGCTTCATGTCCCGTTGCACCTCCGCGTCGACGAACTGGCGGCCGATGAGGCGCTTGGCGTCGTAGACGGTGCGGAGCGGGTTGGCGGCGGCCTGGTTCTTGGCGGCCTCGCCGATGAGCCGCTCGCCGGTGTCGGTGAAGGCGACCCACGACGGCGTGATCCGGTTCCCTTGGTCGTTGGCGATGATCTCCACGTGCCCGTTCCGGTACACGCCCACGCACGAGTAGGTCGTGCCCAGGTCGATGCCGATCACCGGCCCGCCGGAGCCCTTCGTCGCCGTCGACGCCCGGCCGCAGCAGAGGCGGAGGGAGTCGTGGTAGCCGAGACGAGCAGCACCGCGAACAACACGCCGAGCAGCTGCGACGTCGTCGACTTGCGAGCCATGACCGCCTGCGATCGCAAGCTTCTCTTCTTGGTTCGATCCCTGTTGGAAGCTTGATTGTACGTAGCAGGAGTAGGCGGAGGAGGCGTCTATTTATGGCAGGAGCGACGGCTTCACGTCTCACGTGGACGAATCGGAGATGGTCTCCGACGCGGTGTCGCCCTCGGGAGCGTGGCGACACGTGGGCGACGCGATCTCGGCCGTGGATTTCAACGATCGGGTGGCTGGGAGGGTTCGTGACGTGCTGGCGAGGAGCAGGCTTCCGATTGCCTGACGTGGTGAGTCTTTTTTTTTGACCGACGTGGTGAGTCTGGTGACGGTGCAGTGGTTATTTCATATTTGATCCCGTTTCGAATAAAGATTCCGCTGTCGGACCCACTTCGCAGGCTACATATGTCTGACAAGTATGGCCGAAAAGGTTTAGAATTCGGCATCACCATATTTTTCGAAAAGAATTATTTCAGAATTCTTTCATCTCGATTTTATTAAATTTGGATGATTTTTCACAAATTTTATACAGTATTTGACTTAAATTTAAGTTTCGAGGCAGAAGCACCTAAGTTATCTACACATCATGTCAATACCCAACTTTATGTCCTCATTCTCTGCAATCATCAGAACAGAATTTTGCATCTTCTAACGCTCATTGAATGTTTTTTTTCTCAAGGCACGAAGACTAACGGTCAAAAAAGTGGATTTATTTTAGGGTGTGACTACGGCTGACTTTCAGCCGTAAGTTTATGTAACTATATTTAAATGGATCAGAATTTATAGCCATGGAAAACCATTCCAATTTTTCACTAGTATCAAATGAAGATATCACGTCACGAGAAAATGTAGCACTAGCAGTTCAGATGCGGCACAACGCCGATACCATCACACAAGGATAATTGAGGTTCATCATACATCAATCACAGCCTAACAGCCAAATCCACACATTCATCACATCCGACGGCCCCAAACATTCTGCATGCATAACAAGAGGAGGTATAGCTCCTAGAGTAAATGCTTCTGTTTCTACATAATTAGAACAGAAACGATATTATGCACTTGATTCGAAGAAAGGTACTGAGATACTAAATCATTACATGAAGGGCGATGAACAATTTTCTAACTTGTCTAAAGCTCGCAGGGCAACCCTGGTTCCTCTCATGGCTTCAGCAGATGACAACGGATCAATCAATACCGTGAGCAAAATCAACAGCTTCGCTTCTTGACAATTATAGGAAGCATAATGTACCACTTGCTTCAAGATTTATTATAGGGTTCAGGTAACTTCAGAGTTCCTGACTGGCGATGAAGCAATAGCACTATGGGAACATAAATAAGCTGCCAATGGTTGTATACATAGTTTGAAGAGACAACAAAGAATTTCAAGTTTGCGAAAGCAAAGATGCGTGCATAGTTCAAAAAAATAGAATGAAGTTGGCGGCAGATGATTAGCAAAAAGAACATAACTCTACTTCATGGATATGTGAAAGAAGAGATGGTACTGGGCAACAGCGAAGCAGTCATCGTAAGTTGACCTCTCAAGTTCCAAGCTTCATCTACAAAAGGCCATACAGATGTGAATCTTACTGTCATGACAGTCAACTCTGCAAGAATTTATATCTACAGCAGCAGATAATGCTTGATAATATTAATTCAAGAGCTGTAGTTGCTTTACATTTTCACTCAGGAAGTAAGAGACCATGCAAATGAAGGGTGAAACCACCCAACAATTTCAAAGACTACATGACTAGAACATGCAATTAGAGTAACACTGCAGATTGAATTGAGAATATATTTGCGGATGGTTGTAAAGAAATAAGTCTAGATCAAAACTCTAAGCATGCAGTTGGTGAAAGTTAGTTGCACATCTGCACTTGCAAATATATACTCCTAAATTACAACCATAGCCAATAAAAAGCTAGTGTATCAAGAAATGGACTAGTCAATTACCAAGCTCCATGAACCATTCTTGAGTCAACAGCACTTGCAGAACACAGAGGCGACACTGATCTTGGCAACAGGCATCCAACAGAAGTAGCAGAAATCAAAGCAAACATCAAATACTAGATATAAATAACAGTGGTAATGAGTAGCTGTAGAAGAGCTCAGATAAGCATAGAACATGACTAGCCAAGTCAGAAACAAACAGTATGATGACTGTACAGGCTCTAATTTCTGCATATTTTATGCATTCAAACAGCAGAGGAACCACATTTATAGATAGTATTTATAAATTAAGCACATTTACCAACAAATAGCCAAGCTGTTTCCTCAGAAAAGTTGAATTTGAGCAGACTTACCTTTATAGTACATCAAGAACTGTATCCAATAGACTTATATACTGCAGCATCGACCATAATCTGATTCAAACAGGAAATCTTGCAGCAGCACACCATTGCCACTTGTGAAAGTGCAGTACCAACCACCAAATAGCAGATATAAGGGCTCAATTTCTAGTTCTGACTGAATTTTGAACAAAAAATTAAAAACATGATATGGAACCAAAACTGAAAGAAACAACAGTCCATGCAGCGGACATCTCTGTCATAAAACACAATCAATACCAATTCTACTGACCAACCAGATTCATATCACATACAAAGAGCTCCAAACAAAATTACTCATACTGCTAAACCCCTAATTGTTCAGGTGGATATGATGACCCAAACTCATCATAAATGTAAATTATCATGCCCAATTATTACAATACTATATTGACCAATGAAGGTCAAGTGTGCAAATAATGACAAACAATTCTCAAAATTACTTTAACCCAACCCACCTAATCTCCTACTTCCAGCTGTTCTTGATCCACTAATAGACCATTCCATCCTGCAGCAGATTGTTGTGAACAAAGACAACAAAATGGTTGACAATTTCCTGCAAATAGCACACCATAAACATCACTTGGGGACTCAAAAAAATGATCAAATAGTCGTACACATGAAAAAGAATTGTGAAACCAAACGGTACAAGCACTGTTTAAAAAGGGCCACGTGCAGTACCTGCTCATTAACTTGGGTATATTTTGTTTGGAGACCAAGGTTGCGAAAACCCTAGTAACGCTGAATGTATTTGACAGCCATGTCATCTGGGGACTGAACACTGAAGTCCTGCTGTGTCCGAGTGCCAAATGTTGCGCCCTGATCATGCTCATTTTCGGTGCGGCCATACCGTGGGAGACTCTGAGCAGAGCCAAACTAGACTGTGGTGCTTAAGGAGCACCAAACGATGGCTGAAGAGCCCCATGCCCAGGCTGTTGCGCTTGATGATCGCGGTACCTAGGCTGCTGTGCTTCATGAGCGCCATACCCCGGCTGTTGCGCTTGCTGGGCGCCATACCCAGGCTGTTGCGCTTGATGAGTTCCATACCCAGGCTTTTGAGCTTGATGAGCCCCGTATCCAGGCTGTTGTGCTTGATGAGCCCCATTGTCTAGCTGTTGCGCTTGATGAGCACCATGGTCTGGATGTTGTGATTGATGAGCGCCATGGCCTGGCTGTTGCACTTGATGACTACTATACGCTGTCTGCCACTGACGAGATGTGCCAAACTCCGGATGTTGAGACTGATGAGCGATATGTGTTGGTTGTTGCGGTCGAGTACTAAATACAGGCTGCACGGATTGAGCTGAGCCAAAATAAAGTTGCTGCACTTGAGAAGCACTAACTGCTTGCTGCCAAGGGCGAGAGGTACCAAATTCTAGCTGTTGATGTTGGGGCAGGGCAATCCCAGGTTGTTTTTCTTGAGAAGAAAGGCTATGCTGCCATTTATTGGAAGGAGCAACTTCTTCCTTTTTAACCTCTTGGTTCTTAAACACAGGCTGCTGAGGTTTAGGAGACATCCACTCGGGTTGCCCCACTTGAGATGCACCATTGCGGGGATGAAATGGTTGAGGAGAACCATAATCTGGCTGGCCTTGGTAAGTTGTGTGCTGCCCCGTGTCTGATTAGATGCAAATCCTGATAGCCCCTGAGATGAATTGTGAGGGCGCACCTCTGGCCTTGGCTGTGGAGGCAGTGGCACTGGTTTTTCTTCAAAAGCTTTCTCGATCTCTTCGTGACGATCAGCATTCTTGAAAATCTCACCGACAGACTCCCGGAACTCAGTTGGAGCGACAAGACCACCCCTTGCCATATCCCTGACCAGGTCCAGTGCTCCATCCAATTCCCCTCCCTTGCATAATGCCTTAACCAGTATCTCAAATGTGGTCGTGTTCGGCTTGATCTCCTTGTCAGACATCCTTCCGTACACCTTCAAGGCATCATCAATCCGTCCAGCTTCTGAAAGTCCTTCAAACATCCGATTGAAGAAGCCGATATTAAACTTCGGGCCATGCTCCCTCCCATCCGCCATTTTGTAGAAGTACTGCAGCGTGTCATCCACACGACCTTCCTTGAAGCATGAGTTGACCATGTAAGTGTAGGAGTACACATCTGGAAGCACTGACTTGCTCTCCATCTCCTCAAAGAGCTTCTCCGCCTCTGCAAGCATCCCGTTCTCACACAGCTTCCCGATGATGTTGTTGCAGCAACCGACGTCCATCTGGACGTTCCTTCTCGGCTGGCGGTGGAACACCTCATTCGCCTCGTGGAACTTGCCCTCCTTGAAGCACTGGTTGACCATGACATTATAGGACTCGCTGTTCATGCCAATGAAGCTTGGTGGGGTGTGGTTGTCAATCATGGTCTCCCACAGGTCGTTTGCCTCCGTGTGCTTGTCATGTTTGAAGAGCGTCTCGAGCAGCACGTTGCAGGTGGCGGGCGTCATCTTGAAGTTTCTGTCTAGGAGAGACTTGTAATTCTCCATGGCCTCCTTGTCCATGCCTTTCTTCCAGTAGCCCTCCATGAAGCTAGTGTGCACGACGCCATCGTAGACGGTGGTCTTCTCCCGGAGCTCGTCAAAGAGCTCGAAGGCCTTGTCCCAGTTATCGAGGCCGATGTATCCCTCGATGAGGTTCTTGTAGACGATGGAGTCGGCACCCTGGCCGCGGTGGAACATGCTGTGGAGAAGCTCGAGGGCGTCCTGGATGCGGCCGGTGGCGACGAGACCCTTGGTGAGGTGACGGTAGGAGACAGCAGATGGGGAAAAGGAGGTGACGCCGTCGAGCATCTCCTGGTAGGCCTGGAGCGCCTCGTCGACGCGGCCGGCCTCGCAGTGCGCGAGGATGAGGGTGTTGTAGGAGACGACGTTGGGGACGATGTTGGATCGGCGGAAGAAGGAGTCGAAGAGGGCGACGGCGTCGTCGTGGCGGCCGGCGCGGACCATGGAGGCGGCGACGGCGTTGCAGGTGAAGACGGTGGGGCGGATGCGGGTGGGTACGGCGGCGCGGGCGTGGGCGGAGGCGCCGTCGAGGTCGCCGGAGCGGATGAGGGACTGGACGCGGTTGTGGAGGCTGAGGCGGGGGCCGACGAGGGCGGAGGTGGTGTCGGGGAGGTGGGGCGCGCTGGGGTCGCGCGGGGGCGGTCGGGGGGAGGGCCCGCGTTGGTGGGCGTGGAGCGGCGGCTCGATGCGGAGCTGGCGCTTGCGGCGGCGGCGCTCGGCGGCGGCATCCTCCGCGGAGGCGAATGAGAAGCGGCGGGAGGGAGGGAGGAGGGCGGGCGCGAGGGCGGGCTTGGGGGCGGAAGGGAGGAGGTGGGGCTGGGAGTGGGAGAGGCGGCGGAGGAGGAGACGGCGGTAGAGCGCCGCCATGGTCTCTCCCTTCCGAGATCACACTAGGAGCCTTTGTGGTGGAACGGCGGCGACGCCAGTCATACAAAGGGAGCAAAACCCTTCCTCCGGTTCCATTCGTTGGTTCTCTTTGGGCTTGGCCCATTTCATTGCAGGCCAATGACTCCCAGCCGTTCTGGGCCTCTGGCAAATAGGTACTGTTGCATGGCGGCGTGGGCCTCTTGCGAAGAGTGGGACCAACTTGTTTTCTCTCGCCACGCCACGAAGGGGACTCGTGGCATGAGCTCACGGCGGCCGATTCAGACAAACCCTCGTCCCGCATCGCTGCCGGCGGCGGTCGCTCCCGGCAACCCACTAGTAGAGCCTCTCCTCCGCCGCCGGAGTCCCTTCTCCCCCTCTTCTTACCCGAGGTCGCACCACCACCACCACCACCAATTCTCGTCGTCTACGACTACCGATTCCGTTTAACCTAATTCCCAAATCATGGCTTTCCTTAGAAAGTCCAGATTGACGGAGCTCTCCCCCATCTGCTTCCACCGCCCCACCCCGATGGATCCGCACGTCGCTGGAGGCGGCATCGCTCGACGCTCCCCCCGTCCCGACTGGGTCCTACTCCACAAGTCGGCTCGCATCTCGGGCACCGGAACACGACCACCGCCGACTGCCACACCGCGGAGGGCCAACCCATCGAGGTCTCCTTCTGGCTCGTCGACCCGCCGGGAGTCTCCTACTTCTCCGTCAACTTCCCTGGCCTCGACAGCAAGGAGCTGGCCGAGGAGCCCCACGTTCTCTGCGCGGAGGCCGCCCTCGTCCTCTTCAGCGTGACATTTGTCCGCGTTCCTCGCGGTCCCCGGATATCCACACAGCACTTCGTCTACAGAGCCGGCCCGGGGAGCCCGTCGCTGCACCTGATTCCGGACCCGGACAAAATCACGAGAGGCGATCTGTTTGGCCTCTTGCCCATTGGTGGTGCCGGCCACTACGCCCTGGTCTTTCTCAACAAGCAGTTTATTGCCGGCGATAAGGCTTGGCGTTTCGATGTTCACGCCTTCTCCTCCGTGACACAGTCGTGGAGCAGTAAGGTGCCCTTGTCAGGCTTATCGGAAGACGATCAGAAATTGCTGCTTAAACATGCTACCTGCAAGCAGATCATGGTCGGAGGAACCTCCCTGGGCTGGGTTGATCTCTTTAGGGGTATTCTTCTTCTCTGTGACGTGTTTGGCGAGTGTCCCGTGATCAAGTACATCTCGTTGCCAGCATCAAGGGTTTGCCACATGGATGGGCGTGGCCACCCATACTTTGCCCCGGAGTACTGTTGTGATGTCTCCTGCTGCGATAATTTGATCAAGTTCGTCGAGGTAGAGTTTGATGACCGTGATCGCAGGACCTTGGGGAATCGAGGTTGGAAAGCCACCACATGGAATAGAGACATATCATGGGATGATTGGCACCAGTGCTTCACCGTTGATGTTGCTAACATCTCAGTAGACCCTAGCTATTCTGAGTTACTACCTGGGCTGTGGAATGACAAGACTGAACAACTAGAACTGAAGAAACTGGTTTTCTATACCCTCACGCTGAGCAAGCATGACGACAATTTTCTTTACGTGATGTGTAAGGAGAACAGTGTAGACGGCAAGGCCTGGGTCATCACTGTTGACATGGAACATGCGGCTGTGGAAGCAATCGCCCCCTATTCTACCAGAGGGCGCCTCCGCGTTTCATGGCACTGTCCATGCACCTTTCCAAAGTACCTCGACCTGAACCCAGGTGACCCTCCCTTCTTTCTCCTAATGTGATCTACACAGAAATGCACCATTTTGGGGTCTTCCTTATCTGTTGGTTACATGTGCACGTTTCAGTATGTACAATATCGACAGTGAACTGTTGGATTAGGTCGTGTAATACGAAATACAGGCTGTGCTGGTGTTTGTTACTTTTAGCTTTTCATCAATCTTCGAAGTCAACTAGGGCATTGCCCATGTATTCCTGCATTTTGATGCCTACGACACAGGCATGAGGCCGCATCCCATGCTCAAAAAGTGAGCTACCAGTTGGGACCCTGTCTATAGAGACCCCACCCACACTGTTGGAAAAAATAGCTTGTGCGCTCACAAACGAACACACAAATGCTAATTCCGTAACCCCCGGGAGTTAGTTAGGTACAAGCATGCAAGGCTAAGCAGCCACCTATACTGTAAACATATAGTTAACGTGAATCATTATTTCATTTCGTTCATGATTTTGTGGAATTGCATTGTTCCTAACTTCTTTTAGTAGCATATAGTGCTAATGAGTATATAGGCGACTATGAGCGCACTCATTCCATTCCTCTGACCAAGTAGAAGAAAACTAGGACTTTTTCCTTAAACCCAAATGAAGTACTCCCTCCGTCCCAAAAAGGATATCGGAAATTTGTCTAAATTTGAATGAATCTAGTCACTATTTAGTGTATAGATACATTCAAATTTAGACAACTTTTCGACATCCTTTTTGGGACGGAGGGAGTACAAATGCACAAGTTTTGTCTTCAAGTGACGTTTGCTCCACAATATACCAAAACATAAAAAGCCTTGTGCAAGAGGTCGTGACTATTATGATGATGCCACTATGGTGACCAATGTCCTTCCATCAGTCTGGGTCCTTCGTGTCACATCTGGTGGACCAACCTCTGTGTAACCTCAGACACCATGTCGCCATTGCCAGATCGTCTTTTCTGTCACGTGACGTTCCTCTCTAGCACCACTCTGTAGCTCATTGCTGTAACTGTTATTGTGCACTTGCATGTTGCGTATGCCTTACGGTGAAATTTAAAAGAATACTGGGAAACTTTTATATAGCCACTAGGTTATTTCCCCCAAAATTTTGCTCATAATCTGTTTGTGACTTGGGTTATGATCCAGGAGTTGCGAGGGGGCTCAGATTGAGCCCCCCCCCCCTGTGAAGTTATATGCATTTTTTCTGGATGCTTTTGTATGTAATAGTTTCTTTGTCCAATCTTTGCAGGGGATGACGCGAGCATGCACTCTAAGAGGTAATTCATACATTGCTTCCTTTACCTGTTTCAGTATT
The DNA here is from genome assembly GCA_947311845.1 of Poa pratensis. Lineage (NCBI taxonomy): Eukaryota > Viridiplantae > Streptophyta > Magnoliopsida > Poales > Poaceae > Poa > Poa pratensis. The sequence goes on along the minus strand of CAMZMU010000121.1, from coordinate 2,897,952 downwards.
TGATGTTTGCTTTGTATGATATCTTGTGGATTCTGTCTGCTATTTTACTTATGTTGGATGCCTATTGCCAGGATTAGTGTGGCGGACTTTGTTGTTCAAGTGGTGTTGACTCAAGACTGGTTCATAGAACTTGGTAACTGATTAGTCCACTCCTTGATGTGCTAGCTTCTTATTGGCTTTGATTGTAATATATATGCGCAAGCACATACGTGCAACCAAAATTGAGCAAGTGAATGTTACAGTCTTGATTGAAAAAATGGTTTCCTGTTTCCTCACACCAACTACAAATGTTTTGTCGATTTGTTCTGTAACATTACTCTGAATGTTTGTTCAAGTCATGTGAAGTAGCTTTGAAATTTGTGTGATTTCACCATTCGTTCGTGTGTTCTACTTTCTCAGTGTAAATGTTAAGCAAGTACAGCCCTTTAAGTATTATCAAAGAAATGTTTGCTGCTGTAGATATAAGTTCTCGCCGAATTGACTTTCATGACATGAAAATTGACAAATGTATTGTCCTTGGTAGGTGCACGCTTGGAATTTGGGAGGCCAACTTACGTTGACTGCATATCACTACTTCACTGTTGCCCAGTATCATCTCTGATTTTAGATATCCACGAAGTAAGTTATGTTCTTGTGTCTCACAGAATCATTCCATGGTTCGCGATTTGAGTGCATCATGTTCTTTTTTGCTAAACATCCTTGATGAGTCTTTTTTTTGTTTTGGTGAACTACGCAAGCATCTTTGCTTCCACATAGCTGTTGGTAGCGTATTTATATTCCCATAGTGCCATAGCTTGATTCCAAATCATGAAATCTGAAGTTACCTGAATAGTGAATCCTCAAAAATATTTTGATGCAGGTAGTAAAATATGCTTTCAATGCTGGTCAGGGTGAAGCTGCTCCCGAAGCTATGGATTTTTGCTCACGGTATACACATGAGGAAGCATTTTCAAATGCAGTTATTTCTGGAATTAACTTAGCTTGTTAGGTCTGACTATAATTTCTGTGTTCCCTAGAGCCTTGGAAGATTTCGACATGCTCCTACGCAAGTCAGTGGGTGATCCATCGTCATCTACTGAAGCAATGAGGAGCAAAATCAGTGTTGCTCTTCGAGCTTTAGACAGGTTAGAAAATGGAAGACCTTTCCATACTCTATTATCAAAATGAACCATTTAATGATGGTGCACTTTCCATCTTTTCAGTATCTTGAGCATTGTGCGGCCATCACTTGTGGATGCCTGCCACCAGAAAAGAGATGAAGAAATATTTGAAGTTTGTGAGAAGCCAGGTCAAGACTACAACTCAAACCTTTCCCACTGCAAGAAGCAAGACCATACAAACAGTGATTCTCGAGTGAATAAGAAGAAACGGGTGCGAGGTCGGAAAGTTAACCGTCATGAACAAGCAGTTGGTCCAGGTCACCCACTGGAACAGTCAAGAAGCGCTTCATATTTACTGTTTTTTGTGTGTCTGCTCTCAGCTCCCCTCATCCTGACGCCGATCGTCGTGAAATCGTTAGGTTATCACCTGCCTATGTAATAGATTCGGTATCTTAGTACCTTTCTTTACTGTATGTGCACAATATTGTCATGTCCTAATTATGTAAAAACAACAAAATATTCGAGGAGCTAGATCATATTTCTGTGCGTGTAGAAGGTTCTGGAGTTGGGAAATAGTCATGGAGACCGTCTTGGATAATGGCTCCAACGACCTAACTGCAGGCTGCTCATTATTTCTTCATGATTCATGTGATCTTTACTTACCTTTGCCCCTGACAGAAAGTTTGGAGAGTCAAATCCTGTTTATGGAAAGAAATTACGGAGGCTGAGGATAATGTATCGAACGATGGTTTGGAATCCTGGAACGAGCGAGCTTGCATTCTGTCAGGTGGTGACTGGTGACACAAGTATAATGTAAGATGGACTCTAGCATGCGCCTGCTTTCAGATTATGCAAGTCTTTTTTATGAAAGAGGTACCTGCAGAGAAGACTGTAATACTACTCGATGGATGGTACACGTAGGAAACCCATGCATGATACTGCTGAAGCTATGCGAGTATCTCCCATGCAGGTTTCCAAGATACTGACGACTGCAAGTCTTTTTATTTGCCTGACTAAAGAATTTTCCATTATACAGGTTTCCAACACTTATGTGTGCAATTGCTTCCTGTGTAATTTGTATGGTACTGACGAGTACATCCAAGACTTAACTGGCTTTTCAACTGACAAAAACACAACAACATTAACAAATTTGCAGTGACACAAGGTTTATCATTCATGATCACAAGTCACAGTTACAATCTTATTTAGATGAAGAACCAATGATCTTATATATTCACTGATACGAAACAAGTAGTAGTGGTATAGCATGAAGACTGCAAAAGGGTGGACATCTACGGGATTGAAAATCTCATACACTCAGCACATTGCATAAATGATCTCACGGTTTTACTTTTACACAACTTGACAGATCCAGTCAATGCCCAGACCAAATTTAACTCTCTGATCAAACTCTTGAACCACACGTGTTTATCATTTAATAATCATCTTTTACCACGGCTGTAGAAGAGTATCACAGAGTTGATTGCTTGTTCGTCAAATCACAGACCGCCTGTTATATAAAGAGGAGACGGTGAATAATATGCATAGTATACCAGAACTAAAACTGGCAGAACAATATAGATAAAACGAAAATAAATGATTTTGATCCCACGGAGCACACACAACTTGATAAAATTTGAACATATCATTGCTTTACATTTTTCAGTTGAATAATAATAGTGGGAGTCCAGAAATACTGAAACATATTGTCATGTCCAGAAAGATAGTAAGTGGATCATCTTATAGGGGCAGATGGGCTACACTTTTTAATTGGCAAAGAATCTCTGTGAACTGGAAATGTTATGCAGATATGCTTCGCATGATCATACACTAAGTATATATGGGGCAAACAAGCTCCAGAAGCTATTACTTTGATCCACTGCCCTCTTTTATAAATTAAGGTCCATTTCTAATTCTTCCTTTTGCTTGTATTATGGACAACAATAACCTAGGCTGTAAGAGAAATGATGCTCTTCAAGAGCTTGAGATGCTGACAGTCAATGCCAAAGAAGTCCAACAGCTTGTACTGTCAAAAACCCTTCAGATGAATCAGGCTAGTGAGTACTTGAGGAAATTCATGGATAGATCCATCAAAATTTCCACCTTCAAGAAAAATGTTCCAGTAGTGAAATGTGATGTGGTCCACCCATACATTGCCAGGATCTCAAGTGGCGAGGATTCTTAAATTTTGTGTGGAGAACGAATTGAAGAACTGCTGTGAAGGTGCGCCTCTAATTCTGTTGCTCTCATCTTGTGAAGAAACAGGTAATGGCATATGTGACTAGTTAGCTCACCGGAGTGAAGATGCTAATCATAAGACTAAATGCGTTTCCAGTTCTAATATGCGTTATGATTCATCAGCTCCAAGTAGTCAAATATACAAGGATCGTTACCATATTCTAGAGCTACATACTCATACTAGGTCAGTTATGACTCCAGCACATCCATAAGCTGCACGTAGTCCAACTAAGCCACCGAAGATATTACAAAATGATGACAAAGCTAAAATTCTGACAACTCGTGCTAGGGGTAGTTATCCCTAAATGAGAACAGCACAAAGAAAGCACGCAGGCAAGTTCCATGTCTGCCCAGACAGACTGCCACTTCAAGCAACTGAAACTGCCACCGGGGCTAAGCACCTGAGATGAAAATTTGAAGAATGGAACATTAGTTAGATATATATGTCGAGTTGAATAAAATATCATGACCATAATGAATACATAGTTACACAATCATGAACAGAGATGTATATAAGAAAATGGAACATCAAAGACATTCTAGAACGATATGGCATTTCCTTCCAGAAGGGTTGTGGTCAATCCATCATTCATGCTGTACCACCAACTTACCAAGTCCAAGTGCTAGTTTCATGCTCGGAGTTATGTCAGGTTAGCCCTTCCACTAAAGTTATACTCCAACCAACATACACTCTAACTCCAAATTATGCCTTGACGCACCAAATTTGAAAAGAGAAAAATATGCACTCAATGTTTCATTGTATTCCATTTGCATGGAATCCAGTCCATATATGGAAAACCAAAGGCTAAAAGCAGTTTCCATGTTCACAGACAGCAATAAGTACACATGTCAGTAAGAAGGTTCTCAAGAGATAGGTGAGAATGGCCATCTGAGGCCACTGTGGATAGAGATGTAATTTCAAGCATCTTAGCATTTGGATAGAGATATAACTTCTGAAAACATATAACCAATGAAATCAGCTACTTTCTGAAACATCAACCACCAATTACACGTCTATCCAGAAGCTATATAAATGGACTCGATGTTTTATTATATTCCATTTGAATAAAATACAATGCTCCATGTTTCTATCATCTACTGGAACAAGTGGGATAGGCTTGCCATACAGACTCCAAATAGAGAACGAGCAATTATTTGCTTTATCCTATATTGAGTTAAACTACTTCACAAGCATAAAAAAACAACCGTAGATCAAGCGACGTATAAAGGCTAAACTAAACAGCCAATCCAGGAATAAAATGGTGACATAGTCAATCACAAGCGACATCAATCATAAAGTACCTTGTTGGTCAATTGTTATCTGTCCATCACTGATAGTCCGCCCAGGCATGAGTTAGTCTGCATAAACAACAACGTAAGAATTTGAAACTTTAGACTTGTACAACTGCAGGTAGAAGGCAAGGAAAACGTCCACTCACATTCCAGTCATATCCATATCCATGACTAAATGCCAAATAAGCAAAGTGATTTCATCAGAGAATTCCTCCGCGGCAATATAATCCAGATCTTCCATATCCTGTAGCATCTGTCTTCCATTGGCCTGTCAAATTCATAGCATGATAATTTAGATAAATATTGTAAAGTTTGGACAATCAAATAATGTGCAAGATAAGAGATGACTCACATCCAGGTCGCCACCATGTTCAAAAACATTTCTTAAGAACCTGAAAAATTCTTCTGCACCAGATCTATATACAGGGACTGTGTTCAATGGATTATACTTGCGATAGAGCACTGTTCGAGTTAATATTGCATATCCTAATCCCACGATGTGATCCATCCAGTCAATCGGCAAAATCACCCTTTGTATAATCGCATCAATAATGGCCTTTTCAATTACCCCCATGCCTCTACGTGCTTGGAACACCTTGGTCAAGAACGTACTGCTCTTCCTTGCTGGTTTTAGGCTAGGGTGATTTCTCATAAATTTGACGAAGTTCGCTAACTGCTGAGCCGTAGGAGCTGGAATTGGACCTAGCCAAGGTGTGGTCATTGCACTATACAACTGCTGGATACTGTTGAAATACCTCAAGATCATCTAGTTCAAGATTTGAGCCACAAGCGAGATAGAATTAAGGAAAACTTATCTTGATGCTTGAGGTGGAGTCCAGGGCTTTGAGGGATGGAACCCTTGCTCTTCTTCACCTTCACTGTAGCTGCTGGAGCTTCAGGAAGGTGCAGGAGGGATCCTTCCCGTGGCTGGCTGTGCTGTGCTGGATTGGGCAGCATAGAGGAGGTGGAAGAAGAGTTCTGGTTGTATCTTCTGATTTCCTTAACCAGTCCCTAAAAAGCACCCCTCTATATATAAGTATGCACAGTGCCACAGGGGGACCCACCTGTAAGTTGGAGATTTTTCCCCCAATCAGGGAACTGTAGCACCGACCTACTGTAGCAGTGCTACTGTAGCAGCCGAAAAAGTTGACCTAGGTTTAGCCTAGATCAAAATATCCAACATTCTCCCCCTTGATCGTAAGGCTAAACTTTATAAGTCCACTTATCAATGAAATGGCATACGAGATAAAAGGATTACTGCGGTCAATTATTTAGTACCACAGAAACCCAGTTACTACAATATACCACCCCATCTCAAAATGGAACTTCTTTAATTTATGAGCTCCATAAACTTAAACTTAAGTGAAAATTTTATGAGCTCATCTCTTTGTTGAAACTAATACAGAGACAATAAATTACAACGGTCAATTAAGTACCGCTGAACTAATTGACTACAGTACATCATTCCAGCAAAGAAACGAACCCTCTTTATATTTGTGGGGAGATGGTGTTGCAATGGTCCCAAGAGTGCAATTTGTTCTCTCATGAATATGTATACACATAATTATGCGCGCACTTGAAACGAGAACAATATATTTTCAGAGTCATAATTAGTCCCTTAATAATAGGCTGCCACATAAACTTAATGCCGACAACGTTAGAAGGCAAGCCTCTTAAATATGGTGCTTAGAACTTAATATCTTTATGTAATACTTACATACAAGCACCCAAAATTTACTTTATATGTGTTCAACCCTTATGTCGTAAATCTAATACTTATTTGTTGAACACCAAAAACTTAATTCATCAAGGCCTTGAATATAATTGACTCTGGAATCATTCTTTCACAATGTCTTGGGTCTGGCAGGAACCTCTTGACATGCTACTTGAATTGACTGCACTCTTATATAATATGTCCCGGGATAAATTTCTTAATAAAATTCCTTATTCTTGAATTTATATGGATCAAGGGACACAAATCCATATCTTAAGACATCGGGATCGAAAACATGCCACAATTTAATTTTCATCTTATCGATGCTTTAAGAATTTGGGTGAAACCATTCCACAATATGGCTCCCCCTGCAAGAGTGAAACTTTTGTGGATAGAACTTAAAATGATTTTCACTCCTTGCAGAATACCTTAAAATCCACAACTTGGTGGTCATAATATTTCTTGAATGTGAGCATGTAATCCCTTAGTGTGATATATTATCACACAATTACTTTAGTGCTTATGCCAACAAGGCAAAGCTTTTCTTAAAGTTGTTTTCCGGGAGGTCCAAACCCGGACTTATGTCTACCAAGATATCCCGGACACAAAATCTTTAGGGCACATAATAACTTAAGCATTAGAAACAACATGAGGAAAAACTTAATGCCCTTGAGGGAGTAAGCATAAACTTTAGGGTGAATTTAATACTCCCTTTAATGGACCAATCTTAGTGAGTCTTAATAACTTTAAAGTATATCACCAAGATGAACTTATCAATCCCGAGAGAAAAAATTTCGGGCCTTATTCAATATCCCTATTGCTCGTGATTAAATTGCTCATAATTAACATAAGATTGATCCATCAAAAGTTTGTTATTAAACTTATTTCTTTTTGAGCTTTGTACCATTATCAGATACTTCAAAAACAATGGATCATCATAATTCTTTATTTCATAAAGAAGAATTTCCATCTCCAAAACTTAAGGTGGTCAGGTGCCATCATTTTTATCAAACTCCCAACCATATCATATATGAACAAGTCTTTTGATGAGACCCGTTGCTTAAATTTTAGACAGACCAATTGGGGAGAAAATGGTCACCTTGACAATCTGGGAGTTAGTAGACGGCTCTCCTCATGGTATCCATGATGGAGTTCTTAATTGCCATGCAATATTTGACCGCTCTCTCTTAAATTTCAACATCATAATTTTATTATCCTTAAATAATTTAGGATACTTATTGTAGAGAGCAGAACCAAAAAAAAAAAAACTTGTATCTTACTTAAGAAACATGGCACAACCATTTAGTATTGAAAGGCAATCTAATAATTCTTAGTCATAATGATGCCCTTAGGAGATGGAGTCTTTAATAAATCTGACTAAAAAGTGGTACTTAGCTCAAACTTAGACTTGCTTAATAAAAACAACTTAATATCAAACTTAAATGCCTTATTGATGGAATCTAAACATACCTGATAAAATAGTTCTTCCTAAGTTGATGGAGTCTTGGAGAAGTTCAATGCTCCCCCTCGAAATGTGGACTGAGCCATAGCTTAACATTTCGACGAACTTCCATAATAAATATTCCACCTTTAGTAGAGAAGTCAACAAAATTTGTAGCACGAATCACATTATTGGAATGGAGGATGAATAACTTAATTTAGGCTAATGGAAATCTTCCAGTAGCTTTAAACATTAGCCTCCCGTCCATCTTTAAAACTTCTCTTTAAAACTTCTTTATTTATGAGGCCATAATAATATTATGCATATAGCATCTTTATTCAAAATGTTTAGACACTTTCTTATGGATATAAAATCCTTTGAGCTTAATCATAGTCCACTTTTGTGCTTTATTGTTGATGACATAATAAGTGAACTCAAAAGCTTCATAATTAAATCATGAGAATTTTTTTTTTTTTTAATTTTATAATCAACATAATCTTATAGAATTTTGAGAAGGTTCTTCAAATTACTTCTCCATTAATGCCAGAAAAACTTTATTATAAATGAAACTAGGAAATATTTTCCTAGATCCTTACTGGCACACTCCCCCAGATTCTTACTGGGTTTTGCTCCCAATAAACGTTAATAGACAAGAAAACCATTAGATTCTCATCAAAACTCTAATAATCAAAATTTCTTCAATGAGAGCTCATTATTTTTGTATATACTTCATTACTTATGACCTCATGAAACAATAATATGTACATAAGCTTAACTCATTTCTCATAAGAAGCATTAAATCAGCCGAAAACATTATGGCTGAATTGAAAAGGAATTAGCAATAGGGATAAAATTCATGATCACAAATGTTTTATAGTGATCATGTAAAATTTAATTTCTCATAGAACATAATTCCTCATAGAATATAATTCCTCATGTAAACATTAATCTTTAGGAAATGACACATGTATCCAATCAACTTTGGTCAGAATGAATTCACGTGCCACAACCTATCCCAAAATAATCATTAAATCTCCAACCAAAATTTCCATCTTAATTGGAGATGACTTAATTAGGGATGACTTAATGATCATAAATATTGAAAACTTCATTAGTTGATTTGATCTGGGAATAAATTAGAGGCACTTAATAGCAGAAGCGTATTTAAGACAATTTACGTCTTTTACCTTAATTCCCCGAAGGTACTTAAAAATTTGTAGCATATAGCATTATGTCCATAAGCCTTATGCATGAAATCTTTCTCAGATCATAAATTTATTTTGTCGATCTGATCCACAACAGCTTTGGCCAGAAATGGACCAGAACAACAAACTTTTGTGAGCAAGTATTTATTAATCAGCTTTGGCCAGAATAACAAATACATGTCACACTTTATAGTCTCTTAAACTTCTTTCACCGATCTAGCCCACATCAGCTTTGGCCAGAATTGGACAAGACCGGCAAAATATTGTGATTAGATACTTATCGATCAGCTTTGGCCATACACTTCTTTATTGAACTAGTCCGTGGACCAGAACAAATAAATTTTTGTGATCATGTGTTCATCAATCAGTTTTGGCCAGAATGACAAACACAAACCACACTTTATTTTAATTAGAGACATTCGATAGAAACAACTTCATATAACATGCATGGCTTAAGGACGAAAACTTTATTGATGGGCAATTATACTTGACATACCATGGTTTAGTAAGATATGACCATGAAAAGTCAACTTTAGATATTCTTATGCCCAAAACTTAAATATATTGCTCAGATCAAGGGCCACTTAATTTTGAATCCTCCCACTTAGTTTTCCTTATCATCATGAATTGCAATACCTTCTTTAGGTATTTTAGGAGGATTATAAAGGAGAGCCCAACTAGAGTGATCTCAAGCTCCTCCTTTCATAAAACATAATTGCTACCATTTAGTTACTCCATGCCATTAATTATTTTGGCAGTGAGAGACATTAAAATGCTTCAATAAGCATCAACATTATGAACTTTATTTACTGATCGAACCCAAAACAGCTTTAGCCAGAGATGGGTAAGAATCAATAAAAAAATTGTGGTCAAAATAACCACACTTAATTACATCCTCACATAAAAATACCTTTTCATCAATCTGGCTCGCATCAGCTTTGGCCAGAAGCGAACCAGACCAACAAAAATATTATGGTCAAAATGCCCGCCAATCAGCTTTGGCCAGAATGACGGACATAAGCCATGCTTTATTTTGAGGATCAACCAATTTTTTTTTTTTTTTTTTTTTTAGCAAAACTTTATGGCATAATGGTAGCAATAACCATTATAATAAATTTTAGAAAACATTATTATCATAACGGCCCTTTTGTTTAAATGATACATTATTCTAAGCAATAAAAAACTAATTATTTCGGGGCTTTATTCACATAATTGGTCATCATAACAACATAAAATTCCCAGACCTAATTTTATTGGACCACTTAAACTTTACTAATCATAAAGAAAAGATTCACAATAATTTAACATGACACATGAACATAATTAAGACATAAAACAATTATGACATAGGAAAAACAATAATCATCATAATAGATCTAATACCATAAAGTAATTTACTAAGCATAATAAAATGCATTAGAAGTAACTTAATATGGCACATAATTGCAAGATAACATAATAAAATACCAAAGAATAATTTGGCTCATAATATCATAATATGTCAAAACATAAACATTATCCTTAAAGCCTTTTCAATTTAGCCCTCAAACTTAATTATTGCTTAAAAATAATTATTATCAGGAAACTATTTATTATTTCCCTGAAAAATTTCTGCCATAACAGAGAAATAATTTAAGTCCACTGTACTGGGCCGAAACCTAGCCCAGCCCAGCCCAGCTCCCCCTGACCTCCTCCACTTGGGCCGTAGCCCCGTAACACATCGCCAGAAGCACCGCGAGCCGTTGGATGTGAATCCGACGGTCGCACGTGATGTTGTGCCCGACCAAAACAGGCCGTCGGCCGCTGCCCCCCCCGCGAACCCTAGTCTCATTTTTCTCCTCCCCTTCTCACTCTCACACCCGTGGCGGCGACGAGCGAGCGAGACAGAATGGCGCGGCGCGCGACCGCACGCGACAGAGAGGAGAATATGGCGGCGCCTGTGAGATCCTTTCGCCGGAACCGCGTGCGGCTTCGGCCTGCGCGCAGCTCCGTCGAGCGGATCTCGACGGTGCCCTCTGCAAAGCGGGCGTGCACGAGCGGGCGTCCCCGCATCGGCAGCGACCATCCTCACCAAAACCGGCAAGGCGGCGCCTCTACTTCGGCGACCAGCGCTCGAGGGAGGACGACGACCATCCGGTGCAGCAGACGGCAAAGCCGCTCAGGTACGACGGTCACGGTGGCGCCGAACAACGACGAGCACCGTAACCTAAGGTTATCGTCTGCTGCCCTCAGTTTCATTAGGATTAGGGTCCGGGTTCGCTTTAATTGGGAAATAGGGTTTCAGATTTTGGGGATTTCCCACTTAGGAATAGGATTTGGACGAGTCAAACTCGTTCCCCTTTCCTCTTAATTACTTAACTCTGAGAACCCTGCCTTAATTTGAGAAATTTCAGGGAATTCAGCATCCAGAGTTTCAGAATTTGGGGTGAATACTTCGTATTTGCATAAAACAATCCACCCCCTTTAATTTCTGACTTAAACCGAAACCACAAACTCAAATAGGAGGCAACATTAGGGGATAAAACAGAGGAATTTCTGTTCTAGGGTTTCTAGAAATTGGGGATTTTCTATATGTGCGCCCCCTTTACTTAACTGCATAATTGAAACCCTAAAGCCTCAAAAGATTTGTTAGGGCCAGTATCTTTAGTATTTAAGGGCTAGAAAAGATAGATCAAGCCAATACAGGAAGAATAGCTTGACACTTAACATAAACTTGATAGATCAAGCATGAACTTGAGCATAAGAGGGCTCAAACTTGAAGCTAGGCGCTCTGATACCATTGTTGAAATACCTCAAGATCATCTAGTTCAAGATTTGAGCCACAAGCGAGATAGAATTAAGGAAAACTTATCTTGATGCTTGAGGTGGAGTCCAGGGCTTTGAGGGATGGAACCCTTGCTCTTCTTCACCTTCACTGTAGCTGCTGGAGCTTCAGGAAGGTGCAGGAGGGATCCTTCCCGTGGCTGGCTGTGCTGTGCTGGATTGGGCAGCATAGAGGAGGTGGAAGAAGAGTTCTGGTTGTATCTTCTGATTTCCTTAACCAGTCCCTAAAAAGCACCCCTCTATATATATAAGTATGCACAGTGCCACAGGGGGACCCACCTGTAAGTTGGAGATTTTTCCCCCAATCAGGGAACTGTAGCACCGACCTACTGTAGCAGTGCTACTGTAGCAGCCGAAAAAGTTGACCTAGGTTTAGCCTAGATCAAAATATCCAACAGATACATCTTGGTGCCATCAGATTTGGTGTTTCAAAGTATACAAGCAGCAGAGCAGCTAACTGTGCAAGATCTAGTAGAAGATTGTCGAATGTTGCAAGATAGCTTGGCTCCATTTCAATACTACATTTGCTGCCACTCATCCTTAGGTGCTCTTCAGTGAAAGTGCCTGCCCAACTCTTATTGCCCTCGTAAGCATTAAGCACTATGTCAAGGAATCCCTGCCACAAGGTAAGACCTTCTCTAGTGGGTATCTGGAACTGGTATGTAGGGTGGGACATCGTAGGGGGGTGCTGATCAAGATAGTCCCCTACAGACTTGAGATCCACAGCGGGACCATGCTGCCCGTTGTCGACATACTGCTCTGCAAGGTTGGTAACAGCAGCTGGATCCGCAGCGAGACCATGCTGCCCGTTGTCCACATGCTGCTCTTCAATGTTGGCAACAGCAGCCGGCGATCCAGTGGAAGACCATTCACCCTGAAGGAGTCGAAGCATCCCCAGAGGCCACGTATTCTTCACTTTCCGGACAACCCACTCGGGCATGACAAACAGGACTGCAAGTATGATGAGCCTTATAATGCTGCAGCCAAGATGAACTCCTTCAATGAGCATAAAGAACCATACAGTCCAAGGAAGAACAACCAACAGCCACTGAAGACATACTGATACAGCCCAAGCCAGCAGATACAACCCTAACTGCTCACACAGCAACATAACCCAAACCAGGCGGAAGAATAGCTGGACTGACACCCATGGGATCCAAGAAATGATGCGCACACCACTGACCGCTGCAGCCAATAAACAAAGCAGGAGACGGAGCAACCATTGCCACACGGACTGGAAAATTGTGTTCCTCTCCTCATTCTCCGTCTCCTTCTTTCCCTGCCCCTTCTTCCTCCTCTTCTTATTCGTCTGGTTACTTCTCACCATTCTGTGCATGCACATACCGACATTAGTTCAACTTCAAAACTATGTTGGGCACTTAAACTACAGTTGTCACAATTGTATGCAAGGAAATGATCAAAATTGGCAGCTGCATAAATAAGAGTAGTGCCATATTAAAGTTGGGGTATGGTCAAAGGACACAGTGAAGTGTAAGTTCAATTAGGGGCATGGTCAACACAAACTAAATACTAACACCTCACATCCAATCTCCCTAAGACTAAGAGATGTTCTATCTTCTATGGTGCTTGAGAGTCACAGGTCCATTCATCAACTATGATCCAACAATTGTCCAAGTAAGAGGTACTTGTAGAAAGCTATTTATATTGTGGGACAGGTACTAGCTTAAAAGTAAAATGACATTTTAGCAAGGTAACTCATACCCACAAATCTGAATCTGAGTAACCAAAGTAAACCTACATAGTTCTCTCACAGTTTCGCACAAGAGTACATGAACGGTATTAGCGTCTACAAAACCCTGAAGGACACATATTAACAACCTTGCATTGTGGTTATCCACTCCTTTGGACTGAAAAGAGTTACAGTTTTTTAGGCCATATAATTTACACTTTACCAGAATTACCACTGGTCTACACAAGTCCATATGATAACTAGATTTAACAGGAGTGCATCACAACATACAAATTCAAAACGTAGACCTAAACCATATATCTGGGATCTAACATGTACTGTTTGTTAGTCAAATAGTCTGACACTAGCTAAACGAAAAGAACTTCATAAGGCAGCTTTCTTGATCTCTCGCATAATCTAAACTATCCATAACCATGTCTGGATGCAGCAAAGAAATCTCAAGGAAAATGATTTGACAAGATACTTTTTAAAAATCACATTTACACCTAATGAGATGACAGTAACATCATACAAACCAGAGTCAGGTGGCCGAGTCTAACATAGAATCAGATAATCAAACATCATTGTACATCATCACATACGCCAGTGGCATTTGTTCAGCCTGTGTGAAGCAACATTGCCATATGCTATTAAAAAAAGGATATTCACGAAACCTCATGCCACATGTCCCACATGCAAACTTGCTCCTCCAGGATTCTGTCACCCAATTTCACATTAATTAGGTGATAATGTGAACTGAAGCTTAGCTAGAAATATGGTGCTCAATGTTTGATAGAATTTGCCGGCTATTTGGTGATTTGAGTGTTTTGTTGGCTTGTTAAACTAGTTATAGGTACATTTCTACATGTATTGCTCTAGAAACGCGCCACACATATAGGTCACTCAGCTTTCGAGCAATTTAACAAACGAACCACATGCATTCTCGGCATTGACAATCTAACAAACCATGCATCACCATATAAACCACTTCACAGTAAACACAGCGATCACAGGCTCACAACGTCATCACCATGAAGTGGAAATCCTGGAGGAGGAGGAGAGGAGCATATACCCTGATGGCTTGCTGCAGCGGTGCGGGTCGGCGGCGGGGCGGACGGGGACGAGGAGGCGGCTTGGAGCGGGGTGCAGACAGCGGCGGCTTGGGGCGGCGAATCGCGGCTGGAAGCACGTACGGAAGACGCGGCCGCGCTCGAGATGCGAGAGCAGGCGCGGTGGTTGAGGTACCTCGCTGACTTGCTGCAGCGGTGCGGGTCGGCGGTGGGGCGGACGGGGACGAGGAGGCGGCTTGGAGCGGGGTGGAGACCAGTTGGAGACAGCAGCGGCTTGAGGCGGCGGATCGCGGCCGGAAGCACGTAAGGAAGACGCGGCCGCGCTTGAGATGCGAGAGCTGGCGCGGTGGTTGAGGCGGCCGGAATCTCGCGGGGGAGGAACGGGAAGAGCGGGAGCACGAACGGCGGCGGCCTTCGCCCACGCCTTCGCCTCCCTTCCCTTCCCTCTTCCTCTCGCAGGCCTTTTTTGGAGATGTACCCCTCCGGGCGTATTCAAATTTCGGATTCGAATTTGTTGTTTGTCGCGTATTCAGTCAGAGGTTTTCGATCTTTCTAGAAACGCGTCAAAACGGGCGGGTCCAGCAATCACGGCCCGCCCCACAATTGAAGCCCAACAGACGTGTCAATCGTCAGCCAGCCTGGCCCGAGATAAGTCCTTACCGGGAAAAACAATGGACCGAGCTAAGTACTGCAAGAGAGACCAGGAGTATTTAGCTTTCTCAAAAAAACTGAATTCAGAACTTGTCAAACTACGCCATTGCCCATTGGCATTGTGTCTTCCATGTCCGTAGGAAGAACCAGGGTTCGAGACGCGATAGAATGACATATTTATTGAAGTTGGCCAAAAAAAATTCACTGTGTATATTCCCCACATTCTCTAGGGGTGATTGGTTGCTTGTATCAGATTCTCTCGGCTCGCGAAAAAGGCCCCCGCTTCGCCTCTCCTAGGCGGCTCGGGCGGCACCTCTCCTCCCGGCGAAGCAAGCCCTCCTCTCTCCAGCTTCCTCTCCCCGCCGCCGCCAGGGTCTCCACGGGCAAGATCGGGGAACGGCGGCGGCGGGGCCCTCTCCCTCGCGCGGCGGCGGCGCGTGGTCTGCGCGGATCGGCGGCGAGGTGCCGTGGTTCCTCAACGGCGAGCGCATCCCGGCGACGACGGTGGTGGCGCGTGGTCGCTACGCGGTGGAGTCGCCACTGCGCCACGGATGAGGGCTCCGGGCTGACGCGGCCCATCTGGGCCCGTGCGGGCCTAAGGCTGGGATCTGTAGCGGCAGGCGGCGCCGAGGCGCCTGGTGACGCCGGTTGCTTGGCACCATGGCGGTGTCGGCGGCCGGTCAGGCGGTGGCAGGCTGGTTCCACACCGGCCAGTCTCGTCGGCTCGGACTGAATAAAGGTGGCAGTCCTGGATCTTTCTAACACCAAGACGAAGATTTACTTGATGCAGCTCTTCATTGATATGGCCGGATTGTCGAGTTCCGGAAAGCTCCGCCGGTGAACTCCATTGGGCAAATCTAGCCTGGAGATTGACGGATCGGGTGGGATTCGGTCGCGCGCAGCCATGTTTTTTCTGACCATTTGGTTTCAGAGGTAGCGTTGCAAAGCTCTGCAGTCTGTTGCCATCATGGATTTGTCTTTTGTTCCATGATGAAGTCCGAGTGCGGAGAATGGCATGGAAGCCGAGATTTGAGGACTTGCAATTGTGGTTCCAGTCCTGGTGGGATGAGGGATTGGCTAGGTGATTCGTAACTTGGAACAGCAGCAACGGCAAGAGGGGGCGACAACACAGGAGAAGTTCAGAGTCTAAACTTTCAGGGTGAAAACCCAAGGTCTGGCCTTAATTGGTTGTGTCTAGCAATTGGCTTGGTGAAGGCATTGTTTTTGCGAGTGGGGACTTTATTCGGGGTGAAAACCTTTGATCTATGATCAGGGCGACGACGGCGCTTGAGCACTATTCCCTTCTTGGAGGCGTCGCTTTTGGAGAAGTTAGACTTCTGGTACTGTTTTGGTGGGGTTTGGTCTGCTGTAACAAGGAATTGATCATTGTAGCAGGATTTTTTTTGTTTGTAATTCTTCTTTTTATTTTGGGCTGTGTGCATCCGTGGGGCCGCTAGGGCACGCGTTGTTGCAGAAGCTGGGTGTAATTTGTATCATCGCGATATTAATATATGTTCTTTATCTAAAAAAATCAGATTCTCTCGTTTTTTCCCTTTGGCCGGCTGGATGCTGTATGCGTGGAGAAAGGTCTTGGGTCTGTTTATGCATCCGATTGGTTGCCAAGTTTTAGCCCGTTGTTTGTTTACATGCACCATTGCTTTTCTTCAGTGCCGATGCAATGTTCAGGCGTTTGGTTGACGTGTAAATCTCCCTTACTCTTACCCACTTCAAATGTGGTGCTCTTACCACCACATTGCTGACAAACCAACACATTGAAAAGAAACAGAGCACATTGGTACTAAACAGTCACGATAGACTGACAGAACTAGATAGATAGTACTTAGCAGGTCAGTATGCAGGCTACCTGCAAGCCACAATCAGGGGTACAAAAACTACCACCCCTGATCAAAAGGCATAGACAGGGGCATCCCATGCCCCTGGATCATCAGGGTTTAACCCCAGATCAAAAGTCACCACAAGTTCATCAGTTCACCGTCAAACTACTACTAGTATTACTTAAAACTTCATCACAGAACTATTAACACATGTTGGTGCCGCCTAGCCGTGGTCAGGGCAAGTGTAGATCCTGGCGGTGGAGGAGCTGGCCTTGTAGATCGTCATCTTCAGGCCAAAGGCCTGAATCTTGAACTCCAGGACGTCGTTGAATTCCAGGTTGTACTTGAACACGATGTCTGGCCAGTTCTACTTCAACACCATCTGGCCGCCGAAGTAGTGCACCAGAACCCACTCGTCGCACCAACGACAGGCGAACACCGGCACGACGCGGGGCAGAGGGATCTTGATCCACTCCTTCAGGCCCTTCTAAAACGCCAGTGGAACGACAAACATGTGCAAGTCGTTCACGTCCAACTGGACGTAGCACCGGCGAGGAACAAGGGCCCTAGGGATGTGCCCCAGCTTCTGTTGACGGCCATGTGTGTGGAGTGGCACCACCTCTGCCTCGATCCTCCCTGGGACATCCGGCTTTAGCGCCTGGGTCAAGCGGTTAGTGGGGATCACATCCTGGAAACCGCCAGGTGGATGACCGCCCTTCCCAACCTTGTCACTCCGTCTTCACAACCTTGTCAGGACAAATTGATCAGGACAACGAACATAGGAAGAAGATGAACTAAAACAGATTTCCCAATTGGGCAAGTAGGTTGATCAGTGCAATGTGCAAATAGAGCCTGATCAGTGCAATGTGCAAGTAGAGGATGATCAGTGCAATGTGCATCTACATCATGGTTATTGCTATGTAAACATGATCAATGCAATATTCATGAACTGAAACACCAATTGGGCAATGTACACATGAATCTAAAGATCTCCCAATTTGTGCAACGCACATTTCAAACCTCCACACTATGGGAACCCCCAAATTGGGAAATGAACTGGTTGGCATTGAATGTACTGATGCATGTACCGATGATTGTACACAAAATTGTTCTAATCTACCACCATTTGCATTCAATCAACCTCAATTGAACTACAAAAATCGCCTCTGAAAACCCTAACCGGAAGTGAAATTGACATGGAAAGGTGCACTTATAGAGAAGAACGCGGCCGTCACAGTCGAAGAAGAAGGAGCCGTAGCCGCCCCGCCGGAGCCGCAGACTTCTTGCCCTGAGCAGCAGACGCCATCGCCGCTGCAACGCGCACGGCTGTAGGTTTGCGGGCGCGAAAATGGATGGCGCAGCCACGGCTGGCGCTGCCGGAACTGTTGTAGACGATATTGGACTCGCCGGGGTGGAAGACGACACGCCTGCCGCCGGAAAACCCCCCTCCAAATCGGCTACGGTTATCCCCACAAACTTGAATGGGGTCCCTGATGCATGTAAAATGCATACATGAATTTTGTAGTTTATTGTCACTAGTGAACGTGCACGTGCAACGCATGTCTCAGAATTTATTATAATATAAACACGTCTTTGAATTTATATTTGTTTCATTCAGTAATTTTACCAAGCCATTTAAATAGATAGACCAAATATTTTCTTAGAATTATTTCACTGCCTCGTTCCAGCTAGCAATGGTGACATCGGAAGAGGTTGTTTGCGATTTTTCGGGATTGTTGATATAATTCTTTTATTTTTGTACCAAGCCATTTAAATGTTCCTAATTAAATATTTGTCAATTACACTGACACGATTTTAATTTATTATTATACATAGAAAAGAGCATAATAGTTGATCAAAGTAAATAATATATTCCATGATGATTAAATGAATGCGAAATACTTAAATCATTTTTTTGTTCACCGATAAAATAGCGTTGAAAAATCAAAACCAGGCTACCAGCTAGCTGAAAAATATTGTCCTGCGTTTCTTTCTATTCATTCTTCTCGATCCCCTTTATATCCACTCTTCTTTCTCAATTAGCTTCTCTCATGGTCACTACCTAGCTAGCCGAACCCTCACCAGTCGCACTCCACGCCCACAATAATCTAGCTCGGTCAATCCATAATCTGCAAAAACTTAAATATAACAAAGCAATGATATGTTGAATAAATAAGTGAATATGCATTTAATAATATTTGCCTTATCTATACTACTGATAATAAGTGATATTTTACCTTGTGGGAGGTAGTCATATGTTACATTATTTACTATATGTTTTGATTCTTCTGGTTGCTTATCATCATCCTCTGAAACTATTTGCTTCCCAGAATCCTCTGAAACTCTTTCTTCATTCATCAATTGAGAAACTGGAGATAAAGTCGACATTGTTGGTGATGGAGCTGATGGCATATGTGATTCTGAAACTGTTTCCTTATCACCATCTTCTAAAACTCTTTCTTCATTCACCAATTGAGAAACTGGAGATAAAGTCGACATGGTCGGTGATGGAGCTGATTGCATATTTGATTCTAAAACTGTTTGCTCATCACAATCTTCTGCAACTATTTCTTCATTCATCATGGTTGGTGACAGAGCTGATGGCATATCTGATTTTGAAGGAATGGATTCAGTACATTCAGAAACCAGGGATGATGTGGAGATGGTAGGTGGTGGCAATGGATCATCCAAATCACTTGATTCCGAGCATTTTGTTTTCTTAAAAGGTCGGTTATCAAAATCTTCAACAATGGCTGGTGCAACTTCGTTATCAACAATGGCTGGTGCAACTTTTGTTGTCCATTTTCTGCAATCATTAAAAAAAATTAGACAACCAAACCAGGTTTTAAAAAAGGATCAAAAACGAATTTGATAGAGGACAGTACATAGATAATTCAAAAAGGGAAATTGGCTGTCCTCTGTATGTAATCATTGTAGTCACATAGATCAACATAATCAAAGTTAGTTTTTTAAATTTGGTACCAGATTGAGCGATTATGGCTACTTTTCTTTTAGCATATTTGATAGATTTTTAGAGCACAACAAGAACTTATTGAGCTAGATCCCTGAAACCTACAGTCGGCACATATCAATTAGCCTATCTATCTAGCTTTAATTGCAACAGATCTTAAGCACAAGGTGTACACCAAAAAATTCAGATTAAAACCTACAGCAGGACATCCGATTCAAACAGCTCTGAACTAAACTAAAAATATTGAACTGAACTGATCATTGCAGAAAACAATGCACTCGTAGCAGAAATTTAATTGATCTTTGCATAAGCTTTCTACATGAGTACCGTTGGAACATACAATCAAAGTATCAAACAAATAGAGATGAACCGTACCTTGGGTGGAGCAGGCAAGGGCGAGCCGGCAACAATGTCGGCGAACGGGCGTAACGGCGAGATTGACAATGTTGGCGAGCGGGCGTAACGGCGAGATTGAAAGTTTTGGGCGTGGATTGGGGCTTTCGGTCGAGAGACTCCAATACTTAATATACATGCCATGGCCTCACGTAACGTGAGTAGGATTCCATGTTTTCCTTGTTTGAACAGGAGTTTGTATCATATGACAATTCGTGTTGGAGTAGGATTTCCGTCGGTGAATCTTCAGTTTGGAAAATATTGGCGACCTGGACAAACTCCTGAATTGGCAAAGGTTTCCAATTTGTGTTGGAGTAGGTTTCCAATTCGTGTTGAGTTCAATCCCATCACGGTGTCAAATATTCAGTTATCTGAATAATTAGGAAGGAGAGTTGTACTGAACCTTTGAGGCTGCGAACTCACTTGCTGTAATAATCAATGGTGCTAAAGCTCACAATACGTGAGAGAGAGAGCAGCGCAAGAAAAAATGCGCGAGGGAGAGAGAGCTTCACGGAGGTGAAGATGGGCGAGAGCATGCTCACCGAAGATGCTTAACATATTTGCATGTTATAAGATGTTATATTCATGTTTGTATTTATTTATGGGGATTTTCCATTGATCCCCTTTCATTGGTTTATAACTCTGCAGAACAGGAAACCCCTCTTTTGTGTATTTTTAAGTTTCAGGGACCTTACGGAACTTAAACGGAGCGAGGAT
The DNA here is from genome assembly GCA_947311845.1 of Poa pratensis. Taxonomy (NCBI): domain Eukaryota; kingdom Viridiplantae; phylum Streptophyta; class Magnoliopsida; order Poales; family Poaceae; genus Poa; species Poa pratensis. The sequence continues at coordinate 2,876,811 of CAMZMU010000121.1, read as the reverse complement.
TTTTCTGGAGCACGGAAACACGAAAACCACGAAACTGAGGCTGAACTGCGAAGAATGGGGGGGGGGGGGGGGGGGGAAACGTTGCCGGGGCCATCCCCGGTTGCATCTCCAGCCTCTCCAACATCATCAACACCGCCACCATGATGAAGAGGGAGTAGTCCACCTCTGGACTATGGGTTTGTGGTAGTAGCTTGATCTCTCTCTCTCTCTCTCTCTCTCTCTCTCTCTCTTATTCTATGTTATTTAGATGCCATATGAGCTGCCTATCATGATTATGGCCATATTAGATCTGAATCTTTATTGTGTTCTTGATGTATTAATAGATGCATATTGTTATCCCGTTCTTTATTACTTGTTCTGATCAAACTTATATTGCAAGAGCATGTGTGGGGGATGGTGTTTATTAGATGGAGTAACATGGTGGTAGTAATGAGTTGTGGCAGCAAGCTTCATATCTACTATGGTCTTTACCAATTCTTTTGTTACCTCACTAGGGATAAAGTGAATGCATGTGCTATATAATTCTTAGTGACAGCTAAAAAGTCTTGTTTAATCTATGGATCATATGCTTGATCTATTGTGACATGTTTAATTCAAGGTAGCATGTTTGATCCCTTTCTAGTGGAGTATAAGTAAGATGTGTAGTATCATCTTTATGTTAGGACGTGATGCCCATATGAATGCTAATCAAGACACATAATAAAATCTCATCAATATTTAGTTATCTTTCGTGTTCTTAATGCCACCACACCTTTATGAGAGAGTAGACAAGTGAAGCCATGAACCCAGGTCCACGTTTTATCATAAGAAACAACTTTTACTTGCTTTTACTTGCCTTTACATTTTTAGCATTAATTAATTTCGAAAATACAAAAATATCTTTACTTCTTGCAACTACAACCAAAAAGGCAAAAACATCTTTATTTACTTGTTTTAGTTTATTTTCTAGTTTTAGTTTTCTTTCTAGTATTTTATTTATTGTCATTTTACTTTACTAATACCGAAGCCTTGTGCTTGACAACCACACGGTGTAGTTGGGGGCACAAGACAAAGACTTTGCTTTGCAGGTTGCTAGATGAGGTTGGAAGAAGCTTTGCCTTTGTTCACCGAGAGTTCAATATAAACCCCGAGTCACCCTTGTGGGGAAAATTTCTCTTGCTACATCACTCTGCACTTGGAGTCCCAACGGATTGACACACCTGCTGTAGTGTCATCAGTACCCATCGCGGAAGAAGAGGCCACGGCTGCCAAGGATGAGGTCCCCGCTGCCTGTTATGTCTCCGATGCGGCCGATGTCGCCGCCCTTGTTAAGCGAGGGGCGGAGCAGATGGGGGAGGAGGACTTCAGGGCCCGTGCTAAATCCACCTCATTACCGGCGGCTAACTTGCCCGGGTGGGCGGCGGCCCATCGCTCGTGCTCGGAAATGTTGAGATTGAGGCGACGGGGAGGGGGAGGAGCGCCGTTCATGGAGGGCAACGCCGAAAGAAGGGTGAGAATGGAGAGACTGGGTGGTGAGGGGAGTGGAGTGGGAGTTATGCCGAAACGTCGCGTCTCCCGTGCTTCCCAAAGCGTGCAGCCGCGCTCGCTGGAACCAGGCTGGGGAAAAACGGCCGAATCGAGCGTTCCTCTAGAGCCAACTTTTGGGCTGCTTTAAGTTTCGTGCCATACCAGAAACACGTGCAGCTTAGGACACCAAATGCGAGTTTTCTGGCCCGCTGGAAGCGAGAAAGGCCTCCACGAGCAACCAAACACGCCGTAGGTAGCTCTCCCATGATCTGCATTGGGCAACATGTTTCCAAGTTGCGTGTGTTACATGCTTGTGAATGCCTTCTCGACCTTACAAAGATAGCCTCCTGAAGAGGGAATGATTGTCGTAATCGATGAACTCAGTTACCAGCAACGGCGGACGTAGCGTCCCTGCAGCCCGGGCGCGTGCCCGGGCTTCGATCCCGCTAGCCTCCTGCGTGAGAGGATAATTAGCGATGGAATCCCATCTGGCCAGGGCAAAACTTGGGCACCGAAGTGGGCCTTGAGGTCATGGGCCGAGCCAGGGAAACGAGTCAGCGACGGAGTCACGAAGCGAATCGATCCCGAATCCCTCGACTCCACGCCTCTTCTCGACCTGTTCTCCTTCTGTTCCCCGGTTCCCCATTCCCCAATCGAGCGCCCAGCCGCCCAGGAAGAAACCCTTGCTCGTCTGGCCGGCGGCCGCCCCGATTCCACGAAGCACGGGCCAGCCCCGGACGGCCTACGGGCGGAAGATCATGGAGGAAGGAGACCCGGGAGATGGAGCGGCTGCTGTAGATCCTTCAGGTGGCGGTGTGACATGGTCCTAACTAGCAGAGGACTAACTGACAGAGAAATTCAGAGTTTAACACTCATTTTAGCTAACTTCAGAGACGAATTGAGGGCAGATACCCGATTACAGAGGGAAGTTTTGGTCCAGCCTCGAACAGAGGCGGCTAGGGTTTAACCCAATAATACAAGCATGCCCAATCCTTCACTGGATGTGGGGATTTAAAGGAGGAAAAAGTGCAGCCAAAATGAGAGAGCAGGTAAGGGAAAGCGACAGGTCTAAAAGCAGGATTCACACAGAGATGTTCTAGTTGTCATCAGCCGTTGATCAAGCATCCAACGGTCCTCAAAGCGCAGCTTGGCTCGAAGCGGTAAGATGCGCTGTGGATCGTAGGTTGCAAGATAAAGGGCTGGGATCAACTAGAACATCTCTGAATGTTCGCTACAGTTAACTGACGACACTTGCATTTCTTCAGGTTGGCTTGGTGTATGACAACTCCCCCCGATCGACAGCAGACTTGTCCTCAAGGCTGGAAGGCAAGAAAGATCTTCTGGATGAATGCGGCGTCTTCCCAAGTAGCTTGTTCTTGAGGTAAATTGTGCCATTTGACAAGCCACTGAACCACTGGGACTGAAATTGCGCCCTACACTCTTGGAATGAGCTTCCTGTCGAGAACTGCTTCAGGAGCCACCAAGATTGTCCCATCTGGATTCAGTAGAGGTAGATGTGGACTAGGAATTGCTTTAGGCCCCAGGTGCTTCTTTAGCTGACTCACATGAAACGTGTGATGTAGTTGACAGCCCTCAGGTAGTAGCAATTTGTAAGATGTGTGGCCAATCTTTTGTAGTACTCGAAATGGTCCGTAGTACTTGGAATGCAGTTTCAAACATCTATGAATGCTAAGTGAAGTATGCCTGTAGGGTTGGTTCTTTAAATATACCATGTCTCCCACTTCCAAGATTCTTTCTTGCCTGTGGCTATCAGCTTGTTTTTTATTCTGTCTTGAGCTTTCTGCAAATTAGCCTTGATTTGCTGACCAATATCTTCAGCTGATGTGCTTGCCGTTAACGTAGAGCTGGAATCATCCACTGGTAACATTAATTCTGCCAACAAGGGAGGCTTTCTAGCATACAAGGCCTGAAAGGGTGTCATTTTCAGAGAAGTGTGAAAAAATGTGTTGTACCACCATTCAGCTAGTGCCAGCCACTGATGCCATTTCTTAGGCCGCAGAAAGGCCATGTTCCTTAAGTAGTTTTCCAGGCATTGATTTACCCTCTCGGTTTGCCCATCCGTCTGTGGATGGTATGAGGTGCTAAAATGTAACTTGATGCCCAATGACTTGAATGGGTCTTGCCAAAGTATGCTGGTAAAGATCCTATCCTGATCCGTCACAATTACTGTTGGTAAGCCATGTAGTTTGAATATGTTTTCCCTAAAAGCCCTAGCCACCGAATGAACATTGATAGGATGCTTCATTGAAATGAAATGGGCATATTTAGTGAATCTATCAACCACTACTAGGATCATATCTTTGTTTTCAGATGTAGGCAGGCCCTCCACAAAGTCCATACTTATGTGAGTCCAAGCAAACTCAGGAACAGGCAGAGGCTGTAGTAGCCCTGGATATTTGGTATGCTCGGTCTTATTTATCTGACATGTAGGGCACTGCTTAACAAACTCCACTACTTGCTGCTTCATACCTGGCCAATGAAATATCATTTTGATTCTCTGGTAAGTAGCTTGTTCTCCTGAGTGACCCCCCAGTTCAGAATTGTGCAAAGCATCAGTAAGTTTGGCTCTCAGCTCAGTCGTACCACCCACCAACAACTTGTTTTTATATCGGAGTAGCCCCTTTGAGAAGGTGTAATTCAGAACAGAATTTGGGCTAATTGTAAGTTGATGTATTAGCTCTAAACATTTCGTGTCTGTTTCATAAGATTTAACCACCTCAGTCACCCAAACTGGTACAGCTGCACTAGTGACTAGGGACAACAGCTTGTGTTTGACCCTGGATAGAGCATCAGCTACTCTGTTTTCTGACCCCTTTTTGTATTCCACTGTATAATTATACCCCAACAGTTTTATCAGGAGCTTATGCTGAATGCCTTCCGTGAGTTTTTGCTCTTGAATGTATTTCAAACTTTGTTGATCTGTCTTAATGACCAGTGAAGAAGCTGAGAAGTAATGTTTCCATTTCTTCAACGCTTCTAAGATTGCCATAGCCTCTTTGTCATATGTGGAAAGTGCAGCTGACTTAGGACCAATTGCCTTACTGAGGAATGCAATAGGTCTTCCCTTCTGCATAAGAACAGCCCCAATACCATAATCACAACCATCTGCTTCCAGTGTGAAAGGCAAGGAAAAATTGGGTAGAGCCAAGACTGGTAGGTTAGTCATTGCTTTCTTGAGGAGTTGGAATGCCATTTCCTGTTTTTCAGTCCACTGGAAATTATCCTTCTTTAGTGCTTCAAAAAGTGGCTGGCAGATGAGCCCATATTTTTCAATGAACCTTCCGTAGTAATTTGTGAATCCCAAAATTGATCTTAACTGAGTAGCATTTGTAGGCTATGGCCAGCTGATGATTGCCTCAAGTTTCTTAGGATCAGTAGTAACTCCTTGTGCATTTATGATGTGACCTAAGTACTCCACTTGGTCGGTGGCAAATGTGCATTTCTGCAGCTTTGCAAACAAGCTATTCTTTTTTAGTAGTTCGAATACCTGTTTGAGATGACTAATGTGTTCTGTCATTGAGTTGCTGTAAATCAGAATGTCATCAAAGAACACAAGGGTGAACTTCCTCAAGAATGGTGCCAGCACTGTATTCATTAACTGTTGAAAAGTAGCAGGTGCATTAGTTAGCCCAAACGGCATTACCACATACTCATAATGCCCTTGATGTGTTGTGAAGGCTGTTTTGCTGATATCTTCCTCTTTCATTCTGATCTGGTGGTAACCACTTCTCAAATCTATCTTGGAGAACACCTTGGCACCATGCAATTCATCTAACAGATCCTCAATAATAGGAATTGGGTATTTATTTTTGATGGTCTGGAAGTTTATTTTTCTGAAATCTGTGCATTTTCTCCAAGTGTGATCTTTCTCCTTTACCAGAACCACTGGCGAGGAATATGGACTAGTACTGTTCCTGATAATGCCTTTGTCAAGCAAGTCCTTCACGATTCCCTCCAACGCATCTTTTTGATGGTGTGGCAATCTATATGGCCTCTGATTCACCACTTTTGCATCTGGTACTAGTGGTATCGAGTGATCACAGTCCATTTTTGGTGGCAATTCTTTGGGTTCAGCAAATACAGTTTCAAACTCATCCAGTAGATTATGTATTTCCTTAGGATAAACTTGCTGTTCAACCTTTTCAGTAGCTATGGGTCTGACAAACTGTCGGCCCAGTGAAAACCAGGGTGTCATGGGCCGGCCTGCCACAGCCCTCGAACGCTCCGCAGGAATTTCTGCTAAGGACCAGGCTTCAGCCTGGCGAGCCTCGCGAGGCATTTTCCCTCGCGAGGGCTTATTTGCTCGACTGAGCATTTCTGCTAAGGACCAAACGATCGGCCTGGAGGCCTCGAGAGGGACCTCTGCCTCGGGAAGGCCTCTCCTAGAAGATCTTCAGGCCCTGGCGCGTCTCCGCGCCACCCTCGGGAGGTTTTCCCTCGCGAGAAGTCAACGGCTACAGAACCTCGGCGAGGGTTCAGGCCTCGCGGGGTTCCTTCAAGTGGAAGCAAGCTCCTGCGCCGCTGCAGAGCGCACATGGGCTCTGCGCCCGCCGCAGAGTGACGCGCGCGCCTGCGCGTGATGACGAAGACGCCGCAGTTGCCATTCTCGTGTATAAAGTGGTCAAAGGAGCTGCGGCAAGCAAAGCGGACTCCAAGACTTGCCAAATTGGTGATAAAGCGGCCGGCCGCCGCTACGCTCCAACTGCGACGTCACCGTGGGGCGCCCCCAAAGCTCTGCAGCGCCAGCCCACCGTCCTGGTTGGACGGTGGCTTTTTCTGCCAAGACGACGTGCTCCCTGCCATGGACCGTGTCCATGGACGCCCCCGACGCTGTGCGCTGTGCTCCAATTCGGCGGCATTGTGGTATCCCTTCCCGCCGGAGTTTTCGGGGAAGAGGACCAAGCCCAGTATATAAGGAGCCAGTGTACGACCTAGGAGGGGGATCCCGCATTCACAACTCATTCCACAACCAAGGAGCTACGTCTGAGAAGAAGACGGAGCTCATTCCACCATAGTCCACCATAGCCAAGCAGTGCCCTCGGCAAGCACACTTGTACTGTGAACCTCTCCAAGCAGTGCAATACATCTTAGCAGGACGTAGGGCTTTTACACCTCACGGTGGGCCTGAACCTGGGTAGCGGCTCGTGTTACCTCTCTGTCGTGATGTTCCTCACCGAGCTCGACGAGCACCGTCGCCGAGGTTGTTGAGGATTTGTTTGACGTTGTGTTCAGCCCCTTACTCGTTTCCTGGCACTTGAGAGACACCCCTAGTTCCTGGGACTAGTCTCCGACATTTGGCGCGCCAGGTAGGGGGCTGAGGCGCGTCTTCAACTTCTTCAACCTCTCCGCGCCATGACTGACACGCGAGCTGCGCGTCTCGCGCGACGGACGTCCGGCAGGGCCAACACCGAGCCCGCCGCCAACCACAACCCGCGTGGTCGCCCACGCGCCAACCGCGCTTCAGAGCGCAACGCCGAGCCGCGCGTCGAGCACCCTGAGGACGACGGCGGCAACGGCAGCGGCAACGACGGCGGCATCGACGGCGAGGACGAGGGAGCTTCCTCCTTGCACCCATCCAGGCGCGAGAGCGCCTCCACGATGGGCCGAGCAGCGCCCAGTCCAGCCACCGCGCTGCTGATGGCGCAGAGCTGCTGCGCTACCGTCCCACGCAGGCGGGCCATGACAACTGGCTGGGCGTCTCGAGGAGCTCATCAACGCCGCCGCCGTTCCTGCCGCCACCACTGCAGCACCAGCACCCTCCGCTCGCTGGTGCGCCACTCCGGACGCGAGGGGAACATAGCGCACGGCGCTCCTCCTCCCCCTCCGCCTCCGCCACCTCCTCCAGCTGCAGCTCCGGCAGCAAACCACCGCGCCGCGTCGCACGCATCCTCGCCGCACGACTGCCAGATCGTGCAGCGGACTCCGGCGGACGCCCGCGTGGAGATCGAGCGCCAGAGGGACCGCCACAACCGCGTCGTGCAGGAGATCGCCGCTGCAGGTCGCCAGAACCGCGGCGTACTCGCTGGTGGCGCCGTGACGTACGCCACGGGCTGCACCGCCTTCACCCGCAACCTGCGCCGTGTCGTCTGGCCTGTGAAGTTCAAGCCAGACCTCCCTCCACGCTACGACGGCAGGACCAACCCTCTGGAGTTCCTGCAGCTCTACACCGTCTCCATCCAAGCTGCAGGAGGCGACGACAAGGTGATGGCCAACTGGCTCTCCATGGCGCTCAAGGACTCCGCGCTCTCGTGGCTCATGAACCTCCCCGAGAACACCATCGACACGTGGGAGGACCTCTGCAAGGTCTTCGTCGCCAACTTCAAGGGCACCTACGAACGCGCGCTCACCTACAACGACCTTCGCGCGGTGCGCCAGAAGCCTGACGAGACCCTCCGCAGATACATCCAGCGCTTCAGCCAGGTCCGCAACAAGATTCCGAACATCCCGGACTCGCACGTCATCTCCGCCTTCAGGGAGGGCGTCACGAACCACAGGATGCTCGAGAAGCTCGGCATCCACGACACCTCTCCTCTGTGGTGAAGCTCTTTGATCTGGCTGACAAGTGCGCCAAGGCTGAAGAGGGCCTCCTCTTCGTCAAGAAGGAAGTGGAGGAGGACCCTCCAGAGGGGTCCAGGAGCAAGAAGAAGCCTGCGAGAAGCGCAAGACCACCGCCATCCTCGCGGCAGAGCCTGACGCAAAGCAGCCTCGCGAGGCCTCTCCGGCGGCTGAAGAGAAAAAGGCGGACAATCGCCCATACTGCATCTACCACAACAGGCACAACCACGCCACTGAAGACTGCTGGGAGCTCAAGCAGCTCAGCAAGGAGCGGGAGAAGAACCAGGGCCGCGGCGGCCGCGGCGGAGGCCGTGGTGGCCGCGGAGGTGGACGCCACAACTTCCAGCACAGGCTCGGGGGAACAACGCTGGGCAAAACGGCAACCTCCCCGACGAGAACCCTGGGGGCTACCAGGCCCCTCAGGGGGCAATAGCCTGCATCCTCGGCGGGTCCCAGCGCCCAAGTCCAACAACCACTTCAAGCAATTCTCTCGCGAGGTCAGCGCAGCGCTTCCAGGGCTTGAGGCTTCCCAGCCCCTCAAGTGGTCACAGTACACCATCGCCTTCGACTCCAAGGACCACCCCAAGTCGACCAAGGCAGTAGGCACCATCCCACTGGTGTGCACCCCCATCATCAACAACATCGCCGTCGCCAAGACACTTATAGATGGGGGTGCGGGCTTGAACGTCATCTCTGTCGAGACCTTCGAGCAGCTTCAAGTGCCCTACGAGTGGCTCATGCCCTCTAGGCCCTTCACGGGGGTGACAAGTGGCTCTACCACACCTCTGGGGCAGGTGAGGCTCGCGGTCACCTTCGGCACGCCGCAGAACTACCGCACCGAGCAGATCGACTTCGACGTCGCGCACATTGGCCTGCCCTACAACGCCATCCTCGGCTACCCCGCCCTCGCGAAGTTCATGGCGTCACTCACCATGCTACAACATCGTCAAGCTTCCAGGCAGCGGCGGCACCATCGCCATCCACGGTCAAGTCCAGGACGCAATGCGCTCTGTCGAGACCGCCTACAAGGCCGCTGCCGTGGCATTCCCGCTGATGAGGACATGGAGCCCCTCGAGAGGCCCGCGAAGAAGAAGCAGCTGTTCTCACAGGAGCAGGCAGCCACGAAGAAGGTGTCACTGGACGCCAGCGGCTCGGGGGCTAGCGTCACCATAGGCGCTGGCTTGCCTCCCAAATAGGAAAGCGCGCTCGTCGCCTTCCTCAGGGCAAACTCTGACATGTTCGCATGGACACCGTCAGAGATGTCCGGAGTACCGAGGGAGGTGATCGAGCACCACTTAGCCGTGTGTCCAAACGCACGCCCCGTGAAGCAGAAAGCACGGCGCCAGGCGCCAGAGAAGCAAGAGTTCATCATCAAGGAAGTAGAGAAGTTAAAAGAAGCGCACATCATCAGAGAAGTTCCACACCCCACATGGCTCTCCAACACGGTGGTCGTTCCCAAGCACACCGGGGGCGGCAGGCTCTGCATCGACTACACCGACCTCAACAAGGCCTGCCCCAAGGACCCGTACCCCATGCCTCGGATAGACCAGATCGTGGACTCCACCGCCGGCTGCGACCTCCTCTGTTTTCTGGATGCCTTCTCAGGCTACCACCAGATCAAGATGGCGAAGGAGGATGAGGAGAAGACAGCATTCCTCACCCCTTGTGGTGTGTATTGCTACGTCTGCATGCCCTTTGGCCTGAAGAACGCCGGCGCCACCTTCCAGAGGCTCATGAGGAAGGCCTTGGGGGCTCAGATGGGAAGAAATGCAGAAGCCTACGTCGACGACATCGTGGTCAAGACTCGCGAGAGCACACCCTCATGGAGGACCTCGAGGAGACCTTTGCCAGCCTGCGCAAAGTAAGCATCAAGCTGAACCCCGCCAAGTGCGTCTTCGGGGTACCGTCAGGCAAACTCCTCGGGTTCCTAGTGTCTCACCGCGGCATAGAAGCGAATCCTGACAAGATCAAAGCCATAGAAGAGATGCAGCCACCTCGTCGCCTTAAGGACATGCAGCGCCTCGCGGGATGCATGGCCAGCCTCGGCCGTTTCATCTCCAAGTTCGGCGAGAGGGCGCTGCCATTTTTCAAGCTCATGAAGCGGTCTGGCACGTTCAAGTGGACGCCTGAGGCGGACAAGGCATTTGAAGACCTGAAGAAGTACTTGGCTAGCCCACCTGTCATGGTTGCCCCAAGGCCCGGCGAGCATCTGAAGCTGTACCTATCAGCCACTCCACAAACAGTGAGCGCAGCCTTGGTGGCAGAAAGGGAAGAGCCAGTCCTCGCCAAGAAGGACACCGCCACGCCAAGCCCAGATCCCCCCGACAAGGAAACATCCTCTTCAGGCCCTGAGCCCCATGCCGAGCCCGCGCAACCAGAAGGCACCCTCGTCGAGGGTCCACCTCTCGAGAGGCTCGACAAGGCTCCCGAGGAACCCAGCGCTGCGCCATCGACACCCTCGTCGAGCATCCCGTCTACTTCGTCAGCACTGTGCTGCGAGATGCTCGCGAGCGGTACACTATGCAGCAGAAGCTCCTCCTCGCGCTCCTCATCGCTTCCAGGAAGCTGCGCCACTACTTCCAGGGCCACCCCATCACGGTGGTCACATCATTCCCTCTGGAGCAGATCCTGCGCAATCCAAACGCCACTGACCGCGTCGCAGGGTGGAACATTGAGCTGCAACCTTTTGGCCTGCGCTTCGACACCACCAGGGTCATCAAGGGGAGAGCATTGGCTGACTTCGTCGCCGAGTGGACAGACACGCAGCAAGAAGAGCCTCATGAGGCAGAATCCACGCCAGCAGGAGACACGGTGCCAAGCCACTGGACCATGCACTTCGACGGAGCATTCGCATGCCAGAACGCTGGGGCTGGCGTCGTCCTGACCTCACCCAAGGGCGACAAGCTCTACTACGCCGTCCAGCTGTGCTTCACGACAGACAAGGTCTCCAACAACATCGCCGAGTACGAGGGCCTCCTCGCCGGGCTCAGAGCCGCAATCGCCCTCGGCATCAAGCGCTTACTCATCAAGGGCGACTCCCAGCTCCTCGTCAACTTCTCCAACAAGAGCTACACGCCTAAGGACGGCCATATGGCCGCTTACCTCGAGGAGGTCCGCAAGCTCGAGAAACACTTCAAGGGGATGGAGCTCAGGCACATCCCACGAAGGGAGAACCAGGAGGCCGACGACATCGCCAGGCGAGCATCACGCAGAGAAGCCCAGCAGGCGGGCGTGTTCGAGGAGAGCTCACCAGGGCATCGGTGAAACAGCCAAAAGAAGCCGTTGAAATGAACATGGACGAAGAGCTCCCACCACCACCAACATCTGGAGCACCAGGCTGCGGTCCACCCACAGGGGAACGCCTGCTGCTGGCCATGACACACCAAGAGACGGGCTGGATCGATGAGCTCAAGGAGTACCTCAGGGACGGAGTCCTCCCTGAAGAGGACGCAGAAGCAGAGAGAGTTGCTCGCCAGGCCAAGTCATACTGCCTTCACGAGGGAGACCTGTACCGCAAGCGTCCAAATGGAGTTGCACTAAAATGCGTCCCCCCTGAAGAAGGCCGCCAGCTGATCAAGGACATACACAGTGGAGAATGTGGCCACCACTCATCATCACGCACCCTCGCAGGGAAAGTCTTCAGGAGTGGTTCTATTGGCCCTCAGTGCTTCAAGATGCAACCACATGTCCAGTCCTGCGAGGCATGCCAGTTCCACGCCAAGCAAGTCCACCAGCCGCACTGGGGCTCCAGACCATCCCCTCTCCTGGCCCTTGCGGTCTGGGGGCTGGACATCCTGGGACCTTTCCCACGCTCCAGCGGGGGCTACCGCTACCTCTACGTCGCCATCGACAAGTTCACCAAATGGGCGGAGGTTGAAGCGGTGCGCACCATCCCGGCGAGATCAGCGGTGAAATTCATCAGAGGCCTGGCCTGTCGCTTCGGCGTGCCAAATCGCATCATCACCGACAACGGCTCGCAGTTCACCAGCGGCATCTTCAGGGCCTACTGCGAGAGTCTGGCACACGGCTCTGCTTCGCCTCGGTGGCTCATCCACGAAGCAACGGGCAGCTGAGCGGGCGAACGCAGAAGTGCTCAAAGGCCTCAAGACAAGAAGCTTCAATCGCCTCAAGGCCCACGGCAAGAACTGGATTGAAGAGCTCCCCTCCGTGCTCTGGTCCATCCGCACCACCGCCACGAAGCCCACTGGAGAAACGCCGTTCGCTCTCGTCTATGGCGCTGAAGCAGTCCTCCCCACCGAGATCAAGCATGGGTCCCCACGGATCCTTGCTTTCAACGAGGACAACCAAGAGGAGCTCCACAACGACGACTTGCTGCTGCTCGATGGACTACGCCGCCGTGCCGCCCTCCGAGCGGCAAAGTACCAGCAAGACCTGCGCCGCTACCACAGCCGCCACATACGGCCGCGCACCCTCGAGACAGGCGATCTCGTCCTCAGGAGGATCCTCTCCAGAGAAGGCCTCCACAAGCTCTCACCCATGTGGGAAGGCCCCTACAGGGTCGCGCACATCGCCAGGCCTGGCGCGGTGCGGCTCGAGACGGAAGACGGCGATCCGATCAAAAATCCATGGAACATCGAGCACCTACGCAAGTTCTACCCGTGATCACGTCGCGGCAGGCATTTTTTGTCTCAAGAGGGAAGCACGCGTCTTCACCTCCCAGCTTCACCAAGCTTTCCCTTCACGAGGGCCATCTCCACTGAGAGTTTCCTACAACGCGTCGCCACGGGCCGCGGGAAGCCTCAGCCACTCCATGTGGAACCCCATGCCCAGACATGGCGGACTTTGTCTTGGCCTCGCCAAGTGTAATGAACAATTTCAGGTCATCATGAACCTATTGCGCTTCGGCGCCGTTATGTAATATTGCTTGGTGAGTTTGCTTTCTTACATTTCATTCACGCTCACATTTTTCCCCATGCGCACCTCGCGAGCGGGGGCTGAGCACGGTGCCTGTGTCTCGGGAGCATCCCAGCAGCATCGTAAAATCCAAAGGATCCGAGCTCTAACTCGTGGCTCTCCGCCCACGACCGTTATCTCACCAAAGAGCTCTGACTCGTGGGTTAGCTCCCATGCACGTCACCTCACCAAGGACCTTGGTGCTTATTCTCCTCGTGAGATACCCATGAGGAAATCTATGAGCGCGCATGAGTTGTACAACTATGCTTTGCTTGTGGGTTCGTCTCTCTCTCTCTCTCTCTCCAACACAGGGAACAAGACGCCTTGCAGGGCTCCAAAAGCTCCAAGCCAGTCTCAGGCAGCCTCGAGAGGGAGAACACCTCACCAGGAACACAACACCCTCTACAAAGCAGGCGTCTCGCCAGAGCTAAGTCCAGAACTTACGCCTCATGAGCTCTTTTTCCCTCTCGCTGGTTTTGTCGCCCCTCGAGCCTCTCTTTTCTCTCTTACGCCTCATGGGCTGCTTGCACGTCAAAGGGGAGCCCCTGAGCATCGCGCCTCGAGGGCTCTTACCTCTCTAAGCCTTACGCACCCCCCGGCCTTGTCGAGCCCTGACTCCGGCATACCGAAGCGGCGGTGCTATTTGCGCTAAGAGCAGGGTCCTAACGACGTAGAGCGAAAAAGACATGAGGGAACAGATAAAAGGCCTCCCGAGGGGCACTCACACTTGCACAAAGTTAAAGTGTCTTTACAAACCAGCACGAAATAAAAGTGACAAATCTTAAGATAACTGGTGCCCTTGGCACATCTCTCTACAGGGGCAACCTAAGCAGCGGGGTTGTCGTCGTCGCCGTCGACGTCCTCGTCATCCACCTCCTCAGCACCAGCCTCGTCGTCGCTCTCCTCAACCTCGACCCTCTTGAAGCGTTGAGTGTACTTCTCCACGTCGTCCCACACCGAGGCGTCCAGCTTCTCGGCGAGCTCCTTCTCCAGAGGCTCCATCACAGACGCGAAATCGAAGCCGGGGTGGAGGTGTGCAAGGTTGGCGAAGACTTGGCCGATCGCGACGCCAAGGAGCTCGCGGCTCTCGGTGTCGACCAAGTCGTCGAGGTTCGTCACGACCTCTTCAAACTTGGTGAGGAGCTGCTCGAAGAAGCCAAGGTAGACGGCGACGTCCTGGTTCCCCTCGACAGAGAGCCTGGGGGCTTCGGTCCCCAGGCGGCCGCGACGGCGCGCGCGCGCCTCACCAAGGAAGCAAACATGCGCTCCCGCTGGCGCGACAAGACCTGCGCAGTCAGAGCGCTCCGCCGAGCTTCCTCGACGAGTTCCACAACAGGCCCCACCTGCTGCTGCATCTCGTTCATGTCCTGCGTCAAGGAGGCAAGGTCCTGCTCCGCGTGCTTCCGAGCCTCCACAGCGTCATGAAGGCGGGAGTCGAATCGCTGCTTCTGAGCCTCAAGCTCCCTGATGCGGGCCTCGAGCTCGTTGCGTCTCTTCGTGAAGCGCGCCTCCTGCTTCTTGGCCTTGTCCGCGAAGTCCTTCCTGCAATTGTCGCGGAAGAGCTGCTCCTTGGTCGCGGACTCCGCCGCCAGCTGCTCCTCCTTCTTGCGGAGGTTCTCGTTGGTCAGCGCGAGGCGCTTCTGGTAGAACGCCTCGTCTTGAGTGACTTTGCTCTCGCGAGACTCCAGGTGCTCCCGCTGCGCGGACTGATCCTTCTCGATCTGTTCGACCTGTTCCTCGCGCTTGCAGCTCGGTCTCGCGGGCATCAAGTTCTGCCCCGCGCTGCACCATCTGGTTCTCACGGACACGCAGGTCCTCGCGGAGCTTCTCCAGGCCTTGCCGCACGGTCTCCGACTCGCGGTCTAGGAGCTCCTTGTGCTTGGTGGAGACCGCCGCCTCGCGCGCCGCCAGCTCCTGATGCTTGGCCTCCGTCTCCGCCTCGAGAGCCTCGCGCTTAGCGCTCAGGACCGCAAGGGTCTCCTCGACCTCGCGGACCACGCTGAGGCGGATCTCTTCAGCAGAGCGCAGCGCCGCCTCGCGTTGCGCCTGGGCTGCCTCGTCCTTCCGGCGGCAGCGCTCCACGGTCTCCTGGAGGCAAGCCCAGCCCCGCGCAAGCTCGGCGACCTCCTCCGCCCTGGTGCGGTCTTCCTCAGCGAGCTGGGCCTCGAGCCCATCGAGCACCTCCCTCGCCGAGCGAAGGACGGCCTCTCGGCGAGCTGCGACAGGGCGCCGACCCAGCAAGGCTAGGGCCCACGATTCTCCAGAGGGCCTGGAAGCGCCAGCGCCTGCTGAGGACTGGGGCATCGCGCCTTGGGCTCTGGGTGACCTCGAGGCGCGCCTGGGGGCTCTGCTGGGAGCCTCCCTCTTCTTCCGTGCAAGGGGCCTTCTGGGGGCTCTGGCGAGAGCCCCCCTCGCCTTCTGCGCTGGGAGCCTTCTGGGGGCTCGAGGCGCCCCCACCGTCAGCTCCGCCATTTCCCTGCCCCTGGGGAGCACTCTCCTCCTCCTCAGGAGCAGGGTTGGCCTTCTCTGCTGAGGCCGTCCCCGCGGCAGCCTCAGCGCCCACCGTAGGCCCTCCAAGGCCCGAGCTCGGTGGAGGCGACGGCACCGTGGTGTCCTCCATGTCGACGTCAGCATGCGTCTCTGCAGACGCAGCTGTTCCGCCGTGCCCTCCTTCGCCGGCGGCGTGGTCCTTGCCGCGTCCACCTCCGGCGTCTTCTCTTGCTGCGCGGGAGAAGCGTCAGGCCGCGAAGGCGGCGGCGTCGTCACCTCAGCCTCCTCCTCCCTCTCCTCGTGGCGCTCCTCCGCCCCAGGAGGTGGCGTCGCAGCCTCGGGAGAGGAAGCGGTGGCCTCGTGGTGCACCTCTTCAGTTGTGGGCGTCGCGGACGCCGCGGCAGAGCCGGAGATCTCTCCAAGTCTCCGGAGCCTCCGCCTCTTTGGCTCCTCGGTGCGTCTGGAGAGGAAAAGACTCAGAAACCCCTCGAGAGGCATACACCAAGAACAACATCAAACAGGAAAGGAGTACAAAAACTTACGCCGCGGTGTCGACCCACTTCCTCTTCTTCCGCTTCGCGGGCGGAGCACTGGGCTCCGCGCTCGTCCGTGCCTCTGTCTCCTCCTGGGCCCGGCGTTCCTGTCGTGGATCGCCTTGGAGCGAGGCTCGCAGTGGCCCGACGAAGCATCGTCATCGTCGCTCTCCTCCTCCCTCAACACGCCGCGAGGGGGCAACCACGAACTCGTCGCCGCTGCCTGAGGAGACTCGTGGACCTCAGCTTCAGGCGCCGCACTCTTCGAGGCGCTCGAATTCCCCGCCGAGGAAGCAGCGTCTCCCGAGGCGCCGGTCGCGCCCGCATCGGACTCTGCGGGCGTCTCCGTCGTCTCCTCGTCGCCCTCAACTGGCCCCCCTGCGCCGCAGACTCCGGGTCCTCGCGAGGCCCAACGTGCCCCTTAGGCACCAGGCCCCACTGGTCGAACTTCGGCATCGCCTGCACATGCGAGACGCGGCGCCCGAGATCGATCCGATGAAGCGGCACAGTCTGGTCAGTGGGCACGGGGATGTCCGGAGACGTGAAGAGAGTCTCCATGAGGGCGTGCAATTCCTCCTTCGTGTAGAGGGTAGCGCTCAGGCGCATCTTGTCCCTCTGGTTGGAGTACAGCCACATCGCGTCCGCGTGCCTCTGGAGCGGAGCGATGCGGCGCCTCACGAAGTCCTTGGCCACCATCTGCCCGGTGAGGCCGGCCTCGCGGAGGTCCCTCAAGCGCCTCACCACAGGGCCAAGCGTCGCGCCCTTGAGCCCTTTGGAGGCCCAGCTCGCCCTCTTCGTCGGAGGCGCTTCAGGCAGCTCGAAGAAGGCGCTCTGGCTCCCGAACTGCATGAGGAACCAGCGCTTGCGGAAGTCCTCCACCTTCTTCGTCACGCTGGTCACGATGTCTCGCCGTTCCGCGCGATGGGGATGTAGACGCCCTTCATGCCATCGGTGATGCGGAAGGACACGCACCCTGACCGCTCCTTGTTCGCCGTGAACCGGAGCGCGTAGAAGCTGCGGAAGAGGTCCACCGAAGGCGGAATGCCGATGTACGCCTCGCAGAGGTAGGCGAAGATGGCGAGGACGAGGATGGAGTTGGGGTGAGATGGAGAACCTGGATCTGGTAGCGCTCCAGGACCGCCAGGAAGAAATCGGAGAAGGGAGGAACGAGCCCGGCGAAGAGAGAGTGCATGAAGATGGGGTAGAAGCTGCCGTGGGAGTTGCCCGCGCGCTTGAGCACGGTGGCGCCGTGCTCGTTGGTCTTCGAAGCCGCCATGTGGCGCACCTTGTCCAGCTGCGCCTCCGTCTCGAAGCGGGAGCCGCTCAGAGCCGGCTCGAAGTCGCCGTCCGCCGCCTCAGCGGACTCGCCGCCCTGCGCCACTGCCTTGCCCTTCGAAGCAGCGGTGGCTTTCTTGGGCGCCATTGCAGCAAGGTCGCGAAGGAGGAGATTGGGGATTGAGCGCTGGGAGGAAGGAGATGAAAGGGGAACGAATGAAGTGATGGCCGCCTGCGCCGAGCTCTTCGCCTTATATCGGCTCATCGAGCCGTTACAGGGACGTGGCGGGACCCACCACCACGCCCGTTACTTCAGAGGAGATCGTGGGATCGTGCCGGCCGGCGCTCCACGTGTCTCGGGCTTCGCAGGCTTCTTTGGGCCCACGACGATTCGCCTCCGCCTGAGGAGCTCCAACGTGCCCATCGCGGGCCCGGGGGCTACTGTCGGCCCAGTGAAAACCAGGGTGTCATGGGCCGGCCTGCCACAGCCCTCGAACGCTCCGCAGGAATTTCTGCTAAGGACCAGGCTTCAGCCTGGCGAGCCTCGCGAGGCATTTTCCCTCGCGAGGGCTTATTTGCTCGACTGAGCATTTCTGCTAAGGACCAAACGATCGGCCTGGAGGCCTCGAGAGGGACCTCTGCCTCGGGAAGGCCTCTCCTAGAAGATCTTCAGGCCCTGGCGCCTCCGCGCCACCCTCGGGAGGTTTTCCCTCGCGAGAAGTCAACGGCTACAGAACCTCGGCGAGGGTTCAGGCCTCGCGGGGTTCCTTCAAGTGGAAGCAAGCTCCTGCGCCGCTGCAGAGCGCACATGGGCTCTGCGCCCGCCGCAGAGTGACGCGCGCGCCTGCGCGTGATGACGAAGACGCCGCAGTTGCCATTCTCGTGTATAAAGTGGTCAAAGGAGCTGCGGCAAGCAAAGCGGACTCCAAGACTTGCCAAATTGGTGATAAAGCGGCCGGCCGCCGCTACGCTCCAACTGCGACGTCACCGTGGGGCGCGCCCCAAAGCTCTGCAGCGCCAGCCCACCGTCCTGGTTGGACGGTGGCTTTTTCTGCCAAGACGACGTGCTCCCTGCCATGGACCGTGTCCATGGACGCCCCCGACGTTGTGCGCTGTGCTCCAATCCGGCGGCATTGTGGTATCCCTTCCCGCCGGAGTTTTCGGGGAAGAGGACCAAGCCCAGTATATAAGGAGCCAGTGTACGACCTAGGAGGGGATCCCGCATTCACAACTCATTCCACAACCAAGGAGCTACGTCTGAGAAGAAGACGGAGCTCATTCCACCGTAGTCCACCATAGCCACAACAGTGCCCTCGGCAAGCACACTTGTACTGTGAACCTCTCCAAGCAGTGCAATACATCTTAGCAGGACGTAGGGCTTTTACACCTCACGGTGGGCCTGAACCTGGGTAGCGGCTCGTGTTACCTCTCTGTCGTGATGTTCCTCACCGAGCTCGACGAGCACCGTCGCCGAGGTTGTTGAGGATTTGTTTGACGTTGTGTTCAGCCCCTTACTCGTTTCCTGGCACTTGAGAGACACCCCTAGTTCCTGGGACTAGTCTCCGACACAAACATTAGGGCACCTGCTGTGGATTGAGAGAATAATTGCTCCATGTTATTAACATCCAAAATGTTTGCTATAGCTGGTAGGCTTTCATCCCTGAAAGATACCGCCTGACCATCCTGCTTAGTAATCTGCAGTGTCATCTTTCTGTAATCTAATGTCACAGGGTTGTAGGTGTATATCCAATCGGCTCCCAAGATTATGTCATACCCTTGTAATTGTAAGATCATGAAATCAGAGACAAAAGATGTCCCTTGGATTGTATAATCGCATTTGTAAGCAGTAAATTCAGTCCACAATTCTTCCCCATTTGCCACTGTCACCTTCATTCTTTTAGCTGGTGATAATGTGCAGTTAGCTTGTTTTGCACATGCAGGACTCATAAATGTTGTTGTGCTACCCGTGTCCACTAAAGCCAGAGTTGGTGTATTCCCAATCAAGATGTTCAGGGTAAAGGTATGTTTTGATTTACTTTTACCATGTAACGCATGCATAGAAATTAGCAAGTTGGGTGGTTTCTTTGCTGGGTCACTTTCCTCCTCTTCACTGTCAGACTCCTCAATCACATAGATGATGTCTGCAATTTTAGGTTGGTCAGCGTGGAGAGCCTGAACCTGATTTTTGTGCACCATCTTACACACCTTCTTATGCCCCGGGAACCAAGGTTCTCTGCACTTATAGCAGCGCTTTTCCTCAGTGGCTTCCTGTATAACACTGGCAGGAGTTGCATTAGCTGGTTTTGCTTCAAAGCTGACCTGCCTTCTGACATTTGTCGAAGGTTGGTAGTAGTTCTTGCATGGAGGATTAGCAGACTCCATTCTTCTAGCCAGCCACATAGCTCTCTGCATAGTTGTAGGATCATGACACTGAATATGTGCTTGTATGTACTCATTCAGCCCTGAGATATAACTGTGTACATAGTAATCATCAGGTACTGTTGGGTTATCTCTTCGCATCAAATTCATTGCAGCCTCAAATCTGTGAGTGTACTCAGCAACTGTTGATGTCTGCTTGATGGCATGAAAGGTTCTCACATTGTCACAGATGGATGCTTCCGAGAATCTATCGCCTAAATGCCTACAAAATCGATGCCAAGGTAGGTTTGAAGAATTGTAACCAGTTCCTCTCCACCACTGTATTGCATCTCCTTTTAAATATGTCACATCAACTTCAGTTCTGTTTTCCAGGGGTGTGCGAGCAGATTCAAAATACAACTCGATGGTTTGTATCCAAGAATCAACATCACGGCCATCACATTCAGGGATATTCAACTTGGCAGGCTTCACTGCTGGTGTACCTCTTCGGTTATCCCCGTCTGGTACCACTTCTCTGTGTCTGTTATCCGGCTGTGCTTCTTCCCTTCTGTAAGTATTGTGTTCTCTTATACGATCCCAATTTTGTGCACCTCTCTGTTTCTGTTATTTGGAGGAGTGTCTTCCACACGTTGAGCATGGTGTTGCGTAGTTGCCTTTTCTCGAAAGTTTTGCTCATGCACAATTGATGTAACTTGACCATAGTTAGGGTGCCTATAAGCTGGCTTAACCGTGCCATCCAGATTCAGTTCCCGGCCTGCTGCATCCTGCAGTGTTTGTTTACCAGTGGCCTGGGCATTTTGACCCACATTCTTTACTGATGCTGCCGAAGTGTTTGCATTAGGAGGTGTTTCCGGAACCGTGCTAGAGTGTTCCACCATAGCCAACTCCAAGTTTTCAGCCTTTGCTGCAAATAGCTTCTCAAAATTAGTTTGGATACTAGTGAAGTTCTTCTGGATGCTTTCAAAATTCTTATTGACGTTGTTACTGAACTCAGTGAACGCATTCTTGTCCTCTTCCCTGTATTTCTGGAGGGTTTGTACATCCAATTGTAGGGACTCCAACATCAACATACCCGTATCATTGGATTTGTCCACACCCATGATGAACAGCGAGGGATTTTACAACTATGCAATTTGCAAGAAAACCTCGCTGTCTACACGATCAACAAGAAAGGAGAGGGCTTTATACAAGCAGAGCTTGCTACATGACTCGTTTCCTTCGATCCAGCCGCCGCCGTCGTCGTCGTCGCCGTCACCACGCCGCCACGCCGCCTATGTCGCACGGATCAGGGTGGGGAGGTGGGATTTTACAGCGGAGGAAAGGTTCGCCCGCAACCACTTCCGTACGCCCCAGATCTGCAACCGAGCTGTGCCGCCGCCGCCAAGCCGCCTCCAACAAGCCGCACACCGTCACCGGGAAAGAGAGCAAAGGGGAGGGATTTCACAGGAGAGCCCAACCTCACCAAGCTCTAAATCCTAACGCCGCTAAGTATCTACTGTGCTCTGATACCATTGACATGGTCCTAACTAGCAGAGGATTAACTGACAGAGAAATTCAGAGTTTAACACTCATTTTAGCTAACTTCAGAGACGAATTGAGGGCAGATACCCCGATTACAGAGGGAAGTTTTGGTCCAGCCTCGAACAGAGGCGGCTAGGGTTTAACCCAATAATACAAGGATGCCCAATCCTTCACTGGATGTGGGGATTTAAAGGAGGAAAAAGTGTAGCCTAAATGAGAGAGCAGGTAAGGGAAAGCGACAGGTCTAAAAGCACGATTCACACAGAGACGTTCTAGTTGTCATCAGCCGTTGATCAAGCATCCAACGGTCCTCAAAGCGCAGCTTGGCTCGAAGCGGTAAGATGCGCTGTGGATCGTAGGTTGCAAGATAAAGCGCTGGGATCAACTAGAACATCTCTGAATGTTCGCTACAGTTAACTGACGACACTTGCATTTCTTCAGGTTGGCTTGGTGTATGACACGGTGGAGATCCCAGGCAGCAGCAGCGTCTGTGCCCAGCCGCATCCGGCGGCCGCAAGCACCGTCGAGGCGAGTTGGCGGCGTCTACTTTGGCAGGCTCGTCGGCCTCGACTTCAACAGGAAGAAGACAGACCGGTATTACTTCCTTAACTTTACATTGCTCATATTTAGATTTCGATTTTGACTCTGGAACCTTTAATTTAGGACATGGAGCATGAATTGCTCAACTCCACTTGTTTAATCACTAATAGAATCATGCAAATTTCAGGAATTGGAAGATTTTTGGTTGATGCAAGTACCTTACCACAACCACCACCGCAACCAAATGTTGCAAATGAGGAGGAAGAGGCGCATGAGGCGGAGAATGTGTTTAATCCGGATGAAATTGTGTGTGATCCCGCTCTTAGAAAACAAATCAATGAATATCATCCGGATGTACAAGACCAAGTGAAAAGGGCATATCTTTTGAAGGGTTCAACCCAACCAATTGTGAACTTTCCTAAAAATATGGAAACTAAACCTAGGGGTTTTTCAAAAGCATGGTATGCTAAATATGATTGGATAGAATATAGTGAGTCTCATGATAAGGCTTATTGTTTCTATTGCTTTCTTTTTAAGCCACTTGGAAGTGCACACCGTTTTGGTAATGAAGTCTTCACCAAAACCGGGTTTAGTGATTGGAAGCATGGTTATAAAGCTTTGCCCGACCATATTGGTGGTGTAAATAGTGACCACAATAAGGCAAGGTTGCATTGTGATGATTTTCGCAATCAAAGACAAAGTGTGTCTAGTAACCTTGCTCATGCATCCAAGGAATTGGAGGAACTATATAAGATCCGTTTGACTTCTTCCTTACATTGCGCAAGATTTCTCATTGGTCAAGGCTTGGCATTTCGTGGCCATAATGAATCCCTCAGTTCATTAAACAAGGGTAACTTTCGTGAGATGGTTGATTGGTATAAAGGAAAGGATGAAAAAGTGAAGAATGCTTATGAGCATGGTAGAAATTACAAGATGATCTCTCCCAAAATCCAAAAGGATCTTTCCAAGTGTTGTGCACAAGAAGTCACCAAGGTGATTATGGGAGAAATTGGTGACAAGAACTTCTCCGTTCTTATTGATGAATCACGTGATATATCTGTGAAAGAGCAAATGGCGGTAATGTTGAGGTTAGTCCTTAGTATTGTTGTCTTGTTATTAAATCTACCTATTGTTCTATACTTTTATGTTACCTTCTTGTAATTGTTTTCTTGTAGGTATGTGAATAATGAAGGCAAGATTGTGGAGAGATTTCTTTCCCTATATCATGTCATGAGACTACATCGGAGGCACTAAAGGAGGCTCTTCTTCGCATTCTAGATCGTTACAAGCTATCTATCCATAGGCTACGAGGGCAAGGATATGATGGGGCTTCCAATATGAGAGGTGAATTCAATGGCTTGCAAAAAAAGGTCTTAGATGAAAACCCTTATGCCTTCTATGTTCATTGCTTTGCCCATCGTTTGCAATTGGTAGTTGTCTCCGTTGCTAGTTCTTGTTCATCCATTCATGATTTCTTTGAGTACATCTCCGGTATTGTGAACATATCAAGTTCATCTTGCAAAAGAAGAGATGTGCTTATTGAACTACATCATCAACATATTTTGGATATGCTTGAGAGGGGTGAGCTATCTAGTGGAAGAGGCTTGAATCAAGAAACAAGCCTCACTAGGCCCGGTGATACTAGATGGGGTTCACATTACACAACTTTGCTTCGTGTGCACCAAATGTGGATGGGAACATTGTTTATTCTCCGTGAGGTCAATAATGAGAGTCGTGGCTTGACCCAAGCGGCGGGTTTGATAGAAAAAATGGAGAACTACAAATTTGTTTTCATTTTAAAGCTCACGATAAAGTTGCTTGCCATTGTGGATGATCTTTCACATGTTTTCCAAAAGAAAGATCTAAATATTGTGCATGCAATGGAATTAGTTAGTGATGTGAAAGATCGGTTGGCCTCTATGAGAGAAAGTGGTTGGGATGACTTGTTTCATGAGGTCCAACAATTTTGCATGGAGAAGGGTATTCCAATTCCGCATATGGATGAACAAATACCGGTTCGGGGTCGCTCAAGGCTTGATGGGGTGACCTACACTAACCTTCATTTCTACAAAGTTGAGGCTTGATGGGGTGACCTACACTTTTGCCATCGGTCGTCGGACTATTAGTAGTCTTTTGGGAGTTCTTGCAAGTTCCTAGCATATCTAATATTAGCGCATATGAGCATTGTAATGTGGAACTTGTGAACATTGGAATATGTTGTGAACTTATGATCATTGGAATGTCTAGTATTTCTAGTTCCGTATTAAAACTATTGTGATTTGTGAAAACAATATTTGCTCCATATGATGCTTATATTTGTCCGAGAAATTTTTTAGTTGCCTTCCCGCGCGCCCAGGCTTCGACAAATTCCTGGGTTCGCCTCTGGTTACCAGCCAGCCAACATATATGCGTTTAATGAGTATATCATGTTCGTTGTGTCTCTTCTCCTCTTGACAACTGGTTGTACATCACGAGTTGAGGTGACAAAACAGTGGTCAAATAAATTCAGATCTTGGGCCAATGGAAAACCCTTCAAAACTGTTACTAGTATCAACAGCAAAAACAAGTTCATGAGCTTGAGCACATTAAAAAAGCAGCTCTGCATGTCAAAAAAAAAAAAACCAGCTCTGCAGCAGAACCATGTAGACACCAGCGCATAAGGGTAGGTTCATATATTACCACAGCCAAAAAAATACATTAACCAGCAGTATCATCCAAGACTTACCCCGAGGACCTTTTTTACACGCAGAGAAAGAGGAAGTAGCTCCTCGAATATGCTTTTGTTTTTTACATAACTAGCAAGGTGGCCCGCGCACATGCGCGGGCAACATCCTGATGGTCTATTAAAATTTCTTATATAATATACAAAAGGAAAAAAAAAACTTAAGTGTCGAGCATATAACTAATCCTTTGATGGCAAGTTCATATTATTAATAATGCAATCTTACAGATGTCTTGTAGTTTAGTATCATGTATTAGAACAACATAAATTAGTGAGGTAGTTTACAGTTGTTATTTGTAAATGATATTTATATGGGCCAGGATGGAATTAAGATGAAAAAACATATTTTTAAATACAGTTATTTGGATGGCTACGTATTGTAAAAAATAATAGTTTTACTTGTCTTTTGGAATGTAATAGCAGATTAGAACAAAATATCTAGACATATCATTATGTTTCGAAAAGGAGGCAATGACTCTAGCCTGATCACTGATATAGGTGAGTGGACCAATATATCTTCTCTAACCAAAGATCAAGATATATCATAGATTTTTTCCAAGACGACGTGGCAATGAGCCTTAGCCTCTGCATCGACTCATGTGTGATTACTGATAGGTGAGTGGACCAATATATCTTCCCATTCACTGCTCACCTACGATCTATTTTTCTTTACACTCTTTGTGTTGCCCAATCTCTTCAGACGCTCCGCTTCTTCCATGGCTCCATGCTGCTAGAAAATGGCGGAAAAAATTTAAACCAACTTACCATGTAACAAAAATATAAGGTATTACTTAATTTTTTAATTCGACTGCACGAAGTGGCAGCTATGCAGTGTATCTTTGTGGAAAACTAAGAACATGAAAGACTTCCTTTTCAGGACCAATAGTTGGCATCTTCATTTGAAGAGTTAAGTCGCAAAAATATGTTCTAGGTTGTACATATTACTTTACCATAGAGTTTCCAACCAATTATGAAAAGGAATAATAATTCCATTTCGTACTTAAATGATTCATTATGAGAAAGGTATCTTATATGGAACTTTGTAATTTGCACATTTGTTTTCTTAAAATATATAATATATATGGTATAAAAATATTTTTTCCACGTGAAATATATTAGGACCATTTCCATCTGACGAAACTAAATATCATCGATATATGGACATATTTTTTACCAATAAATGTGTATGTCATATTTCAAAACAAAGGAAAAGCCGTGTTCCTCTATACCAGTACTATATGTCCAAAAACAAATTCTACTGCCTGTATGCATCTTTCGAATATATAATTATGGGTAATGTGGTTGTTTTCGATGTCTCTTTGTGCAAGAGAAATTACACCTATTTTTCTTAGGATCATGGAGGTTTTTATTCTGTATAATTCAAAATGAATTCCCAATTGTATATAACTCGTATATGGCGTCGTATAGTGTAGGACAGAGGGAGTAAGAGTCTCTATGTGTCCTATGTATATAAGTATGGGCAGCATGGTAACTTGCTCTTCTCTAACCCATGATTATTTCATAAGCTCCTACTGTTTATACGTACCTAGACAAAACGTCCCCTTCAATTTATAGCAAAGGGAGTAAGAATTTCACTTTGCATACATGGCTGTTGTCAGCAGAGCTACAATCCCCCATTACCTTAAGCGTAGACACTATTTGAAGCTCAGATGAACATTGTTGATGAGATTATCCTTTCAAGATGAAAGGCAACGTCTACCAAATCACCACGTCTTAAGAAATCAATATGAAGATCTTGACCAGAAAAATGGGTCTAGGAAAATGAGGATATAAACAATATTTCAGTTCTGCATTTTGCATCAACCTTAATTTATTATCATACATGATTGGAGAGTGTACCAATATATACATTCATCAGGATCCAAACGAAGATATCATGTACTCACCCGTTCCATAGAGTAATTCTGCTTTCATTGTCTCTATATGAGGAAATAAATGCCAAGCCTTAGAAATTCAAATAAAATACATTTGTGTTACTGAATGCTACTGAAGTGCAGAACTCAGGGTAAAGATGAGAACGGCTGTCATTTAAACATTCTAAAAAAACAGTGCAATCTCCATGCTTTATATGAAACCCAGTAAATGTACCTAGTGCGAAATCAGAGAACCCGGTGAAATATAAAAACACACATCCGTTCCTTCAACATAACCAAAATACTACACTGCTGCCCTAGATTGTTGTACTCTTTTTAATTGGACAATTGAAAAGGACCCGAGCTGCACAATATATATCCCAAACTCTTGTTAGTTACATTTTCCATTCAGAAAAATGTCTAAATATTCTTGTTTGGTAGCTGACTAAATTCAGCAGAACTGTCCCAGCTTCATCTCACGTTCATACACTGACATGCTATCTTGATTAAGGATCATTCACAGCTGACCGTACCAAAAATATCTAATCGATGCCCATAACCATAATTAACAGGGAAGAAGGCAAGAAAGAGGTACTTCACATTTAGTATGGGTGCTTTTCTCTCGACTATTTCTCTCTGTGTCCTTAATGACTTTTTGTGTGTTCTTCGCTTCTGCTCCCTTACCCCTCCCTACGACCCTACAATTCTCTCAAAACCCTCTTTACACATGCAAGAATATAAAATATATATCATGAGAGAATATTTGATCACAACCATCAATGGAGAGCAATGACCGAGTTCAATCAAAATAAATATCTGGGCTACGAAAGTTACCTATAAGTGCATCGATGCATTAGCCAGGAAGCACTTTTTTTTTTGGTTCATTTGTGACTCTTTTTTTTCTGTATCATGTGGCATATAGAAGAAACATGCTGACACCATTAAATTTATTGTCTTTACTGCCAGCTGCACATAACGGAAAATTCTTGTCAGTGAAATAACATGTGATTCTGGTAGTTCGTCATTGCGTATCAAGTTTCTTGCATGTGACCACTCAATTAAATAGCAGTGGAGCACAGATGCGTGCATGCATGGATGGAAAAAACATACTACATCATAGCACGTACTACGTACCTATCTGTAGCTCTCGGAAAAAAGAGTTTATTCTTTGATCGTACCTCTTAGTTGTGTCAAGTTTTTGAATCGATCCATCTTGAAGGATGTGTGTGTCTGCTAGTAGTCTGTTCCATCGATTAGGCGAGCTAGATTAGAACAGAAGCAGATGATGTGCCGGCCGATCGACGGCACCAGGTAAATACGGCAGTGGTAGCGGCGGCGTGCATGAGAGTTCACCATCGAACCATCCCAGTTTTACACACATGAAGAAGCCCTCCATCGACTGATCCATGACTCATGCGCGAAGATTGAAACCTGTACTTAATAGGGCTGGAGGAAAAGCAAACAAATCTTGATCTGTGTTCCACGTACACACACGTAGCGGATTCCACTGATGCGGACTGATCTGCATGCATGCAGCTTGCAGCCCTTGCATGCCCTAACCAGGTGCGATGGCGGCAACAGGCTCCTGCTGTGGCATGCACTGGCCAGGCTATAGACGTGCATGCAGATGCATGTAGGATTGAAGACCATACATGCACCTAATCTCTCGATCTCTTTTTAATGATTCTGCCATTGGATTCAAGATGTAGATGGTGTGATCGGTTGATTGGATCAGAGCCAGCTAGCTCGAGTGAACACCATTTTTTCTCGATAAAGGGAGTTTTATTACTTAAAGAGTTTTAAGCATTACACCCGGCCTCTGCACAACAACGGTGCACACAGCCCCAACAAGTTCCAAAGTCTCCAAACAAACGGTAAAATAAAAGGCGAATTACATATCATAATGAGAAATTGTAGAAACGCCTATGATGGAGGAGGGCAAATCCGTAGATCATGTTGCCATCCATGCTGAGAGAACAGGTCCCTGGCCACGGTCTCCAATCGCAGCGTCGCCTCGGAGAACAAGTCCCGATGCTCCACACGCTGTAGGGGCAGCCAGGACCGAATCGTAGCTGTGCACCGGTAGATAACCTGCATAAAGGAAACAACTTTGTCATTAAAAACCTTGTCATTTCTACATAGCCAGAGCGACCAAATAACGGCAATCGCTCCCATCCTAATACGCGTCTTGAACCTAGAATCCACCCCATTGAGCCAACTCCCGAAAATGTTCGAGACGCTACGTGGAGGGTATAAGGTAGAGCCTATTTGGACGGCTGACCATATAGAAGAGGCAAACTTGCACTGGAAAAGTAAGTGTTGTATGGTCTCGTCATGATGACAAAAGACACACTTTTTACTCCCGTGCCAATTGCGCTTTGCAAGGTTATCTTTTGTGAGGATTACCCCGCGACGAAGATACCAAGCGAATACCTTTGTTTTCAGCGGAATCTTCATCTTCCAAATTTTCTTATTATTATCTACCGGTATATCAGGTTGGATCAAGACGTTGTACATGGAATCAACTGAGAACGTGCCATTTTTGGTGAGATTCCAGCGAAATTTATCCGGTCCTTGCGTCAAATGGATAGAATCCAATCGAGATAGCAAAGCATTCCAGGATGCTAGCCTAGGACCAAATAAAATTCTTCTGAACGGTACATCTGGTGGAGAAGTTCTCATCACCTTAGCGAGAGTATCGCCTTTGTACCGCACAATATTATACAAGGCAGGATATTGTTCACGGAGTGTAGCACTACCGAGCCATTTATCCTCCCAGAACCTAATCTCAGATCCATCCTTAATAGAAAAAGACCCATGTGGAAAGAAGAATTGTTTCGTAGCCATCAATCCCGCCCAAAAGTGCGAATCCCCTGGTTTCCAAACAACTTGGGAAACCGCCTTGGATCCCACATATTTTTTTCTTAAGAGGGTTTGCCATAAACCTTCTTCGGAAAGAAGCTTATATAACCATTTACCAAGTAGGGCTCTGTTCTTGACCTCAAGGTCATGAATTCCAAGCCCCCCTTGGTCTCTTGGTCGGCACACCACACTCCATTTGGCTAAACGATATTTTCTTTTCTCACTATCACCTTGCCAAAAGAATCTCGATCGGAAATAATCCAACCGTTTCAGGACTCCTTTTGGAACTTGGAAGAATGATAACATATACAGTACCATGTTGGTTAGCACTGAATTTATGAGAACCAATCTTCCACCCAAGGATAATAGTTTACCTTTCCAACTATTTAACCGAATTTGTAGTCTCTCCTCCACAAGTTTCCACTCAGCATTTGTTAATCGCCGATAATGAATCGGAATACCCAAATACTTAATAGGAAATTGGCCTTGCGCGCAACCAAAAGATCGGCATATGCGGATGCCTCATTTTGGGATTCGCCAAAACAAAACAATTCACTCTTATGGAAATTAATTTTAAGACCTGATAGTTGCTCAAAAGCTGACAAAATTAGCTTAAGATTCCGAGCTTTCTCAATGTCATGTTCCATAAAGAGGATTGTATCGTCAGCATATTGAAGAATGGACAATCCCCCATCAACGAGATGTGGGATGACACCCTCAATTTGGCCATCAGACTTTGCGCGTTCGATCATGACTGCCAGCATATCTGCCACTATATTGAATAGTATAGGCGATAATGGGTCACCTTGTCTAAGCCCTTTTTTGGTCTGAAAGTAATTGCCAACGTCATCATTGACTTTAATGGCAACACTCCCTCCCGAAACAAAGCTGTGAATTAACGCGCGCCACTCATCAGAAAAACCTTTCATTCTGAGGGTCTGCTGAAGGAAAGACCATTTAACCTTGTCGTAAGCTTTTTCGAAATCAATTTTGAGAATCACCCCATTCAGCTTTTTCGAATGTAGTTCGTGAACCGTTTCATGCAAAGTCACCACCCCATCTAGGATGTTGCGGCCTTTCATGAACGCGGTTTGGGAAGGACGTACTACATGATCAGCCACATTGTTTAGCCTAAGTGTCGCGACCTTGGTGAATATTTTAAAGCTAACATTAAGTAAGCAGATAGGCCTATATTGTTGGATCCTTTCTGCTTCATTAATCTTAGGTAATAAAATTATTTCACCAAAGTTCAGCCGAAACAACTCAAGTTGTCCATCATGAAGACAGCTAACACCATGACGTGAGAGAGTCAAGAATCGAGGAAATCTAGCTTTCCGGCCGTCGACGAACCGACGACCCTGCCATGGTCACGGCCAGAGAGCACGGCGATGACGGCTGCCTGCGTGAGGGCGTAGGGTAGGTTTGTTTTTAACTGATTGCAATGAAGGGGTATTAACAAATAATTTATGGAGGGCATTGGTGGGTAATTATTTCTAACTTTAAAAGTCAGTTGATTATTTGTAAGATCCATCGGCTGTCATTGGCTAATTAGTTAAATTGATGGCCAGATGTTTCTGATTATTGTGGGATTTTCTAATCTAATTCTCTAATTTCTGGTTAGCCCATAATCTACTTTTAATATATAATAGATTATATAGGACAATACTGTCTGTGCACATAAGTAAATTTAAGAAAGGTACTAGAATACTAAATACGTTACATAGCAAAGATGCATGATCGCCGCCAATATGCAGGTAGCTGAGAGCAGACACGGAAAAATCATCAAATACAAAAGCCTTCTCCACCGCTCCAGTCTGCGGTCAGGAGCCACTGCTCGCCCATCACGGTTAGCTTTCCTGCGCCGTGCCCGCTTCTTCTTATACACTTGGGAGTCATTGCTTGTATGGTATGGCTTCTCCTCTGTTTGACCTATCTTCTCAAGTACAAACGTTGCTTTTCCTGGTGCAAACACCATCAGAGTTGGCTTCTTGCACTGGGGAAGGTTAGCATCATCCGGAAAGCCCTGCAAATTGCAGTCCTTTGTATGACTTGGCTTCTCGCGAAATTCAAATTTTGCTTTATCTTGACTTTGGTGGCAGGCATCTGCAAGGACCATCACAGCTGGCGGCACCATGTTCAAGAACCTAAAAAGATGGACAATGTACCATCACTAAATTGCTCATTTTGATAATAAAGTAGAGAAAAGTCTTTCATTTTCTAACCCGTCTAAACCCTTAAGTAACACTCTGAATTTGGTCCTCATGGCTTCAGTAGATAATGATGGATCACTCACTAACTCGCCTAGTGTCGCGTCGAAGTTTTCCAAGGCTCTAAGAAACAACAGACATTATAGTCAGATATAAAAAGCTAAGTAAATTCCATAAACAAGTACACTTGAAAATGTTTCTTCATGTATATACCGTGAGGCAAAATTCATAGTTTTGGGGGCGGCTTCACAATGACGAGTAAGAAAAGCATTTACCACCTGCATCAAGATTTTTTTAGAATCAAGTAACTTCAAAGTTCATGATTTGGAGTCAAACTATGGCACTACAGGAACATAAATACACTACCACAACAGCTAGGGTAACTCCATATTAATTACCTCTTAAAGTGCA
The DNA here is from genome assembly GCA_947311845.1 of Poa pratensis. Classification (NCBI taxonomy): domain Eukaryota; kingdom Viridiplantae; phylum Streptophyta; class Magnoliopsida; order Poales; family Poaceae; genus Poa; species Poa pratensis. Next base: position 2,845,001 of record CAMZMU010000121.1, on the reverse strand, counting down.
TGGTAACATCATCCCCTGCAATTTGATAAATAAACAATTACATACAAAAGCATTGGTAAAGAAATGCGCATAACTTTATATTCGACGCAATACTTTGGGGCGGAATCATGGTCCAAATTTGGGGAAAACTTAGTGGCTACAAGAGTTGCTCTTTTCTTCTTCCAAATTTCGCCATTGCAAGATTTGAGGAATGGATTCAAGAAATCCTTGTTATTTTTTCTGATTGATTAAGAGGAATGGAATGAGTTGGCTCATCACCGCCTAAATTCTCTCGTAAGAACTTAGCTAGCAGAAAAGTTCGGCATGGGATAATTCAACAAATCATGAATGAAATGACAATGCTCTGGGCTGATGACGAGGTTATACTCTGCGGGTACCCCAGCATAAGGGTACCTGGTGCACGTGATGATCAAAGAAGTCCAAGTATTAGTCGAAGCCCATGAAGAAAGGCCCAAGACGAAGAGTGTTTTCCAAGCTAGATCAAATAATAGTCGGTTAAGACTTTCCATACATGTAACCTTGGTCGGTTGTGTTTCCCGAGACCTAGCCTCCTATATAAAGGCTGGGAGGGTGATCGGTCGAAGGGGGCAATCCATAGCCACCAGAATCTCGACGAGATCAGTAGCTCGTCGAACCCTTGTAACCCTAATATTCATACCATAAACACAGACAAGCAGGAAGTAAGGGTTTTACCTCACTCGAGGGCCCTGAACCTGGGTAAATCCAGCTTGTCAGCCGTCGATTCCACCGATACTACGCGTTCTCTACCACACAATCAACCCTAGGTATAGCAACCATGGGACTTGCCGAGGGCACACCTCGACAATTGGCGCCGTCTGTGGGAAAAGGTAGTATTGGGCTCACGGTTTCGCCGGTTTCATCATCAAGCGGCCACCCGATGATCGCATCTGCACAAGGTAACTCGCCTACTGCATCATCAAAAAGCAAATCACCAACCACCGTTGCAAACAGCAACTCGCCGGCAAGATCCACCAGCATCAATTCAAAAAGCGATCACTCGCCAAAATCTCCAAGGAGGCTCACGCCGCACTCGATGGAAGCTCAGCAAGCCTTCGCCGGACTCGAATCAGGTTTGGATATTACGGTTGGAAAATTTAACTTCTTTGTCGATAAAGATGGTGTGCAGGACCTGTTAGATCCACTCGACGTGGAGACACTCGACATGGAGACAATCGACAACGCTTCGACTGCAACACTATCCATCTTGGGCGCAACATCGTCACAGATCGTCCCGATCCAATCGCCAAGCGACTCTGCCACGTCCATGACCTCGCAAGAGTTCCGTAACGAGGTGGCAAAAAGATTTGGAAGAAGCGAGATCGAATCTGCGTACCGCCCAAACAACTCAATCGAGTCACTCGACGACATCGTCGACTGCAATGACGTCGCGGGGAACGAAGAGAACATAGACGACAACATATATCTCGCCGATCTAAACGGCCCAGAAATCCGTGCTAGCCACGAGATATTCACCTGCGACGCAGACAGCCTGGACAAAGCACTCGAAGACATACTCGATTGTGGCGGAAACCCCAACAAGCAAAGCAACTCCAACATGAGCCTGGACGACGACGCCGAATCCATAAAACGCATCAGCAGCACATGGATGGAGGATCGGGTGGTACCGTACCAGGTATATACCGCGAGTACAGCAGAAACATCAGCAGCCGCAACATGCCGTCGACCTACAGAATACCCTTGCACAGTCACCATGCCAGATGGAACAACCACGCTGACCATCACCGCAGAGATGGCGGAGAAAGTGAGCAAAGTAATCGAGAGCTGCACGATGCTACCAGCAAACGCAACTCCAGAAGAGGTATTAACCTTACAATATTTCCAATGGCAAGAATCGATACGGTTAAAAAACTACCGAGCAGTACTCGAAGAACGCAAAAAGCAAGCCAGCATATCGAGTGCCGGCGAAGAGCATTGTCTACGAGTTCAACGGGCAGAAACGACCCCGCGAATAGGTCACGATTCATCAACCTCGGAGACGCAGATCGTGCAGCGGTCACTCGGAACCTAAACCCAGCCTTCATGGCAGTCGACGCGGAAGGAGTTCCCATACCTACTGAGCCAGCCGGGGCGCTGATGACGCTAGGCACCTACCTCAGAACAATCGAACCTCCTGCAGGAGACCCAAAGAGGGATCAGCACCTCCAACTGTACAAACAACTTGCAATAGCAGCACAAGCCATACAGCATCCACAAGCAACTCCAAGGAGAGATACAGATCGGGATCGTCGCAGTCGAAGCCCTCGGGGAAGGAGCAGTCGAAAAAGCTCACGTCGTCATCGTTCCAGTAGGAGCCACTCGAGGAGGTCATACAGCAACAGCTCAGACTCGGAAGCAGAAATCGGGCCATGTGGAGCGCTATGCTTCACTCGACGGATCCGGGAGGCTCGTATGCCCAAGAAATTTTCGCTAGCTACCACGCCTAAGTTCAACTGCAAACAAGAGCCATCAGGCTGGCTAGAAGATTACAGGCTGGCAGTCGGATGTCAGCGCGGTACCACAACTACAGCTATGCAGTACATACAACTTATGATGGAAGGAACGGCTCGCGATTGGCTCAAATCGCTACCCGAATCATACTACGATTCGTGGGAACACTTCAAGGGTGATTTCATCAAATACTTCGAGCCTCTATGTGAGCGCCCCAAAACCTTCGAGGAGCTCCGGACCTGCAAGCAAAAGTCAGATGAATCTCTGAGATCGTACATACGGCGGTGGACCACCATCCGTAACTCAGTAGGCAACGTATCAGAAGATAGGGCAATCGACGCCTTCAAAAACGGACTCTGGAGGGAAGACTTCAAAGAAACACTTGGTCGAGAAGACCCAAAAACAATGGCCGCACTCATGGTACTCGCAACAAAGTGGGCAGACGGAGAAGACTCCGTACGAGGCAATCGACCTGTAGCATCACATGAAAATCACGAGGGGGCAGTCGAGACCGCAGAGATAGCTACAGAGATGATCGAAGGCGCAAACGCAAGAATCGTTATCACGACGATGACCATCCAAACTTCATTGCAGCAGGCTTTGTCCAGTCAAGGGACAGTCGCGACCAAACTGACAGACGAGCCGACGATCATCGTGATAATCGAGATCATCATACAGACGATCGCCGAGGTAATCGAGACCACCGTACAGACGATCGACGTGACAGTCGAGCACAGACGCGACGACCGAGATAGCTACAGAAGGCCAGAGTGGCGCAGGCGAGCAGACAAAGATCCTGAGCTCAATCGAGAGAGGATGAACGATTATTGCAGATTCCATCTTTACAGAGGGGATGATGGTAAGCTTCGCTCTAGCCACTCGCTGAGAAATTGCAGGGAATTCGATCAACTCGCGATTGAACATATATCACGAATGCAAAGAGAAGGACGTGCACCTCCTCAACTGACGCACGCTCCATCAACTACATCACAAGCAACCTGTTCAAGCATATCCAGCACCGCAACAAGTACAACAAGCACAGTTATATTCCATACCACCGCAAACACAGCCTACTCAGGTGTATACTGCACCAGCACCAGCGCAACCGACACCAGTATACATGGTGCCAGCACAACCCGTTACGGGAACACAAATGGCAGCAGCCGTGCACCAGATGCAGCAGGGAGATGAACAAAAATTTCCCGTAACTCGCGGCCAGATGAACATGATCCAGCGAGGACGTCCCTCCAAAAGAGAGCAAAAATTACACACTCGACACGTCAATATGGCGGTCATGGCACCCCCAGCCATCACAATTTTTTTGAAAGGATCAGAAACTCCGATTATCTTCAATCGAGAGGACCACCCACCCGCAGTATATCGACCAGGGCATGCAGCCTTGGTACTCGACGCCCAAATTGGAGGCTACGCCATGACCAAGGTCTTCATGGACGGAGGTAGTGGTCTCAACATAATCTTTGCAGATACGCTACGCAGAATGAACAAACCAGTCGAAAATCTGCCAAAATCCGCAAATACCTTCCACGGTATCGTTCCAGGCAAAGCAGTGCTCCCAGAAGGCGTTATACAACTCGATGTTACGTTTGGAGATCCTACTCACTTCAGAACCGAGTCGATTGAGTTCGAAGTGGTCGATTGGAAGTCACAATACCATGCAATACTTGGGCGCCCCACTTTCGCTCGATTCATGGCCGTCCCACACTACGCCTACCTCAAGCTCAAAATGCCAGGACCAAAAGGAGTCATCACGATCAACGGGAACTTTCAAAGGTCAGATTCATGTGACCGTGACTTCAGCAAAATCTCAGAGATGTATGGGATGGAGCAATCATTCGCCAAACTCGAGGTTTCTAACGACCGCACACTTCTGCCGGAACACAAGAGGTTAGCATCCGACAGACAATTCAATGCAACCAACGACACGAAAAAGCATCAAGTGCACCCAACTGATCCCTCAAAAACAGTCAACATATCATCGAGTCTTACCAGCGAACAGGAAAATGCACTCGTCGAATTTCTCCGTAAAAACTGGGAAATATTCGCATGGTGCCCAGCTGATATGCCAGGTGTCCCCAGAGAGTTCGCCGAGCATTCTCTACAACTCAAGCCAGGGTCTAGACCAGTCAAGCAAACTATGCGCCGTGTTTCCGATCCCAAAAGAGGTGCAATCGAGGCAGAAGTTGATAGGTTACTTGCTGCAAAGTTCATTCGAGAAATCAAAAAGGCAGACTGGGTTGCTAACCCTGTACTGGTCGAAAAGAAGCACTCAGACACCCTGCGGATGTGTGTAGATTTTACAGCCCTAAACAAATGCTGTCCAAAAGATCACTTTCCATTACCACGAATCGATCAGATCATCGACTCAACAGCAGGATGCGCTCGGTTATCATTTTTGGATGCATATTCAGGATACCATCAAATTCGGATGAAAGAAGAAGACGAAGACAAAACAGCATTCATAACCCCACTCGGGGTCTACTGCTACACAACCATGCCTTTCGGGCTCAAAAACGCAGGCGCAACCTACCAGCGCATGATGCAAAACTGTCTACAAGAACAGATAGGACGCAATGTTCAGGTCTACGTCGACGACATCGTCATCAAGACTGAAAAGGAGGACACATTAATCAGTGATCTACAGGAGACATTCAAGAATCTCAATCGATACAACATCAAGCTTAACCCAAAGAAATGCACCTTCGGTGTCCCAGCTGGACAACTCTTGGGTTATTTGATATCTGCACGTGGAATCGAAGCAGACCCAGAAAAGATACAAGCTATACTCACAATGAATAGACCTACCAAACTCCATGAGGTACAGCAGCTAGCTGGTCGAGTAGCAGCACTCAGTCGATTCATCAGCAAACTAGGCGAAAAAGCACTTCCATTTTACAAATTGATGAAGAAAGCAGACAAGTTCGAGTGGACGGATGAAGCTGAAGCCGCTTTTCTCGAACTCAAAAAGATGCTCACAAGCCCGCCAATCCTCGTAGCACCTAAGGAAAATGAGCCACTCTACCTATATATCTCAGCCACCAACCGAGTGGTCAGCACAGTGCTGGTGGTCGACCGCATGGAAGAAGGACATAGTCAAAGCATACAGAGGCCAGTGTATTACGTAAGTGAAGTTCTTTCCCCGTCCAAACAGCGGTACCCACAATATCAGAAATTGGCGTACGCCGTATTCATGACTCAAGAAAGCTGGCGCACTACTTCACAGAACACCCGATAACGGTGGTCAATAAATCAGCGATTGGAGACGTCCTCACAAACCCCAACGCAACGGGGCGCGTAGCAAAATGGCTCATCGAGCTGGGGCCACTAGGAATCAAGTACGAACACCCGAAAGCCATCAAATCACAAGTCCTACCCGATTTTCACACCGAGTGGGTAGAAGCCCAATTGCCAGGGGTACCTGACGTATCAAATTCCTGGACAATGTATTTCGATGGGTCCAAAAAGAATGAAGGAGCAGGAGCGGGCGTCATACTCATATCACCAAAAGGCGACAAACTGCGCTATATCTTGCAAATGGGTTTCGAGTTCCCATCAAATAACGAGGCCGAATACGAAGGTCTAATCCATGGCATGCGCATGGCAAAAGCCATGGGATGCACTCGACTAATGATTTATGGCGACTCTAACTTGGTTGTGCAGCAAACAATGAAGGCATGTGATGCAATCGCAGACAACATGATCGCTTATCGGGATTTGTACAACATAATGGAGGGCAGCTTCGATGGCTGTGAACTACGACACATAGGGAGAGAAAGCAATGAAGAGCCGACAAATTAGCCAACATTGCTTCCACAAAAGCACAGTCCCGCCGGGTGTTTTCTTTGAACGAATAGAACGTAGGTCAATCGACAAACGACCATCGGCTACGACGAAGCTACAGACAAAAGCAAAGCGCCAAGCACAGAGGATCCTCCGATTGAGTACTTCTCATTGAGCCAATATGGACTCAACCTTTTCTCGCATACATACTTCGCAATGAACTACCAGAAGATACAAACGAGGCCAGACGTGTCACTCGACGGGCAAAAGCATATACCATCATAAACGGTGAGTTGTACAAACGCAGCACCTCAGGTATGTTCCAAAGATGCATTGCACTCGAAGATGGCAAGGATCTCCTTCGGACATTCATGCCGGTACTTGCGGGCATCACGCGGGCAGTCGATCACTCGTAGCCAAAGCCTTCCGAGCAGGGTTTTACTGGCCTACAGCGCTAAGGGATGCAGAGGACATAGTCAAAAGATGCATTGGTTGCCAGAAGTTCGCTTCCAAGCCACATGCACCCGCGTCGCACTAAAAACCATACCATTAGCATGGCCTTTTGCCCAATGGGGGCTTGACATGGTGGGACCACTAAAAAATCATCAAAAGGAGGTCATACTCACTTGCTAGTGGCAGTCGACAAATTCACCAAATGGATCGAAGCAATCCCTATCGCAAGCTCAACAGCTTCTACGGCAGTTCGTTTCATACAATCGATCATGTATCGATTTGGAGTAATGGATAGCATCATCACTGATAATGGTACAAACTTCACGGCGGAAGAGTTCAAATCCTTTTGCAAGGAACAAAACATCAAATTAAACTACGCCTCTGTGGCACATCCACAATCCAATGGGCAGGTTGAAAAGGCCAATGGACTCGTATGCAGTGGCATCAAAAAGAGACTCTTAGTACCACTCAAAAGGGCCGCGGGTGCATGGGTAGAAGAACTTCCATCAGTATTATGGAGCTTACGGACCACTCCAAACGCCTCCACACAGTATACACCGTTCTTCATGGTCTATGGTGCGGAGGCAGTATTACCATCTGACGTCAAGTTTAATGCACCACGAGTGGAAGCATATGAAGAAAACGACGCGAACAAGGCACTCGAAGATGCAGCCGATTTGCTGGAAGAAGCACGCAATACGGCTTTGGCACGAACAGCCGTTTATCAACAAGACCTCCGCAACTACCATAGTCGTCGATTACGCACACGGTCCTTCATGGTGGGAGACTTGGTGTTGCGAGAGAAACAGAAGAAAGTCCATAAACTTGCATCACCTTGGGAAGGACCTTACATTGTCACAGAAGTCATCGAAGGAGGAGCCTATCGATTGAAGAACGCAAAGACGGGCGAAGTAGCATCAAACCCATGGAACGTGGCGCACCTGCGTCGATTCTATGCATAGATCTTTTAACCTCGTATGTAATAGCACATAAGGCCAAAGAATCAGCAAGTTTCAGACGCACTCTTTTCCCTTACCAGGGTACCTAAGGGGACTGGAAGGTTTTAATGAGGCGGCTTGCTGATAGAACACATATTTTGAATAAAGATACATGTTCCTCCATATTTCTCATATATGCTTTTACGCTACTCAACCAATCGGGAACTCGATCGTAAAAACATAAGCTTCAAAATTCTAGCTCAAAAATCAGTGAGCACAAGGACAACCCAAATCCCACTCGACATGCTCGGGGGCTGGGTCAAACAGACAACCCAAATCCCACTCGACATGCTCGGGGGCTGGGTCAAACAGACAACCCAAATCTCACTCGACATGCTCGGGGGCTGGGTCAACAGAAAACCCAAAATCATGCTCAGGGGCTGAGTTAAACAGGAAACACAAACCCACTCGAAAAACTTGGGACCTGGTACAAATCAAAAACACAGATGTGTTACCTGAGAACTATCTTGATTATACCATGATAAGTCAGGTCCAAAATAAAAATGGCGTCTTCTGCGGTCAAAAGTTTGAAAATTGGGCCCACACAGACACGTCTTGTCAAATTGGCGGGTGCACGCCAAACACGTCATAAATGACGTCAGGGGCAGTGATAACGTCCACATTCGAGTGGTGGGTTAGAGACTACAATCGACGCAAGGATTCGACTAGCAAAGGTACTCCCATGGGAGCATATCAAAAATTTGTTGCGATTGATCAAAAAGGAGCAAAATTATTGAGATTATCCTCTACTTCAAACGAAATAAAGCATAATCTCGGGGGCTACTCCCATGGGAGCGCTGACGCGCTCCCATAGATTTCAAAGACAAAATATTTCGATTGACAAAAAACAGAGTAAAAGGATGATTTGAGATTTTCCTCTATTGCAAGACAATAAACCACAATCTCGGGGGCTACTCCCATGGGAGCGCTGACGCGCTCCCATAGATTTCCAAACAAGGTAAGAAAATTCACTCGAATACAGGCTCGATTGAAAGCATTAAGTACCTCACAAAGCAAAGAATCAAACTTCATAAATTCCCGAACTATGCCAATCGCAGATGTTTCGGATGCTGCATACGCAAATGTAAAGGTAAGACCCGCCGAGCAATCGAGATGGGCCGAGGGACGCTCCAACAGTGTTTTCCTTGAAATTTTCCGTGTCAACAGACATGATGAAAATCCTGACGGACGCGTTAGGTATCAAAAGTTAAACTGCAGAACGAATCAGTAAGACCTACAACGGCCTGAGTCGAGTTTGTCCAGTATGTTCCAGCTTCGAGTCCGGGGACTCGAACCTGATTGAAGGCTAGTATGGTTTCGCCCAAATGTGCTGTTAACTGAGCTCGATTTTCGAGTGAATCGGGCCTACTATGTCAATATCCCTAGGCAAAAGTTTCAAAAGTGTTCCAGCTTCGAGTCCGGGGACTCGAACCTGATTGAAGGCTAGTGTGGTTTCGCCCGAATGTGCGGTTAACTGAGCTCGATTTTCGAGTGAATCAGGCCTACTATGTCAATATCCCTAGGCAAAATCTTTCGACTGCATTCCAGGCTCGAGCCAGGGGACTCGAGTCTAACTGAAGGCTAGTATGGTTTCGCCCAAATGTGCGGTTAACTGAGCTCGATATTCGAGTGAATCAGGCCTACTATGTCAGTATCCCTCGGTTAGCATACACATACAATTGAAACAAATTAGAGCTTGAAGAATTACATCGAGTCAGAAGAACAAGCTAAGAAAACTATGCGTGCATGATGAAGGGAGCACATGCTCGACTCTTTGAGGCAAGCAAGTACTCGGGGGCTAATGACGAGGTTATACTCTGCGGGTACCCCAGCATAAGGGTACCTGGTGCACGTGATGATCAAAGAAGTCCAAGGATTAGTCGAAGCCCATGAAGAAAGGCCCAAGACGAAGAGTGTTTTCCAAGCTAGATCAAATAATAGTCGGTTAAGACTTTCCATACATGTAACCTTGATCGGTTGTGTTTCCCGAGACCTAGCCTCCTATATAAAGGCTGGGAGGGTGATCGATCGAAGGGGGGCAATCCATAGCCACCAGAATCTCGACGAGATCAGTAGCTCGTCGAACCCTTGTAACCCTAATATTCATACCATAAACACAGACAAGCAGGAAGTAAGGGTTTTACCTCACTCGAGGGCCCTGAACCTAGGTAAATCCAGCTTGTCAGCCGTCGATTCCACCGATACTACGCGTTCTCTACCACATAATCAACCCTAGGTATAGCAACCATGGGACTTGCCGAGGGCACACCTCGACAGCTGATCGATTGAAGAAAGAAAAAAAAATGAAATGTAAGGCAGGGCCTCCCCTCCCAATTAGGTCCAAAAAAATATATGAATGAAATGAATTCATCTTAACAGCAGTATCAGCAGCTGTTTCACCTTGCATGCTTGTGCCCAACTACAAATATCACACGTAAAACTCATGGAGGTTAGCACCTAGCTGTTGTTCGTGAGCGCACAAGCTATCTATCTGGGTGGATGATGTCTCTATAGACAGGGTTCCTAATGGTAGCAAACTTTTTGAGCCAGTTCCAAGCGCACCAACATGTACGAATAAATAGACGGGTAGTGCGCTAGTTGACTTTCAAGGTTGATGAAAAGCGAAAACAATGAAAAAGCAAAGAATCACCTGGGGTCAGCTCGAGATACTTGGGGAAGGTGCCTGGACAGTGCCATATACTAAGAGATCGCCCTTTGGTAGAATACGGCGCGATTGCTTCCACGGACGCATGTTTCATGTCAACAGGACACTCGCTGAGGACGTCACAAACAAGAAGAATACCCCAGGAGAGGTCAACAAAGCCCAGCGAGCTTACTCCGACCTTGATCACCTTGTAGGTGGCATGTTCAGCCAGCAGTTTCTGATCATCTTCTGATAAGCCCAGCAAGGGCAAGGTGCCCTTGCTGCTCCATGCCCGCGTCACGGACGAGAAGACGTGGAGGTCATAATACCAAGCCTTGTCGCCAGCGATGGATCTCTTGTGAAGGAAGACCACGGCATAGTGCTCGCTGCCGGCATCGCCACAGGGCAAAAGGCCAAACGCACCGTTTGGTCTGACGATGTCTGGGTCCGGAATGAGGTGAAGCGACGGCTTCCCGGGGCCGGCTCTATAGACGAAGCGCTGGGTGCATCTCCTGCCAGGGTCTCTGAATGTCCGGCCAGGAACGGGGACAAAGGCGACGGAGAAGAGGACGAGGGCAGCGTCAGCGCAGCGGATGTAGGGCTCGTCGGCGATGTCCTTGCGGTCGAGGCCAGGGCAGTGGACGGAGAAGTAAGAGACACCCGGCGGGTCGACGAGCCAGAAGGAGACCTGGATGGGTTGGCCCTCCATGGTGTGGCACTCGGCAGTGGTCGCGTTCCGGTGTCCGGAGATGCGCGCCGACTTGTGGAGTAAGACCCAATCGAGACGGCTGGAGCGTCTGGTGGTGCCGCTGGCGACGTGCGGGTCCATCGGGGCGGCAAAGCGGAAGGAGATGGGGAGAGAGCCTTGGATCTGGAGGGCGCAAGCAGAGGCATGATTCGGGAACCAGGACACACTGAATTGGCAGGTCGGAGATGATCAAGACTGGGGGTGGTGGTTGTTGGAGCTGCATCTCGCAGCCCCATTTTCTTCTACCTCCAACTCTCATAAACTCCTCACTTTGTCTCTCACAAGAACACACGCACACACAGCCAAGGAACAAGATGATGGCTTTGCCAAAGGACTCTCTCCTTGGTAACCACCGTAACTACATTTTCTTCTCTTTCTCCTTAACCGAAACAACATGCTTACAATGCCTTAAATAGGCTCACACACCCACAGCCCAGCTGCCACGCTTGGCACTAACACCACACGTACTAACTACCTGGCCACTATGCACTCCACGCACTAACTATTCATGACCATTTCCGACTACTACTCCCACGATGTGATGCATGCAGCTAACAACCTGGATTCTCTCCACTAGCCTAGCTTGCATGTAACAATCTATTTGACCAAATCACTTGGCCATGCACTGACTAATTCATGCATGTCATACTGACTAGTTTCGTGCAGCTGCTTCACACAGCTTGAGGCATCTCGCGTATGTCATCTCTCATGACATTTTGCATCTCACCATGCACACTACCAGCCTAGACATCATGCACAAAGAAACCTAGCTACATGCAATACGAAAATCAAACATGCAGCTAAACAAATCAAGATTAAAAGCTAACAGTGGAAGAGCTCGACTGGTGGTTGCCCGGGGCGAACGCCGGCGCTGGCGACGGCGTACGTACTGCGGGGTGAGGGTTTCCGTTTCCCGTATGGGGTGGGGAGGGGATCCAACTCAAATTCCACACGCGGCTGAAGTCGAAATCAACACAAATTTCACAGCAAAGGCATATGATTTGGGGATTTGGCCACACCACCTCAAGGGCTTGTTTGGCACTAGAGTTTTTGTGGGGATCAGTGGAGATAATCCTCACCAAACCTCAAATTCCTGCTTATTTTTAAAAGAATGTTTGGTACTGAGTATTGGTGAGTTTAATCCTCACTTATCCCCACTTATCCCCAAATATTACTGTATTTTTTTATCAATTCCCGATACTCTACCCCTACCTGGTGGATTGGCATTGGAATTTTGTGAGGATTGGGTGAATTGAAGGTAGTGGTTTCACCCAATACTCTTGGGATTATCTCCACTAATCCCCACTAAACCTCTAGTGCCAAACAAGGCCCAAGAGTGCACGAGAAATGACTACCGCCGGGTATTTCCCCTAGCTTCTCCCTCCTTGCGGTTTACCCTCTTGCCCTTGTAATTGCAAACATTCACACCGCCTACCCCTGGAGGTCAGCTAGGTCCCGAATTCTCCTTCATTAATTAAGGGTGTGTTTAGCATCTCCGGTGTTCCAAATAGCACTCCATAGGGAACATCTCGTGGGAGTGGCGTGACGACACGCCGACAAACGGTGCCACGTAGAATACCGACATATGGGTACCAAACGGCAGCAATGTACAGTCATTCTCCACCGCCTACCTCGTCTCTCTCGTGCTTGCCTTCTCTCCCAACCCCACCGAATTGTCCTCATCGCCCCATTTCGACGGTGAGATTCGGCGATGTCTACCCAGCAACAACGCGCAACCCTCCCTCTCGCTTCGGCTGCCACTCTCCATCATTTGGTAGTCAGGGCTGCTAGATCCGACCATCGGTAGCTCACCAGTACCACATCATTCTAGTCGCCACTTTCCCAGGTCGTCTGATCTCCTCCTCCGTCTCGTCTGTGCCGGGTAGCAAATCTTCTTCGACCGCTCACACTCGTCGACTCACCTTGCACACAGCTCCGGCTGAGACCACCTCACGCCCGCCTCGCACACATGGTGTTCGGCTGTTTGCCTAGTTATGTTTTTTCTTGATTTTTGCCTAGGTAAATTAGATAGGGTGTTCGCTTGTTTGCTTCATTGTTGATCCATAGACTATGTATATTGACGATGAGCTTATGATCCAACAATTGATGCAAGAGCAAGCCGATGCCACTGTCGATGATGATGAGCACTTGATGATCATCTCTTGTCTTCTATGTTTACAAGCGCAACTGAATGTCCCTCCCCGACATGGAGGTTTTGAGAGGAGGAAGAACAAGAATCGGCATAGGATGGAGGGTCACTTGATCCTAGAGGCCGACTATTTGTCGACGACCCAACACATGGCCCAAAGGAGTTTTGACGACGCTTCAGGATGAAGAAGGAGGTGACCATGTAGCTTGTGTATGGTGTTAGAGAGTATGATGGCTACTTCATGTGCAAGAAAGACTACATCAGAATGGTTGGTTTCTCATCTATTCTCAAACTATGCATTATTAGATCATTTTACTTAAGTTTATATAGTTATTTAGTTCAACTATGCATTATTTACAAGTTTTTAGATGTTTTATGGGAATTTACTCAATATTCCTTTGCTTTGGTATTCAATTCTGGGAGGCAACAGAACTCCTTCGTATTTTGCTATTTCAGGGACCTTCTGGAATCCCAATAAATCAAGAAAAAATAATGCATGACTCTTTCATCAGGGCGGAGACCATGGCACTGGAGGCCCACGAGACAAGCTACGAGGCTCCGGGGAGGGCGCATGGCTTGGCTATAGGGGACTGACGTGTCATGGTGGGCCCGCGACGCCTCGAGCATTGTCTCGTCCCTCCTTTTATGTACGCGTCCGTCTCGGGAAAAAAAATCATGCGACACATTTTACGCGAATTTTCAGAGGTGGTGGCGGAGGCAAAAGTCTTCTCCTTCTCTGGGAGAGGGAAGATCATGCTCTCGTGAGGCCACTGCCGGGGGTAATCGTCGCTGTCGTCGACGCCAACTCCTCCTAGGAGTAGGGGCGTATCTTCAGTACCATATGCACCATCTCAAATATCTGCACCAACTCCATCTCGAGATCAACATCAGCCCCCTCACAGTTTTGTGTAGATCGGAACCCCAGAATAGTTTACTAGTCCCGTGTGCATGATTGTACTTGCATCGTGTTATTATTTTGTGATGAAGTTATATTTTCAGATTGTGTTGTAATTCATATACCACTGATCATTTCCATGTTTCATCGTTGTGAGTAGTTCTCATCACTACAACAAAAATTGCATGTAGAGACATCTAACTTATAGACTATAGACGCTTTAATTCATCTTTATGTAGTTGTAAAGACGCCACTATAAAGCGTCCCAGGAACGTTGATGTGGGGACTACCCTTCGGGTACCCACCGTTAGGCTACCTGGTACAGCCCGGGAGCGGCCCACGTGAAGAATCGCCAGGCCCAATACAGTTCCATGCCGAAGAGGCCCACGAAGCTATCGGATCCTTGGCGATCAAGTCAAGACGATGTTTAAATTAAGCAACTCTATCTAGGGTTAGCACTTATCTGTAACCGACCCGGTTGGGACTCTCGGGACCTGGCCTCCTATATAAAGGCCAGGAGGGAGCCGCCGGGAAAAACCTACGCTACCTCACACCCAAACCCTCACGTCGTGACCTTGCCTTCGGCGAGACCGTGACCTTGTAATCTTCGAATTCTCCAATAATCGAGATCATACGAGCAGGAGTAAGGGTATTACCTCAAGGAGGGCCCCGAACCTGGGTAAACCTTGTTCCCCTTGTTTGTCTCGCACCGTAGTTGTCGCTAACATGCAGGCTCCCAACAACCCTAAGCCCTTAACCGAGGGCATTGCCGAGGTTACACCTCGTCAATTGGCGCCGTCTGTGGGAAACCTGCTGGTTCAAGGCACAACTTCGGCAGTCACCCTCCCGTCGTTCCCTGGAGCGACGGATCTGGTGGATCCGATCTACATTGGTTCCTTCGAATTCACCCCGCACTCGCCAACACTTCGCCCAGTCTTCGACTGCCTCGCCGACGGATCGGAACTGTCCGTCGGGGACATGAACTTCCACGTCAACGCCCACGACATCCTCCGCATGTCAGATCGGGTTCCCCCGGTCCTCGTGGCACCAACGTCTTCGGCAACTGCGTCATCAACATCTTCGTCATCATCGGCTTCATCGACTGTCGCCATCGCGATCGACCTATCATCATCGACTGTGGCACCCCTTCTGGCACAGCTTGTCAGAAGGGCGGTCGCCCCATGCGCCAGCCCAAGATATCTGGCCGCACGTTACGACAATGCAACATAGCGGAAATCATTACACAATCAGGCACAAAGTGCTACAAAAGGGTTTACAAGGCCGTCGAGGCTTTACAAAATATCAAGCCAAGCATGGCCCAACTCAGAGTTTTAACTGGCAGCGGAAGACATAAATGAGGCAACGGCTTGGAGCGGCTCCACTCCACAGGTATCTGGCTGGGCTACTGATCCTAGCACGCTTCTGCTCCTTATCCTTGCTAAGGTGGAAGTTGAGTCCTCGCCAAAATCTGGCCACAATCACAAGGCCCGTGAGTACATTTGTATGCACTCAGCAAGAATCACCCTTGCCACAAACAATCCAACAATCATGCAGCAAGATATATATTGGAAATAAAATCCTACAACATGGCAAGGTCTACTCTAGATACACGACATGAAAGTAGCATGGCATTGACAACCAACATGTCATAAGCAAGCAACGGGGGTATCACCAGTACAGAGTCCAAGCCAGGTGGGGTTGGATCGTGTACCGGCAATCATACAAAGGGCTTACCTGTGACGAGTAAACGGGTGTACCAAGTGGGTACCAAATAATACACAACAGCACCTGTGACCACTGCTAGGCCCACTGGCCTCATCATTTCACTCTGGGCACGCACGGTTGATGTGGGCTCTGGCCTAACTATAGGCTCCCCAACGCATCACACCGCCATCCCTAAACCTGGTTCACAATCACATCTCAAGTAGCATTCCCTGCATCAACTTATTGTTCATTTAGTGAAATCAGGTTGTTCATCTTTCCTTCAAACAGAACTTATGTTTAACCTCCTGACTCGACAAAGACAATAGTGTGACCGACACTGAACTGTTGTTCCATAACCTTGGAACGAGACTAGACATCCAGATTTGACACTCTCGAGAGGTTGCAATACTTCACTCATCCAAGTGGATCATTAACAACCGGTACTTTAGGATCACATCCATAAGACGGTCTGATACACTCACTCAACCGTTCACGCCATCAAGACACTCCCTATATAGCCACCGACATAACTATATGCCTTATGCAGAAGTGAATCCAGCACGTCCCCAACCCATGAGCGACGCCAAGCTCCGGAACCTTCGCAAGACTAGCCCCGACCACAAAGGTAACCGACTAGTCTTGCCAAAATGGCAGCATCAAAGGAGGCTCAATAGGATACGTAGGTCAAGGCCCGCCCATATGAGCGACAGTGGCAGTGCTTTCGATGTTCAGATTAGTGGCACTATGGACTGACCCTATCGAAGTTTGGAGGGGTGTTTCATTTAAATCAAATTTCATCATAACAAGTCCAAACAACAGAAGATTAGTCAAACACAACAATCACAATATCATAATAATATATATCATCAAACATCAAGACATTAGCAACATAATATCTCAAGCAATAGTAGTATCCGTGTCCAAACTTAGCAAGATAAAATGGCGTCAACCGGATGACTACGGCGGCGGTCCCGCCGACCAGCGCCTTCTCGTTTGACAAGGAAAAAGAAATGTCAACCGGAAGACTACGGCGGCGATCCCGCCGACCAGCGCCTTCTCGTTCGACAAAAATAAAAGAAATGTCAACCGGATGACTGTGGCAGCGATTTCGCTGGCAAGCGCCTTCTCGTTCGACAAAAATAAAAGAAATGTCAACCGGAAGACTATGGCAGCGATTCCGCTGGCAAGCGCCTTCACAGATCAACTTACAAAGTTAGCACAGTTTATTGGCGTCGATCGGGTGACTGTGGCAGAGATACCTCCGACCAGCGCCATCACAGATCAACTACCAAAGTTGGTAGGGTATGTAGTCTCCAAAATGAACCGAAAATCACTCATAAGAAAGAAAGCATCCATTCCACTCAAGGATTAACCCGACGTGGTGTCAGCAATCTGGGCAAAAAGAACCAAATGGAAAGCAAATGTCCCAAGCGTCGCAGTCCAGGTGGGCTTACGCCAACCACATTTGACGGAGGGAGAAGAAGCAAATAACTCTTTTGGCAAATGCCCCCAACTCCGAGGATCATAAGACGACATTCGTCCGCTCCTCACCTCGGCGAAGGAGAAGAAGCAAACACTCATAGGAACGCATGTTTTACAGTTGTTTAGTTAGAGGGTTCCACAAAGCCACGCAAGTGCGAGGCGCACAATTAATTCACACGTCATTCTAATGCATACATGGATGATGAATAAAACATGGCAGGAGCAATATTCCAAGTAACATATTGAACACAACAATAACAGACCGACATAATATATATACCGAACGCAGACAAATATAAACACTCGGCATTGCAAAAGCAAGTAACAAACAATATTGCGGGACTGCTCGTAGCAAGGGGTTAACTTGCCTCCGAAGATCGACACCGTTTTGTCTTGGAGGGTCACAGACACGTCACGGGTCAGTGGTTCGGTCTGCCGGTACCGCGGAATACACCTATACACGCATACAAGGGTACTGAGCATACAAGTATTTTACAAAAAGGTAAGACCTGTACCACTGGACAGATCCTCTCAAACTAAGAATTTACAAATTTGATTCGCTCCAAACGGAGCTACGGATCAAGAGATATTAACGAGCGACGGTTAGCTACCTGCTGCTCACCAGAAGAAAAAAACAGACCGCTCGGGAGAAAAAAAACTGCACGGGCCGCAGCTGCCTCGCGGCTGGGCCGCAAATGGGCCGAGAGTGCGCTGCGCGCTGCGCGCGCCAGCGCCAGCGCCTTGTCGGGCCGTTGCTGGGCCGCAGCTGGGCTGCTACTGCTGGGCTGCACTGGTTCGTGCTGGGCCAAAAAAAAACGACCGGATCGATCGATCCAGTGGCGTTGACCTCCTGTACGTCGTCTTCGTCCGCGCGAGGGAGCGCTTCCGCGGCTCGGGCGGCTCGGACGGCGGCCACCGCCGGCTGTTGGGAGGTGCAGGGCCGCGGCCAGCGGCGGGGAAGGAGAGGTGGCGGACGCCCGCGGCCAGGGGGAGGCGGCTCCGGCGACGGGGACAAGGTCGACGTCCTCCCGCGCGAGCACGCACGGGAGAGCACGGGGAGGCGTCGCTGCCGGCGACGGGCGGTCCGGCGAGGCCGTCCAGGGACCGCGGCGAGGTCGCCGCCTCACCCCGCGCCCCGGGAAGGAGTTGGGCACGAGAGGGAGCGCCTCCGCGCATCGCCTACGAGCTCTAGCTCCATGGCCATGGCGGGAGGCTCGGGTGGTCGCCGGCCTCGCTGTTCCTCTGCACGGTGGAGCTCGAAATCGAGTGGGACGAAGCCCAGGAGCCACGCCGCACTCGGGAACGAGACCAGGGAGGTGGGGAGGCTACGGACGCGACGCCAGCAAGCTCGGTGGGCACGGCCATGGCAGACTGAGATTGGGCTTCGGGTGCTGGGGAATTTTTTTGGACGATCCGAAGCTGGGGATTGGGTAGCTAGCAACGAGGGGAGAGAGAGAAGTGAGGTGAGCGAGTTGTGCTCCTAGGGAGGTCTCGGGGTCTGCTTAAAGGCAGGGGAGGGGGAGGAACACGGGAAGCTTCCACATACGCCACGCCACTGTATCGTCGGTGGAGGGGATAAGAGGAGGGGCTGGGCACACAGGGGAGGCACGAGGTGTACTGGAGAAGACGGGTTAGGCTACGACCGCAGCAGTGCGCAGGGGTTAGGGTTTAAGCAAAAATTAAGCCGCGCCAAAGCGTGCGTCTAGAGCGCTACATGAGTGGCATGACGCGTTCCCGGTGACTCGGAGGTCCAAAAGTAAAACGGTTTCGACCACTGGGTTCCTAAGGATAGGGCCAACTCAACAAAACAAGAAACACTCCGGGCTTGAACTTTCTCTGTGCAAGATTTTCAGAAAACCGAGGGAACGCCAGGTGTTCGATGAAATGGTCTAGGCCTTGCACATCTCAGAAAAATCCCAAACAATTACCACTGGGTATGTTGGGTATATGGAGGGTGTCTAAGGAGTTTGAGCTCATTTGGTGCTGCGGAAAAGGGGTTTTGCAAAAATCCGCTAAGTCGCGTACCGGCATCGATATTCGGCTTACAAAGGAAGTAGGTCGAAAATCGCTCGAATGGGTTTGGGTTCAACAGAAGAAGTGTAGGAAATACAAAAATATGCATCTCCCTAAATTATGAGAATTTTCAGAGGTTCCTAGGTGGACTGAATAAATTTGGGATCAGGACCGATATTTAACAGTTAACTCCGAAATCGGGATTATTGGATTGGAGTATGAAATATTTTTGCATGGGTAGGCTTTATGTGGATATGGGAGTTCTCCGGCATTTTTGGTGGAATTCTGTTGGCTAGGGAAATAGACATCTTTTGGTAAGTGGAGATAATAGGGAGTTTAACAAAAGGGTTAGAGTTTTCGAGGGAAAATCTATGCACATAATTGTCGAGGGTGGTGATTGAAGTTCAGGGAACATGGGAAATTTCTGAAAGAGCAAAACCAAAGTCAAGATCATCCACAAAATATTTAAGAAGGTCATTTAATAAAAGGAAAAGTTTTTTCCGGCGTGAGAAAACACCACTAAAATTAGGGACGATTTTTTTTGGGGTGTTACATCGACGTCGTCAAGCATCGCCATCGAGAGCGCGGCGCCGCTTTCATCATCATCAACTCCCTCCAGCGTCGCCGCTGCAGCGACATCGGCCCCGTTGAGCATCGACACCGCTATTACTTCGACTCCATCGTCACCTTCGGCAACATCGTCGCGCGGTGCTGCATCTCATTCGACACCCTCTGTGGGCTCCGATTCCTCGGGGTCCCCAGATCGCTCCGTCTACTACTGCCGCAGATGCGACACGCAGCATGATCGGGGTTCCGGAGTCCCCTTCCTGTGCAACGTGTGGCTCAACATCCACGACATCGAGAGTGACGGGGACAGCGCTGCTGCCAAGCGCGCGTGCAGGACCCGACCCTCCCGCTACCAGATCGACGTCATCAACCTCGTCACCGGCGTCGACGACAGCATCAGCAACGGCAACCAAGGAGGCAGCCAACACATCGGAAGCGCTGTCACCGGCTCCACCGTATCGGTCAGACCCGAGGAGTGGGAAGCCGCCAAGAACGCGATCGCTCACAATCTCGCGCTCCCTGAGGACGCCTCTCACGGGACGCTCACCGCGTACCACAAGATACTCACCGAAAATCATCGGCGGATGCTCAAGCAGGACGCGGAGCTGAAGAAGCGCAAGGAGGCTGCCGACGCTTCCAGCCAACGTCGGGCAGCGCTCTCCGGAAACTCTCGAGTAAACAACGTCACCAGCAAGCATCGCCCGCGGATCCCGCGGCTCTCAGAGGGGGACGTGCAAGCACTTTCGCGGAACCTACACGACTCCTTCCAAACGGTCGACACCGCGGGAGCCATCCGGCCTAACACCGCGGGAGCTGCTCTCGTCAACGCCACTGCATACTTGGTGCAGAATTCGCCTGCTCCCGGCGATCCTCGACTTCCGCATCATCGAGCCGCCATCGAGAGCCTGGCCATGATAGGCACGGCCCTTGCTCCAGGTGCCCTCGCCCCTGTCGCGGAAAAATCTCCTGCCGCGCCACCTGCACGACGATCATCTCGCTCGCCCGACGAGAACCGCGGATCCGGGCGAAGATCCAGCGCCTCGCGCCAGCGCTCTTCACGTCCTCCCTCGAGGGACAACGGTTCCCTGCGGCATCGACGCTCTTCATCGCCAACACCCCGCGACGTCATCACCCAGAAAAAGGTCGACAAGAATCGCCTCCGCCGCACCACCCGCGCCGAGGACGCCGACGATATTGAGACCGACAAGTTCGACGGCGAACCACGAGGAGCAAGCTGCTTCAACTACCGCATCTGCGAGACCATGCCGCCAAAATACTTCAAGCTACCCGCAGATCACCCCAAGTACGACGGCCACCAGGAGCCGAAGTCTTGGCTAGACGACTACCTGCAGGCGATAGTAATGCAGAACGGCAACAAAATCGCGGCTATGCAGTGCCTGCAGCTGAACCTGAAGGATTCGGCTCGTGCCTGGCTCAAGGGCTTGCCGGAGGGCTCGATCCGATCTTGGGACGAGCTGACGGACGTCTTCGTCAAGAACTTCCAAGCAACACACAAGAGGCCCATCGGCATCGCTGAGCTACGCATGTGCGCCCAAAAGTCCAGCGAGTCGATACGCTCGTATCTTCAGCACTTCACCAAGCTACTCAACCAGGCGGAAAACGTGTCCGTGGACAGAGCCATCGACGCCTTCAACGACGGTCTCCAGCGCATTGAGTTCCAGGAGGAATTGGGTCGGATCAAACCTACCACCATTGCCAAGCTGATGGAGATGGCCAACAGATGGGCGGATGGCAAAGATCACGTGCACAGGCCACGCGCACGCAGCCACGACGACGATGACGAAGATCGGCGACACCCGACGGACTCGGGTAGCCGAAAAAGCGACCGCCGCAAGAGGCGAAAGGACGAAGGCATCATGGTTGCAACTGGCTACGTCGAGAAGTGCGACGACAAGCGCAATGATCGACACAACGACAGACGCGATGACAGACGCGACGATGGGCGCGACAGCAGGCGTGACGACCGCCGCGACTCCAGCAGCTACCGCAGCAGCCACAATGCTGGCGGTTATCGCGGCAGCCGCGACTCCGGCGGATACCGCGGCAGCAGCAGCGGCGGGTACAAGTCAGGATGGCGGCGTCCCCGGATGCCGGACCTCCCCCTCGCAAACCAGCTCAACGCCCCCTGCTACCTACATAGCTTCATCGACCCAAAGGACAACATCCCGAAGTGCAACCATCTACTGAAGGATTGTCGCCAATTCCTCGACATGCAGAAGCTCAACGACGAGATGAACCGAGCCGCGGCATCGCAAGGGTTCCCCGCGATAGCTAGCGGCGCACCAGCGCTGAATATTCCACCACCACCAGGAGGCCCGCCGGCGCATCTACAGATGTCGAATCTTCAGCAGCAGCAGCCGAACATGGCTGCCGCCGTTCAGCAGCAGTAGCGCGCGCCACCAAGCGCCTTCCCGCGACCCGCGGATGAGCTGAACATGATCCAGAAGGCGCACGTTTCCAAGAGGAAGCAGAAGCTCTACACCCGGAAGTAAACCTCACGAAAGCAGCCATGGTTCTCACTCCAGAATATGTCGACTGGTCCGAGCAGAGCATAACCTTCGGCAGGGAAGATCATCCACCCGCGATCCCGCGGCCAGGCCACGCCGCCCTGGTCCTCGAAGCCCAGATCGGCGGGTACAAGATGAGCAAGGTCTTCATGGATGGCGGCAGTGGCCTCAACCTCATATTCACCAGCACCCTTGCCGCGATGCAGATCCCGACGGGCAAGCTGCATGAATCCGAGACACAATTCCACGGCGTTGTCCCAACTGCAGCTGTCGACCCCATCGGCAGGATCACACTGAACGTCACCTTCGGCACGGAAGACAACTTCCGGACGGAGAGGCTCGAGTTCGAGGTGGTGGATTGGCCCTCACAATATCACGCGATACTTGGCCGCCCCGCTTTCGCCAAGTTCATGGCCGTGCCGCACTACACGTACCTCAAGATGAAGATGCCAGGGAACAGCGGCTTCCCCATCACCATCACCGGAAGCTTCTTGAGATCCGATAACTGCGACAAGGAGTTCCAGCAGCTCACCGAGATGTTCAACAAGAAAAGTTCGCGGCTCTCGTGGACAAGGTCGACTACAGCCAGCCACCACCGGAGGACAAGAACGGGAAGAAGGACGAGAAGTTCGACGCCGAAAGAGCACAAAAGCCCTCCAGGTGCACCCGAAGATCCGGAAAAGGTCGTCAACGTCGCCAAAGGCATGCCAGAGGCATAGGAAAGCGCGCTCATCGGGTTCCTCCGTGAGCGCAGGGAGATATTCGCATGGCAACCATCTGACATGCCGGGTATTCCCAGGGAACTCGCTGAGCACGCTCTAAACGTCGACCCCACGCCAGACCCGTGAAGCAGTCCCTCCGTCGTTTCTCGGAGCCGAAGAGGAAGGCCATAGGCGAAGAAGTTCATCGGCTACTGAAGCTGATTTTATTAAAGAAATAAAAGAGTCTACCTGGGTGGCTAACCCAGTCCTTGTACCCAAAAAAGATACTAAAGTATTACGTATGTGTGTCGATTACACCTCTCTTAATAAGCACTGCCCGAAAGATCACTTCCCTCTCCCGCGCATCGACCAAATCGTCGACTCCACTGCGGGCTGCGAGCGCCTGACCTTCCTCGACGCCTACTCAGGCTACAACCAAATCAAGCTAAAGAAAGAAGATCAAGAGCTCACCACGTTCATCACGCCAGGTGGTGTTTTCTGCTACAAGGTCATGTCCTTCGGCCTCAAGAACGCTGGCGCTACCTACCAGCGCTGCATGCAAGCTTGCCTCACCAACCAGATTGGCCGCAACATCGAAGTCTACATCGACGACCTCATCGTCAAGACCCGCGTGGGGGACAAGCTCATCGACGATCTTCGCGAGACGTTCGACAACCTCGACCGCTACAAGATCAAGCTCAACCCGAAGAAATGTTTCTTCGGGGTCCCCGCGGGCCAAGTCCTCGGCTACTTCATCTCCGCCCGAGGGATCGAAGCCAACCCCGCCAAGATCAAGGCCATCATCGACATGGAACCACCAAGGAATCTCCACGGCATCCAGAAGTTGGCGGGTCGCGTCGCGACACTTAGCCGTTTCATCGCCAAGCTGGGCGAACAGGCACTCCCCTTCTATCAGTTGATGAGGAAGGCAAAAAAATCGAGTGGACCGCTGAGGCGCAGGCGGCCTTCGACAACCTCAAGCGCATATTATCGACATCGCCCATCCTCGTGACTCCCAGAGAGGCGGAGCCGATGCTCCTCTACATCGCCGCCACCAATCAGGTGGTCAGTACCGTGCTCGTTGTCGAGCGCGCGGAAGAAGGCAAAATCCACGGCGTCCAGCGCCCCGTCTACTACCTCAGCGAGGTGCTCACACCGTCCAAGCAGCGGTACCCGCACCATCAGAAGCTAGCCTACGGCGTGTTCATGACAGCGCGCAAGCTGCGGCATTACTTCATGGAGCACCCGATACGAGTCATCAGCGACGATCCGTTGAAAAGCATCCTCACCAACCCGCAAGCAACGGGGCGAGTTTCCGAATGGATGATCGAGTTGGGGCCACGAGACATCACATATCATCATCGTCAAGCAATCAAGTCCCAGATATTGCCGGATTTCTTCGTCGACTGGATGTAAGCCCAGATGCCGAACCTTCCGGACATGTCGAACTCTTGGACCATGTACTTCGATGGATCCAAGCGGAATTCAGGAGCTGGCGCAGGCGTCATCCTCACATCCCCGCAAGGCGATAAATTGCGGTACGTGCTGCGGATGAACTTCTCGGGCGCGTCCAATAATGAAGCAGAATACGAAGCCTTGCTGCATGGCATGCGCATGGCGAAGGCTTGCGGCGCCACGCGCCACGGCATCTACGGTGATTCCAACCTCGTCGTCCAGCAGTCGATGAACAAGTGCAACGCCATCAGCGATAACATGGTTGCTTACAACGAACTCTACAACAAACTAGAAGGCACCTTCGAGGGATACGAGCTAAAGCACGTCTCCAGAGATAGCAATGAAGAAGCCGATAACTTGGCAAACATCGGCTCCACCTGTTCTCCAATTCCACCTGGAGTTTTCTACGAGGTGATAAACCAGCGATCCATCAAGGTCAAGCCACCAAAGCAGCCGGTACCCGGCCAGGGGGCTACGCCAAGCATCGACCCAGAAGCTTCGTCCACGGGTGAACCAGAAGAATGCGCTGAAGTCGAGGAAGACATCGAGTCCGGTCCTATGCAGCAAGTGCTGCTCATCGAGCCCATCTGGACCAAACCATTCCTCGACTACCTGCTGCGGCAGGAATTGCCGGAAGATCCGGCCGAAGCACGTCGCATCACGCGCCGGTCCACGGCGTACAAGGTCATCGAAGGAAAACTCTACAAGAGAAGCATCTCCGGCATCCTCCAGCGGTGCATCGCACTCGAAGACGGCAAAAACCTGCTACGCGAAATTCACGAAGGAATGTGCGGCCATCACGCGAGTAGTCGAGCACTCGTGGCCAAAGCCTTCAGGTCTGGATTCTTCTGGCCCACGGCGGCCCAAGACGCCAGAAACCTCGTCGAGAAGTGCGAGGCGTGCCAACGCTTCGCGCCGAAGCCTCACGCACCTGCAACGGACCTGAAGACAATTCCCCTCGCCTGGCCTTTCGCCCAGTGGGGACTCGATCAAGTTGGGCCACTACAGAAATCTTCGTCTGGATCGCACACCTACCTCCTAGTCGCAGTCGACAAGTTCACTAAATGGATCGAGGCCGTCCCAGTCACCAACCAGTTGGCCACTACGGCCGTCAAGTTTTTCAAAGGCATCACCTGCCGGTTCGGCGTCCCGCATAGCATCATCACCGACAACGGAACAAACTTCGCGTCCAACGAATTCGCCGAGTTCTGCGCCAACCTCGGCATCAAGCTCAGCTTCGCCTCGGTCGCGCACCCGCAGACCAATGGTTAGGTGGAAAGGCTAATGGGCTCGTCTGCGACGGAATAAGAAAAAGGCTCCTTCAACCACTCGAGCGTGCAGCTGGCGCCTGGGTCGAGGAACTTCCCTCGGTCTTATGGAGCATCCGCACCACACCAAATAGATCGACTGAATTCACGCCATTCTTCATGGTGTACGGAGCCGAAGCTATCCTACCGACTGACATCCACTTTGAAGCCCCTCGGGTCACTGACTACGAGGAAGAAGCAAATAATGACGCCCTTGCCGATGAATCTGATCTACTCGAAGAAGCACGAGATGTCGCCCTCGCCAGAACAGCTGTCTACCAGCAGAAGCTGCGCAATTATCACAGCCGACGACTGTGCACCCGAACCTTCGAGAAAGGCGATCTCGTGCTCAAGCTCAAGCAAGGAGGCCACCACAAGCTTGAGTCCCCCTGGGAGGGGCCATACATTGTCACGGAAGTAATCGGTGGCGGCGCCTATCGACTCCAGGACGCGAAGACCGGCGCCAAGGAGAAGAACCCGTGGAACGCCGCGCATCTGCGCCGTTTCTACGCCTAGTATTTTCAATAAAGCTATTCAGCCAAGCTATCGAGCTATCATGTACATAAGTTTTCACTTATCAATAAAAGGCAAGTTTTTCTCCAACATCGACTCGACTACTCGCCACACACCCGAATATACTCGGGGGCTTCGATTAACAGGCTTCGCACTAAACTATCGTATTCACGATAAATGTGCACACAAGCCTCGACTTCATCGACATCAAGACATACACAAGTCTTTGCACAACAGCATCAAACTTACGATCGCTATGCAAACAGGCTTATTCTTCATCGACTTCAAGTTATATATATACAAGCTTTGCACCAACTATCGTCTTCACGATAACGGCGCATACAAAGTTATATACAACTTTCATCTATAACAGGACTCTACAGCTGCGCATACTCCGGGTCTGATTCAAGCACGATCTTGTCGGCTATGATTTCAGCCGGATCCCGAGCCAAGGCGTAATGAATTTCCATGTTTATCTGGTTGCCATCAGCGTCAGTGGGAGGACCCGCGGCCACGGCTAACAGGTCCAGTTGAGGATCTTGAGCAAGTGCAAGAGAAAGAGCAGCTTCGGCTCCAGCGATCAATTGCTTTCGAACTTGAGAACGTACCCGCTGGCCGTTGCAGAACTCCCTCATCAAGCCGAACAATCCATGTTGCGGCCTCTGATTTAGCGGCATCATCACGTCCCAGACAGATCCCAGAGCTGCCGAACACTTCTCGAAGAAATCTTGGGCTTGAGAAATACGATCCTGCAGTCGCACAAAAACAGAAGCCGAGGATCGGTCCCTCCAAAACGTTGGGTACCCCGCAGAGGCAGCATCGGCAGCGTTCAGCTTCGCATTCACCCGATCGTTCTCTGCTTGGGCATCCAAACGAATCCCTGCAAACACAATATTCAAGTTCAAGGAAGCGCGGATACGGCATAAAAGTCGCGTATCAGGGTTGGATACGTATCGGATACGGGATACGTATCGGACACATCAGGATACATAACGCCTCCATCGAAGTTGATGCATTGCTATCCACCTCGATCAAATGCAGTCCAGATCTTGAATGTTGCTCATGTATTCCTCCAAATAATGATTGGAAGTGGCAGGCATGTACAGAAAGTCACGAAGACTCCTTTATACTACTAGCGATTCTCATTCTCGTACAAAAAATGACTAATTTATATATATTTTTAACTTTATTATACATATACAAACGTATCCCCGTATCCGTGTTTTTGAAAAATCGGCGTATCGGCGTATCGCGGTATCGGTATCCGTATCCGTATCGCCGTACCCGGGCATCCTATAACACATCGACAGAAGACATAAAGCTACTTACAGTGCAAAGCATCGGTAGCTGCCTTCATTTCTTCGAGAGCATACAGTTGGCACTGCTTCGCCACCTCTGCCCTTTTGTTCAGTACAGCGCAGCTGCCCTGGACAACCTTCAGCTTCTGATCCAGCGCCTTTATCTGATCCCGACAAGCCTTCAGTTGCACAGTCTTGCTGCAAGCAAAGGGAAGAGCGGCAGGACCCGAAGAAGAAGAGGCCGCAGGCTCATCGGCAGGGCCCTGCGAACACAGCAAGTGCAACACTATTCAATCAAGCAACTCAAGTATCAAGAATCTTCGGCATACATCAAAACGCCCGGGGGCTATTTTCTTCGGGAACACAGGAAAGCTCAAAGGCAACATGCCAATTTTTCATTCAAGCCGAAGGTTCGACACAGCCCAAGACAAAAGCTTCCAAAAGAAAAATCTACAAAGACATCTACGGAGCGGCGGTCTGCGCCGAACTATCGACAGCAGTCTTGGCGTCGCCTTGCTTCCGAAGACCAGGCTCCATCAAGGCGATCAGCCTCTTGGCAAACTTCTTCGCGTTTTCCCTGAACTTACTCAGGTCCACGAGCTTGCCATCAGCCGATGGAAGCGTCTTCGCCAGCTCCAACAAGTTGACAGGGACGGCGTGGCCCTTGAGCACCTCATAGGCATAAGCAGCTCCCGAGTATTTGCCAGAGCGACGGTATACCTCAATGGGGTTGTCTGTGTTGGCGTTGAAGGTCTCGACAAGCTCTGCCAACGACGCTGGGGGCTCCGCCTTCGGGAAAATGGTCTTGTGCAGCCGTCCCAGCATCGTCCTGGTCAGCTCCAGAAGGCTCTGCACCTTGGCGCTGGAATCTTCGGCAAGCGCCACCGCGTCCAAGGGCGTCTTCCCCTTATTATCCATAGGGATGTTGGTGCTCTCTGCGAAGAAGCAAAAGGAAAAGGAAAAACTTCAGAAGAAAGCAGAAGAGAAGCATGCCCATGCTCAAGCATGAAGACAAGCCAAAAAACTTACCGAGCAAAGAGGAGACAGCCGCGTGAAGGCGGCCTTCACCTTCGGCAGCTCGCTTTTTTTCGGCTTCCTGCGTTCGGATTCCGACGCAAGGCTGCCGCGAATCTTCGAGAGCTCGGCTTCAAGCTCTTCGACGCGCTCCGCCGCCTTCTCCGTAAGTTTGCGGGCAGCTTCGCCATCTTCGACACGCTTCGCCGCTTCCTCCGTCAGCTTGCGGGTCGCCTCCCCCTCTTCGGCAAGAGCTTCCCTGAAGCGTTGGTTCTCGGTCTCCAGCTTGCGGTAGTGGGCGGCGAAGTTCATCATCGACTTCTCAAAGTCGTCGACAGACTACATCAAAAACAGAAGTGTCAGCGCTCGAAGGACAGAGCCAATGCTTGCCCGCGCACATCCAAACATTGACTCGGGGGGCTACTCGAGCAAAAATAAAAAACAACATGCGTCAGAAGCACACGCATCAAAGTATACATACCTGGCTCCGAGGAGACCATGAAGTGGCCTGCGTCGGCAGGTCATCCCTCTTCCTCTTCAGCGGAGCCCGCCTCGCGGGAGAAGTCGCGACAACGGGGCACCTTCGGGTGTCGCTGCTTCCATCATTGGCTCTTCGGCCTCCGACGCAGCTCTTTCCTCGGAGGTGACCGTCTTGTCCGAGGACGCCCTCGGCTTCTTCGTCGGGCGGTCGACAACCTCCTCGTCGTCATCGTCATCATCATCGACGTCCTCAATACTGAAGAAGATCAAGTATCTCAATTAGTACACGCAAAGGAAAATCAAGAAGCTCAAGTCTACAGTGGAACTAATGTACACTTCATACCTGTCGACGTCGAAATCAAACGCGCCAGGGGCGCCCTCTCCAGAAGCCGAAGAAGGGATAGGGGCTGGAGGAGCCGAAGCCACGGGAGAGACGGCCAG
Organism: Poa pratensis; assembly: GCA_947311845.1. Classification (NCBI taxonomy): domain Eukaryota; kingdom Viridiplantae; phylum Streptophyta; class Magnoliopsida; order Poales; family Poaceae; genus Poa; species Poa pratensis. Next base: position 2,815,344 of record CAMZMU010000121.1, on the reverse strand, counting down.
AGGCGCCGAGCCGCCGATGGTCGCTCCCACCCTTGGCTGCACCCTGAAGGCTTCGCTCTCAACCTCTTCCTCGTCTTCCTCGTACTCGCTGTCCTCCTCGGCGGTGGAGGATGCAGCGGGTATTTCTTCCTCCCTCCCCGAAGCCTCGGGGTGGCCAGTGGACTCGATGTCGTCCTCTGGTGCTACTCCGGTTTCGGGAGATGGTGGGAAGTCCATCAGGTGATCAAAGTTCTGAAGCAAGAATCGAAAGAAACAGTAAGAAGGCAATTCAGCAAGTTCAGATACAAAGAAGCCGAAGAAAAAGAAATTTCGGGTCTATCTAACGCTCAGCTGACTGAGAATTAGCTTAATTCTCTTTTTTTTTTGAGATTTCCCTGTCAGCTGATATCATCAACATATGTACAAAGCAATCGAGTTATCGTATCTCATGGTCTGATCGATCGATTGTTTGACCCACTAGCGAACTGGGCCTTGAGCTGTATAGACTAGTGGACTGGGCCTTCAGCTTATACATGTGTTTGGGCTGTAGCTTTTTTTTTGGAATGGTTTGGGCTGCAACGTTGCCCAAATTTCTTTTCTCTCGGCTTATTCGGATGTGGCCTGTAGCCTACAGAGTCTGGTACTTTTTTCAAATATCCTTCACTCTTTTAACACTTTTCTTGAGAGAAGAAATGAGAGACAATTCTCAAAAAACAAAAGCAAAAACTACTGAGTAAAGGCCAAAAGGGGACTTACATTTTAAGTTGGGCAATGAGATTTTTTCAGTTGCTGGTGGAGTTATAACTGAGATTTTAGTGCGGGTGAGTTTGTAACTGTGATTTTTCAGTTACAGTGAGGATTCAACCGATATTTTTCAATTGCGGCTGTAGTGAGAACTGAGATTTTTACGTTATGAGGTGCAATTTCTTCAGTTACAAGTGGGGTTGAAACCGAGATATTTTGGTACTTTGAATTATAAAAGGAAAATCTGCAAAAATTACAAAATTTCTAAAACATTTTGTGAAAATATAAAATGTTCAACGCCCAGCTTGAAAAAATTCAGTTGCGACCCCACTTACAACTGAAAAAAAACTCAATTAAAACCCGGGTTGCAACTCAAAAAAAGTCAGTTATGGTCGCACATACAACTGAAAAAAGTCAGTTGCAACCCCACATGCAACTGAAAAAACTCAGCCGAACTCGACTTGCAACTGAAAAAGTCAGTTCCACCCCACTTACAACTTGAAAAAGTCAGTTGCAACCCCACTTGCAACTGAAAAAAATTCAATTGCTAACCCCACTTGCAACCGAATCTCAGTTGCAACTGCAGTTGCAATTGGCTAAAAAAAACCAGTTACAAGTGCAGTTGCAACTGACCCAAAAAAAAAACTCAGTTGCAAGTGCAGTTGTAACTGGCTAAAAAAACTCAGTTCCGAGTGCAGTTGCAACTGGCTAAAAAAATCAATTGCAAGTGCAGTTACAGCTGGCTCAAAAAAACTCAGTTGCAAAAATGCAACAGCAACTGGCCCCACAAAAAAAAAATTAAAATTAATAAGAAAAAGTAACAAAAAATAATAATTAAAACTCAGTTGCAAGTGCAGATGCAACTGGACTGTCTCAGGAAAAAACTCAATTGCAAGTGCAGTTGCAACTGACTTATAGCTTAGAGAAAAACTCACTTGCAAGCGCAGTTGCAACTGGCTTCCAACAAAAAAAACACAAAAACAATAAATAATAACTAAAATCCAGTTGCAAATGCAGTTGCAACTGGCCTGTCTCAGGAAAAAACTCAGTTGCAAGTGCAGTTGCAACTGGCTTATAGCGTCGAGAAAAAACTCAGTTGCAAGCGCAGTTGCAACTGGCTTCCAAAAAAAAAAAAATAGGAAAAAGTAACAAAAAATAATAATTAAAACTCAGTTTGCAAGTGCAGATGCAACTGGCATGTCTCAAGAAAAAACTCAGTTGCAAGTGCAGTTGCAACTGGCTTATAGCGTCGAGAAAAACTCAGTTGCAAGCGCAGTTGCAACTGGCTTCCAACAAAAAAACACAAAAACAATAAATAATAATTAATAAGAAAAAGTAACAAAAAATAATAATTAAAACTCAATTGCAAGTGCAGATTCAACTGGCATATCTCAGAAAAAAATTTAGTTGCAAGTGCAGTTGCAACTGGCTTATAGCGTCGAAAAAACTCAGTTGCAAGCGCAGTTGCAACTGGCTTCCAAGAAAAAAACACAAAAACAATAAATAATAATTAATAAGAAAAAGTAACAAAAAAATAATTAAAATTCAATTGCAAAAATGCAGTTGCAACTGGCAAATTTGAATTTTTAAAATCTCAGTTGCATGCCGTTACAAAAAACTGGCTTCCAGACAAAAAGAAATCTCACAGCAACCTAGAAAACAAAAAAAAGCTATAAAAGACAATAACCGAAAACAAAAATTTCCACAATTCTAAATCGTCCTACCCTAAACCAAAAATAAGCTCTAACAAAAAAGAGTAAATGCCTTAACACAAATTATTTTGTTGCATTTATTTAAAACTATTTGCAACACAATTTAATCAACACAAAAAGTCACAAATTCATCCATTACATAACACAATTATTTTACCTAATCTCACGATAAGATATTGTTCAAAAATTTCAGGAAAAAAGGGACAAAAATATTTACTACAATTCGGACTATACAAGGCCAATACCAACCCAGCAATAAAATCCAGCCCAGTTATCTAATTGGCAAACGTACAGGAAAAAAAAATAGTCGAACCCAAAATAGACAACCGACAAAAGTCAGCCCAGTCCACTTACCGGACCTCCACAAAAAAAAAGGCACACAACAAAGGCCCAGCCAGAACATCCCACTCGGCCTAGTCCAGTTAAAGCGCTCAGTAAAAAAATGGACCACACGAGCCCAATGAGAAAAAAAGGGTGTGGGTCGTTCTTATTAATCTAAAAATAAGCGATACTTCTATTTTTTTAATTATTCGGAAAATAAATTTAGAAAATAAATACTATTATATTAGAAGTTTAATAATTACTAAAAATAATCATTTCGAGAAACAAATGTTTACCTGCAACAAATAAAATGTTTGACCAGTATAAAAATTATTCACATTTTGAAAAATGCTCAGCCATCTAAAAGCCTCCAGGGGTTCGGCAAGAAAATGTTCATTTTAAAAAATGTTCGCTTGTGTAGAAAAAGGTTTACGAATTTAAGAAAATGTTCATGTGATTGAAAAAAGATGATGTTGTTTGACTATGTGAATATTTTTCTGAACTTGTGAACATTTTTTTAAACACAAGAGCATTTAGTTTGAACCACATGGACAATTTTTTGAACGCCCTGAATAATATTGTTAACCTTCGTGATTATTTTCACGAAAACTGATGAACCTTTTTTATAGGTGAAGGCAAATCATAGCCCACAAATGGGACAAACAATATCTTAGAAAACACAACGAGGCATGTGCGGACATAATTGGACAGCTCTTATTTTTTATTGAAAAAGATTCACTAAAACAAAATTAGACATAAAAAATATATGTGTAATTCTAGAATCAAAATGGAAGTGCAACATTTTTTTGGATTTTTTGAACAGTGTGACTAGTTTTAGTCGACTCCGAATGAACCAGCACTCGGTCGAATGGTGTCAACATATTGATTCCTAGCCCTTTTTCTCTGTTTCTTTGCTTAAAGCGGAAATCTCAGTTGCAATCTACGTGTAACTAAAATAATTCAGTTGCAAGTTCAGTTGCAACTGGGGCATTCCTCGAGAAAATCGCAGTTACAAGTACAGTCGTAACTGGTGGACATAAAAATCTCAGTTGCAAGTGCAGTTGGAACTGGGGCATTCTTGACAAAATCTTAGTTGCAAGTGCAGTTGCAACTTGGACAAAAAATAAAATAAAATCTCACATGCAACTGGAGCATCCTCAAAGAAATCTCGGTTTCAAGTTCAGTTGCAACTGGAGAAAAAAAGAAAAAAGAATCTCAGTTGCAAGTGCAGTTGCAACTGGGGCATTTCTCGAGAAAATCTCAGTTTTAAGTGCAGTTGCAACTGGGGCATCCTTGAGAAAATTGCAGTTGCAAATATAGTTGGAACTAGGACAAAAAAAAGAAGAAGAAATCTTAGTTGCAAGTGCAGTTGCAACTGGAGCATCATCGAGAAAATCTCGGTTTCAAGTGCAGTTGCAACTGCATAAAAAAAGAAAAAAATCTCAGTTTCACGTGGAGCTACAATTGGGGGTATCCTCGAGAAAATCTTAGTTGCAAGTGCAGTTGCAAACTTGCAACCGGGACAAAAGAAAAGAAAAAAAATCTCAGTTGCAAGTAAAGTTGGAACTGAAACAAAAAAGAAAGAAAATCTCAATGGAAAGTACAGTTGCAACTAAGGGGAAAAGTATTTATAACTGAAATAAAGTATTTATAACTTCAAACAAAAATAAATATAAATAAAAATATTTAAAGAAGGTCAAGGTAAGAACAAAGTTAACAACATGAAGATAAAACTATCATAATTGCTTTATGTAGCAATACATCGATGGAAAAAATTAATTTCAACCATGGTACTTGCAAAAAGTAATATTTTGAAAAATAAAGTCAGTTGCAACAAGTCTGGAACAAATAAAAAAATCCAATTGCTACCTAGCCCGTCCAAAAAAAAAAAGGCATACGAAGGGTGAACAAGAACTATGCTAATTCCTCTGAACAAAGTAAATCACTACGACGCAATTTATTATTTGTTTTTAAATAAACATATATTAGTACAAAATAACAAGACAAAATAAGGCCTAGAATGACAGAAAAAGAATGGTGTCAGCATATTGATTCCTAGCAGTTTTTCTCTGTTCATTTGCTTAAAGCGGAAATCTCAGTTGCAATCTACGTGTAACCAAATAATTCAGTTGCAAGTGCAGTTGCAACTGGAGCATATCTCGAGAAAATCGCAGTTGCAGGTACAGTCGTAGCTGGGGGACATAAAAAATCTCAGTTGCAAGTGTAGTTGGAACTGGGGACATTTCTCGAGAAATCTCAGTTGCAACTAGGAAAAAAATCTCAGATGCAGCTGGAGCATCCTCGAGGAAATCTCAGTTTCAAGTTCAGTTCCAACTGGGGAAAAAATCTCAATTGCAAGTGCAGTTGCAACTCGGGCATTTCTCGAGAAAATCTCAGTTGCAAGTGCAGTTGCAACTGGGGCATCCTTGAGAAAATTGCAGTTGCAAATACATTTGCAACTAGGACAAAAAAAAAACTCAGTTGCAAGTGCAGTTTGAACTTGAGCATCCTCGAGAAAATCTCAGTTTCAAATAAAGTTGCAACTGAAAAAAAAAATCCCAGTTTCAGGTGGAGCTACAACTGGGCCATCCTCGAGAAAATCTTAGTTGCAAGTGCAGCTGCAACTGGGACAAAAAAAAGGAAAAAAATCTCAGTTGCAAGTGCAGTTGGAACTGGAGCAAAAAAAATCTCAATTGCAAGGTCGAAAAAAAAGAAAAATAATCTCAGTTGCAAGTGCAGTTGTAACTGGGACATTTCTCGAGAAAATCTCAGTTGCAAGTGTAGTTGCAACTGGGGCATCCTTGAGAAAATTGCAGTTGCAAATACAGTTGCAACAAGGAAAAAAAATCTCAGTTGCAAGTGCAGTTGCAACTTGAGCACCTCGAGAAAATCTCAGTTTCAAGTGCAGTTGCAACTGGAAAAAAAAGAAAAAAAATCTCAGTTTCAAGTGGAGCTACAACTGGGGCATCCTCGAGAAAATCTTAGTTGCAAGTGCAGTTGCAACTGGGACAAAAAAGGAAAAAAATCTCAGTTGCAAGTGAAGATGGAACTGGGACAAAAAAAAAAAAAAGAACATCTCAGTTGCAAGTACAGTTGCAATTGGGGGGAAAAGTATTTATAATAGAAATAAAGTATTTATAACTTCAAACTGAAAATAAATATAAACAAAAATAGTTAAAGAAGGTCAAGGTATGAACAAAGTTAACAACATGAAGATAAACTATCATATTTGCTTTATGTAGCAACACATCGATGGGGAAAAAATAGTTTCAACCATGGTACATCCAAAAAGTAATATTTTGAAAAATAAAGTGGAAACTGATAAAAAAACAAGTTGCTACCTAGCCCGTCCAAAAAAAGGTATACGAAGGGTGGACAAAAACTATGCTAATTCCTCTGAACAAAGTAAATCACTGCGACACAATTTATTATTCGTTTTTAAATAAACACACTTTAGTACAAAATAACAAGACAAAATAAGGCCTAGAATGACAGAAAAAGTAAAAAATTACAAAGGAGAAAATGCCCATTCTTGAAAACATATTAAAAGCAACACACTAAAAATAGAAAAAAAGTGTAAAGAAAACCGAGGAAAAAAAATATATAATTATAAAAAATAGTTCTTACAGCAATGAACATAAAAACGGTGTTCTTACCCATGTTGTACAGGTAACTAGCGACGAGATTAGTTACAAGAACAAAATAAAAAAGCAACGGACAACTCGAGCATATGGTCACATCGGAGGAATTAAAAAGATCCATATTCCCATTGGAAAGGAACAAACCCGTAATAGCAATTTCCTAACATAAAGACACGCTCGATTACAATCAACCATCGGTTAAATGGACGGCTAAACACATATTCCTCTCTCGCTCTCTTATGTTACCGGGCTATCCCGGACATGCTAGAAGCTTGTACAAAACAATAGAAAAAAACAAAATTTATGAAACTCCGCGTAATATCTAACGGCTCTATAGTCAACTGATAATTAAATAAATCTCAGACGATAAATTAGCAAATCCGTATATAAGAAGCGTGTGACTAGCTATCATTCGACCGAGAACTAACTTAAATCTCGGTTGAATGTCTAAAAAAGGGAAAAAGTCAATGAAACAAAAAAATAAAAAATGAAACAGTACAAGATTAACGACATTGGCGGACAAAGAAAGATGCGTCACCTCATACCATGGACAACATAAAGCGAAAACTGGTCTGCATGTATAGTAGCGCACCAAATATAATGGCTGACGAGGCGACTGAGTTAATCCTCAGTCGATTGAGACTTAGCAAAACCAAAAAACATAATGACCCAGACAAACACGTATGCGCGTACAAGGTGGTCTAGATCCTAGACAAACAACAACTAAACTATATGAATCTAAGTGGAAAAATAGGATGGTTAGGTAGTTGGCTGAGCACTAAGTAAATTATCAGCATTAGCAAAACTTTTTTTTGCTCGAAACTCCATACACAAATTGAATAGCAGAAAAAAATCTACCGACAATTTTAATCATATACCAAATGGTACGTGTAAGACATGACTTATATTAGTTGTGGAGCAATGAGAAAATAAAAACAAAAGTAAAAAAATTGAAAAAGGAAAAAGAATACAATATACAACCGCACATGAGAAAATAAAAATAAAAAACATGCACGCAAGTAACAAAGACTAGAGGCAAGTCAACGGTGTACAACAGCCCATGTACATCGATAGAAACCAAGCCCATCGGTACATGGAAACAAAAGGCCTGCCTCATGTATGTACGCTCCGTGTTCGAAAAAAGACAAGAAAACGACATCACACAGCACAAATCTTAACGTACAGATCCGACGGTTACCGAGACGACTGAGAATTAAACAAATTCTCTTAATTCTCGGTCGACTGAGAATTAGCAGAAGAAGTGTACCTTGTCAAACTTATGCGAAGCATCGAACGGCTCCACCAGTGGCACGATGGGGATCGTGTCGTCCTTGTTCAGCTTCGTGAAGCGCCGGACCGCCTCGACGATGTCATGCTCCGCGGGTACGGACTTGCTAATGCGAGTTGTGTCCTTCGACCCGGTGTACATCCACATCGGATGGTCCCTAGCTTGCACTGGCTGGATGTTGCGCCCGAGGAAAGTGGCGGCAAATTCGGTGCCGAGCATCTCTTTGCCGCCAGACTTCAAGATCTTCGACAGCCTAGCCAGAAGACCATCGGCTACTGCTTTCTCTTCGGCGCTGGAAGCGTTCTTCCAAGTCTTCTTGTGGGTGGCTTCCAGAACGTCAGTGAAAGGCGCGAGGTTGAAGGGCTGGCCGCCTGTCGGTTGGTCCTTGATGTAGAACCATTTGCCCCTCCAGTCCTGGACGGATTCCTTCATCGGGAACTTCAGATAGTCGACTTCAGCGCGAACGTTTGAAGCCGACACCGCCAACAACTATCGGGCCATCCTTTTTCGAGTGCGCCTTGACGAAGAAGATTCGCTTCCACAGGCCCCAATGGGGATGGATCCCGAGGAAGCTTTCGCAGATGGTGATAAAGATGCGAGGTGGAGGATCGAGTTGGGGGTTAGCTGCCAGAGCTGGATCCCGTATGTGAAAAGGAGGCAACGGAGGAATTCGTGGGCTGGGAGAGAAAGCCCACGAAGAAGGAAAGCGGAGAACATCACGCGATAGCCCGACGGAGGATTCGGGCGAGCATCCGTACCTGGGCATCGGATGCTGTCCTCTTCTTGCGGGATGAGCCCCAGGCCCCGGGCCTTCTTCTCGTTACGCGCGCCGAAGGTTGACCGTTTCCAGTCACACTAGGGGGTCTTCACCACTTCGGCGGCGGCGGCGGAGCCGGCGCCCGCCGCGGTCTTCCTCCAGCGGCGCTTGTCGCAGCACCTGAATGGCTCCTCTTCGTCATCTTCTTCGGTGGGAAGCTGCAACTTTCTTGCGAGCCTGAGCGCGAGGGGAGCTTGGAGGCAATGGAGCAAAATGTGCAAGGAAGAAGGATATTGGGAGCGGTGGCTTCTGTGAGAAGGTTCACAGCACTGCGCCCCTCCTCTCCTTCTTATTCATCGACGCCGAAGATCTGAGCCGTTTAAACGAAACGTCGCCTCGCCAAGATCATCTCGCCGTACACGTGGCACACCACGAGATGAAACGGCCGCTACATTAAATACGCCTGGCGCGAAAATCGAGGAGGTGCCCCGATTCTCGCGCGCGACGTGCGGTCTGGTCAAATCCAACCGTCACGCGCGTGCGTGGGATGGTCAGATGCCGGCGGGACCACTACGTCACGTCCCATGAAGCTCTGCGGCTGCTGCGGTCATGCGCGTGACGCAATCATCACAGCGGAAGCGACCGTTTTATTCATCGACTATTGTCTCTCAAAGTGACCCGAAGAAAACAAGTTAACCCGAAGATCTGAAAGACCAAGTCGAGGATTTGCTCCTTGGATGCGCTCGAAGAATAATTTGCCTCGGCTACAAAGAGCCTACGTATGGCTATAAACATCCATTCATAGGCTCGGGGCTACTCCTATCGGGAGCGCTCGGGGCGCACCCGATAAAAGGAAGCCTCGTCAAGTACGGACCTAACGGTCCAAAAACTTCTTTATCGACTCCAATATTGAAAAACAAACCCGACGGTTCATGCTTCATCGGCTTCAGCAAGAAAATACGGGCCTGACGGACCCATCTTCTTCAAGAACATCGACAAGACCATGAATCTGAAGGCTTTCGCTTCAATAGCAGGCCCAAGTCGAGATCCGTCTCCTTGGAAGTATTTGAAGATTATTCGACGCGGCTACAAAGAGCCTACACATGGCTACAAACAGCCATCCATAGGCTCGGGGGCTGCTCCCATCGGGAGCGCTGGTCGCGCACCCGATAAAACCAAAGGGAGCCTCGTCAAGAACGGACCTGACGGTTCCAAATTTCTTCGGCTTCAGTGATAAAATACGGGCCTGACGGACCCATCTCCTCCAAGAAAAAGATTATTAAAACATCGGCAAGGCCACGGACCCGACGGTTTCCTGCCTCGTGAACGGACCCGATGGTTCTGACGCAATTACAACGATTCACATTTAAAAATCCCGAAACGCATCTGTGCGAAAACTTCGGACCCGAAGGATTTTTTCTGCTGGGCCTAGTATTCGCATCTGTGCGCTCTGCTAGATGGAGAAACCGTGTCCTTCGGCACGTAAAAAGAAAACCGTGTCCTTCGGCACGTATAAGACCAAAGGATTCGTTCCGCTGGGCCTAGTAATCGCATCCGTGCGCTCTGCTAGATGGAGATACCGTGTCCTTCGGCACGTAAAAGAAACCGTGTCCTTCGGCACGTAAAAGACCCCGACGGACGCGTCGGAAGGTCATATTATTAGGTTCCGGGTTCGAGCCCGGGGACTCGAACTGAAGTAGGGTAACGCTGTTTTGCTCCGGCAGTTAACTGGTCCCGATTTATCGGATAAAACCAGGCTCGTTACTCAATTCCTATGGCTTATAAAATATGTATACAATCTCGAAGATTTACATCGAGCCAAACTTCGGCAGCTCAACAAGATCAAGTCATCGACTACAAAGCAATATTGAGGACCCGATGAAAAGATACCATCGGCTTGTACATGAAGCATTTAAGTCTCTACCCGAAATATGCAGGCTCCAACAACCCTAAGCCCTAACCGAGGGCATTGCCGAGGTTACACCTCGTCAAACGTCTTCTTATGCATCGTCTCAAATGCCGTCGTCACACATTGTGAGCATCTCTAAAATAAAATGAGACGCTATCAACGGCGTGTTTATGCGAATAGAGACATATTGTAGATGCCCAACACACTGTCTCTACCAACGTTGAGTCGCTTTATCGCGCCTTATATGGAGGTGTTTTTGTTTTGTAAAATTAATTTATGGTACAAATTATCTGACTATCACTGGTTCACATCATATGAAAAAATTAAACCCAAAAATCATAAAACAAAAGGCAATACAAAATACGAGTGCATTGGAGAAAAATATCGATTATATATTTGATGGGAACTATACTTTACAAATGAAATATGCATCGTTAGAAATTATTTGCATTCACGACTGAATAATTCTTAGTACACCGTATGTAATTTATGTGTACTGAGATTTCATCTACTAGATCTCGACATCATGAGCTCTCCCGTTCAATGTTTATGCAAACTTTCTTTGCTCTCTATACTATGCTGCTCGAAAATTATTCGCAAAACAAAATCTGGAGAGAGGATAATTACACGAGAAAATTCAAATCGGTTAAATATAGACATAAACTGACAGCAATTTGATATGCAGTATATATATACCTGTGCAGCAGCAAAAATTTATACATATACACATGAGTACTAGATGAGTCCCTCAAATCAGATCCTGTTTGCACATAAATCCAAAACAGCGAGCATCAGTTCCTTTTAGACATCTGTATTCCGTTATTTCGGTAATGGAATTCGATCCATGGGATCGCTTGTAAAAAAAATCAGTTCCTTTTAGAACCTGGTACCGTATCAAGAAAGATAGATAAACTTAAATTAATAGAAAACAAAATTTACTTTCTGCCGATGGATGCAACTGGCACCCTCGGCTATTAAGGGCATGTACAGTGCAGGGTGCCTAACGCAGGCGCTTAAAGAGAGAGAATGGCAAAGCACCTGTCTAAGCTTCCTGCTCTCCAATGCTAGTGGGTCTACTTAGGTGCTTCAGTCGTTGGGCTATTTCCTTAGCACTCGACTCAAGCACTTCTGACCTCCAACGAATACACTCCACAATAATTAACTTTTACATTCAAATTCACCGTAGCTGGCTACCCTGCTGTGACGCCCCCGAATCGGGACTATGCAGACTTAGCGATTTCCGCCAACTCCGCATAGAAACGATTCAAAGACGCCCACCAGACATTACGGGCACGCCGAAGCATACGCGCAATGTGGGTGGATTTGTTGACACAAGCAGTTACATCACAATAGTCCACGATGGAACCCACAAGAAACATATATATATATATAACAACGACTTCATCGAGTCAAGAACACAGATGTATACATTACAAAGATACAAATCACATCGAAAGAGAAATAGCATCCGACTACGGATAAGAATACAAATTGGACTAAGAGTCCTGAAGATAACCAAGCGGCGTCATAACCCTGCCCAGGCCAAGCCGGAAGGGTAACCCTGCTAACGTCGTCAATCTTCACATACCTGTCGGTATAAAATTCTAGAACAGCAATGAGTACAGGGTACACGCAAGACTTATACGAGGGACGTAAAAGCATCGTCTACAACCGCCGAAGTACGTGAGGTACTCAGACGTTCTCTGTAGACGCGGTGGAACGTCATAGGATAAAAAGGTGGGGTTTAGCGGCAGTAGAGCACTAAGCGACACACTACAACTTCCGTGTACGTAATAGAGAGGGATAAGAGAGACGTATTCGGAGACAACTGTTAAAATAACTACCACCAAACATAGCACATCCCAACATGTCCCCCTCGAAACCAAACGGGAAGTCATCCAAGGGAAACTCACACAGTTGACAATTTTAATATTTATTGGATTCGATGGACTAATTACTGGTCAAGTTGATATTGTCAAGTTAACAACATAAGAACATGATTTAGTGTAAGTTGTCTATGATCGAGAAACTGTGCTCCAAGTCGTCCATAACCGCGGACACGGCTTTTCGAAAAGATTAACCCTGCAGGGGTGCACCAATAGTTTACACACGCTCGATCAACCCGAAGAAGCAAATGCAAAAGAAGCGAGGGCGCATCACGACACGACCATTCCAAGAACCAACTAATTACTGGTCAAGTTGATATTGTCAAGTTAACAACAATAGTTTGGGGGGCCACCCAACTAAGCTACCCGTATCGAAGTCGACGCGAGCTCCGAAGCGGACCCAGAGGTATGCGTCAACGGCTGTGAAAGCTAAATGCTACACCGCGAAAACGTTCTGTGACCTAAACAGTACAGAATAGTAAACGCTCCTCGAGCAACAGAAAGTAAATCGTGCATGACGTGGCATAGGTACAGAATGTAAATAAACACCCCAAACTAAATTGTGGCCCCTGAAACAATACTCCAGAAACAAGGTAAAGCCGAAGGGAGCCCAGAAACAACCCACGTGTGGTTAGCGCGCTCAGTCTTGGAACAGGAATCAAGAACTCGGGGTCCAAGGTAGACACAAGTGGGCGGGATAAAAACCAAATCTCAGCTATTGCCACCGGTGCCATTTTTATTAATTTGCCTACCCAAATTTTATTATGAAGTTGTAATTAGAACAGTGATATCCTCCAACATAAATCATGTGATAACTTCCCCACATCATCGTAGATCATCCGCCTCGAGAACCAACTATGCATGCGCTACGACTCGCAAGGCCAACAAGATAAACAAACACAGGGTAATAGGTAGTGGAGGAAGGTTGTATCGTGGCTGCGGAACAAGGTAAACAAGTGGATAGGAACGAGACACAACTAAAGCATCGAGACTCAAGGGCTTGCAAAACAAAAAGCCTGAGGCGGCTGTAGGTAGTGAGTTGCTTGCCTTTGATTGAAGCAATGAGGTACACATCGAAGATCTTGTCGTTGCTGCATCAACTCAACGTCATAGCCGCGAAGAAGCAAAGCACTAAAAGAAACATCGGATGCAACAATTACAACTAATGCGGAAGATTCGGCATGTTGATGATATGATGCATGGCATGACAATGATGGTGTGATGCAACTATTCCAAATTGAGCGGAACCGGAATCCCGACAATTAAATAGAAGGTTGGAGTTGTTTAGCTACCCCCACAATTTAAATGTTGATTAACATGGCAAAATCATGGCATGGGTGGAGCTACACAATTTAAATGGAATAGGGACAAGGTATCGACATCCCGCACATCCCATATTTAATTATTAGGTGAATTGGCTATTTGCCCCAAACCACATGATATGCAGGTATGAATGAATAATTGTGCACATGATAGATGACATTTATAAAAATAGGGTCATAGTGTTTCGGATTAGGGGTCACACATTTAGGTTCGAGGATCTCGGGTTCGGGATCGAAGAGGAAGAAGACGCCTTCGGTTCCGTGAGGGAGGTCTTCACGTTCCGTGACGGAGAGCTTCGGATCCGTGTGGAGGAAGTAGAGGTCTTCGTGTCGGGTACCACCGAAGTCCTTGTTCAACTTGTTCTTGTCCTCCGAGAGGTTGGGGGTGTCATAGCCGAGGTAGCCGAACACTCAGGCCACCACTCCATCTTCACACTACCACACGCACTACACCAACACGTTCATCGCCGCACCACCACACCAACAGCACCAACACTACCTCATCTTCACCATCGCACCACATCACAGCACCGGCACCGAACCACCACCACACTTCACCACGGCCACACCAGCACGTCACCACGTCGGCACGGTCGTTGACTTGAATAGCCATCACCAAACCCCACCGCCACCACAATAATCAGTTAGATTCTTAGAGAGTTGATCATGTAACATAATAATTAGGTTAAACATAGATTGTACTGGACTCACCGCTACTGTATTTATAGCATGAGGAATGACATGTGTGAGAGTTGCATCTTTTTTGTACTGTGTCCAGTGTGTTGCAAGCGGCATTTTGGCACGGATGTGAATCCCAACCTCACTGCTCAGCTTTGCTGACTGGATATAATCCTTGGGTCTCCTGACACCGGCAGTGAAGTCAATTTGCATCTTATTGCCACCATTTCTTCTTGTGAACTCATGTAGTCCATGGCCCATAGTAGGTCTGCGTCCACCTCTCTTTCTCTTAGTATGGCCAGATGCTGTCAATGTCTCTGAAATAAGAGAGATGAAATGATTATCTTTTATATGAAAATATGCGGTACAGTGTGTAATTTTTACAAACTTTCATACCTTGCCGTTGAAAGTTTACAATTTGATTGTCCTCAGGAGATGAGTTGCTGCCTCCAGATGTCATGATCTGGTTAGGTGAGGGTGCTCCTTCAGTGTTCTGACCAGCAGTGGCCGTGGGCTCATCAGATGACCCAGCTTCAGGTTCAGTTGTTGCCATTGATCTTGTTGCAATGTTGGATGGTGGAACTTCTGGTCTGGAACGCTTCTTCTGTGCAACTGTTGCAGAACCAGCAACTATCTGCAAGCAAAGTAGAGGCTACATTAGTAGGAAACATTTAGCATGTATTTGCTATCAGAGTTCAGAAATAGTTCCACAGACCTGAGATGAAGTTTTGCCGACAGTGCGCTGATCCTCATCTGAATGAAGATCATCATCAGCAGTAGCTATCTCTTCTGGATTCGGTTGGTACGAAGGGTCCTCTTCGACCTCCTTGTCTTGGCAGTCTGTGTCCTTTAGATTGTTACTTGTTCCTATTTGTCGCCCACCATACACTAATGAACGTGCAAAACCAGAGAAATCTTGCTGAATTTTGTGTCCAGGTCCATATCTTTCAGCCAAAAATTTTCCCATGCGTACAATATTTTCTTGCATTTCTCTCTCCTTGACAAGCTCATATGCCGGCTTGACGGGGTTTTCTGTCTCCGCTGAAATAATCGGAAGAGCGAGCGTGAACAAAACATAAGAGGGGGCCAATTCCATAGAAAACACAAATAATTGTCTATGCAAAAGATTGTACAGCAGCAAATGATTGAAAACATAAGAGTCTACGATGCGGGATGGCAAAGATTGTATAGCAGCACGGCATGATTGTCTCTGGAAGAAAATCGATAAACCCTAAACGTATGATGTCGGCGATTGGATCGTACAACCTTCGGAACCAATCAATCCAATCATGAACACGTACAACTTAATGCTATCATGCCCTGATCTATCAAATATGCAAGATCTAGATATAGGTCAAAACGGACCTGTTAGACATGTAAAACCGATCTCTCGATCGTAGCATCCGAAAAACACAACAACAAGCCGATCACCGACAGATTTACCTTGGGGTTTCTTCGAGCTGGGCGCCTTCTTCGGCGTCTGTGCGCGATGTTCCTTCCCCCTGACGCCTCGACGACTGCCGGCCATGGCGACCACCGGGGAGATAGATGCGAGATGGAAGAACGTCCGGCGAAGACACCGGATCTGGGTGAGCACGAGAGGATGAGGTATGGGGGTGGGGAGTTAAGATGCTCGTAAATCATGGGGGAGAGGCACGACGTATATAAGGGAGGGCGAAATATTTGATAGGTGGGGTGCGCGGGAGGAGTGGAGGGAACGAAAAAATTTGGGCGTTTTGGCAGCCATCGTAGTACAATTTGGAGGGAACAAGATTTTGCCGTGAAAGAAAAATGATTATTCTGAAAATGGAACTGTACATGTTTATTTTAATTAAAAAATACCAGAAAATGAATGAGACGCATGAAAAAAAATCTAAATTTCATTTGTAGTCAACAAGAAACTATACTTGGATCACATCACCTATGCTGCAACTGATGGGTTTCTCGCGGTCGAGTTGTACCGTGTGCTCAAGCCCATGAGGTTTGAACTGGGATCACATCACCTATGCTGCAATCTCAGTACTGATGCCAATTATGTACGTCAACACTGCTTTGAACTACTATGACATGAGGTTTGAACTACTTTAGTCGAATTTTTGAATGCTACCCACATTTCTTTGATAAAACCCCTACTTTTGTACAACTGCCCACATGAGAACCAACAGATACTCACATTCAGATTTCAGTTGATATTGGCATAATCATATGTAGTACGAATTTACCCTGTTGCTTGCGCAGTACGCCTTATTTGTAGAGTTGACTCAAGGATCAGCATAAGAGAAAATAATTTGGTTGAAAACACAACGGCAACTCTTCAACAATACTATTAAGTTCTTACAATCCAGAACATAAAATGGACATAAAGTTTAACAAAAGTGCAACATTCAGTAGTACGGGAAGCAACATAAATTTTAAACAAGTGCAACATTGTCTTAACAACCACAGCTTAAAAGATCTTAACAACCGGGCCAGCTTCCATGGGGTCGGGAATAAGCGGCCTGAGTAAAATCACCTTGCAGAAGGTGACTTGTTCTCCCATCCACTCATACCTCTTTCCGTGACACCTCTGCACGTCCTTTTTACGCATCTTGATGTAGATATGTGCGCTGTCTCCAGCGTCATGAGACTGAACGATGCGCCAGTTGGTATTACCCAACTTGCTAAAAAGGACACGCGAAACCACGAAACACGCTGGTTGCAGGTTCGGGGTTACCACGGCTTGAAGAACTTGGTGAGTGTAATCAATTCCCACCTTAAGCTGACGAATCACCAAACGGGAGACATTGACCCTAGTTGCTGATTTTTCATCAACTAACGGTGATGGTGGAGGTACTTCTTCATCGTCTTCATCATCGCGTCCATCCAGAGAAGCATAACCCTCTGGGGAAACCTGTCCCTCATCAAATGCCTCTTCTTCAACTCTCGGCTCCTAACATGCAATAAGGCAATATGTTAAATGAGAACTGAAGTTCCTCATTCGTTTTTAACTTGGAAATAATTTATTGCAGAAGAAATAAGGTAAAGATTATTGCAACCTATAAATGTTGTAACACTATTAATTGGGGAATCTAGGATGATATTGGAGTGTGGACTGAAAATGATGAAGCAGCAAGCTAATCTAGGTCACCATAACAATATATCAATTAAAGCTTGCGGATCTAATTAACCAAGCTAGATTCCTTGAATTTTATTAAAAAAAACTACACACCGAATTGATATGCAATTGAAGCCGTCTATGAATTGATGTGCAATTGAAGGCACATCTATGAAGACTTGTTTATCTGCTGCTCCTTCAGTTGAAGGGATGGTTAAGTTCGTACCGAAATCACCAAAGCCCTCATATTACTAAATAATTTGGGTACTAAAACTTGACGGTAGTTGAACATAGAAAGAATAGTAGATTGATGTGCAATTGAAGGCATGTATGAAGACTTGTTTATCTTCTTCGCCTTCAGTTGCACGGATGGTTCAGTTCACACCCAAATCACCAAACCTCGAGGGCAGTTAATTAGAAAGAATAGTAGATTCGAGCATGTACTACCACTAAAAACCTAGATGTACCTCCGTCGGCGCAGCGGTAGGCGTGGCGGTCGGCGCGCGGTCGGCGCGGCGGAGACGTGCCCCCACATGGCGTATTCAGCGGCTTCCTCGTAGCTCTCCTCAATCTCGTTGTACGCCGCCTCGAGCTCCGATGGCAAGGCGGCGTCGGATGGGCCATCCCCTCCGTCCCCGCTCACGGTCTTCTTCCGATCTTGCTCGGGAGCGACATCGCCGACCCCCGCGTCCACCGGCGGGGCCTCGCCGGAAGCAGCAGTCCCACTGCCAGATCCGGCCGCGACTGGGCCGACAGCAACAGACGGCTCGCCGACGACGGGCGCCGCCTTCTGATCTGCCTCGGCGTCAAAGGATTCCCTTGATCTCTTCATGGCGGGTGGGTAGGGGTGTGGAACCGTCTAGGGTTTCGCTATGGAAGTGGAGAGGAGGAGGCGGTTCTTGGGGACGCTTTTGCTCTTATGCTCTCCCTCTGACGCAACCGTATAGTTCCTCTTTATGCTCTCCCTCTGACGCTACCGTATATTTCCCCTTTTGGCCATGAAGGGTAGGTGTTTGTTTATTTTTTTTCGATGAAAAATGACAGAAAACGAGTAAAACTCGTAAAAAATGCTAAATTCAATGTAAAATCATCATGAACTAGTGGGACTGAGTAAATGTAGTCACATTCATGTGGAAAATTCAAATTTAAAAATTTCATGAGGTTTGGTGTAGTTTGATGTGAATTTACACAAGTAAGGGCATTTTCGGCATAACGGTCGAATCGTCGAACCCGGAAGTTGTAAAACCTTTGCATATGAGGTTTTTGTGAGAACACATCCCACATATATATGTTATTGTTCACCACTGTGAGATTTTGTCTGAAAACACTTGTGAAACCTCATGTTGGTTGGATCCACCCATGTGTGGACCCACATCGATCATGTCGGTGAACGGCTCTTTTTCAAGCAAGCTGCACTTCAAAGATTCAGATTGAGCTGCCAATTTTTGTGAGTGGTCATGAAGGGTAGGTATGTGTGCTTGAGGAGTTTCAGATTTTTCTGACAATTGTAGGTGTTTGTTTATTTTTTTCGATGAAAAATGACAGAAAACGAGTAAAACTCGTAAAAAATGCTAAATTCAATGTAAAATCATCATGAACTAGTGGGACTGAGTAAATGTAGTCACATTCATGTGGAAAATTCAAATTTAAAAATTTCATGAGGTTTGGTGTAGTTTGATGTGAATTTACACAAGTAAGGGCATTTTCGGCATAACGGTCGAATCGTCGAACCCGGAAGTTGTAAAACCTTTGCATATGAGGTTTTGTGAGAACACATCCACATATATATGTTATTGTTCACCACTGTGAGATTTTGTCTGAAAACACTTGTGAAACCTCATGTTGGTTGGATCCACCCATGTGTGGACCCACATCGATCATGTCGGTGAACGGCTCTTTTTCAAGCAAGCTGCACTTCAAAGATTCAGATTGAGCTGCCAATTTTTGTGAGTGGTCATGAAGGGTAGGTATGTGTGCTTGAGGAGTTTCAGATTTTTCTGACAATTGTAGGTGTTTGTTTATTTTTTTCGATGAAAAATGACAGAAAACGAGTAAAACTCATAAAAAATGCTAAATTCAATGTAAAATCATCATGAACTAGTGGGACTGAGTAAATGAGTCACATTCATGTAGAAAATTCAAATTTAAAAATTTCATGAGGTTTGGTGTAGTTTGATGTGAATTTACACAAGTAAGGGCATTTTCGGCATAACGGTCGAATCGTCGAACCCGGAAGTTGTAAAACCTTTGCATATGAGGTTTTGTGAGAACACATCCCACATATATATGTTATTGTTCACCACTGTGAGATTTTGTCTGAAAACACTTGTGAAACCTCATGTTGGTTGGATCCACCCATGTGTGGACCCACATCGATCATGTCGGTGAACGGCTCTTTTTCAAGCAAGCTGCACTTCAAAGATTCAGATTGAGCTGCCAATTTTTGTGAGTGGTCATGAAGGGTAGGTATGTGTGCTTGAGGAGTTTCAGATTTTTCTGACAATTGTAGGTGTTTGTTTATTTTTTTCGATGAAAAATGACAGAAAACGAGTAAAACTCATAAAAAATGCTAAATTCAATGTAAAATCATCATGAACTAGTGGGACTGAGTAAATGTAGTCACATTCATGTGGAAAATTCAAATTTAAAAATTTCATGAGGTTTGGTGTAGTTTGATGTGAATTTACACAAGTAAGGCATTTTCGGCATAACGGTCGAATCGTCGAACCCGGAAGTTGTAAAACCTTTGCATATGAGGTTTTGTGAGAACACATCCCACATATATATGTTATTGTTCACCACTGTGAGATTTTGTCTGAAAACACTTGTGAAACCTCATGTTGGTTGGATCCACCCATGTGTGGACCCATATCGATCATGTCGGTGAACGGCTCTTTTTCAAGCAAGCTGCACTTCAAAGATTCAGATTGAGCTGCCAATTTTTGTGAGTGGTCATGAAGGGTAGGTATGTGTGCTTGAGGAGTTTTCAGATTTTTCTGACAATTGTAGGTGTTTGTTTATTTTTTTCGATGAAAAATGACAGAAAACGAGTAAAACTCATAAAAAATGCTAAATTCAATGTAAAATCATCATGAACTAGTGGGACTGAGTAAATGTAGTCACATTCATGTGGAAAATTCAAATTTAAAAATTTCATGAGGTTTGGTGTAGTTTGATGTGAATTTACACAAGTAAGGGCATTTTCGGCATAACGGTCGAATCGTCGAACCCGGAAGTTGTAAAACCTTTGCATATGAGGTTTTGTGAGAACACATCCCACATATATATGTTATTGTTCACCACTGTGAGATTTTGTCTGAAAACACTTGTGAAACCTCATGTTGGTTGGATCCACCCATGTGTGGACCCACATCGATCATGTCGGTGAACGGCTCTTTTTCAAGCAAGCTGCACTTCAAAGATTCAGATTGAGCTGCCAATTTTTGTGAGTGGTCATGAAGGGTAGGTATGTGTGCTTGAGGAGTTTCAGATTTTTCTGACAATTGTAGGTGTTTGTTTATTTTTTCGATGAAAAATGACAGAAAACGAGTAAAACTCATAAAAATGCTAAATTCAATGTAAAATCATCATGAACTAGTGGGACTGAGTAAATGTAGTCACATTCATGTGGAAAATTCCAATTTATGTTATTGTTCACCACTGTGAGATTTTGTCGATGAAAAATTTCAGAAAATGAGTAAAAGTCATAAAGAAAATTTGAATCACAATTTTTGCTGAGTTTTACGTCTGGAATGTTTTGATTTGAAGAACTCTCCTGTTCTGAACATTTAGTTTACTAGCACTTTGAAGTACTAGGAGGTACACAACATAAAATTGAAACCTCACAGGACAATTGTTGACATATCATGGCAAAATATTTACTTATATATAGTAGAAACCAGTGCTGGGTTGCAGACCATGCATACATATAAACAAGTAGCGAAGAGCAGCTAGAGTTTCAAAACAACTGACTACATGGCTTATTTGGACACAGTCCAGGGAGCCAGAAGCACCTCACGCAGGAGGGAGACCAAACCAACAGATCAGGGGGTCATGCAGCAGAAGAGATGATCATTCCACCATCAGCAGGTGAAGGGGTCCTAAGTATGCCAACGAAGCTTGTTGGCCCGACGATCAAGGGCTCTGTCGATCACGATCTTGCGGTAGAGCTCGTACGAGACCCAAGCATCAATGGCTGCATACTCGATGTTCATCGTTGGAAGTGGGATGTCCCCCCACATCCTGTGCCGAGTGTGGTGGAACTTCTTCTTCATATCACCGTACCATGAATCAATGAGTCTTTTTGCCATGGTACTCATGCCAGCCTTCTCATGACCAGTGTACTTGAAGTACTCGACCTGGAGATCGACGTAGTACTCAGGAGGAATCTCATGTGCCATGTCCTCCACAGAACTCCCTTGTCAGCACGGATGTCAACACTCGCAAACGTAATTCCTTCTCGAAAGAAATCGGCGATAGCCAGAGATTCCCACCAGTCAGCACTGCAGTAAACAAAGTAATGTACAAATTAGGGATCAAGTAAACTAAAAAGGAGTCACAGATCGAGCATATGAACTAGTCAAGTAAATGAGGAATCAAGTAAACTAAGTAGCTTTGCTATGTCCTGCAATGATAAACTACATATTTGGAAAGATCAGATCCAGAACTGGGTGTCGATCAAGCATACTTACTACTACCAATCTACGAACCAAATAAATCTCGTTGCAATGCATTTATTTGAGTTACAAATATGCAAGAACCTACACAGGAGACGAAGATGAAACAAATTAATAAATCGGGAACAATGTCTAGCATATTTAGATCGGGAATCTACTGATTTTGGATCTAGCACAGTACGTATGCAACAACCTATTACTAACGAGAGTCGAAGAGAGACACAACGGCGGCAACAAAAAAAACCCGTAATCGAAAGATTCAAAAAGGGGATTAATCCTTACGCTGCGTAGTGGAACACCAGCACATGTCGACGCATCGAGAGTTGAATCACGGCGATCTTCTTCTCGTCCTCGGCGTCATGGTTGGTGTACTCGAAGTCGAGGCCCACGAACTTGTGGTCTTCCTCCTTGAGCCACTCCGTGTACATGTCGAGGACGCGGCGCACTTTCCAGGGGTCGTTGGTGTAGACCACCTCGAGGTCCTGGCCGTCGTGGATGCGGACTGGGCGCGTCCTGGAGAAGTAGTGGTCCTCCTGCTCATCCATGTCCATGGCGACGCGGCGGGGGAGACGAAGAGAGTGAGGGAGCGGAGACGACGAGAAGTGGGGAAACCAGGGGGCGGTGCGGAATATTGAGACGATAGGGGAGGGGGTGGGGATAAACAATATTCATCCCCATTACTCCGTGTTAACCACTGGGCCGTCGCGGGTCTTGACGTGTGACGTGCAGTCTAACTGACCAGTGGGGCCTGCGCGTTCGATCGTGTTGTCACGTCAAAACCCAGCACCGCCCCTCTGCCTCTCCGCTTGACCTACCGCAATTTACTCCACGAAATAACTGGCCATCATAGCACGACCTCCTTTAGCCGCCGCCAGATCTCGCCACGTCTCTCGCCGCCACAGCTCGCCACGTCTCTCGCCGCCACGTCTCGCCACATCTCTCGCCGGCGAAATTTGTAAGACTCTCACTCCGCGTCGAGACCAAGGATGGCGCCTACCAATGGAGTACGTAAATAACATCTACGTTTCACGATCGTTGTTTCCGATTTGTAATCTTTCTTCATATTTTTTCAGTGTCCAGTTTGCTTTGACAAGAAGGGGATGTGCGGCGGAGGGGGAATCACGTTAGGTTTTTTCGTGCAAACACTACAAGAGGGTTTTGAGGAGAAGACGGTACATGCAATTATAAGTTTAATTCATTCAGATGTTTTATTAATTCACCGCCACATCAAAGTTTAACACGTGATCCTAGTAGTTATAGCTAGTTTAGTACTATTATTCAGATGTGTGTAATAATTGTTGTTCACCATATATATTAACCGCTTATTTATGGTTGAGTTTTAGGATAGTTGTAATAGTTTTTACGTTCATATGAGTTTTAGTGTAGCTACATGCAATTTGTGATTCTTGAAGGTCCTAATATGATACGATGTGTAACATTGATACGTGCATTTTATATCATCATTTATATAACTTTTAGTATCATACTAGAATGTTATTTGCATGATTATATGATTGTTTCTACATGTTTTAGATGATTTTGGGGACTTTCATACAAAGTCCCTATTTTTGGTATTTAATTTCTGGGAGGCAGAAAACCTCCTTTTTCTTGTCTTTAATGTTTCAGGAGCTACAGGACCTCAAATAATAAAAGGAAAAATACTGCGTCAGTTTTTCATCGGGAGAAAGGCAGAGGGAAGAAGACCGAAGAGAGGAGAGCCACGAGGGCCAAATGGGGGTGGCCCACGCGGCCCATGTACCTGGCCGCGTGGGACCCACCAAAGGTGCCTCGGGCACCTCCTCGCCTGGGGCTTTTTAGCAACGCCTTCGTCTCGCCCGAAAAGTAACGCCCTAATTTTTCCAAGTCCATCCGAGGTCGCGGCGGCGGCGAAACTCCTGATCCCTTCCGAGGGGGGTCAGATCCTGCTGCTCCGGAACTCCGGAGAAGGGGGAAATCATCGTCATCGTCATCACCTCTCCTCCTTGGCGTGGGAGGAGGCCTCTACATCATCACCCCCATCAAGACCAGCACCATCACCATCATCATCACCGTGATCCACTCCGTTCCCCTCGCAGTTTGAGAGTTGCTATACCCTAGATACTTGTCTTGTGCTACTATTCATGTTTGTGATTGAGTACTTGTCATTATTTGGTGGTGAAGTTATAATTTCAGATTGTGTTGTACCACTTATGCCACTGATTATGATCATGTTCGCACGTTGTGAGTAGTTCCCGTATGTTCCTGAGGGCATAGGATGAATTGGCATTGATTTATATATGACATGTGTTGGTATTTTGTCAAGAGTTTATCTTTTATGTGATTCTATGATGGTGTTGTGCGAACGTCGACTGCACAACACTTCACCTATATGGGCTCATAGGAGAACACCGTAGTGTAATGAATTGATGGAGACTTGGGAGGACACGTAAACCTGAGACCGAGTCATGAAGTTATATTATGAGGGTATTAGTATCGGGGACCTTAGAGTGTAATGCTATGGTGGGACTTTAGGTCTTAATAATTCTTGTGCAGTCATTTGCTTGGCCACATGATCCATCATAAGGGGTTGTAGTTTATTTATTTAGCTATACCTAATTATGGCTCCGTCCAAAGAGGATTAAAACTTGACAAGATATTCAACGTGTTGTTTAATAAATCTCTATGCCTAGCATCATCCATGCCGCCCTCGGGAACGTTTGCCACATATAAGTTACACATCACTTGAGCTTGTCCTTTGCCACATAAGAGGATTGGGCTTTCTCTCTTTGAGAGCTTTCACTTGCTACTATCTGTTATCTGCTTGCAATTATACAACTGAAAATACCAAAAACACTGCATCTTTTATTGTTTTATTTATCAATCTTACTAACCAATACCTTCAGCTCCTCGTGGGTTCGACAACCTTTTCTAATTGAAAGGTACTACAATTGATCTCCTGCACTTGGGAGCCATCAAGATACTTTTCTGGCGCCGTTGCCGGGGAGCGTAGCGCTATTGGTAAGAAGTTTGGTAAGGAAACTTGAAAGCTGTTTATCTCATTGTTACTATGGCATTTATGAATCGTGCCTCGCTGCATCTTGCTCTATATGAAAGTGCTTATGCCACTACTGCAAAGGTGGTTGAAACTACTGTGTCTGAGGTACCTAAAGTGGGATTTAAAATTCCCATGGTCATGTTAAAAGAGTTATGAAAAATCCATTTACAGGAGATGGAACTAAGTCGGCACGCGAGCACATGGAAATAATTGAGGACATATGTGGCTTATTCAGACTACCTGGTATTTCAGAGGATCAGGTAAAAAGGAAGCTATTGTATTTGTCTTTATCTGGTAATGCTCGTGATTGGTACAGGTCTTGGATGAAGAGGTCCAGAATGAATGGAGTATCTTGAGGAAGGTTTTCTTTCTTAAATATTTTACTCCTAAAGAAGCTTATGATAACCGCTGCTATATATTCAATTTCTGGCCACATCTGGGAGAGAGTATTACTCAAGCTTGGGGGAGGTTAAAGGAACTCCTTCGCAAGAATCCATGTCATGATCTTACAAGGAAACTTATATTGATAAACTTTTATGTGAGACTACCTATGAAGCACAAGGAGATTCTGGATAATTCATCTGGTGGAAGTTTTACTAATAACACTGAAGAAGAAGCATGGAATTTATTGGAGACTATTTCTGAAAATACTAGCCACTGGGATCTTGATAAAGGTAATGAGCCATATTTTGATTATGAATATTCATGTGTAGAGAATTTCTCTACTTCTATTCTGTTTAAAAATCTGAGTGATACTTTTGGTCTTGATCCTTATGTTATAATTGAAATAGCTAAAGGTTTTGCTGATCATATCTGTGTTCCAAAAAGTGGATTTGAAGTTTATGTTGAACCTGTTAAACAATCTATTGTTGTTCCTAAAGTTATTAAACAGGTTGAACCAATGTCATCTGTGACAATTGAGGAGTATGTTGAACCACCTCCATTTCCAAACCAAGTTAAGGAGAATTTACTTAAAGCTGTTACTAACAAGAGTAACAAAAGATGTTCTCAGCCTTATGAACAGGTGGAAGTCAACACTCAAATTTCTGTTATCAAGCAACTAAATGAAGAAGACCCAGTGGATGTTTATCTATGTGAAGATGCTACCAAAGTCATCAAAGGTAATTCGGCCAAAGTTGGGAAACCTGTTATATCATGCTCTATTGGGACTTCAAGTTATCATGGTCTATGTGATATTGGAGCAAGTATTAGTGTCATTCCATATTCTCTTTATCTTGAGATCAAGCCTGATATTGATCCCATTGTTATGGAAGAGACAGGTATGACAATTCAACTTGCTAATAAAGATTATATTAGTCCATTTGGAATTGTTAGAGATGTTGAAGTATTGATTGGCAAAATAAAATACCCTGCTGATTTTATTGTGCTTGGTTGTCCTCAAGATTCATTTTGTCCTATCATTTTTGGTAGACCTTTCTTACATACTGTTGGTGCTGAAATTAATTTGCCTAAAGAGAAAGTGTTTATTAAATGTGCTGGTGAGAAACTTGAATTTAACTTTTCCAAATTTGCTGATAAACATGTTGAGAAAGAGCCAATTCCTAATAATTTAATTGAAACTCTTGCTCATATAGCTGTAGCTTCAACTGATGTTGTAGAACGTTATATGCTTAATCAAGATGAACCATTTAATGATGAGGAAAAAGAGGCTTTGGAACAAATATTATGGCAACAACCACCACAATTACAATTGCATATCCCACCTGATAATTTAGGAGTGCTACCACCACCTAAAGGGGATCCTAGTTTTGAATTGAAACCTTTGCCTGCAAATCTGAAATATGCATATTTGGATGAGAAGAGCATATATCCTGTCATTATTAGTGCTAACCTTTCAGCTGAAGAGGAAGAGAAATTACTTGATGTGCTAAAAGCTCACCGACCAGCCATTGGATACTCTCTTGATGATCTTAAAGGTATAAGCCCCGCTCTATGTATGCATAAAATTAATCTGGAGGAAGATGCAAAACCTGTTGTTGATTTTCAACGCCGCCTCCATCCAAAAATGAAAGAAGTGGTAAGAAAAGAGGTAATAAGACTTATTGAAGCTGGTATCATTTATCCTATAGCTGACAGTAAGTGGGTTAGTCCTGTTCATTGTGTTCCTAAAAAGGGTGGAATGACTGTTGTTCCAAATGAAAAGGATGAACTTGTGGCTCAACGTACTGTAGTTGGTTATAGGATGGTTATTGATTTCAGAAAATTGAATAAAGCAACTCGAAAAGATCATTATCCATTGCCATTTATTGATCAAATGCTAGAAAGGTTATCTAAACACTCTCACTTTTGCTATCTAGATGGTTATTCAGGTTTCTCGCAAATTCCTGTCCATAAGGATGATCAAGAAAAGACCACTTTTACTTGCCCATATGGTACTTTTGCTTACAGGAGAATGCCATTCGGTTTATGTAATGCTCCTGCTACTTTTCAAAGATGCATGAATGCTATATTTGCTGATTATATTGAAAAGATAATGGAGGTTTTTATGGATGATTTTTCTGTGTATGGTACTTCCTTCGATAATTGCTTGTTCAACCTTAACAAAGTTTTACAGCGTTGTGAAGACCAACACTTGGTTCTTAATTGGGAGAAGTGTCACTTCATGGTTACTGAGGGTATAGTTCTTGGGCATAAGATTTCTGGAGAAGGAATAGAAGTTGATCCAGCAAAGATTGAAGCTATTGAAAAACTACCATATCCAAGGGACCTCAAAGGTATAAGAAGTTTTCTTGGGCATGCAGGTTTTTACCGTAGGTTCATTAAGGATTTCTCCAAAATATCAAAACCTCTAACCAATCTTCTGCAAAAGGATGTTCCTTTCTCTTTTAATGATGATTGCATTGAGTCCTTTAATATTTTGAAGAATGCTTTAATCACTGCTCCCATTATTCAACCTCCTGATTGGAACTTGCCTTTTGAAATTATGTGTGATGCTAGTGATTATGCAGTTGGGGCTGTTTTGGGCCAACGTGTTGATAAGAAACTGAATGTTATTTATTATGCTAGTAGAACACTTGATGCTGCTCAAAAGAATTATGCTACAACTGAGAAAGAATTTTTAGCAGTACTGTTTGCTTGTGACAAGTTTAGACCTTATATTACTGATTCAAAAGTCACAATACATACTGATCATTCTGCTATTAAATACTTGATGAATAAGAAAGATGCTAAGCCTAGACTAATAAGATGGGTACTTCTATTGCAAGAATTTGATTTACACATTGTTGATAGGAAAGGGGAGGATAATCAAGTTGCTGATCATCTCTCTAGGATGGAAAGCATACCTGATGATCCTATTCCTATTAATGATAGCTTTGTTAATGAACAACTTGCAATTGTTAATGTTTCTAGTGCTAAAGTTGCATCTCCTTGGTTTGCCAACTATGCAAATTTTATTGTTGGTAAAGTTTTGCCTCCACACTTCACTTCTCAACAAAGAAAGAAATTCTTTTATGATCTTAGACATTATTTTTGGGATGATCCTTTCCTCTATAAGAAAAGTGTGGATGGTATTATTAGACGTTGTGTACCTGAGCATGAACAACAGGCTATTATAAGAGATTGTCATGACAGTCCCTATGGAGGGCATCATGCAGGAGATCGCACAGGAGCAAAGGTATTACAATCTGGTTTCTATTGGCCTACTTTATTTAAGGACTGTGCTGAATATGTTAAATCTTGTGATAAATGTCAAAGAGTAGGAAACATTGGTAGGAGGAATGAAATGCCTATGAATTATTCATTGCCACTTGAACCATTTGATGTGTGGGGTTTTGACTTTATGGGTCCTTTCCCAGAATCAAAGACAAAGCATACTCACATTTTGGTTGCAGTTGACTATGTTACAAAGTGGGTGGAAGCAATTCCAACCAAAAGTGCAGATCATGCCACAGCAATGAAGATGCTCAAGGACATCATTTTCCCCAGGTTTGGTGTTCCTAGGTTCTTAATTACTGATGGTGGTTCTCATTTCTTGCATGGTGTTCTTAGAAAAACTTTGGCAAAATATGATGTTAACCATAGAATTGCATCTCCTTATCATCCTCAAACAAGTGGGCAAGTTGAATTAAGCAATAGGGAAATTAAACTCATTTTGGAAAAGACAGTGAATAAGTCTAGATCTGATTGGCCAATTAAGATTAATGATGCTTTGTGGGCTTATAGAACTGCTTTTAAAAATCCTATGGGAATGTCTCCTTATAAAATGGTTTATGGAAAAGCTTGTCACTTACCTGTTGAACTAGAACATAAAGCTAGATGGGCTATTAAACAACTGAACTTTGATTTTAAAACTGCGGGAGAAAAGAGAATTCTTGACCTAAACCTACTTGACGAATGGAGAAATGAAGCTTATGAAAGTGCCAGGATGTTTAAAGAAAAAGTTAAGATTTGGCATGACAAGAAAATTAAGAAAAAGGAATTCAAAGTAGGTGATCAAGTTTTATTGTACAACTCTCGTTTCAAGTTTTCTGCAGGGAAGCTAGCTTCAAAGTGGCAGGGACCATTAGTGATACAGGAGGTGTACCGTTCAGGAGCTATCCGTCTTCACGGTGACATGAAAGGTAAACCTCATGTAGTCAATGGACAACGCCTTAAACCTTATATTGCAGGAAAGAGCTTCATCGGAAGGGTGGAGGAGTTGAATTTACAAACACCGGAAGAGGTAATTGAGAGAAACCGTGCAGTTCCAGAAACCCTAAATCAATAGAAGGTAACTTTTGTGTTGGAAAGTTTCTCGGAATTGCATAAAATTTTACGGAGGTCAATTTTTATGGAAATCATCGTATGGGACAAGAAAACTGGACGAAACGGAGACCCGAGGGAGAAAAGAGAGGGGCCCACGCGGCCCAAGTACCTGGCCGCGTGGGGCTATCCCTTTTCCACCTCGGAGTCCTTTTTCGTCTCGTTTTCGATCCCGACGCTTCGTCTTGACCCAAAAATCCTCAATATATACCCCTCTCTGTCGATCTAATCTCGCACCGAGCGTTCTCGAGCGATTCTTTCTTTTGCTGTTTCTGCCTGTCAGGTTTTTAGCCATGTCTTCGGGAGGCTCCTACCAATGCTCCTCCATGGACGACGATGATGATGAACTCGACGGGCTCAGCCCCACGTCCATGTGGAGGAGGAATAGGAAGAGGAAGGACTACTCTGATGATGAAGACTACAAGCCTGACAAAGAGGAGGAGGTGCAGAAGAAGGAAGCTGAAGAAGGAGAGTACAAGCCCTCCATCAACATCGCACCTCTGGCGACAGCACCTCCTTCACCCATTGCTGTTGCCGGTGTGAGTGTGAATATGTCTCTTGGAAACAAGAGGCGGACGGCACGCATGAGCACCGGAGGGAAAGCTCCTAGGCGCGCACTTGCAAGCAAAAACGTGGTTTCTACTCTTATTGACAGGGAATTCCGGCGTGCCACCCAAGAGAATTATCCTGGTGAATGGGATCGCAAGATCCCGAACAAGAAAGTACCAAGCCCGGAGTGGAAGCCTTGCAAGGAAACTGTGGAGAAGAATCTCATGCAAAAACTTGGAGAAGCTGCGAACAAGTTTGAACAAGCCTACAATCTTATGATGAGCATTATTGGAGATCTTGAAGAAAATTATTATGAAGATAAGAAGAAAGAAGAGAGGAAGTTCTAGCAAAACGTCAAGCTTGGGGGAGTTCCACCTAGTCTTTATCTCCACTAGTTTATCATATCTATCTAGTCATGGTGTGTTTTGCTTTTATCGTTTAGTTATCAATATCTCTTAGGCGTGTGTGAGCTCATGGAGCATTATCATGTATCCCTATCCTATGGTTTATCAATGAATATTAAAGTATGGTGTCATCCATAATTCTCTTGTTTGGAGATTGATGGGTAACACTCATGCAAATGAGCGTGGCATATTTAGAATTTCAATCACATCTTGCCTTGAAATTAATTAACTTGAGTATGTTGGACAATTATAGAATTATCTCAATATAGAAGAAGTAAAAAGACTTGTGAATTAATAGTTTGAGGTTAAGATATAGTCTTGTAGGATAAGAAGTTGAGAAGACTTAATGAAAAGGATATAAAACACTCTTGTTACAACCTAGTATCTTTTGAGCAAATTAATGATCATGGATATTTCAATACTTATGCTCTTGAATGTGAATGAAAGGAAGGCACCTGAAATTTCAGCTAGCCATGGAAAGTGTAAGAAAAGGGTTGTGTAGAGCATGGGAACTTGATTGAGATATCCATGACTAAAGTTTGCACTAGTTACTAGTCAAGCAAGAGTGATAACAATTTTTATATCTATCTGTCTTTTCATTTGTCTTCTTTTGAACTTGTTATCCAATGAGAGTTTATCTTGTCTTTGAATTTCAGCAAAGTATAAAAGATTATAATGCTTGCCATGAAGAGCAAAAGCATGTGAAAAACAATATGATTCGATTGTCCAACATACAATGGTTATTTGCTTTCAAAAGTAAGGGGTGATTGCTAGAGTTCTACTTATGTTGCCCTCATATGTATGAGTTTTAGATCATTAATCTTATCTTGCAATTGAATATGATGATGATACAATGCCCGTATTTATTTATCAACCATAAGTCCATTGATGCATGTAATGATCTATGTCCTTACTTACTCGAGGACGAGTAAAGGTTTAAGCTTGGGGGAGTTGATACGTGCATTTTATATCATCATTTATATAACTTTTAGTATCATACTAGAATGTTATTTGCATGATTATATGATTGTTTCTACATGTTTTAGATGATTTTGGGGACTTTCATACAAAGTCCCTATTTTTGGTATTTAATTTCTGGGAGGCAGAAAACCTCCTTTTTCTTGTCTTTAATGTTTCAGGAGCTACAGGACCTCAAATAATAAAAGGAAAAATACTGCGTCAGTTTTTCATCGGGAGAAAGGCAGAGGGAAGAAGACCGAAGAGAGGAGAGCCACGAGGGCCAAATGGGGGTGGCCCACGCGGCCCATGTACCTGGCCGCGTGGGACCCACCAAAAGGTGCCTCGGGCACCTCCTCGCCTGGGGCTTTTTAGCAACGCCTTCGTCTTGCCCGAAAAGTAACGCCCTAATTTTTCCAAGTCCATCCGAGGTCGCGGCGGCGGCGAAACTCCTGATCCCTTCCGAGGGGGGTCAGATCCTGCTGCTCCGGAACTCCGGAGAAGGGGGAAATCATCGTCATCGTCATCACCTCTCCTCCTTGGCGTGGGAGGAGGCCTCTACATCATCACCCCCATCAAGACCAGCACCATCACCATCATCATCACCGTGATCCACTCCGTTCCCCTCGCAGTTTGAGAGTTGCTATACCCTAGATACTTGTCTTGTGCTACTATTCATGTTTGTGATTGAGTACTTGTCATTATTTGGTGGTGAAGTTATAATTTCAGATTGTGTTGTACCACTTATGCCACTGATTATGATCATGTTCGCACGTTGTGAGTAGTTCCCGTATGTTCCTGAGGGCATAGGATGAATTGGCATTGATTTATATATGACATGTGTTGGTATTTTGTCAAGAGTTTATCTTTTATGTGATTCTATGATGGTGTTGTGCGAACGTCGACTGCACAACACTTCACCTATATGGGCTCATAGGAGAACACCGTAGTGTAATGAATTGATGGAGACTTGGGAGGACACGTAAACCTGAGACCGAGTCATGAAGTTATATTATGAGGGTATTAGTATCGGGGACCTTAGAGTGTAATGCTATGGTGGGACTTTAGGTCTTAATAATTCTTGTGCAGTCATTTGCTTGGCCACATGATCCATCATAAGGGGTTGTAGTTTATTTATTTAGCTATACCTAATTATGGCTCCGTCCAAAGAGGATTAAAACTTGACAAGATATTCAACGTGTTGTTTAATAAATCTCTATGCCTAGCATCATCCATGCCGCCCTCGGGAACGTTTGCCACATATAAGTTACACATCACTTGAGCTTGTCCTTTTGCCACATAAGAGGATTGGGCTTTCTCTCTTTGAGAGCTTTCACTTGCTACTATCTGTTATCTGCTTGCAATTATACAACTGAAAATACCAAAAACACCTGCATCTTTTATTGTTTTATTTATCAATCTTACTAACCAATACCTTCAGCTCCTCGTGGGTTCGACAACCTTTTCTAATTGAAAGGTACTACAATTGATCTCCTGCACTTGGGAGCCATCAAACATTCACATGTTTCTAGTGCAGAACAACTAAATCATCTACTATTTGTAGGAAAAAGTAGAAACAATTACTGTTATATGATCAATATTTCTGTCTTATTGAATTTTCAGAATAGTTAACTTACTTTTGTATTAACTCTACTGAATTTAGGTCATCCCTTGCTACTTTAGACCGTATTTCCTTCAGAAGTATGGTGTCCAGACCTCCCACAGGACAACTTTTGAAGCTGCACTTAGAACCAAAGATGGCCATGCATTTGTTGTTAATGTTACCAACAGAGCTGGCGGAACCTATATCAACGGAAGATTTTGGAACGAATTTGGTAGAGTGTACAATTTTAAGGTTGGCATGGAGTTAATTTTCAAAATTAACTCATCTGGTCAGGATACTCTTGTAATAACTGGAACTGAACCACTAATCCATTCAGGTAATTTTCCACCTTTAGACAGAATGATTGATTGTATTAATTATTCCATCTTATGTCAGTTATTTTAATTATGCAGCTTACTACCAGTTGTCCCGTACGAAGCGTGACATTGTTGACTCACTCAGTGCTACTGATGGAACAATGATAAATTGGAGGATGATGCATACCGTCATTCTTCAGGTGGACAACTTGGACTACCTTGTTGAGTACCACAATGCTGGAGATTATGATCAAGGAGCACTAGTTGTCCCAATGCTGCATACTCTGAATTGGACAAACAGTGAAAATTACAACAAACACGTGGTAAGCAGTAGATCATATCATTTCATTAACTTTGCGAGCTACATTGCGTACATGTGTTAACTAAACTATGTCTCTACTGTTGGAACAGAAAATCCCTAGCCGTTTGGTTCCTAAAGATATGGAACAATATGGTGCAATCAATATTGTGTGCCATCCCAGTACTTTGGTGCGTGCGTCCTACGCAATTTCTTCTGACGATGGTCGTCTCTGCGTCAGTGGCCGGAAGGAGTTCATGGACAAGGAAAAGCACCTTCAGATGGGTGACAAGATGATGTTCTTGCTTTACCTGGGAAATGCAGGGGTTTACTTGTTTGCTACCCATGTGCCTGAAATTGATCTGGAGTAGCTAGTCAGTGATTCATGGTGCCCGTGTGTCCAACTATGCAGCCCCTTTAGGTTTAAATTCAGTGTTAAGACTCTTTATGCGATTGTCGATTTTGCTTGTGTTAAAACAATATTTAGTCATATCGTGCTGCTGGTTGTAATCCTGTCAAGTGTCGATTAATTAAAACCATTGTCGAAGTTATGTTACCTACATGTTGGCTTTTCTTATATCTGTCCATATTTTAGCTTATATTAATTTGCTCTTAAACCCTTCTGGATAATTCAATGCCAAGTTTGAGATCGTAAACATCTAAATAAGAACATTCCAAATGTTTGGAACAAAACATATAGTTGTATGCATTACACGTTTCTATCAATCTACATCACTATCTATATCTGAAGTTTTTCCCTCGTCATCATTTATGTTCTCTTCCAATATGAAAACTTGTTCATCTTCGCTCATATCCATGTCAACATTGGGACTGTCTTCCTTATTCTCTAGTTCACGAATTGTACGAGCATCATCAATAAGTACAACTTCATCAACACGATGATCATCCTCCTCTTCTTCCACCTCTGCTTCCTCGTCTAGGTCCACAACATCATGAAATGTAAGGTCCACTGAACCTTCATCCTCCTGGTATGCGTCTTCATTCCGTACAAATGCATCATCGTTAGCAACTTCTAATTCTGGAACATCGTACACGTGTCTATGGCTGAACTTCTGCACCACTTTCCACGGATGACCAAACTTTGTATCCTCCTAATAGAAGCATGTTTCAGCTTGACTGGCCAATATGAATGGTGAATTCTTGAACCATAGGACAGAAGTGTTAACGCTTTTAAAATAACCATCATCTTTTATCTTCGAACCCCTGCCCGCAAGGTCGAACCAGTCGCAACGAAACAAGTACACAGACATGTCGCCGTGCTTGTTAGCCCGTACTGCAGTTCAAGAACTTCTTGCAGAACACCATAGAACTCGCTCTCATCTCCATCACCAAAAGATCCCTTAGTCGCTACGCCCGAATTTTGAGTCTTCAGGTCTTTATCCCGAGTAAGCGTGCGAAACCTTGCACCCTTTACGTTGCAACCAGCGTATACTGCTACACGCCGGTCTGGCCCAGCAGCCAGAGACTTCAAATATTCTGATGCATTGTCCAACTGTCTCACATGGTTTGCAAACCAACCTGCAAACTCTCTCTGAACCGTCTCCTCGATGTCACGCACACCCCTACCTCTCAATTCTTGTCGGAATTCACTGAAACAAACAAAAAACACATATGAAATACAAGACAATTATGTCTGCAACATTGAGAAGTAGTTAGTAAAGTGAAGCTAACTACTTACTAGATATAACATTGTACATCGTCACAGTTGTTCAGCACATACCAAACCATTTTGTCAAATTCCTTGTCAAAATGTTTCAAAATGGATTTCCCAAGACCTTTAGCTCCAACTGAAATACTTCCATCTCATCACGATCAGGTTTTCTCCGTATGTCTTGGTTCCTATCATCTTCGTTAAATCTTGTTTCTGTGTCATCCTTGAAAAATTTAGAGCAAAAAATCAAACACTCATCAACAATGTAGCCCTCTGCGATAGAACCTTCGGGCCTTGCTTTGTTACGGACCGTAGACTTTAGATAACCTAATCTTCTCTCAACTGGATACATCCAACCATAATGAACAGGCCCCCTCAAAAGAGCCTCGTCAGGAAGATGAATAGCTAAGTGCACCATTACATCAAAAAAAGCTGGGGGGGGGAGAGCTTCTCAAGTTTGCATAGGATCACAACAATTTCAACCTTCAATCGATTCAGCACATCAACTTTCAGGGTTTTGGCACACAGCTCCCTAAAAAATCTTCCTAGCTCTGCAATAGCCTCATACATTTCCTTAGATGCAATTCCCTTGAGCCCAGCCGGCAACACTCGCTGCAGAAGTATGTGGCAATCATGCGTCTTCATACCGGTAACCTTACAACCATCAATATCCACACATCTTCCCCAGTTTGCGCAATAACCATCTGGGAACCTAGTGTTTGCCAAATACCTACACAAATGTCTCTTCTGTTCCTTCGAAAGCGTCCACGGTGCAGGGGGCTTCGCATAAGTTACTGGTGCATCATCACCATCCTTCACAATTTTCTTCAACCAATACTTCTCCCTGATTTTGAATTTCTTCAAATCAATTCTAGCACTAACAGTGTCCTTATTCCTGCCCTCAAGTTCAAGTAGTGTACCAACAATATTGTCACATATGTTCTTCTCAATATGCATCACATCTAAGTTGTGAGCTAACTTAAGTTCTGGCCAGTACGGTAGATGATGTAAGCTGACTTTCAGGTGCCATGTTGGTTCACCGGGTACAGTTGCACGCTTCCGCTTTCTACTTATTGGATTTTTCCCATGTTCAAAATCCTTAACCCTTTCTACCTTCTCAGCTACTTCTTTGGGTGTGTACCTCCTTGGTGGATCTCTAATCTCAGTTTTACCATTGAAAGTCTGCTTCTCCTGTATGGGTGATCTTCATGAAGAAATCGCCGATGCCCAATATATCCAATTTTGTTTTTCAAAGATTCATAGCAAGGATTCTCATCGCAATGCACACACGCATGAAATCCTCTTGTGCTTCGTGATACATCTCAAACGTATCTATAATTTTTGATGTTCCGTGCTGTTATTATATCAATTGCTACATGTTTTGGTTACACTTTATATCATTTTTATGCATTTTCTGGGACTAACCTATTAACAAGATGCCACAGTGCCAGTTCCCTATTTTCTGCTGTTTTTGGTTTCAGAAAATCTATTAAGGAAATATTCTCGGAATTGGACGAAACAAAAGACATCGTCAATAATATCACGAGGAGATCACGGAGTCCAAAAGGGAGTCGGAGCAGACCCACCAGGGGGCCACGCCACACTAGGGCGCGCCCAGGGTGGGCCCGCGCCCCCCTATGGCGTGGTGGCCCCCCTCGGCCACCGACGCCGCCTCTTCGCCTATATATTCTCCGCGACGCGAAAACCCTATCACGGTCGATCATATTCCACGAAAAGTTCCGTCGCGGCCGTCATCGTCAATCTCAGATCGGAGGAGTTCTGAAGCTCTTCCCGGCACCCTGCCGGAGGGGAGATCATCACCGGAGGGCTCTACATCACCATGCCTGCCTCCGGAGTGATGCGTGAGTAGTCCACCCCTGGACTACGGGTCCATAGCAGTAGCTAGATGGTTGTCTCTCTACCTTGTGCTCCATGTTTAGATCTTGTGAGCTGCCTAACATGATCAAGATCATCTTATTGTAATGCTAGATGTTGTGTTTGCTGGGATCCGATGAATATTGATACCATGTTTATTCAAGTTGTTTATCTATGTGCTCTTGATCTTGCATGCTCTCCGTTGCTAGTAGATGCTTTGGCCAAGTAGATGCTTGTGACTCCAAGAGGGGGTATTTATGCTCGATAGTGGGTTCAGTCTCTAGATATCTGGATCAGTGACAGAAAGGTCTAAGATGGTAGATGTGCTGTTGCTACTAGGGATAAAACATTGGTGCAGTGTCCAAGGGCACTTGTATTGATTACATTACACACTTTACTTCATGCAATAATCTGTTGTTAGCAACTTAATACTGAACAGGATGCGGATGCTGCCTTGAAGGTGGATTATTTAGGCATAGATGCGGTTGGAATAACGGTCTATGTACTTTGTTGTAATGCCCAACTAGATTTCATAGTAGACATCTTGGCATGTATTGCATTGTTATGCCCTCTCTATTTGTCAATTGCCCAGCTGTAATTTGTTTACCCAACATGCTAGTTATCTGTTCTGAGAGAGACACCACTAGTGAACTGTGGACCCTGGTCCAATTTCCTCATACTGTTTACACAACCTGCTGCAATCATCTGTTTCCTGTTACTTGCTGTTTTTCCTGCTGTTTTCCACACCATACGTTTAACTCTTTGTTTCTGCAAGACCGGAGAGATTGACAACCTCTCTGTTTCGTGTTGGGCAAAGTTCTGGTTTGTGTCTGTGCAGATTCCACGTTGGTGCAAGCTCCCTAGCGCCAGGGGGAGTCAACATCAACAACCTTCCGATAGATCGTCAAGTCCTACTGGATTGATAACCTTGGGTAGATTATTCAAGGGAAAACTTCTGCTGTCTACATCATAACCTTCCTCTTGGGGTTCACCAACACGTAGCCATCAAGCTGTTTTCTGGCGCCGTTGCCGGGGACTTGGAGGCTATTGGAAAGGGGAGTCTCTCAGTTCCAATCTCTTTACTTTGTTTTTGTCTTGTTTTATTTTTTTTTCTTGCTTGCTTTCAAATCAAAAACAAAAAAAATTAGTTTCTTGCATTAGTTTATTTCGGTTTGTTATTATGTCTAGTTATTTATTTGCTATCAATGTCTTCTCTCTTTGAAACAAAATCTTATTGGCAGTGGGTTCACGGAGGAACAACATAATTACTATAAGGAATACCGCTTGTCTCAAAAAGGGAAATATTATGGGAACAAATAAGTAGATTGAATTATTTTGCTAAAACTTGTGCTCTATTTGATGAATCCTACTGCTTTAATGAATCTTTATGTTGTAGAAGGCATAAACACCTCCCTTTCCAATGTGATTATAATGATAATGAAACCTTGGCTGCTTATGCTAAAGGAAACTATGACTTTGGTAATCTTGAACAAACTGAAGAATTTGTTGTTTTTAAGGGTGCTTATGAAATTGCTGGTTATATTCAAGATGATGATTCTCCTTATAAATCTGAGAATTTTTCTATACTTGGTTACTGCCTTGAATATTACAATGACAATCCTTATATCACTAAATTTCTTGAGAAAACTTATTCTCCAGAACAACTTGCTTCTTTTCAGGGACCTATGGAAGAAGAAATTGCTGAAACTGTGATCTCATTGGATGAAAAAGAGGAGGAGAGTGAAGAACAAAAGGAGGATCTACCTTCTAATGATAGTAACTCTTTAACTCTTACATTATATGATTACCCTCCATGCCCACATAAGGAGGAAAAATGCTATATTGTTGAATGTCATGATTCTATTGAAATATCTCTTTTGATAAATTTGAAGTAACAAGCTCCTTGACTCAAGAAAAGGAAATTGCAGAAAGTAAAAATGTGCTCCCTAATGTTATATATGATAATGCTCTTGATGATGGTCCTATATTGGCTAATGATATTTATTATACTATTATTGTCAAAAGTGGGTTTGATAACCCCACTGTTTTAGAGCTTAATAAAAATTATGTGTTTGTAGATCATGAAAAGCATGCTTTATGTGATAGTTATATTGTTGAGTTTGTTCATGATGCTACTGAAAGTTATTATGAGAGAGGAAAATATGGTTGTAAAAGTTTTCAAGTCACTAAAACACCTCTCTTTATGTTGAAAGTTTTGAAGCTATATTTGTTTCATCTTTCTATGCTAGTTGCTTTATGCTTCAATAATTTATTTTGTTACAAGATTCCTTTGCATAGGAAGTGGGTTAGACTTAAATGTGTTTGATATTTGCCTCTTGATGCTCTCTTTTGTTTTTCAACTCTTATTCTTATGAGAGCATCATTAAAATCTTCTAGCCTAGCTAAAAGGCATTAAAAGAAAGCGCTTTTGGGAGGCAACCCATTATCTTTTATTTTCAGTATTAGTCAAGGATGCTTGTTTACCTCTGTAGCAACTCCTTTGTATCTTTATTTGCTGTTTTGTTGTGCCAAGGAGAGTTACTAATGCAAAGTTGGTATTTATTTTCGGGACTGCATTGGAACAGATTGCTGTTCGTCACCGTTTAATTCAGTAGAAAATCAGAAAAAATCGAAAAATGCTGAAACTTTTTGTGCATGTTCCTGATGATGTTACGCAACTTTCATTATTTCAAAAGTTCTTCATCTGAGCATCGTAAGTGCCTCGAAAAAATTCGTCATTACAGACTGTTCTGGTTTGACAGATTCTGTCTTTTATTTTGCATTCTCTCTTTTACAAGTTTTTAAGTGGTTTCTTTTCGTGTAAAAGTGCCCACTTGAGCCTAGTAACAGTGGCTAATGTTTAAAATAGTTGGCTTGTGAGTTTTGTCTTTGCTAGAACTTTGAAGTATTATCTTTTAGTGCACTAACCTGCTAATGAGAAAAGCTGTTAAGTTTTGGTGTGAAGGAAGTTTTCAAGTGTTGATAGAGGAGAATGATATTACATGATCAAGAAGAGTGAAGAGCTTAAGCTTGGGGAGGCTTACCTCCCCAGCATATTTCAAGAAGACTCAAGCATCTAAGCTTGGGGATGCCCAAGGCATCCCCTTCTTCATCTACAAATTATCAGGTCATCTCTAATGGTGCTATATTTTTATTGCTTCATACTAGTGTACTCTTCCTTGGAGCGTCAGTGTGTTTTTGTTTTCAGTTTGTTTTGTTTTGTTTGCTGTGCTATACTTGTTGGATCCTAGTATTCATGTTTGGGAGAGAGACACGCTCCACTTTTTCATTAGAATACTCTTGTGCTTCACTTATACTTGTTGAGTATTCCTGTCTAGTTGCTGTGATTGCTTTAGCTCTCAGTTTTTCATGTATCTCTTGTTAGAGCTTTCAGTTTCTTTTGAAGAAAGTACTCTCTTGCTTCACTTATATCTGTTTGGAGAGTTGTCAAATAAGTTGATTGGTGTTTGGTTGGACCAGAAAAATGCTATGCATGTGGTAGTGGTATAAAATGCTTACATGAATCTTTTTAGATCGTTGTCTTGAGTAATTTGATGCTTGCCAATTGTTTTGAGCTGTCAAGTAATTAATGTTTAAGCTTGTGCATCATGTAAGTAATGGCTATTAATGAAGAACTACTATAAGGATTTTCTGCTATAATAATCTGTTGCATAATTGGAAGTCCATAGTAGTCTAGATAATTTTTGGATGAAGGCTATGTGTTAACAAGGAAGACAGTGGGAGTCTATGGTTCGTCAAACCTTGTGTTTTATGTACACTCTTGCTATTCCAGTTGATAATGATGTTTGCTTATAATAACCTTGCTAGCCTAAACTCTGTACTAAGAGGGAATGCTTCTTGTACATCCAAAACCTTGAGCCAAATCCATGCCACCTGTGTCCACCATACCTACCTATTATGTGGTGTTTTCACCATTCCAAGTAAATTTCTTCATGTGCTATCTACTAACTACTCAAAATGTTACATTTCCTTTTTGTGTCACTACTTGAAAAGCTCATAAGGACGTAGATAGGTGGTCTTTATTTCCTGGTTGATCAAATTTTACACACCTGGACTAGTGGCATATACATCCGCTTATCCAATAATTTTGCAAAAAGAGCTGGCAACGGGGTGCCCAGTCCCAATTAATTACAACTTTAACCAAACAATTCTCTTCACATCTTTTTGCCCCTGATTCGTCAGTCAAGCAATGTTCACAAGTGTGTAAACAAAAGAGAAGAGGGATGATCTGCCCGCTGGTAGAAATAACGTCCTTCATGGGAGCCGCTCTTGTAAAGTTTGATCAACTAGTGAAGTAGAGTATTGCCTATTTGCTGATTTGTTGACACCTGTATACACCATTACCTTACAAAACAATATTTTATGCTCTCTATATGCCTTCGGGAACTACAGCTCTAGCACATGATGTTAATCCCTGCTTCCCTCTGCGAAGGGCCATTCTTTTACTTTTATGTTGAGTCAGTTTTCCCACTTCTTTCTGTCTACTTAAGCAAACATCATTGTCAACTCCAGTATAACAGTTTTTACATAACTTTGTGTTTGGTTGATCATATTCTTTGCATTGACATTATCTATATGATATACATGTTGAAAGTTGAAGCAAATGCTGAAGCTATTATCTTCCTTTGTGTTGATACAAACACTTTCATGTTGAGAATTATTGCTGCTGTGAACTAACTATTATGTTAGACTATTATATCTCTAAATGTTTTATAGTATTATTCATGAAAGTTTGCACTTGTGTGATCACTTATGTTTACTCTTTATTTACTTGCTTGCAAACTATAGACCATTGGCTTGGATCACTTCATTCAGATCATGTGCATTACATTGTTATTTGATCAAAGATTGTGTTGGTAGCATGTCACTTCAAAAATTATCTGTTTTTATCGTTTACCTACTCGAGGACGAGCAGGAACTAAGCTTGGGGATGCTTGATACGTCTCAAACGTATCTATAATTTTTGATGTTCCATGCTGTTATTATATCAATTGCTACATGTTTTGGTTACACTTTATATCATTTTTATGCATTTTCTGGGACTAACCTATTAACAAGATGCCACAGTGCCAGTTCCCTGTTTTCTGCTGTTTTTGGTTTCAGAAAATCTATTAAGGAAATATTCTCGGAATTGGACGAAACAAAAGACATCGTCAATAATATCACGAGGAGATCACGGAGTCCAAAGGGGAGTCGGAGCAGACCCACCAGGGGGCCACGCCACACTAGGGCGCGGCCCAGGGTGGGCCCGCGCCCCCTATGGCGTGGTGGCCCCCCTCGGCCACCGACGCCGCCTCTTCGCCTATATATTCTCCGCGACGCGAAAACCCTATACGGTCGATCATATTCCACGAAAAGTTCCGTCGCGGCCGTCATCGTCAATCTCAGATCGGAGGAGTTCTGAAGCTCTTCCCGGCACCCTGCCGGAGGGGAGATCATCACCGGAGGGCTCTACATCACCATGCCTGCCTCCGGAGTGATGCGTGAGTAGTCCACCCCTGGACTACGGGTCCATAGCAGTAGCTAGATGGTTGTCTCTCTACCTTGTGCCTCCATGTTTAGATCTTGTGAGCTGCCTAACATGATCAAGATCATCTTATTGTAATGCTAGATGTTGTGTTTGCTGGGATCCGATGAATATTGATACCATGTTTATTCAAGTTGTTTATCTATGTGCTCTTGATCTTGCATGCTCTCCGTTGCTAGTAGATGCTTTGGCCAAGTAGATGCTTGTGACTCCAAGAGGGGGTATTTATGCTCGATAGTGGGTTCAGTCTCTAGATATCTGGATCAGTGACAGAAAGGTCTAAGATGGTAGATGTGCTGTTGCTACTAGGGA
The DNA here is from genome assembly GCA_947311845.1 of Poa pratensis. NCBI lineage: Eukaryota > Viridiplantae > Streptophyta > Magnoliopsida > Poales > Poaceae > Poa > Poa pratensis. Next base: position 2,772,004 of record CAMZMU010000121.1, on the reverse strand, counting down.
TAAAACATTGGTGCAGTGTCCAAGGGCACTTGTATTGATTACATTACACACTTTACTTCATGCAATAATCTGTTGTTAGCAACTTAATACTGAACAGGATGCGGATGCTGCCTTGAAGGTGGATTATTTAGGCATAGATGCGGTTGGAATAACGGTCTATGTACTTTGTTGTAATGCCCAACTAGATTTCATAGTAGACATCTTGGCATGTATTGCATTGTTATGCCCTCTCTATTTGTCAATTGCCCAGCTGTAATTTGTTTACCCAACATGCTAGTTATCTGTTCTGAGAGAGACACCACTAGTGAACTGTGGACCCTGGTCCAATTTCCTCATACTGTTTACACAACCTGCTGCAATCATCTGTTTCCTGTTACTTGCTGTTTTTCCTGCTGTTTTCCACACCATACGTTTAACTCTTTGTTTCTGCAAGACCGGAGAGATTGACAACCTCTCTGTTTCGTGTTGGGCAAAGTTCTGGTTTGTGTCTGTGCAGATTCCACGTTGGTGCAAGCTCCCTAGCGCCAGGGGGAGTCAACATCAACAACCTTCCGATAGATCGTCAAGTCCTACTGGATTGATAACCTTGGGTAGATTATTCAAGGGAAAACTTCTGTTGTCTACATCATAACCTTCCTCTTGGGGTTCACCAACACGTAGCCATCACTTCGGCCTGACATAGTGGCATATCCAGGATAATCATGAATAGACCAAAGAAACGCAGCATGCAATGTGAAATTATCCTCTGTGCATGCATCAAATGTCTGCACAACACTCCATAGCTCCATCATATCTTTAATCAGTGGCTGCATAAATACATGAAAATCTTTCCCTGGGGAATACTTTCCGGGGATTAGCAATGCCATCATGTAATTGGATTGATCCATGCACATCCATGGTGGGAAGTTGTAAGGAATGACAAAAACAGGCCACATACTGTAAGGATTAGTCATACTTCCAAAGGGACTGAAGCCGTCTGTGGCAAAACCTAGTCTTATGTTACGAGGATCTTTAGGAAACCAATCAAACTTGTCATCAAAGTGCTTCCATGACTCACCATCAGCAGGGTGCCTCAGTACATTGGCCTCAACAACCCTCTTCTCTTTGTGCCATCTAGTATGTGTCGACATTTCCTTTTTAACAAATAGTCGCTGCAACCTTTTAATTATAGGAAAGTACCTTAACACCTTCTGAGGGATTTTCTTTTTTCCAGTAGGGTCTCTATATCTTGATAATCCACAAACATGGCAGTGCGTACCGTCCTTGTGATCTCCCCAAAATAAAGAACAATCAAACTTGCATACATGAATTGTCTCATAACCAAGCCCAACATCAGAAAGAACACTCTTAGCATCAGCATAGGATTTGGGAAAGTCCACATGTGGCAAAGCTGTACGTAAAACCAGAAGTAACAGATCAAATCCTCTATTTGTTATCCGGCTGTATGATTTGACATGAAGGAGCTTAATAATGAACGACAACCTAGTGAAAGTGGTGCATCCCTCATGAAGTTCTTTTTTGGCTGCCTCAATTAGATTAGCATACAAATTTGGCAGGTTAGGACCTTTATTTCCAGACTTCTGCAGTTCATCGATCATACTAGACGAATCATCAACATAACAATCACCATTGTCTTCCTCTTCATCATTGTCACTATCATACGCACCATCATCGTTTCTATCCCGCCCTTCGTCATCACTAAAACCTTCCCCATGTCTAGTCCATCTTGTATACATCATGGACATACCTGAACAATTGCAGTGATCCTCGACTGTTTTTATATCCTGACGTATCAGATTTAGGCAGTCCCGGCAAGGGCACAAGATTGGTTCATCTGTATTGTCCAAGTGTTCTCGCGCAAACTTGATGAAATCCCTAACACCTGCCATGTACTTTGTTGTCAACTTCTTGGTGCCATCAGTTATCCAACTTCGATCCATTGCCTACAATTCAGTTAAGAACATGCCAACGTTCTTCAGAACAGATCTTGACAACTGATTAAAAAATCTAGACCTAACGAACAATCAGGAGAACTCACCGATGATGCGGCTCGCCGCCCCCACAATGGAGCCTTCATGGATATCTTCTCACCTCGACGAGAACCCTAGTCGATTCGACTGTTAGCAAGATCACCTAGATAGGCCGTGTCTGCTAGCGGCGCGACTTAAACGAGGCACCCGCGGCCGAAATAAATATTAATAAGGAAATTATTATGTCGTAACATCTAGATCACACCATTGAAATAAATATGTTGCCCTAATGTATATATCAAATAGACTAGTTACGGATCCAGATCAAAATTACATATCTACCTCAGCGGTAACACTCCGCGTCGGTCACGCCAAAGCCCTGGGTTCGATTCTTCCAAACCACAATTTTTACTTAATTAAATATGTTCCTGACAAGTGGGTCACGCATGATATATAAAACTAATAACATTTAATAAAGTAACTTAGTATTATTTACCTTCTATGTGGGTCCGTTTTATATTCAAATCACGGTTTACATACACCACGATCTTTGATTTCGTCACCTATTAACAGACATGATGGAAGCCCTTCCCGGTTGGGTAATGGGTGACGATTTTTTGTTGACGAAAAATCATACCGTCAAGCATTACCGTAAATGCATGACGAAAGATGAATTCGTCACCTATAAGGACACATCCATGACGGTATGCATTTTCGTCACCAGGGTTTTCGTCAACAAATATCCCATTTCTTGTAGTGTGAGCTCAATCCGATGATACAAAGACATTCCATATGAAAACTTCCTATGGATTGGAATCCTCCAAAATTCGTTTAGAATTCCTTCATCCAAAGAGGCCCTTAAGGCCTATTTAATTCAAAGGATTTTCAAATGAATTTTGTAGGATTCCAACCATAGGAAATTTTTCTATAGAATCTATTTGGTTCAAATGAATGAATCCTACAAAATTCCTCTGTATTGATTTCCTACATTACAATCTCACATTCTTGCGAGAGGATGGAGCTCTGATACGTCTCAAATGTATCCATAATTTCTGATGTTCCATATTGATATTATACCAATTGTTACATGTTTTATATACACTTCATAGCATTTTTTTGTATTTTCTGGGACTAACCTATTAACAAGATGCCACAGTGCTAGTTCCTGTTTTCTGCTGTTTTTGTATTTTAGAAAAGCTATTCTGGAAATATTCTCGGAATTGGACGAAACCTGGACAGGACCTCCTATTTTTCCAACACGTACACGGAGTCCAAAGGAGAGATGGAGGCGACCGAGGAGGCGGCCACACCATAGGGCGGCGCGGCCCCACCTCCAACCGCGCCGCGGTGTGGTGTGGGCCCCTCGGGTCGCTCCAGCCGCCGCCCTTTCGCCTATTTATTCATCTTCACGGGAAAACCCTACACACCCGAGCCATTATCCATGAAAAGTTCCAGAGACGCCGCCGCCGTCAACCCTAGCTCAGGAGGGTTCAGAAGCTCTTCCCGGCACCCTGCCGGAGAGGGGAATCATCACCGGAGGGCTCTACATCACCATGCCTGCCTCCGGAGTGATGCGTGAGTAGTTCATCTTTGGACTACGGGTCTATAACAGTAGCTAGATGGTTGTCTCTCCACTTTATGCTATCATGTTAGATCTGGTGAGCTGCCTATTATGATCAAGATCATCTTATTGTAATGCTACATGTTGTGTTTGCTCGGATCCGATGAATATTGAATACTATGTCAAGTTGATTATCAATCTATCTTATATGTTATTTATGATCTTGCATGCTTTCCGTTACTAGTAGATGCTGATACCCACAAGTATAGGGGATCGCTGAAGTCTTCGTTGGGAAGTATTACCCAAATTTATAGTTCGACTCGATGGGAACACAAGAATATCAATAAGACCTTTGCAATTCAGGCGTCACTCTCAACCACACCTGTATATCAATAACTTGCAGCAGTAATAGTGATGGCAGTAGTATGATTCAAGTAACAAGAAGAACAGTAGCAGTGAACAAGTGTTTCCCAGTTTTCACCGGAAAAGTGAAAGTGTAACTCAGAGATTTAAAACGTAGACATGAGGTGATAGCAGGGTGTTGCAAGAATGAGATTGATCATATAATAAGAAACAAATAACAATGGGACCTATCTCTAACTCCGATATATGTAGGTATGTGTTCCATATTTAGTTGTGCGTACTAACCAAGAGAATTTGCACAACATCTATTGTCCAACCTGCCCATTTCACCGGGGCCAACTTGGAACTACAGGTAATTAAGGTCTACCCTTTCGAATAGACCGGAACAATGCATTAACACTTCATGAACACATAGAATCCTCAAACTAAAACATCTCCCCTTGTTTTCCCTATATGTCACGTTTAGGGTTCGCAGGTTCAACATAATAGCAGGTGATACACTTTGCAGATAAATACCAAACTCAAATATATGATGGGGCAATATAAGTTCAGTACTGAAATCTTGCCACTCGGGCCCTAGTAGCAAGCATTAAACATAGCAAGAGTGCATCAACACAATACAAAAGTATCCTCAAGATAAACCCTAAAATCCCGAACAACGGGTAGCATTACATGATCAATCTCATCCAATCCCCATCCACCTCACATGCCTACAGCGGACTACTCACACATGGTGATGGTGAAGGGGCTCATGGTCGATGGAGATGAAGGCGGTGATGAAGGCGGTGAAGACGGCCTCCGGATCCCTCCACCGGAGGAGAAATCCTGGATCAATCTGTCCCGAAACGAAGATCGTGATGGTGGCGGCGTTCTGTTTCGCGAAAACTCCTCTCCTTCTAGGGCACGCACTTTTCTGTATATATGAGGGGGTACGTCGAAGACCGAAGGCGAGGCGGTGCCCGAGGCCCATTTGGGTGGGGCCCACGCGGCCAGGTACAGGGGCTGCGTGGGACCCCCCCTTTTGGCCCTCGAGCGCTTCCTTGTGTCCAACTTTGGTCCATTGCCTTCCTTTTCCATAAAAATTGACATGGTATTTTTCCCCGATTTAATTTCCTGCAAAAATAGCCAGAGAAGAGACTTTGCTAAAAACAGCGTCAGATTCAGGAGTTTTATTCAAATATGAGAAGATTCTGGAGCAAATTATGAGGCAAAGAACTTGGAAAAGTAGATGCATTTTGGATGCATCAGATGCTTTGGCCAAGTAGATGCTTGTAACTCCAAGAGTTAGTATTTATGCTAGATAGTGGGTTCATGCCTCCGGTAATCTGGGAGAGTGACAACAACTTCTAAGATTGTGGATGTGCTGTTGCCACTAGGGATAAAATAACCGATGCTTAGCTTAAGGGTGCGCCGTTAGGTCTAATGCATTTGTTTACATTACGCACATTACTTAATGCGATTATCCGTTGCTTGCAACTTAATACCAACGGGGAACTCGGTATGACAACCTGGAGGTGGATTATTAGTCATAGACGTTGTTGGATAACGGTCTATGTATTTTGTCGTAATGCCCACATGAATATCATAGTAGTCATCATGTCATATATATGTATTGTCATGCGCTCAATATTTTGGCAATTGCCCAGCTGTAATTTGTTCACCCAGCATGTTAGTTATCTTTTATGGAGAGACACCACTAGTGAACTGTGGACCCCGGTCCATTCTTTTACACTCATAATACAACCAACTGCAATCATTGTTCCTTTTCATTCTCTGCAATTAAACACTATTTTCCACACCGTACGTTTAATTCTTTGTTTTCAGCAAGCCGGTGAGATTGACAACCTCACTGTTTCGTTGGGGCAAAGTAGTTTGATTGTGTTGTGTGCAGGTTCCACGTCAGCGCGCCATTGACAACCTTCAGAAGTGATTTCTTACTCCTACTAGTTCGATTAAACCTTGGTTTCATACTGAGGGAAACTTCTGCTACACTGCTTCATACCTTCCTCTTGGGGTCTCCCAACGAACGTGTGATCCACGTCATCAAGCAATTTTTCTGGCGCCGTTGCCGGGGAGCAAGAGGATTTCTGCAAGGGGAGTTTCACGCTTCCAATCGCTTTACTTTGTTATTGTCTTGCTTAGTTTATTTTTATCTTGTCTTGTTTGCTTTTAATTATCAAAAACACACAAAAAAAAAATCCCGCACCTAGTTTATTTCGGTTTGTTATTATGTCTAGTTCTTTACTTGCTATCAATGGTTACTTTTCTTGAAACTAGTCCTATGGCTGAAAACAACATGAGAGAGCTTTATGAAATTTATCTTGAGTTGAGACATGAAGTGTTTGAAGAGAAAATTAAAAACCTATAGAAACTTATTTGCATGATGGTAGCAATGTTATTAGCATACATTCTTTGAACACCATTATTGCTAATGTCATGGAAAGCTCTAAGCTTGGGGAAGCTGGTTTTGATGAAAATATTATTTTTATCCCCTAGCTTTGGAGGAGGAAATTCACTCTGATGATACTTTGCCTCTAATTTATGATTATAATGATGGTTGTGCTAGTTTTACTACCACTATTACTAATGAAATTGATTATGCTTGTGTGGAGAGTAATGATACTTTTATGCATGTGGATCATGATAAGAATGCTTTATGTGATAGCTATATTGTTGAGTCTATTCATGATGCTACTGAAAATTATTTTGAGAGAGGAAAATATGGTTATAGAAATCTTCATGTTATTAAATTTCCTCTCTTTGTGATGAAAGTTTTGAGCTTTCTCTTGTGTTACTTTTATATGATGGTTTATTTAAGACCTACTGGTCATTATGAGAGAGGGAGACACGGTTTCATATATCTCAATAATATTAAGTCTTCTCTCTTTATGTTGAAAGTTTTGAAGTTGCACTTGTTTTGCCTTCCTATGCTAGTCACTTTGTGTTTCATTGACTTGTTTTCTTACAAGCTCCTATGCATAGGAAGAGTGTTAGATTTAAACATGTTTTATATATTCTTCTTGATGCTCTTTTTTGTTTCAACTCTTATCCTTATGTGAGCATCATAAAAATTACTATGCCTAGCTGAAAGGCGTTAAAGAAAAGCGCTTATGGGAACAACCCATTATTTTATTTCTGCAATTTTTCTTTTCTTTTTGAGTCAAGGAGTTGTTTACTTCTGTAACAATTCCTTTGTATCTTTATTTTATCGCATTGTTGTGCCAAGTGGAGCCTCTAATAGGAAGATGATGCTAGATTTGGATTTCTGCGCAGGAACAGATTTCTGCTGTTCACCGTTTTACTTCTGTAAAATCACAGAAAAATTATTTAAATCTGCAAATTTTTGTGCGTGATCCTCAGATATGTATGCATCTTTCGTTAGTTTTGCGTTTTTCGATCTGAGCAACGTAAGTGCCTCGAAAAATTCGTCTTTACAGACTGTTCTGTTTAGACAGATTCTGTCTTTTATTTTTCGCATTCTCTCTTTTACTAGTGTTGAGTGGAATTCTTTTTTAGGGTGAAGAGCTTCACATAACATCAGTGGCAGTAGTTAATGTTAAAAGTAACGGTCATGTTTGTGTCCTTATAGAACATGTGAGTTTTTGATTGTACACTAACCCTCTAATGAGAATTACTCTGAGTTTGGTGTGGCGGAGTTTTCAAGGGTCAAGAGAGAAGGATGATATAATGTGATCAAGAAGAGTGAAGAGCTTAAGCTTGGGGATGCTCCCATGGATCACCCCAGCATATTTCAAGAAGACTCAAGCGTCTAAGCAGGCATCCCCTTCTTCATCAGCAACTTATCAGGTCATCTCTAGTGAAACTATATTTTAATTCTTTCACATCATATGTGCTTTACTTGGAGCGTCTGTGTGCTTTTATTTTAAGTATTTTATTTTTCTTATGGTCAACTTGATTGGACCCTACATTCTTGATTGGGAGAGAGACACGCTCCGCTTTTTCATATGAATACTCCTATTCTTCACTTATACTTGTTGAGTATTCTTATCTAGCTATTGTCATGCTTTTAGCTCCTGTTTTGCATGCATCTCTTATTCAGAGCTGTTAGTTCTTTTAAAGAAAGTACTCTCTTGCTTCACTTATAATTGTTTGGAGAGTTTATGTTGAAATAAATTGATTGGTGTTTGGTTGGAACAGAAAATGTTGCATGTGGTAGATGGTATAATGGAAAAAGCTTACATATTCTTGTAGATCACTGTATTGGATAATTTGATACTTGTCAATTGTTTTGAGTTATCAAGTAGTTCATGTTTAAGCTTTTGTATCATGTAGTTAAAACCTATTAAGAAGAACTACCGTAAAGCTCGTTGAAATTTGGTTTGCATGATTGGTATCTCTAAGGTCTAGATATTTTCTAGTAAAAGGGTTTCGTTAACAAGGAAGACAGTGTAGAGTCTTATAATGCTTGCAATATGTTTTCATATAAGTCTTGCTGTGTCGGTTGATATCCTGTGTTTGCTTCAAGTAACCTTGCTAGACTAAACTCTGTACTGAGAGGGAATGCTTTCGTGCATCCAAAACTTGAGCCAAAATCCATGCCATCTGTGTCCACCATAACTACCTATATGTGGTATTTCCTTGCCATTCCAAGTAAATTTTTCATGTGCTACTTTAAACTATTCAAAAATTATTACTCCTATTTTGTGTCAATGTTTAACAAGCTCATGAGGACGGGGTGGATGTCTTTATGTCAACTGTCAAACAGACTTTACCACCGGACTAGCGGCATATACATCCGCTTATCCATTAATTTTGCAAAAAGAGCTGGCAAATGGGGTGCCCAGTCCCAATTAATTACAACTTTAACCGCTAATTCTCTTCACATTTTTGCCCTGATTTATCAGTCAAGCAATGACAAACAGTGAAATATCTGCATGTGTAAGCAAAAGAGAAGAGGGATGATCTGCCTTGCTGGTAGAAATAACGTCCTTCATGAGAGCCGCTCTTAAAAGTCTGGTTGGCAGGGGTCATATTGTACTTTCCATTTTCAAATTCGTTGACAATTAACAAACACCTCCCAAAACTTATTTTTACTCTCTATATGATTTCAAAAACTTATAAAGCTCTAGCACATGATTTAATCCCTGCTTCCCTCTACGAAGGGCCTTTCTTTTACTTTTATGTTGAGTCAGTTTTCCTACTTCTTTCTATCTCAGAAGCAAACACTAGTGTCAACTTTGGTGCAACAATTTTTATATGCTTGTATATTGCACTTATTATATTGCTTTGTGTTGACAAATATCCATGAGATATATATGTTGAAAGTTGAAAGCAATTGCTGAAGCTTAAATCTTCCTTTGTGTTGGTTAAATACCTTTTACTTAGAATCTATTGCTTTATGAGTTAACTTTATGCAAAACTCTTTGATGCTTGTCTCGAAAGTACTATTCGTGAAAAGTTTTTGCTTATATGATTCAGTTGTTGCTCATTATCTACTTGCTAGCAAACTATAGACCATTGACCTGGATCACTTCATTCATAACATGTGCTTTACAATACTATTTGATCAAGATTATGATGGTAGCATGTCACCTCAGAAATTATTTTGTTTTTATCGTTTTACCTTCTCGAGGACGAGTAGAACTAAGCTTGGGGATGTTGATACGTCTCAAACGTATCCATAATTTATGATGTTCCATGTTGATATTATACCAATTGTTACATGTTTATATACACTTCATAGCATTTTTATGCATTTTCTGGCACTAACCTATTAACAAGATGCCACGGTGCCAGTTCCTGTTTTCTGCTGTTTTTGTATTTCAGAAAAGCTATTCTGGAAATATTCTCGGAATTGGACGAAACCTGGACAGGACCTCCTATTTTTCCAACACGTACATGGAGTCCAAAGGAGAGACGGAGGCGACCGAGGAGGCGGCCACACCATAGGGCAGCGCGGCCCCACCTCCAACCGCGTCGTGGTGTGGTGTGGGCCCCTCGGGTCGCTCCAGCCGCCACCCTTTCGCCTATTTATTCATCTTCACGGGAAAAACCCTAGACACCCGAGCCATTATCCACGAAAAGTTCCACAGACACCGCCGCCGTCAACCCTAGCTCGGGAGGGTTCAGAAGCTCTTCCCGGCACCCTGCCGGAGAGGGGAATCATCACCGGAGGGCTCTACATCACCATGCCTGCCTCCGGAGTGATGCATGAGTAGTTCATCTTTGGACTACGGGTCCATAGCAGTAGCTAGATGGTTTAACTAGGTAAGGTTGTTTATCAGGCCCGTAGCCTCATGTGTCGCATTAATGCCGGCATAAGTCCGGGTTTCCTCCCCTCCCCACATTTAACTAGGTAAGGTTGTTTATCAAGCACGTAGCCTCATGTGGTTGTGCAACACTTTTTGCTTCATCTCAGAAACATATTCAAACTATTCTAGCAACTGATATTCACTTGGAAGCGGTGGCGGGCCTAGAAAGTTCCAGAAGCCTGGACAAACATGCCTAAATCATCATTTTTCCATCCAAACTCATTGTACAAAGTCAGAAAACATATGTCATCACCCGCCGACAAGTCTGGGCGGCTGCCCCGGCTAAAGGGACGTTATCCGCCCATGCTTGGAAGGCTTTTTATAGGTTTGGCTGACTCCATTGGAAAGCATAAGGCAAGCTTTTCATAATGTTCAAGATTATACTAATTGGTGTAGAAAGGTTGTTTTAGTGGTGCGAACTAGATTTCAAGTCATATAGTAGTTGATCCTTTGGAGCTAAAGTGATAACTCAAAAAATCATCATGTCTTGATAAAGTGTAAGGGGGTAGAGATAGTGGGCGTATCCAAGGCAACAATGTCGGCATCATCCTCCCCCTCTTGAATTTGAGTCGTTCTCGACAGTATCTCATCTCTTAGGGCCTCTTTGGATTGCATGATTTTTAAAACGTAAGAACGGGAAAAAAGGATTGAGATGTCATACATTTCAATTCCTACAAGATTTCAAAACACATGAATTTTGTGAACCATGCCTTTGGATGGTACACAGGAACTTTGCAGAAATGAGGAGAGAGAGTAGATAAAGATAGAGTGTGAGTGCATTGGACTTTCCAAAGTAAAAATAAAATGAGGTTTGAGCTCATATTGAGATTCCTATGAAATAAGGGGCATAGATTCCTTAGGAATTTGATGAGCTCAATCCGATGATACAAAGACATTCCATATGAAAACTTCCTATGGATTGGAATCCTCCAAAATTCGTTTAGAATTCCTTCATCCAAAGAGGCCCTTAAGGCCTATTTAATTCAAAGGATTTTCAAATGAATTTTGTAGGATTCCAACCCATAGGAAATTTTTCTATAGAATCTATTTGGTTCAAATGAATGAATCCTACAAAATTCCTCTGTATTGCTTTCCTACATTACAATCTCACATTCTTGCGAGAGGATGGAGCTCTGATACGTCTCAAACGTATCCATAATTTCCGATGTTCCATGTTGATATTATACCAATTGTTACATGTTTTATATACACTTCATAGCATTTTTATGTATTTTCTGGGACTAACCTATTAACAAGATGCAATAGTGCCAGTTCCTGTTTTCTGCTGTTTTTGTATTTCAGAAAAACTATTCTGGAAATATTCTCGGAATTGGACGAAAACTGGACAGGACCTCCTATTTTTCCAACACGTACACGGAGTCCAAATGAGAGACGGAGGCGACCGAGGAGGCGGCCACACCATAGGGCGACGCGGCCCCACCTCCAACCGTGCCGCGGTGTGGTGTGGGCCCCTCGGGTCGCTCCAGCCGCCGCCCTTTCGCCTATTTATTCATCTTCACGGGAAAACCCTAGACACCCGAGCCATTATCCACGAAAACTTTCAGAGACGCCGCCGCCGTCAACCCTAGCTCGGGAGGGTTCAGAAGCTCTTCCCGACACCCTACCGGAGAGGGGAATCATCACCGGAGGGCTCTACATCACCATGCCTGCATCCGGAGTGATGCGTGAGTAGTTCATCTTTGGACTACGGGTCCATAGCAGTAGCTAGATGGTTGTCTCTCCACTTTATGCTATCATGTTTAGATCTTGTGAGCTGCCTATCATGATCAAGATCATCTTATTGTAATGCTACATGTTGTGTTTGCTGGGATCCGATGAATATTGAATACTATGTCAAGTTGATTATCAATCTATCTTATATGTTATTTATGATCTTGCATGCTTTCCGTTACTAGTAGATGCTTTGGCCAAGTAGATGCTTGTAACTTAAAGAGTTAGTATTTATACTAGATAGTGGGTTCATGCCTCCGGTAATCTGGGAGAGTGACAGCAACTTTTAAGATTGTGGATGTGCTGTTGCCACTAGGGATAAAATAACCGATGCTTAGCTTAAGGGTGCGCCGTTAGGTCTAATGCATTTGTTTACATTACGCACATTACTTAATGCGATTATCCGTTGCTTGCAACTTAATACCAACGGGGAACTCGGTATGACAACCTGGAGGTGGATTATTGGTCATAGACGCTGTTGGATAACGGTCTATGTATTTTGTCGTAATGCACACATGAATATCATAGTAGTCATCATGTCATATATATGTATTGTCATGCGCTCAATATTTTGTCAATTGCCCAGCTGTAATTTGTTCACCCAGCATGTTAGTTATCTTTTATGGAGAGACACCACTAGTGAACTGTGGGCCCCGGTCCATTCTTTTACACTGATAATACAACCAACTGTAATCATTGTTCCTTTTCATTCTCTGCAATTAAACACTATTTTCACACCATACGTTTAATTCTTTGTTTTCAGCAAGCCGGTGAGATTGACAACCTCACTGTTTCGTTGGGGCAAAATAGTTTGATTGTGTTGTGTGCAGGTTCCACGTCAGCGCGCCACTGACAATCTTCAGAAGTGATTTCTTACTCCTACTGGTTCGATTAAACCTTGGTTTCATACTGAGGGAAACTTCTGCTACACTGCTTCATACCTTACTCTTGGGATCTTCCAACGAACGTGTGATCCACGTCATCAAGCTCATGGAAAAATTTCTATGAGTCTATAACAACTATAGCTTGTACTCAACTCTATAAAAAATCATGCATTCTCTTGTGCTGCGGTCAAACAACTGGTGTGACTGATTCCTGCGTCTTTCAGTTTCTATAGGATTTCACATGTCATGATATTCTATTTCTACATTTTCTATTACTGTGTTTTTCAATTCATGTGAACCAAATCGGCCCTTAATCAATGTTTATGCATTCATTTGACTGTATCATATTGTATTGATTTTTAACTTGTTGCGTGGCAACAATGGTTGTATTTGAAGAGGTGGTTAGTTCTCATCGAAGGGCGGTGGTCGGAGCACGGGATGGAACTGATTGGTCGGTTGCAGTCAGAGGTATTTTGGTCTTGCAGTTTTTGCCTATATCTTCGAAAGAAAATTAAATAGTCCAGATTAAGGGCTCTTTTGATTCGTAGGATAGGAAAAATGTACGAATAAGAAACTCATAGGATTGATATGACATGTCTAATTGAATCATATGAGAAGTAAATTCCTTTGATTGTGATAAAGGAATTTTTTTTCATGAGGTTGGACTTCATGTTATTTTCCTATTAAGTTTGCACTACAAGATTCATATGTGATTTTTTCTTATAGAATATAATCGTATGAATCAAACGGCTTCGTAGGAAAAATTTCCGTAGGATTAAGGAAAATAATCAAGTTTCAAAGGAGTATAATACGGTGCGAAGAACGAGTCAATTTAGGGAGGGCAAATGATCAAAGTTACAAACAAAACAGGGGAACAAAATCCTCCCACGAACAGAGAGAGATAGAGAGACGAGAGGATGCGCTGCTAGGGTTCCTCCGCCGCCAGCTGCTAGGGTTCCTCCGCCGCCACCCGTCTCCACCTCGTCGGCGAAGAGCTCCTCCGCCACCCCTCTCCACCTCGTCCGCGAAAGACATCCACCGCCGCCGCTCCTGACCGGGACCCTCTCCGCCGCGCCTATTCTCCATCCGCGACCGGCGGATCGTACCGGCGCCTCCACGAGATCGTTCCCTTCCAAGCCCTTCCCCGAACGCCGCCTGTCGTATCGTCCCAGCTCTTTGCTGACCGCCGGTCACCTCCCTCCTTCCCGTCCGTCCGCTGCTTCCGTCAGGTGAGCTGCCGTGCTGCTTTTTTTTAGATGGATACCGTGGTGCTTGCTATGTCGTGGTACTTGTACTATAAACTTGCAAAATAGGGTAATTATGACATCCTACAGTGACATATGTATCTACATTCATAAAACGAATCTAGTTGAAAAACAGAATTAATAGTTATCAGTCATGTGGAATGTAAGTATGTAACCAGATAACATATTTTACATTAGATCAAATTTTGGTATAAGTCCATCAGATATTACTGTTAATTTCTAAGTTCATTCCCTGAGTCATAAAACAGAAGGAGGTGGAATCTCTTTATTTCACATCGATAAGACACAGCCTCCAGGAAATTGTGCAGTAGCTATATGATGAATTGGACATTGTACATCTTAGGCAGATCAATTTAAGAAATCTTTTCAATTTTATATGCAGATAGATATTTTGTCTAGATTGACAAAAGATGCATATTAAAAAATATAAATAACTGATCATTCTGTTGAAAAGCACATCAATAAATCCAGATCCAATATGATTGAACAGTTTGAAATTTTAAAAATATATCTCACCTCTGAACATCAAAATTCGAGGGGGCAACAGGAAACCACAATAGAATGTATGTTTTGTGTCAAGCAAATGAAATTTTATCACCACGCTTTGCTGCCTGATGTACCCCCTGAGCGAGATACGTCCCTTTGTCTTCAGACAGTGCATATCTATGCCTGTATCATTAATATATAGCACACAATTTGATCAAATACACCCAAAAGGGTGCAAGTCCTATAGTCCTTCCCTCCCTCAAATAAATGTACTAAGTACAAAAGACCATAGCAAAGCTAACAATGTAATAACATTCAAGCTTAAAAAAATCCAGGCGTTAATTCCTAGTTTTTCCTAGCACCTATCTCGCCTAAGCACACGCCTAGGTGCGCTTAGCCGCACACATAGCCTAGGCTCGCCTTTTTAACCAGTCTACAGTTGTTGATTGTCAACTCGAAGCCAGAACCTGCTGTCCAGATGAAAAAGGCAGCTCTATATCCGAAAGGACAATCTGTTTGGTTTACGCTTCATCATAAGATGACATACCGCATGTGCAACAAAAAAGGGAAGCAGCAGTCAGTATGTGTTCAAAAATAATAATAACAATGCATGGTAGCTAGTCAGACTGTCATTTTTTGACAAAATTATCCAAAGGTATGTCAACTTAGTTTGTACTTCTTCCATGAACTAACTTACATACCTTCTCAATAAAAACGTTGCACAATCAAACCATTTATCACTGAGGTAGACATATCCTCAGTTGGAGTATTCATTACAAAATCTAATTAACACATTTACAACACATCAGAAGTGTTGGCTTGGAATGGTTTGGATTTGGTTTCGATTTTACACAATGAACAATACAACAAAATAGATCGAAGTGAAACCAACCAGCCCAAGCATGTCAGAGCTTCCTCACCAACAAAGTAAATCGATCCGGATAGAGGGCTTCAGGGGAGGGTTTCACGCGGCGTGAACAGCGGGATGAGATTTGAGGGGAGAGGATAAGATCAGTTTGAGGTGGAGCGCTTCAGTTCGAATAAAGGGCTGAAAGCAGAGGATTTTAAGATCATCGAAATTAAGATCTTAAAGCAGAGGATTTTACTGTCTTACTCTGCAAACTGAAAGTAGAGGAAAGAGGCTGAGCTCTTTAAATCCTCAAACTGAAGTACGTCACCTCGAACTTCCACTCCCTCCTTCCCCTCCCATCCCATCCCACTACTTGCGCCACCTGAAACTCACCCCAAGAAGCCCTCAATTGGATCGATTTACTTACTTTTGTAAGCAAGCTCTGGCATGCTTGGGCTGGTTGGTTTCACTTCTATCTATTATGTTGTATTGTTCACTGTGTAAAATGAATCAGAATCAAACCATTGCGGGCCAATTTCCCTCCGAGTTTTGTAAATCTTTCAATTATACTTTTGTAATGTATATAACCAACTGAGGATTTGTTCTTTGCCTAAGTAATATATAGTTCGATTGCACGGCGTTTTGTTGAGAAGCTATATAAGTTAGTTCATGGAAAAAAGTACATACTAAGTAAACATTGAGCGCCTTGTCATGGATTAAGTACAAGCTATATAACTATAATTCTGGTTTTCATCTGACCAATATATGGATTTCAACTGAATTCATATTAAAATTGTATATCATAATTACCCTATTTTGTAAGTTTCTTATGTTTTGAAATCCTGATTTGATAGAACCTCAGTTTCATTCTTGCTCCTCTCCTCTCGCCCATCTTCATGTGCTTATCGTCAATTGGAAACTTTGAACGAAGAATAAGCACTTGTGCTGTCCAGGACTTAAATGCGTTGCAATTAACAGGGAAGGTTTCCGCTCAACAGAGGAAGAATAGAGTAACCTCATCAACAAACCTGAACCAGGGACATTTAATGCATGCTGAGCTTCCTGCTCATCTTGTGTGCATCTTAATTGCCCTTCATTACTGATGAAGTCAGGAGTAGGCGGTGCCCCTGGTGGTTGTACATCTACAGTAGACACTGGTTCACCAGGTGAGAGAATCCATGATTTTAATTTCCAGTCATTTTATGAAAAGAGGCACACCTCGGAACATCACAGTAATGTTATTTCATTTTCTGAGCTTAAAGGGCCCTTCAATGTGCCTGTAAGGAAGAAAAGAGGGCGAACAGCACCTCCATCTTCTCGATCTTTACGTGGTAAAAGGGATGACAAGGCCATGGGCAGTGATGATGCTATTGACAATTTCAACCATTCTAATGGGCAAGCAACTGCTGTTAAGAAGATTGCTGCTGAGGATAAAATCTCTCGAGCAATCATGGATGATGTGAGTTTCTAGTTAATATTATTTTTTTCAGAATGTTTATTTCATCTGCATGTACATATTTTATTCATGCAGAGCTTGTTCAGTGTTTAATTTTTTTTTTGGAGATTGTAGTGTTGCCGCGATCATCTTTTAAATTGATATGTTGGCATGTCGATCCAAAAATTATACTATATATTTTTTGTGCCTTACTTTTAGTTGCAAAACTAAAATTCTTAGACATGGTTTCAATGTCTAGCAGGTTTATAAGGAAGAAATGAATTCCACGTCCTCAGACGATGAGAGTACCGAAGAAGTTGAGGATGTAAGTTTTAAACTTTTACTTTCAATTTAATATTTGTATCACGTCCTCCACCTCGGTATGATGCGTTAGATTACACCGAGAACTTGTTATGTTTCGTTTATTCAGTTTCCTTTGAAGTCTTAATTGCCTGATTTCTGAAATCTGTTGAAATTACAATAGGTGAAAGTTTGTGACATATGCGGAGATGTTGGTGACGAGGAGAAGCTCGCTGTCTGCAATAGATGTAACGATGGTGCTGAGCATATGTAAGATTAATTTGTTCCATTTCCTTTAAATTAGAACTAAACAGATCCAATTTCCTGATACCATACCATGATGGTTTAGTTGAGCTTTTAGTGTCATGGCATGTAGAATTGTTGGTTGCAACCCTAACAACAGCAACTGCAAGTACTGCGATGCCTAAACATTTAATATGCTTGTCAATCTACGCAACAAAATAAAAAACTGATCTAATGGGCATTCTTTTCCATAATATCTTTTAGAAAATGCTGTTGTTCGTCTTCTTAAAGTTCGTATCTCTTTACTGCAGTTACTGTATGCGGGTGATGATGGAAAAGGTTCCAGAGGGTGAGTGGTTTTGCGAAGAGTGTCAAGCTGATGTAGATTTTGAAAAAAAGAAGTTAGAAAAATCTCAAGTGAAAGTTGGCACTTCAAAGGAAGAGTCTATTGAAGGGAAAATTAATAAACCTCTCAGTGCTGCCCAGAGCAGAAGCTCTTCTGACAATGAAGTGGATGCTGAAACTGTTGGCAGAAAAGAATGGAATGAAGCAAATCAAGGCATTGATACAGTTACTAGGAGGAAGGAAGAAGATGCAAGGATTATGCCGGTGGCTAAGCAAAATATTCCTGAACCTGTGGTCTTATCGATGGGGTCTGACTCCAGAAAAAGAATACCTCTGTCACGCGACAGCTCATTCAGGTTGGCTATGGAGAAAGGGAAGCAACCCACTCCCCAAGTGCCAACCTTATTGGCGTCTAGTGCTGCCAAGAATCAGGCACCGCCACTTGCTGGTAAAGTTGTGAAATTGTTACTATTACCATTTTAAACTTACAACCTTTAACTGCAATCCTACAATCTTCAGTTTAGTTACTAGCAGTAGTTCTGCAAGGGTGTTCCCTGCAGGCCTACAATGGGAGAGAACGTTACATTCTGCGGTTTGATGCAGGTCAACTCTCCAAGCCGACTTCTTTCAACAACTCTAAGGTCCCAAAGGTGAAGCAACTAGTGAATGAAGCTTCTCAGAAGACCAAAACTTTGAAGGCTCAGTTGACCTCTAGTGTGAAAAAAGAGGGTCCAGTGGGCTTTTCTACAAAGTCAGCATCATTCAAAAAGCCGAAAACATGCGAGGCAGGAATTAAGGAAAAGTCTTCCATCATACCACCTGCTGAGGAGCTAACTGCGATGAATTTACCAGTGAGCCGAAATGCAAGTAATGATAGAGGCACTTCTATATTAGGATGCCCCTCAATTACTGGACCAATGACTTTTCCAGTTCAGTCAAAAGCAGAATCTGCAGCTCAGCGTCTCACTACAGGTAATAACACGGCAAACTCTAGTAATTTAGGAGTTGCCAATGAACAGGGTGCTGGAAACGCTCTTGGTAATTCGTTCTTTTCCAGTTGCATCATAATCTCATTAGTTCAATCATGTATTTACTGAGGGAATGCACTGCATTATTGGGTAACTCTACTTTTGTTTTTCAGGAGACAGTGAGCTAAATAAGCCACTTTTAGCAAAAGCACCAGTGAGTATAACATCAACTAGTTCTGCGAGATCCTTAGGTATTCTTGGTTCTGGTGCCCAAATAAATGTTTTCCAGAACAAAGAGGCTTCACATTCGGATGATAAAATAATTGATCCACCTAGTTCGAGACTGGGTGCTTCTAGCAGCAGCCTCCGTTTGTCTGCAATAGAGCCTCCGAGTGAGCGAAACTTGAAGGAAGCCTCCGCCAAAAGGAATGGAATGTCTGAAGCTCATAGCCGTTCTGCTGTGTCAAGTGATCTGATGGACAAATTGAGTCAAGCCTTTTCACCTGGTGATAAAACAATAGTTTCAACTGTTCCAGAGTTGGATTATATTTGGCAGTATGGATATCTTCCCTTCCTAGTACTCCTTAACTATTTACCATCTTATTTGGACTAAAAGTTTATCACTTGTCACACGTCCTTTTGCATCAACGAAAAATACCGAGTGGTTTTCTCAGGCGGCCCCGCATGTTCATACTTTTGTCATGTCATTTACTTGTCATGGACTCATGGTTCATATCATATTATTGTTAAACATGATTACCTTTGTTGCAGTCATTTGTTTGTTTTGTAGAGTTGTTTCCATTACGTGCATTGAAACTTCTGTTGTGAACAGGGGTGATTTTGAGCTGTGGAGAACTGGAAGATCACCTGAGCTATGTGATGGTTTTCAAGCTCACTTATCTTGTTCTGCTTCACCAAGAGTGCTGGAAGTAGCAAAGAAATTCCCTTCAAGAGTCCAGCTTGAAGAACTGCCTCGTCAGGACTCATGGCCCATACAGTTTCAGGAAAATGGACCCACGTATGACAGTATTGGTGTTTTCTTTTTTGCTAGAGATACTCATAGGTATTTCCTTCCAGTTGTTCTTGTTCATATCTCTCTGTAGCTGTCCACGTAGCATCCTATTCGAATTCACTCATCTTTCTGAAATTGCCTAATTTATTTTTCTGCAGTTATGAACATCATTACAGTAAATTGGTTCAGAATATGCTAAACAATGACTTGGCACTCAGAGGAAATATCGAAACAGCTGAATTGCTTATATACCCTTCCAACATCCTGTCAAAGAACTCCCAGAGTTAGATTTCTTCCACCAATTCAAGTGATAATTATGTTGTCATCACTTCTACTGTGAAAGATCTTTATCCTTTCCTTATTCTGTTTCAGGATGGAACATGTTTTATTTTCTATGGGGTGTGTTTAGAGTAAAAAGAAAAGAGCACCGGAACCTTCCACCTGATGTACCGAGGAGTAAATGTCAGCCTAATTTGAATGAGAATCCCCTGACTATGGATCTGCATACCTCTGTTTGGTCATCTAGCCGGTCATTCTCTGAAGACCAAAATGGTGGCGCCAAACCAGTTTGCAGTTTGGTTAGGTCAGCTACTTGTGCAGACCATCAATGTCTCCAAGCTTCGGAAGCTAATCTTCAGGGATGTTCAAATGGAGAGAACTCTTCGGGTCAGCCTCTGGGTGGAACAGATTTGGAAGATCGTTGTCATGATTCAGTTAGAACATGCTGTTTAACAGATAGCAGGGGTTCAGTCAATGATTTTTCCACTGACGCAGTGAATCCTGTTTCGCATGCATCAGGTGGCGCACAAAAAAGGAAAGTTGATATGGCAAACTGGACTGATGGAGTCAATGGATCACTAGACAAGAAAATTAAATCGGATAATGGATCATCCACTGTGGAGTCTAGTTTAAGTGAGAATATCAGAGATGGAAGACTATCATCCAAGGTGTACCCTCTAGCAGCTTTATCTGTGGATTATTGCGCTGACAATAAGGCCATGGCGGGAACCACCTCGAAGAGTAATGGAAAGTGCATATTTCCGCTAGATCTAAACGTGGTGGATGAGCCATGCGATGAGCTGTAGGGGTAAACCATCTTCAATTGGTCAGTATCACCAACCCACTGCACAAGGAGTTGCCGAGGACACAACAATCTTCTCAATGGCAAACAAATGGTGTCCTGTAGAGTGCAATTTCATTCTGTCACACCCATCTGGGGTATCGAAACTGCGAAGAACTTGAGAGTGCATATCGTGGCTTGTTTTGGTACAGAAAAAGTCCTGCTAGTGCAGAGTCCCATCGATTCTCTGCATTTTGCATCTCACGTCAGTTTTTGTCTTTCGCCGACAAACATGCGAAATTTTAGATGCAACTGCGGGGGAATGGTGTATCTAGAATTAGCATATAAATATAGGAAACAGATTCCTGAACCAAGCATGACTCCTTATCGTGACAAAGCTTATATCTCTAAGAGCATCTCCAAGAGCTTACCCAAAATTTGTGTAGACAAATTGGTTTTGGGTAGAGGAGAGAGAAGGTATGGGTAAGCCAAAAAAAAACTCTGCTTTTACAGCTTACTCAAATGGTGCATACCCAAAAACTTATTTGCTTGTTTTGAGCATTACTTGTCTCTACTACTCCAAAATATATCATATATCATCTGAATTAACTACAAATTCTACACAAGATAATTAAAACAATAGTACAAACATTTATCATCCATCATAGAAGTGCATCATTAAATCATATAACCGGTAGCAAAAGTTCATCTCACAAGTTGCAAAGTGCATTGTCAACACAAAAAGTTCATTGGTGCATAGAACAACACCACAAAATAGTTCATCGGTGTATAGAACAACACCACAACTCTAATATGGCACCATTGCCATCATACCCACCGCCACCATTGCCACCCACATGCCCTCTTGACATCAAGATTTGGTCACGACAAAGCTCCAAGCAAGCTCGACCTTTCTCATCTAGGCCACTTACATCCATGAACATGATTTTTTGCATTTTCAATCCTCTTGACCAATTATCATTTGCCACCATCCTCTCCTCAACCGTCACCCTCCTCTCCTCGGTGGCCACCTTCCTCTCTCCTCGGTCTCCCTCCTCTCTTCAATCTCCTTATTCCTCAACTCCCTTCTTTTGGAGGCGAGCTCCTTTCTCACTGCCATCATGTAATCCAAAGACGACTTGTACAAATTCTCACCTCCCTTCACCCTCATATCTTTAGCTTTCTTTCCTCCATCGGGCCTCTTTCTATTGACTGATGAAAGAGGAGTGGGGCTACTTGAGCCTTCATCATCTGTGTCAACCACCAAACCTTCTCCAACCGAGGTAGATGGGGCTTTCCTATTGTTTGGGATCTCATTGGAGGCACGGTTCTTCACTTTCTCATCAGTCTCAAGACTAGCCCAACAATGGTCTAGAGTGAAAGATTTGTCGGGCTTACCACCTTTCTTCTTTGGTTTGCCCATGAACAAATATTGAGCAATGTTGGTCTACACGTAAAAGAACCAAGTTGAGCAAAAGAAACCAACCTGAGGGCATGGATACATTATCTTGAGCACTAGTCCCACTTGGATTAAGACGATCAACTTGAGCTAAGCAACCAGACCACTTGGAACAATCGGTGTTGATGGTTAATTTGGAAACAGTGTTGGAGAGAAACTAGAGTTCTTGGATTCTTGGAGTGTTTTTGAAAGTGCTCATGGATACACTTCCATTAGAGGTTGCTTGTTCACTCTCGATGATGGCATCTATGCCAATAGACCTCCATGCATTGCACAAAGCCTCATCTTCATTTATAATGAAATTAGCTCTTCACACGGCCCTTCGTGAAGTTGGCTCCTCCACAAAACCTTCTGATGGGGGTTGAGGCCCGATCTTCACGGATTGAGGGCGGGGACGAAGAACACGACGAACACGGGCGAAGAACACAAAAGGGGACCGAGGGTAAAACACGAGGGGACGGGGTAAAACGCAAGGGGGTAACTAACAACACCTACAAGAGAAGGTCAATCGATAACCGGCCCCGAGGGTAACCCTCGATTCTCACAACCCAAGTCAATATTGCTCTTAATTGGAACCTTTTCTCTTCACCGGTAGGTCCACCGGTCCAATAGAATCCACAAAGGTGGGAGATTGGTGAGTAGCAACTACAAAGAAGAGGCCTTGTACAACCCGGGATTCGAATCCTCGGAGAGGTCTTTGTTTCCACAAGGGGAAAGATGGAGCATAGCTCAACAAGTCAAATCATATCTTAGTCTGACCCTAACCCTAGGAAGAGGAGGGCTATTTATAGTCTAATAGGCGAAGGGGTAGGTAGATGGGAAGTTACATGGGCCTCAGCCCGTTATCCTGACGGGTGTAGCGGTAGTACCGTTGGGCTGGCGGTAGTACCGCTCCTGGGAAAGGGGCGGTAGTACCGCTCGCACGGCGGTAGTACCGTTGCACTCGGGAAATTAAATTCTTGACTTCTTGCGGTAGTACGAGGCAGCTACCG
Source organism: Poa pratensis (assembly GCA_947311845.1). Classification (NCBI taxonomy): domain Eukaryota; kingdom Viridiplantae; phylum Streptophyta; class Magnoliopsida; order Poales; family Poaceae; genus Poa; species Poa pratensis. The sequence continues at coordinate 2,748,808 of CAMZMU010000121.1, read as the reverse complement.
GCGGGTACTGGCGTGGATGCAGTAGCGTTTTGGAGTCTCGGCGGTAGTACCGGATCCTGGGCTGGCGGTAGTACCGGCGGTAGTACCGCCGCCTGGAGCTTCTTCGGCTTCAGCGCGAACATCAGGTGGGTGGCGTAGTACCGCTGGGCACTGGCGGTAGTACCGCTGCCTGGGACTTCATCTCCATCAGCTTGTACTTCTTCCTCTTCTCCTTGGCTCATCTCTTGTCCATCTTCTACACTTCCTTGGAGATCTTCATGAAGGTGGTTCCTGAGTATAACAAAGATTTCCGAATGAAGTAGCAAACCATTCAAAGGTGTGTCTAAATCACACATAGAGAGTGAGTTCACGTTATCATGGAGAGCTTTGACTCTTGATCTTGTCATGGGTCCAATTGGTGGTCTTGGTGTTGTGTTCCTAGGTTGCACTACATCATCTCCCCCCCCCCTTGGAAAAGAGTCGTCCTCGACTCTTCGCTCTCATCATCACTTGAATTCCCATGGTAAGGCGAGATGTCGGCAACGTTGAATGTGTCATGGACACCATACTTGGACTTGGGGATGTCGATCTTGTATGCATTGTCGTTGATGCGCTTGAGAACCTTGAAAGGTCCATCTCCTCTTGGTGCTAGCTTGGACTTTCTCTCGTCGGGGAAACGGTCTTTGCGTAGATGGAGCCACACAAGGTCTCCTTCTTCAAAGATCATGACACGCTTGGACTTGTTCATCTTTGTGGCATGATTCTCATTATGCTTCTCAAGTGTAGTTCTTGTTTCTTGGTGGAGCGTCTTTATGTAGGCGATGCGCTTGTCGAAGTCCATGTTCACTTGTTCGCGAAGTGGTAGTGGTAGCATGTCAATAGCGGTGTAGGGATTGTAGCCATAGACGGTCTCGAAGGGGCTTCTTTTAGTGGCGCGATGAAGGGCTCGATTGTAGGCGAACTCGGCATGAGGAATGCATTCTTTCCCAATTCTTCAAGTTGGGCTTGATCAACACACGGAGTAGGGTGGAAAGGCTTCGATTCACAACTTCGGTTTGACCATCCGTTTGAGGGTGGTATGCGGTGGAAAAGAGTTGCTTGACTCCTAGCTTGGCCATCAAGGTCTTCCAAAAGTAACTTACGAACTTGACGTCTCGATCGGACACAATTGTCTTTGGCACTCCATGAAGACGGACGATTTCCCTAAAAAACAAAGTAGCAATGTGTGAAGCATCGTCGGTCTGATTGCATGGAATGAAATGTGCCATTTTTGAAAAGCGGTCAATGACAACAAATATGGAGTCTTTGTTTGTTTTTGTGCGCGGGAGGCCTAAGAAGAAATCCATAGCAATGTCGGACCATGGTCTATGTGGAATAGGCAAGGGTGTGTATAAACCATGAGAGTTTAAAGTAGACTTAGCTTTGAGACATGTCGAACATCGGCGCACTAGTCGGTTCACGTCGCGGTACATCCTTGGCCAAAAGTAGTTGGTGGCGAGCATGGCGAAAGTCTTGTCTCGTCCAAAATGTCCCATGAGGGATCCTCCATGTGATTCCTTCAAAAGCAACAAACGAAGCGAAGACTCGGGAATGCAAAGTTTGTTAGCCTTAAACAAGAATCCTTTGTGCAAATAGAAATCATCAAATCCTTTGTTTGCCGAACACTTTTCGAAAATGCTTCCAAAGAAAGGGTCAGTGGCATATAAATCCTTGATCTCATCCAAACCCAAAACATTGATTTCAAGGTGCGTAAGTAGGTTTGTTTTGCGGGAAAGAGCATCCGCTACAACATTCTCTTTGCCCTTTTTGTACTTGATGACATAGGGAAAGGATTCCATGAACTCAACCCACTTAGCATGTCGTTTGTTTAAACTTGTTTGAGTTTTCAAAAACTTCAAGGACTCATGGTCGGAGTGGATGACAAACTCCTTAGGACGAAGGTAGTGTTGCCAAACATCTAAAACTCGAATCAAAGCAAACAATTCTTTGTCATAGATGTTATAATTCAAATGGGCTCCATCAAGTTTTTCGCTACGGTAAGCAATTGGTCGACCATTTTGCATAAGCACGGCTCCAATGCCCAACCCACTAGCATCGCATTGAATTTCAAATGTTTTGGAAAAGTCCGGTAACGCAAGAAGGGGAGCTTTGGTCAACAACCTTTTGAGCTCATTGAATGCAAAGTCTTGCTCATGGCCCCAAATGAACAATACATTTTTCTTGGTAAGTTCATGAAGAGGGCAAGCAATGGTGGAAAAGTTCTCAATAAAGCGGCGATAGAAACCGGTAAATCCAAGAAAACGTCGCAACTCGGCAAGGGTCATGGGAAAAGGCCAATTGCGAATTGCATTTATTTTAGCTTCATCAACTTCAACTCCCTCAGAAGAAACAACAAAGCCCAAGAAAACAAGTTTGTTGGTGGCAAAAGTACATTTGGAAAGATTGGCATAAAGCCTTTCATTTCGAAGAACCAACAAAACTTGAGCTACATGATTCATATGTTCTTCCAAAGATTTTCTATAGATTAAGATGTCATCAAAGTATACAACAACAAATTTTCCAATGAAAGGTCGTAAAACATGGTTCATGAGGCGCATAAATGTGGAAGGTGCATTGGAAAGACCAAATGGCATGACTAACCATTCATAAAGACCAAGTTTAGTTTTGAAAGCGGTCTTCCATTCATCACCTTCACTCATACGTATTTGGTGGTATCCACTCTTAAGATCGATTTTGGAAAAGATGCAAGCACCACTAAGCTCATCCAACATGTCATCGAGGCGAGGGATAGGGTGTCAATACCTTACGGTGATGGCGTTGATGGGGCGACAATCCATGCATAGTGAAGTGTGTTGTCGGCCTTGGGAACGAGGATCACGGGCACGGCACATGGACTCAAGCTTTCACGAATGTGACCCATGGAAAGGAGCTCTTGTATTGCCGTTCAATTTCCTTGGTCTCCTCGGGGTTGGTGCGGTATGGTGCGCGGTTGGGTAGTGGAGCACCCGGAATGAGGTCGATGCGATGCTCTATTCCACGAAGGGGAGGTAGTCCCGGTGGTACATCTTGAGGAAACACATCTTCAAAATCCTTCAAAATAGACAACAAAGGAGGGGGGAGATTTGTGAAGTTGTTAGTAAAAGTAGGCTCTCCTTTGCATATGAGGACATAGTGGAGTGTGGATGGGTCCTCTCTCAACTCTCTCATATCTTTTTTAGTGGCTAGTAACGATAAGCCTTTGGTGGCTCTTGTGCTATTTGCGCTCTCATTTGGCTTGTGGCACTCACTCATATTTTGGTGGATCTCTCTCTCTCCACTCTTCCCACTTGATGTTTTCTCTCTTTCTTGTCTTTCTTGCGCGGTAGGATGTTGTCGATTGTCATTGGGATGTTTTGCGTCATGTTGTGCCCTTGCTAGTGTCTTGGCATTGTCGGCGATCACTTGGCTTGGTGTCATAGGGCGAAGCACAAACGTCTTGTTGTTCCATTTGAAGCTATAGTAGTTTGTCCTCCCGTCATGTATTGCGCTCTTGTCGTATTGCCATGGCCTTCCAAGGAGCAAATGACAAACGGTCATTGGCACACCATCACAATCAACGGTATCTTCATAAGCTCCAATCTTGAAGGATACTTGCACCATGTGTTGTACTTTGACGGTGCCGGAGTCACTCAACCATTGCACATGGTATGGGTGTGGGTGCTTCTTGAACTTCAAGTTGAGCTTGTCACAAAGTTCTTTGCTCGCCAAGTTGTGACAACTTACACCATCAATGATAACCTTGATAGACTTGTTATTGACTCCGGCTCTTGTTTGGAACAAGTTGCACCTTTGGTCTTCATGTTCACTCAAATTGGTGGTCAAAACTCTTGTCACAACCAAAGAAGGATTGTCATCTCCATCATAATAGACTTCATCATTGTCTTCATTGACACTTTGGCTTGTAGCAACTTGATTCAAAGCGTGGTACTCATCTTCACTCAGACTCATATTCTCCATTGGCGTTGACAATCATGACTTTCTTGTTGGTGCACTCGTTTGACTTGTGACCTTGTCCTCCACACTTGAAGCACGTGATATATGTGGACTTGGACGTTGAGTCTTGAGGGTTGGCACTTGTAGTAGTTGCTTTTTTCATTTGTTGAAGAGGTCTATTAGATGTTATTGGTGTTCTTGTCGAAGGCTTTGTATTGGCTTGAGTAGAAGCTTGTGCCATTGGAGGCGTAGAGGAAGAGGCCTTGTTTGCAAAGAATTGCTTCGTCTTGAGGTACTTGAGTTCTTCTTGCACGTGGCGCTCGGCCTTGGTGGCTTGGTGTACTAGCTCCACGAGGTTTGCGTAGGGTTGACTCAACAACCTTCTTGATGGGGTAGTTGAGACCATTCATAATCTAGCCATGGATTGCTCATTGGACTCCTCTATGTTTGCTCTTATCATGGCGGATTCCATCTCCTTGTAGTATTCATCAACCGACTTCAAGCCTTGCTTCAATTCTTGCAACTTCTTGTACAAATCTCTAGTGTAGTATGGTGGCACAAAGCGGCGATACATTGCTTCCTTCATCTCCATCCAAGTGTTGATGGGTTCTTGGTTCTTTTCTTCACGGGACACTTAAACTTGTTCCCACCACAAGAGTGCATACTCTTCAAAGTCCATTGAGGCGAGGGCAACCATCTTGTTGTTGGTGTAGTTGTGCAAACGGAAGACTTTGTCTACCTTGAGTGCCCATGAGAGGTAAGCTTCCGGGTCACTTGTACCATAGAACTTGGGTATGGTGACCTTGATGTTGCTAAGATTTTCATCATCTTGTTGGCGTTGCGGATGTGGAGGAGCATGGTCATGTATGTGATGATGAAGGTGATCTTCGCGAGCTTGACTAGAGGCACCATCATTGGCCCTAGGTTGGTGGTGTTGCTCATGTATACAACGGTGCTCATGTCGACGAGGTGCATGATCTTGAGGCTCACGTGCACGATGATGATCATGCGCTGGTGGAGGTCGGCGGTGATGGCGGGGTTGTGCATAGTAGTCATTGATACCCGGCTCACCATTGCCATGTGGACGTTGTTCTTGTCGATGTTGATGTTGAGGTGGTGGCGATGGTGTACGATGACGCGGACGGTCTCCTTGTCGTTGTTGCTCTTGTCGATCACGATCAAGACGTGCTCTTGGTGAAGGTGGAACGTCGATGTTGTTGTGGTGTCGATCGTGATCACCATTTCTTGCGTGAGCTTGATGTTCTTGGTGAGGATGTTCTTGGCGCCGATGTTCTCGGCGATCTTGACTTGAGGCACCATGCCTTGTATGCGATGATCTCGAAGAGCTTCTAGTGCGGTGTGAGCTTGAGGAAGAGTGACCACGTTGTTGTGCAAGATTGTTGATGGCTTCGGTCAAGTTCGCCATTCATTCATTGAAGTTAACCTCTTCGGCTTTGATACGTCTCGAACGTATCTATAATTTTTGATGTTCCATGCTTGTTTTATATCAAATGCCACATGTTTATCCTAACGTTTATATCATTTTATGACATTTATTGGACTAACCTATTAACCTAGTGCCCAGTGCCAGTTTCTGTCTGTTTTGTCTGTTTATTGCAGAAAAGGCCCAAAATTGAAAGTGCTCAGAATTGGACGAAAATTTACCTGAATTATTTCCAGCACAAATAAGCCACGGAGCCATAAGACCACCTGTAGGCTGGCCTCACAGCCACCACGCGGCCTAGGGGCGCGGCCCAGGCCTCCCCCGCGCCGTGGGCCCGCCTGGTCCACCTCTCCACCGCCTCGCACCGCCTCTTCACCTATAAAATCACTCGTGACCTAAAAACGCGAGAAGACCGAAGATTTTTCCCAGATTCGACTCCGAGCTCCGCCGCCACCAAAAAACCCTAATTCGGGGGACAAAAGTCTCTGTTCCGGTACCCTGCCGGACGGGGAAGTGCCCCCGGAGTCATCTTCATCGCCATTGCTGCTTCCCATGATGAGGAGGGAGTAGTTGTTCATCGAGGCTGAGGGCTCTACCGGTAGCTATGTGGTTTATCTCTCTCTCCCATGGTGTGATCTTTATGTGATCATGAGCATTGTAATCTAGTTGAATTCATAGATGTTTCCCCTTCATTATGTTATGGATATGCTACTCAATTGGTTTTATCATTATAATTTCCGGAGTAATTGTTGAGAACACAAAGCCTTGTTGACAGTGTGGGTGGCGTGTGTGACTCTACCAGGATAATAGATTAGAGTGATATTTACCATGAGATGTTCTTTGTGTTTGATGTCACTATAAAATTGTGGTGTTTGTTTAGTACTATCTTGGGTGCTCTTAGTGACAGCGTGTTGTGCCCTAGATGTGGAATACAAACTTTGAGGTGTGCTTTTGTAGCCCTACGCGGTGGTCTTGGTGTTCGTTATCCAACAAGAGAATAGTTCCGAGTAGCACCTAAGTTGCATATTGAAGAGGAAGTATTTATATGTGTTCAGTTATATTATTATTGTTGAGAGTGACCACTAGTGAAAGTATGATTCCTATGCATTGTTTCCAAGCATCGAAACACTGTTTACTCTCATTTTTACTGCATGTTTGCTCGCTGCCATCTTTATTTCAGATTACAATTACCACTTGTAATCATCATTATCACATGTATTTCACTATCTCTTCGCCGAACTAGTGCACCTATACACCTGACAAGTGTATTGGGTGTGTTGGGGACACAAGAAACTTCTTGTATCTTAATTACATGGTTGCTTGAGAGGGATATCTTTAACCTCTACCTCCCTGAGTTCGATAAACCTTGGGTTACTCACTTAAGGGAAATTTGCTGTTGTTCTACAAACCTCTACAAGAATAGAAGCGTGCGTAGACATCAGACTCGAATGCGACGTTCATAGCGGCCAAGTCCATCACGAACAAGGTGTCGAAGACCAACAAATTCACCATGGGTGACATAGCCATTATCACGAAGTATCTCTTCATGACCATCATCCGAGCTTGAACTTCCATTTGTACTTCCCCTAAACATGGTCTCACAAGACAAATGAAGTGTGAAGGCAATAGGTACTCAATGTAGTATGACTCCTTACCCTTTTGGTAGTATTGGACCAATGACCAATCCAAGAATTGATTCACAATTGAGGGTAACTTGACTTGAGCAATGAGAATGAAGGCAAACCCACACACACGCTTATGAGGAGCTATGGGAAGGTATAAGTGGCAAACGGAAAAGAAGCAAATCCAAAGAAATGTATGTTGTCGAAAGTAGAGAAAAACCACAATGATCAAATTGACAAAGAACAAATCAACCACACAATTGTTACGGAAACAACGGAAACACACACACACAAAGATTCAATGGGGATAGTGTGACCAAAGGGCGAGCACCATGAAGATACTATAGGAGGGACCTAACGAAGACTACGTGCTCAATTGCCACACCACCTCAAGAAGGACACTAGTTCAATTGCCTTGTGTAAGGGCAACTAGATTTGCACACGTGCCAACCTTTACTCTCACTAGGCATTCGCAGCGTACTACTTACAAGGTATGATAAATGACACAAGTCCCTTTTTTTTACAAGGACAAGAACAAAAACGATTACTACTAAGTTGCGACTTTCATGAACTACTACTACCAAGTTGACACGATTGCAATGCCCGCAATATCAAAGAACTAGTCCAATGGGATAGGTACACAAAGGAAGAAGGGTTTACAATGGAAAAGTATTGAGTCGAAGGTGTCGTCACTTGATGTTGATTGTAGAGTGGTTGCGGAAGCTTGTCGACGCTGTAGACGTTAGCACCTCAAAGGAAGACTCAAACAACAAAACAAGATGCCAAAACAAAATGAGGAAAAGAAAAAAATGTGTGTGAAATTCGTGCCTGGCGGTAGTACCGCTGCCCTACCGGTAGTACCAGAGCTTCAGTTGTGGCGGTAGTACCGCTGATCTGGCGGTAGTACCGCTGGTCAGATTTCTCGTGTTCTTGATTCGCGATTTTGGGCGGAAAAGGGCGACGAAAATTCCTCGAATTCGTGGGAAATTGGCAAAATTAGGCTTCGAAACTTGGAACAAAGGTAGAGAAGGTCCTAAGGCAACAGATCCGTGGATCAAAACTACTCAAAACTCAACAAATCGATAGATCGGCTCAAATCCAAGAGAGGCTATTTTTGGTGGGGATTTTCGAAAATAGGTCAAATCAAAGAAAAATTGGTGGCTTTTTGGTCGAAACACAACTCAAATCCGTGGCAACCTTTGCTCTGATACCATATGATGGGGGTTGAGGCCCGATCTTCACGGATTGAGGGCGGGTACGAAGAACACGACGAACACGGGCGAAGAACACAAAAGGGGACCGAGGGTAAAACACGAGGGGACGGGGTAAAACGCAAGGGGGGGTAACTAACAACACCTACAAGAGAAGGTCAATCGATAACCGGCCCCGAGGGTAACCCTCGATCCTCACAACCCAAGTCAATATTGCTCTTAATTGGAACCTTTTCTCTTCACCGGTAGGTCCACTGGTCCAATAGAATCCACAAAGGTGGGAGATTGGTGAGTAGCAACTACAAAGAAGAGGCCTTGTACAACCCGGGATTCGAATCCTCGGAGATGTCTTTGTTTCCACAAGGGTAAAGATGGAGCATAGCTCAACATGTCAAATCATATCTTAGTCTGACCCTAACCCTAGGAAGAGGAGGGATATTTATAGTCTAATAGGCGAAGGGGTAGGTAGATGGGAAGTTACATGGGCCTCAGCTCGTTATCCTGACGGGTGTAGCGGTAGTACCGCTCCTAGGAAAGGGGCGGTAGTACCGCTCGCACGGCGGTAGTACCGTTGCACTCGGGAAATTAAATTCTTGACTTCTGGCGGTAGTACGAGGCAGCTACCGACGGGTACCGGCGTGGATGCAGTAGCGTTTTGGAGTCTCGGCGGTAGTTCTGGCGGTAGTACCGGATCCTGGGGCTGGCGGTAGTACCGCCTCCTGGAGCTTCTTCGGCTTCAGCGCGAACATCAGGTGGGTGGCGGTAGTACCGCTGGGCACTGGCGGTAGTACCGCTGCCTGGGACTTCATCTCCATCAGCTTGTACTTCTTCCTCTTCTCCTTGGCTCATCTCTTGTCCATCTTCTACACTTTCTTGGAGATCTTCATGAAGGTGGTTCCTGAGTATGCACAAGATTTCTGAATGAAGTAGCAAACCATTCAAAGGGGTGTCTAAATCACACATAGAAAGGAGTGAGTTCACCTTATCATGGAGAGCTTTGACTCTTGATCTTGTGATGGGTCCAATTGGTGGTCTTGGTGTTGTGTGCCTAGGTTGCACTACATCACCTTCAACATCTTGAGATGCAACATCATCTTGGGAAAATTCTTGTGATGGCATGTCTCCACAAGTAAAATTGAGAAATTCCTCATTGTCCATACTATAGGAAATAAACCATATAGTGGAAAATTAGAACATACAACACAAGTTCATTAATTTGCCTAAAACTAGAACATAAAAGACAACATCATCTTGGGCAAATTAATTTTGCACTGCACTAAAAAGAATTGCATTTGCCTAAAGAGAATTGCATTTTCATTTGCTTAAAACAAATTGCATTTAGTTTGCCAACCAATTGCATTTGCATTTTTTTAGAGAATACGCAATCGTCGTACCATAGCTTTATAGAAGAGAGAATTTTGATACAAAGATTGACAGAACCATTGCCAACAATGTCTGTCACACACCCACACTGTTTACATCATCTATCAGTGAACTACTCTCGCGAAAGTACTACTCCCACCTAAACCTGCAGCAGTCCATTGTTCCCATTCAGCTACTATTTGGTTGATCAGCCCTGGTACATCAAACTGCTTGGCCACCTGCAGAAAAGCTCTTGCATAATTGCATTTGCATTTGACTTAAAAGAATTGCATTTCCTAAAGTTCTACCATACAACACAGAGAAATTCAACAACAAAAATTGGGTCAAAATTTTCTTTTACCTTACTGGCATTTCGCCGAACACCATCAGCATGTTCTTGGTGTTGGCGATGGGCGACGCAGGCGCAGGCACAATCAGCAGCGTGAGGCAAACACGGCCGGAGAGAGCTGAGGACGGCTGCCGTCGTCATCTTCTTTGACGCGCGGCCGGGTTCCGTGGAGGACGCTTCTTCTTCGAGTGCTTCGTTGCCGTGGCGGCTAGAGCGGCAACGTCGGTGCCGAGGAAGGGGTCCTGAGCGCCCGGAGCTGTGCGGTGGTCGCGTCGTGTCGCGGCGGCTTCACCATCCCTAGGGATCGAGTTGCCTTCAGCCTGGCCGCTGTGGCGACAGGGGTGACGTCGGAGCGCGGAGGAGGGGTCGGGGGATGGTGCGCGGGAGCTTCGGAGACGCGGGGGTGGTCGTCCTTGGAGCGGCGGCAGGAGCGACGACGCGAGCATGGGCGGGAGGGGAGGAAGTTTCAGCGGGAGCGGTTTGCCCCTTCCCGCTCACTTTTTCGTGGATATGGGTCGTTCAGTGGGAATTGGCATATATGCCAATTTGGAGCTAGATTTTTGGTCCTAAGTCCTGACCCGTAAAATTTGGGTCTGGGACCACTTTTGAGTATGCTGGTGGAGCTATTTTTTTCCCAATACCAAAAAAGAAGTTTTTGGATATTGGGGCTATTTTAGGTAAGCCTTTGAGATGCTCTTACATATGGGCCCCATCGGTCATCTGTCAAAATGTGTTTAGATAGGAATCCGCGTGATTTGTAAAGCCCCGACCCAAACTTGATGGGATTGAAAAATACCAAAATCGGTACTGAGCTCCGAAACTCCACAAGAACGGGTAGACTATCTAGGTGATATTACTATTTGTACCAGAGACAGAGAGACACAATACATGTTCTTATCAACAGATCGCACAAAAGAGCATGTTAGGTCCAGAAATCTGGACCGAGTTGAATCTTGCAAGAACACGTGATCTATTTGTTCTAGAGTCCAAAATAGGAGGCATTATGCACACTCATAGAGGCACCACGGTGAACCAATCATATCATACAATCAAGTAAATCGTTCTACACTGAGCGGTTATTGCTAAAAAATTAAGAGATTGAGCTAAAATTATCAATCTAGTGAACTACGTTGCACTAAATCATCGAGATATCAAGCCCAGTGAATATGTTAGAGGTAAGCTAAAATACATCAAGGAGTAATTAACTAGATCTACATGATTCACTACTAAACTTCGTTAAGAACTGAATAAAGATTAAGCTGACATGGCGGATAAAGGAAAGGCAAGGTTACAATGTTAATCCAACACCAGAGTTTAGTAGAGAGGTAAATCATATCATCACAGCATGGCAGTGCATCGACAACAATCAAAAAAGAAACTGATCACAAACGGTCCGAGGCCAAATCAAGTTGAGGCACTGAGCTTGAGGAAAAAGGGAGAGGAGGAGAGATAGAGGAAATCTCACCAAGCTCGAGACCATAACTCCGAGGATGGCGAGGCAAGGCCCGTGCAATCCATTGGAGGGGCCCCCGAGGAGCAGAGGAAGCCGCGAGCCGCGACAACACGGGATCACAGGAGGTTTCGACCCACGCCGATCATGGAGAACACCAACAACATACCAGCGTATGGTTGAGCACCGTGTCACGGCGGCCCAAACACTAGGGGTTCTATGGGTTGCAAGCACACGGCACACGAGGTTACGACCTAATCAACCATGATAGGAAGAGAGAGCGTCCTGAGCAAAGAGAACATGACCAATGGACGCGACAAAGATGGCCAAAGTCGACAGTAATTAATCGACGACAGTGGAGGCGACACACGGGCATACCTGAGTTAGGGTCTAACCTAACATAGTAAAGTTGGTTGAATCGGACCAAGTGGACCGAGCCGGTGGGCCCAATCAAAAAAATACTTCATATTTCCATAAATTATATAAATACAAAGAAATACCTAAGACTTAAAAAGAGGGTTAGATTCTAAATAATCTAAGGAGTTAAAATGTTTGTTTTTTTACGAGGTAAAAAAATCATGGTTTCACAAATAATCTTTGAAAATTATTTAATGTTTTGCGAATTCAAAAGTAGGAGAGTTTTTTCTAATATCTTATATTATCAGAAAACATTTCTAACTTTGATGAATATTAAGCCATTTAAAACAATATTTATCTTATTGTGAATAAATGAGTAAATATTCAGTAAAAGCAAGAAATTATTAAAATGTTCTAGTTAAGAGCTATAAATCATAAGTCCGAAATGTGAAGTATTGGGTTTTTAAACTCAAAACTATTACATTCTATACATAATATAGCATGAAATCGGATGTAACATTCCCATTATCGGACGGTGATGCTAATTTCAAAACCCGGAGTTCATGGTCAACCCGAAGCTTTAAACTGCCCTACCTCGAAGTTTCAAGCAAGTTCAACCTTTCTATTTTGTTGTATTTCTTTCAAACTACTGCAATCTATCTATAATGTTTATTAATGCACTAAAACAAATGCTAATTTCTTACAATTATGAGTTGAGTATGTGGTGGGCAATGGAATCATTTAATTCCCGATGTGGTGGAGGTTCCATTGTGCGAGAAAAGTATTCCTCCAGGATTAACAAAATATGTTGCTAGTTACTTCTGCACAATATATATACATAACATTGACCATCAATCCCATTATGGAATGGGAAAGTCAGAAATATCTTTTTCATTTCGCATATCCTGATATGACTATGCCTGGATTGAGCCATCGAGGCGGCCCACAACATGGAAGGACGTATATTCATCACCTTGCAAGGTGAGGGTAGTAGTGTCTAGGGAGTGTGTTGATGGTTGGTCTCCGACCAGCTGCATCACATTGGGCGGATATGTGGCCTTAGACTGGGCCGTATGGGGGAGTTTCCTTTCCTCCTTATCCCTTCGCTCTCGCCCCTTGAGAGTCGTCGCGGGTGCTCTGCTGCCGCCCCTCTCCTTCCTTCTCCCTGGAGGTACGGCCGGCCGGCGAGAGGACGGATTAGGTGGTAGGCTTCTCTTGTACATACTAGTAGTAGTTGTAGCTAGTTTGCTTTGGCTTTATGCCGTAAATTACCCTAGATGGGTGTGTGGGAGTAGGTCTCTGGATCTTTCCGGTCAGATCCGGAGCGCCTTGTTTCTTCTCGTCGCGGCGGCGTTTCTCCGGTGGCAGGAGGTAGGCCGGCTGGTGGCGAGGAGGTCAAGCATCTCCTTTAATAAGACTGGCTTGAGCTGTTCCGATCCGGCGTCTGGGCACGATGCTGGTGCGGTGTTGGTGATCTCCTTTGCTGAGCTTCTGTGGTTGAAGTCCATGGCGAGGTGGTCGGCGACGAGCTCTTCTGATCTGCGCTCTGCTCTTACTGCTGTTCATCTCTCTGTTTTCCTTCTGCTCCTTGTTGCCCATGGTGGTCGACATGAGTGGATTTGGAGGTGGGAGCTGACTGGTGGTGAAGGGTTTGGGAAGGATGCGAGCAGGCTGCTGCTTGGCATCGAAGCTGCAACTTTTCAGGTGAAATACATGGCGCTAGATGGTGGCGCCATGATCCTTGGCCGATGCAGACGGCCCTTCTTCAACCTCCAGTGCGGAGGCCCTTCTGGTTCACTGCGCCGGTGCTCGACGCCGATGCATCTTCAAGTGGTTCGTCCCCGGAGATGCTCTGGTGGCAGGTGGCAGTGGATACTCGCCGGAATGGAGAGCCAAACGAGCAGATCTTTCTCCAATTTCGGCGGCGCTGATGGCGTTGCCTTGAGATCGCCGGCGACAGGCAGAGGAGGATGCCAAGGACCTGATTGCATTGTTATTTCTAGTCCGAGGGTCCTTTTTGTAAAGCTAGAGGTCCTGTTTTCGAATTTCGGTCTTTCTGTGCAATAGATGCTTAGGGACCTCTTTGTAATTTGTACCTGCCTTTTATTAATGCAGCTTTCTGGCCCTTCTGGGCCGTTCCCGTGTTCAAAAAAAAAAAAAAAAGACTGGGCCGTATCGCACGACACTATTGGGTAAAGTGACGCATATGTGCAAAGTCTAAAATATTGTGGCTAGTCACTTCTTGTTACAGGAGAGAACTACGATCGCACCGAGAATGGTTATAAACATGTATTTGGCGAATGATCAAACACTTCCTTTTTCAACTTGCCGAGTAGGTTATACTTATCCGTTCCATGCCAAATTCTTAAATAGAATTTGAAGATCTAACCCAAGAAGAATATGGAGCACACAATTCGAAGGGGAAATCTACTACCAAGCACCAGAATTATCTGGAGGAGTCAAAGAGTCGTCTACACGACAACGATATTAGCCTAAATAAATTGTTGAGCTCCGATGGTTCCTAGTTTATGTCTATCATTATTAGGCTAGTACAACTCGATACGGGAGAGGCATTTTGTCCACCGGGTGCATATGTATCCTTTATTTAAAATGAGCTTTCGACGCATTTCGAAATGTCAAAAAAAATCCAAAAAAATTCACGCATAGATCTTAACATCCTATGTGTTCAGAGAGTCGCTCCTCGAAAAACCGTCATTTTTTTTGTGACCTATATAAAAAGATAAAAAATGTCTCGTGAAAAGACTTATTTTAGCACTAGAATTTCGAGGATACATCTTCATATATCGCGTAAAGTAGATTTTTTTGCCTATATAAAAAGACAAAAAATGTCTCGTGAAAAAGACTTATTTTAGCACTGAAAAAGACTTATTTTTTATGAGACATTTTTTTACTTGGATATAAAAAAAAGTCTTTTCACGAGACATTTTTTTGTCTTTTTATATAGGCAAAAAAAATCTACTTTACGCGGGACAATTTGTGAACACAAAGCATGTGAAGATGGATCCGCGAAATTCTAGTCCGAAGTTTTCGTAATTTGAAAATATGTTTTTCATATACTGGATGCATATGGCCAGGAGCCAAAGTGGATTTCACAAGTCGATACATCTTTATTTGATACTGCTTTGTTGTCCAAGGATGAGCTTGAGGTTTTTGTACACAAACGGGCTCAGCTGGAGAATTGAGCTTCCAGTGAAAGATTGGCCCAAAACCTGCGGTTCTGCGTTGCATGACCCAAAGATGCACCCAGAAAATTTCATCCAAAAATATGATCATACGTGGCCTATGCAAAAAAGACAAATGAAATTTTGAATAGTGTCACTGCTATTCAAACTTTCATTTGTCATTTTTGCATAGGTCGCAGGTGATCATATTTTTAGATGAAATTTTTTGGGTGCACAAGATTCAACATAATCTATGTGCATGATTTATTTCGTGATTTTTGAAAACTTCGAAGTGTGTTATTCGAGAATGAGTTGTGGGTGCAACTAGTTGCAAATTAGAGTTCCCAAAAATTGTTGTTAGCCCGTTGTGAAGTCGTGAAAAAAATTTCGAGTACTATTTTTTCACGTAAATAAATAGGCAATCCCGTCATCCCGATTTTAATTACGACCCGGATCGTCCTCGATCGCTGTCGACTTAAAAAGATCCTTCCTTGCGCGTCTCTGTCCTCTCCTGCCCTGCCCGCCTCTCTGCTCTCCTCAGATCCCGATCTTCCTTCCTGTCGAGCACCACCGCCGTCGCCTACCATGTCGAGGCCGCCCCCCCCTTTCACGCCGCAAAACCCTGCTCCCGGCCCCAACCCGGCCCCCAACCTCCCCGCCTCCTTCTCCAATCTCCAGATCTCCCGCGCTCCGCCGCCGTTTCCTTCCGGCGGGCCACCGGCAGGGAACGGCCCCGCGCCTCCCTCGATCCGAGGTTCGCAGGCACCCTTCCCCGGCGCCCGCCCGTTCCCTGGCAGTCCGTCGCCTCCGTTGCAGCCAGGCCCGCCCGCCGCCCGACCTGCGCCATCGGTCCAGCAGTCCCCTCCCTTTGGCGGTCCATCCGGCGTGCTGCCGTCGCAGCCGCCGCAGGGGCCTCCGTTCAATGGCCCGTTGTCCGGCCCGCCGGCTCAGGTGCAACGACCGCCATTTAGAGGCCCGCCCACGGCCGCATCCCAGCCTCTCCCGTTCGGCGGACCACCTGCGGCCATGTCGCAGCCGCCTCTCCCGTTCGGTGGACCACCTGCGGCGATGTCGCAGCCTCCCCCCTTCGTAGCAACAGCTCAATCTGCACCATCGAGTGCCCCGCCGTATGCAGCAGCTCAGCCACCACTATTTCGCGGGCCACCTGGGGTAGTGCCTCAGCCGGCCTACTCTGGCGGCTCCTCCATGCCGCCGTCGTTTGGGGGTCCACCGCAGCAGGGGCCTTATGGCGGGCCTCCGCAGTTTGGGGGGCAGAGACCAGGATCGCAGCCACCAACGTTCATGGGGGTTCCAGGGGCTAGTGCACAACCTTTTGGGCCTCCAGGGTGGCAAGGGCAGCCACAACCAGTGAGTGTTCCTTATTAAGTTTCAGAAAGTGTTATGTTAAAAAAAGAGATCTTTTTAGGACTTATGAAGAGATTTCAGTGGGTAAATATGGAACCAAAGCTGTGTGCATCTGAAGCACTTGAACTGTTAGTTGCACGTGATTTGTAACAACTAATAAGTCCAAAATTATCAGAATTGAGCTTGCATCTATGATCATTCGCATGCAGAAGTACGGTCTGGAGTCTGATATAGAAGTTCCATGTTCTTGTGGTGTGTGTAATTTGGCATGCCTAAATGAATGATTAGTTTTTTTTTGAATCTTTGGGCAATTGCACAAACCTTTATTGGTTGAGGGGTGCAATAGTGATTGTTCCACCAATGGTGACATGCTCTAAGGAAGTTATAGTTTGTTCAGCAAAAGTGTGTGTCTGGAAAGTTGTGATTTATGTTACAAATTTGAAGACAATTGAAACATACATGTGTATGGATATTCTAGACTAGTGAAGAATTGACCAATATACGTTGACTAATTATTGACCTAGATGATTATGATCACAATTTTCATTGGAGATATGTATTTCTTTTCCATTTGAATTTTTTATTGGGATACCTCGGAGCTTACATAATTGAGTTATTATGAGCCTAATTTCAGCCCTTGAGGTGTTCTGTTTATATGGCCGATCCTTACTAGTTCGATGGTAATAAATATAGTTATTTTTTATTTGGGCTTATTTTGTCGATGGAATGCCTGAAAGTTTCCTTTTTTATATTGTCAGAGCTTCAACTTTACGCCCTACTGATCTTGTTCAACTTTTAGGGACCCCTGCCTGGTGGCATGCAGCCATCCATGAGAATGCCTGGCATGCCTGGCGGCATGATGCCCAATGCAGGCCAAGGCATACCGTCCACACCCACCATGCCATACTCACCCCATGCTGGAGCCCAGGTCTCTACCCCATCCAAAATTGACCCTAACCAGATTCCACGTCCTATTGCTGAGACATCAGTCGTCATTTTTGAGACCCGACAAGGTGGCCAAGCAGCTGTTCCGCCGGTATGTGTATATGTAACTGGCAATGTGTGTGTCTACTTTGACAACACTGGTTCCAGATGGTTCTCACTAACCATACTGGTCCTGTACTTCTATTTCATCTTACATCATTGCTGTTAAATTGTAGGCTGCATCAAGTGAATTTATTGTGAAGGACACCGGTAACTGTAGTCCTCGTTTGATGAGGTGCACCATGAACCAGGTTCGATTTGTTCATTATTCTGTTTTCTTCTTTGGTCACCATGATTTTTCTTTCTAAACGCTTCTTTTCCCTATTTTCTAGATACCGTGTACAGGTGACCTCGTGACAACATCAGGAATGCCATTGGCTTTAATGGTGCAACCTTTTGCTCTTCCTCATCCTTCTGAGGAGCCTATCCAGGTACTTCTCAGCTTATGTACTTTAGCACTTGCAGAAAACACTGTATATGCCTTTTTCTGTAGCAGACAGACGGCTCTGAAGCACCTTATTATAATTCTGTTCTGGTTAATACATTTTATTCATTTTTCTTTGAACTTGACACCGTTTATTAATTTAGCTCGTGGACTTTGGAGAGATGGGCCCTATCAGGTGTTCTCGCTGCAAAGCATACATAAATCCTTTCATGAAGTTTGTTGATCAAGGAAAATTTTTCATCTGTAACTTATGTGGTAAGGGACTAAGACTTGCTAGTTTTATTTGCAGTTCAGCTTTTCTATCATTTCAAGCTGCCACTGGATTTTTTTATCCTTTGCCAGTAAATCATGTACATATATGAAGTTAAATGGTATTTGAAAGTCTGATGCTGTCATTTTCTTCCTTGAGAAGACGTGACTATTAAAATTCTGTAACCCCGTAATGCTTGTACTAACACTCTTTTAATTTTGCTCTCTGTCAAGTTTTCATCTTTTTTGGTTCATAGCTTTTGTAATTATTCGCTATAAAATATTATTAATGCAGTTGAATCTACTTCCCATTTAACAAGCTACGTCGGTCATGCAGGATTTAGCAATGATACTCCAAGGGAGTACTTGTGCAACTTAGGGCCTGATGGTAGGCGACGTGATGCTGATGACAGGCCTGAGTTATGCAGGGGAACAGTTGAATTCATTGCCAGCAAGGAGTTTCTGGTATGGCCATGCCTTGTTGAGTGTTCTTGTCACTTCCTCTTAGCAAAATTTGTCAACCATTGCGTAGTACTAGTAATTATATCTTGTGCATATATAGTTTATTGATGATTTAGTTTGTTTGAGTGACAAGCATGTAAGCAGGATGACTTATACATACTTTGCTCTGTATCTGCAGAATTTCCATATTCTAGTTTCACATAATTCATGTTTAGTTTTTTCATTTGGTATCACAATAGTGATAATGACTTCATTCACTTCAGGTCCGGGAACCAATGCCTGCTGTTTATTTCTTCCTTGTTGATGTCTCCATGAATGCTGTACATACTGGTGCAACTGCTGCGGCTTGCAGTGCAATATCCCAGGCTCTTTCCGATCTTCCCGTAAGTTTACGTGTTATTTCTATACTGACGATATACCAATTATATGAGCTTAATACATTGAATGCTGCCTAGATTCCATAATATCAAATTGATGCTGCTCTAACATTGAGCAGAACCATTCTGATTTTTCACCTTGAAATTGAGTCTTATGGAACCTGTCATCCTTGGCAAACTGAATTGGGCATGGCTACAATTCTGAGTCATGGTTTCTTTAATCTATATAGCTATAAAGCAGGCTGGATGATTAATTGTGCGATCAGTTTAGGGTGGCAGTTTTAGCTCCCGACCACTCCTGTTGTCCACCTCTTCTCTTTATTCTCGTCTCATGAATTTTCTAATTTCACGTCTCCTTACTCTCGATTTTCCTGGCCGAGAAACCGACGGGGATGGTACTAGTTCTAGGTGGCCGTGTGCAAGCAAGGATGTTGGCATCTGACAACGGGGTTCTGCTTCCGGGGAAGAAGGTCATTTCCATCAATGTGACAGTTAGAGAGCCCCAGATTAGTTTTCTCCCTCGACTCTGGTAGCTGGAGCACACGAATCCTGCATCTGCCTCGTCTCCTGCGACCAGAGGGCGCATATCCGGTGTTGTTCCTCGTATCCGTTGGGAGATTGCGGGTTTGCTGTGCCCCTCGGCTTTGACCGCCTGGATCACAGCTAGACCCGACAATTGGTGACAAAGCAATCGATTTGATGCTGCACTCCTGCAAATCATAACAGATATTTTGAACCATTTAAGTTGGCTGTACTTTTTATAGACACATTTGTTCAGGGATGGTGCATTAATTAATATCGATGTCCGAATCATTTTGGGTTCCTTTTTTTATGCCAAAACATCTCTGTGGAATAAATCATTGCGATGTTTGATGGCCTTTGCATGATTTACTGGAATCTCTTTCTTTTGGACTTTCTAGATACCAAGGGCTCCTTTGATTCAAAGGATTTTCATAGGATTTGTGTAGGTTTGAAATCCTATGGAATTTTTCCTTTGTGAGCTGTTTGATTTGTAGGATCATATCCCCATATGAAATAATCCCATAGGAATCTTGTAGTGTAAATCACATAGGAAAATAACATGAGGTCTAACCTCATGGAAAAATTCCTACACCACAATCAAAGGCAATTGCTCTTTCCATAGGATTCAAATAGACATGCCATCCTAATCCTATAGATTTTCTATTACTATACTTTTCCTATCCTATGAATCAAAGGAGCCCCAAAACATATCTGATGACATTGCTATTTGCTAATCATGATAATGCTACGTGGATTTGTTTCATAAATAATTCTTCCGTATTTTTTTTCTTGATTAATCTGTAAGCGAGAGTATTTTGGAGATGAAGCGAATCAGAATTTTATGTTGTTGATTGTTTGTTCGTGGTCTGAACTTGTAAAAGAAAACAATTTTTTGTCATTATCCAGTGTGGTTAATGGCACTGTGGATTCTTATGCCACTGTAAACAGAGTTCTTGGTAGGGAGATTTATTATTTATATACCTTCTGCTTTCTGTCCTAGAGATAAGTTTTTTTAAACATAATTATACCTTTTTATTCATTTATCACATATGTTACATCCTTAAATAGCAGAGGTACAATAAAATCAGGAGGATCATCTAGCCAAACATGTTGATCCAAAACCCGGGCTAGCCTAGCTAGTTCATGAGCAACCGTATTAGCTTCCCGGTAATTGTGTTCAAACTCTATCTTCATGAAGTCTGATGCGAGGTGATAGCAGTCGTCCAAGATCGCAGCCGAAGCACTTAGCGAGTAGCCTCCTTCTTCCATAGCGTGGACAACGTCCGAGTTGTCTGAACAGCAAATCACTCTGTTGCAACCAACATATTGTGCCAAGAGGAGTCCTTGCTTCAGAGCTTGCACCTCGGCCATCATCACATCCTGAGCAAACTCAAGGATACTAGTGCTAGCAGCTATGAACGTGCCATGACAGTCCCGAATAATTGCACCTGTAGCGCCGCGTAGATTATCCGCGTCGAAGGAAGCGTCAACATTGACCTTCACAAAGTTTTGTAAGGGTTTGGCTCAACCCACCCTTCTCATCTTTGGCTTCGGAGAATTGGCAGCCGTGAAGTTGGAGTATAGAGCTCCAATAGCAATTGCTGTCTGCGCCGGATCTTTAACCTTCTCACCATGCGCCGCTTGCCGCCTTTCCCACCATAGGTACCAGCTAGTGATCGCAACAAGTTCAGGCGTGAGAGTTTGGCCCAGAACCCTAGTAGCTTGGTGATCAGAACATAGTAGGAATTCCAGAACAGCCTGCCCTGCCCGGTCCACCTTGCTGGCTTCCTCAATCAGATTATCCAGCCCCAAATAACTCCAGATAAGTTTAGCTCGGGGGCACTGAAAAAGCATATGCTTCGTATCCTCCACACCGCTCTCGCACACAGGGCACTGAGCGCTAACCTTAATGTGTCTGTTAGCCAATACCACACGACAGGGGATCGTTTCCTGCATTAGCCGCCAGAGATAAATCTTTACCTTGGCCGGTACCTTTAGGCTCCAGATTGTTTCCCACATTGGATGTGACTTCATCGCTGATGCTTCTTGCCCGTTGTTTACCCTGTCCAAATTGGCTTTCCCATTCTGCATGATAAGCCGACGAACAGAAAGGTGCCCGTTTTTGTTAAGCTCCACCCCACAAAATCATCCATATCATGCGATGGTAATGGGAGTGCCAATATTCTGCGTGCATCAATCCGCCAGAAAGTCTCAGTAATCAGTACCTCATCCCAAGAGTCTGTGACAGGATCAATCAATTCATGAACTCTGGTGTATACATTTTGTCCCTTGGGCGTAAGTATCTTACGTGAAGGACAACCAGGTATCCATTTACAGGGGACCAATTTTGCAAATACTATCTATTATGACTACTCTTATTAGTAGTATGTTTTAATTGAGAGCGGCATGGAAAAGTTTGTGGGACCAGTAGGAGAGAGGGCGAATAGCACAACAGCTGGCTAGTTACTGCACATGCAAAAGTTTGTGTCAGTAGGCCCACAAGTCTGCTTGCCCTTGGATTGGTGCGCAGTGTGCTGATTATATAAACAACCAAATTGGAGTATAAACAAATATACAACACCATTTACACTGCCTGGACCGAATCTCAAGACACATGTGGGGCTTGGATACCGGGCCACATGTGCCCAGTTGCCACTTTGAATATCCGTGATCACTTGCCTTTTGATGGTTATATACTTATATGGTAAATTCATGTCCCTTCTGGTTGTTTGAAGTTTGAACCCTGTTCTAGACATCATTTCCCTCACAATAATGAGGTCTTAGAAAGGTGTAATGCTCATGTTTAGACATTTATAATTGTGAAAGCAATCTGTATCATAGTTGTCAATTCCACTCTGGTTTGCTCTTTGAATGGAATGCTCCCGTACCGTTTCGATACATTGTGCGGTCCGGTTTCGCTAAAATAATAATAATTGTAAATACTTGCGAGGAAGAGATCATAGATTAACCTACTTACTATGATCTATATTAAGCTACAAGCCTAGAGAAAATAGCACGTGGAAGCCTAAGCCTCAAACTCGATGGTGATCCCGTCATCCTCCCATTTATCTAGGCATTCGTCTTGGGTATCCTCTTCGCGTACGTGTAGGGTAGGTCTCCCCGCCTTGTGTGCCAAGTCTTTGGTAAGTCTCCTTACATAATACGCTCTGAGTTGGTCTTCGGTTCATCTAGTCCAGGTGCCACACACCACGTTTGTCGGTGAAGTCCCTTGGTGGGCTCCTAGGCCTTGATCTTAGCAGGCTGGATGGGGAATGTTCGTATGCAGTAGGTATACGGGCTGGCTCCATATTTTGTCGTCAGGGCCGTTCTGGCTGGTACCAGAACAGAATTTAAGCAAGATCTATATATATATTTCATAAAGATTTGAAACCAGAGTGCACACATAATTAATGTTAGCTGAATCACTGTGTTGACAAACATGGTGTGTTATTGTTGGTTATATTTCTTTACTTTGCTGTACTATGCAGAAAATAGAACATATTGATATTGGACCACTTGGAATCACATTGACATCTGTTTTCACTTTTCTAGGAAGGTCCTCGAACTATGGTTGGAATTGCGACATTTGATTCTGCTATCCACTTCTATAGTCTGAAACGTGCACAACAACAGGTATGTTCCGAAAGAAGTTTGCTAGTAGCAATGTTAAGCAAATGCACCATCCCCTTGGTAAAACCTCAAATTATTGTTGTTTTATTGTAACAGCTGATCTATTTGACCCAGCAAATAGAGGAGCCAATTTTCTATAATCTGCATTTGATGTAAACATCCCCGTCTTGGGTGATATAATGTTGACAATATCATGCCTTCTGTAATATTTCTTATTTTTCCTTTTCAAATCTTCTGAGTACCAAATTTCTTCAAATCTGGCCCAATCATAGGAGGTACAACTAGCGCTTACTAATAGACAAGGTTAATCATGCAAATCACTTAAATCAATGTGAAAAAAATGCAATAGAATTTTGTCAACGCAGTCTCGATTTACTCCACTTCTATGTAAAATTTCAACCTTAGTTTTAATCATGACAGAAGAAGAACCAAAAAGGTTGAAAAATTTAGAATATTATTGCTTTAGCTTGAGGACTGTGCAGTGGGTACGACATTACTACTTTAGAATTCCCTTCTGCTTGGCTGCAACAGTCGTTGCTGCTTGAAGGCAATTTGAGCTTAGAAAAGAACTTATTTTGATACTGTTGCTGAGTGCTGACAGTTTGCTGGCGCATAGATGTTGACATTTTCAAATTTTGTTCTTCCAATTGCAGCCTTTGATGCTTATTGTTCCTGACATCCAAGATGTGTATACTCCACTTCAGATGGACTTAATTCTCCCAGTTTCTGAGGTTTGTATTGGCACAAATTGCAGTTGCCTTTGGTTATTAGATGAGCAGTTTTTCAAACATCAGTAGTAGCACAGAAATAAGATCTCTCTCTATGCCCGAAAAACCTCTAAATACCTTCTTTTTTGAGGCTTTAGTGCCGTGATAGTTTGGAGCAACTACTGGAGAGCATCCCGAGCATGTTTGAGAATAATACGGTTGCTGATTCAGCGTTTGGGGCAGCTATGAAGGTAATAATTTCACAATAAATTTGCCCTTCTATACATTATCATTTTGTTACAGTATATGAATGCGTTAGATGCTTATCTAATGTCTGCTTTATGTCAATTTCAATAGTTGCATTCCAAATTCATAATCTGCAGTCACTTGTTAATTTGGGTTGAAACATATCACAAAAGATTACATAGTTCCATCTTTTTTGTTTACGTTGTTCTGGTTGTATGGTGTATGCAGGCAAGTTTCCTAGCTATGAAGCCCACTGGTGGAAAGTTGCTTGTTTTTCAATCAGGTATTTGATTACCTTCTCTATTTCTGCATCCACTAAAAGATACAAACTGTGTGTTGGTTGTTCATCTAGACCAAGAAAAGATACGGTGTTGGAATTAAGAGATAGATATGTCAATGCCAGTGCTTGTTTATCAATAAATGCTAAAGAGAGGGAATATATATAACTGCAAAAAAATAAGAGAACATGTAGTCAACACCGTATGCAAGTCTTATAACATCATAAAGGAGGGAGTACATTGTTGCATATAACTTACTGGGTTGGTAATTTCTTGTTGTATAAAAGCTGTAAGTAGCATTCTTGTTCCGGTGAACTGCTTGTTTGCTTGTAGCTGAGTGAGTGATGAATCCGGCTTTAAGCATGCCATAGTATATTAGTGAAGTTATTCTAATGCTTTAGGCTGCTCATAGTGGGGAGTAACATAGAGTCATTCATTTATTACTTTGTAGACTCATTTTACATTGGGAAATGTTATGTTACGGTAACTACCTATGTTACTCCATTTGCCTCTCTTCATTAATTCCATGCCACATCATACTTTTTGCCTATGTGGCATCTATGTTACTATTTATGTTACTCCCACTATGGGTAGTCTTAGATTAGACATCATTAGCATATCTGGATCAGAAGGAAAAACAGTCATTAACAGTGCAGTGCTGGAACTTGCAGTGCTACCATCAGTTGGGATTGGCTCATTATCTGCAAGGGAAGCTGAAGGTAGATCAAATATTTCCACAGGGGATAAGGTATAATTTATTTATTGAGTTACTTACAAAAAGTTACATTTTCCATTTCATTTTGTCATGAGTATTGTGTCTTGTTCTTTTTATTATTTTCTTTAGTTGACACGTTGTAATTATGTGTGATTTCCAGGAAGCACATAAGCTCCTGCAGCCTGTTGATAAGACACTCAAGACGATGGCGCTAGAATTTGCTGAGTATCAAGTGAGCAACATTTGTTTCTGCTTGTTTCAGAATTTATTACCTTCCGTATTCAAATAAAATTAATAACCTCGATATTTTACTCTTCTTTTTCTCAGGTTTGTGTAGATGTGTTCCTTACCACACAGTCATACACAGATATCGCATCGATATCAGTTGTTCCTAATACCACTGGTGGCCGGGTATGCCTCTCTACAATAGTTATGTTATTTTGATATTTGAAATTCTGTAGGATTTTTAACATGCTGGGAGCTAAAACTATTTTCTGATAAGAGTAGCGCTAGATAGGAAGAGTTGTTATTCTGTCAAATTCCTGATGTTGTGCAGGCATAATCTAATCTATTGAATTGTGATCAGCTTTTTGTTCTGTTGGGTCAAGGCATTGTTCATTATTGATCTCTATCTGTTATCTGCCTTGGGGTCTTGCATTCATGCATGCTACCCTTGTGCAAAAGATTTCTCATTATTTCAAGTTGCAGTATCAGTTTAGCATTTGCACCTACAATTTGTGTTCATTTTAATATTAACTGTAATATACTTACAGAAATGGAACATATACCATTTGCCTGTGGCAGTTTCTACTATATGACAGAAGTAATAATACACTTAGCATTTTGTTCCCTTTATCATTTTTTACAATACATAGTTGTCTAAACTCTGGAGTTTCAAGTTTTATCTTTTTCTGATATCTGCTTTTTTTTCTTGTGCTGTTTGATTGTCTATTTGATCTGAACTTCTCCCCTTAATTATGCAGGTTTATTACTATTTTCCATTTTCTGCTGTTTCGGATCCAGCCAAACTCTTCAATGATCTCAGATGGAATATCAGTAGACCCCAAGGATTTGAGGCTGTCATGCGTGTCAGGTGCAGCCAGGTGAGCATATGTCCAGCCCTCCCTCCTCCACCTTCTCATAAATAGTCATATAGTACCTTATTTCTTTGTTTCTTTTTCAATGTGTACAAGGGACTTCAAGTTCAAGATTATTCTGGCAACTTCTGCAAGCGCGTTCCTACTGATATTGATCTGCCTGCGGTCAGTAATTAAGATTGCCCTGATATAATTGTTGTTTGCATGTTGAGGTCTATTGTGAACAAATGTGCTGCTTGTGTACATGAACATTATATAAGCTTTGTTATGTTGTGCTCGATGTTGCTCATAAATCATAATGGTAGAACATGCACCTTGGCCCCTAAAACAATCAACTGGTGACATTCCATGTAATGCAGTGTTATCTGGTCACATGCAGTATAACATGCTGGTGTTTACAAAAGTATATATCAAACATTGGTTAATCTTCGGCAAACTAAGCTTTCTTTTTGTGGAGAAACTGCTGTGCATTGGATTATGTCTTTCTGCGTTTATCTTCTGTTTCACTTTCTTAGTGTTGCTCTGTCAGATGTGGCAGATCTAAGCTATGTTGAATTTATGCTTTTTCTGCTGCAGATTGACTCCGACAAAACCATAATGGTTACCTTTAAGCATGATGACAAGTTCCAGGAGAATTCAGAATGCGCTTTTCAGGTAATGTACATTACTTATTTGAGAACATCAGTTATAGGAACAGCTTCAACCATAATATGGACTAGAGCCTACTTTGTTTTGCGTAGAAGTACCAATGATATGCACATGTTGAAACTATTATATGTATCATCCAGAAAAAAACTGCAGGGTTTAGAAAACCAGTCTCATGCATCATGAACACCAGTTTCATGCATCATGAAATCTGTCGAGTGAACCTTTTCCTAGCTTCACCAAAATGAACTAGAGGGGATCCAGCTTCACTCCACCAAAATGTGGAGTTGTGGGTGTTTGGCACAGCTTCACCTGCTCCACTAGTGAATCTGTGGAGTGAAGCTATCCCAAACACATCCTAAGTACGTGGTGTGACCTCATGTATGATTGCAGTATATATCGGATGTTGTCAGCAATTTAAAATTGTTATTTTTCCCGTGGTAGTGATGCTAAGTCGCTCACGGTTCTTTATGCCTGCCCATATGATCTATACTACTATTAAAAGAGCAAACATGTTGGGATACTTTAAATCTTGTCCGTTCAATTTTCAATCAACGATCCAGATTGTCCGATGTCGAGCAGCAAACACTTTAAATCTTGTCCGTTTAATTTTCAATCAACGATCCAGATTGTTCCAATGTCGAGCAACTTGACCAGTCCATCCGTTAAGTTAGATCCATCCTTTAAGTTCGATCCGTACGGAAACAAGGAAAGAAAAAAACCTGATCGAGCACGTACGCGCGCGCGTGCTGAGATAGGATCGATCCCCTGTACGTGCGGTTCCATGTTGCTTATGTCTTCTTCTTGGCCTTTCTGAACGCACGCACAGAGGCATATCTCGATGGTTTTTGGTCTGTTCATTATTTATTCCAGTCCAACGCGACCGATTCTAATTTTTTTCTGGCCATGGTCAAGCGTATGAAGTAGGGCTCCCGTCAGGTTCAAAGATGCGGCGAGATGGTACGATAGGAAGATGCTGAAAAAATACTACTACCACATCGACTTGGCATCCCTCGACGGCGGCAACTACCGACATGATCCCTGTCAGCCACGCACGGCGGCGTCGGCAGCAGCACCACGATGCCCGCCCCTGCCTCCAGCCCCCTCGCCACGCCGCCACAGCATCGCGTGCTCACCCTGGCGCTCCGGTGAGTATCGAACCACCCGGCATTGTTTGTGTGCCACGCCGCCACGGCCATCTCATTGCGGCTCACCTTGGCGCACGTCGCCGTGTTGTCGGGCGTGCTGATCGTCCAGGCTCGCTCGCGCACACCTTCCACTACCAGGCTCGCTCGCTCGCGGTCGGGTTTGTCCTGTTACTGATCAATTCTTTCCTAATGCATCGATGGTAAAGTGAACATGCCGACGTCTTGCTCTTTCAACGTGGCCACCAACATGGAGCCGCTACTAGACTTCCACTACCAGGTGGAATCAAAGTTACTAACCATGCGTACCTGTTCTTTCGCCCACAAGGTATTGCCGTACGTGCTGCTTGAGCCCATACCACAAATCATCTGTACAAATTTTGCCTAGCAATTCAGCTGTACAAGTTATGGGGATGATCAGGTTGACTTCGGAAAGCGAGGAGTGCTTTTGTATTTCTAGGTCAAGGGATGTTGAATCTCTTTTTAGATTGTGATTAATTTTTGAATATTGTTTGATATAAGGACAATAGTCAGAGAATCTCCAAATTGATGTTTGCTCTTATATTTCCTGTGGGCACCGGAGACTGTAAGTATACGGCCGAGGCATCAAGCAGCGGATGGACGACCGACCAACAACTTTTAGTTCATCTCGAGCAATGTCTGTGGTGCCATCACCGGCGCCATGACACTGTTTGTGGCGTCGCCGATGCTGCCATCGCGCCGTTGGACTCTGAAGCTCCTCCTTCCATTCCCGTGGGTAGCTTCGGGGAGCGCCACATGAATCCCATTGGGCCGAGAGCATATTCCGCGACAACAAAGACAAGGACGGCGCCAACTTCATGTCCACTGCCTACTCAGTGTGCTCTTCCTCTTCCCCTCTACATGCAAACGATGATACCCGAGTCGGTGTCGCCACTGAATGTCGTGCTGAATGATACGTGTGTGACATTGAGGATATGACATAATTTCTACCGAGAAGTCGCCCAATGAGAATGTCTTTATCGCCGTGCACCAGTTCTGTTGTCTTCTGTCTCAGCTTTGTGTGCTCCATGATGCTTGCATAAGAATGGATCTCTTTGCAATATAAAATCTAGGATCGATGCAAAAGCGTAAAAAAAGTTATGCACATAGACCCTGATATATATGATATTTTCCATCCTTTAGTTGTGAAAAACGTGCATTGCACGTACATGTGAACTAGTGTCTAAAAACAAAAAAACCAGAACTCAAAAAATTGATTACATACTCAGTCTTGAATTCAGTAAAGACTAATTTTCTCTATCTGAACCCGTCTTAATGGGTCATGTTCTATGAATTACTTCCGGCATAGTTGCGTGATCAGTAAGTTATACAAAGTTACTACATTTATATTGTTGACATGTCTCTTGTTGCATATTCAGTGCGCACTTCTTTACACCACTATGTATGGGCAAAGAAGGATACGGGTCATAAATATCTCGCTCCCTTGCACAAGCATGCTCAGCAACCTTTTCCGATATGCTGATCTCGAAACGCAGTTTACGTATGTTGTTAAGCAAGGTAAATCAGCTGCTCACTATAATGAATTAATCTCAATAAACCTATCTATTGAGAACAAATATATATATTTAGTGAAGTAGTTGTTTTAAATTGTTAGTATCATACAAAATGTTTTCGTAGACTGATATATTTTGTGATCTGTAGCTGCAAATGGCATTCCATCAAGTCCTCCATCCCAAGTTAGGGACCAAGTAACAAGTACATGCATCAATATTCTCCAGTCGTACCGAAAATATTGTGCATCTGTAAGTTCTTCCGGTCAGTTAATTCTTCCGGAGGCTCTAAAACTCCTGCCATTATATACTCTGGGTATGATTTCCACCATATAATATTCCTATTTTTTTTTTTTTTATAATGCACTGATGAGCATATCTGCAACCTCACTAATAGTTTTTATTTGATTTTTCAGCCTTAATTAAAAGCATAGGACTGCGAAATGATGGGAGAATAGATGATCGGTCCTATTGGGTCTCTATCGTCTCTTCAATTTCTGTGTTTCTAGCTGTTCCATTGGTGTTTCCTAGGATGATTGCCCTCCATGATCTTTTGTCAAGGGTATATGCTTCTAACTAGTTCTGCTGTTTCACTTCTTATTAGGTATGGTACGAATTGTCACTGATTTTTTAAGCTATTTACAACTTTTGTACAGGATGATGAAGATTCCCTTATTCCAAATCCCCTTACTCTCAATAGTGAGAATATACAGGATGATGGTATTTATTTATTGGAAAATGGCGAGGATGGTTATATTTATGTTGGAAATGCAGTTAATACTGCCACCCTTGAGCAAATATTTGGTCTCCATCTTTGGCCGGAGTTCCAAATCAGGTTAAGTCTTGTACCCATTATCTGTACGCAAACCATAGGCTGGAAAATTATTAATTAATTAAGTCAATTTGCAAGTGTGGTTAATAACTAATAACTCTTTTCAGTTGGTCTTGGAGCAATTTGATAATGAACTGTCGAGGAAAGTAAATGAAGTTGTGAATGAAATAAGGCGACAGAGATGCTCCTACTTGAGGTACGATATGCGATTTTTCGACTATGCTGTAAACACTCACTACTTGACTCCACCACTCACATGTTCAATTTGTTTTGCAGATTAAGACTGTGCCAAAAGGGCGACCCATCTGGTTAGTCTTCAGATTGATTGATTTTGTTACCTCATGTCTTTATATTACTTTTAAACTAAATGCTCGTTTCTGTATCTGCAGGAGATTTCTTCCGATCGCTGTTGGTGGAGGACAAGGCACCGGGTGGACTTTCCTATGTAGAGTTCCTCGTACATGTTCACAGGCAGATCCAGAGCAAGATGACCTGACGTGGCCTGCCTCATTGTTGTGATATTTTGGTTGGTACCAGTCCAGAAGACATTGATTTTCCGCATGTGGATATATAGCAAAAAGGAATGAAGCAGTTGCTCTCTAAAGCACAACCCCATTGGTGTTTAGAGAGAGTTGTTGCAGATTTGTCAGGATTCCACACACTTCTTATACAAAGTCGGTTTTCGTGTAGGCTGATATGTCTGTACATGGATGAGTCTGGTGAGGAAGTGTCGATGTGTTTAGATTGTGAAACTATGTTTATCTGCTCTTTGTGAACGACATATGTATTATGTTGATATAAAAGAAGCATCCGAGAAGTCGAAGGACACTAACTAGGATGTTAGTAAAGCAACTTCTCACAAAACATAAGCGGAAGCTGACTGGATTTGCAGGGTTATATCACAATTTTGATAATGTTCCGTCTGCTACTGACTTGCTTGACAGCCGACTTGCATTCAGTTTCATTTACTACGAAATTAGTATTGTATCAAGTCAAATAAACAAAAATATTAACCGAAGAAAGCATTACATGCTTGGCACAAATCTGTGCCCCCTCCTCCTGGACGATCCTTCTGGAAGTTTCTGGGTGCTCAGGCCTTCTCCACCTAGTCGAAGGGGGACAGCAACAAACACGGTTTTAAGTTATATTATATATAATTACAAATGACAAAACAAATGCATGTGTAGAGTAAGAGCTCAAAATGATGAAATGTTGTTACTAATCTTGGTTGGTTACTCCGAAGTTTTCCTCCGGACACCTCACGCGGAGGCGTTCCCTTTTGGAACGACGACCTACCATTGTTAAAATTTATTTATTGGTTTATACAATTAAACTTAAGCTTATACACCGAAAATATGATACCATGCAAATTAAAACTAAATTTTGGTAAGTTTTACATTTTCTTTATTTTACTTTTTGGTACTGATTTATCCGGAATAGTCCAACAAATGCCGAACATGCCCGACCAGTCTAGACCAGCAAGTAAAGAGCGTGGACCTTCCGGACTTGGCGGAGGCGAACCGCAAACGGCTCGATGACAGGTGGGGCCTGCATCCTTCTGGGCCCGCATGTCAGCGGGAGGGTATTGAATAAGTTCATGTGTACTGTTTCGACTGGATTAATTGGTTTCTTCCCTTCGAAGAAAACTGCTACAAAATCGAAAGTTCGCCTTACAGCCACTAAGCCACACAATAGATAGAGACGAGAAGGAGGATCCAAGGAGACCTCGCATGCGCCACTGCGCCTAGTCTCGAAAATTGTGGCTGCGCCATCGAGTGCTGGCAGAGCACGTCCCGTCGCGTAGAAAATTGTGGCTGTGCCATCGAGAGGAGTACACCGTCCCGTCGCGTAGAAATTGGGGCTGTGCCACCGATGCCTCGCCGCAGAGTGTCAGCGCCGCGTCCCGTCGAATTGATCATCACAATTTACTCCTCTCCCCCACACACAAGTTCACCGGCCCACTTCCCTACTTATCCCCATCTTTCCCCACCGTGGCATCTCATCCAAGCAGCAGCTAGCAACCAACCACCGCATACAGCTAGCACACACCCCAGCTTCACTCCCCTACCGCAATGGCCTCCTTCGTCCTCCCGCCCGCCTCGACGGAGCTTCAGCACCCGCGGAGAATGGTCGGCGATGACATGCTCCGTGTCTGGGCTACGTCGGCGTGGCGGTCTCCCTTCGATGCGGCGTCTGCCTTCATCAGCGCGGGCTACGGCATGCGTCACACTGCCGAGAAGCCTATGTATCTCCTCCAGCATCTTGCGTCCGGAGAGTTGATGGTCCGCTTCGCCAATCCCCTCGACGCACGTCTGCTCTACGACAGCGTCTATGACTGTGGCGACGAGCTCATCCTCTTCACCGGCGCCCACGCTGTCAAGATCAACATGGACTACTTCCCCAAGAGCCGCTTCATCCACCTCCTGCGCCTCCACGACGAGGCGATAATCAGCCCCTCGCGTGTCTCTTGGGAGCGCGCGCGCGGCCACCTATGCATCATCAGCTTCGACGACCTCCCTCCCCACTACACGAGAGACCGGGAGGTGCTGGACAAGCTCGTCAAACGCCTCGGCGGCGATATGGTGGAGGTGCTCACGCCCAAGACCATCCACGCCAAGGCGTGGATCAAGGACCCGTGCAGTCTCCCAAAGGCGTGCGCCATCGTGGAGAAGCAGCCAGACAGCTTGTTGAGCCACAACCGTCATATTAGGATCTCAGTTAAGCAGTTCCAGAGTGTGTAAATCTATCTGTCGTTACCGTGCTTATTTAGTAATGAAGTGCCTTTTGATTTGAACCTCTCCTGCCCGTGTAATTAACTATCTCGTTAAGCTTTCCGCATGCATGCTATGCTGATAACCCGGCCGGCCGTTAACTCCAGACGCTCCGGTGGCAGAACTAGCTGTTGCATAGTTTGCACTAGCCGTTGTGCACGCTCCGGCCGGCGCGCGATTGCCTATATATCTCTCTTCCCCATCACGTTCACACACACTTACCTAGCTATCATTATCCAAGCGAATCACCTCACGATTTTTCCTGATCGACGCCATGTATGGATCAGACGTCGAGCACTCATCGTAGGAGCTGTGCCAGCAGGTCAGCGACCATGAGCTGCGATGGCCATTGGGCCGCCAGTCGTCCTGTCTCGCTCCCACCCCTCTTATGGCGTCCACTGAGCAAGAATTCCATCACCACGTTCTCGTTGCCACCGTGCTTGGGTCACGCCCCCCAGTTTTGCCGTTCGACTTGGTGGCGGCGCTAGGCACTCAATGTTGCATCCGGCCTGGCGAAGTCCTTGTCGAGGTGTGCGTGCCGCCCGCCGATTTCTTCGTGCGGTTCAAGTCTAGCGACGACTGCGGTCGCGTTCTCCATACCTGGCCAACGTTCCGGTGTGTGAGGCGACCATCAGTTTCGCGCCCTGGCATCGAGGATACGGTGGCACACTATCGGAGCTTGCCTACCTATGCACGGTAAGCTTCGACACTATCCCTTTCCACGCCAGGGAGCCGGAGGTGCTGAAACGGCTCGTCAACATCATCGGCGGCGAGATGGTAGAC
The DNA here is from genome assembly GCA_947311845.1 of Poa pratensis. Classification (NCBI taxonomy): domain Eukaryota; kingdom Viridiplantae; phylum Streptophyta; class Magnoliopsida; order Poales; family Poaceae; genus Poa; species Poa pratensis. The sequence goes on along the minus strand of CAMZMU010000121.1, from coordinate 2,715,095 downwards.
GTGCAGCCGCCCGCAGACAGCTGGTCCATCGACGTCACGGCGTGGATCAAGGACCCGTGCACTGTCCCAAAGGTGCACCACGTCCTTGTCCCGGAGCCTAACAACAGCGTGCCAGCCGACTCCGACAACCTAGATCGATCTCCGTCGCCGCCATGCTCACCAGAGAGAATGCTCTGCTTCGCTCATCGGGTTATCATCCACATCGTCGACTTGGTCGTGAACCACGCGAGCACGAGACACCTACATCAGTTTGGACATTTGCATGCCAGGTCGACGACACCTCTCCGTCGCACTTGCGCGTCGGCGGCCACACCTTCGGAGGAAGAGCGGGAGGAAGATTCTGATGCGGCGGTCACACCTTTTTAATGCATTATTTGTTTAATTTCAAGTTGCACTGTAATTGGAGGAATGAGGAATAAAAATTCTAATTTGCAAATTTAGTCCAGAATGTACGAACATATCTGGAGGGTACGGATATGTTCTTTATGCGGGGAAATTTTGACCGGGGACAGATTTGGCTCGCTCACTCCAAGTTGGCACTCACTCATATTTTGGCACTCTCACATTTCAAATTTTCCGCCCGCTCTCTCTGCACCGCCCGCCTCTCTCCTGTCACTGCGCCGCCACTCCGCTTCCACCGGAGCAGCGGCCCGTGAATCCAACCCACCCCACCCACCCTCTCCTCCCACCTCCCCCTCCAATCCCCCGCCTCCTTCGAGCCGGCGTCCCCTTTCTTCCCCGAAAATGGTAGGTGTGGTTCCTTCGGATCTATGAACTATGTATGTGGGTGGATGTCATTTCATCTGCGATTTATTTCTCTAGGCTAGCTCCTTACCTGACCTAGAGTGACTCAAAATCTAAGAGCCGTGCAGCAGAATGACGGAACAGTCGAAGCTCATGTTTCCATCAGCGGATGCATCACCGAGATTCCATGGTATGTGTTGTTTGTACTATTATCCACATTTAGGCACACTAGGCCGTGTAATTTATTTCTTTAGGCTATCTCCTTCATAACCATTCCTTCAGATTTCGGCATTTTTTACCTCAACACCGTGGCAGATACTACTAATTAAGGTGAATAACTTGGAATGGCAGTAGCTTGGCATGGATTATGTGTCATGTAATTTGTTTAGCAAAAAGACTGCAAGTATATGTTCCTTGCAATGTCAGGGAATTGCTAAATGGAATGACTACCGTGGCGAGAAGAAAATTGTGACTGAAGATGGCTTCCTGTATACTGATATATGCTCGCGAGAAGCAAGGTAATTGATACATGCTCTCGAAACACAATAAAGAACCAACATCTTATCACAGTAATTGATGTTTGCTGTAATTACTTTTTCAGAATTAGAACCTCATACAAACACTGGTATTAATTGACTGCTGTAATGACTTTATGTTTGTGACTCAACTTGTTTTTTTTGGTTAATCGGCGTACTCCTTTAACTGCATATTCAAGGTTACCCAACATGAAACACTAAAGGGGATAGTGAAAGATCAAGGTTGCCCACCATGAAACACTAAAGGGGACTGAATGACATATTTCCTTTATTTGAGCATATTTCTGGAGTACAATTCGATGTCCATATCCAATTGAAAATAGCAGATTGGCTTTCTCTGTGCTGATATATATTCTACTATCTTTGAATGCAGAGAACGTCGTCAATGTGATTCGATCGATCGGTATCAGCTCGCCAAACAAGGTAACACAAAATAAACAATCTCAACAACTTATTAGTAATTGATGTTTCATGTAATTCCTTCTATCAGAATTACATCGGTCGTAGTACACTTGTAAGTATTTACCTACCACAAATTCAAATGTTCGATTTTTCACATATTTTAGTTCTATATGCAACGCCATTTATATTTCTCAGCAAATTTTCAGATAATTACAAGTGGTTTTCATCAATAATGCAAATTGGTTTGAAGATGCATGAGGCAAGTTTTACCTGGAGAAGCTGGCTTCAAAGCGGATTGGTCATCATTCTCTGCGCATCACATGTAGTTCAGTGTGACATCGATCAAATATGTAATTCCAAACAGTTGTGGAGACTCACCATCTAGTATTATGTTCCTGGTGGCATGTAATTAACACAGTCCTGTAGTAGTACACTACATATTAGGTTCTTATGTATCATATTTAGAATAGAAGTTCTTGTTTAGGCATCCTGTAATAATTTCATGTTTAATTTAAATATTTGGTCGTGTCCCAAATAGCTGGCATAATTGGCCTCCAGATCTTTATTTGCATATCCGGATAAATCCCACGCCTCCGAACAAATGCTGCTCACCGAAAACACATGGACCCTCCAAACTTTGTCGCCGGTTATAAAAAAGGACCGACACGTTACCCCTGAGGCCGTTTGTTTTTCGAACCGGCTCCAAATGTTTCCGGGGCTGATGAAAAAAAAACGAACGGTCCGGCATGTGGAGGCGGCTAAAGAACCAGCCCAGCTCTAGCGTTTGCGACGGTCATCTGCTTCAACCGTCTCAGGGTTGCAGAGGCGGGTTGTTCGAAAAAACCGTTTGTGGGGACTAGTTTCCCAACCGCGCGTCGGAACCGGCTCCGGTAGTCTGGATTATCCTCAACTGTTGCTCCGAGCCGGATGGGAAAACCGGCTGAGGCCCATGGCCGGGATGCGGCTGTAAAACTCGGATCTGTAGTAGTGCCTCTTTGTCTGGCGCGCATAGGCCTGGTCAGGCACACCTCACCATACGTTTTTTCGGACTTACAACCCTCATCACTCCCGGTCAGGCGACACCTCTCATGTGGCGCCATGCCAACAACCTTGAATTCAGGTATCCGAGCTCTTCCACTATCCCCCATTGGCTACAACCATACCATTTTCATCCAATGAGCTCCCATACCTGCCTCGTGCACATACTATGTGATCTTTGATCCTCCGTGGCAGGCATTCATGATGCACCGCGAGTAGGTTACGCAAGCAGGCACTGGCCATCCGTCTCCATTCCACAACACCCCTCTCTCTCCTAACTCCTAAGAGCATCTCCACTCGTGGCGCCCAAATAGCTTCCACAGCAGCGACATACTAACGCTATTGGGGCCATTCCGGGACACTGCGGGCTATTGGGGGCGCCTCTCCCAATTTGCGGCCCCAATAGGGTAATTTAAAACACGATTCAAACACAAAACTAGACGAATTTCATTCAAATTTATAAGAGATTTTACAATTTTGAACAAAATTTAGGTAAATATGAACCTAGATCTATCACCATCCGAAGGGGCCATAGCCCTCCCAACCGGCCTCAACCTTGAACCTGCTCCTTGCGCCACCGTCTTTATCGTCCTCCGACTTTACCCCACTGGGCCATGCGTCATCGTCGTCATCGGTGAGGTCGAGGTAGGGGCGCCTGGTCAAACTGGCATGCTCTTTCAGAGACTACACGCAAGCGTACTCCAAGGAGAGCGTCGTGACGATGTTGCGTGACTCCTCGATCACGGCATTGAACAATGGGATCTCGTCGGGGTCGGCATCGGGTCGCGCCCCTCATCTTGCCCCCGGATCATGGCGAGCAGCTACGACGACGGCTCCTGATACGGCCTACACAGCTCGTTGGGAAACCCCAAGAGGAAGGTATGATGCAGCGTAGTATAAGTTTCCTCCTGATTTCAAAACCAAGGTTTATCGAAGCAGTAGGACTTAAGAGCGTCAACACGATTTCAATCTACTCTGGCGCTTGTAGACCAACATGGATCTGCACACAACATAATCAAACTATTTTGTCCCAACGAAACAGGAAGGTTGTCAATCTCCCTGGCTTGCTATAAATAAAGGATTAAACGTATGGTGTGGAAAATAAATGTAAATGCAAAAATGAACAACGAGCAAATGATGATGGAAAACAATGGAAACGGTGTTTTAATCAATGCAAAAGAATGGACCTGGGTCCACATTTCACTGTTGGCATCTCTCCATAAAACAGATTACATCTAGACAATTGACAAATTGTAAGGGCATGACAATGCTATCATGACAAGCTATAGTTCACTGTAGTATTTAATTGGGCATTACAAAAAAATACATAGACCGCTTGCTAGCTGCATCTATGACTAATAATCCACCCCGGGATCACTATCCAGCATGTCACCCGAAAATATTAAGTTGCAAGCAACAGATTATTGCAATAAGCAAAGTGTGTAAAGTAAGCAATGAATACAACATGTAGAAATAAACACCGCTGTTTTATCCCTAGTAGCAACAACACATCCATAATCACATTCGTTTCTATCATCTCGAGCACAGACAAAGGAGGCATGAACCTACTATCTAGCATAAATACCCCCTCTTGGAGACACTAACAACTACTTGGCCAAAGCAACCACTAGCTTCAGAGAACATGCAAGATCATAAATAAAACATATCGATAGATAGATGAACAAACTTGATCATAAGTTCACAATTCATCGGATCCCAGCAAACACAACATGTAGCATTACATAAACATGATCTTGATCATGTTAGGCAGCTCACAAGATCTAAACATGGTAGCACAAGGAGAAGAGACAACCATCTAGCTACTGCTATGGACCCGTAGTCCAATGGTGAACTACCCACGCATCACTCCGGAGGCAGGCATGGTGATGTAGAGCCCTTCGGTGGTGATCTCCCCCTCCGGCAGAGTGCCGAGAAGAGCTTCAGAACCCTCCCGAACTAGGGTTCACGACGACGGTGGTATCGGATATCTTTCTGGAAAATTGATCGGGTGTTTAGGGTTTTCGGGACTAAGGGAATATATAGGCGAAGATGCAGCGTCGGAGGGCACCCAGGGGGCCCAGACGACCCCCAGGCACGGGCCCACCTCTGGCCGCGCCTGGGTGGCGTCTGGGGGCCCAAGGTCTGCTCCCCGGCTGCACTTTGGACTCCGTCTTCTTTTTTTCGTAAATTTTCAGGTCTTTCAGAGAATATTTTCTTACTAGGATTTCTGAAACAAAAAGACAGCAGAAAACAGGAACTGGCACTGGGCATCTTGTTAATAGGTTAGTTCCAGAAAATGCATAAAAATGATATAAAACTATAAATAAAACATGCAGCATTTGATATAAAACAAGCATGGAACATCAAAAATTATAGATACGTTTGAGACGTATCAGCTCCTGCTCCTGCTTCACCTTCTTCGGCGGAGGAGGCGTGCGCTCGCGGATAGAGAGGCCACACGTGCGTTGGCGCAGCGGCGTATCCGGCTTGTCCTTGGGCATAAGCAGCGGTGGCATGCACGGTGTTGAGCGGAGGAGGAGGAACGATCGAGGAGGAGGCCAACGACAAGCCAAGCCTCATTAGTACCCAGCAGCTTGCCGAGGCCGGAGGAGCGTGAACACCGGTGAGGGGGTGAGTAGGCGCTTTCCGTGGTTGGCGATGTGCGCCAACACGGAGGTGAGCGTGCGCCCAGGCACGCCACGGAACGCCTGACGCCCAGCGACGCTCTTGTCTTGTGGCACCAGTCCAGGGCCGTCCGAGCGCGCCATCTCCTTGGCGCGGAGACGCGGGAACTCTGCCTCGTAGCACTCCATGTTGTGTGGCGCCCACTGGGTCATCGCGCTGCTCCGGGGTGATCTCGCTCCGTAGTTGCGCATGAGGGCCACCCTCCAGTCGTGACTCCTCTGAGTCACCGCGTGCGGCACGGGGATGCCATCGACGGAGAGCGCCCAGTTGCCCAGAGGTGCATGTAAGGCGGTGTGGGGTAGCCGTTGTCACGCAGCGCCATCGCCTCCTTGAGCAGCAGCGTGCGCGGCCCGAAGCCATTGTCGCGGTTCCACCCGTGCGCCGCCAGCTGCCTGATATCTCTCGGTGGTTTAGCTAGCTAGGGTTTCACGGTCGAAGAGATTGGAGAGTGGAGGCCCGGCGCGAGAGAGTGTGAGGAACGACGCGGCGAGGTGTGGCTTTTAACTACGCCGGAGAGCGGTGGGCAATAACGCTGGCCAACCATTCCCTTGCCCCTCATTAACGGCGGCTCGAAAAGACGCACTCGTCTGCATTGACGCTGCCGTGGGAAAGACGCGACCTCTCCGCAGAGCACGAAGCGACGTCTCAAAACGCCCGGTTGGGAAACCGATGTGCCGCCTGAATGCCTTGACCGGCCAGCATTTAAGGCGACGTCTCAATGACATGCAGGCTGACGATGTCAGGGTCTGACATGGTATAGCGCGAGGCTTCGTACGGCGTGCCCAAGAGGCTCCCAGTGGGGGGCAGGGGGTTGGCTGGGCGCTCTGGACAAAATATTGGGCCGCACTGGAGTTGGCAAGATTTTTCGTCTGGCGCTCAAGTGGAGATACTCTAATTGAGCTCGCCGCCCACCCAATTTATCTTCTAAGAGCATCTCCAACCAGGCCCCCTACTCCCCCCGGGCGGACAGACGAGATCGTGACCGGACAAAAAAGAGTGACCCAACCGCACCCTTCAAATCAAAACCAAATGTCCGGTTTGTCCCACCCCTCAAATCCATCCCACATGCCTCGATGCGTCCTCCACGTAGGACTGGGCCATGGAGGCCAATCCGTCCCCACATATACCCCACCGCATTCCCACGGACCAAACCCTAGCTTCTTCTTGATGTGTCCGCTCCACTCCACTTTCCAGTCCTTTCCCCTCCCCGTCTGCCACTATGATGATTGTTAGGAACACCAAGTGAAAGGTATGATTTAGTGCAGCAACAAATTTTCCCAGTGAAGAACCAAGGTTTATCGAACAAGTAGGTACCAAGCGAAGAAAAGTTTGAAGTGGACCTACACACAAAGCTCTATGTCCCCAATGTTCCTGGAAGGTTGTCAATCTTCCCGTCTCGTTACAAACAAAGGATGAAACGTATAATGTGGAAAATAATTGCAAATAACAATAAGTAAAAACGGACCAGCGAGCAAATGATGGTGGAAAGTATGTAAACAAGGTTGTAAACCATGTAAAAAAGATGGACCGAGTGCCATAGTTTCACTAGTTGTGTCTCTCCTTAAATATAAAACATTGTTGGGTAAACAAATTAAAGCTAAGCAATTTACAAAATTATAATCATGGGATTATGAAAAAGTGTACAAGGCAAATATTCATGTAGGCATCACGTCAAACATATATAGACCGCGCAACAGCACCGCATCTATAACTAATACTCCACCTCGAGAGCGCTTCTATACTTGAGTCTCTAGGAATTAAGTTGTAAATAACAGAGTATTGCATTAATCTCGGTACATGATTTAACAACAACACATCCTTAGTATTAACAACACATCGTTACCCTTAGTCGTATCTGTCAACTTGAGCCCAAGGATGAACGAGGCATTAACCCACTATCGAACATATACTCCCTCTTGGAGATTTAAAACAACTACTTGGCCAAAGCAATCATATAAATCCGAGAGCATGTAGGAACGTAAATAAAGCAATATCATAATTAATATATCATGCACAATCTGATAATAACATCGCAATTCATCATATCCCAGCAAGCACAACAACTAGCAATTACATCAGATGAATCTCGATCATGTAAGGCAGCTCATGAGACCATTATATTGAAGCACAAGGAAAAGAAATCACCATCTAGCTACTGTTATGGACTCATAGTCCAAGGATGAACTACTAATGCATCGTGATGGAAGCATCAATGGTGGTGTAGATGCCTCCAAACTATGGTATGGTTTCTGCGACGGTGGAGGCTCTGTATCTATTTCGTAAAATATTTCACCGTCCTCGAACTTTTAGGGTTGATTTGTTGAGAAGGTTTTTGTTGGAAATATGCCCTAGAGGCAATAATAAAGTGTTTTTATCATATTTCCATGTTCATGATAATGTTTATTCTCCATGCTATAATTGTATTAACCGGAAACCTAATACATGTGTGGTTATGTAAACAACAAAGTGTCCCTAGTAAGTCTCTACTAGACTAGCTCATTGATTAATGATGGTTGAGCTTTTCTAACCATGGACATGAGTTGTCAATTAATCAACAGGGTCACATCATTGGAGAATGACGTGATGGACAGACCCAACCAAGCATAGCAATATTGATCGGATCAATAGGTATATATTGCCATGTCTTGTATTGTCAAGTATCTTATTTCTTTGACCATGAGATTATGTCTGTCCCGGGTACTGAAGAATACGCCTTGGGGACATCAAACATTACTTCTTAAATGGGTGACTATAAAGGTGTCTTACAGGTATCTCCGAAAGTACTTGTTGATTTGCATGTATCAAGACTGGGATTTGTCCCTCCATGAGATGGAGAGATATACTCTGGGCCCACTCGGTAATGCACATTCGGTATCGCTTGCAAGCACGTGACTAAAGAGTTAGTCACATGGAATGTTGTATTACGGAACGAGTAAAGAGTACTTACTAGCATAGTATAAAAAACCGGATCGGACGGCGGTCTGACCGGAAAAAACCGAAACCGACAGCCTGGCCGGTTTTTTAACAGGTACCGGTCGAAACAGTAAAAAACCCAGCCAAAAATAGGAATATTCCGCCTGGAATCGAACTCCCGACCTACTATCAGCGCAAGCACCCCACGCGAGGCCCAATACCACTTGGGCTGCATACTTTTTGTGACTAGCTATTTAAGTACACGCTATACCTTTTACGGTCATTTTTTACGAAAATTGCTAAAATTTTAATAAAAAATAGCGGTTTTTTGTCGCCAACGAACCGGGTGAACCGGCGATCTGACTGCCGAACCAGTGAACCAATCGCCTCACCGGTTCACTGACTGGTCCATTTTTTTAAACTATGCTTACTAGTAACGAGATTGAGGTCGGTATGGTGATACCGCCGATCAGATCTCGGGTAAGTAAAATATCGTGAGACAAAGGAAATGAAAACATTGTGGTTCAAGCCGATAAAGTTCTTCGTTGAATTTGTGGGAGCCATTATAGGCATCCAGGTCCCGCTAATGGTTATTGATCGGAGAGGTATCTCGATCATGTCCGCATGTTCTCGAACTCGTAGGGTCACACACTTAAAGTTCGGTAACGCTAGAGTAGTTTTGGGATAATTATAATGGTGAGACCGAAGGTTGTTCGGAGTCTTGGATAGGATCCATGACATCATAAGGAGCTCCGGAAGAGTCCGGAGATAAAGTTTCATATATAGGAAAGTGGTTTTTGGGTTCCGGAAAGGTTCAGGGATTTACCGGTATTTTATCGGGGTTTTCCAGAAATGTTCGGGGGCCCCATAGTGGGGCCCACTATCCCGAACGTCCCACTTGGGCAACTTGTCAGCCAAGTTCCTTCCTTTAGAAGCCTCGACAGCTAGGTTCCTTCGTGGATAAGCCTTGGAGGTGGGTTCCTTCGTGGTTGGGCAACTTGTCAGCCAAGTTCCTTCCTTTAGAAGCCTCGACAGCTAGGTTCCTTCGTGGATAAGCCTTGGAGGTGGGTTCCTTCGTGGGGAAGCCTTGGAGGCTAGTTCCTTGGTTGAGAAGCCTTGGAGGCTTAACAACCAAGTTACCCCGTGGGCTCCAGGCTTAGGAGGCCAGCCTCACAGCCCCTCCCCACGTCCTACATAAGAAGGATGCCTCTTGGGAAAAGATAAGGTTCCACTCTTAAGCCGACACCCTTCCTCTTGCTCCTTTCTCTTGTGGTCTTGGCTTGGCGAAGCTCTGTCCGCGTGAGAGCTTCCCGAACGACCACACCGTCGTGCTGCTGGTTTAGATCTCATCTACTTCTTCTTCAAGCTTGTTGGATCAAGAAGGAGATGTTGCTGAGTCGTACGTGTGCATATCTCGGAGGTGCCACTTGTTGTGGTGCTGATCGGAGTGAACTGCATCAAGGTTTTCACCAAGCTGCGTTGTGATTAATGCCCAATGCACATGTTCTTCGAGCGTATGTTGATTACCCTCCCCGTTACTTGCATCTTCTTAGATAAGATCTTTGGGTGTTGCTTCCGCATGTGAGAGAATTTTTTGTTTTCTATCGCGCATATCCCTACAGTGGTATCAGAGCCGTGCTTTGCGTAGTTGCTTTGTACGGATAGAACACAAGGAGTTGTGTGGCGTTTGATATGATTTGTTGCTACCCTCCTGCGTGTATTTTTTTTGGTTTTGTGGCATGGTAAGATGCAGCGGCTCGGACCAACTTTACAGTCTTCGGATTGAGACCGGTTCTACACTTGACATGCAACTGGTTTGCATATGCAGCTGGCAGGTGTTTGTCGCTCTTATCATAGTGAAACCGGATTTACAATGGAAGGCTTATAGAAGTTAATAAGCAACTTGTATTATCAGCGTTGTGGTTTTTGCGTAGGTAAGAACGGTTCTTACGCAGCCCCTAGAAGCCACGTAAAATTGCAAAAATCAAGGGAGAGACGTCTAACTTGTTTTTGCAGGGGTGGTTGTGATGTGGTATGGCCAAAACTGATTCATAAGATATATATTTGATGTATGATATCATCATGTTTTGTAAAGTCTCACGACTTGCATGTCGATGAATTCGGCAACCGGCAGGAGCCAAATGGTTGTTTTATTATTATTGTATGACCTGTATCAACTTAATACGCCATGTAATTGCATTACTTTATTGCTAAGAGTTAGCAATAGTTGTGGATGCAACGTGATGGTGGAGGCAACCATGCGTCATGCTGGAGGGATGATGGAGATCATGCCATGCGTTCTAGATGGAGATCAAGACGCAAGAAAAGGGCTATACCATATCACATTATATTTGCATGTGATGTTTATCCTTTATGCATCTTATTTTGTGTGTGCACGACGGTAGCATTATAAGATGATCCCTCACTCAATATTAAGATCGTGTTCTCCCCAAGTATGCCACCGCCAAGACAGATCTTTGTTTCGAAGCACCACGTGATGATCGGGTGTGATAGATTCTACGTTCCACACAGCGGGTGTTGCTCGAGCCTAGCATGTACAGACATGTCCTCGGCACACAGGCATGTATACTTGGGTTAGATTAACGAGCCTAGCATGTGCAGACATGGCCTCGGAACACAAGAACCGAAAGGTTAAACATGAGTCATATGGAAGATATGATCAACATGGTTGATGTTCACCATTGAAACTACATCGATTCACGTGATGATCGGAGTTTGGTGTGGTGGATTTGGATCGTGTCCACTAAACAACTATGAGGGATGTTGGTTTAAGTGGGAGTTCTCTACACTAGTAGGGAAAAGCCTACCACTGGCGGACAAAAATGGGCTACTGCTGGCGAACTAGCGTCCGCCAGTACAGCCTGGCCAGTGGTAAGTTGTACCACTGGCGAACAAATCGTTCGCCAGCGGTACAGGTTACCACTGGCGTGCAGTTTCTATGGCCCGCCAGCGGTAGATGGTTACCTCTGGCGAGTATTCAGTTACGCCCGCCACTAGTATATTTTTTGGGATTTATTATAATATGCATACTAGTGGCTATACCTGGCCATGGGAAGCCCGGCCTGACCCGAAATTCCAGGGCCTGGGCCGCCATGGGCTTGTCCATGGGCGGGCCTGGGCCTCAGATTTCGGTCCAAATGTCGCATGAGCCTAAGCCTAGGTTTTGCATATTGACGTTTTAAGGAAGAAGCCCGGCCCGAGTCCCGAAAGCCCGATGGGATTTTGCACTCATGGGAAGGCCTGGGCCTGAAATATAGGCCCGGAGGTTGGATGGCCTGGGCCTAGGATTTTGTCCGTGGGCTTTTTTAGGCCCGGCCTGAAGCCCGGCCCGTCCCGGCCCATGGCCAGGTATACTAGTGGCAAGCCTTTCCTATTGTTCGCCAGTAGTAAGATATTAGGAATAAAAAAAATCTATTTATTTAATAGATTCATACAGGTCGTTTATTCAGTTGTTCAAATACACCAATACATCAAAGAGCAATTACATCATTACATTCATATAGTTCCGAATACACCATTACATCAATCATCTACGGAATGGTACAAAATGATCGCCGCCGTTGTGTCGATGTCGTCGTCGCCACAGTCGCAGCCTCGTGTCGACGCCGTCGTCGGTGGCGCAGCCCCGTGTAGATGTCGCCACAACAGCCCGTGTCGATGTCGTTGTTGTTGGTGCAGCCCGATGTCGCTGACGTAGATACCATCCAAGAACTTCCTGATATCCTTGTTCTTCACATGGCATTTCTATGAAACAGCAAGCAAAGGAAAACTTGTTTAAGTACTATGAATTGGGTAAATATTACCACAGACAAGTATATTTACACCAAAGTTTGTACCATACTACACGAACCAGCAGGGAAAAAGAATAAAAATTGAGCATGATGGTTGAGAAGACCTCGCAGCAGCAGCAGGCCGTAGTGAGGGACGGAGTGCGTTGTGTAGCCTTGGCCAAACGTCACCAGCAGCAGGGGCGAAAGAGGTAGAGGTCGAAGCATTTGGGCAGGACACCGATAGGGGTTTGAACCTGAAAATACACACACGAGTTTCATTCAGCAAGCAGCAAGCAAATGAAAAAGAAAAGCTTGCTATACACATTCATCCAGATCGTATGCATTGGCACTGCCTACAAATTTGGTATCGATTTGCATCTATCAACCCAAGCACGTATGCTTGATTTGCATCTATCACTCTACACACACACGTTCACTGATTCAGCAGGGAAAAAGAACCATAATTTGAGCAAGAAGGTAGAGAAGAGAGAGCGACCAACCTTGAAGCAGCGGTGTGGCGGCGTCTGATCTGGACGGGGCGGTCGGGGAAGATGCCGAGGCCGCCGTGGTGGGTGTTGGGGGCTTGCACGTTGTGGACGCGCCCCACATCATCGTCTCTTGACATCCGGCAGTCAGAGGAGCCTCCTTGTCGTCGCCGGTGCACAGAGCGTCGCCGGAGGTTGGCTTGCAGGGCGTGGACGTGTAGAGGCGCGGGGTCCCTGTCGATCTGGCCTCCTAGGGCCTTGATCTACAGCATTGACGGTGATGTGAGGAGCATGAGGAGGCAGGATGAGGTGTGGAGGCGGAGAGGAGAGGAGAGTACATGCGCGTGATGCAGTGCAGCCACCAGCGCGCGCGCAGGGTGCGGCCACGTTGAGTGCACAGTCGACGACGAGGTCAACCTCCTTCATCTGCAGCGGGATCAGCGTGGGCGGGTCGAGGCGGCCGTCGGGGTGTCGACCGAGCCGCGGTCGGCGACCACTGCGTGCCATCGGCGCCGTGGGCAGCAGCAACGCGGCGGCCTTGTCGCCCGCGCTCCATCCCCGTGGGCGGACACGGAGAGGGCAGCCCGTCCGGCAGCACAAGCCGTTTCGATAGCTTGATCCCGTCCTCCAACGCACGCGCGGGAATGGAAGGGGCCGCGCTGGAGGCGGCGATGGCGGTCGAGGATCTTGACATGGGCATCGCAGAGGAGGAGCGGGTCCCGGGAGCGCACGGCCTGGAGCAATTCGAGGCGGTAGCGGAGGCGGGGGAGGCCGGGGAAGAAGGAGAGAGAAAGGGGATCGAGGTGGAGAGTGTGTGGTGGTGGAGGTGTGGCCGGATAACGAGGAGAGAGAAAGGGGATCGAGGGAGGATTTCGCTTTTTTTTTTTTCTTTTTTCATGGATCCAGCGTGTGGTGCGGTGCGGGCTGGGTGCGCTTAGCGCTGGCAAACCTCCCGTCCGTCAGTGGTACTCAGTTACCGCTGGCGGACAAAAACATTGTTGCCCAGCGGTAGGTGGCCACAACCCTGCTCGTACTTGCGCACACTTACCACTGGCGGACATTTTTTCTTTGTTCGCCAGTGGTACTTATTTACCGCTGGCGGACAAAAACATGTTGCCCAGTGGTAAGTAATTTGATTACCTTGAACTCTTTATCATGAACAAAGTCTAAAATTGTCTTTGCAAATAATGTTGTAGATCATGGCACGCAACGTAGCTCAGTTCAACATCAACGCGTTCCTTGAGAAAGAAAAACTGAAAACATCTGGGTCAAACTTCAATGACTGGCACCGCAATTTGAGGATTGTCCTCACTAGGGTTAAGAAGCAATATGTGCTAGATGCAGCGCTAGGTGACCCACCTGCAGTCAGTGCTCCCACTGAAGAACTAAACGCATTTGAAGCGTGCAGTGATGACCAGACGATAGTTAAATGTGCCATTCTTACATCTCTGGAGCCGGATCTCTAGAAACGTTTTGAACTTCACGGTGCTTATGAGATGGTCCAAGAGCTGAAAACTATGTTTCAGACTCAAGCCCGTGCTGAAAGATATGAGATATCTGAGAGGTTCTTTACTTGTTCAGTGAACATGCTTTAGCCATGTCTGGCTATATCCAACGCCTTGCTCAGCTGGGAATTGTCATCCCAGACGAGCTGAACACTGATAGGGTGCTACAATCACTCCCACCGAGTTACAAATCATTTGTTCTCAACTATAATATGCAAGGGATGAAAAAGTCCGAGCTTTGGTAAGTAAGAGGTGAGGTTGTGTGTTTCCACAAAGTTTACTATGTTACCATTTCCACAATTAGCCTAACTAACATGGCAGGATTTGCGCCAAATGCGCACCGAAAGAGCCATGGAGATAAAAAATCGTGTGGCCACCCACACAGACATGCAGCGGTTCTGTGACGATCTTCTTCAAGCCATGGAGAGGATGTTTGACAAGCATATCACACTCCATGAAAATGGGGCTCGACACCAACATCACCCCAATGTTCCGTTGGTTACCATGGCTGCTCCTTGTTCTTTGAAGAACAAAGTGTCTCCAAACCTATGTGAGAAAGAGTGTCCACAGTCCAAAACTCCATATATAAAGAGTGGTCATAATAGGGAGATTGGAGATTCCACCAAACGTGAGGAAGAGAGAGTTTCCCCAAAAGATTAGAGAGAGGAGTGTCGAGGATTATTCCCGAAGGAGCCTCTAATGTAGTGTTGTTCGAACACTGGGGACTGAAACACGCTCTCGACGAAACCCTCGGCCACCTCGGTGACGGAAACACACACACAGCAAGAGTAGAGAGCTTTTCGATCCACATCCTAAAATTCCACAAATTGAGAGTGCCATAATTGGTGAGATGTGTGATCCCCCCATATGTGAGAGTGAGAGCCTCCAACATAATATTAGAGAGATGAGTGACTCCCCACCTTACATTTCACACAATCAAAATGAGAGGATTAGTGAGTCCACCAAATATGAGGTTGAGGTTGTTCATGATGAGGAAAGAGAGATGAGAGCTCCACCACCAAATATTCCATACAATGAGAGTGAGCGCATTAGTGAGTCCACAAAATGTGATGTTCAGATTGCTCAAGATGAGGAGAGTGATCCACCAAAAATTATTCCACACAATAAGAGTGAGAAGATTGTTGAATTTTATGAGTCCACAAAACCTGAGAATGAGTCCACCCAACACAAAATTGGTGAGACGAGTGATCCACCAACAGAAAAGCGAGAAGATTTTAAACTTACTAACACCTCACAAAGTTCGTCTTCTTTGAATGATGTGCAGATTTTGAGATCATACCTTGCTGCCCTCTTGCAACGATGGGAGGAGGAGATCAAGGAACACTTATTGGGCACATGGAGCACTACTACACATAGAGCATATGTGCAGATTAACGTCCACAAGGGCATGGAAGTACTTAATGAGGTAAAACAGAAGAGATAATCAATTTTGATGCATCCAGAGGTATGTACTTGTGAACAAATGATACATTGGTGAGATGAAATCAGAGAAAATTATTTGGGGCATCATGTGCATCATCCATCCAACAATATGTGTTTATCAACCTAGCGGAGACCACAAATGATTTTAAAAACTTAACAATCACTCATAAGTATTTGACTTTCACTTTGCCTCGTTATTTTGTTGTGTCATCCTATCATTACTTTGTAGACAATAAGAATCTGAGGATAACTTTTCTCCATGAATGGAATAGTGACATAATAAGGATCATGGCCGATTATAAATTTGTACTTCATAAAAAATGTTTGTTAGAAGGAACTATTGAGCCGAACAAAACATCATGTTGCCATCGATAAGAAGTTAGCAAAGTCGAACACTAAAGTTCTGTATATCATGAAACCTTTGCATTATGATTTGGTATTGCCCTCTTTTCTTTTGTGTGATAACCAGCTAGAGTCGAGGACGACTCCTTTTCAAGTGAGGGGGGATGATGAGGGCATCCTGGTCATTGGCACAACACCAAGTATCTCTGGACAAATTGCATGCTGTGATGAACAAAATACATGATCAAATGCAACACAATGCTAAGGTGGAAGCTACAATTGAATATTACAAATTCACTTTGCATAGATATTATCTAATTCCTTTCCACTTCTCTTTTGTAGATCAAAGAGAGTCGAGGATGACTCTTCAACAAGGGAGGGAGGATGATGAGGACATGGGAACATCATACGCGAAATTTCAGAAAACTGCAGAATTTACTTGGAAATAATTACTAAGTCGAGTCAAGCAGATACATACCCAGGTGAACGCTAACCTAAATCCCTATTATTATGTATATGGCATTACTATGCTTTCAACTTCTACTCCTTCTCTTGGAACCAGGTTTGTTTTGGAAGGAGGTCAACAATTTACAAACCCACAAAGAAACAAAGATTAAGGAAAACAAGTTCCAAGCGAATCTGTTTCTGCCAGATATTTGCCTCTGATCTTTCGATGTGCTGCACCCACATGGATCAGAGACGGGGCCTTTTGGGTATACCATCAGAAGCTCCTTGAAGTTTATTTTCCAACGCAAGAAACCTCACATCATTTGGAGTTGTGTAGCTAGAGAAAAGTCAGATTTGGTGAAAGGTGTTCAGGCTGATAAATGTTTCACGATTTTCCGAGGAGCCCACCAATAACTCCCCAAGTTGACTGCTTACACTCCCAAGGAAGTCACGAAAATGCTGCTCATTTTGAACCATTTTCCCACCTAACTAAGGGGGTTGTCCCTGCTATAAAACCCCATCTCCCCTAACTTTTTGGGGCCTTTTGTCAAACCATTCAGCTATATGCTATTGCAGCCAGACTACGTAAGAGATCCGAGAGATCCTTGCTACCTTTGCTCTTGTGAGTTCATCCTGATTCGCGAGAAGGAGCCTCTGGTTCCCCCTAATTCGTGCTCTACGGTTCCGGCCGTTTTGTGTGGGTTAGTTCCGGTTTGTGGTTCTGCGATTGTTCGGACAGCAGGTTGGAGTTCTTGTAGCTTCGGTCAGCCATCCCCAACGTACAGGTTGCATCCAACCTTGGCAGGTATAAAGCTAGTTATCCCGGCTGCTTGCAGCTAATTACCCTCCCCGATTCGATCCTACGCCGTGAAGATCGGGCCACCCCTCGGCGTGAACTCCTTCAACGGGTTTGCGCCTATCAGGGAGCTTCTGTCCAACATCCGCTAGTAGGCGTCGTGGACCGAGTAGACATGGATTGCGCATCTTGAACCTGGTTTCCTGCATTATAACTGGAGACGGGGCTGGTTATGTAATAGTCCTGCGAGGGTGTCAGAGCGTAACCTACGTATTCCGTCATGATCGGTTTGGCGTTGACGTTCGAGGCTGGCGCATAGAAGTTCAAAGGGTAGACATATCCATAGTAAGGTACCATATACCCCGGGTAGACTAAGGCCGTCGCCGCGGGGTTGTTACAGGTCGTGGCGAGGAGGACCTCCTAAGATCCCGTCCTAGAGATCTTGTTCACATCCACGGCGTACTGGCAGCGTGTGATGGATGGCGATTCAGGGTTGTATTCCTCAATCGTTGATGTCTCGACTTCGGTGTAGGCCGGCGGTGCCCGAGAGAGTAGCGCCATGGCCTCGACTGTGTACATTCCTTCATAGATTTGGCTAGAGGTCGACACCGCCATCGGAGAGGGCGGAGGCGTACCGACCTGCATCGACATTGCTTCGGATGCCATGCTTGGTTGACTCGATCTGTCAAAGGATAGTTTTCACGATCCCCGGCAATCTTACTTCCAGAGATCTGAAACAAGTTTATTTGTTCGGCAGGCGGTGCAGATCAACAGGTTTGAGTCATAGATAACGTAGATGAAGATTTCTCAGACTTTATTCATGGAGTGGCTACAAAATCAGTACAAAGGCTATCCCAGCGAATTATAGGAGGTCTCGGCCAGAGATTATAGATGTGTATCTAGAGTTCATACCTAAGTGCAGAGAGATGTGGACAAAGCTTCCACGTGTAATGAACATGGAGGTCTTGATGGGGGTCCTTCGGTATATATATGCGGAATAGATGTCCGACCCCTGTATGCCTAGGGTTTCCTCTTGCCTTCTACGTGAAGTCTTGGTCTCGTAGCCTTCCTTCAATGTAGTCCGTAGAGAGGTAAATGTCGTGGTATTTCGCTCGGCATATGCAAAAGATGGCTGATTTGAGTGGTTCCTGACAGCGCGAGCGACGGCGTTCCGGCGGGATTGGGCACAAGCACGGCTAACACCGAGACGTACCCAGGTTCAGGGCCCTCGAGGAGGTAAAACCCCTACAATCTGCATCTGTGGTATATATGGTGTTACAATGGTGCTCCTTGAACTGTTCGTGCTCTTAGAGCTTGAGCTTGTGAGTTAGTACGTGGATGAGAGTGTGAGAGATGGATTGAGAAGCTAGCTCTTGGCCTTTAGGAAGCTGCCTAGAAGAGGCTCCCTGGTGCACCTTATAAATTGGTGCCCAGGGGACAAGGGGTGGCCCGCAATGACATGTGCACAATGGCGCAGTGTACTTGGTCTACGTCCGTTTGTCTTCTAGTCCTTGTACACCTAGAATAGGATCCAATCTGCCAGCTGGAGGGACCCGGAGCCGGGGACCCGGAAGGCCTTGGAGTCGGGGAGCCGAAAGCCCATGTTGGCTGGAGACCCGGAGCCGGAAGTGGGCAGCCGGACTTGCTTCTTTTGTTCTCTTGTCGAGCCGTAGACTTTGGTAACCCAGGGGTTTATTCCCCCGACACTAGCCTCCGGGTGACTCGAAGAGTCGGACGGAGGTTCATCATTTTGTCTTGTGGTCATGCTTGCTCTGCGGCCGCGGACGTCGAGTCCTGCCAGATGCGGACGTGGGGTCCGCCGACCGAGGGGCGCGGAGCTGTGCGTGTTTTCCGTGTTACATCAAGTAAACAAACTGAATTTGCAACTGCGGTGAATAAAATATTGGGGATGCCGAGTGAATATTTGTATAAGGCTGTCGCCGGCTCGCTGTTGCCGGTTCCTTTGATCTTTTTCTCGTGCACTTAGCCGCCCGGGCGCAGACTCTTGCCAAACGAACAGCCGGGTTGCGGTCTGCGGGTGGAACCGAAGAGATGCCGGGACGCGCGTGGCATGATACTTAGATCTAGAAGCTGGATAGGGGTGACTCGGCAAAAATTTAAAATGCGGTTGATGTCGGCTCGCTTTTGCCCGGTTCCTTTGATCTTTTCCTCGTGTACTTAGCCACCTGGGCGTAGGCTCTTGCCAACTGAACAGCTGGGCTGCGGTCTGCGGGTGGAACCGAAGAGATGCCGGGGCGCGCGTGGCACGGCACTTAGATCTAGAAGCCAGATAGAAGCGACCCGGCGGAACGACGGTTACTCCTTTCTTAGCGATGAGAGCTAGGACCATCCTTCGGGTGTCTCCCGAGGGGGGTCTGAGCCGATGCGTTAAGTAATAAAAAACGCGTCACTTAGCTGTTTTTATGCCGTAGTCAGGGATGTGGTTCGGGTCGTTGAAGCGGGGACGTCGGCGCGGTCAGAGGAGGGCGGCCAGCCGGACTCGGGCTGCCAGCCGGAGTCAGGCAACGAATGGAAGTCGGGCAGTCGGACCCGGGCCGCCAGCCGGGTTCGGGCAGCCGGATTGGCCTCAAGCCTGATCGGGACGCAGACGGCCTGGCATCCAAAAGTGTCAGCTGGGTCGGGACCCAAGAAGCGGGCATCCAAACGGGACGCAGCCAGCCAGGTCGGGACGCAACCGGCCAGCTAACCAAACGATGGCAGTCGGACAGGTCGGTCCTTTTTTCTTTTTCTTTTTTCTTTTCCTTCTTTAGCTGGAGCGGCCCGATGGAGGTGCGCCTGAGCCGACCACGGACAGCGGGCGCGCGGGTCGACGGAGCAGGCGCGTGGGCGGAGCACGGCCAGTCGGTGTCGGCCTCGGGCGGAGGAGACGCACGGGCGGAGCGCGACCAGCCGGTGTCGGCCTCGGGCGGAGGCGAGGAGCCGGCGGCTAGAGATGGGTAGACGGGCGCCGGGAAGGCGCGGGAGCGGGGAGGCGGGAGCCGGTACTGCGCGGAACTGGGAGCCGGGGTCGGGAAGGCGCTGGAGCGGGGCCGACCGGGGGCGGCCGAGGCGGGGTCGGAGACGGCCGGGGGCGGCCAACGCGGGGCCGGCGAGGCGGAGCTTGTGGAGGGGCCGACCGTGCGCGTGAAAGGACAAAATCCGTTAATCCTGTTTTAATGTTTGATCACAACACTTGGAAGAATTTAACACACCGCTAAGTGTCTACAGGAAATATGACCATCTATATCAAAAGATACTAGTGGATCTCTCTCTATGCAAAATGGAAGAAAAGTAGTTGTCGGTTTTAGAGGTGAAGGGAGAAGGCGCACAGCAGGGCGGCCGGCCCCAGGCCGGCCCAGGCTGGCCCCCAGGTCGGTTGCCTCTGGTTGCCTGCCGGCCCCCAGGCCGGCCCAGGCCGGCTCCATGGCCGGTTCCATCAGTGGCGCGGCCCCCAGGCCAGCCCAGGCTGGCACCAAGGCCGCTTGGCTCTGGCCCCCAGCCGGCCTCCAGGCCGGCCCAGGCCGGCGCCAGGCCGGTTTGGTCGGTGGCTCGGCCAGCCCCCAGCCAGCCCAGCCGGCCCCCAGGCCGGCCCAGGCTGGTTCCCAGGCCGGTTGTCTCGGCAGCCCTGCCGGCCCCCAGGCCGGCCCTGCTTCCTGCGTCGACACTTACCCCTTCAACGGCCATATTTTGAAGGGGACTATAAATGCCTCTTCACCAACCTTTGGACAACTAGCTTGACCACATTGAAGAACACCATTATTGCAAGCTCAAGATTTGATAGATCTCCCAATCCCTCCACCCAAACTCGTTGATACTTGGAGGATTGAAGGAGAAGCCCCGGATCTACATCTTCACCAAGCCGTTCTTCATTTCCCCCTCATTCACTTGAGGGACCCTTTGCTAGGATTTCCATTGGGAAAACCTAGCTCTTATTGTACTCACTTGTTGTCTTTGTGACAGATTTGTAGCTGTTCGGGAGCCCCCAATCCTCTTGTGGGTTGTGCCCCGGATCGTTGTTGTAAGGGCTCCGGATTCCGCCTTGAAGGATTCCGATAGTGGAAGGTGAACCAAACCTTTGTGGTGCGGTTCATCGGAGAAGAAGGTGTCCGCCTTTGTGGCGGTTGAGTTTTGACCTTCGTGGTAGCTCACACCTCTCCAACGAGACGTACTCCCCTAAAAAGGAGGAACTCGGGATTACATCCGTGTCTCCGCGTGCTTTCACTTCGGTTACTTCTATCCTTGTTTAGTCTTTACTTAGTGTACTTGTTTAGTTGCTAGCTTGTCATATAGGTAAATTCACCATAGTTGCATATCTAGAGAATTTACCTTTTGTGTCAAGCCTAATTTAAAAAGTACTAAAATTGAAGTAGCACCTATTCACCCCCCCTCTAGGTGTCATACGATCCTTTCAATTGGTATCAGAGCCTCGGCTCTCTTGTTGGGCTTAACCGCCTAAGAGAAGTATGACACGAAGTGATGGTGATCCCTGGATGACCAAGCCACTACGGCATCCATGGCCGATCTCAAATTGATGGAGACATCTTTGATATCGTCCATGGATACCAAATTTGCCGAGATGCGTGAGTTGATCACACAACTCGCAAGTGGCAAGGTTCCTAAGGAGACCACCCCACTAGATGACTCCGCTACCTCCCATGACGGTGATACCGAGGAGGGAAAAGAGGAAAAGAAAGGGGTTGAAGATAAAGAAACCGACCCTAAGAAATCTTCCACATCTACCACCACTCCCGAAGGTGGGAAGCCGGAGTACCATGGGGTTCCCTTTGTGTACTCTCCCGACCCACCTATCCATCATACTCGCATAAACCCTTTGGGTCCACCTCCTAAACTTAATGCATTGGCTTTTGCTACTTGGCAACACTTAATGAAATCTCATATCAACAGTTCCTCTATCGAGCTTTGGAGGATCATTCAAGAGGGATACAAGGCCGTGAATCCTAACAACTTGACAAGAAGAGAGGTGGCCGAGAAACAACTCAATGCTTCCGCTCTCCACATGATTGAACTTGCCGTTGGAGAAAGTGGTCTTCATCACATTCAAAACGTCTCCACCGCCAAAGAAGCTTGGGAGTGCCTTGAGGTGGCATTTCTTGGAAATGAAAGCATGAAGAGGAATAGATTTGATGCTTTGAACAATGAAGTCGAAGGCTTCTACATGCTTGATAGTGAAACTCATGAAGAGATGTATGCAAGACTCAAGATTCTTGCCAAGCCTTTTCAATGTTGGGGCAACCTATGTGGATGATGCTTGGATCAAGAGGAAGTATGTGAATGCACTCATGCCCTTCGAGCCCGTTGACTTGAAGGCCCTTCAAGGAAAATTCAACTACCTTGAGATGACATCCAATGAAGTTATGCAAGAGATGCAAGCCTCCAAGGTTGCCACCAAGAATGCTCTAGACAACCGTGCTAGGGCCATGGGAATGAAGCAAGGTCCCTCTCTTGCTTTGAAGGCCAAGGTTGTGTGCCTTGATGAACATGATGAGTTGAAGCATGCCCGAACAACCTTCCTCCCGATGAACTTGAACCAGCCCTCCATGGTCACATAGCTCTTGCAACAAGGACTTTTGGAATGACCCGGCCAAGGCAAAGGCTCAACTTGATCGAACAAACAATCCAAGTGGGAAGAAGGAGTTTGCTAATAGGATAAAGACTTGCTACAATTGTCATAACAAGCATCACTTCATCAAGATTGTCCTATGAGAATAGAGAGCAAAACGGTGGAAGGCTTGTCCTCAAGGGCAATCAAACATGATACAAAAGAAGCCTTTTGTCAAGAGGAAGCCATTCTTCAAGAAAGCACCAAGAATTGTGTTTGACTCAAGAAGAGTATCCTTCCGAGGATTCCGAAGAAGAAGAAGAACCCACTCGTGAGGTGGCCGCTTTGGCCATTGTATCAACTCCACCTCCTTCTCTCTTCGAATCCCCCAATGAGAACCTCTCCATCAACACCGCTCGTTGCCTCATGGCTCACGTCACCGAGGTATCATCTTCTACTCCCAAGACTATGCATGAAATAGATGATAAAACTAGTCTTGTGATTAAGAAAGAACTTGTTGCTTCCGATACTATTGTGGCTAACTTGCAAGGTGAAACTAAGGCATATGTTGAGTCTCTCTTGAGACAACTTGATGCGGCCGAAGAAATCCTTGATGACAAGGGAAAAATTGAGAGAGAGGATTCTCTCACCATAGCATCCTTGAATGCTTCCATAGAATCCTTGAATGCTTCTCTTGAAGAAGAGAGTGAATATAGAACCTCTCTTGAGGAAAGAATTGAGTCTCTTGATGATAAAAATGATGAAATAATTGCTAAAATCATTAAGGATAGAGATCATGTCTTTGCTAAATATAAAGTGATTAAAAAGGAGAAAGCCGAGTTTGTGGTTGCTAATGCTAGACTCCTTGAGGATGTGGAGAAACTTAACAAGGCTCACAAGGCCTTGGAAAGTACCCACTCTCTTCTAGTCAAGTCTCATGAGCAACTTCAAACTCAACTTTCTAAATCTAACTCACCTAGCACCTCTACTCCCTCTTGTGATCATGCAAATGTTATTGAGGAAAATGCTAGGTTGAAGGTTGAGCTTGCCAAGGCCACTAGTGCCAAGACCTCTATTCCTAAAGGTAAAGAAAAGGTTGTTGCTCAAATTTTTGAGCAAAAGCCACACAAAGGGAAGGAGGGTCTTGGTTATGTGGCCAAGGCAAAGAAGAAGAAGAGCAACACCAATGCCAAGCCCGCACAAGCCAAGACTCCATTGCGGGTGGTAATGCCACTAGGGGCAAGACCACTCGTAGTGACTTTGCGGGGCATAACAATCCCAACTACATTCTTTATGTTGATTATTATGGGGATGTTTATGCAAAATATGTTGGTCCTTATGATGGTTACATTGCTTATTCTATTTGGGTTCCTAAGACCCTTGTTGCTAACAAAAGAGGACCCATTGAGAAATGGGTACCTAAAACCAAGCAATGATTTCTTGTAGGACTATGCTTCCGGTGGGTCTAAATGGGTGGTTGATAGTGGATGCACTAGTCATATGACCGGAAGCAAGAGATCATGACGGAGTTGGGACCAAATATAAATCAAGCATCCGTCTCCTATGGTGATAAATCAAAAGCGGAGGTAACGGGTCTCGGCAAGGTGGTAGTTGCAAAGGATATCACCCTTGTAAATGTCATGCTTGTCGAGTCCCTCGGTTACAATCTTATGTCCGTTCGTGCACTTAATAAGATGAATTTTGATGTCCATTTTACTATTGATATGGTGGTACTCTTGAGGAGCAAGACTCTAAAGGTCATGTTCGTTGGGTATGTTGAAAATGAGTTGTTCGTGGTGGACTTTTCGGGGTCTACCAACACTCAAGCAATATGCCTATTCGGAAAGGCCGACGTGGGATGGTTGTGGCATCGCCGCTTGTCCCATGTCAACATGAGAACTTTGCAAAGTCTTCACAAGGGTGGCCACATTCTTGGACTAAAAGACAATGTTTCTTTTTCTAGAGATCGTCTTTGTAGGGCTTGTGTTGAAGGAAAGATGCATGATTCTCCCCATCCAAGCAAGACCATCATTTCATCAAAGAGGATATTGGAACTTCTTCATGTTGATCTCTTTGGTGCCGTGCCTCAACCTAGTCTTGGTGGGAAGAAATATTGTTTGGTGATTGTTGATGACTATTCAAGATTTACTTGGGTTTATTTCTTCAAGACGAAGGATGAGACCCAACAAGCCGTCATCGACTTTTCCAATGAAGTTCAACGCCAACACAATGTCCCTATATTGGTCATTAGGAGTGATAATGGCTCCGAGTTCAAGAACTACACCTTAAATGAGTTTCTTAGTGAAGAGGGGATTCGTCATCAATATTCCGCTGCATATACCCCTCAACAAAATGGTGTAGCCGAAAGGAAGAACCGGACTCTCATGGATATGGCAAGGTCTATGTTGGCGGAGTTTAAGTCTCCGCTATCTTATGGGCCGAGGCTATCTCCACGGCGTGTCATTCATCTAACCGGCTATTCTTTCGCGTTGGCAAGAAGTTTACATCTTATGAGATGCTCACCGGCAACAAGCCCAATGTCTCCTACTACCGAGTATTTGGTTGTAAGTGTTTCTATAAGAACAAAAGTGTTCGTTTGTCTAAATTTGAATCTAAAGCTTTAGAGGGTGTTTTTGTTGGGTACGGTGCCGAATCTCACACCTATAGAGTCTATGACAAAACCGTTGGGAAAGTCATAGAATCTTGTGATGTGAGGTTCGATGAGAATGACGGCTCCCAAGTGGCGCAATTTCATGTTTGTGATGTAGATAATGAAGAGCCTCAAGATGCTATAAGAAGAATGGGCATTGGTTTCCATCGTCCCGTTGAGATTCATTACGAGTCTCCTCAAGCAAGTCCAAGCTCCATTCAAGTGGAGGCCTCTTCATCACAAGTTGAAACGGCGCCTATCATGGAAGCAAATGATGCACCACCCCAAGAACAAGTTCAAGACCCTCCTCATGTTGACCAAGTTGCTATGCAAGAACCAAGTTCTCCTATTGTTGATGCTAGCCAAGGTCATGACCAAGATCAACCCTCTCCTTCCATTGTTGAAGATGTGCTTCAAGATGATCAAGGTCAACATTCCGGTCAAGACGGGGACTCAAATGATCAAGATGATCAAGAGATACCTCCAAGATGCAATAGAGATATCGAAGCCCGTCGTAAAGCAAGAGTTGAAAAGACTTTAAAATAAAGAGTCACCATCTAGAAAACATCCTTGGTGACCACAAGAGGTGTTACCACAAGAAGGCAATTGGCAAACTTTAGTGAACATCAAGCTCATATTTCCATGGTGGAACCAAAGAAAGTGTTTGAAGCTCTTGAAGATCCGGATTGGTTAGAAGCTATGCATGATGAACTCAATAACTTCAAGCGCAACAAAGTGTGGAATCTAGTTGAGAAGCCAAAAGATTGCCGCAATGTTATAGGCACAAAGTGGATATTCAAGAACAAGCAAGATGAGCATGGAATGGTTGTGAGAACAAGGCAAGATTGGTTGCACAAGGGTACTCTCAAGTTGAAGGCATTGATTTTGGAGAGACTTATGCACCCGTGGCTCGCCTTGAGTCCATCCGTATCCTTCTTGCATATGCATCACATCATAACTTTAAATTGCAACAAATGGATGTGAAAAGTGCCTTTCTTAATGGTCCTTTAAAGGAGTTGGTATATGTTAAGCAACCACCGGGTTTCGAGGACCCTAAATTCCCTAACCATGTCTACAAGCTTGATAAGGCGCTCTATGGTCTCAAACAAGCACCTCGTGCTTGGTATGAGCACCTAAGAGAGCTATTGCTAGACCGTGGATTTGAATTGGGGCAAATCGATCCCACTCTCTTTACCAAGAGGGTCAAAGGGGAGCTTTTCATATGCCAACTTTATGTTGATGATATTATATTTGGCTCATCTAACAAAGCTTTCAATGATGAATTTTCAAAGCTTATGACCGATAGGTTCGAGATGTCTATGATGGGCGAATTGAAGTTCTTTCTCGGTTTTGAGATCAAGCAATTGAATGAAGGGACTTTCATCTCTCAAACCAAATATACCCAAGACATGCTCAAGAGGTTCAATATGCACAATGCTAAGGGCAAGCGGTTTCCCATGGACACCAAATGCCATCTTGAACTTAACCCGACGGTATCGATGTTGATCAAAAACTTTATCGCTCTATGATTGGTTCTTTGCTTTATCTTTGTGCATCTAGACCCGATATTGTGTTGAGTGTAGGGGTGTGTGCAAGGTATCAAGCCGCTCCTAAAGAAAGCCACATGGTGGCGGTCAATAGAATCCTTCGATATTTGGTTGATACCCCAAGGTTTGGTTTGTGGTACCCAAAGGGCACTAATTTCTCTCTTGCCGGGTACACGGATTCGGATTGGGCCGGTTGCAAGGATGATAGGAAATCAACTTCCGGGGCATGCCAATTTCTTGGTAGGTCCTTGGTGAGTTGGTCTTCTAAGAAGCAAAATTGCATATCTCTCCTCCGCCGAAGCCGAGTATGTGGCGGCCGCTAGTGCATGCACTCAATTGTTATGGATGAGGCAAACTTTAAAGGAATACGGTGTCAATTGTGACAAAGTGCCTCTTTTGTGTGACAATGAAAGTGCTATCAAGATTGGCCACAATCCGGTGCAACACTCAAGAACGAAGCATATTGAGATTCGTCATCATTTTATTCGGGATCATATTGCTCGTGGTGATATTGAGCTTGGCTATATTCCAACCAAAGATCAACTTGCCGACATATTCACGAAGCCACTTGATGAAGCAAGATTCACCTTCTTGAGGCATGAGCTAAATATCGTGGATTCTAGGAGCTTGACTTGACCATCTTGCATACACACCTATGTTTTGACTATGTATTTGGTTTAGGTGTAGGCATGGACATAGGGGGAGTGCGGTCCTAATCATTGGACTATCCCTCCCCCCATTATGCCGACATTAAGAAATCATTTGCTTATCTTATTCGTTTCTATGAATTGTGAGCTTCAATGATGAGTAGTGGCCGTGAACCCAAGATATATCTTCGCGGTGTCACACCACACACTCATATATGGTGGCCTAGGCCACAGCCCTCTTCTCCTTGAAGAGTTGGTTCTTCCGTGAGTTGTTGATGCATATTCGTTGTTTATCATCTTTTGAATCATCCAATGTTGCTTATTTGGAGTTTTATTTTTCCCATTGGATGTGTGAAGTTTTTTTCTTCATTTTTTCGCATCTCCCCGGATTACTCAAAGGTTGCTCATTGGATATTCTTGAAGACGGATTTCTCAGCAGTGGTATTCTTGAAGATGCAAGCATTTCGGGGTTCAAAATCGTCAACGACAGAAAGTTGGTCGGCATCCGGAGAAGCACTGCCCAGCGCCTGAACCGGCCCCCAGGCCGGCATGGGGCCGGCCGGCTCGGGTCGTCGCCCGGCCGTCAGCCCGACCAAGGCCGGCTCCAGGGCCGGCTGGCTCGGGTTGATGCGGGTAGGTCCCGATTTTCACGGATTTGTGCGGAGGGGACGAAGAACACGAAGAACAACGGATGAACACGAAGAACACACAAAAGGGGAATCACACAAAACAAGGGTAAATAGCAAGTAGCAACCCGGCAAGACTCGATTGGTAACAAATCCCCGTGGGCAGCCCCCAATCCTCCTCTCCCAAGCACACCTTACTTTTAGGATTGTTTGTCCAATTGGTCAATCCAACCAACCCAACCTAGCCACCTAAAGATGGAAGATTAGCAAGTAATCGCAACTACAAGCGGAGCCTTGGTATCCACGCAGGGATCTTCTCCTCAAGAGGAGGCCTTGGTTCATCTCCACATGTGGAGGCCTTGATTCATCTCCATAGGAGGAAAGAGACACTTTGAGAAGAAGGAGCAAGGCTCTACTTTAGTTCTCAAATCATAGTCTAACCCTAGATCTGGAGGGGAAAGGTCTATTTATAGTCTAAGTCACGAGGTGGGTGAAAAGGTGGGAGATACAAGGCCACGCGGGCCCGTCAAGCGCGCAGGCTGAAGTTGTCAGGCAAACTGGCCCGGAGGCCGGCCGAGGCTGGGGTGGAGGCCGGCCTGGGGGCCGGCTTGGGGGCCGGCTGGAGACTGGCGAAGGCCGGCGGGGAGGCCGGCTGCCTCGGGCTGGTGCCCGGCCCTGGGTCCGGCCTAGGCCGGCTGGGAGGCCGGTCGCGTCGGGAGGGTGGCCAGCCTGTGGCCCGGCCTAGGCCGGCCTGGGGGTCGGCTGGCTCTGGAGGTAGCCCGGCCTGGGGGCCAGCCTGGGCCGGCCTGGGGGCCGGCTGTCCTGTTTCCACTGCTTCTTCTCCTTCATCTTGTGACGTCTCTTGGCCATCTTCATCACTTCCTTGGAGATCTTCATAGGGGTCTTCACGTCCATCATAGCTGAGCACACACAATGTATCGGAATGAAGTAGCAAGCCATTCAAGGGAGTGTCAAGGTCACACATAGATAGGAGCGAGTTCACCTTGTCATGAAGTGCCTTGACTCTTGCTCTCGTCATTGGGCCACTTGTTGTAGGAGACGTAGGTCGGGCTACATCATCTCCCCCCCTTGGAAAAGAGTCGTCCTCGACTCTTGGTCATCCTCATCGCTTGATGTTCCAAGGTATGGCGATAGGTCGGCGACGTTGAAGGTGTCATGGACCAAGTGTTTGGAGTTGGAGATGTCGATCTTGTAGGCATTGTCGTTGATGCGCTTGATAACCTTGAAAGGTCCATCTCCACGAGGGTGAAGCTTGGACTTCCTTGCATCCGGAAAGCGATCTTTGCGAAGGTGTAGCCACACAGGTCTCCTTCTTCAAATATCATGGCGCGCTTGTGTTTGTTCATCTTCGTAGCATGGTCTTTGTTGTGCTTCTCGAGAGTAGTTCTTGTTTCCTCATGGAGCTTCTTCATGTAAGCGGCTCGCTTGTCGAAGTCCATGTTAACTTGTTCACGGAGTGGAAGTGGTAGCATGTCGAGCGCGGTGTAGGGGTTGAGCCATAGACGATCTCGAAGGGTGTTCTCTTTGTTGCGCGATGTAGTGCTCGATTGTAGGCGAACTCGGCGTGTGGGATGCACTCTTCCCAATTCTTCAAGTTAGGCTTGATCAACACACGAAGGAGTGTAGATAGGCTTCGGTTCACCACTTCGGTTTGGCCATCGGTTTGAGGGTGGTATGCGGTGGAGAATAGTTGCTTGATTCCCATCTTGGCCATCAAAGTCTTCCAAAAATAGCTCACGAACTTGACGTCACGATCCGACACAATGGTCTTGGCACTCCATGAAGACGGACGATTTCCCTGAAAAACAAAGTAGCAATGTGTGAAGCATCGTCGCTCTTGTTGCAAGGTATAAAGTGTGCCATTTTAGAGAAGCGATCAATGACGACAAAGATGGAATCCTTGTTTGTTTTAGTGCGTGGGAGTCCTAAGACAAAATCCATAGCTATATCGGACCATGGGTGATGTGGAATAGGCAAGGTGTATATAAGCCATGAGAGTTTAGAGTAGACTTAGCTTTGAGACATGTAGAACATCGTCGAACTAGGCGTTCCACATCACGCTTCATTCTTGGCCAATAGTAGTTGGTGGCGAGCATGGCGTAGGTCTTGTCGCGGCCAAAGTGACCCATGAGTGTTCCTCCATGAGATTCCTTCAAAAGGACCAAACGAAGCGAAGACTCGGGTATACATAGTTTGTTAGCCTTAAACAAGAAACCTTGTGCAAATAGAAATCACCAATTCCTTTGTGCTCCGAACATTGAGCGAAAATGTCTCCAAAGAAAGCATCGGTAGCATACAACTCTTTATCTCATCCAAACCCAAGACACTAATGTCAAGACGTGTAAGTAGGTTGGCCTTGCGGGATAGAGCATCCGCGACCACATTGTCTTTACCTTTCTTGTATTTGATTACAAAGTGAAAGACTCAATGAACTCAACCCACTTAGCATGTCTTTTGTTCAAATTTGTTTGACTTTTCAAATATTTCAAGGATTCATGGTCGGAATGAATGACAAATTCCTTAGGACGAAGGTAATGTTGCCACACATCCAAAACACGAACCAAAGCAAATAACTCTTTGTCATAAATGGGGTAATTCAAGCGAGCTCCATCTAGTTTCTCACTATGGTATGCGATGGGTCTACCATTTTGCATAAGCACTCCACCAATGCCCAATCCACTTGCATCGCATTCAATCTCAAATGTCTTAGAGAAATCCGGAAGGGCAAGGAGTGGTGCTTCGGTTAATAACCGTTTGAGCTCATTGAAAGCAAAATCATGTGCATTGCCCCAAATGAAAGGTACATTCTTCTTTGTAAGTTCATGGAGGGGGCAAGCAATTGTGGAAAAATCCTTGATGAAACGGCGGTAAAATCCGGCAAAACCAAGAAAACGTCTCAACTCCTCAAGTGACATCGGAAAAGGCCAAGTCCGAATTGCTTGTATCTTGCATCATCAACTTCAACTCCATCCGAAGAAACAACAAAACCCAAGAAAACAAGTTTGTTGGTGGCAAAAGTGCACTTAGAAAGATTTGCATAAAGCTTTTCATTGCGAAGAACCAACAAAACTTGAGCAACATGAGAAGTGTGCTCTTCCAAAGACTTGCTATAGATAAGGATGTCGTCAAAGTATACCACAACAAATTTGCCAATAAAGGACGCAAAACATGATTCATGAGACGCATAAAAGTAGAAGGTGCATTGGAAAGACCAAATGGCATGACGAGCCACTCATAAAGACCAAGCTTTGTTTTAAATGCGGTCTTCCATTCATCACCTTCACACATGCGTATTTGGTGATATCCACTTTTAAGATCAATTTTGGAGAATATAGCGGAACCACAAAGCTCATCAAGCATATCATCAAGTCGAGGGATAGGATGGCGATACCGAACGGTTATGGCGTTGATGGGGCGACAATCCATGCAAAGGCGAAGAGTGTTGTCGTGCTTGGGTACCAAGATGACGGGCACGGCACACGGACTCAAGCTCTCGCGGATGTGTCCCATGGCAAGAAGTTCTTGTATTTGCCGCTCGATCTCCTTTGTTCTTCGGGGTTGGTGCGGTAAGGAGCGCGGTTTGGTAGCGGTGCGCCGGGAACAAGGTCGATGCGGTGCTCGATTCCGCGTAGAGGAGGTAGTCCCGGTGGCACTTCTTGAGGGAAGACATCTTCAAAGTCCTTCAAAAGAGACAACAAAGAAGGAGGAAGGTTTGTGAAGTGTTAGTCATAGAAACTTCACCCTTGCATATGAGCACATAGTGTAGGGTGGATGGGTTCTCTCTCAACTCCCTCATCTCTCTCTTTGTGGCAAATAGTGTAAGTTTTGTGGGAACTCTCTTTGAAGTGTCACACTCATTTGGCTTGTGGCTCTCACTCACTTTATGGTGGGTCTCTCGCTCACCACTCATCTCACTAGACGAACGATCTTGTTGTGCCCTTGCAATGGTCTTGGCGTTGTCGGCGATGACTTGACTTGGTGTCATGGGACGAAGGACGAAGGTCTTGTCGTTGTTCTTGAAGCTATAGTAGTTTGTTCGTCCATCATGCATAGCACCCTTGTCAAATTGCCATGGACGCCCAAGGAGTAAGTGACAAACGTTCATAGGCACAACATCACAATCAACCGTATCTTCATAGGCTCCAATCTTGAAGGACACTTGCACCATGTGTTGAATCTTGACGGCTCCGGTATCACTCAACCATTGCACATGGTAGGATGTGGGTGCTTCTTGAACTTCAAGTTGAGCTTATCACAAAGTTCTTTGCTCGCTAGGTTGTGGCAACTTCCACCATCTATGATGACCTTGATGGACTTTCCATTGATTCCCGCTCTTGTTTGGAAAAATTGCATCTTTGGTCTTCTTCACTTGAACATTGGTGGTTAGAGCTCTTGCCACAACCAAGGAAGGGTTGTTGTCGCCATCACAATAGATCTCACTTTCTTCTTCTTGAGCACTTTGCATTGTGGCGACCTTGTTCAAAGCATTGTACTCATCTTCACTCATAGATTCATACTCTCCCATGTCATTGATGATCATGACCTTCTTGTTGGTGCACTCAAAAGATTTGTGCCCTTGTCCGCCACACTTGTAGCATTGCAAAGTCTTGTGCCGGACGAAGATCCTTGAGGCGCCTTGGAGGAGGGAGGTACTTTCTTGAAAGGTTGAGGCGCTTGAGGTGTCGAAGTAGAGACTCTTGGAGGACCTCGAGTGTTCGCTTGAGGAAGAGCTTGTGAAGGTGTAGGAGTTGACGAAGAAGGCTTGTTGGCGAAGAATGCCTTTGTCTTGAGGTATTTGAGCTCTTCAAGCACGTGGCGCTCGGCCTTGGAAGCTTGATGTACTAGCTCTACCAAAGAGGCATATGGTTGGAACTCCACGATCTTCTTGATTGGATAGTTGAGGCCATTCATGAAACGAGCCATGGATTGCTCTTCGTACTCGTTGACATTGGCTCTCATCATGGAGATTTCCATTCCTTGTAGTACTCGTCAACCGACTTCAAACCTTGCTTCAACTCTTGCAACTTCTTGTATAAGTCTCTAGTGTAATGGCTTGGCACGAAGCGCTTGTACATTGTTTCTTTCATTTCAACCCAAGTGTCAATTGGTTGTTGGTGGTTAGCGACGCGAGCATCTTGTAGTTGTTCCCACCACAAGAGGGCATCTTCAAACTCCATCGAGGCTAAGGCAACCTTCTTGTTGTCGGAGAAGCGTTGCACGGAAGATCTTGTCAACCTTGAGTACCCATGAGAAGTAAGCTTCCGGATCACTTGTGCCGTAGAACTTGGGTATGTCAAAGCGGACGTTGGTCAAGTCATCATTGTCACATGAGCACCACGTGGGAATGCACGTCCACGTCTCCTTCGATTGAGTCCATCACCATTGTGTTGGCTTGACTCGTTATCACTTGACTCGCGATGGTGTGTTGGACGATCATGTGGAAGCTCTTGACGAGGACGAGGATCATGTTGAGGAGGTAGCTCTTGTTGAGGAACGGGTTGTTCGTTATTGTTCGCATTGTCATGATTTTGATGACGTGGCCTTGGAGGATGACGGGGTGACGTCCTTGTTCACCAAAGTCATTCGCACCCGGAACGCCATTGTCATTAGCCAATGGGTCATGACGATCACGTTGTTGCGGTGGTGGTGATGGTATGCGTTCATGACGTTCAACATTTTGGTGAGGTTGTTCTTGATGCGCATTGGCATTGTTCGCGTGAAGATCATGTGGTTGTTCAACGTGAGGAGGAGGTCGTTCATGGGCGTCGCGCCTTGGATCATGTTGACGTTCTTGTCGAGGTTCATGACGTCCATGACGTGCTTGTGTCGACCTTGAGGTGCTTCTTGTACGGCTTGAGTGTGAAGAAGCTCGTTGTCGCACAAGGTTGTTGATAGCTTCGGTCAACCGCTCCATATTTGCTTCTTGAGCATGCATGCGGTCGTTGAAGGTGTTCTCTTGATTTTGAAGACGGCGCTCGTAGCGTCCTAGGTTATCACGAAGAAAGTGTCGCATGCCAACAAGCTCCGATTGTGTGACATAGCCATGATCACCGCGAACTCCACCATGGATTTCCTCATCCGAGCTTGAGCTTCCGTTTGTACTTCCCCTAAACATTTTCTCAAGATCAAGTGAGATATGTGGTAAAGAAAAACCAAGACAAACTATATCCCAAGTATAATGTGGCTTGAGAGGAGAGTATCCGGTTCTAACACCCAACACACACACTTATGAGGATAGGAAGGTATGAAGTGGCAACGAAACAAGCAAACCGGCGAAAGCGTATTGTCAAAGGTAGA
Source organism: Poa pratensis (assembly GCA_947311845.1). Lineage (NCBI taxonomy): Eukaryota > Viridiplantae > Streptophyta > Magnoliopsida > Poales > Poaceae > Poa > Poa pratensis. The sequence continues at coordinate 2,680,620 of CAMZMU010000121.1, read as the reverse complement.
GAAAATCCACAATGATCAAATTACCAAAGAAACTCCAACCACAAAGTATCAAGAAACACACACAAAAGCGAATGATGGGGTTGGGCGACCAAAGGGCGAGCACTCGAAGATAGACCTAACGAAGACTACGTGCTCAAATGTCACCCAACACAAGAAGGACGCTAGCTCAATTGCTTTTGTGGGCAACGGATTTGCACAAGAGTTACACACTCACTCACTTTGGCGGTTCAAGCTTTGTCGCAACCTACAAGAGATGATACTTGGCACCACTTGATTCTTTTCTTTTCTCTTTTTTTTTGATTTTTGCTTTTTGACGATGATTCCTTCTCTTTTGCTAGTGCCAAGCTCTCTAACGATACACACTCGCCAATACTTGAAGACAAACACTCAACACGTGCAATGCCTCGCAATATCACCGAGCTAGTCCAATAGGTTCAAGTTGCGCGAAAGGAAGAAGGGTTCACAACGGATTCCGATGACGGGGAAATGCCGAGTCCTTGGTGTCGTCTTTGCTTGGCGTTGATGACGCGTTGTGCGGAAGCTTGTCGATGTTGTAGACGTTGCACACACCGGAAAAGGACTCAAACAACAAAGGATAATTGCCAAAACGAACCGAGGAAAAAGCAGGAAAAGAAAAATTTCTGGGCAAACCGGCCCTGGGGCCGGCCTAGGCCGGTCTGGGGGCCGGACGCGTCGGTTGCCTGGCCGGCCTGTGGCCCGGCCTGGGCCGGCTATGGGGCCGGCCTGTCTGGATCTCGAAACTCCGCGGATTTTGGGCGGAAAAACGACGCGAAAATCCTCGATTTCGTGGGAAATTGGCAAAATTAAGGCTAGGGAACGCAAACAAGGGTGGAGGGGGTCCTAAAGCAACAGATCCATGGATCAAAACTACCAAAAACTCATCAAATCGAACGAATCGCCGAATCCCAAAATGGCTATTTTTGGTGGAAATTTTCGAATTTCTCAAAAACGAAGAAAAATTTGGTGGATTTTGGTGGAAACACAAAACAAATCCGTGTCAACCTAGAGCTCTGATACCATATGATGCGGGTTGGTCCCGATTTTCACGGATTTGTGCGGAGGGGACGAAGAACACGATGAACACGAAGAACACACAAAAGGGGAATCACACAAAACAAGGGTAAATAGCAAGTAGCAACCCGGCAAGACTCGATTGGTAACAAATCCCCGTGGGCAGCCCCCAATCCTCCTCTCCCAAGCACACCTTACTCTTAGGATTGTTTGTCCAATTGGTCAATCCAACCAACCAACCTAGCCACCTAAAGATGGAAGATTAGCAAGTAATCGCAACTACAAGCGGAGCCTTGGTATCCACGCAGGGATCTTCTCCTCAAGAGGAGGCCTTGGTTCATCTCCACATGTGGAGGCCTTGATTCATCTCCATAGAAGGAAAGAGACACTTTGAGAAGAAGGAGCAAGGCTCTACTTTAGTTCTCAAATCATAGTCTAACCCTAGATCTGGAGGGGAAAGGTCTATTTATAGTCTAAGTCACGAGGTGGGTGAAAAGGTGGGAGATACAAGGCCATGCGGGCCCGTCAAGCGCGCAGGCTGAAGTTGTCAGGCAAACCGGCCCGGAGGCCGGCCGAGGCTGGGTGGAGGCCGGCCTGGGGGCCGGCTTGGGGGCCGGCTGGAGACTGGCGAAGGCCGGCGGGGAGGCCGGCTGCCTCGGGCTGGTGCCCGGCCCTGGGTCCGGCCTAGGCCGGCTGGGAGGCCGGTCGCGTCGGGAGGGTGGCCAGCCTGTGGCCCGGCCTAGGCCGGCCTGGGGGCCGGCTGGCACTGGAGGTAGCCGGCCTGGGGGCCAGCCTGGGCCGGCCTGGGGGCCGGCTGTCCTGTTTCCACTGCTTCTTCTCCTTCATCTTGTGACGTCTCTTGGCCATCTTCATCACTTCCTTGGAGATCTTCATAGGGGTCTTCACGTCCATCATAGCTGAGCACACACAATGTATCGGAATGAAGTAGCAAGCCATTCAAGGGAGTGTCAAGGTCACACATAGATAGGAGCGAGTTCACCTTGTCATGAAGTGCCTTGACTCTTGCTCTCGTCATTGGGCCACTTGTTGTAGGAGACGTAGGTCGGGCTACATCACGGGTCCTCGCCCGGCCGCCGACCCGGCCGAGGCCGGTTCTAGGGCCGGTCCTCTCGGGCTTCCGCCCGGTCTCCCGCCCGGCCGAGGCCGACTCCAGGGCCGGCGTGCCGCTTCTTTATGTTGCGCGTGCCTCTCCATCCCGAACAGTTTTCTTCTTCCTCCACCCCGTGATGCCCTCCTCCATGGCCGGCTCCTCCCCCACCTCGAGCTCCTCCTCCTCCCCCACACTTTGAACCTCTCGCTACTCCTTTCTCTCCACGGATCTGAAGCAACTTCCCCCGATCTTCCACCCCATCCATATAGTTTCTCCATTGGTGGCTGTTTTGGGGAGATCTCCTCCGTTGTTGGTGTTTCTTGAAGATCCTTTCAAGGTTGAAGATGGACCAGTGGGATGATGAGTGGGAAGAGGAGGTTCCTCAATCTAGCAGGGCCGACAAGTCCAGCAAGACCTTTGATGGGCTGGAGGACATTGTTGATGATCTCAATGCGGGCTCTTCCTCCATGCCCAAGGCCAAGAAACTCAAGAAAGCTGATGGGGTCAAGGGTTCTACAAGCAACAAAGCTGCCAAGAAATCTGCTCCGCCTCCTGTCAATCCCGCGGAACCGGTACGTGCGTCTTGGGTCAAGGTGAAACCTAGTGAATTCAAGAGAGATCGTTTGTCTTTCAACCCTTATGCCTTTGGTCAGCCCACATGCCTAGATGATAGTAGATTCTATTGCAAGATGCACCAGCAAATCTTTCATCAACGCATTGTAGTCAAAAAGAATGCTCATGTTCCCGTGGATTATTTCAACCTTGCCCAAGCTAGAGATACATGGCCTGATGTGATGGATATGATGGATTTTCATCAAATCTCTAAGCTCATGACTGTTTGCACTCCATATTCTCCTGATTTGCTTCAGCAATTTTATGCTACTGTTGTGTTCTCCACTGAGCATGGTAAGAGGACTTTGACATGGATGAGTGCAGATACTGTGTGTTCAACGTCTTTGGCACTGTTTGGTCTTGAGGAATTGCCCGTTGCACCTTGCTATGTTCGTCTCCATCTCTCTAAGCTCATTCCAGCTGAGACGGGGATTCGCCATTGCTATCCTCCTCAGAGCGGCCTTCGTGGGAAGATTCCTCACATAGTTCATATGTATCCTTTCTGGAGAATTGTTCACAAATTTTTGAGAAACTGTCTTGCCATCAAGTTTGGAGAGAAGGGTTTGGTTCGTGACCGGATGGTCAATTGCCTTCATCACATCTATGATCTTTATCTCAGGAAGAAGCAAATTGATGTGCTTGATTATCTTTGGAACGAGATGCAAATTGTGGTTGTCAAAGGCAAGGTTCCCTGTTATGGTCCGCTTCTGCAGACTCTCTTCAACACCAAGTTGCCTGATGATGTGGTTAGTCAGTATGAGTTGTTTTATCCTGATCCTGTTGGTCTTCGTCCTATGCCCGAGGGTGATCCTGTTTGGCCGCCTCCTAGTGATGTTCCTGAGGGAGATTCTGATGAAGAAGATGATGAGGAAGAGAAGAAAGGTGGCTTAGTTCAAGCTCTCAAAAGGATGAACTGCTTCTTTGCGCATAAACGCAAATCCGAGTACAAGGCTTATCACAAGCAGAAGGTCTACAACCGCAATCAACGTGCCATCATGACCCAGCTTAATCTTTCCTATCCAGACAGCTCAGCTGAAGTCTCAGAGAACACCTACATGGCCCAGAACAAGTACACTTATTGGTTTGGTGATGATGCCTCCTCTCTTGCTCCATATTGGCAAGGCGACCCCGATCAGTCTAGCTCCGGTCCAGCTGCTCATGATGCTGAGGATGACGAGGACTATGATGAGGATGAAGATGAGTGATCATGGCCTTCACTTCACTTTCTCCCTTTTTGGTGTCTTGATGCCAAAGGGGGAGAGAGATCTCCGGGGATTTGCATTGCATTGCATCCATTTACGTTTTCATATTTCCCGTTTTCCATTTGCATCGAACTTGTTTAAGTTTTTAAGTGAACTCTATTTGTGGTGTACTTTGGAACTCATGTCATGGTTATTGTAAGGATATTATGGACCCCCCTTTATGTTATTGTAAGGACTTCCCCGGTTTATCTTCTATTATTTTGGAGTCCATTACAAGGTGATTTTATTCCAAGATTACATCTATTTGAAGCCTATGGTGAGAAAATTGCTCTACACACTCATGATGTCTATGGTGAGAATTGTCACATATCCCTTACTCACAGTCTCTATATTGTGCTTGCTTCAAGTTGTCATTTGAGCTTATAATACTTGTATAACTTGTTGGCTTATAAGTTTAAGGGGGAGCTTCCCTCAAAAACTTTGCCATGCTTAAATGAGATACCTTTTTGCAAATCCTTGTGTTGTCATCAAACATCAAAAAGGGGAGATTGAAAGGAAAAATCCGTTAATCCTGTTTTAATGTTTGATCACAACACTTGGAAGAATTTAACACACCGCTAAGTGTCTACAGGAAATATGACCATCTATATCAAAAGATACTAGTGGATCTCTCTCTATGCAAAAATGGAAGAAAAGTAGTTGTCGGTTTTTAGAGGTGAAGGGAGAAGGCGCGCAGCAGGGCGGCCGGCCCCCAGGCCGGCCCAGGCGGCTCCATGGCCGGTTCCGTCGGTGGCCCGGCCGGCCCCCAGGCCAGCCCAGGCTGGCACCAAGGCCGGTTGGCTCTGGCCCCCAGCAGGCCTCCAGGCCGGCCCAGGCCGGCACCCAGGCCGGTTTGGTCGGTGGCTCGGCCAGCCCCCAGCCAGCCCAGCTCGGCCCCAGGCCGGCCCTGCTTCCTGCGTCGACACTTACCCCTTCAACGGCCATATTTTGAAGGGGACTATAAATGCCTCTTCACCAACCTTTGGACAACTAGCTTGACCACATTGAAAACACCATTACTTGCAAGCTCAAGATTTGATAGATCTCCCAATCCCTTCACCCAAACTCGTTGATACTTGGAGGATTGAAGGAGCAGGCCCGGATCTACATCTTCACCAAGCCGTTCTTCATTTCCCCCTCATTCACTTGAGGGACCCCTAGGCTAGGATTTCCATTAGGAAAACCTAGCTTCTTGTTGTACTCACTTGTTGTCTTTGTGACAGATTTGTAGCTGTTCGGGAGCCCCCAATCCGCTTGTGGGTTGTGCCCCGGATCGTTGTTGTAAGGGCTCCGGATTCCGCCTTGAAGGATTCCGATAGTGGAAGGTGAACCAAACCTTTGTGGTGCGGTTCATCGGAGAAGAAGGTGCGTCCGCCTTTGTGGCGGTTGAGTTTTGACCTTCGTGGTAGCTCACACCTCTCCAACGAGACGTACTCCCCTAAAAAGGAGGAACTCGGGATTACATCCGTGTCTCCGCGTGCTTTCACTTCGGTTACTTCTATCCTTGTTTACCGTCTTTACTTAGTGTACCTTACTTAGTTGCTAGCTTGTTATATAGGTAAATTCACCATAGTTGCATATCTAGAGAATTTACCTTTTGTGTCAAGCCTAAATTTAAAAAGTACTAAAATTGAAGTAGCACCTATTCACCCCCCCTCTAGGTGTCATACGATCCTTTCAGCGCGGCCGAGGCAGAGTAGAGGGGGGGGGGGGGGGAGATGCAACGGAGGACGACGCGAACGGGCTCAGGCGGAGCGAGGAGACCGAGCGCGGATGCGCCGGCACGCCGGCCTTGGGCGCGAGTGGCGCGGATGCGGGCGCATGGAGGAGACTGCCACGGGCGCGAAAGCCAGGGCGCAGCCGGCCAAGGCCGATGCGGGGCCTGAGCCAGCACGGCGGCGACGGCCGGGCACGGTCGAGGCTTGGAGGAAACGGAGGACGCGCGGAGATGGCCGGCGCGGAGCACGCGGCGGCCGGTGTGCAGCACATGTGCGACGGGAAGGAGCGGGGACGGCCGGCATAGGAGATGCTGAGGAGCTCGCCGGCGAGGAAGAGGCAGCGCGGGCGCCGGCGAGCGCGCGGGCACGGCACCGATGGACGTACGGACGCATGCGTCGACAGGAAGCAGAGGAGGCCTGCAACGCACACGAGCGCATGTGGGTGCAGCCGAATGAAGACGACGCAGACGTGCAGCACGGGAGCCATGGCGGCGCCGAGCCTGAGTTTCTCCGGGAGAGAGCATGGTGAAGATGTTGAGACGGCGACGATGATGACGATGAAGAAGGGTCCCGCCGGGAACGGGACTCCGATCGTCGCTTTGCCCCACGGTGGGCGCCAAATGTCATGGTATTTCGCACGGCATATGCCAAAGATGGCTGATCTGAGTGGTTCCTGACAGCGCGAGCGACAGCGTTCCGGCGGGATTGGGCACAAGCACGGCTAACACTGAGACGTACCCAGTTTCAGGGCCCTCGTGAGGAGGTAAAACTCCTACATCCCACATCTGTGGTATATATGGTGGAGTATATGGTGTTACAATGGTGCTCCTTGAGCTGTTTGTGCTCTTAGCTAGAGAGAGCTTGAGCTTGTGAGCTAGTGTGGATGAGAGTGTGAGAGATGGAGTGAGAAGCTAGCTCTTGGCCTTCAGGAAGCTGCCTAGAAGAGGCTCCCTGGTGCACCTTATAAATTGGTGCTCAGGAGGCAAGGGGTGGCCCGCAATGACATGTGCACAGTGGCGCAGTGTACTTGGTCTATGGTCGTTTGTCTTCTAGTCCTTGTACACCTATAATAGGATCCAATGTGCCAGCTGAAGGGATCCGAAGCCGGAGAGCCGGAAGGCCCTGGAGTCGGGGAGCCGGAAGACTCCGGAGCCAGAAGCCCCTGGAGCCGGAAGCCCATGTTGGCTAGAGACCCAGAGCCGGAAGCGGGCAGCCGGACTTGCTTCTATGTTCTCTTGTCGAGCCGTAGACTTTGGTAACCCAGTGGTTTATTCCCCCGATAGTAATCTTCAGAGAGACTTGGTGCAACACGACATGTCTTGGTCGGTAGAGAAGCTTCCAGAGGCGACCGGCCGAGGGAGTCTTGGATATCGTGGGCTGAAAGTGGTGCATGCCTGTAGTGTTACAGCCTAAATCCACTCATCTCCGACACAAGCTAGGTTTGCTTGGAGTGCGCTGACACAAATACTTGGGTGTAACTTGGCTCCAGATAATTTTGGTCATTTTTACACTGCTCTTGCTAACCTCACGGGTCAACCTCGAGACTTATTTGGCTTATGTTTTTGGCTCAGTCTTGGATGTTGTGGCACATTCGTAATAAACCTGCTATTGAGGCTAAACTCATCAATCAGCCGGCTGACGTGATATACAAAACCCTGATTTTCTTGCAGCTATGCGTTAAACTCAAAGGCCCATGACAAGGGCGAGCTGGAGCACAGTGGGACTTATAAATAATTCAGCCCAACCTGGGGCCACAATCTTGCAAGCTCTCTACAGGTTTCAAGGTCATTTATGTTTCCCTGCATAGCGCCCCAATCTGGCGCTATGGTGCAGAGCATATCGCCCCAGCCCTAGGCGCTATGTTATGGGACTTGGAATTTTTTTGGCCGATCTTGAGAATGCAATCTTGCAAGCTCTGGAAGTGTCAGTTGTTTTCCTTTCTCTATTGCTTGTCATGTTACCATAACCAAAGCAAAAGCCAAAGGCAATAGTCAGTCATTGGCGTCATATGTGACTGCAACCAAGTGTGTGTCCTTAAACTTGCTAGTCAATGTGGCATCCATGGAGATAACCAGCCTACAATAATTAAATGTCCTTATGCATGGCCCAAAAGCCCAGAATGCGGAGGCAATTACTCAGACAATTGCGCCCAACAACCTAGCGAATTGGTTGTATGCTTCCTCCTAATCACCATACAACATCTTAAATACAGCTAGCTAAGCCTTCCATGCTTCCCGTCCTTCACCTTGTAATCGAAGAAGCCTTTCACCAAATATATCACAACTTGAATTGAAAAGTCTGTAAGCGATGAAATCAGAGGTCAATTGACGGTCATCGATATCCTTACCATTACACATCTGAGTTGATACATAACTTGTTATCTCCCGTTGGGACCCTTTCACTGGTCTTGCACACAGAATTCATGGGCATCCTTCCTCCTAACATTTAACCATGTAACACTTCTTGGAATTCGAGTGAACAACCTTGTACGTTTGATGATACTTAATCGCATACTCCTTGATCCATGTCTTAAATTCCTACAAGGTTTCAAACTTCACCCCGTCACAAATCATGTATTTTTTTTTTGGTTTGGTATCCCGCTTCGAATATGGCCTTGGTCCAAGCGATTTATTCATGCCACCATAACTATGGCTTTATCCGCGAGACTAAGATCAGGAACAATAATGTCCGATGATCCTCACTTTCTTCCATGCTGGACTTTGTTCTCTTCATTGGCGCATGCCCATCTCCTGCTTTCTCCATGGATGCTAAACAAGAATCCAAAGAGAAGACAGACCGACGATGTATCAAAGGGGCTTTTTTCTACGTTTCTCAGTTTCTGAAAAAGGGGTCCGGAATTTTCTTAATACCGAGAAAATACTGCTATGTTGCTTTCTCCATGGAAGGTAAACGAGAAAATGAGAGTGGTTTTTCTCAGTTTTTTAGAAAGAGGTCAGGACCTTTTATTTAATATCGAGAAAATACTACGTTTTATGATATACTACAGTACTGAAACTACAGTTTGATGCTCACATACACTCACCATACGACACGCACACTCTACCCCTATAAGTTTCTGTGAAAGATTGAGCCGGCAGGGCGGGTTTTTTGTTCTAGCCAAACACACAGAGTATTTAAAACCACAGTATTTTTTGTAAACTAGTAATCCTAGAAAACTTTAAAAATACTTTGTTGCCAAACACAGTCTAAATCAGTTACCTTATGTTTTTTTTTCTTAACACATTTATGTTTGCATTACCATTCTTAAACACATTTATGTTAGCACAGCAGTGGATATTATAGCCTTCCTTGATAAACAGAAGTTCAGATTGTAGCCATCTTATCGGGGGTTATTCACTCATTTCTATGTCATCACCCAAAATATCATCGTGCAGATGCCAATAACTCCAAACTAACAAATCTGCTGGACCACCAGCCACAGTGCCCCAGTTTCTCTAGATGAATCATTAGGGTGCAAGGTTTACTTATCAGTCTCCTATTGATTTTTCATACATGAACACTTCCAATATTACTCGGTTCTCACACCATATTTGGCCTTTGGGGTAGAAGAAGATTGTAGAACTTGTCCTTCAAGAAGAAGCTCCGACCTTTGCTATCGACGGACTTCTTCCACGCGCACCATCCACCATTAACAATCTTCTTGAGGTCATCGGCACCAGTGTAGTGTGGATCAAGGATGAGAAAAGCACAATCACCACTGGATTCGTTGTAATCAACTCCCAGAAGGGTATACGCCAACACTCCACCACCTGCATTAGTTACCAATATAGAAAACGATCAATACAACGATCAGTTTTATTTATGCAGAGAAGTGCAGCCACTTTGCCCTCGAAAAGAAAGTGTGGCCACTTCGAGATCATTTCCTCCAAGAATTACCCAACTCATTTTATCTATATGCTTCTGTCAAAGTTGATTAATCGTATGTCCATGTACTGTTTATCCAGAAGGTTACACATGGACAGCAGGCCCTTCCATTTAGATGTAGGTCCAGAAACGTAGCAGGCTAAGGCCAAAAAAAAAGAGAAAACATTGTAGCCATCAACATGGTCCAACCACCCCATGAGTGTTGCGAATAGGGCTTGTAATCATCATGAGGACAATGGTACATCATGAATTTGAGGGGGCATATATGCAGGAAAACCCTTAAATGAACACAACTACAAAGTAACCTTGTCTAGGCTTCGTGAAAAAGTCTGCCAACTAAAACTCAAGGCACATACGCATATGCTAAAGAGCAACAGCCCAATTCTGCACCTATGACCCCATGTTGAAAGCAACAGCTCAGTCCTGGAGCTCAAACGAGAAACTATTGTCTGCTTCTTAATCTACCAAGCATAAGAGAACCACCAAGAAAAACAAACTAGGCAAAGAGACTGCCAAATCGAATGATACCTACACAGACCTGAATATGCCTACAACTGGAGCATGGAAATAGAAGACGCGACAGATAGTGCCATGAAGATAGCATGACCAAAGGTGCCTATATAAGGGAGCAGACACAACCCAACTCAAGATAGACTATAGACATCAAATGCCAGGATGAGTCTGAAATGCTTTACACGTTAATTGACCCAAACTCCTCTGGTGAAAATAGGTTTCATGGTTTTGTGGCAACTTTAGATGGAAGGAAAACTGTGATTTTCATTTACAATGCTTATACTCCCTCCGTTCACAAAAGGATGTCTCAACCTAGCTCAAATTTGCATGTATCTAATCAGATACATGCAAATTTGAGCTAGGTTGAGACATCCTTTTATGAACGGAGGGAGTACCTTATTGCAGCTGTATATAATGGCATCATAAGGAAGTACGTACCGATCATCACAGGAGTTCCCTGGGTTTCAAAATGTATTGCAATTTCTCTGCATTTCTCAGGAAGCTCATCACCAGATCTCACATTAATTATCTTGGAACTAACCTGCATGATCCAATACTTTTAAGCCAAAAAATAATATAACTATGATATGAGTATAAGAAAGTAATTAAGATGTGAGCCTAGCTCACTTTTGGGTTCTTATTTTTTACAAAAATATACATAAGCATTGACACCTCACACCTGAGTATATTTAAACTATTGTCCTCTCAGATTAACACAAATAATTACCTCCTTCCAGATAAACACAAAGAATGATAATATAAAGCCCATTTACAATTTCAGTCCCGGTGTAGTATCGTGTGCAAGATATGTTGGGATCTAGTCCCGGTCCCCTGCGAAGGGATTTTTGTTCTGCTTTTACAATTTTATTTGAGTGGGGTAGAAAACAAATGAAAGCAAACAATGATTCTAACTCAAGGTCGTTTACATGGAAGGTAAGGGCTTTTATGCAGCGAGTATGATTAGGACCAAATCTGTAACACCCTGGAAGACCTAAAAATGTCCATATTTGAGCAAATTTTGACCCACCCAGAAATTCAATTTTCTCCTAAAATTATTTTCCGGGATCCGACTCATCCGAATTGACAGAGCAAAACAGACCAGCATCTAACAAAAGAAAAAATACTCAAAACTTGAGTTATATCTCAGCTGTTCTGTGTCTACTCCCTCCTTCCCAAAATAGGATGCCTATAGTTTTTGGTCAAAGAAGAAAAAAATGTTTGATCAACTATATAGAAAAATGTATCAACATCCACAACACCAATTCACATGATATGTAAATATATTTCATGATTGTTCAAACTATATTCAGTTGGGATTTTAAATGTCGACCCTTTTTTTATATAGTTGGTCAAACTAAAAAATGTTTGACTAAGGAAAAAAAAAGTACGCATCCTATTTTGAGAAGGAGGAAGAGGACTGCAAACAAGCTTCAGGATATGATATTGAAATCAGAACTTATACAAAACGGCAGTCCTGCATTCCTCAAGCAAGTGAATGTAACTTACGGTGAACAATGAGTATCGTGAGATCATGTGTCATACCACCGTGTTAATTATGTGTATGCTCAAAATGTCATTGCTAAGGTTTCGGAGTAACATGTGAGTAATTTGCGAAATAAATCTTGCCATTCTTAGAATAAAAAATTATCATAAAACATGTGCAGTTATTAATAAAACGGAAAAGTAATATATAGAAACTCACACCAAACAGTTTGTCAAGCACAAAGCTTAATTCAATTGCTCCAATCCATTCCTGAGATCCAACAAATGATGGATTCTTGTCACCAATTTCAACAAGAACTTGCTGGATCTCCCTGATTAGAAGTTGCAGGAAATATATTTATCAGTCTGACATCATATCTGCTGCTACCATTATAGAAAGAAGTTATAGTCAAACAGTATAAGATAAAATAGACCTGACAAGATCAACGGGCAGCAAACCTGTGTGAAAGAACATTTATAGATGAATATTGTTGCAGCCTGTACCAAGACATGATTGTTTGTAGAGAACGGTAAGCACATCCCCAACCCTATAATCGGAGGATAACATAAGCTCAGAGACAAATCATCGAGAAAGCATTTGGGGGCTATGTTGTATTTGAATTTTAGTTATGGATATGAAATGATGTTGAATTGTATGCGGTGGAATTTTGAAAGTTTGAACTATTATGACGTAGGATTGGAGCCAAAATGGAGTTCATAACTTCATATGCACAAAGAAAAGAGAAATTAAAGAAAAATGAAATATAGGGGCTGCACTATAGGGAATCTGCTACAGTTGCTCTTATGAAGGTGGTCCAAATCTGTTATTTAAGGACCGGACAAAATAACTCTAACAAGCCTAAATCTTATTTAACATGGTTAAACAAGTATGAAGGTATAGAGAGAAATCCTGAAGTAAAAACTAACATTACATTGTCATCGATACCATCATGGAAGTAATGGTAGTACTCATATGAACCATCAATCAATGACATGATCCCTCCAGATACTGCAATAAACAGGATATTTGAAGTCATTATCTCTTTAAAAGTCAGCAGTTCAGCACATTTGTTAATTTGCTCCAAGTAAAAACTTTCAGAAGTACTAACCACCACTAGATGGAATTTCTTTGTGGACATCACGAAGAATTGAGGAACCTGGACTCAATGACAGATCACAGCGGATGTAAGGATAATAGGAACGACGACGGCCAAAAAGATTACAGGATATAACATAATAACATAGGCATATAACTGATACCATTTTTTGACAGGTTTTTATCTCTCCCTATCATGCCACCAAACGTCAGTGCATTAGAAGTGCGTAATAAAGGACGGTCTAAGGGCAGACCAAGCCTAAAGTGCAGATTTCTTCTCAGTTCACCTGTAAATCCATAAGTAACTGGTTAAGTTTAAGATACACAAAATAATAATGCACCCACGTATAATGCCATGCTTAGTTGAAGTAAGAACTAAGAATATATAAAGGCATCCCAGTAAACTCCGTACTTTGTTTTTCCTCAATCTCCCCATATCTTGTGTCGTATATAGCTGTAAGAGGAATAAGCAATCCAGGGGGAACAAAATGGTACGGACAAAGCTTCAAAGAATTTAACAGATGTTAGATAAGAAATCCTTTCACATTTTGCATGCAATTAAATTTGCATTAAAAAACCAACAAAATCATGGTGGATGATGCAAAGAAGGACATTAGAACAAAATATCTGAACAAGAAAACTACATTATCCACAGAGCTCTATGTTAATTAATTATTTTTTACTACTTTGATTTCACTTAAGGTAGTGAATTACAATTCTCATGCTCCACAAAACCTTCATATATTGGCAAACATGACAACATGAATGAATATGTCCTTGCTCGCACACATACATTGTACATTTATTCAAGATAAATCGAAATCAGAAGAAGGACATGATAACTTCAAGCTGGCTGGTGTTTGTAACGAGCAACTGATGCAGGAAGCAAAGACCAAAGTCAAATCTCGTTACTGCATTAATTGCGTAAGGGGTTCGACAACTGGGTACAGAGTCAGCCTCATCTAGCTACCATATCCCTGTCATGGTAAGAGGCATTGAGGCATCAACTAAACTGTTGACTATTTCACTGCTTCATTCGTAACTACGTACTTGGTGCCCTTTGACAGGGAGGACTGACTATATCCCTAGGAATAGAACATCTAAGTCCCAACAAACCCTACCTCTAACATCCTAACTGGAGTGGTCTCATTGGTAGAATCTGAATTACAAATTTTACAAAGTGTTCGAGTAATAATCTATTAGGCATAGACTAGAGCCGGTGGTCTTCTACATCTCTAGGATAATATCTAAGCAGCAAGTTGAAGTGGAGTTATGGCATTGCCCTTTCATGTGTATGTACTAATTGATTCAGTGATGGCATCATGGCAGTTACAAGACTAATGAATCAAATACCTGAGGTTGTTGAGTTAAGAGCTCTGAGATGATAGTCTTCTTCATAATGCCTAACTGATCAGATAATCCCGGAATAACTAGCTCAGATACAGCAGCCGCTACAGGAAGATCTATAGAAGTGTAGCATAGTATATCCAGCTTCAAGTTGATTACTCTCAGGTTAGCAGATGCTGGTGTGATATAAAATATGAAAAATAATTCAGCAACAAAAGAACAAGCAATCCAAAAGTGAATGGAAAAAATATATATGGTTGCTACAAACAACTAGGACAGAAGGAACACAAGTTCTATTTCTCGAGAAGCATAATATTTTTGTAAGAAAATACCTACCTGGAAAATACTTTAACACAGGGGCAGGAGAGCCAGCTTTTGAGCTTTTGAATGATTGATTGGATAGGATAGTTATCTGTATTGCATCTGCATTCTAGTAAATGAAACTTTCAGAGACGTGTGATTAAAGATTACATATGTACAAATCTACATCATCACACTATGTGGAATTCAGGAATTAAATGTATCTCCGTCTGACAGATGCCTCGCAACTGTCCAGATAGTACTTCAAACTCCATCTACTTTATAATTCCAAACAAGTCATTCATAAAACTGGAAATAGATTTTCATGAAATATATGGTTCATATATTAAAGCTAGGTATACCTAAAATTTCATCCATGAATAGACAAAAGCAAGAGGTAAATGACCAAATATGAACGTCCACACTTGTCATTAGTCATTAGAACTACAATGCAGGTATACCAAGTTTAGTTCAGTCCAGCTTACCTCTCTCATCAAGGAGAGGTCAGACCTCTTTGTGGAGAAGAATTCTGAACAATATACTATTTTTGTATTGTGCTCGTTTGTGTTTGGGTTGATAGGGAGAAAGGAAACATGATTTAAATCATTATCATGTAAAATAACAGAATGATGTGATTCTTCAGATGTTGAAGTTGGGCCTTCAACTAGGTACGAAGCATGAGGACCTCTAAGGTTAGCAGCTGTGAATTCAATGAGTGAAGAAAACCTAGCTTCAGTGTCTGCAAAAAGATAACACATAGTACAGAATTACAAGTTGAGATAAATAACTGTTAGAAAAATATTTATTATTATGCAGCTATGCAAGTATCAGGTCAGAGCATTATCCGAACAAATGCAGCCTGAAAAGCAATATAGAATGTTTCTGAGAAACCAAATTACCAAAAACATTATACTCCATATTAATCTATATAATGGTTGAGAGCAGGAATTACATCTCTCACATATCAACCCACAGTTGATAGTACTTTGGTCAATTTATAGGTAGTTCCGAAGATAAAAATAAATGTTACCATTCTGCATAGGTAACTGGATCTGTATGGTTTGGGTTAAAACCACTGAGCTTTCACTACTCATCGCCATATTTCTCCTTCTGATCTATCTCTTTACTGATTTTGTCGCAAAAAAAAATTCCATGCACAGCTTGTAGAGCAAGCGAAGAGATTAGGTAGGCCGCCATGGACCGATGCACACAGAAGTGGCGATTTTTCAGATTTCTTAAGTTGTTGGACTAAACTGTCCCACCAGTCAAGTTTACGGAGCCCAGTGCAATTCACTCTTATATTTTGGTCAGTGTTAATCTGTGACTTAGGGAAGATCACTGGACCAAGCTTGATCAAACAAATGTCTATCTACCTATTGATGTACATTTTACAATCTCCACGCTACATACCTGAGTGCCAGCAAAATTCTAATGTGGCAACTAAATGCAGCATTCAAGATGTAAAACCGAAGCACTAATGGGCACGAAAGCGTCAGGAATTTTACAGCACAGAGGCATTGCATACTTCAGATATATGATAAAAATTCAGCCAAATACTTGGATGGTCAAAATTCAGAAGGGACTACAGTTTAATAAGCACTTAAAACTGAAGAAGAGAGGCGAACATTTACCAGTTTTCTCATCCAAAGGAAGATAGAGTGGCAGCTGCAGCGGGAGCTGGCAGCGCAGAAGGCAGCCCTTCTCCAGCAGCAGCCTCTCCGGCTCATTCTCCCACACAACCTCCTGTCCTTCCACCGCTTGTGATCCGATAGTCTCTGAAATAAGAAATCGAATGTCCCCAGTAGCTGCATCCACGCAGCCTCCAACCATACCATGGCTCGCCCTCTCCCCGAACAACCGCTCCCTCAGCGCGCCAGCCAGCTCCAGCGCTCTACCGGCATCCGCCTCAAAATTCGCGCTCCCAACGAGGAGGCCCCCCACGATGTCGAAACCCCTCACGAGCAATCCACGGATTTCGTCTGCACGCGAGATCGTGAGATCAGAGAGACCATAAGTGAGCGGTGCTGGCTACAGATGAACGAGGACTACGATAAGCGGTAGTTGGGATTGGGTGTGAGAGACTCGCCTGCTTCGTGGGGAAGATTTGGGGAGAAGGGCCGTCGTCGGGTAGGCAGCGGAGGCAGCGGAGGGCGGCGGCGACGGTGATAGGCTGGAGGAAGCGAGGGGAGCCGACGAGCCAGAGAAGGGATGGGAAAGGGGCGCAGAGGATGGACGTCTTAGGGCAGAGGAGGCGGAGGGCCGGGCAACGGGGCGAGTCATCGGCGGCAGTTTGGCCGGCGGCGAGTTTTCTTTTGACATGGTATCGGCGGCGAGTTGGGATGAAGGTATGCTGGCTAGGGGGATATTAGGGGTTCTAAGAGCTTTTATTGCTCTAGCATCTCCAATAGGTGATGTAAAGCCAAAAAAAACAGCGTGATGTAAAATAAAATCACAAAAAAAAATGATTTTTACATTCCAACTTCAACATGTGATGTATTTTAGGGCACGAGATTCCCAGATGTGATGCATTTTAATCACTCAAATCAATTAAACTTATTCTTCTTCGTTGATCTTGATATCGACGGCTCCTCTTTCACGGCCGGTGGAGCGGCGGCGGCGGAGGTGGAGGTGGAGGCACGTCCACCTCCTCTTCCACGACGACAGGCGGGAGGCGGCGGCGACAACGACGGGAGGGGCTGGAGGGTCGCCGACGACGGGGATGAGGCCAAGGACGGGCGCGGCGGTGAAGAGGCGGCGGGCGGACGGCGAATTAGCGAACGACGGACGGGAAGGCGGGTCGGGGCTGGATCGCGGCGGCGGTGGGGTGAGCGCGAAGGGGAGTTGGGGTCGCGGCGGGTCCGAGGAAGAGGCGACGACGGCGCCGACGCTGCTGCATGTGTTTTACATCACCACTCTTGTTGATGTATGTTTGCATCACCAGAGGCATTTTTTACATCGTGCCTGAAAAACTTTGCCCAAATTTACATCACGGGCTGCAGTTGGAGACCACTGTTTGGTCCCTGGTGATGTTAAAAACTGTATTTATTGGTTTGCATCACCTATTGGAGATGCTTTTACGAGGGATACAAACGGAAACTACTTTTGTCGGAGCACGGGATACAAAGGCCATAAAATGGGATGTCTTTTCTCACTTCTAATGTCTAACTTGAAAAAATGTTGCAGTCAGGCCCAAAAAACACATAATCCCCCTTGTCATGCCGGCTTCCGCGAGGGGCAGGGCGAAAACCCTAGCGTCCCGAGCTTGGCCCCTTCTCCTTCCTCCCTCCCCTTCGCTGCTGCCTAAGGGCGTCGTCGGGCAAAGGTGTGGCGGCCCTCATGCTGCAACGTGGCTCTACGGTCCCGATTTGGGCCCCGTCAGGGCTGCCTGGCCCTGGTGTGCCCATGTTGCCGCTCCGGTCGGCAACCGTCTCAGAAGGTGGAGGATGGTCTCCTATGTGGGGTTGTAGTGAGGCCGGTTGCTGGGCCTAGGTCGGCTGCCGAAGTGCGGGGTGCGACCGGCGGGTGATACAGAGGTGTCGTCTGCCAATTGCATCTATGCTGCTCTCCTGCTAGAGGGTTTGGCGTTCGCCTACCCCTTTATTTCGCCGGTCTCGCGGGTGTCTCTCAGGTCTCAGGTTTGTGTTCGCGGATGTCGAGGCGCGACTCTGATGGTGGGAGACATGGTGCTCGTGGGTGGAGCTCATGTCTCAGCCGCCCGTTGCCATGGCCGTGCGGGCGGCATGGTGGCTGGTGTTCGGCGTTAAGTGTGTTTGGTTCAACTTGGCCGTACCATGATTCGGAGGTGGAGTATGTTTGCCTACGTGAACACCTTGTCTGGTTTAGGCCAGATCTGCGTGTGCCGTCTCCTTCATGAAGGCGTCGTCGTTGTTATCTCCATCCTTCGTGTTACTCCGGGTGAAAACCTTGATCCTTTGGATTAAGCGGTGGCGGCATTCTGTCCTGAAGGCGCTGTCTTGGAGTTTATCGCTCGCCGACATTTAACACATTTATATCTTGCCTTGGGTGTGTGGTGTTTCGTGGAGTTGTATGATGGGTTGTGTGGTCGTTATTGCGGGATGATAGCCGGCAAAAAATGTAGCAATGAGTTTGCAGTAGTACGATTTTTTCTAAGTAAACAGTCCAGTTTTATCCTACTGACTAGATCGGCCCGACGCCTAGTCGCCATCAGAAGACAGAACACCACCACTTCACCTCTTTACTCAACTACACACTAGTACACCACTACCAACATCACTGGCTACTCTAGTACTAGTGCCACAATCGCTCCGGTGCGGAATGCCACTGCGGTTTCAATGGCCTCGCAAACCCTAGCCGTCGGCAGAACATCCTCCTGAGCAACTGATCCGCCACATCGCGGCGGCTGGGGCTGGCTTCCCCATGAATCCGCTCTGCTGCATCGCGCCCGTGTCCCTGGACCACGCCGCCGACTACCACCAGCAACCCCGCATCCTCGCCGCCGAGCCACCATCTCCACCGCCAGCGGCTGCTCCACCGCAGCCCGCTGCCATTGTGGGGGTGCTGCACAAGTGGGTGAACTACGGGAAAGGGTGGCGGCCGAGGTGGTTCGTGCTTGAGGACGGGGTCCTGTCCTACTACAAGCTCCGCGGTGGCGGAGGGGGAAGTGCTGAATGGCCGCCGTCATCGGCGGCGGCAAGGGTGATTGGGGAGTGTGGCGCGCTGCGGCGGGCGCGGGAGGAAGATCCTGCGGCGGTGTGGAAACCCTTCGGGGAGATACACCTCAAGGTACGCTACTGTTCTGTAATATCAGTTCTGTTAGGCACGCTCTAGATTGGGCTTCTTCATACGTGGTTGCGGCTTAGGGAAATGAGGTTTTTGAAGCGCCATTGCTCGGGTAATGATTGGTCCAAGGAGTATTGTCCTAGTGGGCTAGATATGTTGACGGCCTTAAAATTGGGGAAGAGTATTTAAGTTTTCGTTTAGCATTTTGCGATTGATGAGATGTGAGCCTGGTCAAAGTGGTGATACTCATAGATATTCCTTTTTCTTGCAAAGAATTTAGTTTAATGCTGAAACGTACCATTATGATGGGGTTATCCGAATGACTTTTGGAAGCATGCTATAGAGAACAAGGCCATCATTGCTTAAATGTAAAGGAATTTCCTGCTCTGGTGTTCAGGTTTCGTCAATCCGCGCAAGCAAGTCAGATGATAAGAGGTTGTATATATTCAGTGGAACCAAGACGTTACACTTGAGGTGTGAAACTGAGGAGGACAGGAATTCATGGGTAGAGGCTTTGTTGGCGGCGAAGGATCGTTTCCCGCGGTCGCTGACAAGCAATGATTTTGGCCCAGTAGCAGATATTACGTTGTCTACCGAGAAGCTGCGGGAACGTCTGCTTCACGAGGGACTGAGTGGAACAGTGGTCCATGAATGCGAGTCTATTATGAGGACAGAGTTGCTGGAACTGCACAACCAGATGAAGGCTCAACATCAGCAGAATTCTGTTTTGGTAGACCGGCTCCGTCAGCTTGAGGTAGCTTTCTCTTTCTTGTTTTACTTACATGTCGATGCTCTGTATTGTTTAGTATTTCCTGTATTTTCATAATGCCCTTTTCAGAATCCTTGCGATAGTAAAAGGTCTTTTATTATTTTAGCACGCAGCAGTCTAGCATTTGCTGTTTCACATCACATATTAGTGAAGGACTGAAATACTAGCAGTTCTCTCATAATTATTTCATCATTTGTCATCATTGCTTCTTGTGTACCACCATCATTACTAGTTTTATCCCGTTGTATAACTGCGACCTTGCAGACGATCTTTTTTAGTTTTCCTGAGACTGAAGGACTAAGATGGTTCAGTTCTTTGGTAGACAGAGAAAGTTGAACTGGAGAGAACAGTTGTGCATGAAACTAAAGAGAGGGAACACATGGTTATGCCAACGGCAGATATAGCGGTCAGTAGTTTCACCTTCATCCTGTCATACCTTGCTTGAGGTCTCAATTTTTCTCTGTCTTTCTAACCTGGTACTATATATTTTGATAAAATTATGCTTAATTTCATTTCTAGTGATGATATGCCCATTATACCTAAAGCACTTAACCAATGCACACTTTTCATGTTTCTTTGATATCAACTGATAGCAAAGCGGAAATCTTGCATCCCAAACATCTCTAGCTAAATGTCAGTCAATATTTCAAAACATAAGATGGTAGTATAATTCTCATTTTAATTGGTATATGTAACGTAACTGGTATAATTCTCTAGCTAAATGTCAGACAATGTTTAGCTCAGGCGAATAGGCAAGCATCATTCTACGTTTATTATTTTAAATTAGATTAGTTCTTCTACTGAACAACACACCTCGTCCCCTTTTCCTTTTCCACTTTAAGTTCTTCCGTAGTTACATAAAATGGTATTATCCTCATTTGAATTGGTGGATTCTGCATAACTAGCAAATGCCTAGCTCAAGAGCATGGTCAAGCATTTTTTTATGTTTACTGAACAATAGATGGGCCTCTAGCGACACACGTCTTCCCCTTCTTTCTTTTCCACTTATCTGTCACTCCTTCATTCACAAACACATTCTAGCTTTCACAGATTTCAGATTCTCTATATGCATTACAACCAGCAGCCTGGACTTACTTTTGACTGAAACCCAAGTACACGATTTGAAGCACGCTTCTGTAGATTAGATGTGCTGTTCAACCAATGCTCGGGAGTAATTAGGTGGCATTAGATTTTATGATGATTATTTTCCTTTTGGCTACATATATGGCAGGGACTAATCCATATTGTTCGGTTTATTCCACCTCTATAGTGTATAGTTTCCTAGGAAGACTGCATATGTGCATACTTTCAGGCAAAATAAAGGTAATGCATGATTTGGACCACCGACCTGTCCTGCATATTATAGCTGATGCATCTTATGCATTCATACCGCTTTAGAGATATAACCTTCTTACACTTTTACCAGCTTGTTGAATATTGTGTTCACATTAGCACGGAAACTATATTTTCTGTTAGCACGCAGCACATGCTAGATCTTCTTTCTTAATTTATGTAGTGTTGTTTACTATGCTTCCAGCTAATCTTTTACTGCACTGTTGAATGCGCAGATTTTTATTCAGTGTTATCAGGGGGGAGTGCAAGCGAATCTGATCCCGACACTGCAAGTCAAGTTGAAGTGACATATTTTGATACAAGAGATTTTTTGTCTGTAGAATCTCTACGAAGTGCTTCTTCTCGAAGGAGGGAACTTGTGACAAATGGCTTCAATGGATTAGAATATATTGGAGACTCCACTGTGAATACTGTCAAATGTACCAAATATCCCGTTGTTAAACGTCGAGATAAGTTACCTGAACCAAAGGAGAAAGAGAAGCCCATAGGATTATGGTCAATAATTAAAGAAAACATAGGGAAAGATCTCTCAGGTGTTTGTCTCCCTGTTTATTTCAATGAGCCTCTGTCTTCTTTGCAAAAATGTTTTGAGGATCTGGAGTACTCTTACTTGGTTGACAATGCACTAAAGTGGGGAAAAAAGGTATAGTTGATAAGCCACTCCAACTCTCTGTATAGCTCAATGATGCGTAATCCCGCACTCTGTTTATGTCATCGATAGCTTTAGAGTTATATCTGTGTCATCAGTAGTTTTGCTTGTTCTTGGTATATCTGAGTATCAGAAACCTTAGCCTTAATTATACCTGGAACTCTTATAGCTAGATGTACTACTTGAAAGCAGTGTTCATGTGAGCATGGGGCAAAGTTTCGCTCCTTATTAGTTTTCTTTGTAGCATGAAAAATAAATATTTTCTATCGGATTTGGATCAATATTTTTTTCAGAAACAAGATCTCATTTAATTTACTTTGAAATCCCGTGAATGACAAGTCAGTTTGCAAACAAAGATATTCGGTATCGGATGCTGAGTACTTTATTATGAGTTGATATCGTAAATATCTCATATAGATAAATTATCCCGTAGCACTCCTTGTTTGCAATGAAAATAGTTTGAATATGATGTTGGCCAAAGTGTTAAAATGCAGAATTTAGTGCTGCCTCTGATCCAAAATATAGGACCTTTTAGCAATTTTAGCTGTCAAACATTTCTAAGATTGACCATCGATAGAAAAAAAGTTACTAGTAGCATATAAAATATCAAGCTGATATTACTAGATTTATAGTGAAATATACTTATATAATATATACTTATTTTTATGAGGTGACATGTTTGCATGTAACTTGATGGTCAGAAAACCATCTTGAAGAATGTTGATGTCCTAAAAGACCTTTGGATTGGAGGTAGTAAAACTATCATGGAAACCCTTGATGCATTCACCCTATAATTCGTTCACGATGTTTAGAATAGGCTGATTAGTATGTTATTTCACATAAACAAATGATATATTCTAAAAGCATTTGTTATTCCGTACAGTTCTTACTGTTATTTCCTTGTGAATCATTCAGATATTAGTATTACAGAGAAGGTAGAGAATCCTGTACCTTCTGCCTCAACAAGAGTTAGAAAAACCTAAATCAGGAATATTTCCTAGATTAGATTGTGATGCAGGTTCATGTCTTCAATTTATCAGATATGTAATATGAATAATTCAGATGAATACACCACTAACTAAGAACTGTACGGAGCTGTAAAGCTAGATCATGCATTCATGCCTTTACAAATAGTTATTATATCCATCAGCTTTGAGTTTACAATGAAGGGTTATGGACCAAACGTGTGCAGTTTCTTGTAGTTCATTCTAATTTTGGAGTATTTGCTTAAGTTGGGGCTTTCCTTTTTCTATCTCTTGCCTCACATTCCATTATCGCACAATTATTTTCCTTGAAAACGTATGTGATGTTTCACCTGTCCTCTATTGACCAAATATTTAATTTTGGTTTTCTTGATACTATGTATTTTAGCTGTATACCATATGCGCTTATGATTTTCTGGTTGCTTAATATGGCAGATTGTATTATATCTTCTTTACAATGTACTCTTAACAGTTTAACCTTTCGCCTTAAGGGTACTTTGCACTGGAGACTTGTCCTTTGTGTTCTGTAACGATCCATTCTTGGTTAATACAATACAGGGTGACAGCTTGATGAGGATACTTCATGTTGCGGCTTTTGCAGTATCAAGTTATGCTTCAACTGAAGGTCGGCAATGCAAACCCTTCAATCCTCTACTCGGTGAAACATACGAAGCTGATTATCCAGATAAAGGACTTCGCTTTTTCTCTGAGAAGGTCATGTAGTTATTTGAAGACATTATGAGTTATTTCCGAATAGATCAATTACTAGTTCCATCACATTGCTTTTCCTAATAGCATCCAACTTTTGAGAAATAGGATCTTTTGGTGTCATGTGAAGTGTTCACTCCACATATAAAAACATGTTCTTAATTTAAATCTGGTTATTTCAGGTCAGTCACCACCCAATGGTTGTTGCATGTCACTGTGATGGTAGAGGTTGGAAATTTTGGGGCGATTCGAATCTGAAAGGCAAGTTCTGGGGCCGGTCCATTCAGCTTGATCCAATAGGTGTTCTAACCCTCCAATTTGATGATGGGGAAACATTCCAGTGGAGTAAAGTCACTACTTCCATATATAATATCATTATAGGAAAATTTTACTGTGACCACTATGGCACAATGCGCATCAAGGGAAGTGGCCACTACTCTTGCAAGCTTAAATTCAAAGAACTGTCAATAATTGATCGAAACCCACACCAGGTAAATCTTTGTTTTCAATTTATATCAAGCATACAATAGTTAGTTGTCTGATCTTGCTCTTAAACGTCTGTTTGGCCATGTACTTTCAATAGGGGTTTACCACTTATGTGCACCTTCTGACTTCTGTTTGGAAAACATGATATTTTTATAAGATGGCAGAGCTGCACTTTGTTTCTACTCCTTTCAGTAAGATGATTCGAGTGAGGGTGTTGGCTTTGTGCAGGCTTTGTACACTCTCATTAGTTAGTACCTAATACGGCATTACACCATGCTAGGTTTATAAACTTGTATATTGTTTATATATATGACAAGCACAGCTGTACAATTCTATTCAGACTCGAGAGATGTTTGCATAGAAAAGTTTGACCAGTATGAGCACGGAAGTGACATGTTTTTGTGGGCTGGAGGGAGTTATCATCCACCATCTGCTGCATCAAGACTTGTTAGCAAATGCACTATCTATTCTTCTTCGATCACTAAATGTTCATCTATTCAACTTTACTTATAAATGTCTGTTATTATATGAAGAAATGGGACATTACAGTGATGCAGTACCCTATAATGATCTTGATATATCTGCATGGAGATGTAAACAGTTAAGTATGTCAACATTGCAAATTTCTTTAAATCAAACAGGGGATGCCCAGGATTTTATAACTATGTTTGCACAACAGCCAGCCTCAGAGGCGATGATCTTTATATTGGCAGTTGGCCAGTTGCTTGCATCACAACCAAAGAAAAATTTCGTGATAATCTTAATTCTTAGTAACAAAGCCGACCCATGGCCCGTGTGAATTTCACCTCGCTGACACAAACTGGAAATTGAGTGCGCTATTGAAATATAAATTTAGAACAGCTAGATAATGCCTCTTCTAAAACACCGTTATAAACACTATGATTTCATTTCCTTCTTTTCTTGTAAGGGTCCCTTGATTGTGCAAACAAAGCTCTGCATATGTACTATGTATTTGCTGTTGCTTACCCTGGGTGACATTCAGTGTTAGGCTGCCTGTCATCACTAGTTTATTTGCAGTTTGTAGGTATATTTGGACACACACAGGGTCAACATCTGAAATAATTTGAATTAACCGTGCAGGTGCATGGATTTGTACAAGATAATAGGACTGGAGAGAAAGTAGCTATGCTAATTGGGAAATGGGATGAAGCCATGTATTATGTGCTTGGGGATCCAAGCACTAAACCCAAGTGGTACGACCCGATGTCAGAAGCAGTTCTTTTGTGGGAGAGAGACAAGTCTTTGAATCAAACACGATACAACCTCTCTCCGTTCGCGATTTCTTTAAATGAATTGGCACCTCACATATTGAAGATGTTGCCTCCTACTGATTCTCGTCTGAGGCCTGATCAGAGGCATCTGGAAAATGGTGAATATGAGAAGGCAAATTCAGAGAAACTCAGGCTTGAACAACTTCAACGACAAGTATAGTACTGTTTGTTTGATTTGATCTTTTTTTTCAATGTGTTCTTTAATTTCTGTTTGTCATATCATCATCATTGCCCCTGCTGCTGCTTCACCTCTAACTGCTCATATTTGCAGGCTCGAAGCTTACAAGAGAAAGGCTGGCAACCAAGGTGGTTCAGGAAGGATAAGGACGACAGCTACTGCTACGTTGGGGGTTACTGGGAAGCCAGGGAGAAGGGAAACTGGAATGGGATCCTGGACATATTCGGCCAGAGCAGTGCATCGCCCGGGTGGTCCTAACCCTGCCCCGCTTTCTTATGCACTAGTGCTATCCACATTTCTTTACATGAAATAGTTACTGGCTATCATACATAGTGAAAATATGCCGATTTACTGGTGGTTTCAGGCAGCCAAAAATATACGGGTGAACGCATGACGAGATTGTGTCAGGTAGGTAGGCATGCATGGAAAATTCAGTTATGGGGTCGGATGACATGCTGATTTTTGGAACTGGTCTTGCTCTTGAGTCTATGTAGATCTAGCGGTTTTATTTCCGCAGGGAGGCTTATTTCTTTATTTTAAGTTTCTTCAGCTGTAATCAAAAGAAAATAAATGCAAATACCAAGTAAATGTAGCCAATGTGGGAAAGGAACACCCACACAGCACGAACGGTTTGCTCTTTTTGGACTCTACGATGATAATAGAATGATTTTTTTTAAAGAAAATAAATGCCATAAAGCTTTGCCTTTTGTATTGATGTATAGTAGGAGCAAACATAGAACGGTTATTCTAACTGGGGCACCAACCGAACAAAAAAGAAAGAAAAACGAGACAAACCGACCACCCAATTATTTCTGCCAAGTGCTTAGCATCGGTTAGAAACGAAACCCACATCTGTCTTCATCCTTGATTTTGTGAATTAGTATTGGCGGCATTGACCATTTGTTGTTCAAAACCGTTGCAGTTTTCCCATCCCAAATTTCCATGAGATAGCGTTATGGCTGAGGGCCGACTTAAAAGTATCTCCCCCGACACTCCAGTGTTCGGATTGGGAGTGATATACATACACACTGCCTTGACATGTGAGAGGATATGCAGCAGCCCCGAACGAACCCACTAACCGCCCCATGCTTGCTCTGCACCCTCTTATCTCCTTCCCAACACAAACAAACACAACAGTGACAACACCGAGCAAACTTCACCGCTTTGACAATCATTGCGACCGAAAGCCGGGGCCCATGTCCCCCCAACCCCAAAAGCAAGCGTTTTGGAACCACCATATTTCGGCGTGAGCGCGACCTATTTGAGCTCAGTCATCCACCACGCTCTCCTCGTGCTGGCACGGCCTCTGGCGCTCCACCCCAACCGTCCTCGTGGCACTCATCTCCTTCTTGTGCTCAGGCGCCACATCGTGTGCCATCACCGAGGCTTTCTATGTCTCAGTCGCCCTCGAGTCATATCCTAGGTCCCCCCCCCCCCCCCCCCCCCCCGCGCCAACCTACAACCTCCGCGAGCTTCTCGAGCTGCGAGACAAGGAC
The DNA here is from genome assembly GCA_947311845.1 of Poa pratensis. Lineage (NCBI taxonomy): Eukaryota > Viridiplantae > Streptophyta > Magnoliopsida > Poales > Poaceae > Poa > Poa pratensis. The sequence continues at coordinate 2,653,608 of CAMZMU010000121.1, read as the reverse complement.
GACGAACGGTAGGCCGCACTGCGGTCACCGTCACGTCGGTCATGCTCAAGCTGCGGGACGAGGACGTTGGGTCGTGCCGGGTCTCGTCGTCGCCACCCTCTTCTGTCAACAAGCACAGTCCGCCTATTGCTGCCTCATTCATCGTGGGCGTCGGCGACCCGTTCATCCGTCACTTGGTATCCTCCCCACCCACGTTAACCAGTGGTGATGCCTGCGAGTGTACACGCTGTTGTAGCTAGTTTCGAAATAAGAGTTATCGAACCACAGGGAGTTGAAGGAAATGGTCTTTGGTTTCTCTTTTGACTATAAAAAAATTGTAGTTGCAATTTGATCCAAAGCAAGCAAGTGTGTGGAAAAAGTGTTGTTTGTGTTGTTGGTGTTTTATCAGAACGTGGGAGACAATGTGAATAGTGACAGAACAAGCAAACGGTGATGGTTATGAAAAGTGCAAGAAGGCTAAAGACATTCTCATGAAGCGTTGGTTTCACCCTAGTATGTTCTTTAGAGCGGAGATAGTTTATATTGTTCAATATCAAATTGTTCATGTAGGGGCGGAGTCCCGTATAAAGAGGTGACTTGAGTCTATCAGGCATACACGCCCCGCACAACCTCTGCTAGACTCGGTAAGAATTCCGAATTAACAACCCGAGCCTCTAACAATTAAGGGATATAACCCGTTGACTGTGGGAGAAGTTATGTGGATGTCCGTTACTCCCATGGCAACCCAAGAACAGGTGGTACCCCACTGTAGAAAGTATTTCAACCCTTCCTCCGGTTTTGTGGCACCCTGCTCTGGCACATATTTCCAGAGAGGCGGTCGCCCCGTGCGCCAGCCCAAGATATCTGGCCGCACGTTACGACAATGCAACATAGCGGAAATCATTACACAATCAGGCACAAAGTGCTACAAAAGGTTTACAAGGCCATCGAGGCATTACAAAATATCTTGCCAAGCCTGGCTCAGGACAGAGTTTAACTGGCAGTGGAAGACGGCTAAGGCAACGGCTTGGAGCGGCTCCACTCCACAGGTATCTGGCTGGGCTACTGATCCTAGCACGCTCTTGCTCCATCTCCTCGCTAAGGTGGAAGTTGAGTCCTCGCCAACATCTGGCCACAAACACAAGGCCTGTGAGTACATTTGAATGCACTCAGCAAGAATCGTCACTCATTACAAACAATCCAACAATCATGCAACAAGATATATATTGGAAATAACTTCCTACAACATGACAAGGTGTACTCTAGATACATGACATAAAAGTAGCATGGCATTGACAACCAAACATGTCATAAGCAAGCAACGGGGGTATCACCAGTACAGAGTCCAAGCCAGGTGGGGTTGGATCGTGCACCGGCAATCATACAAAGGGCTTACCTGTGACGAGTAACCGGGTGTACCAGTTGGTACCAAGTAACATAACAATATTTATCATTACAACTAGGCCCAACGGCCTTACTACACCTGTCAACTGCTAGGCCCACTGGCCTCATCCTTCCACTTGGGCTTGCACGAGTGATGTTGGCTCAGGCCTAACTCTAGGCTCCCAACGATCACGCCGTCATCCCTAAACACGGTAACCATTCATAGTTCAAGTAATATTCCCTGCATCATCTTATTGTTTATTTAGTGAAATCAGGTTGTTCATCTTTCTTTCAAACATAACTTATGTTTAACCTCCTGACTCGACAAAGACAATAGTGTGACAGACACTGAACTGTTGTTCCATAACCTTGGAACGAGGCTAGACATCCAGATTTGATACTCTCGAGAGGTTAAAGATACCACCCATCTAAGTGCACCACACTCAGCCGGTACTTTAGGACATCATCCTTAAGACGAACTCAGCAAGATACACTCACCCGACCGTTCACGCTACCAAGACACTCCCTGTGTAGCTACCGACACAACTCTATGTCTTATGATGAAGTGAATCCGGCACGCCCCCAACAGATGAGCGACGCCTAGCTCCGGAACCTTCACAAGACTAGCCCCGACCACAAAGGTAACCGACTAATCTTGCCAAAATGGTAGCATCAAAGAAGGCTCAATAGGTTACGTAGGTCAAGGCCCGCCCATATGAGCGACAGCGGCAGTGCTTTCGATGTTCAGATTAGTGGCACTATGGACTGACCCTATCGAAGTTTGGAGGGGTGTTTCAGTTAATCAAGTTCCATCATAACAAGTCCAAACAACAGAGGATTAGTCCAACACAATAACCACAATATAATAATAATATATATCATCAAAAATCAAGACATTAGCAACATAATATCTCAAGCAATAGTTTGTTTGTATTGACCGGGTGACTATGGCGGTTCCTCCAGCCGGCGCCACCATGAATCAGTGTTTACAGAAAAATAGCACAGTGGTTCAAACGGACGACTGTGGCGGTTCCTCCTGCCAGCGCCCTCGCAGATTAATTACAAAGTTGGTGAGGCATGTAGCCTCCAAACAATGAACCGAAAAGCATTCATAAGAAAGAATGCATCCATTCCACTCGAGGGTTATCTCGACGTGGTGTCAGCAATCTTGGCAAAAAGAACCAAATGGAAAGCAAATGTCCCAAGCGTCGCAGTCCAGGTGGGCTTACGCCAACCACGTTTGACGGAGGGAGAAGAAGCAAATAACTCTTTTGGCAAATGCCCCCAACTCCGAGGATCATAAGACGACATTCGTCTGCTCCTCACCTCGGCGAAGAAGAAGAAGCAAACAAAGCCACGCAAGTGCGAGGCGCACAGTTGTATAGTTCCCCACTCCGTTGACTGTGGCGGTTCCCCCAGTCCATCGCCTCGGGAATGGGAAGTGGTACCCTAGACACAACACCATAACTCTACGGAAAGTAGATATCAAAGTCATGATATCTCATGACGCACAGTTTACAGATGACAGGCAATCAGATGCACAGATATGGCATGGTAATACGAAATAATACGAACAAACAATATTGCAAGACTGGTCATAGTAAGTGGTTAGCTTGCCTCCGAAGATCGACACCGTTTGGCTTGGAGGGTCACGGACACGTCACGGGTTAGGGACTCGGTTTGCCGGTACCGCGGAATACCTACGCATGCACACAAAGGTGCTGAGCATACAAGTATTTTACAAAAATGTAAAACTTATACCACTGGACAGAGCTTCTCAAAATAGGAATTTACAAATTTGAATCACTCCAAACGGAGCTACGGTTCAAAAGATATTGGCAGGCGACGGTTAGCTATTTGCTGCTCACCAGAGAAAAAAAACAGAACGGGCTGCTTTCGATTTGGGCTGGGCTGATCGCGTACTTCCTGGAAATACGCTTTCACGAGAGGAAAACGGAAACACGTGGAGGGCGTCTCCACTTAAACGACGTGGCATCTGGGCCAGGCCGGGCCCGCCTGTCGACGTCACAGGACCGCCACGCTGGCGCCACGCTGGCCGCCCTCTTCCTCGCGTCCTTGACGCACGGGTGGGAGCCCGACACGGCTCGGGCAGGCTCGGCCGCCGACCGTCGCCGTCGCTCCGGTGAGCGCCGCCGGCCACCAAGGGCATGGGGAGGAGCGGCACAGGAGGGAGGCCACGGGCACCGGGAGGCAGGGGAGGCGACGCCTCGGTGCGGTGCGCCAGGGCACTGCCGGCCGCCGGAGCTGGCTGCCACCACCGCTCCCCCGCTTTCCCACGCCGGCCGGCAACGCGGACGGACCCGTGGGGTCACGCCGCAGGCAGTGAGAGGCCGTGGAGGGCAGGGAGGCCACCAGTACCAAGCCTCGACGCTCGGGAGCCGGAAGTTCGCCGGCGGCGAGCGGAGATGGTGCCGAGGCTACGGATCACCAAACTCGAAACGGATTTGACCGGGAAGTTGAGGGGATCAAGAGGAACATCCCTGCAGGTTTAATTGAAGAATAGCTCGGTCTAGGGCTCGCCACGGTCGATGGACCGACGGCGACGACCTCGGCCGATTCGGAGCAGAGCTCCACCATTTCGCAACTAAAAGAGCAGAGGAGGTTCCAGGGGGAGGGAGAGTGCGGGGTGCATCGAAAAGGAGGGGTCTGGGGTCCCTTTTATCGCCGAGGGAGGGAGAGGTAGGTCGTGGACGTGGCGGCCATTAAATTTCTCGCTGAGGTCACGGCTTGCGTTCTCCGGCTACAGGGGAGGGATAAGGAGGGGGGAGAGGATAGGGAGGCCGAGCTGGAGGTGCAGTAGCGCACGCGGACGTACTGCAGCAGAGGATAGGGCTGGGGCTGGGGTTTGCACAGTGCCATGCCGACATCGGCATGGCCAGAGCGCGACACGGGCGGCGTGGTTCGCGTTCCCGATGATTTAGGGCACTAAAAAGAAAATGGGTCGCGTCACTTGGTTCCACTACTGCCACAAACACACACAACAAGCAAAACACCAAATTGGGACAAAATGCCAGTGCAAAGTTTTGAAAACTACAAATGCCCTCAAGGTGTTCGATGAAATGAAAATGGACTTCCACCATCCCAATGGAGCTAGGATTTTTACTGGTGATGTTCTACTGGTATGTGAGCAATGTGGTCCAGTTTCACTCAATTTGGAGAAAGTTTCATGTGTAAACATTTTCGGGTTTCGAAAAGGGCAGAAGGTGTTCGATGGGTGTCCTACAAGAAAAAGTTGATCCAAATGATCCCAAATTTCTTGGGGTGGCTTATAATGGGATATGAAACACTTCCTCAGGTGGTCAAGATTTATGGTGGAGTGGAAGTAGGGTTTTGGATTAAATGGCCCGGTAGTGGCAGATTTGGTAATTTCCTCAATCTAAAAAGTTGCATAGGTCATGGCTATGTTCATGCATATATGGGATACACATGATGATAGGTGTCTCTGGGATTTTTGGCGGAATTTTCTGAGCAAGATAAGGAGAGTTTCTTTGGAGAGGCGAGTTATCGGTTTTTGTTTTCTATAGAAAAGGCATTAAGGTTTTATAAAGAAAACCCTAATGAACGGGATCAAAGGTGATCAGAAATATTCAGAGAATATTCCCGGGGTTGGGACAAGAGAGGTACATGATTTCGACATCAACCACCAAAAGTTCAAATGAGTTTTGATAAAACCCAGAGAAATCCAAGTTAAAAGGTTTTCGCAAATTTTTAGTTCACCCCTTTTTCAGGAAAAACCGGTTAGTGAAAATCGGGGTGTTACAGACCTACCCCCTTAAAAGAATCGCGTCCTCGCGATTTCCAAGGTTAGTGACATACCTTTAGATTGACCTGTTGGTCAACCTTATTCCTTGTCCATTTTCTCTTGATCTTCTCATCTGTCTTGACAGGGTCTTTAATCTTGACTTCAATGCCATAAGCGTGCTTTTTATTGGGCTTGAGTAACTGAAATCATCATCTGACAGGCTCTTGTCTATCGTCTCAATTTGTACTGACAACAGTGCGGTTCTCAAGTTGGGGTCAAGTTGAAATTCTTCGTTGTTGTTTATCCATCACATAACTCCTGGTTGACCATTGTGGTCATTTTGGGATTCATGCGCCAACCGTACCATGTATGTACTTTGATCCTTGGCTGTACTGGTCCATCTTACCATCATTTGCATGAAAGATTTAGGGACTCAATCTTTATGGAACGTGGGTCTTGTCCGGTCTGAAAGGTACAAATCTCGCCGCATGGTTTTCTCATCACCTAGGCATCTTCTGACGTTGATAGCCTTTCCACAAATCTGACTTTAGCCACTTGATATCCATATTAGGAACTCTGAGAAAGTTGAAGAAATCTCACGGATGCTTGGAGCTTTGTTTGTCACGGCTGACAATTTTCATGATGGCAAGCTGACTTTGTTTTGGTGCCACCACAATTTGCGTACTGCCATCTTGGCACATTTGTGTTCCCTCGTGACGAGATAAATAAAAATTCCTTGAACTAGGTGTGATGTACTGATGGTGCCGCTTCCATCAATGGCTTGTTCAAAATCCTCAAGTATGTGAACTTTTATTTCTGACTTTAGAGCTGAAATTTTTGGACTCTCATTTCCATATTGCATTATTCCCATCGCGTCTGCGAGAGGTTTGTAGTGATCGAACAGATCCATATACTTCAATATCTTCACCAAGACTGTTGATAGAGATGAATTCTTCTTGTCCGTTTATTCCTGCTAGCTTCTACTCGACATAACTGGCGAAATCTGAGTAGTCTGTGGCGGCATGCCTGTAACCACGCTGGTAGCGAGAGAATTCCTTGACTCGCGTATGTGTAGGCAGTTTATTCTCTTTTGTAGATGTTGACTGTCACGCAAGCTGAGTAGTTGTTCCAACGCGTAACATCATTATCTGGGGAAATTTTCTGATTGCATAACCGTGTTCTTCCTTGTATTTCTTTGATGCTCGGGCTCAACTTATATCCACATCATTTGAATTTTGTAGTGCTGGTCTAGCTCCAAGGTGAGCCAAAAGTTGATGTATCAATACTGGACCAAACTCCTGAAATTATTCCGAGAAGACTGAGTGACTTTTCTGGGGCGCTCGAGGTGTCGCGTTCACGTAGGTACATGCTGAATCTTTTCTTCCCATGATGGTGGTTGGCATGACGTAGGTTAAATCTCTGTAGCTTGCTCTTTAGAAAGCTTCTGATGTAGGTACCGGTAGTGTTCGTGTATAGACTGAGGCTGTTGTACATGTGGTACACTGCTGAAATTTGACGGTCGCGTAGCTTTATTTCCAGATTAGCAGTGCCTTGAAAATATTCTGCCTCATACTGACATACTTGTACGGGTGGTACTTGCTGAAATTTTGATGGTGGCGTGGCTTCCTTTGCACAGCCGAGTGGAAGGAGTGATTCCTGCTTCATCGGGAGCATGTGGGCATGATAATCATGATGGTACTCCCACGTTGATCCAAACATTAGAGCACAACTATTTTCCATAGTCCTGACGGTTGCGGGAATATTGGTGATTCCAAAATGCATCGCTGAAATTCTGGCATATCATATCGGTGGTGCGAGTTGATGTCAGACTATCATCGAGGCATACCTCACTTTATATTTGAGTCCATCTTGGAAAATACTTGAGCTTCACTTCTCGCGGCACGGATATTGCTGGTTCTTGAGCATATCAGTTTCAAAGAACGACGCCCGATGTAAATCGTACACGGTGTGGCATTTCTTCCAACACGAGGGCTGCTTGTTGGGGAGAAATATTCTATACTTGTTGTAAAATCTTGACCTGACAGACGCTTGCTTTGTTTGAACAGAACGAGCTGGATTGGACATTATATATTTCCACTAGTTTGATGCATATGAGTGTCATCGTAATCCAGGCAACCAAGAATATTTCCATATTTGCAAACCTCATTCCTGGCGTCCAGCAAATACGTGTGTGCACCAAATAAGTGAAAAGACATAATGTAATTTCACATATACCATACCAGATCTCCAGGTTGTTGTTGGCGTGTCCACAAAGCATACATATTGGGTTGATAGACTGTCGTTGAGCACATTTTGGGAAAGACTCGGGCTCATCAATACTGACTTTGCTTTGTTCTGACTGACTGGGTGCTGGGGTCCTTATTTCGGCAGACTGTTGAGCTGTTCTTCCTCTGTCGGGTTTGGATTACTGAGAGCTGACACAATCTTTTGGTACAACTCCTGCGGAATTAACACAAGGCGGAAAAAAAACTCGCAATTTTTGGAAAAAGCGAAAAGAGTCGAATCATGAAGAAGCAAATAAAATCGCAAATTTTTCCCGGCTTAAGAAACATAGGCACAAAATCGCCACTCATACTAACCTCAGGTTATAGGGGAAAGAGGGAACTTCCTAAAAGTTTCACTTGGAAACCGACTATGGAGAGAAAAGATGTACCATGGTTAGCAAGAATGGTGGGGATAACTATGCAGCTGGGATTTGGGTCTTATCTACTAGGTGATGTCGATTACTTCTCATGGAAGAAACCGGCGAGCCTTATGGTGGAAGATTGAGACAAGAATCTACTGCACCATACTATTGTCTGACAATAGCCATGCTGGTTAGACAAAGATAGGTTAAATCCATCGGGCTCTTTGTCGGGCGCAAGTATGGTTAGGTTTTCCATGCTAGGGTAGTCTACAGCCAGCCTGGTGCTCTGATCATGCTCTGTGGCACCCCGCTCTGGCACATATTTCCAGAGAGGCGGTCGCCCCGTGCGCCAGCCCAAGATATCTGGCCGCACGTTACGACAATGCAACATAGCGGAAATCATTACACAATCAGGCACAAAGTGCTACAAAAGGTTTACAAGGCCATCGAGGCATTACAAAATATCTTGCCAAGTGACGTGGGCGTACCCTCCGGGCACCCGACCGTTGGCGTACCCGATGCAGCCCAGCACCTGGAGGCCCATGAAGCCCAACAAACAACAACTTGAAGTACAAGACAAGAACCTCATGTAAACCCTACCTGGCTCCCTTTATAAAGCCAGGCAGGGGCACCCCATAGACAGACCCCCACGGGACACACAGATAGGCACAGCCCTAGCGAGACCACGTCTCATACCATCGCCCTTGCGGCCACCATGTAATCTCATATCTCCATCAATACAAGATCAGACAAGCAGGATGTAGATCTTTACCTCACCATGAGGGGCCGAACCTGGGTAAATCCTTGTTTGTCAGCCGACGGAACTACCAGCGCGCCATCTCTCTCCCCCTCAATCAACCCGGGGTACACAACCCAGGGATTTGCCGAGTCCACACCTCGACAATTGGCGCCGTCTGTGGGAAAGAACGCGCGCTGGATTCAACGTTTCGGCGGCTCTAATCTCCATCGACAACGGTGGCTAGATCACATCTGGCCGGCTCATGTTCTTCGACGTGTTCGACTTCATCAACGACTGCTGTGGCGGCGGCGTTTCCGGTGGACAGATCCTGCGATCCGATCTGGCTCACGCATCCGTTGCTAGCCGCGGGCTCGGACAGCGACTACTACACGGCAGATCGCATCTAGCTGGCAGCATCGAAGCGCGGCGCAGCGCGTCTAGGCAGCTCATCATCGTGCTCCAGATGCTCCTGTCCGGCGCGGCCCAGCCGCCCAGAGACCAGCACGGATCGATCTGCTCAAACAAGACGGTCCAAGTTTCAATCCCAGGAGATCACCACATGCTGCATGGATTATGCGGCCAGAGTGCTAATCACATGAAAATACGACTCACGCATGGAGGACGGATCGATCGCGGGAGGCAGCTAGGCCGGTCGCATGCCCACGGCAGCATGCATGAATACGATCAGTACGAGCGACTCCGGCCCCGCTGTTGCCTCCTGGCAGTCGACAACTCGTCCTCGTCGAACAAAATATCAGGTCCTATTTTTCTATTTGAATAGTACATATTAGTTATTTTTTGAAGAATTCGGTACTTCCGATTTGCACTATGATATTCGCAGACTTCCTCAAGATCGGTTCGGAAGAATTTTCTGGCGATCGTGCTTACACATGTACGGCACTTGACCCCAGCGTCGGATCCGCGGGTACTTGATTTCTTGCGCAACCGACTCGGCGAGTTGCTGTGCTCTCGATCTAGTTCATGTTTTCATCGGAACCCGTGAAGATGACAAAACCAATCGGTGGTGGCATCCAACCGGAGCAACGCGGCGGTCGGCAGCGCTGCTACTCATGCAAGCAATCCACCGATCGAACCAAGAAACCGAAAAAGCTGCACATGCGTGATTGCAAAGGGGCAGCAAGCATGCAACGCATATGCACGCTGCACGGCTCTCCATCTTACTATTTATAAAAGCTGGTGAAAATCGCTGCCTCTCCGGCCCTCCACGTCGCGGGTGAACCACGGCCGTCCGATCCGCGCGACGGACGGCCTGGATGAAGCCACGTCGCCCCCAAACCCGCGAGCAACTGTTCATCTCGATTTATGACCAATCAGGTGCCGCCACGTCGCCGGTCACCCAGCCGGTCGCCCGCGACCCGGCCGGTCACCCACGCGGTCGCCGGACCATTTTCCAAAAAAACCCTCCAGTTTTCCAACATTCGCACGAAATCAACGGACTGTACAGTGGATGGACCTAAACGCAAATGCCCGAAACCTCGGGGTCGTTTCTACAAAATCATCCGCGCCCTCATCTCTCTCCCGCGCGACGCAGTGGTCGCCGCCGCCGCCGCCCCGCCACGCCGCTCCGGCGCTCCACGCTCAGATCCGAGCACACGGCGACGTGCGCCGCCGCCGCCTCCACCTCCTCGCACGCGGTCGCCTGCCGGGAGGCCACTGGGACGCCGGAATCGACGCGTCGCGGTCGCCGTCGTCCGCCGCGTCCACGCGCCGTCCTGGCCGCTCCGGCGACCATTCGCGGGCGGCGCCGCCACCTCCAGGTGCGCCGCGACGGGCCGCGTCCGACGCGCCCACGCGCGCGTGCCGGAGCGCACGGGCGCGCCGCCGGCGAGCCCAGCGCCGCCGCGGGCGCCGCAGCTAGGGTTCCCCACTGTGACGTCATGCCGATGTCACAGTGGGCCCGCCCTGTCAGTTTTTTTTTTCAAAAAAAAAAACCCAAATTATACATATAATTTTGTGAGAAAATCTAAATAGTGTCAAACAATTTTTTGCGAACAAATATCCCAAATAATTCATATAATTTACCGGAAAAAAGTGTGAAACAATAATTTTAAATCCATGAAAACAATTCAAATATGCATAGCTCCCCAAATTGACCATTCCAAAAATTTAAACAATTTCTCAACCTAGACAATTTTTGAATTCCGAAAATTTTACGACAGCCTACGCAATTTTTAACTTCTAACAAACTTATCATTAAATAATTCAAATTCCAAAATTCAACCACAAATCAGTTCAAACAAATTTCTCCAAATTACATTTTCTTGAACTCATCTGTCTAAAAAAACACAGGTATATGGAGTATTATTTAAGCAAAAGAAAAAGGTAATACCAATATGAATTTCAAATTCCTCATTACCTAAAGTCCATTTGATCATTTCAATTCAAATTCCACATTTACATGCTTCACAATTTCAAAATATTTTTCCTTCAAATTCAGTCCTTCAAAAAAACTAAATAAATTTCAAATCCACGGGTGCGGCGGATGCCGCGGCTATTCCCTAGTCCTCATTAATTATTCAATCTTGTCTTATTTTCATTAATTATCTATCACTCTATCTGCTAATATATGCTTTATCTCCTAAATCGTATGGGTGTGCATGCACGAGGAGAATCAAGGCGTGTGGAACAACACTTCGACAGCAGCATCAAAGTCTTGCGACTCCAATCTGGTCGCCACCAGCGAACATGCCAAGCATCGGCACATCGCGACCATCGCTGACTCGCCGGGGTCGACTCCAAACCTGTCGCGCGCATCATCTTCGACTGCGCGTAACAGACAGACTGGCGACTCGTGGCGATGGCGGCGCTGCGCATTTTTCATTGGCCGCTCGCCACCTGAGACTTGGGGTCTGGCGGCCTCGTCTTCGTCGACTCCTCCTCCAACACTCGGCGGCTGGCGGCCTCGCCTTCACTGGCTCCGCCTCCGACGCTCGGGGGCTTGCGGCTTCATCTTCATCGACTCCGCCTCCGACACTCGGGGGCTAGCGGCCTCGCCTTCATCGACTCCGCCTCCGACACTCGGGGGCTGACGCTTCGTCAACGACAAGTTCATCGCTGCACTCGACACGCGACTCGAGTGCCTTCATCGACTCGGCACCGTCGACTCCCCTTCGCCGGTCTAATAAGGGACTCGGGGGCTGAGTGTGGCCCGCACCGCGTCGACTCCGGCCCGCCGTTTCGACTCCCTCCGTCGCACTTCACAGCGTCGACTCCGTCCACTACGACATCCACAACTCGCCAAGATCGCATCCATGATTCGACAACTTCTACAACCACTTTGTCCGCTGCGTCGACTCCGGTCCTCCGCGTCGACTGCCTCTACAGCACAACTCCGCCGCGCCGACTCCGGTCCGCCGCGTCGACTGCCTCTACGGCAGAACTCCGCCGCGTCGACTCCGGTCCGCCGCGTCGACTGCCTCTACGGCACAACTCCGCCGCGTCGACTCCGGTCCGCCGCGTCGACTGCCTCTACGGCACAACTCCGCCGCGTTGACTCCGGTCCGCCGCATCGACTGCCTCTACGGCACAATTCCTCCACGTCGACTCCGGTCCGCCGCGTCGACTGCCTTTACGGCACAACTCCGCCGCGTCGACCCCGGTCCGCCACATCGGCTGCCTCTACGGCACAACTCCTCCGCGTCGACTCCGGTCCGCCGCGTCGACTGTGTCTACGGCACAACGCCGCCGCGTCGATTCCGGTCCGCCGCGCACAAACAAATTCGCCTTGGCCACACCTGATGCTCTCCCGGGTGTTGCGCCGCACAGGCCACAAACAAACTCGCCTAGGCCACACCTGATGCTCTCCCGGGTGTTGCGCCGCACAGGCCACAAACAAGAAAACCTAGGCCGCACTCGAACACTCGGGGGCTACGCCATACAGGTCCAACAAGAAAACCTAGGCCGCACTCGAACACTCGGGGGCTGCGCCATACAGGTCCAACAACGCAGTAGGCCGTTCGGCTGAGCAAATACTCGATATGTTTGTCGAGTCCACCAAGTAGGCCGTCAGGCTGAATGAGCACTCGAATCTCATTCGAGTTCCACAAGTAGGCCGTCAGGCTGAGCGAACACTCGAAACTCATTCGAGGTCCACAAGTAAGCCATCAGGCTGAAAACTGCAACATATAGTAAGCCCACAGGCTGAAAAAATGACTCTGTTTTATCAGTGAGTCCTTAAGTTACTCCCATCGGGAGGGTTTCAGAAATTTCTTTCGACTGAGAGAGGTTTTTTGAGATTAACCTCAATTACAAGCAATTCAGCTTAATCTCGGGGGCTACTCCCATCGGGAGCACTGTTCGCGCTCTTGATTGACTCAGTCGAAACATTACCGACTAAAGCATCCTCTGTAAGCCCTCAACGGCCGGAGTCGAATTTCTTTAACTGTCGTTTTCAGGAACAAGACGGCGTGCCCAGGAGGAAAGAGTACTTACCCGACGCATCGACTACGCCTACACGACATGCTGCTTTGAGTTTCTGCCCGATTCTTCGTATCGACCAGACACTCGGGGGCTCCTGACGTGGGCGTACCCTCCGGGCACCCGACCGTTGGCGTACCCGATGCAGCCCAGCACCTGGAGGCCCATGAAGGCCAACAAACTACAACTTGAAGTACAAGACAAGAATCTCATGTAAACCCTACCTGGCTCCCTTTATAAAGCCAGGCAGGGGCACCCCATAGACAGACCCCCACGGGACACACAGATAGGCACAGCCCTAGCGAGACCACGTCTCATACCATCGCCCTTGCGGCCACCATGTAATCTCATATCTCCATCAATACAAGATCAGACAAGCAGGATGTAGGTCTTTACCTCACCATGAGGGGCCGAACCTGGGTAAATTCTTGCTTGTCAGCCGACGGAACTACCAGCGCGCCATCTCTCTCCCCCTCAATCAACCCGGGGTACACAACCCAGGGATTTGCCGAGTCCACACCTCGACACCAAGCCTGGCTCAGGACAGAGTTTAACTGGCAGCGGAAGACGGCTAAGGCAACGGCTTGGAGCGGCTCCACTCCACAGGTATCTGGCTGGGCTACTGATCCTAGCACGCTCTTGCTCCATCTCCTCGCTAAGGTGGAAGTTGAGTCCTCGCCAACATCAGGCCACAAACACAAGGCCCGTGAGTACATTTGAATGCACTCAGCAAGAATCGTCACTCATTACAAACAATCCAACAATCATGCAACAAGATATATATTGGAAATAACTTCCTACAACATGGCAAGGTGTACTCTAGATACATGACATAAAAGTAGCATGGCATTTACAACCAAACATGTCATAAGCAAGCAACGGGGGTATCACCAGTACAGAGTCCAAACCAGGTGGGGTTGGATCGTGCACCGGCAATCATACGAAGGGCTTACCTGTGACGAGTAACCGGGTGTACCAGTTGGTACCAAGTAACATAACAATATTTATCATTACAACTAGGCCCAACGGCCTTACTACATCTGTCAACTGCTAGGCCCACTGGCCTCATCCTTCCACTTGGGCTTGCACGAGTGATATTGGCTCAGGCCTAACTCTAGGCTCCCAACGATCACGCCGTCATCCCTAAACACGGTAACCATTCACAGTTCAAGTAATATTCCCTGCATCATCTTATTGTTTATTTAGTGAAATCAGGTTGTTCATCTTTCTTTCAAACAGAACTTATGTTTAACCTCCTGACTCGACAAAGACAATAGTGTGACAGACACTGAACTGTTGTTCCATAACCTTGGAACGAGGCTGGACATCCAGATTTGATACTCTTGAGAGGTTAAAGATACCACCCATCTAAGTGCACCACACTCAGCCGGTACTTTAGGACATCATCCTTAAGACGAACTCAGCAAAATACACTCACCCGACCGTTCACGCTACCAAGACACTCCCTGTGTAGCCACCGACACAACTCTATGTCTTATGATGAAGTGAATCTGGCACGCCCCCAACAGATGAGCGACGCCTAGCTCCGGATCCTTCACAAGACTAGCCCCGACCACAAAGGTAACCGACTAATCTTACCAAAATGGTAGCATCAAAGAAGGCTCAATAGGTTACGTAGGTCAAGGCCCGCCCATATGAGCGACAGTGGCAGTGCTTTCGATGTTCAGATTCGTGGCACTATGGACCGACCCTATCGAAGTTTGGAGGGGTGTTTCATTTAATCAAGTTCCGTCATGACAAGTCCAAACAACAGAGGATTAGTCCAACACAATAACCACAATATCATAATAATATATATCATCAAAAATCAAGACATTAACAACATAATATCTCAAGCAATAGTTTGTTTGTATTGACCGGGTGACTATGGCGGTTCCTCCAGCCGGCGCCACCATGAATCAGTGTTTACAGAAAAATAGCACAGTGGTTCAAACGGACGACTGTGGCGGTTCCTCCAGCCAACGCCCTCGCAGATTAATTACAAAGTTGGTGAGGCATGTAGCCTCCAAACAATGAACCGAAAAGCATTCATAAGAAAGAATGCATCCATTCCACTCGAGGGTTATCTCGACGTGGTGTCAGCAATCTTGGCAAAAAGAACCAAATGGAAAGCAAATGTCCCAAGCGTCGCAGTCCAGGTGGGCTTACGCCAACCACGTTTGACGGAGGGAGAAGAAGCAAATAACTCTTTTGGCAAATGCCCCCAACTCCGAGGATCATAAGACGATATTCGTCTGCTCCTCACCTCGACGAAGAAGAAGAAGCAAACAAAGCCACGCAAGTGCGAGGCGCACAGTTGTATAGTTCCCCACTCCGTTGACTGTGGCGGTTTCCCCAGTCCATCGCCTCGGAAATGGGAAGTGGTACCCCTGACACAACACCATAACTCTACGGAAAGTAGATATCAAAGTCATGATATCTCATGACGCACAGTTTACAGATGACATGCAATCAGATGCACAGATATGGCATGGTAATACGAAATAATACGAACAAACAATATTGCAAGACTGGTCATAGCAAGTGGTTAGCTTGCCTCCGAAGATCGACATCGTTTGGCTTGGAGGGTCACGGACACGTCACGGGTTAGGGTCTCGGTTTGCCGGTACCGCGGAATACCTACGCATGCACACAAAGGTGCTGAGCATACAAGTATTTTACAAAAATGTAAAACTTATACCACTGGACAGAGCTTCTCAAAATAGGAATTTACAAATTTGAATCACTCCAAACGGAGCTACGGTTCAAAAGATATTGGCAGGCGACGGTTAGCTATTTGCGGCTCACCAGAGAAAAAAAACAGAACGGGCTGCTTTCGATTTGGGCTGGGCTGATCGCGTACTTCCTGGAAATACGCTTTCACGAGAGGAAAACGGAAACACGTGGAGGGCGTCTCCACTTAAACGACGTGGCATCTGGGCCAGGCCGGGCCCGCCTGTCGACGTCACAGGATCGCCACGCTGGCGCCACGCTGGCTGGCCGCCCTCTTCCTCGCGTCCTTGACGCACGGGTGGGAGCCCGACACGGCTCGGGCAGGCTCGGCCGCCGACCGTCGCCGTCGCTCCGGTGAGCGCCGCCGGCCACCAAGGGCATGGGGAGGAGCGCCCCGCCATGCCGCTCCTGAGGAGGGAGGCCACGGGCACCGGGAGGCAGGGGAGGCGACGCCTCGGTGCGGTGCGCCAGGGCACTGCCAGCCGCCGGAGCTGGCTGCCACCACCGCTCCCCCGCTTTCCCACGCCGGCCGGCGACGCGGACGGACCCGTGGGGTCACGCCGCAGGCAGTGAGAGGCCGTGGAGGGCAGGGAGGCCACCAGTACCAAGCCTCGACGCTCGGGAGCCGGAAGTTCGCCGGCGGCGAGCGGAGATGGTGCCGAGGCTACGGATCACCAAACTAGAAACGGATTTGACCGGGAAGTAGAGGGGATCAAGAGGAACATCCCTGCAGGTTTAATTGAAGAATAGCTCGGTCTAGGGCTCGCCACGGTCGATGGACCGACGGCGACGACCTCGGCCGATTCGGAGCAGAGCTCCACCATTTCGCAACTAAAAGAGCAAAGGAGGTTCCAGGGGGAGGGAGAGTGCGGGGTGCATCGAAAAGGAGGGGTCTGGGGTCCCTTTTATCGCCGAGGGAGGGAGAGGTAGGTCGTGGCCGTGGCGGCCATTAAATTTCTCGCTAAGGTCACGGCTTGCGTTCTCCGGCTACAGGGGAGGGATAAGGAGGGGGGAGAGGATAGGGAGGCCGAGCTGGAGGTGCAGTAGCACACGCGGACGTACTGCAGCAGAGGGTAGGGCTGGGGCTGGGGTTTGCACAGTGCCATGCCGACATCGGCATGGCCAGAGCGCGACGCGGGCGGCGTGGTTCGCGTTCCCGATGATTTAGGGCACTAAAAAGAAAACGGGTCGCGTCACTTGGTTCCACTACTGCCACAAACAACACACAGCAAGCAAAACACCAAATTGGGACAAAATGCCAGTGCAAAGTTTTGAAAACTACAAATGCCCACAAGGTGTTCGATGAAATGAAAATGGACTTCCACCATCCCAATGGAGCTAGGATTTTTACTGGTGATGTTCTACTGGTATGTGAGCAATGTGGTCCAGTTTCACTCAATTTGGAGAAAGTTTCATGTGTAAACATTTTCCGGTTTCGAAAAGGGCAGAAGGTGTTCGATGGGTGTCCTACAAGAAAAAGTTGATCCAAATGATCCCAAATTTCTTGGGGTGGCTTATAATGGGATATTAAACACTTCCTCTGGTGGTCAAGATTTATGGTGGAGTGGAAGTAGGGTTTTGGATTAAATGGCCCGGTAGTGGCAGATTTGGTAATTTCCTCAATCTAAAAGTTGCATAGGTCATGGTTATGTTCATGCATATATGGGATACACATGATGATAGGTGTCTCTGGGATTTTTGGCGGGATTTTCTGAGCAAGGTGAAGGAGAGTTTCTTTGGAGAGGCGAGTTATCGGTTTTTGTTTTCTATAGAAAAGGCATTAAGGTTTTATAAAGAAAACCCTAATGAACGGGATCAAAGGTGATCAGAAATATTCAGAGAATATTCCCGGGGTTGGGACAAGGAGAGGTACATGATTTCGACATCAACCACCAAAAGTTCAAATGAGTTTTGATAAAACCCAGAGAAATCCAAGTTAAAAGATTTTCGCATATTTTTAGTTCACCCCTTTTTCAGGAAAAACCGGTTAGTGAAAATCGGGGTGTTACAGGTTTTGTGTGGGGCACGATAACTGATGCGTCCAAATCACGCGCATCTTTATCTATGTTTAAACTGTATATTTGTCATGAAAATGACAATATACCGCTGTGTACCTATCACTAACCACTGATGTGCAAATTATTTTGCAAATCTCCTTTTGATTTATTTTCGTGCATTTTAGGAAGCTATTCTGATGAAAATCACACATTTATGAAGATGTAAGCCGGATGAGGAGTTGCCAAAAATCCAGAAGACCCAGAATTAGGCGAAACGAGACATAACGAGTCGCGGTACAGTCGGGCGTGCGGTCGTAACAGCGACCGTACCGACCGCGATCGGATCAGCATCGTCAAAACGAGCAACTTCCGTGAAGGGCCCAGATATGATTTCGCATTGGATCCGCCTCAAAACCCTAACAGACTGCTTTAAGAAGGAGAGAAGACCCCCCCCCCCTAGGAGAGAGCCGCCATTCTTCACCATCTCCACAAAGTGTTGCCTCCAATTCCAATCCATAGTCATCTTCACCACCATAGTCATCATCCATAGCCATATACTACTTGTAATTTAGATCTCATCGCGATTGGCAACATTATAAGAACTATTATCAATCATTCATTTTTTGTTTTCTACAATGTTTTCTATTGCTGATATGATCGCCATGTGTGAGTCGTCCACTCGGGCTAAGGGTTGAGGCGTAGCCTCGCAGCTACATGCAAACTAACCATTGAGATATTAGTTTAAAGTGTATGATAAGATGCATGTGTATATCTCTTGTCAATGCCTAGCTCGTAGGACTTGTTAGGTACCCAAGACCCCGTAGAGTGATCACACTACAAGAAACCCTCTACTCTGAGACGGATTTGTCGCCACGGTTCTCCTGTCCGTGGAAGATCTCAACTATTTTTGACGCCCTCGGTAATTATTGTCACGGATCCATGGGTGGCCGCCCGGCCCGGAAAAAGTCAGACGAAAAGGCCCTAACAATCACGGATCTCAAGGGGCCTTCCATCGCAAGCTATTTTGTGGGCTGAACAGGACGAACCCACACACAAACCGTCACAGGCCACTGGGCTTCGGCAGCCGACACACATGGACCCCACCCACTGCAGCCGACACACATGGACCCCACCCGCACACAACCTTTGTGCCGCACGTGTACTGGAAGAGTACCAGTGGGAACCACCTGTCAGCAGGGAAACCAATATTTTGCGCATGTGCCCTTACACGTGTCTACCGGCCATCGCGTCACGCAGCTGGGGGACCCGCGTGTCAGTATGGGACCCACATATTAATTTATTCAGTATATATATTTAAATAACGGAAAAATAATTTTATTTATTACAAATGTAACAGAAATAATAATTATTTCAGACGGGACATAACATTTTTTCAAGATATATAAATTGTAAAACAATATCTAAAATATTACAAATTTTAAAATTAAATTATTTCACCAAATCTGGGACCCGCGTGTCAGCTTTAGGCCCATCATATTCGCGCACGTGCGCATCCACGTGTCCAACATAGGCAGAGTTTGGGCCGGATCACTGGGGATAAGTGGGCTGAAGCTGCAAAATAAGCGGATTTGGCCCAGATTCTGCACATGTTTGTTAAGATCACATGACTCACGTGCGGTCCGGCGAGTTTGGGCCAGATTCTTAGCGCACGCGCAAGCTTCCACTTGTCTATCCTAAGGTAGCTTGGCCCATATCAGTGTGGGTAAGTGGGCTACAGATTCGGAATAAGAAAGTTTGGACCAAATCCTTCACGCAAGTGCTCTTCCACGGTCCATCATAATCAAGCCTGGCACAGATCATTGGCAATATGTGGGATGAACCTTCCAAATAAGCATGTTTGGGCCATATTCAAGTGGGTGGCGTCCTCCGCTTGCATGCACATGGCTCTGCCTGTAGGCCTCTTCGGCAGGCTTATGTGAACCGGATTCATCGTGAAAATTGATGAATCTGCATCTGGGGAAACTTACCTATTTTGAATCGGCATCACCATTCTTTCGGCCTCTTAGTCATTTTTACAGTGGGCCAAAAATCAAATCAGCGGTATGTGATCGATTTTTTATTTTTACACTAAAGGTGATCAAAAATTTGTTTCTTCGATGCTTCATTTTCGTAGGTTACACGGTACGGCCTCCTAGGAGCCAGAGGACGTGAAACTGAAGAGAGGAAGAAGCGGTTGAAGCAATACAACAGATGTCAAATCATATACTGAGATGATCGTCGCTTTGCCTCCCTAAAGCAATCTAGACATCTATTCAGACAAGCACAGAAGGAAAATCATGTCCCAGACAACGATCTAGGGAGTAAAAGCAAGCCTCTGTCAATTAGACTTCCTCTCCTCATAACATTAATATGATACCTATAAAACATGTAACAAGTTTCAGGTCTGAAGGTACATGCCTCAAACACCTACCAGGATGAAAAGAAAGCTAGTTAAAAAATACACACAGACCGAAGAAGCCTTGCTAAGATCATCCTCAATCAGAACATCCAAATTATTACAGACCATAGATTCTCAAACCAAATCGCAAAATCTAGACCTCTCAGGGACACTCAAAGATATCCACAGAACTGGGTCACTGTGGGTGAGAGATCTAAGCACATCAACCGAGAGGAGAGAATCTGAGAAGACCCCTGCAATTAACTTGCAGTTTGTTCATCATTAGAGGCAGTAGAAGAAGGAAACGAAATGACATGAGCACACTTCGGCTGTGAAGTAGCCCTGAAAAATATTCATCGATATCAAAATATGAACACAAAATAAGATAACTAGAAAAAAAACTTCCAAATATGATTTGAACTTACCAGCGTCAGAAGTTTGGGGCTAAACTGGCCTATATTGGAGTCATCATCAGACATAAGGAGGCAGGAATCCATCTAATCTTCCAGCAATTATGTGCGGTTTTACCGAAATATGGTATTGTTTGTTGTCGACTTCCGACTTAGCTACGCAAAAATAAGGAGGATGAGAACAACCAACATGAAATGAATTGTAGAGCTAACTACAATTAATAAACACACTACAAATCAAAACAAAGCACACAAACCTTAAACTTACGGTGATGACCTTCAACTGCTCGGACACTACTAGCATGATCAAAGACAAAATACCGAGCAGTTTTGTATCTACTTTTGCAAAAAAATATCCTTTTCTATAAACTCAGCAAGCATCTTCATGATTCCATCTTGAAGGTGACACCCATTATTTTCTTCTGTTTAGGAAATTCTCTTGGACGATGACGACAAGCTTTACCAGTTGAAAGAAGAGCACGGCGAAGAAATCTACACCTTGGTGACAAAGGCTCTGCGTAAAATCAACGAGTACAACCTCAGTGGACGCTCAACAAGCATCTTCATGATTCCATCTTGAAGGTGACACCCATTCTTTTCTTCGGTTTAGGAAATTCTCTTGGACGATGATGACAAGCTTTACCAGTTGAAAGAAGAGCACGGTGAAGAAATCTACACCTTGGTGACAAAGGCTCTGCGTGAAATCAACGAGTACAACCTCAGTGGATGCTACCCCGTGCAGGAGCTGTGGAACTGCAAGTAAGATCAGAAAGCGACGCTGCAAGAGGTCATCCACTTTGTCCTGAAACAGTGGCAGTCACATAAGAGGAAGCGCTGATCTGCAGGCTGGATTGTGTCGTGCTTTTGTTACAGAAACATGCAACGGGAAATGAATTTGCACACATTTTTTTGCACCTAATCAAAGAAATCTAGTAAAGTCTTAAACAGAAGCACCACAAGTTCAGTACTATGAGCATAAGGTCCAATGGTGATAGGCAAGAACTGTAACAATCGGAGACCTATATATGACAAAGCATATATGGGTCTCACAAAGATACAATGTGTTATGCAAAGAGCCTCATAACGTATAGTCACACATTTCATGGAATCCGTTTGGGTCCTTCAACACAGCCCAACAATATTAATCATTGACTAATATGCAATCAACAGGACTAGCGCCTCATACACAAGCATCGGATCATCAGCGACTAGGGGGGTCTACTATCAGATCTACGTACAGTAGAATGTTAACAAGCAACCAGATCTAGAACAGTACTCAACCTGAGATAGGGATTCCCATTAATCTAAAGTCCAAGTATAATCGAGATATAATATAAACTTCACAAATATAGAGAAACGAAACCAAGAAGAGAAATTATAACTGGTCAGGCCCCCTCAAAGCTAATCACAGGTAACAAACCTGTAGACTGGCTCCTTATGTGCGCTGTACCCGAGAAGCGTAGCAAAGACTATACCTGCTGCCCCGTCAGTGTAGGGTTTCACGCCACAAGGATTCAACTTTAGTCAGTTCACGAAACAGATTGTGCAGTTGTCCGTAAAGTTTTAAGCTGCAGTTGTCCATCAAATTCAGAATTATACACGGTACACAGAAGCAAATAGAATAACTACAATATTGCAATACATAACTACAGTAGTAATAAGTATGATAATTTTAAAACCAAGGCACACAAGATATCAAGCTTTTTTTTAGAACACGTTGACACAGAGAATTATAACACAGTAAACATTGTATTTAGTAAGGACTAAAATAGAATCAAACAGATTAACAGCAATACAGAACTAAAGAAACTGAAAAGCTATGAGTAGTACCTTTAGAATGTCGGGCTCTGTGGATCGAGTTTTTGTGCTTGCGGTGCCCGAAATCGATAAGTTTCTGTTTTAAAAGAGTTGACAGACAGAATTATATGCGATATATATACTTTATTTAGAAAGGACTAAAACAGAAACAAACATAATAAAGAACAATATAGCAATACAAGAATTGAGTACCAAACAGTAATAGTATACACGATGCAGATCAATAATAGAGCAGGCATAACAAACGTGGAGAAATAAACCAATAAGAACAGGAAATCGGGACATGGCAGTAAGGTAATAAACATGAAATGGTTCAAAACAGAGCACACATATATAACAAGCTTGGTGAAATAAACAAAGAACACCAGGACTCGAGTTCGAAACAGCAGTAGTTCTAATGAACATTCTACGGTTCAGTAATGAACATACATAACATCATGGGGCAATAAATAATTTACAAAAGCACAAGAAATAGAGATAAAACAAACTATGGTTCAGAACAGAGCAGACATAACGTAGTAGCAATCTTGTTATTATACACAAAAATGCAGGAAAGGAATAGCATAAATAACAAGTAACAGACATTGTATGCTCCAGTAGGAGAGCACACACTAGATATTGGTAAAATAAACATAGAACTGAAGGACAAAAAATGGATGGCTAACAACAGGTGATAAACAACCTAGGGTTCAAATACCACCTTTCGGGAAATGCGAATGTCGATACAAAATGTTGGCGTACTCTACATCACCGAAAGAAAAGATCTGCATACAATGTTTAATTGGACGAATAAGATTGCATGCTTTTGTGCGGTGTCACCGAAATAGCCGTCGGTTGTGAAGATTCGTCCTCCTATCCGACCGAATAGAAGACTGCAGCGCCACCAAGGAACGACGCCCCGCGACCTCCTCCTCTTATCCAGGTCGCATCTTAGCCCGCCTCCTCCTCCTCATCCTCTACTCCAGCTGGTCGCGTCTCGCCCAGCCTCCCCCTCATATTCGCTTGACCAGCGCCTAGTCCGCGCCGCTAGAAGATCAGGCCAATTAGGAGAGTAGGATCCACCTAAAAGTTGATCGTCCTATTCTGGCGAGGTAGCGTACATACAGCGAGCGCCGCCGCCGCGACAAGTTCCAGATCTGGTTAAAGATGAGAGGGTTAGGGTTTTCAAGGGCGTTACGGGGACTATATACTCCTAGACAGCTAGGGCCACATCGGTGGGCAACTCCACAATCATTCTATGTATAGGGAAAACAAAAGTACAAGGAAATGCTGCACGTAAATTATGTGATCACAAATTCAATAATTATACTATTTTTTATGGAAATTTTCTAGAGTTGAATTTTGTTTTCAGAATTTGGACCGTAGGATCAAAGTGGCTGGTGATAAGAGAGGCCTAAAGTTACAAGATCACTTGACATTCACTGGATCTCAAAGCATCTCCAAGACCTATATTTTGGATAGGCAAACTGGTTTTAGGTAAAGCAGAGAGAAGGTATAGGTAAGAAAAAAATTGCTTTCCTAGCTTACCTATATGTGGATACCCAAATCAGCACCTGCACGTGGGACCCACATGTCAGTGAATAGGATTCTTTTTTCTTTTTTCCTCTCTCGCCCTTCTTCTTCCTCCTCCCGACGCCTCCTTCGCTGCCCTCCTGCCCCGACGTGTCCCCGCCCCGACCTCCCTCGCCCGGCCGCCATGCCCCACGCTCGCCCTGCCAGACGTTCACCACCCTCTCCGGCTCGATTCCGGGCCAGCGGGGTGGCGCGCGACCGGGAGACGGCCGGCGGAGGAATAGGACGGCGTCGGTCCAGTTTGTATAATATTAATAAAAAATTGTTGATTCCAATGCATCATCCAGTCTGTTCGGAATTCATTGGTAACTACGGATAAATTAGGAGTAGTACCAAAATTTAGTTTCCGGCCACGGTCTATGGTCCTGCGTACCCTAGTTTTTTGCCGCCGCCTATCCCCTCCAACACTGCCGCACGCCCCAAAAAAACCACTCACAGAAAACCCCACCGCCGAGCTTGCCAGTCTCGCCGGCGGCTGAGATGGAGCATCCGGAGAGCCACGACCGCATCAGGAACTCCCCGACGAGATGATGCGCATCATCATCTCCCTCCTCCCCACCATATTTGACGTGCGCACAACCATCCTTTCCAAGCGGTGGAGCCCCCTCTGGCGCTCCGTTCCCCTCAAGCTCACCGTTGATGGCCGTCTCGCCCACGGTGATGACGAGCGCCTCATCGCAGTCTCCCAGATTCTCGCCGTGCACCCTGGGCCAGTCACACGACTTTCCATCTGATGCTTCAGTGCCAAGTGCGACGTCGGTGCCAAGCTCAACGAGTGGTTTCGATCCCCCATCCTAGATCAGCTCGAGGAGCTCCGTTCGAAGGTGGAATAAGGGTGCTCAATCTGTCGCGTTCACTGCCCCGCCTATTCCCCACCCTGCATCGCGCCAGGTTTGTTCGATGCAATATTCACCCCATGGATGCCGCGCTCCCTCTTCTCAATTTGCTCATCCTCACCGCCGTCGGCATCTCGACCGAGGCAATCGAGCGCCTGCTCGGGGGCTATACTGCGCTCGAGCGCCTACATCTAGATGGGGTATACGGGTTAAACGATTGCCTCCGCATCGTCTTGGTGACTCTCCAATCGATTGGCTTAGTAAGCTTGCGGCAAGGCAGAGGATCACATGTCCAGCTTAACGAACTGGTCATTGAGAATGCGCCTTTACTCGAGAGGTTGAGTGTCTACAGTTCACATGCTCGAACAACAATCATGGTCATTAGCGCGCCGTGATTGACAGTGCTGGGCTACACGAGTAAATACAGCTCCAAACATGTTGTCGGATCCACGATCTTTTGGGTAAGACAATCCTCTTGATTGTTCACAGTGTTCTTAATGTTCTCCCAATTTGTCACACTCACATTTTTTCTAATTTTCTTGATGCATGTTCGGTGTCGTGCAGGAAATGTTCCCCAGAAGCTTGACCTCGTCTCTGCGGTGAAGGTCTTGGCACTAGATTCTATCGGCCCAAATCTGGAATCAGTTGTTGCCTTCCTTAGATGCTTTCCGTGCACGGAGAAGCTATACATCGAGGTGAGCTCTCTTTTTCAGCAAGGGCTCATTTGATTCATAGGATTTTTCCCTGTAGGATTGCATTGGACTAAGTTCTGAAGGAAAAAAATTATATCCACCCAAACCGCAATGTTACAATTCCTCAGTTCTTCCTGTGATGCAAACACTAGTAAAATGGCGAAAATTTCTTTAGACTCCGAATTAACAATTCCTCTGATTTTTCTGTGATTCAAACACTAGTAACATGGGAAAAAATTCTGTAGACTCTGAATTAACAATTCATCTGTTTTTCCTATGATTCAAATTTAGTGTTAAAAACTGTATTTATAGGCATCGTACTTAAAATACAACTAATATACAGTGCCTTTTCCCACGTACTCACATGCATCTTTTGTTTAATGTACCCACTATATATAGTTGACACGTGTTCTCTGTTTTCGCAGACATCAAAAGGGCCGAAATCACTGAAAAATGGTCAGAAGTATGACAGGAACAATCCTGTCGAATGCCTTGATCTCCATCTCAAAGAACTTACTTTGAACAACTACCGAGGCACCCCACCCGAGGTTCATTTCACCAAATTCTTTGTTCTGAACGCAAGTGCGCTCAAGATAATGAGGTTTGACGTTGATACAGAGCAGGGGGAAACATGGTTTCGTACTCAAGACATGCGACTACGGCTGAAGGACAAACCTTCTTCAGAAGCTCAATTTGATTTTATAGATATAGGTATGAACTTAATGGACAATGTTCATTTCGTGCATGACTTTTCGGTGGCTGATCCCTTTGCAAAATCAATGGAGTGGAGGAGTTTTTGCGTATAATATTAGTCTGAAAAACCTTGTAACTCACTGCAATGGCACTGATCATTGAATGCATGTGTAATCAGTTTGAACCTTGTAATATTTTTAGAACCTTTTGTAATCTTGTGGTAGTATTTGTGAAGTTCTCACTGCATGACACTGATCATCTCAATGTGTTCACCGCCGGAATATCATCTCAACGTGTTCACCGCTAGATTTGGTTGAAGAGGAGAGGGTTAGGGTTTTCAAGGGCGTTACGAGGACTATATATTCCCAAACAGCTGGGACACATCGGTGGGCCACTTCACAATCATTCTATGTATAGGGAAAACAAAAGTAAAAGGAAATGCTGCACGTAAACTACGTGATCACAATTTCAGAAATTATACTACTTGAAAAAAATTGAAAATTTTCTAGAGTTTGAATTTTGTTTTCAAAATTTGGACCGTAGGATCATAGTGGCTGGTGATAAGAGGCCTAAAGTTACAAGATCACTTGACAGTCACTAGATCTCAGTCCACAAATCCCACGGTCAAAACATCGAACAAACTCTAACTTAAATCTAGGTTAACATTAACTAACAAAAGGATTTACTTAGTATTAAAAATCAAAACACTACATCTAGGAGTACAACATTAGCCAAACTACAAAAACGGCACTACACAAGCCGATACAGATCTAAGCCTTGGGGGACTCGCGGGTTTTCTTGCACGATTTGGCAGCCTTCTCTGCGTTCTTCTTGGAAGAGTTGGCAGCCTTCACCGCGGTCTTCTCGGGTGACTTGGCAGCCTTCCCTGCGGTCTTCCCAGGTGACTTGGCAGCCTTCCCTACGGCCTTCTTGGGCGACTTGGCAGCCTTCCCCGAGGTTTTCTTTGGGAGCAGCACAGAGTGTATGTAGGGCACCACGCCGCCTTGCGCGATGGTGACGCCGGCAACAGGGACGGAGACAAGGGGGACGAGGGGGGCTACGCCACCCCCATGCTTCAGATTTTGTGAACAAAACTACCCATTAGAGCTCTGATTTCTTACTAATGCAGTCAAATCTGCCCCCCTCATCAAGTTTGTGACATTAAAGCAATCCATTTTGCCCACCTCAATGTCAGAGGCTGGCTCCGTCCCTGGCCGGCAAGCATCTTGTCTACCTCCTCGTCGCTCTTGATGGCGATCAGCAGGTCCCTTGGAATGATGCGGCTCCTCTTTTTGTCCTTGGCCGTATTCCCGACGATCTCCAGCACCTCCGCGGCGAGGTACTCGAGGACGGTGGTGAGGTAGATGGGAGCCTCGGTGTCGATGCGCTTGGCGTAGCGGCCCTCCTTGAGGTAGCGCCCGATGCGGGCGACAGGGAACTGCAGACCGGCCTTGACGGACTTCACAACCGGCTTCTTCCTGCGGCCGCCCTGTACAAGGGCGAGACGGAAACCTGGAGTGGGTATCTCCTTTTTAGCAGCCAACTTCGCAGGGGACTTTGGAGCCATGGTTGCGAAGGGCAGGGAGCTGAAGCCTGGAGGAAGAAAGTGAGTGTGTAGCGCGGTGAAGGTGCCGAGCTAGGTGGCCAGGTCCCCTTTATTACCGGCCGGTTGGAATTTCGATAAGCTTTCTTATTACTAATATAATAGTACTAATAGTCAAACATGGGCATATCTCGGCCGGCCCGGGCCCCTCCCAGCCCTGCCCGAAACACTTGAATATGCCTTCTTGTATTAAATATATCATTCTCAGAGGATTCTCAAACAAATCATTTTCAGAGTAAATACTCCGTTGGTATCAAAATATAAGATGTTTTACATATTTCAATACCGACTACATTTGGATTAAAATGGATGTATATACATTGTACTAATTAATGCGCGTCGAGATCGATACATCCATATGAGAAAATTGCTACTCCCATGCCCAGGTAAAACATTTTATATTTTGGTACGGAGGTAGTAGCACATATATATTTTCTGGTAAAATGTCGAGAAACACTTTTTTCGGGCTTCCCATGCCCAGGTTACTACTGCTGGAGTAGTAGAAGAAGTTTTGCAAGTTCCGTAGGGCTCAGGTTTCACTTATAGGGCAACTTATTATGATTTCTTACGTACACTAATTAATGAGATTTGTGGGCTTTGTCATCACGATTTGACTACTTCCACAGCTAGCGAAACTAATGCCAATTTGCCATGTAGATTTGGCATCAGATATTCTAGCTGCTCCGAATGAGACTTTGCATGGTGGAAACAACAATTCCCACTAGTAGATATACGCATGGAATGCACGTCAAAACTAAGGATGGTTACCCGTGGGGTTGACCCCCGGCCCATATCCGCACCCGACACCCTCCTCCCCGCCCACGCGACCCGACCCCATACCCGTTGTCAGGTCAAGATCTACACCAGACCCACGACCCAACGAGTTTGCGGCACCCGACGGGTGTTTTTTCAATATATTTGGGGCGTCGACGTCTCCTCTCGAGCGGCGGCGGTGGTGAGGGGTTTAGATGAGAGGCGGGAGAAGGTGCGGGTGCAGGCGGCATAGGAAGGTGCAACGATGATGCAGGCGAGAAGGCGTGGGCGACGCACGATGCACGAGAGTGGAAGAGGAGAGAGAGATATAACACATGCATACGTGGAGTGTGTCATGGTCGGAAGGAGAGATCGAGGTTATCTCATTGATTAGTGTGGGAGGTGAGGACAAAAAGAGGTGTAAGGTTTGCCACTAGACAATGACATGTGGAGTCTAGGTGTAATAGTCGGGTACATGGGTTAACGGGTATGGGGGTTTGGCACAAATACTTGCCTTCGCTAGACCGACGGGTTTGGATTTTCCCCGTTAAGCAAACGAGCGAGTATTTTTTTTCCACCATACCCTCTCCCCATTTTCTGCGGGTACCCGTCGGGTTAGCGGGTGATGGATACCCATTGCCATCCGGAGTCGGAACTTAAAAAATTACTACTCCATGTCTGGTAGTATTATTTTTCCTGGCAACCATGCATGTATATCACATACAAATACTCTTTTGCGAGTGTTTTCCAAATAAGGAATGATTTTCCCTCAATTTCTTTGATTGTTTTCAAAGGGGGTTTAAAATGTCGAAAACGCATGATGCATGCACGCACCCCGAGAACATATTGTGCACCCAATTAGCAATTGGTGCATCTGGTGCACCCAGATCCGGTTGAGCACCTAAAATGTTTTCAAAATACAAAATAAATACTCGTATCTAATTTACATGTCTAAAATTTCAAATATATTCATAACATCGATCGAGAAAACGAATAGACAAATCCAAAACTGAATAGTGACAATTATCATGTGGGCTTTGAATTTGGTCCATTGGCACTATTAATAACAACTTGTCATTTCACTATTATTGATGTGTTTTAAATTTAATTTGGTATTTTTTCAACGATGTGTATTTTAGGTTTTGTGTCAATGTACAATATTTTTTCGAGATTTTTTATAACTTTTTAGTCGGTCAAGTGTGTGCACTAATTGCGGTGGTGCACGGGATATATACACATTATCGGTCCTCTCTCTCTATCTAGCTCTCTCTAGCTCCCTCGCTTGGAATACCTGGAAGGATTTTCATTAAAAAATAATTGTAGATACAATAAAATAGAAAAAAATTCACGAAGACTTGTCTTCGTAGACAAGCCTTGCAGCGGACAGCGGTGCGGCCGAGGAAGGTACCCCATGCATCATGCAAGAACAAGCCTATTGACGCGATGTGACCCTATGCTGCCACGACCCACAAGCCGCTCCCATGGGCAACCGACGTCAGTACAGGTATGATGACCCTCTATGGGGAGCTATTTAATGACCCTATATGCGTAGCGGGGCGTAGGTGTTGTTTGTCATGCACGATACCCAAACAAAATCTTTTTCTCCTCCCTCCCCCCCCCCCCCCCCCCCCCCCCCCCCCCCCCCGCCCCACAAGCGGCATTCCTAGAAAATGCAACTACTAACGCGGCGATACCACTGCCATTAGATATCCACAAACTATCATGACCGTCGAATTTGCGAACGATATGATTCCGACTAATTGATGTATGAAAAAAACAAAAACCATATTAATGTTTTTAAATGCATGTACGGAAACTTCTTGTCTCTACATGAAGTCAAAAAATCTTTAATCTGAATATTATGTTTTTCTTTGCGAAACAATCCGAATATTATGTTTAATGCATTGATATTTGGCAAATCATTGATTCTATTGTTATGTTAGTTGGTGCATATCATAGGATGTTTTTACAAATATGACCCCCTGCCCACGTATTTGTCTCCCTCTGGGCGGGCGGAAGATAACGTGTCTCCCTCTAGGTGGGCGGTAACTGGACCAAGTGGTGCGCAACGAAACAACACATAGTCACTTCCGCCATAGCACTTGGCGGGCGAGGTCTTCCGCCCACAGGTTTGGCGGTTAGTAGTAGCATTCCGCCAGCTGTTTTGTAGGGAGGACACATGTCGCCTTTTGTGCTTTCCGCCAGGGCCATATTTGACATAAAAAATCAGTGGGGGCTAGTTTTGACAAATATGTTGGATAGGGGCAATATTTGTAAAA
Organism: Poa pratensis; assembly: GCA_947311845.1. Lineage (NCBI taxonomy): Eukaryota > Viridiplantae > Streptophyta > Magnoliopsida > Poales > Poaceae > Poa > Poa pratensis. The sequence goes on along the minus strand of CAMZMU010000121.1, from coordinate 2,622,876 downwards.
AAATCCATAGTTGTGGTATCACCGCGCCCCACGTACTGAGATCCCTTCCTTGCCACAGATCTGAGTTTGTCGCTTCCTTGAGCCCCTCTTCTGGGCATTGGATTCGTACTTTTCATCCGTTCCTTCCCCATGCTACAAGGCATTGCTTTAGGATCTGTGTACTGTAGCACGGATTTTCTTAGGTTTTATCTGGACCCTTGGTTTTTGATCTGAAGGTCAAATGCTCTCGTTCCTTCCCCATGCTCTGTCCCCTGGCAAGATCCTCGGGAGACACGCCGGACCTGGACGCGCCGCAGCATACTGCTGCCACACCCACACCCGTTCTCTCTCTCTCCACCCGCTCTGTCTTGCCGATCAGGGTAAAGATCTCCTCGGGAGCGAGCGTCTTGTGCTGTGCCTGAGGGACAATATATTGGACTTGGGCACGACTGGCTGAAAGACATTTACCCAAGCGGCAGCCCAGCCTGAACGACATCCCGTAACAGTAGCGCAGTGCAGTTTCTCCGTCGGTCAAGAAATCTATTGCGGTCTCTTATCAGGCACCTGCTCTGACAAAACCATCCGGAACCACTGGTCATTTCACCATAAAAAACCATTAAAGGGCAGCAAGTTTCTACCCAAAAGAAACCATACCCTTATTCACACCATAAGCAATCCGCACTCAGAGAGCGGAGGATTAAAATATGGGTACAAAAATAATTCTACAGGAAAAGCGAGGGTTCGAACTCGAGAGCTCGCTGCTGATGTCGACCACCTCTACCAATGGAGCACACATCACAATATGTTAATTACTAAACCTCGGGCCTTTTATACAAAAAAGTCTTGTATCTTTGATACGTATCTGCTCTGCACGGCTATGGCATTACCTTCATTATTTTTTGCATATGCTACTGCGGAGTAGTTTTGTTAGAATGTCACGCATACTCGTCACTCGTCCTCACTTAAGCTTTAGTATTCGAAGAAAAGAGTGAACTTTTATCACCCAGATGCATTTTATATTTGTCCACTTATTTGAGGACAGAGAGGGAGCAATGGGGATTCTGCATTGATAAATAATTTGTCCACTTTATTTACTTTAATGTCTTGGACCAGGCGATATGACATCTCCAGTGCGCGACCTCACGAAGAAGCATGCGGGGCATCCCAAATGTAGCACTGGTACTCCTGCTCCTACTTCTGATCCCCTACCTGAGTAGCCCCTACCCCTACTCCAGTACTCTAGATAGTAGTGCACCGTGAGCAGGATCGGATGTAGCAAACAAGTGAGGATTGACCGAGATAATCACTCCTAAATTAGGCAATTAATTAGGAAATATCACCTTTCTTTTTATAAAACAATTTGGCTCCTTTCCGTTTTAAAAATTATCACCTTTTCATTTTATGGGCTTCTTTCTGTTTCAAAAAAATCACCTTTCCATTTTTAAAACATTTTTTATGACCTAGGGAGCCGGTACGGTGCCAAAAGCCAAATACGCTATATTTGGCTTATCTATGCACTAGACTAGTACAAAATGGAAAAGAAGTGGGGACAAACGGGTCACGTTCTTGCATCCTAGGGCCTAGCTATCTCCTTTGTAAGAGCGTTTGGACGGAGACGGTTCGTTGTAGCTACGTCAACTCATAGCCTATTTGACGGGTTAATGTGAGCTTATCCACCTTGCGCTTTATAGATCCAACGTAAGTTTTTAATTAAAAATAAAGTATCAAGAAAAATTATTTAAAAGAATCATCTCTTGGGAAATCATGATATTTTGTCCTTAATTAGGAATCATTACAAAATTTATTATATATCGTGGGCCCTACATTTTTTGGCTCATAGGAGTATCTAGTCTCATTATGAGAATAACATTTTTTTAGAAAATGTCAAAAAATTCTGAAATAAATTTCAGGTGTACCTACTAACGTTCTATGTTGTCACATAAAGTTTCACAAAAAAATAGTGTTTTTGTGTTCTGCATAAAAATACAAATTCGGTGCTCAAAAATAACTTTTTACAGGACATTTTTTGTGTTTTTTACACAGGGCATAAAAAATGTCTATTTTTGACAAAAAAATGTGTGCCTACATAAAATGTTTGTATGTACACCCGAATTTATTTAAGGATTTTTGGACATTGCGAAATATGTTTTTTCATAATAGGAGCATCTAGTCCTACTACCGGAAATGGATTTCCGCTAGCCGAAGCGCCTAGTCCCTCCCCTCTCCCTCTCTCTCCTTTATGCGGCGTAGCTAGCATTGAATCGTTGATACAACGGCTGTCAGTTCCTTGCGCAGTAGCTAAGATGAGGATGCTCATATATTCTCGTAGTTTGCTTCTGGCACCATCCAGTGCATGCCGTGCACATATGATGCTGCAGCTCTCTTCTGGGCATGTTTACTGGCTGGGTTGGCGGCACGCTGCTAGTAGTAGGTTGCTCATAGTGGGGAGTAAGAGAGTAGTAAAACATGCATATGTTACTAGTCTATGTTTTTTTTAAATACTTACTCGTCTACTGTATGTTACTACCTCTATGTTTTGTTTGTAATGCTATTCTAGCCAACACGACGTGTGGTTTGTAATCTTTTGTTCATCCTACAAAATATGGCAAGTACGTGTGGATACTACTTTGGGTATTTTCTAGTACTCACCCGGCCGGGCCGGACTCGATGGCTGCGACGCGACCATGCACATGGACGCATGCATGCGCATCCAGCCGTCCATGATGAGTGTAACGATTGAGCCCTAGTTTATGTTAACGCAAATCCAACACGCGGACCGACCAAGTCTCACCGGTCACCGCGACTTCACGTAAAAAAATGTCTCACCCTGACTTTATTGTCCCCAAGATCCACCTTCATATGAACATCCGACGTACCAGATTGATCAAGATTTCAAACTGTTCAGAAAAATATTGTAATTTTTCGATGCTCAACAGTTCGAACACACAGTTTTTTCACGTACCAGATATATACATCCAAAAGTACATTACATTACACTAAAAACCCTTGATCTACCAGGCTAGTAGCTAGCTAGGGTGCAGCGGCAGCCGGATCTGCCGCGCGCGCGGTCACGTATTCGACGAGGTTTGATAAGGTTGAAGGAGGCGACCTTCCCACCATGATTCCGCTGGTGGAGGTGCAAATGGGCTCTCTTGCTGTAGCTTCTATGCCTCCTCCTTCTCCGGCTCTGGTGTAGCTAGAAACGTGGAAGTCCACGGCCACGCCTCCTGCAGGAGCGGCCAGTACGACTCCGGCCCTGGAGTCGCCGCAAACGTGGAAGTCGACGACAATGACTGCTGCTCGAGCGGCCAGTACGTCTCCGGCTCCGGCGACGAGACGTACAGCGGCCAGTACGTCTCCGGCCCTGGTGTCGCCGCAAACGTGGAAGTCGACGACAACAACTGCTGCTCGAGCGGCCAGTACGTCTCCGGCTCCGGCGACGAGACGTACAGCGGCCAGCACGTCTCCGGTTCCGGCGACGAGACGAACTGCGGCCAGCACGTCTCCGGCTCCGGCGACGAGACGTACAACGCCATGGAATGGTCTGGCCTCTCGGGTCCTGGTGGAGATCCTCGGGATCCTCCTGCACCACTGGACGATGTGGCGCCTCTGCTGTCGCCGGAAACGTGGAAGTCGACGACCACGGCTGCTGCTCGAGCGGCCAGTATGTCTTCGGCCCTGGTGTCGCCGGAAACGGGAAGTCGACGACCATGACTGTGCTCGAGCGGCCAGTATGTCTCCTGCCCTGGTGTCGCCGGAAACGAGGAAGTCGACGACCACGACTGCTGCTCGAGCGGCTAGTACGTCTCCGGCCCTCGTGTCGCCGGAAGCGAGGAAGTTGACGACCACGACTGCTGCTCGAGTGGCCAGTACGTTTCCGGCTCCAGCGAGGAGACGTACAACGCCATGGGATGGTATGGCCTCTCCTTGAGCTCGTCCATGAGCTCGTCCATGAGCTGGGGGCCTGGTGGAACTCCGCGAGATTGTCCTGCAACACTGAACGACGCGGCGGCTCTGGCGGTGGCGCTGGTGCACGCGCACGCGCTGGCGTTGGCTGTGGCGCTGGCGCATGGGCACGCGCCGGCGCTGGCTGTGGCGCATGTGCCGGCGTTGGCCGTGTCGCTAGCGCGGGTGCCAGCGCCGGCGCCGGCTGTGGTAGTAGCGCTTGTGCTAGAACTTGCAAACACGCGGCGGCACAAGATAGCGCTCACGCACCGTCGTCCCCGCCAAGTACGAGCAGCGGAGCCGGTCGTGCTCAAGACGAAACCAATATTTCCAATTGGCGAACCTCTCCCCGAAGGCCGGCTCGGCGAGCAGATGAACCTGGAGTAGGGCCCGACGGCGGCGGATCACCTTCCTCAGTTCCCGACCGCCTTCCGGAACCGGCAGCACCGGAATCCAGTCCTGGCTCAGAATCCAGCCTCCTGACATTTTTACATTGGTCTAGGGTAGTGGGATGCCCATCTCCCAGTGCTCCTTAGTCAACCTAAACCGCACGAACTTCCATCTGTAGTTGCACGACGGTGTCGACATGGTGAAGGGTGTGGTGTTCTTTTGCATCGAAGTCAAACTGGAGTGGGGCGCTCGTTTGTAACGACGAGTACACCATGCGCGCGGTTCACTACTTGTAACGCCTGCTTGGTTTCACTGACTTGGAAATATTGACTCTATGTCATTGACGTGTGGGTCCAATAAGTGGCGGGGCCGGTGTCTCACTGACCAGAGTCAAGTGACTCTGTGTCCAGCAAAGTCAGGTGACCTATGCATGCCTAATTAAGAAGGACCCACATATCAGGGTTTCACTATGATTTGCACTCGGTCCTAATATATGTACAAAATTAAGTGTGGTGGAACATGGAAGGAGTCAATATATAGCCAACTCCTGTTGTGAGAAGGTTCACACAATGCACAACCACGCGCACGAGATTTTCCACTTAATTGATTAATTATAGGGCTATCACTTCAACGCCATATTAATTTGGAAGTGATTATATTCTTGTGAGACCACACATGGCCTCAATGTTTGCTTATATTAAAGGTGTGGAGTCCGTGGGCCCCCACAAACCAACTTTTTGCCCAAAACAATGTCGTCGGGTATCAAAATCCAACAAAATCATACATTTCTAATATATAAATGTAAATATAAGTGTCACCGTGTAACATATATAGAAGGAGCCAATATCCACCTCCAAAGTGTGACTAGCTCCGCAGACAGAACAGACTTACTCCCACACGAACATTCTAGTTTTGTATGTATGTTCACCAAGTTGATTAAGTATAGGCATGTCTTTTTACATAAAGTGACTTCGATGTGGACTATCGGAATCTTTTGAGAATTAGGCCTCAGATTTGGGTTGCATAAGTCAAATGGTCAACCCTTGTGGGAGTTAATAGCATAGAACCACCACATTTAACGTGAGATTTCGAAAAACCACCACTTTGCGTCTAGATCACGAATACGCACCACTATTCGCGAGATTCTTCGCAATGTGCGCTAAAACTCAATTGAAAACGGATTGACACGATTTCTGACAGTGAGACCCACAGGTCAGGGCTGAGGTGGCAGCATACGTGGACAGATTGGTGAGTTGGCAGCGGAGCCGACATGTCCAACTGTGCCTAACTAATAAAAAGAAATTAAATAACTAAAAAAACCAGCCATCCCTAACCTCCCGCACGCATTGACCCAGGTTAGAGGTCGCGCTCCCCGGCCGCCCCGCCTTGCCCAGGCCGGAGCTTGCCCAGACTGAACCCTCCCGACGGCGCCCGTGATGGCCCCTAAAGGAGCTCGCCCGGGCCGACCCCTGCCAGTGGCGCCCGTGCTTGCCCCTTGTGGAGCTCGCCCGGGCCGACCCGTGCCGTCGGCGCTCGTGCTGGCCCCTAGCGGAGCTCGCCCGGGCCAATCCCTGCCGGAGCACACCCGTCCCATGCCCGTGCTGTCCCTTCCGCCACTTCCGGTGCCGACCAGGCCGTCGGGCGCCGACGACGCTCTGGAGGCCGGAAAGGCCTCCAACCTCCACCTAGCGAGGACGTGCAGGACCGCGGGCCCGGCGGTGCACCGAAGGCCGGAGAGCCCTCCGAGCTCCGCCCAGCAAGGACGAGCAGGGTTGCGGGGCCGGCGGCGGCCTCGTCTGCTGCGGGGCGAGCAGGAGCGCGTGGCCGGCCGTGCGGCCAGTTGTTTATGACTACTTTTTTATATTTAGATTTTTTAAATTTGTTTTGAGATATTTAATTGTTCTTATTGTGTGACTGGTGGGGCCATGTCCACACATGCTACCATCTCAGTCAAAAGTCCACTCGTGTTGCCACATAAGCCCTAACTGCTGGGACCCACCTGTCAGCACGAGCGTCAATTTGCGTTCAATCGCAGTTTAGCACACATTGCAACAAATGTGTCGAATAGTTGTGGGTTTCTGTGATCTAGGCACAAAGCAGTGGTTTTTCGAAATTTGACGTAAAATGTGGTGGTTCTAATTCTATGCTAATTACTCCCCCTTTGGATTCTGGAGAACGCGGGCCCATGATTAAAGTTGGTCACGAAGCGATTCGCATTAGTATCGCGAACTCGGGATCACACTAAAACTCGAATTGAGTCATAATATATAGATGTATATGTACGAGTGTACCTGAAATATGTAAATATCTAATATGTCGACAACTACCAATTTAGTGTGTTACCCGATTCACACATCACGCTTAATCCACAAGAATACTAATTCTTCACATTTATGACTAATAAACTCCAAGTTCTTTGATTCTCGGCGAGAATTAACATTCTGAGAATTAGTTGGGCTCAATTTTAGTTTACCATGTAGTATCAAACAAGGAGAAAAGTTCCCTTCGATGTCGGTTAATAATTAGAGTGGTAGATTACTCCCGTCTGGGTCCCCACACGGAACAAGGTTTCATCAGCCAATCTAGGCATCAGAGAATCAGACCACAGCCAATCTTGCATTGGATCCTGATATATGTGAATAAGTGTTGTGGATTATTAAAATAGTCAACAGTGCATGCACTCCATATGTAGTGTGTGTGACCCGCTTCACATAAAACACTTACCTCGACGAACATGATTGTAAAGTTTGATCGACTTCAACGCCCCTGAAGGTATCCATGCGAGAAATTGAGCTCAAAAATTGATTTTACATGTTTGCGTTACGACCTATCCTAATACAAAAAAACAACATCAAAGTACAACATACCCTTTCGACACAGTTCGAGGTACACTCGTGTTCCTACGATTGTGGATTTCGCCCATGCCGCAACACGGTAGCGTCGTGATCCAACCTTTTGTAATGGGTTCTTTTTAACTTATGTACTCCAATAGCAAACGTGTTGGGACTTGTAAAAGCCAATAGCAAGCTACCAAAGTGTGAAAAGGCTTCAATACACACAACACTCTCGAACAAAGATGACTATGCATGTCTATATAGAAATATACCCGTTTTTTGACACCAGGAATCTTGTGGTAAGTTGTGCATATAAGAACCCCTGATCTATAGATTTTATCCCATATTATGATGAGGTAGATCCTTGAACCCAATAGTACTAACATTGATTTACAGAGCTTATCCATATCATCATGAGGTAGATCCATATCATCAAGAGGCAGATGAGCACAACCCGTATCTCTTCCGTCCGTTTCCATGATTGAACGGCCAAAATTTGCCGCTGAACGAGTTGAATGTTCAACGCGTTATATGGCGAAACTCAGCCATTCAATCGCGGCAACGGACGGCCTACGATAAATAAACTACTTTAATAAACACAAGAACCGCTGCCCTTGGAAGTCAGAAGCTTTCCCTCCCCTGGCAAGTGCGAGTTCCTTGCGGCGGAGCTCAGCACCCTACTCTCACAAGATCTGGATCCCGGTGTGGCGGCGGCACGCTCTGAATGAGCGGGCTGGGCGTAAAAGAGCTCCTCCTATGGCCACCGTCGCCTCATACCGGGCGAGAACTATTCTGCCCGTGCGCGTCAGCGGAGCTGGCTTGGCGAATACAAGTCCTATTACGCGCGCGTCCCGGGTCGGCCGGGATAGATGAGTCCCGCCGTGCGCTGGCAGAGCGAGCCAGGCGAATAGGAATGCTGCGATTCGCACGGGCGGAGCGGCTACGGGATCCGCATCTGTCCTCCGGCCCATCGCCCTTCATCTGCGATCTGCTTGCATCGCTGTCGTTTCGGACTAAGGTATAAATGCTAAGGTTACCATCCGCTGTGTAGATGAACTCTATGTGCTCTGTTTTATGTAGTAGTTGTTAGTCGTGCTCTGTTTTACTTGCTGTTTAACCACAAACCAGTAAATTTCAACGGGGGTTCTCCCATAATTTTAATTTTGAACCGTAATGCCAAGGCTACGCTCATGAATGCAGCCATTGAAGTGATCAACCAACATCCGCAATAGTACACCAGTACTTAGCCAACCATGAGAAAATATCCAAAATCGATCTGGCCAGTCAAGAACCATACCTAGTCACATAGACAAATGTAATCTTCTGACACAACAATTGACGTTCTTATCTGTCTATTACGCTATATTATTTGAGCAAAATGAATTGGATGTCCCAAAAGTATTTTGGATGTGTCAAGTTAGTCCTAACTGTATATAGAAAAATGCATTTCTAAGTCCTATAAGTTCGTTAAATATGTTACCTGAGATCCTACCTGTTCTGATCTGTCTGCGTGGCGTAGTGACTACTGCCACATAGACATTACATTATAAAAAGCCCCCCCCCCCCCCCCCTTAAATAAGCTCTCTTCTAATCTGTTGGTCCTCTCCCTGACTGAATCGGTTTGTGCCTCTCTTTCGATTGAAGGAATTCCACAGTATTTTTTGGAGGATTCCAATCTATAGGTTTTTTCCTATGGAATGCCTTTGGATCATAGGATTGAGCCCACCAAATTCCTGCAATCCAAAGCCCTAGCCATCATCATCTAGATAGCCACTAACCGAATATGTCTATGGCTCTATTTTGTATACGCTGTTTCCCTAGCCATTATTTTGTATGCTCCTTTTACAACCATACAATTTTTTCTCCCGTGCTGTTAGCTCTCTAATCTGTCTTATTCTCATTTCTCAAATATACTCCGAAGCATATTTTTTGTACGCTATTTCCACTCATTATCACACCAAGAGAACTAACCTGGGACGTTTTATAGATAGTAAAATATGTATGTAGAATCATCTGAGTTAAGTTAGTTACTCCTGGCAGTTATTCATTTTTTTTGCGCATTAGCTGGAGCCATTCCCAAGCAGCGCTCTACATCGCTCACACCTCAAAAAATAAAGTACCAGTGACTGTCGTAAATAATGTTTCAGTCGTCTTGTGTTCGAGCTCCCTGTCATTAAACAAAATACTGAACTAGCGGTGGTTCATCTGAGTTGATGTGAATTCTGCTCGAATGCCATATGAGCATTGGCAGAACCAAGTTATTTGTTGTGGTTTTAACCTAGAATTCTCTGAATACATGTTTCAGTCGTCATGTTACCACTAACGGTCAGTTTCTCACAAGCTTTGCTTATTCTATTTAATTACTATTTTCTCTTCTTAAGTACCTTATGTTACTAAGTCAGAACTAATTTAAAAACAGGCGTTTATTTCGGTGACACTGCACAAAAGGAGCCTGCCATCGGGCAGTAGCAAGGCGCGTAGATTTCCTCCGGGTACACAACAGCCATACACATGATTTGTGAATGGCTGATCCCTTGTCATACGCTCTAGAGGATGCTTCAAGTGGAGCTAATATTGAAGATTGCATTGTCTTCTCTCCAAGGCCTATGTCGCTGCTTTTCTTTCTGGCCTAACTAATGTTGTCCCAGCCTTCTGAGTTGTGCTCAAGGAAGGATTTACTTCATGCAGTGATGGGATGTGTTTCTGGCCTACTCAGGATTATAGTTGGACTGAGGAGGTACTTGATGGGGTTCGTAGCAGAAAACAATAATTTTTCTAACTATCGCAACACCGAAAACTAGCCAGGATCTATCTATCTAGTAATGCTGTAACGGAAAAGTTATCGGACACGTACCCTCGTAGATCGATAAGCGGGAAATACGCTCCCGCACAAGCGTTGCCGATGAAGACGTACGTAGCCGACCTCAAGGTCGCGGAGAACTTGGCGCGACGAAGAAGGAGGCGGCGCGACAACGATGCTCCGGTGCCGAGCCTGAGTGAACAGCACCTCCGAGTACTCGCACATGTACGGACCTTGACGATGACTTCCGGGCTCCCCGATCCAGCCGAGATAGCGGAAGCGAGAACTTGGGTGGAATCCCGCAGCACAACAGCGTGCTGCGGTATATAGGTCTCACGTATACGCAATCCAAACGTGGGATCGCATACGTCGAGAGACGGGAGGGTGGAAGTGGACAAAGGGAGAAGCCTTGGCCAACCGAGATTAATTCCTGGATTTATTGTGTATTTTCTCAATTAATCCGGCCTCCTATTTATTGGAGGAGAGGGGTTGCACCTCTCCTCCAATTGTCCATGTGGGACTAAACAAAGGAGGAGGAGGGGGTGGTGTGCCGACCATGGGGCCCAGCCGTACCCCCATGCAGCCGCATGGGCCCCTAGGGCCCAGCCGCACCACCTCAGGGGGGAAGTCCCCCACTTGGGCCTTTCCCTCCGGGGTTTGGCCCATTTAGGTGGGCTGCCCACTTTTTCTCCTTTTTTTATTTAATATTAAATTAATATATATATAATTCTATAATTAATATATTTGCATGATATTTAATCTCTCGTGACTCCGAAACAATTTCCTAATCACTCCGAACTCACTTCGGTCTTCCCGGAACACTTCCGTTCTTGCCGGAACCTTTCCGGAACCTCTTTTCTCTATACCTAAATTATTCCGATGTTTCCAAAATGTTCTCCTAGCGTCGTCAAGACCTTAAGTGTGTTACCCTACGGTTCAGGAATACTTCAGACATGGCCGAGACCCTTCGCTCGCCAATGTCCGTCAGGGAGCCTGGATGACTATGACGGCCCCTGTGCATTCCAGAATAAATCATCGTTGAACCGCTAACATGATATGTTCATTCCCTTTGTTCCATCGATACTACCTTTGTCCGAGATACGATCGTCAACATCCTATGTTGTGTTTTATCTCGTTACCGACAAGGTTGCTTTAACTCGTTCCGTGATATTATATCTCCAATGACCTAGTCATACGCTGCGCAGCTTTATAGATATAATCTCACCGAGTGGGCCCAGAGTATCTTTCCATCACACGGATGAACAAATCCTGCTCTTGATCACTCGCCCCGACTACTTCCTTCCAATACCCGAAAGTGTCACCTTTATTATCACACTATATAAGATATGACGTTTGATGCGATCAAAGCATCTTTCAGAAGCAGCGACTTGATATAATCTCACGGTCTAAGGAATAAGCTATCACATTACTCTCCTACTGCAGTGTTGAACTTAGTGATACGATCCTATTGCAATACTTTGGTGGGTAATGTCCATCAAATTATTCCACTAATAAAATGACTCCATCATCAACTGTTATGAATCAATATGATCGGGAAATCATGATCATCCATTGACTGATGGACTAGTTTATATAGAGGCTTAACTAGGGACTCTGGTTTGTTCTACATACCACACATGTATTAATAATTCCGATTAATACAGTTATAGCATGGTATAAAACTAATTATAAACTTAATGAGATAATGCAATAAATCCTTATTATTTATTTGCCTCTAGGACATATCTCCAACAGTACTGTCTATGCTCAAGCTTCAAATCCAAACAAGAATGAACAAAACATGACTAGTGAACAGTGGAATGAGGTGTTTCCTCCATTTTGCCACGGCAATGGATGAAACATTTCATTTGCATGACTGACTGAAAGTACACTATTGTGGAGCTGGTCACATTGTGATGGATATTGTGCAAGTGAACATGAGATGTCTCTATGTTTAATGTAATTCAATACCGATTCATTTCGTGTGTTTAGAGACCGTCATACCCGGGAGCTCGATAATTACTCTGTACTATGTGTTTTATGTAATCGATCGTATTCCCTATTCCTCTATTGTATGCCGTATTTTCTTTCTTCCGTGACACCCTCATTTTAAGTTCCATTAGATAGGCTTCAAGGTGAAGGTCTTTAGGTTCAGAGTACCAGTCTTCGCACCATGATTTTTCACATCTGCCTATAATAAGTTGGTAGCCCAGCCCACTAATTTTGGCAGTATTCCTTCCTTTGGTCTGCCCGGCCATATATGTTTTAACTCTGTCGCTGGTTGTGTTGTATCAGGGGCTTTGGCATGATCGCTGATGTATTTGTAATGAATTGGCGGTATGTTGTAAAGTGTACCCGCATAGTTTGTGTCAGGGGTGTGTACAAATGATGTATTTGTTCGTGATTGTCACCGAAAGTTGGTTGGCTTCCGAACCGCCATTCCTTGTGAGCAGCCTGTCGGTTGATTCTCGCGGAGAAACTCTCCCTAGCCCGGGTCTGGTTACTATTTTAGCATAATTGCAGAAATTTTAGTAATCATCTGAAAGTTGTGTACCAGAACAAAGAACTTGTATTTGAAACCGTAAAAGAACCACGAAGTTGTTGGGCTATGTCCCTCAACATTGGAGTTGTGTTTGTAGCCCAATGTCAGCCCATGAATTTTAACACGAGATAGGAGCGTAGGTCCTTCTGACCCACGAAGAACCACGAAGTTGTTGGGCTATGTCTGATATTCTCGGCAACCCAAATTGGCGCCAGAACAATTTGAAATGTCAAATGTCCATTCTACCCATAAGGTATAGCAGATTTTAACGCCTGAACCCGGTTTGTGAGCAAGGGTATACAAGTAGTTTGAACCCAATGGCGCCATAACAAGCCCTCCCACCTAGCCGAGGGGCCGAGGCACACATCCAGTTTTCCTCAATTCGACGAACTCTAGATCTGCGTCCGGTCACACACCCAGTTTTCCCCGATTTGACGAACCCTAGATCTACCATTGGCTACTTCTCCCTCCAGTTCTCTGGACACATCGTCGCCCCTCTCCGGCTAGGACATGACCGGCGATACTCCCGGGCCACATCTTAACTGTTTCGGCCAAATTGCCTCCCTCACCCCGAGGCGAAGAGTGGGTAATACCGTTTTTTCTGTGAATTAGTTCTTTTGATTCTAGCTGTGCGCGAATGTAGACATACACCATGATCTAAATGTTTTTCTGCCTATTACTAGGATACTCTCGTCTAGTGACCCTTCTTCACCCCCCCGAAAACCTTCAATGAAAAGTAACAGGAAAAGAGGAGGCTCGACAGCCGGTGGTAACAAGCGAATCTCGATACCTCAGCAAACTAAAGGAGATTCCAATCTTGAACCCTTATTTCAGAAGAAGCTTCAGATCTCCCCTGTCCTCTCAACAGCTAAGGAGCTAGATCTTCCATGTCGTCCTGCCTTATTATGTGTTGTTTGTTTGAATGCCAAATAAATTCTCCCTCCGATCCTGTATAAGTGACGCCAGAAACGAACGGATTAGGTACAATATAAGTAGTAAAACTCCCTACACTTTTTTAGGATGAGAGGGAGTGTGATTTCAGGCTAGCTCGATTAATTCATGTTGCACTTCTTTCTATGAGATGTAGAGTACTACTGCCCGCAACAACTAGGCTAACCAGCAGCCTCCAGTTGTTACCACGTCCCAGGCGGGCATCAAAAGATCATCGCTAGACTCGCCACCTGTTAGAAGTAAAGCAAAGACGAGGTTAGTGATTCATAGATCCCTCGCACATAAAAGTCCCGTGTGGTCGATGAATGAATTTGAGTATAATAAACCTGTTGCTGTGCACATGCTTATGGATACTGTTACTAATCCTTACATTTATTTGCAGAAAATTGGCGCTTTCAACAAACTTAAATTTTCTAGGGTCGATCATATCACCATACGCCGTGATATAGAATTCAGTCCCAACCCTAGGTAAGTCCGGACCTATCTGTCCAACAGAAAACTGGGATGGTTGTTTTCAATGGTTGTTTTCAAGCCCGATGACTATTTATGTAATGTGTTGGTCAATGTATGTGCTACTTTTCTGTTGAATATCTGTTTGATCACAATAATTACGTCCATATGAATTTTACAATAACGTGTTTGTGCATCCAGTTTTTGGCATCATTTTTTGTGCTTACTTCGCCATGTACGGACAACCTTTCTTTATTCCTTTTTTTTTCAGATTCATGCCACTTATAATCCATGGTATCCGTGTGCAAATACGTTTTATTGGATCCCTACACTACCATTAAGCTAGTTTCCTGTGTGTGTTTGTTTTTAGGTGGATAAGTACACGGATAAAGAACCGAGTGCTTTGGATATGTTCAAGGAGACACATTGCAGCAATAAGAAGGGCTTGTATCTACAACTACAAGTGCAGTATGCGACTGTAAGTAAAGCTTTAAAATAGTCCCACTAAGTTGAACTTATACGTTGCTGCATCTGATTAATATGTTTCTTCCCTACGAAACAAGCCGAAATGGAAAAACCGCTCTCTGAACCTTCAGCTGATGGAGGACAATCTAATGAGGCGCAAGTTGCATACGAGGTCCTATCGCATTGTACTTCCAAGTTCCAACCCTAGGTTTCTTAAGAATGTGGGGATCGAGCTCCAACCCTTACCACCAGAAGCCAACAAACTAGCTGCAGAATTTGAGAAAGAGAATAGAGCAGATACATAGCTTCTCGATGTTCTCAACATCCAGCGCCACCAAATGGATCAGATGGTCATCAAGGCACGACAAACAGAAGAGATGGATGCTGTAATAATTTCTAAGATGAGGGCGCAAACCCCATTCTTGAATCAGTAAAGGTAGTCTTCCTAACCTAGATAACATGGTGAAGTGGCGGTGTGATGGTTCATGTTGGACCGTTATTTTGTTGGTGTTATTGTGCACCTGAAACTCGACCATATGTTATTGAATGTGCTTATGGTACCTATGGGATCATAATGTAATGTATGCCTATAATTATTTCTGTATTGTTTGCCAGTTGTGCTCTTTCGGTTATAGGCCGTATTGGGACATGTTCGATTAATGGGCCAAATCACTATTACAACGTTCTGGGCCTTTACGCTCGCTCAATAATGGGCCGTCGCCTCTGTGTTCCCTCCCTAATATGGGCCCAAAACTGCGTGGGCCTAGGCCATAACGAAAGCCACGTAATCAGGCCTACTGGGCCATATTGCTAACGGGCCTCATTTAGGATATGCCACATGTCGCCGTATAATTGGTACATGTTGTACCTTACGATAACGCCACATGTCATCCTTGGATTGGATTACTTGTCATGCCACTATTGGTCCACGTTGCGGCCTCCTATTTGACCACGTGTCGATGCATGAATGGACCACGTGGGCACAGCGTGTCGCGTACGTGGCAAGCTCTCATTGGTCTGGCCTGCTAGGTTAGAAGGGCCGACATGGTAGGCCCAGTGGGCCGCCCCATCTGGCTGTATGGGCTGGCCTATTTGATTCCCTGGACCGGCCTGTTTGTTTAGGTGGGCCTGGCACTGCATAGTAATCTGGCATGCACAGCTAACGGGCCGACCTAATTCGGAGTAACGGGCTTAGCCTATTAAGGTTAATGGGCCGGCCGGCCCGTCAGAGCATTATGGCCCGGCCTTTTACGGATGATGTCACGCTAGACGACAAAGTTGAATTTACCCGACAGGCTCTGACAGCTCAATCATTGGTCTGACAAAAGTGTCGCCACTTTTTTGGCAAAGGGACAGCCATCGGTGACGTTTTTTCTGTCACGGTCAATTGGGCCGGGCGGGCCTCGGGCTGGGTCTGGCCGTCACAGATCCAAGATGGTTCGGGAAATCCGTCTCGGAGTTCATTTATGATGCACTTTCGACCACGATCGACAGATCCGTCGTAGATGATCATTTACGACGGATTTTTGACTTTCCGCCACGAACTCATTCCGTGGTTGAAGACTGGGATTCTTGTAGTGTCAAGTTAGAGGTAAGGGAAGGGAAAAGTGGAAGGCTATGCGAGAAGTTTGCTGACAGTAAGAGTTGTACAATAGCTGAAAGCAATTCCCTAGAGAACAACAATGACGTCAAAGAACTCATTGCTTTTGTCCGTCTTTGTAAAAGAAGACTTAATTACCTAGGCATCCCCGCGCAAGACGGATAGGGCCGAAGTGGACAAATGAATCCTTTGTGCTCTTGGTCTGTCAGACACTGGTGCCCTTGGACGCATTGCTCATATACAATTTGTACTCATATGAATTATTTATGACTAAGTGAGCTTCATCTTATCTTATATACTCCATACATAACATGCACTACTGCAGGTGAAACTTTAACCCCTGGACTATTTTAAACCATTGATAACACAACCACAAGCAAACAAGTCTGGTCTGGTAGAACAAACATTAAGAAAACTCTCTTGAACTTGATAACATTTCCTTGCCAAGCAAATACTTCTCAGATTCGATAAACATTGGGTCTCATGGGAGGAAAAGGTACATATTGCAATCCGATAATCCGGATCGAAGGTATCAATGACAACCCAATACTTGAACTGACACAAACAACCAACTTCAGCCCCGAAGGAAAATATAGTGCAGTCGACGTTCACACGATATGTAGAAGGACGGTTACTACATGGCCACCGGTAAACTATATGACTTCTATCTCATCTCATAATAGTTATACTAGGGTTTCCCCATCTTCCCAAGAACTAATAAAACTACTCACACATGAAAGCACAAGACATCATCATATTAATGGTATGAAAATAAGATGAACAATGATATGAATACAAGTGCAAATCCACAACTACAAGTTTTGGAATAACAACGAGATGGAGGAGGGATTCGTTGGTGTTGACGAAGGAGATGGATGCCTTGGCCTTCCGGATTGCAGCGGTGAAGATGGTGGTAGCCTCTTGCTGTTTCCCCCTCCGGATCCCTTCCGAAGGCTAGTTTTTCCAGTCTGTTTTCGTGGTGGCGGCTGTTGTGCTCGTGTGATTGGAAATCCGAGACCACATGGTTAAAGTACTAGACTAGGGGGTATTGGGTTGTGGAAAAAACTTTAAAATTTTCTGTAACCTTGTCGCCATATTGTATGAAGATATGCTCCACCCCATAATGCTAGATCCAGATACTTATAAACACCATTGCGAAAGATCTTGTGTTTGTCGAAGTAGATGTTGGTGAAGCCTGATGAAGAATCTCACGTTCACGCCGGGAGGTGATATTGTTGTCGGTTTGTCGTTGAGGAACTACTTGCGCAGCCCCGCTCTAACAGTATCCATACGTACGCCGCGCCAATCCGTCAGCACGTTCCCTTTAGAGCTACTAGCACCAACGAAGAGAGACAGCCTTTCGGCGTAGTTTAGGTGGTAGGTCTAATCGAACTTGATTAGATCTATATGAGACTAGAGAGATCTAATTCTAAACAAATGAGATCTACTAGAGAGAGATTAGATCAAAGTCTAATCAGAGCGCTGTCTAAATTAGAGCATCGTCTAATTGCACAATATCAGGAGAGGAACTTGTGCAAGTCAATTGTTGTGTTCTCCTTGTGGGAGGGGGTGGAGTATATAAAGGGGAGCAAGGGAGGAGGTGCTTGGGGAAGGGGAAAGCCCCCCCCCCCCTTGGTGCGCCGGCCCTTTGCGCCGGCCCTAGAAGGGCCAGCCGCCCCCTCCTCCAAGTCGGATGGGTAGTCCTTGTCCAACAAGGACTCCCTCCCTTCCTTTCCTATTTTTGCCAATTTTCTTTATTCCTTTCCTAGTTCAATTCAGACTCTTTTAAATCTCCAATTTAAACAAGGAAGGAGAGGAGGGGACTTGGTGTGGCCGGCCTGGAGGTAGGGCCCATGCGGCCGGCCTGGAGGTAGGGCCCATGCGGCCGGCCCACACTAGGTGTGGCGAGGTATGCAGGGCACCCCCCCTCTCCTCTGGCGCACCCCCCTTCTCGGCAAACCTCCGAAACTCTTCCGGAACCAAATACACTCTATAGATAAAATTATCGACTCTATCCACTGATGTCAGAAACACTTCCCGGCATACCGGAACATCTCATGTTCGCCATATTTCTCTCTCAGGAAATTCTGCCCTATACCGGCATTATTTCCCTCTCATGATAACTTCACCGGAACTCCTCCGAATCACTCCGGAGTTGTTCCGGTGACATCGGAGGGACTCCGACGACTTCTCATAACCACAAAACTACAACTTTATTCTCTCAATAAAAGATTGACTCACAGCTTAAGTGTGTGACCCAGAAGGTTCAGTAACACATAGACATGTCCGGGAGCTTACCAGACAATAACCAGCATTGGGACCTAGACGGCCGTACTAGCTCCTATGTGTTCAAGAGTGAACAACAGAACCTGTGTGTTTCTCATTACGCTAATCCACTTACGTACACGATACCAATGATATCTCGAGATTGAGACAGTGCTCTAGTGTGACCAAACCCTTTGATCATAACACATATAATTCTCGTACCAATATCATTCTCTTTTCTCATTCCATATTTTCATTGTCCCGTGATTAATCACGCTGTGTCTGGCCAGACGATTGGGTGACAATAATAATACTGAGATGGCCTAGAGGATGTATCTCTCCATCGTTTGGAGGAGTAAGTGCCATTCTTGAATAATCTCTGTTCCAATACATTATTCTAGTCCACACCCAAAAGTCACCGTTATGGTCCCCAGTTACGGCCAGACGTTAGATGACGATCAAAGGATGAGTGTCGAATAAGCAGTCACCAGATATTCTCAGGATAAAGGAATACAACTATTGAAAACAAAATATATGATCAATTCCTACCTTCATCGTTGACGATTAGTCTCTTAGCAAGATCATACAGTGGGTCGGTTCAGTACTATTGTCATTCCGACAATAAACTCCTATAGTTGTGTGACTTATACAAAGTCCATGATCAGGAAAACATGATCATCAAACAACAAGACAGGCTAGTCTTAGGGACAAGAACAGGAACACTTTTACTTGTTTGTATCTCTACACCTGTATTGGAGGTTTTCTTCTTGAATACTTTGTATTTGCTATTCAAGTGTCCAATACAGTTATAGCATAAAGATATAAATACTAATAATAAACTTGGAGATAAATAATAACTAAATTATTATTGTCTCTAGGGCATATCTCCAACAGTCTCCCACTTGCACTAGAGTCAATAATGATTCTAGTTAGCATGATGACATGACACCAAATGGAACTAAGGTGCCACTCACGCTTTCGCACGCGCTCTGAGACTGTGTCCATAATTTTGATCCAATCAAAATACATAAACTTGTTTAACTCCTCACATGTCAAACTTGAGGATTTCGGCCTATCCGGTTCCATAGTAGCATTACATAATTCCAAGCGCGTCTCCAAATGAAATTACCATACCATCTATTGAAACCTTACCAAGTCAATGACTTTTCCAATAGCTTGCTATCATGACGTCTCACATCAATGATGCAACTATCCTTTATAGAAGATCTATATATGTCGTAGAATCCACTCATAATATACTTATGATTTGATAAAATCAAAACATCAAGTATTTATGAATTGAAAATTGCATTTCTCGGATTAAATCAATTAAGATCTGATTTCATAATTCCACTACAAATATGTATATGAGGAACTTCTCTATATACACTATTTGAAGCTTTACAAAATCTACGAAGTCGTTATTCTTTTGTAATATCACTATCAGGTTCTCATCACAATACAAAAACCTTCAGGATCAATTACACTTTTAATTAACTGCCTTTATGAGAAAACTATTACTAAGTATTTCTCTTACTGCCGGTGGCCAAATAAAATTTAGCACTTTGGAAACTTTCCGGCTTTATGTACTATATGTAGCAACAAGATGAGCAAAATCACTTTAAATATGATTTGATCTTATTCCTCTCTATTTTCACATCATTAACTACGAATGTCAATGTATCTTGCAAATATCACGCCATGACTTCTTGATCAAATTTCTTTGATTCAAGACACAATTCGAATTACCTTTCAGAATTCTACTTAGCACATTCATACTAATGTTTATTAAACTTTTAATCTATCTCATAGACAAAATTTTAATAAGACACTTTCCGACCTTTTATTTAAAAGTCTTTTAAATCCATGTTTTCACAAGATATACATTTTGAATTCGGCCTAGCCTTATTGAACAAATATAATATCAGCTCCCACTGACTTTTAAGTCCCTTCGATTTATATAATGAAAAGAATAAAATTCTTGATTCATTAATACGGCTGACTTCAAACACTCATAATATAATTATCTAGATTATTCTCATAATCCAAATGAATTATTCTTAGCAATTAACTTTACTACTTTAGTCCAATAACAGCATCAAGCAATTGATATAATAAGTTTTGCAACTTCTCACTATCATTTATTCGTCCTTGATAAAACAATTTTAATCAAGACTAGTTCTATGAATATTAGATATTCACATCTGTCCTTTCTTTATGAAACATTCATGCCCAGTGATTTCACATCACATCCAAACTACTCTCAAGATTAAATCTTGGAGCTACATGAATTTTTCTTGGATTCCTTTATGACATATACCGTCATTTATGAGTATTCTTTATTCTGTTTGTAATTGTTTTGCTTTTAATCATGTTACTCGACATTTGATAATTCAACCACTAGGTGATTTAATCATTAAATTCCTCACATGACTATCATCATAGTACTTAATTCGAATCATGTCAATCATGTTATAATACATTTTATTAAGCCTTCTTTAACTTTATCAAATTTCTTTGATCTCTTATTTTGATTCACACATGCTCCCACTTAATTTTATGAACATTGCAACTTCAATAATTTCATCAACTCTATTTCATTAATATGCAACTTCATATTTTCAATAGAATTTAATTAATGGAAAGTCTCCACACCTTTATGTAATTTTCGAAATTCACTAGTGCCTAGCACTTTACCAATTTCGAATTTTACCAAATACTTAGTATTTGTGGACTTTGATTTTTATTAAGTGCCCAACACTCCATAAATTTCGAATTGCTCAAGTGCGTAGCACTTTTGTGAATTTCTAGTTTTCTCCATTTAATCTTGGAATAACTTTAAGAGTCTCAAAAGAGAACCAACGAAAAGCTTCTTCCCAAATTTCAAAGACTAAACCAATATCAAAATCAAATATCATTCAAAACTTTAAATGATATTTTGAATCAAAACATTTAAGACTTAACAAAACTAAATTAAAGACATATTACAATAAAGAAGATCATCATAAACCGAATTCACAAAATGTGAACTCCCACACATACTTTAATATTCGAACATAACTTTGTTCCAGAATCTCAAAATATTCATTACAAAATGATCAAACTGAAAATAACTCTTATTTAAAGTCCTAGTGTAGATCTCCTTCATTGACTTGGACTTGTAGACATAGTGGTGATCATGGCGCCTTAAGTGCCTTCTTTCTCCACTTCCTCCACTTCTTTCCAACTCTTGCCTCTTTTCCTTTTCATACTGCGATCATGCAACATGAATTTTTTTAGTATTAAATACTAAAATATATTCGAGTAGAGAATATGTCAATAACTTGTGTATAACTCTTATACCTTTTGTGGACTCGCCACTGGTCTTGTAGGAAGGATGTCGTCATCAAATGATGCACGTAAATATCCATCTCAGCTGATAAGAGCATTTCGAAGACTTCCTTGACTGTCTTCTCCACATCCCTACAAACGCATAGTAGTATGATGGTAGTGATTTGAGAAGTGTGTCAACCGCTCGATTCTATGGAATTGGTCGCCCAATATCCTCAAGCTTCCTGAGTATCTTGCAGAACTTAATCTTGTGCTCCCTCATCGAGCCTCCGCTCGTTAGTTTGCACGATCCAAGTTCCCCATCGAATTTGTATTTAGCATGACATAACTGGTATGAGAACTGAGCTTTCAACGCTTCCATGAGACGGAAGGGGCGATAGTGTGGATAACTGTCGCTAAGCTCGGGACTCATCCTGTCTAGCATAACCAAACTCACTTGATACACATCTTCCTCCATAGGAGAATAGTCCTCTTCTAACTCTGGAACAGGAGTGTCCAGCGCATGCTCTATCTTGCGACTCCTGAGAATTTATCTCAGCCCGTGAACCCATTTAGCAAAGGTCACGCTTTTCGCAGTCAATTGTCCTAACAACTCATCCTCATGCACATTCTCAACGGGATCCATTTTCTACAACAAAACAAGTTTATTTACACTCATTGTTTATTACTAATTTTGATGCACTACTTTAACTCAATTAAATTGAATCTAAGATATGCTCCCACTAAGCCCAATAATCCTCTTTATTGGCGCTAAGTGATTTAGGACCCGATAAACCGACGAACCAAGTATGGATGCATAGCATGATCCGTGGACAACTGGTAGGCACCATGCCAGTTGTAGTAGCTACAACTCCTGTTCGTCTTTCGACGTGAGTGTTCAGAACTGTCGGCCCAGTGAAATCCAGGGTGTGCTGGGCCTGTCCTCTACGGCCCTCGACACTTGATGGCCAATTTTCGCTAAGGACCAAGCCTACGGCTTGGAGAGCCTCGCGAGGGCTTTTGAGGCAGCAGAGGCCTGCGGAGGCCCTATCCACTGCTGCCCCCTCTTCAAGGAAATCTCCCCTGGAGAGAGGTCAACGCCGAATTCTCTACAGGGCATCCAAGCCCTCGTGGAGATCGCTTCGCTGCAAAGCAACCTCTGCAGAGCGCACATGGGCTCTGCAGCGGCCGCAGAGTGACGCGCGCCCCTGCGCGCGGTGACGACGACGCCGCAGTTGCCATTTTGGTGATTAAAGGGGTCAACAAAGCTGTGCCATCCGCACCGGACTACAAGGTTTCCTCTTTGGTGATAAGGGGACCGGCCGGCGCTACGCTCCACGGCCAACGTCACCGTGGGCACCCCCACGTTCCTCTGCGGCCCCAGCTGGCCGTCCTGCATGGACGGTGGTTACTCTGCTACAGGCTCAGCTTTACGCCCATGGACCGCGTCCATGGACCGGGCTGCGGTGCACCACGCTCTACCTTCTGCGCCACGTGACAGCCCTCCGTAGCGCAAGCACAGGAGGGAGCACGGGGCGCCTATAAAAGGAGGAGCAGCACCGTAGCAAGGGATCGCATTCTCATTCCAGCATAGCCACTTACGCGCAAGGAAGAAGAAGACCACTGCTTCCCTTCCTTGTGTACACCATTGCCAAAAGAGAGCCCTCGGCAAGCTCATTGTACTGTAACCTCTACAAGCAGTGCAATACAGACAAGCAGGAGTAGCGGTGTTACCTCCACACGAGGGCCGTGAACCTGGGTACGGGCTGGTGTTCATCTCTGTCGTGATGTCCCTCCACTTGCTCGACGAGCACCGTCGCCGTGCAGGTTGAGGGTTGTTTGACCAACGTGTTCAGCCCCTTACACGAACTCTCTTCGTGAGCTTGACTATCCCTGTTTCGTGGGAGTCATTCTCCGACAATTGGCGCGCCAGGTAGGGGGCTGAGGCGCGTCTTCAACCTTCATCGACCTCTGCACCATGGCGGACACTCGCGCAGCTCGCGCCACCCGGCGGGCGTCAGGCAGGGCAACCACCGAGCCCGCTGCCAACACCACCAACCCTCGCGGCCGTCCCCGCGCCAGCCGTGCCACGGGGCGCAACACCGCTGAACCGCGTGTGGAGCACCCCGAGGACGACGACGGCCACCACGACGACCGCTTCGACGAAGACGTCGACCACGGGCACGGCGAGGACGCTGAGTCCTCGCATCCGTCCCAGCGCCACAGCGCCTCCACTCTTGGGCGTCCAGCGCCCAGCCCAAACACCGCGCTGCTCATGGCCGCGGAGCTCTTCCGCTACCGCCCCACGCGAGGCGCACGACAACTGGCTCGGCCGCCTCCAGCACCTCGTCGACATCGCGGCGGCACCCGCGCGCTCCTGCGGCGTCGCGCTCTCTGGTGCACCACAACTCCGGACGCGCTGGAACCACCGCGCATGGCGCACCTCCGCCGCCGCCTCCGCCGCCTCCGCCAGGTCCGCCTCCAGCTGCGGCGCACAAGGCCGCATCCCACGCGTCTTCGCCGCGCGATTGTCAAATCGTGCAGCGGACACCCCCAGACGCGCGGGTGGAAATGGAGCGCCAGAAGGACCTCCAGAAGCGCATCGTCGAGGAAATCGGCCAAGCAGGGCGACAGAACCGCCGTGCTCTTCAGGGTGGCATCGCCTCGTACGCCACAGGTTGCGCGGCCTTCACCCGCAACCTGCGTCGCGTCGTCTGGCCACAGAAGTTCAGGCCTGACCTACCCAAGGGCTACGACGGCACGAACAACCCCATCGAGTTCTTGCAGCTCTACACCACCTCCATCCAAGCTGCGGGGGGAGACGACAAGGTCATGGCCAACTGGTTCTCCCACGCTCTCAAGGATTCCGCCTTGTCGTGGCTCCTGAACCTTCCCGAGGATTCCATTGACTCGTGGGAGGAGCTCTGCCAGCAGTTCGTTGCGAACTTCAAGGGCACGTACGAGCGCGCCCTCACCTACAACGACCTGCGAGCTGTGCGCCAGAAGCCTGGCGAGACCCTCCGCAGGTACATCCAGCGCTTCAGCCAAGTCCGCAACAAGATCCCGAACATCCCGGACTCGCACGTCATTGCGGCCTTCAGAGAGGGCGTCACCAACCACAGGATGCTCGAGAAGCTCGGCATCCATGATACCCTCTCCTCCGTGGTGAAGCTCTTCGACATCGCAGACAAATGCGCCAAGGCAGAAGAAGGGCTCCTCTTCGTCAAGGTGGGCTCGACAGACGACCCTGTCGAGGGATCCAAGACCCAGAAGAGGCGTGACGAGATAAAGCGCAAGCCTACCGCAGTCCTGGCAGCTGAACCCGACGCCAAGCATGTTCGCGAGGACTCCCAGAGGCTGGCGAGAAAAAGGTGGACAACCGCCCGTTCTGCATCTACCACAACAGGCGCGGCCATGCGACGGAGAACTGCTATGACCTCAAGCAGCTGAGCAAGAAGCGTGAGCAAGAAGAAGGCAGCGGTGGCCGCGGCAGAGGCCGTGGTTACCGCAAAGGTGGACGCAAGGGCAACTTCCAGAGGCCCAGGGAACTCAGGCGAATGCCGCCGAGAAAAACAACAATCTTCCCGACGAAGAGCCTGGAGGCTACCAGGCCCCCAAGGGTGCCATGGCATGCATCCTCGGCGGATCCCAGGCGCCCAAGTCGAACAACCAGTTCAAGCAGTTCGCTCGCGAGCTCAACGCAGCGCTTCCCGGGGTCGAGACGTCCCGCCCCCTCAAGTGGTCCCAGTACACCATCGCCTTCGACGCCAAAGATCACCCCAAGTCTACAAGACTGTGGGCACCCTCCCGTTGGTGTGCACCCCCACCATCAACAACATCGCCGTCGGCAAGACGCTCATTGATGGGGGTGCAGGCCTGAACGTCATCTCTGTCGAGACCTTCGAGACGCTTCAAGTGCCCTACGAGTGGCTCATGCCCTCCAGGCCCTTCACCAGCGGCTCAATCTCGCCTCTGGGGCAAGTGAGGCTCGCGGTCACTTTGGCACGCAGGAGAACTACCGCACCGAGCTAATTGACTTCGACGTCGCGCACATTGGCCTGCCCTACAACGCCATCCTCGGCTACCCCGCCCTCGCGAA
The DNA here is from genome assembly GCA_947311845.1 of Poa pratensis. NCBI lineage: Eukaryota > Viridiplantae > Streptophyta > Magnoliopsida > Poales > Poaceae > Poa > Poa pratensis. The sequence goes on along the minus strand of CAMZMU010000121.1, from coordinate 2,597,247 downwards.
GTTCATGGCCGTCACGCACCACGCCTACAACATGGTCAAGATCCCTGGCAGCGGTGGCACCATCACCATACGTGGTCACGTACAGGACGCCACGCGCGCTGTCGAGATCGCCTACAAGGCCGCTGCCATGGCATTCCCCGCTGACGAGGACATGGAGCCTCTCGAGAGGCCCAAGAAGAAGAAACAGCTGTTCACTCAAGAGCAAGCATCTACAAAGAAGGTGTCGCTGAGCACCAGCGGCTCGGGGGCTGAGGGCTCGGGGGCTAGCGTCACCATAGGCGCTGGCTTGCCTCCCAAATAGGAAAGCGCGCTCGTCGCCTTCCTTCGGGCAAATTCTGACATGTTCGCATGGACTCCGTCAGAAATGTCCGGTGTACCAAGGGAGGTGATCGAGCACCACTTAGCCGTGTGTCCAGACGCACGCCCTGTAAAGCAGAAAGCGCGGAAACAAGCCCCCGAGAAGCAAGCGTTCATCATCAAAGAAGTAGAGAAGCTGAAAGCAGCAGACATCATTCGAGAAGTTGCCCACCCCACTTGGCTCTCCAACGGTGTGGTTGTCCCAAAACCCAATGGAGGAGGCCGGCTCTGCATCGACTACACAGACGTAAACAAGGCCTGCCCCAAGGATCCATACCCCATGCCAAGGATAGACCAGATTGTGGACTCCACCGCCGGCTGTGATCTCCTCTGTTTCCTGGATGCCTTCTCAGGCTACCACCAGATCAAAATGGCCAAGGAAGACGAGGAGAAAACAGCATTTCTCACCCCTTGTGGTGTGTATTGCTACACTTGCATGCCCTTTGGCCTGAAAATGCCGGCGCCACCTTCCAGAGGCTCATGAGGATCGCCTTGGGGGCTCAGATGGGAAGAAATGCAGAAGCTTATGTCGACGACATCGTGGTCAAGTCTCGCGAGGGAGACACTCTCTTGAAGGATCTCGAGGAAACCTTCGCCAGCCTGCGCAAGGTGAACATCAAGTTAAACCCCGCCAAGTGCGTCTTCGGGGTGCCTTCAGGCAAGCTCCTCGGGTTCCTCGTGTCCCACCGCGGCATAGAAGCAAACCCTGACAAGATCAAGGCTATAGAAGACATGCAGCCACCTCGCCGCCTCAAGGACATGCAGCGCCTAGCAGGATGCATGGCCAGCTTAGGCCGCTTCATCTCCAAGTTCGGCGAGAGAGCCTTGCCATTTTTCAAGATCATGAAGAAATCCGGCACCTTCAAGTGGACTCCAGAGGCCGACAAAGCATTTGAGGACTTGAAGAAATACTTGGCTAGCTCACCAGTCATGGTAGCCCCCAGGGCAGGCGAGCATCTGAAGCTGTACCTAGCAGCCACTCCACAAACTGCAAGCGCCGTCCTGGTGGTGGAAAGAGAAGAGCCAGTTCTCCCCAAGAAAAGCACTGCCACACCAAGTCCAGAACCTCCCGACGAGGGAACAGTCTCTCCAGACCCAGTGCCAGACCCACAGCCTCAAGTCGAGTCCACCACGAGCACCCCTGCCGAGGCTCCTCCACAGGCAAACCTCGCCAAAGGTCCTGAGGAGCCTCTCGAGGGAGCCGACGCTGCCGCACCATCAACGACCCTCGTCGAGCATCCAGTCTACTTCGTCAGTACTGTACTGCGAGATGCTCGCGAGCGGTACCCAGTGCAGCAGAAGCTCCTCCTCGCGCTACTCATCGCCTCCAGGAAGCTGCGCCACTACTTCCAGGGCCACCCCATCACGGTGGTCACGTCCTTCCCCCTGGAGCAGATCCTGCGCAACCCCAACGCTACTGACCGCGTCGCAGGATGGAACATTGAGCTGCAACCATTCAACTTGCGCTTCGACACCACAAGAGTCATAAAAGGGAGAGCGCTGGCGGATTTCGTCGCCGAGTGGACAGACCCAACTCCTGAAGAGCCTCGCGAAGAAGAAACCGCGTCATCGGGAGATACAATGCCAAGCCACTGGACCATGCACTTCGATGGAGCTTTCGCCTGCCGCAATGGTGGGGCTGGCGTTGTCTTAACCTCACCAAAAGGTGACAAGCTCTACTACGCCATCCAGCTGTGCTTCACAATAGACAAGATCTCCAACAACATCGCCGAGTACGAGGGCCTCCTCGCCGGGCTCAGAGCCGCAATCGCCCTTGGCGTCAAGCACTTACTCATAAAGGGTGATTCCCAGCTCCTGGTTAACTTCTCCAACAAGAGCTACACGCCTAAAGACGACCACATGGCCGCCTACCTTGAAGAGGTCCGCAAGCTCGAGAAGCACTTCAGGGGCATGGAGCTCATGCACATCCCGCGAAAGGAGAACCAGGAGGCAGATGACATCGCCAAGCGAGCATCACGAAGGCAGGCCCAGCCGGCCGGCGTCTTTGAAGAGAGACTCTCCAAGGCGTCCATAAAGCAGCCACAAGAAGCAGCAGCCACAAGCACAGACGAAGTACTCCCACCACCTCCTGTAGGTGGGGCACCCAACTGCGGTCCATCCTCAGGGGAGCGTCTGCTGCTGGCTATGGTGCATCAAGAGACAGGCTGGGTTGACGAACTCAAAGACTACCTGCTGAAGGGAGTCCTCCTGAAGAAGACGCGGAGGCGGAACGAGTGGCTCGACAAGCCAAGTCATACTACATCCTCGAGGGAGACCTGTACCGCAAGCGCCCAAATGGAATTGCACTCAAGTGCGTCCCCCCCGAGGAAGGCCGCATGCTGATCAGAGACATTCACAGTGGAGAGTGTGGCCACCATTCCTCTGCACGCACCCTGGCAGGCAAGGTCTTCAGGAGCGGTTTCTACTGGCCCCAAGTGCTTCAAGATGCCACCACCATCGTCCAGTCTTGCGATGCGTGCCAATTCCACGCCAAGCAAGTCCATCAGCCTGCACTGGGACTCCAAACCATCCCGCTCTCGTGGCCTTTCGCGGTCTGGGGGCTAGACATCTTGGGACCCTTCCCGAGATCACAAGGGGGCTACCGCTTCCTCTTCGTGGCAGTCGACAAGTTCACCAAGTGGGCAGAGGTTGAAGCAGTGCGCAGCATACCGGCCAGGGCAGCAGTAAAATTCATCAGAGGCCTGGTCTGCCGTTTGGTGTGCCTAATCGCATCATCACCGACAATGGCTCACAATTCACCAGCGGCATCTTCAGGGCCTACTGCGAGAGCCTCGGCACCAAGCTCTGCTTCGCCTCGGTGGCTCACCCACAGAGCAACGGCCAAGCCGAGCGAGCAAATGCTGAGGTCCTCAAGGGCCTCAAGACAAGAAGCTTCAATCGCCTGAAGGGCTACGGCAAGGGCTGGATAGACGAACTCCCGTCCGTGCTCTGGTCCATCCGCACGAACCCCACGAAGCCCACTGGTGAGACGCCATTTGCCCTCGTGTATGGAGCTGAAGCAGTCCTCCCCACAGAGATCAAGCATGGATCCGCACGGGTCCTTGCCTTCAACGAGGACGATCAAGCAGACCTCCACAGCGACGACCTGCTGCTCCTTGACGGGTTGCGCCGCCGTGCCGCCCTCAGGGCAGCCAAGTACCAGCAAGACCTGCGACGCTACCACAGCCGCCACATACGTCCGCGCACTCTCGAGACAGGCGACCTCGTCCTCAGGAGAATCCTCTCCAGGGAAGGTCTCCACAAGCTCTCGCCAATGTGGGAAGGCCCCTACAGGGTCTCACACATCGCCAGGCCTGGCGCGGTACGCCTCGAAACGGAGGACGGCATCCGGTCAAGAATCCATGGAACATCGCGCATCTACGCAAGTTCTACCCGTGATCATAGTCACGCCAGACATTTTTTGTCTCTAGAGGGAAGCACACAACTTCACCTCCAAGCTTCACAAAAGCTTCTCCTCCCGAGGGCCAGCCCCTCTGAGCTCTCCTGATTACGTGCCGCCGCAGGCCGTGAAGAGTCTCAGCCACTGAATGTGGTCCCCATGCCTCGACATGGAAAACTTTATCTTGGTAACACCAAGTGTAATGAACCAATTCGTTTCTCAATGAAACATTGCGCTGAGGCGCCGCTATGTAATATTTTGGTGGTGAGTTTTTACTTTCATCATCTTAGTTCATTTCGCGCTCATATTCTTCCCCATGCGCACCTCGCGAGCGGGGGCTGAGTACGGTGACTGTGCCTCAAGAGCACCCCAACAGCACCGCAAAATCCAAAGGATCCGAGCTCTAACACGTGAGCACGCTCTCACGCCTGTTACCTCCCAAAGAGCTCTGGCCCATGGGCTTGCTCCCAAACACGCCACCTCACCAAAGGACCTTGGTACTTACTCTCCTCGCGAGATACTCATGAGGAAGCCTATAAGCGCGCATGAGTGTTTACTACCATGTGCCTGCTTTGGGTTTGCCTCTCTAACCAATACAGGGAACAAGAGTCCTCCCCAAGGTCGAGAAGTCACGCTCCGACCCCTAGAGGGAGCGCACCATCAGGGAAGCCACCAGGGAAGCCAACGCCCTCTACGAGGCCAAAGTCTCGCCAAGCTAAGTCTAGCGCTCGCGCCCCTCAGGAGTTTTTCTCCCTCTCACGAGCACCTGTCGTCCCTCGAGCGGTTTTTTCTCTCTCACACTCCATGGACTGCTTGTGCGTCAAAGGGGGCCCTCGAGCACCGCGACTCGAGAGCCCTTACCTCTCCAAGCCTTAAACACCCCCCGGCCTTGCCGAGTCACGCTCCGGCATACCGCAGCGGCGGTGTCATAGCGCAAAGAGATGGGTCCTGACGACGTAGAGCGAAGAAAGACATGGAACAGGGATAAAAGGCCCATCGAGGGGCACACACACACATTTGCATACGATCAAAGTATCTTACAAGCCAGAATGTTAAAACAAGTCTTAAAACAAAGATATTGCGCGTCAAGCGCATCTTGTTGCAGGAGTGGCCTAGGCAGAGGGTTCACCATCGCCGTCCTCTTCAGCCTTTCTTCTTCGGCGCCTTCATCCTCCTCAGCGGCCTGCTCCGCCTCAACCCTCTTGAAGCGGTCGACGTAATCGTTGACTTCTTCTCGAACCAAGTTGGAGAGCTCCAGGCTTGGTCCTCCTCGACGGGCTCGGTCACTGACTCGTAGTCGAAGCCGGGTTGAAGGCGCTGGAGGTTGGCGAAGACGCGATCGATCGCCACGTCAAGAGCTTGCGGCACTCCTCATCAACAACATCGCCAAGTTCCGCCACAGGGCCCTCGAGCGCGGTGAAGAGCTGATCGAAGTAGGCGAGGTATGTGGCGGCGTCAGCGTTCCCATGAACGGGAACAGCAGGGGCATCCACTCCTAGCTGCCCCGCGAGAGTGTTCCCCCGGGTCACCAAGGACTTGAACATGCGCTCCCGCTGCTGCGTCAGACCCGCGCCGCCTGCACGCTGTGCTCAGCCTCTGCAGCACGCTCCACAGCAGGGCCCACCTGCGCGTTCAGCTCCTCATATCAGCCATCAGGGAGGCGAGGTCTTGATCTGCACGTTCGCGAGCCTCTTCCGCCGGCGACGACCATCTCTGGCGCGCCTCAACTGGGAGTTCAGGTTGGCGTTTGGTGCTCCAGCTGAACGATGCGGGCATTGTCATCTGCGCGCTTCTTCTTGAAGCGGTCCTCCTGCTTCTTGAATTCCCGCATATCTTCGCGACGGCAGCGCGATATTCTTTCTGCTTGCGGCGGCATCCTTCTCAGCCTCTTCCTTCCTCGCGGCGAGCTTTCGGTTGGACTTCTCTACAAGCTTTTTGTGCCTGGCCACCTCCTCACCATGCTTGCCTATGGCCTCGGCCAGATTGCCCTCCCGCGCCTCAAGATCTGCGCGCTGCGTGGACAGCTCCCTGTCAGCCTGCAGTTGCTGCTCCTCGCGCTTGAGCACCTCCGCCTCGCGCGCCGCCAGTGCTTGCTCACGGGCATCCAAAGACACGCGGTGTTGGTCCAAAGACTTCCGCGTAGCCTCCGACTCCGCAGCAAATTTCCCCTCGCGGTCAGCAAGCTCTTGGCGCTGGCGGCTAGCGTGGTCTCGAGGGCCGCGCGCTCTGAGGCTGCAGCTTGGCGCTCCGCCACACCCGCCTCGCGATCCTGCAGCGGCCTGGCGCTCTGCCTGGAGTGGCTCCAGGGTCTCTTGAGCCTCGCGCACCGCGCTCTCGCGAACTTCCTTGGCGAAGCGCAGCGCCTCCTCTCGCTGCGCCTGCATGGCCTCGTTGTCGTGGCGACGGTGCTCCACGATCTCGAAGAAGCGGGTCCAGGCCTTCTCAAGTTCATCATACTCTCTGGCGAGCTCGGCCTCCTCGAGAGCGAGTTGGGCCTCCAGCCCTAGTTTTAAAAACCGGACCGGACCGCCGATCGGACCGGAAAAAACCGGAACGGCAGCCCGGCTGGTTTTTTAAGCGCAAAAGACCAGAGTATCAAAAAACCGGAAAAAATAAATTAAAAATAATGAAATATATGAAAAATAAATTAGAAATGATGAAAAATTCGAAATTAGCTTACTTATTTATTAAATTTGCCGGTTTTGCCGGTTTTTTGTCGCTACTGAACCGATTGAACCGGCGGTTCGACCGGTGAAACCGGAACCGAGAGCCTCGCCGGTTCAGTGACCGGTCCGGTTTTTAAAACTAGGCCTCCAGCCCATCCAGTGCACCCCTCGCCAGGCGGAAGGTAGAGCTGCGGCGAGCGCCGCTCCAGCTCTTGCCACCCAGGACCAGAGCCCGCGAACTCCCACGAGACATGGAGGCCCCTTCGTGCGAACTCCCACGAGACATGGAGGTCTCCGAGCTTGGGCCCGGGTCGACCCTGGCCTGGGGGCTGTGAAGCGAGCCCTCTCCGTCATTGGGGCCATGGGCTCCAGCACCGTCGTCTTCCATCGGCGCCTCCTCTCGAGCTTCAGGGGCTGGGGAAGACTGCCCAGCCACCGTGAGGTCCGCCGCCGCCGTGCCCGCTGCGGCCTCAGAAGAAGCCGCCGCCCCCTCAATGTCTGCGTTAGGCGGGGGCGGCGGAGGAACGTCTTTCTCCACCTCAGCGTCAGTGCCTTGGGGCGGAGGAGGAACGTCTCCCCCATCTCGACGTCGGCGCCTCTCCTCACCGGCGAGCCGCTCCCCGCCTCCTCCGTGGCGACCTCCTCTTGCTGCTCTGGTGGAGTGACAGGGCGTGGCGGTGTTGGCGTCCGCACCACCGCCTCCTCCTTGGGGCGCATCTCCGCGGCAGAAGACGAAGCAGCCGCCCCGGCCAGAGGCGCAACCACCACAGGACCTGTAGCCTCCTCCACCACAGGCCCTGTAGCCTCTCCCGACACGGGCTTCGTGGCCTCCTCCATGACCGGCTCCGTGGCCCCAGTCACCACGGGCTTAGCAGCCTCTTCAGCTGAGGGCTCCACAGGCTCCTCGACGGTTGCCGAGGCAAGGCCCCGGACCTCCGCGGCCTTGCGGAGCCTCCGGCGTTTTGCCGTCACCAAATCCCTAACAAACAGGCACGGAAGGCCATCAAGAGGGGAGCAAGAAAATTCTCGAAAAATGTGAAAACAGGGACCAATGCTTACCCAGATGTCTTGGCGCGTGAGTCAACCCACGTCGTGGTGGACGACCGCCACGACCTCGACGAAGCAGCTCCAGAGCCGGGCCCTCAGGAGCAGTCTCAGCTTTCCTCTTGAGAGGGGTGCCCACTGGGCTCTTGGCGGCCCTGTCGTGAAAAGCCTTGGAGCGGGGATCACAGCGTCCTGCTGCGGCCTCCTCATCGCTGTCTTCCTCCCCCTCCGCGACCTGGCGCGAAGGGGCCACAAGGAAATCCTCGTCCCCGCTGGACGAGATCTCCAGAACTTCTCCCTCGGGAGGAGCAGGTCTCGAAGAGCTCGCCTCCCCTTCTGAGGGATTCGCCCCTCCACAGGTGACGCCCAGATCGGCGTCAGATGCGGCGGGCGACTCCGAGGCCCAGTCCTCTTCCACCACGGGCGCCGTGGCCTCCTTCTTCTCCTCCCCTGCCAGGCCCTGAGGGGTGAACTCCGGCATCAGCTCCAGGATCGCGAGGCGTTTCTTCGGAGTAATCTGATGGAGGGGCCTCGCGAGCTCACTGCGCGGCACAGGAACCTCCGGGGCGGTGAAGAGGATGCCCATAATGGAAGCTATGACATCGGGGTGTGTGGGAGCTGTAATGCAGCCGCATCGGGTCCGTCGGGCCTGAATACATCCACATCGGCTTCGTGTGCTTCTGGAGAGGAGCAATACGGCGCCTCACGAAGTCTTCAGCAACCATCTGCCCCGTGAGGCCAGCTTCGCGGACGAGCTTCATGCGTGCGACCAAGTCAGCAATCTTCGGGCTCTGAAAGGTTGCACTCGACCAGTTCGAGTTCTTCAGCGGCGGCGCCTCAGGGACGTCGAAGAAGGAATTCTGCGTCTTGGCGTCCATGAGGAACCACCGCTGGCGAAAATCGTCCACCTTCTTCGTCACCCGTGTGACGGGTTTGTCGCCGTCCCAGGACATGGGGATGTAGATGCCTCCCATCCCATCCGCGATGCGGAAGGACACGCAACCAGACCGTCGCCAGGCGCCGTGGAGCGGAGCGCGTAGAAGCTCCGGAAGAAGGCCACGGAAGGCATCACCCCCAAATACGCCTCGCAAAGATATGCGAAGATGGCGAGGATCAAGATGGAGTTGGGGTGCAGATGCAGAAGTTGGATCTGATAGAAGGCCAGAACCTCCTCCAGGAAGGGGGAAAATGGCGGCACCAGACCAGCGAAAATGGTCTGGAAGAAAATGGGATACAGCCCCGCCGCGAGCTTGCCAAAGCGCGCCGCCTTGAGAACAGTGGCGCCGTGCTCGTTGTTCTTGCCTGCGGCCATCAGCCGGATCTTGTCCAGCGCCTCCGCCATGTGGATGCGAGTCCCCACCAGCGCCGGCGCGAACTCGTCCTCCTGCTATGCCTCGGCCGGTACGTTCGCCATTGCCGCCTTGACCTTCTTGGGACCCATGGTCGAAGAAACAAGGGCGGCGGAGAAGCTCTGTGAAGGAGGAGGAGCGCCGGAGACACAGAAGCGCAGTAGTCAAGAGCGAGGAGACGGGCGCGCAAATGATGCAGTAACTGCTGCCTGAACCGGCGCTGCAGGCTTTATTCCCCTCAGAGCAGTTACCGAGACGTGGTGGGTCCCCCACTACGCCCATCATCTCCGAGGAGAACGTGTCGTCGCGGCGTAACTGCCCTACACGTGTCTCAGGCCGGCCGGACACTTTGGGCCCATGACGATTCGCCTGCGTCCATTGGACTACATCGTGCCCATCATGGGCCCGGGGGCTACTGTCGGCCCAGTGAAATCCAGGGTGTGCTGGGCCTGTCCTCTACGGCCCTCGACACTTGATGGCCAATTTTCGCTAAGGACCAAGCCTACGGCTTGGAGAGCCTCGCGAGGCGAGTTGCCTCGCGAGGGCTTTTGAGGCAGCAGAGGCCTGCGGAGGCCCTATCCACTGCTGCCCCCTCTTCAAGGAAATCTCCCCTGAAGAGAGGTCAACGCCGAATTCTCTACAGGGCATCCAAGCCCTCGTGGAGATCGCTTCGCTGCGAAGCAATCTCTGCAGAGCGCACATGGGCTCTGCAGCGGCCGCAGAGTGACGCGCGCCTCTGTGCGCGGTGACGACGATGCCGCAGTTGCCATTTTGGTGATTAAAGGGTCAACAAAGCTGTGCCATCCGCACCGGACTACAAGGTTTTCCTCTTTGGTGATAAGGGGACCGGCGGGCGCTACGCTCCACGACCAACGTCACCGTGGGCACCCCCACGTTCCTCTGAGGCCCCAGCTGGCCGTCCTGCATGGACGGTGGTTACTCTGCCACAGGCTTCAGCTTTACGCCCATGGACCGTGTCCATGGACGGCCGGGCTACGGTGCACCACGCTCTACCTTCTGCCGCCACGTGATAGCCCTTCCGTAGCGCAAGCACAGGGAGGAAGCCCGGGGCGCCTATAAAAGAAGGAGGAGCAGCACCGTAGCAAGGGATCGCATTCTCATTCCAGCATAGCCACTTACGCGCAAGGAAGAAGAAGACCACTATTTCCCTTCCTTGTGTACACCATTGCCAAAAGAGAGCCCTCGGCAAGCTCATTGTACTGTAACCTCTACTAGCTGTGCAATACAGACAAGCAGGAGTAGCGGTGTTACCTCCACACGAGGGCCGTGAACCTGGGTACGGGCTGGTGTTCATCTCTGTCGTGATGTCCCTCCACTTGCTCGACGAGAACCGTCGCCGTGCAGGTTGAGGGTTGTTTGACCAACGTGTTCAGCCCCTTACACGAACTCTCTTCGTGAGCTTGACTATCCCTGTTTCGTGGGAGTCATTCTCCGACAAGAACTCATAACTTGTTATGCTAGGACTTCAAGACAACCAACCGATGATGCTACTGGAATGGTTCGCACCCGCCTCCCAAACCCTTGGCCCACAGGACTCGTGTGTACACGGCGTCCGGGGAAAAGCGCCTGGTTTGACGGTGCCACGGTTGGAAGAACACGATCTCCTTGATATTTTACTTGAGGATGCACCCTAATAAACGACTACTGCGCAATCAAGGTGAAAACAACAAAGGATAAACATCACATGCAATAAATATAATTCATGTGCTCTGGTATAGCCTTTGTTATTCTCCGAAAGTTCTTGGCGCTCGTCCTTGAGGATCCACCATCTTCGTAATTCCTGGTCACAACAAAATTCCCGAAGAAAAATTGCCGTAGCCAAAAACTCGCCAAGTACTCATCACCAGCACGGCTGCCGGCGCCTCCTCCGGTCCATGCGACGAACTCTTCTTCGCTTGATTGTCGATGACAAACTCGAACAATTGTTTTGGAATCGCCCATCATGTTAAAACACCGTAACAAAATAGCTATACCAAAACACATGCACACAATCCTGCAAAACCAAGTTAGACGCTTCTAACGTTTGTTTGCAAGTTTTACATGTCCTTGTAGGATCTACGGAAGATCCGTCAGTACCTACGAACTGAAGCACGTTTAGGCTAGTTGCTAGATTAACTTTGCGGGGGGATTGAGATCCCAACATTATGAAAATGTTGCGAACCCCAATCTAAACGATCACATGTGCGCGTGACCCCCGTGAGGCATCCAACCCTCATGCCCTGCCCGTTATACAACAACGTCCACAACTATAGGTATAGACCCGAAGCTACTGAAGCACTTAATTGGCGCCGACGGGCATACTAGGAGCAGCCGGAAGGTCCGCGGATTGCCAGAAGTTCGTAAAGATCTTGCCTATGCCGCCATGGAATATGAAGTATAACTTATTGGGAAGCAACTAAAATAAACTTAATGCATGAACTATGCAATGTCTGCACCAACTTGTGCTCTAGATCAAATCATATCTACGCATAGATCGGCTCTGATACCACTATTGGGTTGCGGTAAAAACTTTAAAATTTTCCTTAACCTTGCCGCCAGGATCTATTCTATGAAGATATGCTGCACCCCATAATGCTAGATCTAGATACTTACAAACACCGTTGCGGAAGATCTTGTGTTTGTCGAAGTAGATGTTGGTGAAGCCTGATGAAGAATCTCACCTTAAAATTTTCCGTAACCTTGCCGCCAGGATCTATTCTATGAAGATATGTTGCACCCCATAATGCTAGATCTAGATACTTACAAACACCGTTGCGGAAGATCTTGTGTTTGTCGAAGTAGATGTTGGTGAAGCCTGATGAAGAATCTCACGTCCACGCCGGGAGGTGAGATTGTTGCCGGCTCGTCGTCGAGGAACAACTTGCACAGCCCCGCTCTAACAGTATCAATACATACTCCACGCCAAATCCGTCAGCACGTTCGCCATCTAGAGCTACTAGCACCAACGAAGAGAGACAACCTTTCGGCGTAGTTTAGGTGGTAGGTCTAATCGAACTTGATTAGATCTATATGAGACTAGAGAGATCTAATTCTAATCACATGAGATCTACTAGAAAGAGATTAGATCAAAGTCTAATTAGAGCGCCGTCTAAATTAGAGCATCATCTAATTGCACAATATCAGGAGAGGAACTTGTGCAAGTCAATTGTTGTGTTCTCCTTGTGGGAGGGGTGGAGTATATAAAGGGGATCAAGGGGAGGAGGTGCGTGGGGAAGGGGAAAGCAACTCCCCTTGGTGCACCGACCCTAGAAGGGCTAGCCGCCCCGTCCTACAAGTCGGATGGGGAGTCCTTGTCCAACAAGGGATCCCTCCCTTCCTTTCCTATTTTTGCCAATTTCCTTTATTCCTTTCCTAGTTCAATTGGGATTCTTTTAAATCTCCAATTTAAACAAGGAAGGAGAGGAGGGGACTTGGTGCGGCTGGCCTGGAGGTGGGTCCCATGCAGTCGGCCCACACTAGGTGTGGCGCGGTATGCACGACACCCCTTCTCTCCTCCGGTGCATCCCCCCTTCCCGGCAAACCTCTGAAACTCTTCCGGAACCAAATATACTCTATAGATAAAATCATCGACTCTATCCACTTATGTCAGAAACACTTCCCGGCATCCTGAAACATCTCATGTTTGCCATATTTCTCTCTCGGGAAATTCTGTCCTATACCGGCATTATTTCCCTCTCATGATAACTTCACCGGAACTCCTCCGAATCACTTCGGAGTTATTCTTGTGACAGGAGGGACTCCGACCACTTCTCATAACCACAAAACTACAACTTTATTCTCTCAATAAAAGATTGACTCACAGCTTAAGTGTGTGACACGGAAGGTTCGGTAACACATAGACATGTCCGGGAGCTTACCAGACAATAACCAGCATTGGGACCTAGACGGCCGTACTAGCTCCTATGTGTTCACGAGTGCACGACAGAACCTGAGTGTTTCTCATTACGCTAATCCCCTTACATACATGATACCAATGATATCTCGAGATTGAGACAATGTGTTCTAGTGTGATCAAACCCTTTGATCATAACACATATAATTCTCGTACCAATATCATTCTCTTTTCTCATTCCGTATTTTCATTGTCCCGTGATTAATCACGCTGTGTCTGGCCAGACTATTGGGTGACAATAATAATACTGAGATGGCCTAGAGGATGTATCTCTCCATCGTCTGGAGGAGTAAGTGCCATTCTTGAATAATCTCTCTTCCAATACATTATTCTAGTCCACACCCAAAAGTCACCGTTATGGTCCCCAGTTACGGCCGGACGTTAGATGACGATCAAAGTATGAGTGTTGAATAAGCGGTCACCAGATATTCTCAGGGCAAAGGAATACAGCTAATGAAAACAAAACTTTCTATCAATTGCTACCTTCATCGTTTACGATTAGTCTCTTAGCAAGATCATACAGTGGGTCGGTTCAGTACTATTGTCATTCTGACAATAAACTCCTATAGTTGTGTGACTTACGATTAGTCTCTTAACAAGATAGGCGCTAGTTTTAGAGACAAGACCAGGAACGCTTTTACTTGTTCGTATCTCTACACCTGTATTGGAGGTTTTGCTCTTGAATACTTTGTATTTGCTATTCAAGTGCCCAATACAGTTATAGCATAAAGATATAAACATTAATAATAAATTTGGAGATAAATAATAACTAAATTATTATTGTCTCTAGGGCATATCTCCAATAGGGGGTTCGTCTGGGGGCGGTACCGTCGGGAATGACCGTACCGTGACTCGTTATCTCCTCTGTTCATTTTTTCAATAACATATATGAAATTACTCTTCAATAGTTTGACTTCCTGCGTACATAGACATAAAAGTGTGCGCTGGCGTGATAAAATGCAGAAATCCCTACCTCTACATAGATATAAAGTAAATAAAAACACTATAGGAAATGGACGCCTCAAGGGGCCGTGCAAGACGCACGCTCGACTACGGTTACCTCTAGAACGGCGACAGAAGAGCCGGAGCCCAGGGCAACGAAGGAGGGGCGATGAAGGAGAAGGAGGAGAGGGAGAGAGGTAGGTGGGAAATATAGAGGATGACGAGTGGGCTTGCTGGAATTGATGCCTATGTCGAGTTTATTGTCGGTGTTGTCCGACAGTCCCAATAGCCTCCAAGGTGGAGGGACTGGAGTGGGAGTGCAGGAGATAATACAAAATTTTGGTATTGTAAGGGCCACTCGGATTATTTTTTGTCCCGCGACCCAATTGACCTATTGGGAGGGCTATTGGAGATGCTCTAAGCCCTTTCCGTTAAGAGGTTGTCACCCTATCAATTGTGTGTTAGTATTGCAGCATTGTGCTGAGTCCAGCCCCAAGTACTGGATCAAGGGCGGGCATGAGAGGCAAGAGGCTACTGCCAGCCAGCTGCGCTTGAAACATGGCGTAAAAAACAAATGACTGGCAATCTCCGTGTGACACATGCAGAGCATGTAGGCCGACGAGGCCTTGTCAGACTGTTAGAATAAATTCTATTTTGCATCTCAAGCCAAGCGAAGAAGTGACACTTTGAATGCGCCCAAGTTTTCCTAACAATCTTCTCGAAGGAGCAAAAGAAAAAAGGCGATAATTTGGACCCTATAGGCTAAGCTGGCATAGTAGACCCCACTAGTCGCGAGGGTCCATATAATAATGTCCTCCAGGCTAAAGAAATAGTATAAGCCAAATGAGTGATCAATTTGGAGCTCACTGTGGGGGGAAAAACTTTGGCTACAACGTTCTGAAAGGATCAAAGAGGTGAATTAGAGACGGGGTGGGGGGCGGGGTGGGGGTGAATATATAGGAGATACTACAAATTTATTCTTTTCAAAAACAAACTAGGGATTAACAAGAATATAGATTTTCTAAATTATGCAAGTATGTGAGCAATCTATATGTAAGGATACAGTCTATCTACACAAGATAAATAATGTAACATGCTAGATACAAATAAAATAAAGGGGTTGATAAATAACCACACAATGGAGACAAGAATATATCCCAAATTTCTCACCTTTGGGGTGGTAGCCTCCGTTGGAGCGGTGTGGTGACATAATGCCCACCAATAGCCACAGTGGCTCACCGTATTCGTTTCTAGCCTTCACACAATGCAAAGTGTCTCAATCCACTAAGTGGTGCCCTTGGAGGAAGCAATGAAACCTTAACAAATAAGATTGGACAATCTCCATAACTTAATTAGAGTCTCCCAAAAATGTCTCCAAGTTATCCACAATGATTGACCTCCGAAACAACCTCTTCCGTTTAGGGTGCCCAAACAGAGTAATAATATCCACAATGGATCGTAATAGGGAATCAAACTTCTCGGTAAAATTTTAAATGGTAGATCTAGATCTCCTCTATCTTTCCCTAAATCATCAGTAAGAAGGATTGTATCACTAGGGGTTTGGACTTTTTGAGGTAGCATGAAAGGGGATCAAGGAAGTACAATTGTACAAATCATGGCCCAGTTCTATTTGTGCTTCTCAGGTCCCGCCAATCCTTCTTATGTAGGAGTAGTTGTGACTCTGCCGTTGGTCCACACGACAGTCCAATGTCCATCACGACGCATCTCACGATCCAATGTGTGATAACGGGTTTAGTACTCGACACTGGAGTCACATAAACCATTAGATTGAAGTGTTTTGACAGTTGAGATATGTTAGATCTGCTGCACATGTCATATATATTTTCAAATCAGTGGTTGATATAGAAATATAGGATAGAAAGAAAACCATTTCAATGTAGGACGGATACGATGAAAAGCGTGACATCAGACGGCAAAAAAGAAAGCACGGAAAAAGAAAAATCGATAAGAAACTCATAGAAGAACACCTAAATAAACCAGAAGATAGCTGATAGCCCCCCTCTTTCGATAAAGCCCGGCGACGGCACGACGTTCCGAGGTCGAGCGTCGACCGCTACCAACTCTCTCCGATGGCGTCCCTCGCCGCCTTGCACCCTACCCTCCCCCACGCCCACGCCCACGCCCACCGCCACCCCAACCCGACCACCGGCCTCTTCCGTCTCCCTCCTTCGCGCCGACCCCGTCGTGGACCCCGCCGGAGGGGGTTCGCCCTCGCCGTCTCCGCCTGCGCCTCCTCCTCCGCATCGTCACCCTCAGCCGCCGGGCGCGGCGACCGCTCCGAAGCCGCCTCTTCGCTCGAGCGATGCCTCGCGGCGTCCGCCCCGGCACCCCACGCTGCGCCTCCCCGCGCCCCGCCGGCGATGAAGAAACAGTTCGGCTCGTTCGGCGCCGTCACGCTCGAGAAGGCCAAGCTTGACCTATCCCAGCGCAAGAAGAAAATCATGCCCGAGGTAGCTTACCCTGTTATTTCCAGTCGATTTAACGAAGTGGATTTCATTGATAGGTTTTGGGAATTGGAGAGATAGATATGCCTATATTGGTTGGTTCGTGCCCCTCGTTATAGAATAATACTAACATGGTATTGCATATAAATGATTCATGAATCAACTACGAACTCACTTTCTATTCCAGTGGACGGAGATGCCAAAATAACGGATAAGGCATGTTGGGGCGAAGAACCCTGTGCATTTGTGTCGGGTAATGGCATATTATTTGTGATGGTAGTATAAGTTCTATCGAATAGTATGGGAACATGGGACATGATTTAAGTATCCACTAATAATCCCTGCCCCTTTTGTTACCTAACCGTACATAATTTTAAGATACAGTTCACTACATACCATCGATTCTTTGCGCCGTATTTTCCTATTGGTATATTCAAAATAGAAGTAGATCCTTGTGCATTTGGCTTTCGAAGGGTATGTAACTTGATACCTTAAAAGTGAGGAGAACAGAGTCGTTGTCTTCAGATTAGATCCCTGTGCATTTGGTTGTCTTGTCGTTGAAACTAGAGTAAGTGTCAAGTACTCGGGGATTAACATTTCCACCTGATTGCGGCACATGTTGCTATCTGTTCTTCGTTGCTCCAGTGGTTAGCGATCATAAGGAATACCACTATTTATTCAATTCATCTTTGCCTAGGAGAATATATACTCAAGTTACGACTGTGCACTCAGGACCAGATATACCATTGCAGCAGGCTTTGTTCTTACTCGATTAGCTTGTATAGGGTACATCCCTCAGTGACATAAAGTAAACGATTTCAGCCTCGATTAATACAAAATTACAACTCCATAATTTTGGTTGTATTGGATTATATGCACTAATTTTCCATATGGGACTATTATACTTTGAGAAGTTTCTGTAACTGCAATCATCCATCACATGCTTCTTTTTGAACATGGCAGCTGGCGACAGGTGGTGGTGGTGGAGATATTGGGAAGAGGATTGGTCACGGTGGTGGTGATGGTGGGGATGATGATGGAGACGATGACGATTACTTCGATGATTCTGATGACGGAGAAGATGAAAACGGTGGACTTTTCAGGAGGAGAATTGTTATACAGGAGGTGAAATTCGTAATATTTTGAATTCAGAGAAGCTGCATCTAAATTGTGAGAGATTGGGCTTGTGTGTTGATTACTGCTTGGTCTATTGCAGCTTTTTAATAGAGAGTTCATAGATGCTGTAATGCAAGAGTGGTGCAAATCAATGAGTAATTTACCTGCTGGTCTCCGCCAGGCTTACGAGATGGTAGATGTTTGTCTTGTTCTTTCTCATGGCATGCATTGGTATAGTTTTAATAATAGGCTAAACATGATCTATCAATCTAGGGTTTGGTAAGTTCTGCTCAGATGGTGCGGTTCTTGTCAATGTTTTCAAGGCCTACACATACAAGGTCCTTTTCACGAGCTCTACCTGGATGGCTATCCAGAGGTCTTGTTGGAAGGTAACACCCAAATGCACACATTTTTCGAACATGTATAATATGTTTTGAAATTTGGATGGTAGACATTTATGTTCCTTATCAGGCAGCTTTGTACCCTTGGTACAGCTTTGTGTTCACATTTTCTCCATGATTATGTTAATGGTTACAATTTTATTTATCTCTATAAGTTCAACCTTCGTACAATTTTGAGCATAAGTAAATGCTACCTACTAAAACCACGACAAGAATTATGGAACCGAGGGAGTAAGAAAGAAACAATAAATATATTAAGCAAAAAACCCATCAAAACAACAGTTAGCACAGTTTCATAGAGCTGCATGCAGATATGTGTCATAATTCATGCTTATCAAATACTATTTATTCTACAGTAGACATGACTGCACTTGGCAGTTCATGAGGTATGTCAACCTTTACTCATTTGTTTTTGTGGGGAAAACGGGATTGTATTAATCCGAATGAGTTACATGAATGTCCTGAGCTTGGCCCAGAACCAACCCAGACTTCGGTCCTATGTTCTGTCCTTGCACTATTTGCCAGGCAATTAGTAACTCTATTCTGCATGCGGTTCCCTTTTACAAACTTACAATCTCTATCTCGACTAGCTAGGTGCTTGATCTCCATGCCCAGATGCATGAGAGGTGATCTGTCCTGGCCGCTGCAACCAGCTGGGCACAGTCGGACTCATTGAGCACTGGGAGTGAACTCCATTGAAGCTCAAGCACTAAAATCTGCTTCGAGGGGGGTTATTACACTGGAGGAGTTGACGGCACGCTGAGAAGATGATCTGTCCATCCTTAGCGTGTAGCACCATTCCAGTCCTTGCTGATCCATCCTCCTCCTTATAGGACCCATCAAAATTTTATTTCACCCAACCAGGAGAGGGCTTGTCTCATTTCTTCACCGGCTGCACATTAGCACTCACATTTGGAGTTTTAGGCATTAGGCCTGGTCGGCAGGTTGTTTACCTTAGCTCATTCTTTAGTTGTTGATAATTTCTGAGCTCATATATCTTGGTCTACACTTGGAACTCCACATTTACTGATTAACTAATTTATCCTTGTAAGTGGTCTCCTGTCTTGCTGAACTAAATAATAACTTCTTTAAGTAGATATGGTGGGCGACTTTGTTTCGTATCTTGAATATTCCTTTACTGCATCAGTGATCAGTGCTTGTGTCGCCAGTTTCAGTTATTATGTTTTTCTTTGTAATGCAGAACACTTGCAGATCCGTCATTCCCACATAAGATGGCTTTTGAGTTCATAGCTAATTTTGCCTCGTCTGTTTGGTGGGAGATGAATATTCGTAAGGAGAGGTATGTTGTACCTTATCTTGTGTTGAATAGCTCAATTCGTACTACTTCATCTAAACCATGTTACACCTTCAATTAATCAGGTTTGAGCAAGAATGGGATTTGGCAGTTGTTAATGCTTTGACTGCATCATGTTGCAACCTTGTGGTTCTGGGGCTTCTGGCACCATGCCGTTCATATGGGAGTACATCCCGATTTGACTTCCAAAATGCAATTGAGAAACTTCCTAACAACATATTTGAGAAGAGTTATCCTCTGAGAGAGTTTGATCTAGGGAAACGTATCAATGCATTCCTTTACAAAGCTGCTGAGCTTAGCCTGGTTGGGGTCATTGCTGGATCTGTCCAGGGTGGTCTTTCGAAAGCCCTGTCCGCAAGGAAGGAGGGCAGGTAGGTTTAGTCATTAGTTTTTGTGTGTCTGTAAAAGCTTTCTTCTATGGTTCTCTAATCCATTCATCATTTTTTTTTCTTAATCCCTTAGATTATCGGTGACACTTCCTTCTGTCAGTACCAATGCCCTTGGTTATGGAGCTTTTCTAGGACTATATGCAAACTTGCGATATCAATTATTGTGTGGCCTAGATCAATATACGGTCAAGCGCTTTGATGTTCTTGGTGTGGCGATCTTCTTTGGTACAGCACTAAGGTAAATCTCTGCTGACCTTTTATCATAGACCATTACTTTTACTTTTACATGGAATAACTCATAGGTGAATGATTTCCTGTTGTTCATGATGCATAATGACAATAACTCATAGGACAGATATTATGAACCAGAGGTGTTTGCTGACTGCTCAGATTAATCTATTGACAATGCATGCCATATTATTATATTACTTTTGTCATAATTATCATGTTTTAGCCACGGTAAGAGTTTCTAGCTAGGTCCTGTGTTGTTCTTCTTTCCTTTTCCCTCTCTGTATATTGTCTCTTGGCTTCCATAGTTTCATCTCCAAGGTTTGTAAGGTGGTAAGGCGATCTAAGGCGCCTGAGGAGCTTTTCACCTTTTAGTGCTTAAAATGTAAGTCGAGGCGACGCCTTAGACACATAAATATACTATATATGGCAACCAGATACGAGATTTAGTAACTAAAATTAGCATACGTTTAACACATGTTCCATAACATTAGAACCTAGAAGTTCATTGGGTAGGCCTCAAATTATCTTTTCAAGATGACGAAACGATGTCTTTGAACTTCAGCTTCACCCTCCTCGTCAATATATTGCTCCATAGCTTTAAACTTTTTTTTAAAGAAGTTGCATATTTCCTTCTTAATTTCCATGGATGCCTCTGGACATTATGCACATAACTGAAACCCAGAAAGGTTCCGCTGCGGCTGTCTCAGTCCAGCATGGTCACTGGCCACACCACTTACATTGGAGTAAATACTTCCTGTCAAAATCTAGTCAAAATGCATATTTCCAAACTGGATTGTCTGATTTAGCTCTCCGCCTAGGATCATTGGACATATCATAAGCCTCAGCAGCCACAAGATCCATCAGAGCAGGGACACTTCGCTACTGCAGCAACACTAACATAAGGGCCAATCAGCGGTCTAACGAAAAGAGAAGGCAGGCAGCCAAGCGCTCAGGGAAACTGAGCATCGGGAGAGGGATGGAAGGAACAACAGGGGAGGGCGGGGATAAGTGAAAGGAGGAGAGGGTGTAGAGAAGAAGAGATAGGAGGGGCGAGGAGACACCTACGCTAGAGGAGAAGGAACCCAGACCTGAGAGGAGGAAGCTGGCGAGGTGGATCTGAGCTGCTGAAGTCGCCGGGTGCCACCCTGCTTGGGAGAGGGCTGTGCCAAAGGAGGAGAAGCTTGGCCGGAGGAGGAAGCTGGTGGTGGAGGAGGCTTCCTCGACCGGTTTGTTCTCTCTCTCTCTCCCCTTGACTAATTCTCCGCGTGTGATTTCCCTCCCTTCCCGCCCCAGTGCCTCCTTTGTTTGCTGTCTATGGCTTCCGGAGTGGCACAGGGTGACGTCCTACACGCCTAATCGACGCCATGGACCCACCAAACAGATAAGGCTGGCGCCTTATGTTACGTGAGGATCTAAGGCGAGCCTGACGCCTCCGAGTGGGTGCTCCAGCGCCAGCGTCGCCTTAAAAATCATGTTCATCTCACTGTTAGCGCAGACAATCTTGTAACTAAACTTCTTTTCTTGCGTTCTAAAAGGGCATGCAAGGCATTTTCATGTTCTCTAGAAATACTTCTTTGCGATGAACTAGAAAATAGTTACTGTGACTTACACTTTTTATATTTGCTTGCTTAACGAGTCAGTTATAAATAGAGATTCTTATCGATATTCTTGTAACGTTCTTACCTTGGATGCGGAAGTAGATAGAAATCAACCATTTGGTTCTGGATCTAAACTAGTCAAACATAAGATCTATGAACTTATGTCTAAATACCCATGTAAACATGGTCAGTATTTCATTGTAAATAAGATAGAATCTAACAATTTGCCTTGACGGTGAATAGTTTGATGATGCATGACTTAACACGGGTTTCCCCAGAATGTTAATGCAAATGCAGTGGTTATTTCGTGCCATTTACAGGTGAGAGCAAATGAAACATTGGCCTGCTTGATCATTTGAATTGGCCCGTTATTGTTTTGGTCTATGTGGTACCTGTAATTAACTAATTATTAGCTACCCTATTCAAGTAAATTATCTAAGGCATAAATTCTAATTCAGTACATCTTTAGCTGGCTTTATATCTGCAGTAACTGCTGAATTTAACCTTGCTATCCTAGATGTGGTATGCCTATTTGTCCATGGTTTTGTACTCATTATGAATGATGGTCCTTCAACAGTTGCACATTATTAAGCATGGAACAATCCTTATTAAAAAAAACTCGGCTTCACTGTGATTCCTCGCAACTACTCTGAGATTTCAGAACTCGAATTTTAATTTATTTGTAACAGAAGCAAAAAAAATGTGTGGGTTGCTGAGCTATCCACAACCTCACCTTTTCAACTGATCTATGTTCCACCATGCCAAATGAGCATTACTGCTGTAATTTAGGTTGCACAATCTTGTTTTATAATTTACTGATATCTGAAAATTTCCACTGGTCTCCACAAATCTTGGACCCAACTGAAAACTGGTTTTTGTAAGTTATGTTATACCCAACATTGTCTTTCCTGTTAACTGTCCCCCATATTTTTTAGATGTTGAGGAGGTTTGTTTAATTGCACGAGACACTGGACATAAGTTGGAATTTGTTGGGTTTCAAATCTGAATAAAGCACATATTTTAGCTTCTGGTCGAGTACTGTACTAGCTGGCATACTATTTGGTTGTTGGTTGAGAGCGGCGTTTTGGAGGCCGAGCTATACGTAGCTCGGTTTCCAAAAAAAATTGAATCTACATTTTTTGTGTTTCAGAAAATTCAACAAAAATTCCTAGATGTAGATAAAGTCGAGATCTACCACTGTGTAAAGTTTGAAGGAAAAATTCTTATTATTCCGGGCTACACAAAAATGGCAAATCTGGCAAAATCTCGAATTTTTCTGACTGTGCACTGTTCATCAATCCAGTTCTGCGTATTTGTCTTTTTTGCTCAGGTCAAAATACAACGATTTTTTCATTAACATTTTGCACGGTGGTAGATCTGGATATCATGTACACCTAAGATTTTTTTGGAATTTTCTGAAAGAGAAAAATGCGGATTCAAATTTTTTTGGAGAACCGAGCTACATGTAGCTCGGCCTCTGTTTGGAGATTCCAGGTTGTTGGTTGGAGTTCATACGCTGCTTCTTAGTAAACATCGTATTGGTTATTTATTTTTTTGCGAAAGGGTTACAACGCATTACACCAAGATTCTTACAGAAAAGTCCAGACACTTAAAGAAATTACAACGAGGTCCTCGCTGGACTCTGTCATCGTCTCCACGGAGCAGGACGCTGCGCCGGCGAATCCCGCCGCCAGACCTCCACAAGCTTGGATACGGAGGCACCCCACGGCGAGCAGGAAGTCGACGCTCCTCGGCTTGACACCTCCACCCAGCACCACGGGCGGCGACGCCATCTTGGATTCCTGCATCTTCACCCTCTAGATCTGCACAACGGCGCCGCCGTCTGGCCGGCACCGGCTGGGGAACGACGAACTCGACGGATCCGCGGACCGCAGAGCTCGGCGAAGACGATCCGCGCACGACAAAGCTCCGGAGAGCGTTGTCGCCGGAGGAAGAG
Organism: Poa pratensis; assembly: GCA_947311845.1. Lineage (NCBI taxonomy): Eukaryota > Viridiplantae > Streptophyta > Magnoliopsida > Poales > Poaceae > Poa > Poa pratensis. The sequence continues at coordinate 2,574,104 of CAMZMU010000121.1, read as the reverse complement.
CAGACCGCCACCAAACAGCACACCGCCGACACCTCCACCTCCTTGGCGCCGCCGGCTGCCACCCCCTCTACCCCTACGCTATATACAGGCCCGGATCCGTGGATTCCCCAGCCTCCCGCCGCCGGAGCGGCCGGCGGAGGCGGGGGGATCCACGGATCCCCGGCGAGCAAGGTGAGGAGACGGGGAGGTTTCAGAAAATCGCCTCTCGTGCACTGTTGACGGAGGAGAGGAGAGCGTCCAAGTCGCTTTTTGATTTACATCGTATTGGTTATTTATGCAGACAGCGTCAGTCATGAACTTTCCAGTAAAACAAAGAAAAGCCTAGATGAGAGCAATTTACTGTTTGTTTCCAGATTGGAGTAGAGACGAGAACTTTGTTGCATTTTAATACTGTAGCCTAGGTGCTTTGGTCTATATTTGAGCCGATCAACCGGATTGCTTGTGTTCACTTAGTTCTAAAAGCTCCGTTTCTTATGCTTTGCTTAGCAACTCCATCCATTTACTTTATGTGGCATTGTACTGTGCTCTGAAATTCAACTCTGGAACTGCTAGAGCAGAATTTTATGGAGGCTATGCTCTGTCATTAAACATGGTGCCATATGTACTGCAGATTGATGAATATTCAGATAGGTGAATCGTCGAGGCGCACATGGCTTGGAGAGGAAGCTGACCCACAATACTCTGATCGATTGCTGAGGTCATACACCAGTCCAGTACAGGTTACTACTGCTGCGGATCAACAAGAGTCAAGGTGGTTTATATCCAAGGATGCAGTTGTGTCTGGCCTTGGTCTTCTTGGCATCAAGCAGGGTGGACCTGAGGCACAGCTGTCCAAGCCCCGGCGAAAGAGAGTTGTCCGAAAAAAAGTAGCCTCTGGTTGAGAGTAGTGGACCTGCTTCTGCTGGAACAATTTTGCCTCAGTTCCACTATGCCGTACCGAGTCATACCAAGTGTGAGTAATGTGGAAAGCTTCGCTGGGAATCAGCAAGCAGTCTATCTGCGAAGGCATCAAAGGGGGTTAGTTGAGAGATTCATGTCCTCTGTCATTTTGTATGTTTTCTTGATTTCTGATAATAATTGGAATCTCAATTTCTTGCACTGTCCTAAGCCAAATCAGGCACGTTTAGTGGTAGGCGATGCTGTCGGTAATATGTGAAAGGATATTGCATTTTTTGGTTTAGGACATGTAGCTGTTTGGTGCGTCCATGGACTGGGTGTATGCTTGTAGCTTGAGATATATAAGGAGTTATATCACTTGGTTGGCTTGCCCAAATTTTCATCAGGCCTGGATCTGCATCCCCGGGGCATATAATAGAATCCATTGTAGTCGGTGGTGCACTTTTTTTTTTTTTTTGAGTTTTGCACTTGTGCTTGGCCAAGAGAAACTGCAGTGGAGATCTGTTAACGTGCATGGTTGTCAAACGTTCACTTAGCTCAGGACATCTGCAAATTACTTTCTTGTCTTCCAAAGAAAATTTGTCTGGTTTTATTCGGACTGTTAATGCAACGACTGCATACTTCTTAATGTATACAAATACAGAATTATAAAAAGTTGGAAGAAGTGAAAGATCGGTATGATTGACTACAGGGAAGGGAGGTTTGAATAGCTGACTAACAATTTTAGCCTTTTATTTTTATTAATTAGGGCTTAACAAGGTATTACAAGGGTTGACTAGATGTGCAAGTAGATGAGTATAACGAACAACGATGGTGATACAAAGCAAGATTAATGCGCAACGGAATACAAGTAGTAAAGTATAGAAGTAAGCCGCAAGTGGACACGAGAAAACGTTTCCCGTAGTTACATCTCAAGGGAAGTATGTCTACGTTGGAGGGTGCGGAGCCATCAGTGCACTCCAATAGCACGGATGTGCTTCTCATGTGAGGGATTTGCCGTTCCACTATGAGGGTCTTGAAGGACCTGATCAAATCTTTACAATAAAGTTGGGCTCTCCAAAATTGTATTGGAGACTCTCAACAACGTCTCAAAGCTTCTCACACAAAGATGAAGCTCGAAGACCCAATCTTCAATCTAGGATTTCAACAAACCCAAGAGGTAACAAGTTCCACAAGGGAATGAGGGGAATCAATTTCCGACTCGGTGTAAGGGTAGATTTAGATCTTCTCCACCAAATGCTTGAAGGGCATCAAGTTTGGGTTGGCGAGGAAGGAAATCTAGGCATTTAAAGCTTTGGAGTAATGGAGGAGAGAGAAACTGGAACGAGCAACGTACCCAAGGTAGCGGAAGGGGTATTTATAGGTCTCCCGAAATTGTGACCGTTGCTGGTGTCGGACGGGGGAGTAGGATTCTTTTTTCTTCTTCTTGTTGGTCTTCTTTTTTGACTTGGTAGAAAATCCAAGTCTCTCTTTACCAACTTGATCCTTTTGATTACTCAAAAGGTCATCGAGATTCTTGTATCCTTGTATGCAAGTTGCAATACCCTTCTCAAGTCGGGCCTTCAACGTAAAGTTCTCCTCTACAAGATTAGCATGCTCACAACAAGAGTTAGAGCTAGCAACATTTTCATTAGAGTTGGAGGCAATAAACTTTTGTACTTGTTGACCTAGGAATTGATCATGAGACTCTTGAAGTTTATCATCAGATTCCTTAAGAGATTTGAGGTTTCCTTCAAGTTTCTTACTTTCCTTCTTAAGTCTACCATGGTCAATGCCTTGCTCATTCTTTTCTTTGTTATCAACTTTAGAAAGAACGAGAGCAAGTTCAAGTTCCTTCTTAAGTTTCCCAACATGAATAAAATAAGTTTCCTAAAGATTAGACAGGCCCTCCTCAAGAGACCCTCTACTAGATTGCTCTTTCTCAAGAGTGATAGAGAAATCCGTTATTTCATTAGCGTAATCACGCTCACGGCCCTCCATGGTCACGATGATCTCATCCTTTTCATCTACAAGAAGGTTAGATTCATCAAGTTGCTCTATGAGAGCATTAACATGTATTTTGGTCTCCCCTTGAGCTTAGCTAGCCACAAGTCCACCTCATTTGGACATTCAAGCTCCTTCTCAACATTTTTTACACAATCCAACAATGAAGGAGGGGTAGAAGCAATAGGTTTAGGAGAAGGGGTTACCGAGGTGGCTTTTGCCATAAGACATGTGTAGGGAATGATCGCATCACTGGGGGATTCAAAAAGGGATGACGGTGTAGGGGAAGCGGTAGCTATAACAACAAGGGCCACACCTACAAATTCATCACCGGACACATATTCTTCCTCAACTTTTCTTTCTTGCACACAAAAGACATTGACCACCTTCTTCTTCACGAAGTTCCTGTGAGGGTATGACTTGGTGAAAGGGCATTTCTTGATCCTCATGTTTTGTGTGTTAGTTAACAACACTAGTGATACTTTTAACCGTGTGTCAAATGGTTTCAGTTTAAAGATCTATAAGTATGCCACCGGTGAGTTCGACAAAAAGAATCGTGCAAATATGCAGTTTGCAGGAATTCTAGGAGGACCGGAAATATCCGGTGTCCAGACCGGAATATCCGGTGTCCAGACCGGAAATTTCCGGACCTCAATTTTTCGGCTAAGTCAAAGTGGAAATGTGGTACTGCATCAAGACCGGAAATTTGTCCGGACATTTTACCGGAAATTTCCGGTGGGCCGGAAATATCCGGACCTATGACCGGAAATATCCGGCCTGGAGTTTTCTGCAACGGGCAGGTTGTTGGGAGGGGTATAAATACCCCTCCACCTACCTTCAGCCAGGTAGCTTGGTCAAACTTAAAGGCACCATTGTTGCAAGCTCAAGATTTGCTAGATCTCCCAATCCATCCACCCAAACGCGTTGATCTTTGGAGGATTGAAGGAGAAGGCCCCGATCTACATCTTCACCAAGCCGTTTTTCATTTCTCCCTCATTCACTTGAGGGACCCTTTGCTAGGATTTCCTTTGGGAAAATCTAGCTCATTATTGTACTCACTTGTTGTCTTTGTGACAGATTTGTAGCTGTTCGGGAGCCCCCAATCCTCTTGTGGGTTGTGCCCCGGATCGTTGTTGTAAGGGCTCTGGATTCCGCCTTGAAGGATTCCGATAGTGGAAGGTGAACCAAACCTTTGTGGTGCGGTTCATCGGAGAAGAAGGTGACGCCTTTGTGGCGGTTGAGTTTTGACCTTCGTGGTAGCTCACACCTCTCCAACGAGACGTACTCCCCTAAAAAGGAGGAACTCGGGAATACATCCTTGTCTCCGCGTGCTTTCACTTCGGTTACTTCTATCCTTGTTTATAGTCTTTACTTCGTGTATCTTGTTTAGTTGCTAGCTTGTCATATAGGTAAATTCACCGTAGTTGCATATCTAGAGAATTTACCTTTTGTGTCTAGCCTAATTTGAAAAAGTACTAAAATTTTAAGTAGCACCTATTCACCCCCCCCCCTCTAGGTGTCATACGATCCTTTCAATTGGTATCAGAGCCAGGTTCTCTTGTTGGGCTTAACCGCCTAAGAGAAGTATGACCGGTGTGGGTGATCCCGCGGATGACAAAGCCACTTCGGCATCCATGGCCGATCTCAAATTGATGGAGACATCTTTGAAATCGTCCATGGATACCCAATTTGCTGAGTTGCGTGACTTGCTCAAGCAACTCGCTAGTGGCAAGGTTCCTACGGAGACCATCCCACTAGAGGACTCCGCTAACTCCAATGACAGTGATACCGAGGAGGAAAAAGAGAAAAGGAAAGGGGTTGAAGAAAACACCGATCTTAAGAATCCCCCCACATCTAGCACCAAGCCCGTAGGTGGGAAGCCCGAGTACCATGAGGTCTCTCATTTGTACTCTCCCGACCCACTTATCCCTCATCCTCGCATAAACCCTCTAGGTCCTCCACCTAAGCTTAATGCTTTAGCTTTTACTAGTTGGCAACACTCAATGAGATCTCATGTCAACAGTGCCTCTATCGAGCTTTGGAGGATCATGCAAGCGGGATTCAAGGCCGTGGATCCAAACAACTTGACAAGGAGAGAGGTGGTTGATGCTCAACTCAATGCCACCGCTCTACACATGCTTGAACTTGCCGTTGGTGAAAAGGATATTCATCACATTCAACATCTCACCACCGCCAAAGAAGCTTGGGATTGTCTCTCCGACACATTCCTTGGAAATGAAAACATGAAGAGAAATAGATTTGATGCTTTGAACAATGAAGCCGAAGGCTTCTACATGCTTGAGGGTGAAACCCATGAAGAGATGTATGGAAGACTCAAGACCCTCGCCCAAGCCTTTTATAATGTTGGGGCAAAGTATGCGGATGATGCTTGGGTCAAAAGGAAGTATGTGAATGCTCTCATGCCCTTCGAGCCCGTTGACTTGAAGGCCATACAAGGAATACACAAGTACCTTGACATGTCATCCAATGAAGTTATGCAAGAGATGCAAGCCTCCAAGGTTGCCACCAAGAATGCTCTAGAAAACCGTGCTAGGGCCATGGGGATGAAACAAGGTGCCTCTCTTGCTTTGAAGGCCAAGGTTGTGTGCCTTGATGAACATGATGAAGTTGAAGCATGCCCTAACAACATTCCTCCCGATGACCTTGAACAAGCCCTTCATGGTCACATAGCTCTTGCAACAAGGACATTTTGGAATGACCCGACCAAGGCAAAAGCTCAACTTGATCGATCAAGCAATCCAAGTGGGAAGAAGGAGTTTGCTAATAGGATAAAGACTTGCTACAATTGTCATAACAAGCATCATTTCATCAAAGATTGTCCTTATGAGAATAGAGAGCAAAACGGTGGAGGACTTGTCCTCAAGGGCCAATCAAACATGATTCAAAAGAAGCCTTTTGTCAAGAAGAAGCCATTCTTCAAGAAAGCACCAAGAATTGTGTTGATGACTCAAGAAGAGTATCCTTCTGAGGATTCCGAAGAAGAAGAAGAACCTACTCGTGAGGTGGCCGCATTGGCCATTGTATCAACTCCACCTCCTTCTCTCTTCGAATCCCCCAATGAGAACCTCTCCATCAACACCGCTCGTTGCCTCATGGCTCACGTCACCGAGGTATCATCTTCTACTCCCAAGACTATGCATGAAATGGATGATAAATCTAGTCTTGTGATTAAGAAAGAACTTGTTGCTTCCGATACTATTGTGGCTAACTTGCAAGGTGAAACTAAGGCATATGTTGAGTCTCTCTTGAGACAACTTGATGCGGCCGAAGAAATCCTTGATGACAAGGGAAAAATTGAGAGAGAGGACGCTCTCACCATTGCATCCTTGAACGCCTCTCTTCAAGAAGAGAGTGAATATAGAACTTCTCTTGAGGAAAGACTTGAGTCCCTTGATGATAAAAATGATGAAATAATTGCTAAAATCATTAAGGATAGAGACCATGTCTTTGCTAAATATAAAGTGATTAAAAAGGAGAAAGCCGAGTTTGTGGTTGCTAATGCTAGACTCCTTGAAGATATGAAGAAACTTGACAAGGCTCACAAGGCCTTGGAAGTTACCCACTCTCTTCTAGTCAAGTCTCATGAGCAACTTCAAACTCAACTTTCTAAATCTAACTCACCTAGCACTTCTACTCCCTCTTGTGATCAAGCAAATGTTATTGAGAAAAATTCTAGGTTGAAGGTTGAGCTTGCCAAGGCCACTAGTGCCAAGACCTCAATTCCTAAAGGTAAAAAAAAGGTTGTTGCTCAAGTGTTTGAGAAAAAGTCAGACAAAGGGAAGGAGGGTCTTGGTTATGTGGCCAAGGCGAAGAAGAAGAGCAACTCCAAGGCCAAGCCCGCACAAGCCAAGACTCCCATTGCGAGTGGGAATGTCACTAGGGGCAAGACCACTCGTAGTGACTTTGCGGGAGATACTAACCCTCACTACATTTTATATGTTGATTATTATGGTGATGTTTATGCTAAATATGTTGGACCTTATGATGGTTATGTTGCTCATGCTATTTGGGTCCCAAAGACTCTTGTTGCTAACCAAAGAGGACCCATTGCAAGATGGGTACCTAAAACCAATCAATGATTTCTTATAGGACTATGCTTCCGGTGGGTCTAAATGGGTGGTTGATAGTGGATGCACTAGTCATATGACCGGAAGCAAGGAGATCTTGACGGAGTTGGGACCAAATATAAATCAAGCATCCGTCTCCTATGGTGATAAATCAAAAGCGGAGGTAAAGGGTCTCGGCAAGGTGGTAGTTGCAAAGGATATCACCCTTGTAAATGTCATGCTTGTCGAGTCCCTCGGTTACAATCTTATGTCCGTTCGTGCACTTAATAAGATGAATTTTGATGTCCATTTTACTATTGATATGGTGGTACTCTTGAGGAGCAAGACTCTAAAGGTCATGTTTGTTGGGTATGTTGAAAATGAGTTGTTTGTGGTGGACTTTTCGGGGTCTACCAACACTCAAGCAATATGCCTATTCGGAAAGGCCGACGTGGGATGGTTGTGGCATCGCCGCTTGTCCCATGTCAACATGAGAACTTTGCAAAGTCTTTACAAGGGTGGCCACATTCTTGGACTAAAAGACAATGTTTCTTTTTCTAGAGATCGACTTTGTAGGGCTTGTGTTGAAGGAAAGATGCATGATTCTCCCCATCCAAGCAAGACCATCATTTCATCAAAGAGGATATTGTAACTTCTTCATGTTGATCTCTTTGGTGCCGTTCCTCAACTAAGTCTTGGTGGGAAGAAATATTGTTTGGTGATTGTTGATGACTATTCAAGATTTACTTGGGTTTATTTCTTCAAGACGAAGGATGAGACCCAACAAGCCGTCATCACTTTTCCAATGAAGTTCAACGCCAACACAATGTCCCTATATTGGTCATTAGGAGTGACAATGGCTCCGAGTTCAAGAACTACACCCTAAATGAGTTTCTTAGTGAAGAGGGGATTCGTCATCAATATTCCGCTGCATATACCCCTCAACAAAATGGTGTAGCCGAAAGGAAGAACCAGACCCTTATGGATATGGCAAGGTCTATGTTGGCGGAGTTTAAGTCTCCACTCTTCTTATGGGCCGAAGCTATCTCCCCGGCATGTCACTCATCAAACCGGCTATTCTTTCGCGTTGGCAAGAAGTTTACACCTTATGAGATGCTCACCGGCAACAAGCCCAATGTCTCCTACTACCGAGTATTTGGTTGTAAGTGTTTCTATAAGATCAAAGGTGTTCGTTTGTCTAAATTTGAATCTAAAGCTTTAGAGGGTGTTTTTGTTGGGTACGGTGCCGAGTCTCACACCTATAGAGTCTATGACAAAACCGTTGGGTAAGTCATAGAGTCTTGTGATGTGAGGTTCGATGAGAATGACGGCTCCCAAGTGGCGCAATTTCATGTTTGTGATGTAGATAATGAGGAGCCTCAAGATACTATAAGAAGAATGGGCATTGGTTTCCATCGCCCCATTGAGATTCATTACGAGTCTTCTCAAGCAAGTCCAAGCTCCATTCAAGTGGAGACCTCTTCATCACAAGTTGAAACGGCGCCTATCATGAAAGCGAATGATGCACCAACCCAAGAACAAGTTCAAGACCCTCCTCATGTTGACCAAGTTGCTACGCAAGAACCAAGTTCTCCATTTGTTAATGCTAGCCAAGGTCAAGACCAAGATCAACCCACTCCTTCTTTTATTGAAGATGTTGTAACATCCCAAAAATATTAATCAATATTATTATTCCAAAAATGAGAGCCAACAAAAACTTTTTTTGTTTATTGTATGTTAATTGCTTATTGTTACTGGAGTTGTTGTTCTTGCTGTTTGTGTGAGTGTTTGCTCTAGTAAACACTAGTAAGAAAGAAAGAAAACAAAATACAAAATCAAAGCAAGAAAATAAAAGTGACAAGTTGTCACTTAAAAATCTCAAAGTGACAAACTCAATTGTTTTTCAAACCAAAGTCAGTGGAGATGTAATGTAAACACTCCCCATTTTGTTCCTACCACTTTCCCCTCTCAAATATTATTTTTGAACTAGTTTTAAAATTCTAAAACAAAAACAAATTGAAATAAATTAAAATAACATAAACAAAGTACTATGAAAGAAAATGTTGCAAAACATTTTATTTTGCAAAACCAATTTTTGTGGAGCTTCTGCACATTATGGGAAGGCCCCACAAATTTTGGAAATTTTTTATAAATTGATTTAGTGCCTCAAATTAAATCAGGGAGTGCTACTGCAATTAGGCAGAAGGACTGAAAAGTAATTAGAAGAAAGAAGAAGGAAAAGGAGCAGAGCACAGGAGCCAGGGGGATTTTTGCAAAAGTGTCATCGGCTACCTCCCCGTCGCCGTGCGCCGCGCGCGTCGCCGTTTCCCCGGGCCCCCCAGGCCCCCCTCTCGCTCGCAGTCGTCCACGGTCGTCGCCTCTGCGCCCTCTGCACGAACTCGAGCACCCCGTTGCCGAAATCGCCGCCCTGTCCCCCTCTGCATCTCCGTAGTCACTCCGACGGCGCCGTCCCAAATTGGCACACCTCTCTGCACGCCGACACGCACAGCTCGTCTAGATGCTTCTAGAACACGTCCGGACCCCGGTAAGCCTCACGCCGCCACGATCCCCTGCACCCTCGCCGCGGAATCGAGGAATCGATCACCTCGGGCGCGCCATGGCCGTCGCCGTGAACCGCGACCATCGTGGACCGCCCCGACCCTATAAGACCACCCCCGCACCCCTCTGGAACTCCACACCACCCCCGCTCACTCTCCCTCGCTCCAATTTGATCTGTGCACCGCCAGAAGGGCGTGCACGGCCGCAACCGTCGCCGCCGTCCAGGTCGAGCATGGCCGCAACGCCACACCCCACCAGTGTCCCCTCTCTGCCCTGAACCTTGTTCTCCACCCTCACCGCACTCACCCGAGCTCTTTCTTCCTTGTTTTCTTGCACAGACGCGTCGCCAGGAGCTCGCCGGAGTCCGCTGCCGAGGCCGTGGAAGTCCGGGAACTCACCGCCGACGAACCTGCCCTCCCCAGCAAGCGCAAGTTCTTCCAACAGCCTTACCCGAGCCTCCGCCGTCGATCCACGCCTTCGCCGAGCCTTCCCGAGCCCCCTAGGTGAGACATCCGTCCACCACATCGCCGCCGGCGCGGCAGCGCCGCCAAATCTTGGTCGCCGTCGTCGCGTCGCACGTGGACCGTTGGATCTAGATCCAACGGTTGCGTACCGTTTCGTGTATTAGAAGAGAGAGAGAGAGACTGACGAGCAGGCCCCGTTCGTCAGGATTTTATTAATTTCCCCGCGTTACTGAGCCGCTGACCAGTGGGTCCCCCATGTCAGCAATTTCAACATTATCCACAACAGTGGATTTTCCTAATTCAAATTCTCTGAAATTTTCAGTACTGGACCCAACTTAGAAAATCAATATCTCAAGATTTAGAATCCAAATAAATCAAACTCAATTGTTCTGGAAAGCTTATGAAAATGTTTAACCAACAATTGGTCCATGTCATTTAATTAAATAAATAAAAAGTATTTAAAAATACTACAGAAGGTTTAAATTCTAAACTTGTTTGTTTCTGATACTCTGTTAGTCCAAATAATTCCAAACCAATTTTTCTAGCTTAGTACTGCCATTATTAGCTTCCCTAATTTTGGTAGAATTATTTGTGCAGTATTAATTGTTTAGTATGAAATTGAAGTTTGAACACCCTTCTGCACTCAAACATTTAAATATGTTAAATGGTTAACCCAAATGATTTAGGACCAATTTTTTAGATCACATATAGTCATGTTTAGTTACCCCTAAAAGGATTTAATTTTAGGAACAATAGAATTTAATTGGTAGCTAAAACTTGATTATTAAGCTTCTGGATTCAAACAAATGTGTAGGGAGTTTGGTAACTCAAATTAATCCAAACTCAATTGTGTTGTCTTCTACACATCAGTAGCTTTCCATAGAATTTTAGTTTGTATTTTTGTGACCAACAGAACTCAAGTTATTGAATTAAACATGTTCAACAAGTTTCTGCCCTAATTTAGAAGTAAATAAATGTGTTTAATTCAAATATTTTGAAACCAAATTGTATGGTTTGATGTGTGCAGTAGCTATGTGTGATGTTCATGATTGTTGTGTTGAGATGATTGCTTGTATAGATTAGTGATTGTTTGCATTGTTTGTTTATTAATTAGACGAGAACGTTGTCGGATATATCGAGGAAGGAGAGTTTGCTGAAATCGAAGAACAAGAGCAAGATCACTTTGCCAAGCAAGGCAAGCTATTCTCTGAGCTTGCACTACAAACATATGCATCTACTTTCATAACATGTTTTACTCTCAAAGCAAGATTTATAAAACCCATTTCAAAAGTATATGGATATTATTTTGCCACCCTATGTAGTAGCTTATATAAAACTTTAGGATGGGAAAACAATGTTGTTTATTCAAAACTCCTTTAAAAAGACTTGTGTGATGGAATACCGAGATGTCGGTGTGGAAGTAAAGAAGTGGAGAATGGTGATGTTTATGAAAAATGCACATTGTGTCCTAGTACTATGACAACCAATCTACCCTGTGCGACCACATCTACCCACATATGGGAAAGGGCGTAGTCATATAATTTGCTCATATTAGTATGGGATGCCTCAACAACGAGGATGACCTCGTTCCATGAGGGGATGGTTTGGTGACCTACCCCTGACCTGGGTCCTAACACGATGGTGGGAGGATTGAAGGGTTCGCTCGCCGGGCAGAACTACGAGTCCTCACACTTAGGTTTCCCGACGGGGAATCTGGACTGGGTGTTGATGGAAAGGATGATAAATTCGTAGCGGTAGGGTCCTATACTAGCATGAGCAAAGGACAGGCTATGGTCGGCGGCTTACTTCGCATACACCTGTATGGCGAGACGTGGCAGACACGATGAGTTGCCGGATGGATGGGGAAAAGCGTGCTACCTCTGCAGAGTGTAAAACTATTCGAATAGCCGAGTCCTCGGATATGGACAGTTGGGAGGCTGTCCTAGACCATGTGCAAGTTTTTGGAAAAGCTTTTAAGTTTAAAAGAAACTGAAATGGTGATGGTGTTACACAGCTATACCAAATGAAGTGGTATGAGTTGTTGGAATAAATGGACTATGGTGAGCCATGGTCATGAAAAGGAGGAGTTTTTGAGAAACAAAATGAGATGGTGACTTCTTTCAAAGATGGTTATAAAACTCTTCTTACCTTTTTCAATAAAGATATAGAGATGTTTTAAAACAAATAAAAGTGCATACTCATGTTGGGGTAGTTTGCGAGTACATTCAAATGTACTCATATTGGTTTCGTCCCTGGCTATTGTCCTAGCCAGACTACGAGGAGGAGCACTACGCCGAGCAGGAATATGGCGACTTCTACGCCAACTAAGGATCTCCACAAGTCAGCTGCCTGTCGGGTTGTCATCGTTAGAATATGATGTCTACTACGCCGTAGCTTCCGCTGATATTTTGGTTTGGCCCATGAAGGCACCTATGTAAGAACTTGGTCTAAATGACCATTTATGTAAGACTTTTATTCGGTACTGTAATGGATGTAAACTTTGGTATCCAATTCGGATTATGTGCAACGACAGACTGATCACGGGATCGTTGTGTTAAGCATAATCGGGTATTTCGGACAGCTAGTCCGGGGTCCCCACAGACTTGGTATCAGAGCCATCCTGACTTTAGGAAACCTTAGTTAGCATGGTCGTTTGTCAAATGTTACAAAAGATGAATTTCTAAAAAGAAAGGAATGAAGTATTTTCGAAAATTGCTTATCTCCAATCCTCTTACTTATGCAAAATTTTACTCCATTAAATATTACATTTTCCTTGGTATCCCTAAAATTTTGCACACCTCTCATTAAGCTTAAAATTTGACTCACTTGTTGCCCTACTATATTAAAATTTTGATATACTTGTCACCTAACTAACTTAAAATTTTGCTTAAAAATTGTAGATGGCACTCCATTGGACCGAGTTCGTTCAGCTGGAGAAGGACAGCAAGTTGACGTTTGAGAGGGACTTGTTCGAGTTGACCAAGCTGTTAGGTCGCCCCGCTCCAGAGTTTGAGGGAGCTCAGATTGATGTTCACGGTGTCGGAAGGCTGAGCTGGCTCATCAGTCGTCAGTTCGCAGGAACATCAAGTCTCCCAGTTCCAGGACGCTCATCTTCACCACCAAGGAGGCCACCTGGGTTGATGGTCTCTGTACTGCTACACAGAGGATGCTAGCCCGACTTTGTGAGGAGCACAAGGCGGAGTTAGTAGACTCCCGTTTCCGGTTCTACGGGAGGCGCAACTGCGATGGACACCCTACTCCTTCACCTTACCACCCGATGTTTGGGAGCTACATCATGGACATGGAGATCTTACTTCAGTGCACTCAGGATGATCTGTTGCGCACTAGGATTCAGCTCACTTTGACCGCGAGTCGCTCGTTGAGCTTCGCGAGAACGAGATGAAGCTGATGGTGGAGAAGGTTGCTCTTCTCAGGAAGAGGGCCCAGCTGAGGAAGACTATCGTGAAGCTCCGCACGAAGGTGGCAGAGCAGGACGGCTGATTGAGGATCTAGAGCACCATACTGACGAGATGGAGGAGGAGGGCGAGGATCTCCGCAAGGAGAACAACGCTTTCCTCAGTGACGATGATGACTTCGTGGAGGAGATGGACTGTGAGGAGGAGGATGATGAGGAGGAGTTAGTTGACGAGGAGGAGGAGCCACTCGAGCAGTTCTCGAGGACGAGGAGGAGGATCCCGAGGAGCCAGCCTACCAGTCAGATGCTGACGTGTTAGAGCTGGAGGTTCCACCTCAGTAGGCGAGTGACTTGATCACTACCGCAGGATTAGGTTGACCCCTATAGCTAGTCGAGTCGAAGTAGTGGTTCTTTTGGAAACCAGATGCTATGTTGTAAGCTTGGTGTTGTAAGCTTGATGTTGTTGTGAACTCCTTGATGTGTTGTTTGTGAAATATAAGTATGTTTGTCTTGTTAAATCTGTGTGAACTATTTTCATATAAATCTTAAATTAATCAACCACTTGAGAATCGTCTTTTCCCTTAGTCGAACTTTTCTTGCCTTGCCTCTTATACCCGGTGTGCTTCAGGATGCCGCCCCGTCGCGACAATACGGAGGATCAGGATCAGCACCACCACCACCGGACCCAACCCCCCCCAACTTCTCGCGCTTATCATGGAGGAACGTGAAATGCCCGGCAGGAGCGCCAGGCTCATCTCGTTGCCCTGCAACAACTCGCAGCCGCTTACAACAACAACAACAACAACAACAACAACAACAACAACAATGGTGGTAATGGCAATGGCAATGAGAACCAGCGATCTACCTTAGGCGATTTCCAGAAGACCAACCCACCCACCTATTCCAAGGGACTTCACCCACTGGAGGCCGATGATTGGCTTCGCACCATCGACAACAATCTGGAAGTTGCTGCTGTGGGAGAAAATGAGAAAGTGTTGTATGCAACCCACTATCTCGCTGGACCTGCAAGAGCTTGGTGGGAAACTACCAAGGCTCTCCAGCAAGCTGGTCATGTCATCGACTGGGCTGAGTTCCAGGAGAAGTTCCGCAAGAAGCACATTCCTTACGGACTCATTGAGAGGAAGAAGGATGAATTCCGCAAGCTGAGGCAGGGAAGTAAAGATGTGGTCGGTTATCTGGAGATTTACCGACTTATCTCGGTATGCTCCTGATGACACCGACAAAGAAGAGAAGAAGATGGAGCGTTTCATGAGTGGACTTCATGATGAACTGCAGTGTGCTCTGGTTATCCATGACTTCCGTGATCTGGAGTCACTTGTGGACAAAGCCATCCAGCTGGAGACCAAGCGCAAGTCTATGTATGAAGGTCGCAAGAGGAGGATGAATGCTCAGGAAGGTTCGAGCAGCCAGAAACCTCGTATCTTTCAGCAGAACCCCAGGCCTGCCTATCGTCCACCCCAAGCACCACGCCCCAATTTCCCTAACCGCCCAAACAACTTCAACCGCCCCAATGACAATAACCGTTCTGGAGGAAACTTCAATAACTTCAACCCCCCCAAGGTTGTCTGCTTTGAATGCGGCGCCAGGACATTACTCCAGAGAATGCCCCAATCCCAAGAAGCCTGTCCAGCGCCCCAATGCACCTGCACCGAACAATGGTCAAGGCCGCAATGGAAATGGTAATGGCAAGAATGCCGCACCCCGCGGGAATGCTGCTGTTGTCAGAGGCCGTCTGCACCACATCAATGCTGAAGAGGCTGAAGAAGCGCCAGATGTTGTGCTGGGTACGTTCCTTGTCAACTCAGTACCTGCAACTGTTCTGTTTGATTCTGGTGCCACCCATTCGTTTATTACCAAAGAGTTTGTTTCTAAGGGAGGTTTAGTCGGGAGTCTTTTACCCAAACCAATGTTGGTACAAACCCCAGGACTGTTAGCCAAAACCAACCAGATGTGTTCCGAAACCCCCATAGAAATTGGAGGAGGAAGGTTTGCAGCCGACCTAATTATCTTAGGAAACCAAGGCATAGATGTTATTCTTGGAATGGATTGGTTAGCCAAGTATCACGGTCGTATTGACTGTGCCCGAAGAGCTGTTTCTCTCACTTCTGATGATGGAGTTGAAGTGGAGTATGCATCTGAGACCAGCCAGACCAGACCCGGATGCCATGAGAGCATAGCTCGACCCGCCCTAGATGAGATCCGTGTTGTTCACCTGTTCAAGGATGTTTTCCCAGAAGAATTGCCTGGTATGCCGCCAGACCGGGATATTGAGTTCATAATTGAGCTTATCCCAGGGACATCCCCCATATCCCAAAAGCCTTATCGGATGAATCCGGAAGAACTGGTTGAGTTGAAGAAGCAGTTGGCTGATATGCTAAGCAAAGGTCTTGTCCGCCCAAGCGCTTCACCATGGGGATCACCCATTATTTTTGTGGACAAGAGAGACGGTACCACACGCCTGTGTGTGGATTATCGCAAGCTGAATGACGTGACCATTAAAAACAAGTACCCTCTTCCCAAGATCGAGGATCTGTTCGATCAAATGAACGGAGCCCGAGTCTTTTCAAAGATCGATCTTCGGACAGGTTACCATCAGTTGAAGATCCGAGAGACAGATATTCCCAAGACCGCCTTCACCACCCGTTACGGTTTGTTTGAATACACCGTGATGTCCTTTGGCTGACCAATGCCCCAGCCTATTTCATGAATCTCATGAACAAGATTTTCATGGAGTACCTCGACAAGTTCGTGGTAGTTTTCCTTGATGACATCCTTATTTATTCCAAGACCGAAGAAGAGCATGCTGAACACCTGCGTCTAGTTTTGGAGACCCTCCAAGAGCACCAGCTGTATGCCAAGCTTAGCAAGTGTGAGTTTTGGCTCAGTGAAGTGGCATTTCTTGGACATATTGTATCCGCTGGAGGAATTTCTGTTGACCCTGAGAAGATACAAGCCATTCTTGACTGGTTATCCCCAACCAATGTTTTTGAAATCCGAAGCTTTCTCGGACTTGCCGGTTATTACCGCAAGTTCGTTGAAGGATTTTCCAGTATAGCCAAACCCTGACCCAACTGTTGAAGAAGGACAAGAAATTTGAATGGACTCAGAAATGTGAGGATAGTTTCCAAGAACTGAAGAAGAGACTAACCTCAGCCCCAATTTTATTATGCCAGACGTCACCCAGAGTTTCGACGTGTATTGCGATGCATCACGCCTCGGACTTGGTTGCGTTCTGATGCAAGAAGGCAAAGTTGTGTCGTATCTGTCCCGGCAGTTGCGACCGCATGAAGAGAATTACCCAACCATGACTTGGAGTTAGCTGCTGTAGTCTTTGCTCTTAAGAAGTGGCGTCCCTATCTTGCGGGACATCGCTGTGAGATCTATACGATCATAAGAGCTTGAAGTATATTTTCACCCAGAAGATTGAACCTGCGACAGAGGAGATGGATGGAATTAATCAAGGATTATGATATTGGAATCCATTATCACCCTGGAAAGGCTAATGTAGTTGCCGATGCCCTTAGTCGCAAACCTTGCACCCTGAATGCCCTGATCCAAGCCGAACAGCCAGCCTTGTTCAAAGAGTTCCAAGATTTTGGACTAGAACTTGTTAGCCATGGTTATCTCGCCAATTTAGAGTTAACCCCAACCCTGATGGATCAAATCAAAGAAGCCCAAAAAGGTCATGAAAGCATTGAGGAATTAGGAAGAAGATTTCCCTCGGCAAAGCACCCGGTTTTACCGAAGATGCTGAAGGAGTACTGAAATTCAATGACCGTATCTGTGTGCCCAATGTCACGGAACTTAAGGAGTTAATCCTAAAGGAGGCCCATGAGACCCCTTATTCAATCCACCCCGGCGGAACCAAAATGTACCAAGACCTTCGAGAAAGATTTTGGTGGCATGGAATGAAGCGAGAGATTGGTTCTTTCGTAGCCAAGTGTGACATCTGCCAGCGAGTTAAGGCTGAACATCAGCGACCCGCTGGATTGCTTCAACCTTTGAAAATTCCCGAGTGGAAGTGGGATGAGATTGGAATGGATTTTATTACCGGACTTCCAAGATCCAACCGAGGCCATGATTCAATCTGGGTCATCGTTGATCGACTGACCAAGGTTGCTCATTTTATACCCGTCAAACCACTCACAATGGAGCCCAGTTAGCAGACCTGTATATTTCCAGAATAGTAAGCCTGCATGGTGTGCCTAAGAAGATTGTATCTGATAGAGGCACGCAATTCACCTCAAGATTCTGGAAATCCCTTCATGAAGCCCTCGGAACCAAGTTAGCATTTAGCACAGCTTATCATCCCCAGACCGATGGCCAAACTGAGCGAGTGAACCAGATATTGGAGGACATGCTTCGTGCATGTGTTCTATCCTATGGTTCCAAGTGGGAAGATTGTCTTCCGTTTGCAGAGTTCTCGTACAACAACAGTTATCAGTCCAGTCTGCAAATGGCCCCTTTTGAAGCCCTTTACGGCAAGAAGTGTCGTACACCCCTGAATTGGTCCGATACCGGAGAAGGCAAATTGTTTGGACCAGATACCCTCCGTGAAGCTGAAGAGCAAGTTCAGCTTATTCGTGAACGCCTCAAAACTGCCCAATCCCGTCAGAAGAGTTATGCTGACACCAAGCGCCGTGACCTCACTTTCAGTGTCGGAGATCATGTTTATCTCCGAGTGACACCCCTCAAAGGAATGCAGCGTTTCCATGTCAAAGGAAAGTTAGCGCCAAGGTATATTGGACCCTTCAAGGTCATTGCTCGTCGAGGAGAAGTATCCTATCAGCTGGAGTTACCCCAGGAGTTAGGAGATTATCATGATGTCTTCCACATTTCCTTGCTCCGGAAGTGTCTTGAAGTTCCTGACCAGCCTGATGTTTTCAAAAACATCGACCACCTCTCCATCGACCTGAACCAAGACCTGACTTATCGTGAGAGACCCCTCAAAATTCTCGAAGAAGATGTTCGTGTTACCCGAAGACGTGCGATCAAGTTTTACAAAGTCCAGTGGACTAACCACTCTGAAGAAGAAGCAACTTGGGAACGCGAAGACTATCTTCGAAGCGAATTTCCAGACCTCTTTAGTACCCAGGCCTAGCAAATCTCGGGACGAGATTTATTCTAAGGGGGGAAGGATTGTAACATCCCAAAAATATTAATCAATATTATTATTCCAAAAATGAGAGCCAACAAAAACTTTTTTGTTTATTGTATGTTAATTGCTTTTGTTACTTGAGTTGTTGTTCTTGCTGTTTGTGTGAGTGTTTGCTCTAGTAAACACTAGTAAGAAAGAAAGAAAACAAAATACAAAATCAAAGCAAGAAAATAAAAGTGACAAGTTGTCACTTAAAAATCTCAAAGTGACAAACTCAATTTTTTTCAAACCAAAGTCAGTGGATGTAATGTAAACACTCCCCATTTTGTTCCTACCACTTTCCCCTCTCAAATATTATTTTTGAACTAGTTTTAAAATTCTAAAACAAAAACAAATTGAAATAAATTAAAATAACATAAACAAAGTACTATGAAAGAAAATGTTGCAAAACATTTTATTTTGCAAAACCAATTTTTGTGGAGCTTCTGCACATTATGGGAAGGCCCCACAAATTTTGGCAAATTTTTATAAATTGATTTAGTGCCTCAAATTAAATCAGAAGTGCTACTGCAATTAGGCAGAAGGACTGAAAAGTAATTAGAAGAAAGAAGAAGGAAAAGGAGCAGAGCACAGGAGCCAGGGGGATTTTTGCAAAAGTGTCATCGGCTACCTCCCCGTCGCCGTGCGCCACGCGCGTCGCCGTTTCCCCGGGCCCCCCAGGCCCCCCTCTCGCTCGCAGTCGTCCACGGTCGTCGCCTCTGCGCCCTCTGCACGAACTCGAGCACCCCGTTGCCGAAATCGCCGCCCTGTCCCCCTCTGCATCTCCGTAGTCACTCCGACGGCGCCGTCCCAAATTGGCGCACCTCTCTGCATGCCGACACGCACAGCTCATCTAGATGCTTCTAGAACACGTCCAGACCCCGGTAAGCCTCACGCCGCCACGATCCCCTGCACCCTCGCCGCGGAATCGAGGAATCGATCACCTCGGGCGCGCCATGGCCGTCGCCGTGAACCGCGACCATCGTGGACCGCCCCGACCCTATAAGACCACCCCGCACCCCTCTGGAACTCCACACCACCCCCGCTCACTCTCCCTCGCTCCAATTTGATCTGTGCACCGCCAGAAGGGCGTGCACGGCCGCAACCGTCGCCGCCGTCCAGGTCGAGCATGGCCGCAACGCCACACCCCACCAGTGTCCCCTCTCTGCCCTGAACCTTGTTCTCCACCCTCACCGCACTCACCCGAGCTCTTTCTTCCTCGTTTTCATGCACAGACGCGTCGCCAGGAGCTCGCCGAGTCCGCTGCCGAGGCCGTGGAAGTCCGGGAACTCACCGCCGACGAACCTGCCCTCCCCAGCAAGCGCAAGTTCTTCCAACAGCCTTACCCGAGCCTCCGCCGTCGATCCACGCCTTCGCCGAGCCTTCCCGAGCCCCCTAGGTGAGACATCCGTCCACCACATCGCCGCCGGCGCGGCAGCGCCGCCAAATCTTGGTCGCCGTCGTCGCGTCGCACGTGGACCGTTGGATCTAGATCCAACGGTTGCGTACCGTTTCGTGTATTAGAAAGAGAGAGAGAGAGACTGACGAGCGGGCCCCGTTCGTCAGGATTTTATTAATTTCCCCGCGTATACTGAGCCGCTGACCAGTGGGTCCCCCATGTCAGCAATTTCAACATTATCCACAACAGTGGATTTTCCTAATTCAAATTCTCTGAAATTTTCAGTACTGGACCCAACTTAGAAAATCAATATCTCAAGATTTAGGAATCCAAATAAATCAACTCAATTGTTCTGGAAAGCTTATGAAAATGTTTAACCAACACAATTGGTCCCATGTCATTTAATTAAATAAATAAAAAGTATGGTTAAAAATACTACAGAAGGTTTAAATTCTAAACTTGTTTGTTTCTGATACTCTGTTAGTCCAAATAATTCCAAACCAATTTTGCTAGATTAGTACTGCCATATATTAGCTTCCCTAATTTTGGTAGAATTATTTGTGCAGTATTAATTGTTTAGTATGAAATTGAAGTTTGAACACCCTTCTGCACTCAAACATTTAACTATGTTAAATGTTAACCCAAATGATTTAGGACCAATTTTGTTAGATCACATATAGTCTTGTTTAGTTACCCCTAAAAGGATTTAATTTTAGGAACAATAGAATTTAATTGGTAGCTAAAACTTGATTATTAAGCTTCTGGATTCAAACAAATGTGTAGGAGTTTGGTAACTCAAATTAATCCAAACTCAATTGTGTTGTCTTCTACACATCAGTAGCTTTCCATAGAATTTTAGTTTGTATTTTTGTGACCAACAGAACTCAAGTTATTGAATTAAACATGTTCAACAAGTTTCTGCCCTAATTTAGAAGTAAATAAATGTTGTTTAATTCAAATATTTTGAAACCAAATTGTATGGTTTGATGTGTGCAGTAGCTATGTGTGATGTCCATGATTGTTGTGTTGAGATGATTGCTTGTATAGATTAGTGATTGTTTGCATTGTTTGTTTATTAATTAGACGAGAACGTTGTCGGATATATCGAGGAAGGAGAGTTTGCTGAAATCGAAGAACAAGAGCAAGATCACTTTGCCAAGCAAGGCAAGCTATTCTCTGAGCTTGCACTACAAACATATGCATCTACTTTCATAACATGTTTTACTCTCAAAGCAAGATTTATAAAACCCATTTCAAAAGTATATGGATATTATTTTGCCACCCTATGTAGTAGCTTATATAAAACTTTAGGATGGAAAACAATGTTGTTTACTCAAAACTCCTTTAAAAAGACTTGTGTGGTGATGGAATACCGAGATGTCGGTGTGGAAGTAAAGAAGTGGAGAATGGTGATGTTTATGAAAAATGCACATTGTGTCCTAGTACTATGACAACCAATCTTACCCTGTGCGACCTCATCTACCCACATATGGGAAAGGGCGTAGTCATATAATTTGCTCATATTAGTATGGGATGCCTCAACAACGAGGATGACCTCGTTCCATGAGGGGATGGTTTGGTGACCTACCCCTGACCTGGGTCCTAACACGATGGTGGGAGGATTGAAGGGTTCGCTCGCCGGGCAGAACTACGAGTCCTCACACTTAGGTTTCCCGACGGGGAATCTGGACTGGGTGTTGATGGAAAGGATGATAAATTCGTAGCGGTAGGGTCCTATACTAGCATGAGCAAAGGACAGGCTATGGTCGGCGGCTTACTTCGCATACACCCTGTATGGCGAGACGTGGCAGACACGATGAGTTGCCGGATGGATGGGGGAAAAGCGTGCTACCTCTGCAGAGTGTAAAACTATTCGAATAGCCGAGTCCTCGGATATGGACAGTTGGGAGGCTGTCCTAGACCATGTGCAAGTTTTTGGAAAAACTCTTAAGTTTAAAGAGACTGAAATGGTGATGGTGTTACACAGCTATACCAAATGAAGTGGTATGAGTTGTTGGAATAAATGGACTATGGTGATCCATGGTCATGAAAAGGAGGAGTTTTTGAGAAACAAAATGAGATGGTGACTTCTTTCAAAGATGGTTATAAAACTCTTCTTACCTTTTTCATAAAGATATAGAGATGTTCTAAAACAAATAAAAGTGCATACTCATGTTGGGGTAGTTTGTGAGTACATTCAAATGTACTCATATTGGTTTCGTCCCTGGCTATTGTCCTAGCCAGACTACGAGGAGGAACACTACGCCGAGCAGGAATATGGCGACTTCTACGCCAACTAAGGATCTCCACAAGTCAGCTGCCTGTCGGGTTGTCATCATTAGAATCTGACGTACTACTACGCCGTAGCTTCCGCTGATATTTTGGTTTGGCCCATGAAGGCACCTATGTAAGAACTTGGTCTAAATGACCATTTATGTAAGACTTTCTATTCGGTACTGTAATGGATGTAAACTTTGGTATCCAATTCAGATTATGTGCAACGACAGACTGATCACGGGATCGTTGTGTTAAGCATAATCGGGTATTTCGGACAGCTATTCCGGGGTTCCCACAGATGTGCGTAATGATGATCAAGGTCAACATTCCGGTCAAGACGGGGTCTCAAATGATCAAGATGATCAAGAGATACCTCCAAGATGCAATAGAGATATCGAAGCCCGTCGGAAAGTAAGGATTGCAAGAGACTTTGAAATAAAAAGGCACAAGCTAGAAGCAATTCTTGGTGACCTAGATAAAGGTGTTACCACAAGAAGACAATTGGCAAGCTTTGGTGAACATCAAGCTCATATTTCCATGGTGGAACCAAAGAAAGTGTTTGAAGCTCTTGAAGATCCGGATTGGTTGGAAGCTATGCATGATGAACTCAATAACTTAAAAGCGCAACAAAGTGTGGAATCTAGTTGAGAAGCCAAAGGATTGCCGCAATGTTATAGGCACTAAGTGGATATTCAAGAACAAGCAAGATGAGTTTGGAATGGTTGTGAGGAACAAGGCAAGATTGGTTGCACAAGGATACTCTCAAGTTGAAGGCATTGATTTTGGAGAGACTTATGCACCCGTGGCTCGCCTTGAGTCCATCCGTATCCTTCTTGCATATGCATCACATCATAATTTTAAATTACAACGAATGGATGTGAAAAGTGTCTTTCTTAATGGTCCTTTAAAGGAGTTGGTATATGTTAAGCAACCACCGGGTTTCGAGGATCCTAGTTCCCTAACCATGTCTACAAGCTCGATAAGGCGCTCTATGGCCTTAAACAAGCCCCACGTGCGTGGTATGAGCACCTTAGAGAGCTTCTAGTAGACCGTGGATTTGAGATGGGAAAATCGATCCCACTCTCTTTACTAAGAGGGTTAAAGGGGAGCTCTTCATATGCCAACTTTATGTTGATGATATTATCTTTGGCCCATCTAACAAAGCTTTCAATGATGTATTTTCAAAGCTTATGACCGATAGGTTCGAGATGTCTATGATGGGCGAATTGAAGTTCTTTCTCGGTTTTGAGATCAAGCAATTGAATGAAGGGACTTTCATCTCTCAAACCAAATATACCAAGACATGCTCAAGAGGTTCAATATGAAAAATGCTAAGGATAAGCGGTTTCCCATGGATACCAAATGCCATCTTGAACTTAACCCCGACGGTATCGATGTTGATCAAAAACTTTATCACTCTATGATTGGTTCTTTGCTTTATCTTTGTGCATCTAGACCATATATTGTGTTGAGTGTAGGGGTGTGTGCAAGGTATCAAGCCGCTCCTAAAGAAAGCCACTTGAAGGCGGTCAATAGAATCCTTCGATATTTGGTTTATACCCCAAGGTTTGGTTTGTGGTACCCAAAGGGCACTAATTTCTCTCTTGCCGGGTACACGGACTCGGATTGGGCCGGTTGCAAGGATGATAGGAAATCAACTTCCGGAGCATGCCAATTTCTTGGTAGGTCCTTGGTGAGTTGGTCTTCTAAGAAGCAAAATTGCATATCTCTATCCTCCGCCGAAGCCGAGTATGTGGCGGCCGCTAGTGCATGCACTCAATTGTTATGGATGAGGCAAACTTTAAAGGAATACGGTGTCAATTGTGACAAAGTGCCTCTTTTGTGTGACAATGAAAGTGCCATCAAGATTGGCCACAATCCGGTGCAACACTCAAGAACGAAGCATATTGAGATCCGCTATCATTTTATTCGGGATCATATTGCTCGTGGTGACATTGAGCTTGGCTATATTTCAACAAAAATCCAACTTGCTTGCGACATGTTGATGCATGTAAAATGCATACATGAACTTTGCACTTTAATTGCTTATATTCCAATCATATTTGCATCATATAAGGGTTATATCAATGTTTTATAATGATTTTTGGGAATATTCATTTATTTCCTATTTTTATGGAATTAACCCTGCACAGGCAGAAAACCCCGTTTTCTTATTTTAATGTTTCAGGGACCCAAACGTCAACGAAATCACCTGGAAATTTACGGGCGTCAATATTTGGAAGGAAGAAGACCTGTGGGCGAAAAGCGAGCAAACGGAGGCTCGAGGGCCAAACGGGGGGCCCACGCGGCCTGGTACTGTAGCCGTGTGGGACCCACCCATTTGGGCCTCGTGGCTCCGTTGCCTTCGATCTTTTCTCCACCGACATCGTCTTGACCTAAAAACGCCTATAAAAAAGGTCCCCCGACGTTCTCTGGAAGGAGCGCCGCACAAACACAGAAACACCGAAACGGAGATCAGGAGCTGCAGATTGGAGGGGGAAAACTCCGGCGGGGCGCTGCCGGCGTGGTCTCCATCTTCTCCATCGACTTCTCCACCGTCTCCATGATGAAGAGGGAGTAGTCCACCTCTGGACTATGGGTTTGTGGAAGTAACTTATGTATCTCTCCTCTCTTGAGCTTCACTAATTAGCACCGTATGAGCTGCTGAACATGATTACGGTCACCGTTGTAATACCTTTGTGGTGGATCTTTATGAGTTAATATATGTTTGAGATTGCAATGTTTGTTTCAGTTATGAGTATAGATGCATATTATGTACCCCGTTCTTGTCTACTTGTTTTGATCAAGCATGTTTATGAGAGCGTGTGTGGGGGAACGTGTGCATTAGTTGGAGTAACGGGGGGTGGCTAGTGCAGTGAACGTGAGAGAAAGTTCTGCGATCCACTTTGGTATCTTTACCTTACTTTGTTACCTCACTAGGGATAAACTAAAATACCATGCTACCGGGGATGTGGGCGTGACCATTGCCACTACTCCATGACTAGATCTAGCATGTTCTTATTTTCACTTCATGTCATGATACTTAATGCTATACTCTGAGTTATCTTAATTACTGAGGTGTTATGATTTAGTTCGCATCTTGGTGGAGTATAAGAGAGGTTAATAACCAAAAGATCTCTATGTTAGGACGTGATGCCCATATATCTAAGTAACTTGTTATCAAACCCTGTGTTGCAATCTCATATGTTAACTGTGTGTGTTCCATTGTCTACCACTTTATAAAGAGAGAGTGCATTTGTGAAACCATGAACCCCAGTCCATTTTTAATCATAAGAAACACCTTTCCAACACCATATACCACTTTTCTATTTTCAGCCATCATTAAATCCAAAAATACTTTTCATCTTGCATACATCATTCAAAAACCCAAAAATATCATTTATCATTGCATCCACCATCATTGCATATTTATTTCTTGTTTGCATTGCATAACTATCCTGATATCATTCTTACACCTTGCTTGACAACCACAGGTGAGGTTGAGGACCAAAACATCTAACCTTGTTTTGTAGGTAACCAAAAGAAGGATAAGAAGATAAATCTACCACTTCAGATTCCCCGAGAGTTCGATATTAAACCCTCGAGTCACCCCTCGTGGGGAAAACTGTCTTCCACTTACTATACACTCTGCACTTGGAGTCTCAACCTAATCCCGTTTATTTTGCAGGTATCAAAGCCTTGCTCTTCGGGATCATCAAGACGTTTTCTGGCGCCGTTGCCGGGGAATCGTAGCTGAGAGATTTATCCAAGGGTGTGCATCATCGCATTCATCTCACAACAAAGTCAACGTCACCAACTTGTGCTAACACCTAAGCTTGGGGAGGTTGCACCTACGTGAGCACCATCTTATCCATCTTTACTTACAAAGCAATTTATTTGTTTTGTTAGTGTCATTGCATATCATATCATATTTATTTCAGTTTTGCATAAAAAATTAAAAATACCAAAAAAAACTTGCTAAAATGGGAGAAAGAACTAAGTGTGTGACTACACAAACACTCCTAATGATCAATTTATCACGAGAGCTATTGCCACACCTAAGATAAATGCTGAGAGTTATGAAGTAAGTCCTAGTTTGTTGAACTTGATAACTAGGGAACAATTTGGTGGTAGTGCTATGGAGGATGCCTCTATGCATCTTCATGACTTTGTTGAAATATGTGACATGCAAAAGTTTAAAAATGTGGAAAGTGATATCCTAAAACTGAAGTTATTTCCTTTTTCACTTAGAGGAAAAGCTAAAGAGTGGTTGCATTCCTTGCCATCTGGTAGTATTAATTCTTGGGATGATCTAAAAGAAGCTTTCATTAAGAAATATTATCCCCCTGTTAAAATTTTGCAAAATAGAAACAACATCCTTTCTTTTAGGCAAAATGAAAATGAACATGTTGCTATGGCTTGGGATAGGATAAAACTTATGCTTAGAACTTGTCCCTCACATGGAGTTAATGAATGGACCATATTACACTCTTTCTACAATGGTTTAAACTACATGTCTAGAAACATACTTGATTCTGCTGCTGGAGGTGCTTTTATGAGTAAGACTATAGTAGAAGCTAAAAATATATTGGAAAGCATTTTACAAAACTATAGTCAATGGCATACTGATAGGGCACCTAATCCTTCTAAGAAAGTGAACTCTATTGAAGAAACTAATGATTTGTCATCTAAAATGGATACTATTCTTGCTTTGCTTAATAAACCTAGTGTTGAAAATGTTCCTTTGCAAGAACTAGTTGGAAACAATTCTGAAAATATTGATGTCAACTTCATTAGGAACTATGGTAATAATGGGTATGGTAACAACAATTATAACTCTTATAATAAACCCCCATATGTGCCAAATAAATATGCTTCTAGTGGTAATGTTTCTAGTGACTTGGAAAACACCATTAGATCTTTTATATCTACCCAAAAAGAGCTTAATAAGGAATTTATCTCTAAGTTTGAAAAACAAGATGCTTTGTTTGAAAGGGTAGATCAGCTTACTAAGGAAGTCTCATCATTAAAGAGCATCATTACAGCCCAAAAACATGAGGAAACAATAAAATATTGCCAAGAGGTTATCAATAAGTCTTGGGAACACATTCATGAGCAAGAGAGAGTTGCTAAAGAATCTATTGGGGTAATGAAAGAGGTTGAAGTTGAGGAAGTTAAAATGCTTAATGAAGTCAAGGATCCTTTGCTTGACTTAGAAAATTGTAGCTTGCATGAATTAATATCTATCTTACAAAAATTTGCAAGTGATCCTTCCATCAACACTAACCAAGCAGGTTTTGGTTCTTATATTGCTAATCATGTCTTGAAAGAAAAGATTGCTAGGTACAACCAAGAGGCTATGATACCACCTAAGCTTGGGGATATGTGGATACCTAAGGTACTAGTAACTATTGGAAAAGAGACACACCATGCCATACTTGATCTAGGATCTAGTGTCTCTGTTTTATCTAAAGAACTATATGAAGTGCTTGAATTGAAAAATCTTGAAAAATGCTCTATTGAACTAGCACTTGCTGATGACTCTATTAAACATGCTTTGGGAAAAGTAAGTGATGTTATGGTAGAGTTACATATGACTTTTGTGCCTGTGGATTTTCTAATCATGGACATGGGGAATAAAACCTCTAGTCCTATTATTCTTGGAAGACCTTTTCTTCGTACCACAGGTGCTATCATTGATTCAAAGGAAGGGAATGTAAAGTTTCAGTTTCCACACAAGAAGTGCATGGAACACTTTCCAAGGAAGAGGGAACCACCAAAGTTCAAGCTCCCTCATGAGCTTCGTCCACAATAAAACAACAAGTAAGAAGCCTAGCTATATGGCTATAAAGAAAGCGCTTTGCGGGAGGCAACCCGGTTATTTTTATGTGTGATTTTCTTTGTGTCCTCTTGCTGTAACAAGAGATTTGTTATAGTTAGGTTCTGGAGTTTTCAATAAAGTGCCAAGTTTTACCCTTTTTGGTTTGAAAAAGTTGCTTATAGCGTTCGGAGATTTTATTCCTGCACGAGTCAGTGCACGGTATGATTTTTAATTCTTATTCTGTAACTCCGAATGAGCTCATATTTGAACTGTAGTTGCAACTTTTCATCCTCTGTATGCATGAATTTTTTCGGAATTTTTCGAGAAAGTTTGGTAGGGTAGAAAAATACGTTTTGCTGCTGCTGTTTTTCTGGACAGATTCTGTCCCATTTTGTTTGATGCATGCTTTGAGCTTTTAAGTTGAATCTTTTTGATCCAATTGAGTTTATGAGTAGGCATACAACATTATACACTTTCTGGACATGTCATATGAATTTTTGTTCAAGGATTATATGCAGCAAGGAACCTATTTGTTTATCACTATTAATGCACCCCACAGAAAAGAGATGGGAGAAACGGTGTTTTGAAGTTTTTTCACAGGGATTGGAGGAGATGCACCAAGAGCTATCCAAGGATGGTGAAGACCATAAGCTTGGGGATGTGAAGACAACCCCGCTGGACCTACACACTCTCGGTTTGCACACGTCCAACTTCTGTTTTTCGATCGAAACACTTTATCGCATAAACTTGGAGCGTCGTTTTTTTTTTGTTTGAGTCTTGAGAGACCACCACACTATCAATTATATATGAGAGAGCTACTGGAAATATGGGTTGAAATATGTTGGATGCTTTTATAAGATTGGGAAAAGGGATGTTTGACTTGATTTTTAATGATACATATAGTTGCATGATTCATGAGCTTGTTTATGAGTAATAGTTTGCAAATTCTTTTTGTAGAGCTATCACTTATTCATGTTTTGGTGCTGATTGTTATTTCACTTGGTTTAACATGGATTAGTTAGTTCTATGGACACTCATGCATGCATCTAGATGGTCAACTTTCTCCCTTTTGCTAGCCCAAAAACTCCAACAAGCAAAAACTTGTTTCCAACACCTTCAACCAAAGTTATTCCAGTGAGTCCACCATATCTACCTATTGGCTTTATGCTATTCCGAGTATGTTTAACATGTTGTTTGTGTTATCTTACCTCTGAATGAAAATGTTTATGTTATTGATTGCAATGGAAAAAAATTGGTTATATAGCTCTCACGAACTTGATGCACAATGTTCTTTTATTTGCATAATAAAACTTGACCCATTGTGATTAAGATTATGATGTTTGTGCTTGATGAATGTTTTGGGTTGGAAGAGCTGTCACATGGCAAGCTTTCAACACGCTCTTCATCTCATTTAGTTGATATCATGTGCTTTTGTCTATGGATGCTTATCATGTTGAAATAAATGTGGAAATAGAGTGAGTTTAAATGAGTTTGTGTAAATGGTTAGAGAGACGCCTGGGCCGCTAATCTAAGCCATGCATCATTCATGGTGGAAATTTACTTACATACTATGGTGAACCTTCTGTGATACACCTTGCAATAAAAAACTATTCCAAATGGTAAATAAAAAGGGTGTTGAGATTGTTCATTTTGTTTGTTTGTCTTGTCATTTTGATATGGGCTTGTTCCATATCTTGGGACAAGAGGTACCCCAGTTGACGCTCTTGATGATACTATTATGCTTACAATGATATTTAATTGAACTTGCTTTGTTTCCCAAGTTGAGTAACACATGGTGTAAGTACTTGTATTCAAGGGGCATGAGACATTCAACCCATTCTTTATCAAGCACACTACTCATATTTGCTTTCACTTTAACCTTAATCATTCAAGATGCTATGATAGGGGCAATGAGAGCTTGACACCAATGAATACCTTATTGCAATCATTAACTTAAGTAGAAGAGTTTGGAAGTTGGATGAAACTTATGCATGCTTTACCTCTACTCACATATACATCTTTCCAAAGTGTACACCTATCATATTCAGATTTTCATCTACACTCTATGACCATTGTAGGATGTTCTACTTATCATTATGCATACATGTGTTCCATATTACTTGCTACCATGTTACACTTTGTGAACTATCAATGAACATCCTTGTCTTGAATACTTGATATCACTTCATAAACTATTTGCATATTGCTACTCCTTTGAAGAATGAATCATTTGACTATATGTAGCAATAGTAATCATCTTTGATATTCATTGTTAAGTATTAAATTGCAAAGTCCATGTTAGTTTTATCATCTTCATACTCGAGGACGAGCATGGATTAAGCTTGGGGATGTTGATGCATGTAAAATGCATACATGAACTTTGCACTTTAATTGCTTATATTCCAATCATATTTGCATCATATAAGGGTTATATCAATGTTTTATAATGATTTTGGGAATATTCATTTATTTCCTATTTTTATGGAATTAACCCTGCACAGGCAGAAAACCCCGTTTTCTTATTTTAATGTTTCAGGGACCCAAACGTCAACGAAATCACCTGGAAATTTACGGGCGTCAATATTTGGAAGGAAGAAGACCTGTGGGCGAAGGAAGCGAGCAAACGGAGGCTCGAGGGCCAAACGAGGGGGGCCCACGCGGCCTGGTACTGTAAC